>JAQPZY010001101.1:0-1264685 GCA_029931535.1 Margaritifera margaritifera
TGATTTAGAGAAGATTAAATACAATGTTTAACCCCTCATAACTGTCACAAGTTTCACCACGCCAATATAACTGTCTAAATATCTCAGATGTGGTGGGATATGTTAAAGGAAACTCAGACTTTCTGATACTGTACTTTCTTTAGGCAATATAGCTGATGCTTGCATGTGTTTTGTCATAAGATTTTAGGAAATACTAAATATTAATTTCTAATAAACAGTTTCTACATTAACAAGGCTTGCTTGAAATAACTTGCCTGGAATTTTTATTTTTATACAGATGTCTGTGTGCTCAATGTCAGGCAATGCCAAAAGCAGAGGAATCTCAATGCTGCCATGGAAATTGCCAGAACATATTGACAAGATCACTGGGCTTTAATAAAGCACTGAAATGTATCACTGACCATCCTGGGTTCTTTCCAGTTTGTCTAGACCAATACGTATTGGAGGCGACGGCATATTACCAGTACACATGGAAAGACAGCAATGAGTAAGTACATTTTATTACACAGCGGAATGTATGTCAATATTTCAGTGTAAAAATAACATCTGTTGCCCCCCCCCCCCCTCAATTTATCAGAAATTACATCTGCCCATTAATTTGTAACAATACCATGACTTAGTTTTTGAATATAAGAATTTGATAGGAAAGATTGACAAAAGGAAAATATAATTAAAAAAAAGAGATCCAGTGAATAAATACGATAAATAGTATGCATAATTTGTTTAATAATTTTTATTGCTGTACTAGTTTTTCATCCATTTTCAGGGAGGAGGCGGTACGTGGCCATATCTTGCAGTTCATTCGATGGTGTTGGGGTTTCTTGGGCCAAAGAAGTCAGAGTCCCGCTGCCAAGCTATGTGCTGTCCACAGAATACGGACAATCTTTCCCATCGGATATCCTATGTTGGATTCCCAATGGCACTAACTAGATTTTGATATATCGAGACAAATGTGATGACACAGCCATCTCTTTCTCATGACAGTGGTTTGGTACTGCGCACACAGTGAGGAGGTAGGATTATCTCTTGGCAACTGCACCTCGACCACTTCCATCAGAATATCAACATAGCTATAATAAATGAAATGTTATACATCAGATGACCAATTATGTCGAAAGTGTTTGTTGCACAATTCATTACTACATTTAGACCAAAAGAGGACAAATGTCCTCTAAGAATTTTAAAATGTTAATATTATGGAAATAAAATTCATCTCAAGTCTATATACATGACATGATAAGATTTGTACCAATTGATAGAATTTTGATAGTATCTTTTTTTGTTCAAATTTATGACTTTGTATACATATTTTGCTAAAGAAACAGCTTTCACAATGCATTTATAAAACTTCTTACATGCTGTGAAGAAAAGTCTACATAAGAATAAGTGCAGAACTTACAAAAAGTATTTTTCACTTCAATTCTTTGACAGAGTATTCCCCACATTTGTTCATAGGGAATGTAATCTGGTATCGCAGTTGTCCATCTAATGTGGTAGCTTGCGGTTTCTGTTGTTTTCTTCAAAAAGGTAATCGCTGCTACTAACATCTCTGAAATAATAATAAAATATAATTTTTCTGTAATTTGTCTCAACTGATATTTGTATACCACCTTATTCTTATCTATATCCTTTTCTTCCTACAGATTACTTCAAATAAAACTTGCTTCAGCAACTTATAATACTTTTTTATTTATAAATATCAAACACCCCAAAACAATTATGAAGAACGTGTTAACAAAATACTGCAAATGGTGTCATATAGGATAACCCAATAGCTTTGGGGCAAAATGATTCTCACACTGTGGAAGCTTTCCAGCTCAAATGTTTGGCGCAGCGGGGACAATAGTTGTATATCCTTGGTCACTTGGTGTTTTTGTTTGTTTAAAGCACTTTTAATCACATTACTAGCCTGAGGCATTTAACGGAAGACTGTACTAAGTGTACAGTACTTACACAGTGCAAATCGTACTTGGCATCACTTATATCATTGTTTGTTCCCAAAAATATTCAGATGCAGATTTTGCTTTATTCATCTTTTTTACCCAATCACATTCTTTCAGATTACATATCAGCTACACGTTCATTACTGTTTCATTTATTTGGATTCACTCGCTCAAAAGTTACTGTTTTTCAGTTGTATAAGCGATCCTACTAAGTGATGTAATCTATATGAAAAGGCACGCGTGTTTAATTATATAAAGCACATAGCCAGCATAAATTCAAATAACTGTCATATATTCATGAAAGAATGATCGTAATGTATGTTAACATTTTGATTGTAGATCGATTAAGAGCATCATTGATCCATTTTAGTATTGTGTTTTGGCTTCACAAAATGATAATTTCCACACATTATTCATTCCACTTTTGTTTTTGGCAAGCTGGTTGTTTTGGCATCTCCTTTGTTTATAACTGGTGGATTTTTCTTTTGTTTTCCGACAGTAATCCAGGCCAGTTAATTGTTAATACCCTGAAATTGGCTTGGGTAAAGAGGAATTATGTCCAGCGGCAATGCCGGTACTTTGATGTGTGATTGGCTTCTACTGGGTAATATTAGCACGATTACCGTAGCTGAGTAAACATGAACTTATTTAAGGTCGCTTACATCAAAGCAAACTACCACAGATTTTTTTTTTAAAGCATTATTTCTTAAACTTCTTTATCGTATTTTAGAGATATTATTTAAGTTTAGTGCAGTGGTGCCTATGATTCGAATCGAATGTATGTACTTCATTCATTACAAGTAAAATCTTCAATGTGCATGTGGTGAAGCCATGATGTAAACATGCGCATGAAATAAACACTATTTTTTGTTGTTCTCATACTGTATCACATTTTAATGAATTAGGTATTTCCATTTTAAAGGGGGGGGAAAAAACCCAAATAATTACAGATGACTTTATACAATTTTAATGCAATAATGCATAAACTGACAATAGTAAACTAGACTCAAACGGAGAAGTTATTGTTTTATGGGTATAACATAACACTAATGCTCAATTCTTGTCATCGTCTGATTAAATTATACATATTTTAATTTGGTAGAAATAATAGAAAAACAGAAAAATTCAATATATTTATTGACTCTTCAAACAAATTATAATAATTTTATAACATTTCCATGTAATAATTCATAATGAGAGTCCCTTAACAACCACAAGTCATGTTAATTTTACATGAGGTACAATCGATAAAATATGCCGATCGATCGGTAGAAAGAAAAAAAATGTTTTAGGTGTCCCAAGACTTATAGCACATGAAAAATTGCTTTAACCTTCGTGTCCCAACTTTTATAGGTCATACAGAAATTATTTTTGAAAATAATTAAGGTGTCACAAGACTTATTGTGTCCCAAGACTTGCCGTCATTGCGGTAAGCTTCCTTTTTTGCTTTAGAATTTGAATTTGTGAAACCAGTCAGAAATTCCTACAAACTGCAGCTTTGAGGTCACTGTAACTAAAAATATCATCAAACTCAATCACCATAAAGCATGCTTCCTTATGTAATAGGTTTCAAATAAAAGGAAAATTGTTAACACCATAGGAAACTGTTTGAACTGTTTAGTTCATTAATAACTAACAATACTTGAAAGGCATAAAAAAATCTACTGGTCTAACACATTCGCCTCCTATAAGAAAGCCACATTTTTTAGAACGACATTATTCAATATCCATTTTAATACAGTGCATATAAAATTAACCTCCATACAGAGGCCACTACTAAAGGTGGGCTGGTGGCTGTGTTACACAGTCTTCACTGTCCTAACCCTTGATCCTCATTAAAGCTGCTCCGCCAGGATGAATTTCTAGAACTGGTGGGAGTATAGGAGGAGTCCAATGAGTCGCTGACTGCCATTTCACTGGAATCGGATGTCGAGGAGGTGTCAAAGTCCTCCACAGTAACTGGTCTGCTGTGGTTGACTGCCATTTCACTGGAATCGGATGTCAAGGAGGTGTCAAAGTCCTCCACAGTAACTGTGGTCTGCTGAGGTTGACTGCCATTTCACTGGAATCGGATGTCGAGGAGGTGTCAAAGTCCTCCACAGTAACTGGTCTGCTGAGGTTGACTGCCATTTCACTGGAATCGGATGTCGAGGAGGTGTCAAAGTCCTCCACAGTAACTGGTCTGCTGAGGTTGACTGCCATTTCACTGGAATCGGATGTCGAGGAGGTGTCAAAGTCCTCCACAGTAATTGGTCTGCTGTGGTTCATCTGTGCTATCAGGATTATTGGTTTGGGTCCCGCAGCTCCTTAATTGGAGCATAAACAGAACTGCAAACCTGAGAAAAACATAAAAATGTTCACTTATACCAGGATATATATGTTGATGTTAATAATGACTAATACAATTATTATGCATACATGTATAAATTAAATAGTTTTAAAAAAAAAGAAACATGAAGTCTGATCACAGCATGCACTGAGCTCAAAAGTGCATAGCAACATCATACAACAAAAGGTCTGAAACAGCTATGCTGAGCCATGGTCAATACAAGATATAGACCATCAAATCATCTCCATTACCTCTGTCAACTTTCCTTGGTCCATTGTACTGGGTTCTTGCAGATTTTTTCTTCGGTCTGACTGATGTCTGGCAACCAGTTGTTGCTGTTTTCACTGTTAAGTCACAGGCATCAGACTTTTGAAATTGTTTAAAAAGAACCAACTATAGCAACTGCAATGGCTCACTACTGCATAATTCAAAACCAATACATACACTGCCCACCCACCCTACCCCCTTTATATCACTGCTAGACTGTGACACTGGGTTCATAATGCAAAATAAGTTACTGTAATTACAATTTTTGTATCTCTGTATATTTTCTGTATATTTACCTGCATATAGCCAGGGATCCTAAGCCGGGAATCAAGGATAACACACAGCCAAGAATAAATGCTGATTGTGTGGCAACTTATTATGTTAGTCCTACAGTGCAACTCCCTCTCTCTCTCTCTCTCTCTCTCTCTCTCTCTCTCTCTCTCTCTCACACACACACACACACACACATGTACACATGTATATCTTCATTGGTGAAATGTTAGTTGTGTCAGCTATGTGTCTGAACTAATACATCATTCTGTAGTTTTGTTGGGTCTGTATAGTTAGGGTAAGACTGTGTTGTTTAAGTTCAGTGTTAAAATTGAGGAGCGGTTTTGGATCCATTTAGCGAGAGTAAGACTGTTGTGTCAGCTAAGTGTTGCAACTGATGCATCATTCTGTAGTGTTGTGGGGTCTATATAGTTATAGTAAGACGAGGTTGTGTAAGCTGAGTGTTAAAACCGATGCATGATTCAGGAATGTTTTGGGATCTATATATCTAGAGTAAGACTTTGGTTGTGTCAGCTGAGTGTTGCAACTGACGCATCATTTTCAGTGCTCTGAACCTCCTGCTAAAATACATTCTCCATGTAATGTGTCCCTGTGACGTTCCCCTGTGAGATGAAAGTATTTTGATGTGAACAGCTTGAAGAAGCTGTATGAGGACATGCACCCAAAAAAATCGTGAACTTATAAGGGAATGCCATTTATATATTTAATACCTTTATATGTTATTTTTATAAACATTTACGGAATTTTAACATCTTGATATCTTTTATTTTTTATCTTGATGGACTTTCTTGTGGAATTAATTTTTAAAATTTTCAAACTTGACCTTTTGTTGGCAATACATAGCAACTTTTGTGCTGAGGTGCTGTTAAAAACTACTGCATACATATCTGGTTTGGTTGTAAATGAAAATGGTGTGCTCAGATGTCCAGTAATGGCTGCCACAGTGGCCATCTTGAAAATCTTGTCGCTACTCCTCCTGAATGGATGATCACATCATAATAGGGTTTTCATCAAATGGTTTCTTATGATGGTGTACTAAGTTCTTCACGAAGATAGTGCTGATTTAATGTCCAGTATGGCCAGCATGGTAGCCATCTTGAAAACTTGTTATTGATACTTCTGAACAGAAAGTCATATTGACATGGGGTTTTTACCAGAAGACATCTTATCATATCTGATCTGGTCCTAGATGAAATGGGTGCCACCTGGACATGCAATATAACTGAGACAGTGACCATCTTGTTATTGCTACTCCTTCTGAATGAAAAGTCAGATTGATGTGGGTTTTTTCACTGGAAGACTTCATATGATGTCTGGTTAGTCCAAAAGGAAAATGGTGATGATCCAACTTCCAATAGGGCCACCATAGTGGTGGCATCTTGAAAATCTTGTTGCCAGCTACTACTCCTAGATGGATGGTCAAATCAACATCTGTATTTTACAAAAAGACTTCTTGTGATATTTACTACTAATGCCTGTGCTTCTAAACAGGCAACTTCTCTGCAAAATAGAACACAATTATATAACTAATTTACACTATATATATATATATATATATATATATATATATATATATATATATATATATATATATATCTATATATATATTTGTTTAAATCTGCTATAAAGGGACACACGGAAATGAATTGCAACAAAAATTACACGAGTGATGATGGGTAGGAGTTTAAGAACACAAGAGTCCTATGTTTTAAAAATTGACAACAGTATATCTTTCATGATAGTAATAAAAAAAGTTCCATTTCTAGGATGGGTTCAAAAAATGTATTGCTGGATTCGATCCTGCATGTTGATCGTCATTTTGTTGGTTTTTAATGACACTTTTAACATATCATTGGCTATATCATGCCTAGGAAATGAAGGCCCCATCTAGGTAGCTAACTTGGGCTGGCATGGGCAAGTATTGAAACCATGTTATATACAGCTTGTGGAAGAAAACTGTATGTTTCAGATGAGTGTTACAATTGATGCATCATTCTGTAGCATTATAGGGTCTATTTAGATAAAGTAAGGACTATGTTGTGTCAGCTAGATGTTTAAACTGAGACATTATTCTGTATACCTGTGGGGTCTATATAGCCCTAGTAAGATTAGGTTCATCTTCACAATTGAGCCAATTCATTTCACATCGACCTCAGGCACATGCACAGTAGCTAGCCAGAACACAGTTTTGAACTAGTGCTGACTTGAGGATAAAGAGTTGAGCTACTGCCCATAGCAAGCTAAATCAATTGACCAGTCAGAGCTTGTTTTTTCAGTATGGTAAGGTTCACATGCCTTGACTTTAAAGAAGACAGACATTTATGAAAGGTTTAAATTGGAGAAATATACATGTTACGTCGTGATCCAAGGAAGCTGTTAGGATTATTCCCAACTATCTTCGTTGGTAAGTAGGGGCAAAACGATTAATCGATGTATTGATGCTTTTTCTATATCAGTACCCATATCGATACAAGAGGGAAAGAATTGATACAAAACGATACTTACTCTATACAAGTTACTTTAATCTTCAGCAGTCGTGAATAATTATTAGTCATTTGTAATAAGCGAACAAACGTGCCAACGTGATTTAAACAAAAATTAGCACAGAATCGGCAAGGGGGCAGATTCCAAACCACACAAGTTATAGCCACCTTGTCAATTTTTAGAATGGGAGTAGGTGTTGTAAATAATTTCCTTTTTCACTCCCAGAAACCAGTGCCTGTGGCCGTGGCACTTGTTTTGCATCTGTAGGAAGTACAATGTTTAGGATATTTTTTGTTAGTCATCACCACTCCCACACTCAGACTTGTTCTAGATAAAATTTTCCTTGTACAAGGAAATTGCACTGTTTCTTCTGTTTTGAAGATAACTCCGTAATGCCTTCAAAATTTAACTGAAGACATGAAATTGGTAATAAGATATTTTAAAAACATTCATTCAATGCAAAACTTAGGGCGTGTTGAACAGGATGAGTCATGCATCTGATCGAATGGAGCAGCCTAAAATGGCCTAAAAGGTTGAATAAAAATCAATAACAGCTAACAGGTAGTCTGTTTGGAAGTATTTTTTTTTTTTATCTTGTCAAGGATGAGAATGACATATGAACAGATGATAAGTCGATGTTTGTAATCTGCATACTGGAAATACACCCAGTATGTCAACACAAAAAATGGCAACACCCTACCATTGACAGATCTTCTAAAGATGAAAAGACCATCAAGTTGATATGTGTATCGATAATGTATGATATCGCAGGGTGTGTATCGAGAATCGTATTGATACGTGGCAGAGGTGTATCATTTCACCCCTATTGGTAAGTGTAACAAGCAATCTTGTGGGATTAGTTTCTTTTAGCTGCAGCTATTAAGATAGAAAAGCTGCAGATGCTGTTATGGGTTATGAAACTGGCCTAGGTTGTATCCACTATGTGTTTAAAGACGGACCTTTCTGTACTGTTGTGGGTCTGTATATCTTGAGTAATTCTAGGCTGTGCCAGTCAGGTGCTTAATCTGATGCATTACTCTGTTGTGGGATGTGTTTAGCTAGAGCAGACTCAAGTTTTGTCAGCTGAAATATTCCAACTGATTCATCTTTGTATGCTATTGTCGGGTGTGTGGTTTGCGTAAGAATGGGTTGACAGTTGGGGTTACAACTGATGCATCATTCCATAGTGTTGTGGGACTATATAGTTAGCATAACATAAACTGGGTTGTGTCACCTGGTTGTTCCAACTGATGCATCATTCTGTTGTATTGTGGGGTCTATATGGTTAGGATAAGACTGGTTTGTGTCAGCTGTGTTTTTCTAAGTGATGCATCATTCGCTAGTGTTGTGCGTCTATATAGCTGGAGAAACACTGGTCGTGTCAGCTGGCTGTTTCAACTGATGCCTCATTCCATAGTGTTGTGAGTTGCCTTTATAGATAGAGCAAGACTTGTTGTTTCAGCTGGCTGTTCCAGCTATTGTATCATTCTGTAGTGTTGTGGGGTCTATATAGATAGAGTAAGATTGGATAGAGTAAGATTGGTTGTGTCAAGTGGGCACTGTTCCAACTGATACATCATTCCATAGTGTTGTGGGGTCTATATAGATAAAGCAAGACTGGTGGTGTCAGCGTGCTGTTCCAGCTATTGTATCATTCTGTAGTGTGGTGGGGGTCTGTATAGATAGAGCAAGACTGGTGGTGTCAGCTGGCTGTTCCAGCTATTGTATCATTCTGTGGTGTTGTGGGGTCTGTATAGATAGAGTAAAACTGGTAGTGTCAGCTGGGTGTTCCAACTGATACATCATTCCATAGTGTTGTGGGTGTCTATATTGATATAGCAAGACTGGTTGTGTCAGCTGGCTGTTCCAGCTATTGCATCATTCTGTAGTGTTGTGGGGTCTATATAGATAAAGATTGGTTGTGTCAATTGGGCACTGTTCCAAATGATACATCATTCCATTGTGTTGTGGGGTCTATATAGGTAGAGCAAGACTGGTTGTGTCAGCTGGCTGTTCCAGCTATTGTAACATTCTGTAGTGTTGTGGAGTCTGTATAGATAGAGTAAACCTGGTAGTGTCAGCTGGGTGTTCCAACTGTTGCCTCGTTCCATAGTGTTGTGGGGTGTCTTTATAGATAGAACAAGACTGGTTATGTCAGCTGGCTATTCCAGCTATTGCATCATTCTGTAGTGTTGTGGGGTCTATATAGATAGAGTAAGACTGGCTGTGTCAATTTGGCACTGTTCCAACTGACGCATCATTCCATAGTGTTGTGGGGTCTATATAGATAGAGCAAGACTGGCTGTTCCAGCTATTGTATCATTCTGTAGTGTTCTGGTGTCTGTATAGATAGAGTAAACCTGGTAGTGTCTGTAGTTTGTATTAAAACTGATGCCTTGTTCCATAGTGTTGTGGGGTGTCTTTATAGATAGAGCAAGACTGGTTATGTCAGCTGATTGTTCCAGCTATTGCATCATTCTGTAGTGTTGTGGGGTCTATATAGATAAAGATTGGTTGTGTCAATTGGGCACTGTTCCAAATGATACATCATTCCATTGTGTTGTGGGGTCTATATAGGTAGAGTAAGATTGGATAGAGTAAGATTGGTTGTGTCAATTGGGCACTGTTCCAACTGATACATCAGTCCATAGTGTTGTGGGGTCTATATAGATAAAACAAGACTGGTTGTGTCAGCTGGCTGTTCCAGCTATTGCATCATTCTGCAGTGTTGTGGGGTCTACATAGATAGAGTAAGACTGGATAGAGTAAGATTGGTTGTGTCAAGTGGGCACTGTTCCAACTGATACATCATTCCATAGTGTTGTGGGGTCTATATAGATAAAGCAAGACTGGTGGTGTCAGCGTGCTGTTCCAGCTATTGTATCATTCTGTAGTGTGGTGGGGGTCTGTATAGATAGAGCAAGACTGGTGGTGTCAGCTGGCTGTTCCAGCTATTGTATCATTCTGTGGTGTTGTGGGGTCTGTATAGATAGAGTAAAACTGGTAGTGTCAGCTGGGTGTTCCAACTGATACATCATTCCATAGTGTTGTGGGTGTCTATATTGATATAGCAAGACTGGTTGTGTCAGCTGGCTGTTCCAGCTATTGCATCATTCTGTAGTGTTGTGGGGTCTATATAGATAAAGATTGGTTGTGTCAATTGGGCACTGTTCCAAATGATACATCATTCCATTGTGTTGTGGGGTCTATATAGGTAGAGCAAGACTGGTTGTGTCAGCTGGCTGTTCCAGCTATTGTAACATTCTGTAGTGTTGTGGAGTCTGTATAGATAGAGTAAACCTGGTAGTGTCAGCTGGGTGTTCCAACTGTTGCCTCGTTCCATAGTGTTGTGGGGTGTCTTTATAGATAGAACAAGACTGGTTATGTCAGCTGGCTATTCCAGCTATTGCATCATTCTGTAGTGTTGTGGGGTCTATATAGATAGAGTAAGACTGGCTGTGTCAATTTGGCACTGTTCCAACTGACGCATCATTCCATAGTGTTGTGGGGTCTATATAGATAGAGCAAGACTGGCTGTTCCAGCTATTGTATCATTCTGTAGTGTTCTGGTGTCTGTATAGATAGAGTAAACCTGGTAGTGTCTGTAGTTTGTATTAAAACTGATGCCTTGTTCCATAGTGTTGTGGGGTGTCTTTATAGATAGAGCAAGACTGGTTATGTCAGCTGATTGTTCCAGCTATTGCATCATTCTGTAGTGTTGTGGGGTCTACATAGATAGAGCAAGATTGGTTGTGTCAGTTGGGCACTGTTACAACTGACGCATCATTCCATAGTGTTGTGGGGTCTATATAGATAAAGCAAGTCTGGTTGTGTCAGCTGGCTGTTCCAGCTATTGCATCATTCTGTAGTGTTGTGGGGTCTATATAGATAGAGTAAGATTGGATAGAGTAAGATTGGTTGTGTCAATTGGGCACTGTTCCAACTGATACATCATTCCATAGTGTTGTGGGGTCTATATAGATAAAGCAAGTCTGGTTGTGTCAGCTGGCATTTCCAGCTATTGCATCATTCTGTAGTGTTGTGGGGTCTATATAGATAGAGTAAGATTGGATAGAGTAAGATTGGTTGTGTCAATTGGGCACTGTTCCAACTGATACATCATTCCATAGTGTTGTTGGGTCTATATAGATAAAGCAAGACTGGTTGTGTCAGCTGGCTGTTCTAGCTATTGTATCAATCTGAAGTGTTCTGGGGTCTGTATAGATAGAATAAAACTGGTAGTGTCAGCTGGTAGTTCTAACTGATGCCTCGTTCCATAGTGTTGTGGAGTGTCTATATAGATAGAGCAAGACTGATTGTGTCAGCTGGCTGTTCCAGCTATATCATTCATTCTGTAGTGTTGTGGGGTCAATATAGATAGAGTAAGATTGGATAGAGTAAGATTGGTTGTGTCAATTGGGCACTGTTCCAACTGATACATCAGTCCATAGTGTTGTGGGGTCTATATAGATAAAACAAGACTGGTTGTGTCAGCTGGCTGTTCCAGCTATTGCATCATTCTGCAGTGTTGTGGGGTCTACATAGATAGAGTAAGACTGGATAGAGTAAGATTGGTTGTGTCAATTGGGCACTGTTCCAACTGATACATCAGTCCATATTGTTGAGGGGTCTATATAGATAGAGCAAGACTGGTTGTGTCAGCTGGCTGTTCCAGCTACTGCATCATTCTGTAGTGTTGTGGGGTCTTTATTTGTATTTTTTATTGTATATATATATATATATATATATATATATATATATATATATATATATATATAGAGAGAGAGAGAGAGAGAGAGAGAGAGAGAGAGAGAGAGAGAGATTCAGACTAGCCTGTCCGTCCATACGGTTTTCCTTTCTCAAAACGATGTTCTCGCCGCATCAGATTTACATGCAGGTGTCTCGCAGAAAGCAATTTTATGCCTGCCTGTGACGGGCATTATTATGTCGAAGTTTTCTGCTTATGCAGGCGAAACAGGAACTCCTAGATTGCTTTTTGGGTGGGTGAGATGGGGGAAGTTTTACGGCACAGCAACACTTTTCAGGTTATATCGTTTTAGGTAAGTAAAGTAAGGTGCCTTGCTCGATGACCGACCACGGTATCCGATACAGGATAATGCAGTGGTGGGAATCGTACAAGCACCCTACTGGACACGAATCCAACGCCTTAACTACTGTGCCACCGAGGTTCCCAAGGAGTTCCTATACAATTAAATTACTTTTACGAAGGTTTTCAGTTGAATAAAGCGATAGATGTGGACTTTCAAACAAGAGATCAAAGTGGACCTGAGATTGATCACATATTTAACTACTGTGATACTGCAAAATACAAGAGCAGTTGACCGAGACATCTCTGCCGGTAGGGTGCTTCTGTAGAAATTCCTTCCAATGCTGTTGATGAAAAATAATATTTCAAGGCTTCTCTATTTTTGTATCTTCGTCCATTTTTGGCGGCACATACGCATTATTTGTTTAATACTGAATTGGCCTTTATACCAGGATGCCTTGTGTCACAGTTGGCCAAATTCTATTGAGTATTTTGTTTTTAATATAGGTTGTCTAAACGTTCATCCATTTTTAGTACCATGGCCATATTTGGCGGTGGAATGGCATCATTGAATGCATTTTAAATGCCTTCGAGGTAGGATGCATGCTGTCAAAATTGGTTAAGTTCTGTTGAGCGGTTTTTAAGTTGTTGTTGAATTATTTGTTTTACTATGTTTAGTAACGGCAGCCATGTTTGACGGTTGATGGGCATCACTTGTACAAATCTGAAACCGTTTGAGCAATATCGGGGGTAAATCTAACAATGCGGATACAATGATTACACATTCAAATTACGCGTCGAATACGCTCAAAACAAGAGGCTAAAGGATTTTGCATATTTGTTTTCTTTTAAGCTGTATGCTTTCAAGAAAATGTGTTGTCCGCTGGAGCCCTACGGTCTATCTGATCATCGAAAAGTAAATTACTTGTGCCAAATACGTTGTGGGTTGTACAGTTACTTCAACACTTGGTGTCTCTGATAAGCAAGAATGTAACCTCAGTAATCATTTCATCCAGTTTCTCCCTCAGTATACACAAATAAGTGATTGTCACGACTTATTAAAGGTAGATCACACCTATAAAGAATACCTTCTATGTTCCGAAAAAGTTTAGTTGTCGCTTATTAACAAGATCGTCAATATTTTAAAAAGTATCCTGGGTAATTCGTTCTCATTTGCAAATTCTAGAAAATTGGAGAAGCTTTGCCCTTCGATACACGCACATCATCAAACCGGGAATAGAACACAAGACTACAGAGGTGCAAAGAAAACGCAATACCACTATGATATCCATGTGCCTATTCTTCTTCTTCTTCTTCTTCTTCTTATTATTATTATTATTATTATTATTATTATCTCCATCAATGTCGATATTACGTCCGTTTTGTATGTATTATCTTTTATTAAAAAATGCTTCAACGCGAGGTATGAGCATAGGCTCAAACCTGTATTTGCTCAAACCTGTATTTGCTGGCTTCTAAGTTTAAGTGTTGTTTTATTCCCATGGTCGAAGATATCAATATCCCTACTTAGTCAATGTCATCAGTTACTTCCTCTCCATCAGCAGACATCCAATTAATTTTATCCTTGGACAACAAAATCTAAAACTGGTTCCAGTAAACAAAGTTTCACATATTGTTAGATTTCGATATCTAAAATCAAAAATTGTTTTAATATTGACTTTCTTGGAACGGAAAAGTTAATCTTGGCCTGCAGTGAATCAAAAATGTTTTACACAATTTCCACATTTACTGACACTTATTTTTGGATCCACTTACAAAAGTAATATTTTTCCATGGAATAATCCATTTTTTTCCTACTTTCCAGAATCTCTTTATTTATTAGTTACACTACTTACTGCTGGTATCTTTTGAAACGAAGAAGCGGCAAATCTCGAGAAAGAGACAAAAGGAAATATTATCCAGGGTACATTTATTTGGCCGAACAATATGCATAACCCACACATCCCTGAAGACATTCGTTCTCTGTGCAATATGTCCTAAAGCACTCCAAGAAGAAGTTCGTCTCCTTTTGATCATTTTGCAAACAATCGTTGGCACTGCCATTTCGTCTGCATAGATTCGGAATCATTCGCATATGGTTCATGTTATTCCTATATTGTATTTCGTGTTTTCATTGAGGAAAAATCTTTCACTGTCTTCTTTTTTATTTTGTGTCTCCTTTGTGTACTCCAACCCTGAGAGTTTATTTGTTTAATCAGCATATCAGCTTTACAAGATTTTTTCCTTTTCTTTTTTTTTTTTTTTTTTTTTTGGCGCATGCATGCAGATATAATAAAAGTTTGTTCGGATAGCATATACACATCTCTGAAATAGCAATACCATTCATTTAGCCGAATCAAAATGATTCCAGAAACGACAGCTATATGCTATAGATGACTCTCATTCCAGGAGTTTAATTGTGTGTTTTTTAAGACTTAAACTTAAAGAATATCTAAAATACAATAAAATCTAGATTTCGTTATTCGACCATATTCCCAGCGTAACCAATGGAATGTATTACCCATCGTGATTTTTAAAACAAACATTAATTAATTAATTTTAAAAATTTGACGATATCGTAGGTAAACAGCACAAAATTTCCAGAAACAAATATGCAGATATTATTTACAGGTTTGATCTATATTAAAAGGTCGTGACAGTCAGTTACTAATGTATATTAAGGTTGTGACAGTCAGTTATTAATGTATATCAAGGTCGTGACAGTCAGTTACTAATGTATATTAAAGTCGTGACAGTCAGTTATTATTGTATATTAAAAGGTCGTGAGTAGTTAACGGGGGGTACTGGGGCCATGGGGGTGCTATGGGCTCAACGGGAAATTAACATGGGCGCCATATTGGCGCCAAAAAGTGTGAAATTTATAGGCCCTGGGGGCGATATGGGCTCAACGGGAAATTAACATTGGGGCCTCTATGAACCCAGAAATGAAAATGGCGGCGGCAGTAAGAAAAGGGTAGGCAAAAGGAATTAATCTTTTCTTGTGAAATGGGTGGCCCTGAAAAGGGCCATTGGAGGAGGAATTATTATTTTCTCCTCCAACATTGTGTGAAGAATCTAAGGAAGGTGGGGGTGTGAGATCTTTTTTTCTTGGTTGGAAGTGTTGGTGAATCAGGTAGCCAGTCAGGATGTTTCATCCGTCGGAACTTATCTTGGATTTTTATCCAATTTAAATTCAGCCGTTGAAAATCCTTTTCTTTCCTGGCTTCTTCTTTCTTATTTCTTTCAAGAGCCCACAAGATTTAAATGTGGGCTACTTCTTGCTCTAAAGTTTTTTTTAACAATATTGTTGTCGTGTGAAGATTTATCTCTTCACGCCTGACACAACTAGTGGGTGGATACGACCATTCATCTTGTTGAACAAGGTGAAGGAAGTATTTCACTTCATCTAGTAAGTCGAGGGATGTTTTGATAAAACCCACACGACAAGGAGCACAAGAAGAAGTTTTTAGTCTTTCCTCCACCAAAACATCATTCACCAACCTCCTAGCTGAAATGAGAGCCGCTAGTTGGCTGGTGACAAATGGTTTGGTGGCAGGATACCAATACTCCAACCTTTCCATTAACGACTCCACATCCACCATCCTATCCCAAGCTTCCTGCAAGAGGTCTACAGTATTCATTCTTCAGTGTGAAGTGTGAATGGCGCGACTGCAGAAGACACCGCATTATATGCTGGAAGCGCGGACGTGAAGGAAAACATCCCCCTTTTTTTCCAAAAAACATACATACAAACAAAACACACACACCACACTATCCTTTTTATTTTTTTTTATCAAACATACAAACAAACACACACCACACTATCCTTTTTTATTTTTTATTAAACACACTCTATACAAACACACCAAGATACACACACCCTATATATGGCAATGATAAAAATTAATCTTTTCTTGATTAATGGGTGGCCTTGAAAAGGACCGTTGGATTTTTTAGAGTTCACTTAGAGGAGGTGTGGGCACCTCCCAGGCTTAGCCCGACAAGCGGGACAGCTTCCCCTCCATGTTTCTTCATTTTGTTTACATGGAGCTGTGAAGGCCGACTTAGGATGAGTCGCTTCTGGCTCCCAATTTTCTTCCATTATTGGGTGGGGCCTGATCGGTATTTTGTTTTCCTTCTCCTCCTCCTCCCTTTTCTCCACTTCATGGAGGAGGTGCCAGGCCACCTCGAGATGAACTCTAATCTGTCTCACAATTTCTATTGTGTTCATTCTGTTTGAATAAAATGAGGGTAGCTCTATCGGGGAAGGTGTCGTTTTAATATACTAGAAGCGCGGACGTGAAAGAAAACATCCCTTACACCTAAAAAACCAAAAAAAAAACATTACCCCACTACCCCCGCGTCTGACGTCATTCTAGGCTTCGCGGATTTTTTGCATTCCATGACCCTTACCCCCCAAAGCGCGGACCTAAAAGAAACTACTTTTGATAAAATCAAACACACACCACACTATCTAAAAAAATTTTTTTTAAAAACCAAACACACACCATCCATTTTTTTTAATAAAAAAACCAAAGCACACACCATTCATTTTAAAAAAAAAAAAACCAAACACACACTTTTTTATATCAAACACAAACACACACCACAAACATACAAGGGGAAAGGGTTTGTTTGACTGGCAAAACACAAACACACAAACATAAAACATACAAACACACTAACATTTAAACAGAAATATATATGGCAATATGAGAGTAGTTATCTTTTCTAGAGATTTGGGTGGCCCTTAAAAGGACCGTTGGGTTTTTGTTTAAGAAGTTATGTTTGTTTTTAACTTCTTGTGGCTGAAGAAGTAGCGGTTGCAGCAGCTCCTCCAGCAGGGCGGCCACGTTTAGCCATGGGTCTCACGGCTTTAAGACAAGCAGGTCTCTTTCGGGTGAAAGAGAAGGCAAATTCTTCGCAGTCAATCTTGCAGCTGATTTCTCCGTCCGGTAGTTTGCTAGACTGCAAAAGTTGTTGTTGTTGTTGTTGTTGTCTTTGTTGCTGCTGCTGTTGTTGCTGCTGTTGAAGTCTTTGCCTTTCCTCCCATTCTGTTCTTTCCCGATGTATTTCTTCTCTCATGACTTCTTCCACTAAATCATGAGCCATTTGAATGAACGTCATTGTCTTTCTATCAGGCTGGGTTGTCATCAAATGATTCTTTACCCTCTGAATGTTTACCATAGCTTCATTCAGTTTAGTAATCTTTGTGGCGGCCATCTTCTTGAGCTGTTGAGGTCTTGATGAGTCAACGAGAATGACTACACTGTTGTTGTTGTTGTCTTTGATTTGAGTCGTGTTCGCCCTTCGGGCATGTACGACTATATACCCCCACAGCGTGCAAAGCACGCATAAGGGGGGTTAAGTGGTCAGGTGTGTTGACAGATTGCAACCACCTGACTCTATTTTAAGTACACCTCTCCAGCGCAGCATGGTTCCCCACAATTAAGGGGGTTAAATGAATGCGCGCTATTGGAGGATGAGTACCGTTTACACACCCCAGAGGGATGTGTAAATTATTACTAAGTACACCTCCCCAGCGCAACATAATTCCCCACAATTAAGGGGGTTAAATGAATGTGCGCTATATGAGAGTGTGTACATTTATACCTGTGCATAGGACTGGAACCACAATGTTTACAGGTATATAATTGCGCGTTGTAGCGCACTTGTTATTAAATTGCTTCAAGTTATACAGTCTGGAGTGGAAAAGGCGGCACGGACCAAGCAAGCGAAAGCGCGAAGCGTGACGGAAGCAGAAACGCCAGGAACGTACATACATGATCAAATTCTGCCCAGTTAAAATAAGTCGGGCTGTCCCTAATACCAATAAAGTGTAAGCCACTTGTTCAATTATGACAATACTATGAGTTTCAAAGAATTTTCCATTTACCGCGACAATTCCAGTTAAAAGAAATTTTGTGTACAAAATGTACGTATGTTTCCAAAAACAGTACCAATCTTTGAGTAAAAATTACTCTTAACTTTTTCGTATCACGCACACTACAATTGTAAGTTCTAAATTTTAGACGGTGGTTCGAAACTGATCAAATTTTTGTTTTAAAAGAGTATAATCAAAAGGGGTTTTCGAAAAAAGCCAAATTGAAAACCCCATTGATTCAGGCAATGAATTAGCCATTAGAAGGACTGTTTAGCCCTTAGAAGGACTATTATTCTTCTGCAGGTGGTCCCCGGTAGAGAAGCTCTGTCTATCTGCCATGCTGGCTCTCTCTTTAACGCAGCGCCCCCTTGGTAGCTCGCTAAAGTTTTTTTGGATGGCGAGGATTAGGTCGCAGTAAACGCCCCGCTTCCCTTTCTTTGGCCATCCCTTTGCTGCTTCATGTGGTCGGCAGTTGGCGGGGGGACAGGTCGGCATACCCTCCATTGGACAGCACAGCAGCTGGGCCCCATACTTCCATAGTTGTAGTTGAGTACTCATAACTGCTGCAAAGCTGCCAAGACAGCCTCCTTCCCTCCTCGTCCACTGCGTCTCCCTCTACCGGTTAGCACGTCTGCCACACGTCTGCTCTGCTCCACCTGCGCTGCCTGAATGCTGACTACACTGGCCAACGCACCGCTTTATATGCTTAACGCGCAGGAGCAATGGAAAACATGGGGTTCAGATCGATAGTGAGAAATGAATAGAGTGGTGACTTCAGATGGATAGAAAGAGAGACAGAACATACTATTTTTTTACAATTCAATAAAAAAACACACAAAACCTTTTTTTTTCTCCAACTTTTTAATAAAAACAACAAACAAAAAAAAACAACTAACAATCAACAAGATATTTTAAACAGGAACGTATTTACAAGGTTGACAACGTTGGGAAGGTAAACTAAATTTCCATCTTTCTACATCTACATCATTCTGATGTACACTACGTTTCTGAGCTAAAGACAAGAGATATCCATAATGTTTACAAAATCACCTTGAAACTTTAACATCGTTTCTAGCATATTCCTTATCAAAAAAAGTCACTAAATGTTCTAAGGAATAGCCTTGACTTCGTTGATGAAGAAAATGGACACAATATTGTCCACACACCATGGATTCCGATCCTTGTAATCTAACATTATTGAATCGAGTAGAGGCAGCATTTCTTCTCATAAACTCGAGGATGTTGACTTCCAAAGAAGGTAATCCATAAGAATCAAAATATTCCACACCACCACCACCATAATGATTGTTGGGAAAGTACACAGCTACTCAATGGGTTCCTGGTCGATGACTGTCGTCGGTATTGATGACATAGGCATGAACGTCTTTAGGTTTACGATGAGGTAGTTCATCTTTAGCACACACCACAGGATTCCAAGAAGAAGTGTAGGAACTACGAGTCAACAGGTAATAAAGTTCTCTGGTATCCATTTTTTTCTTCTTCACAGGAAATGATGAGTCACCAATTCACACCTGACTTTATGCTTGAAAATATCTGTCAAGTAATTCCACGAATATTCACGTCGGATAGTCTCTGTACTCTGTTGAATGAGACCTTCGATGCGTTTGATCTCCAGAGGAGTGAGTGGAGGAAAAGAAAAATCCTGCAAGTCTTTATACCAACATTTCAACACATATTCTTCCGAGATTTGAGACCAGGCCGTTTTCAAATAAGTGTCCAATTTTTCTTCACCTGTCATCATCAAACATTGATCGTGTTCTTTCTGGCTGGGATGATCGATTTGACATCCATGACAATTTTCTCGGACTAGACTGTTAATTCTTTGAGTCAATTCGTGAGCATAAAAGGAAACTAACTTTGTTTCCTGTTCTGGCCATCGAGAAGGATAAAATCCAACAAACTCGGTAACAGTATTAGTCTCTTCTTCTTCTTTTTTTTCTTTTGGAAGTACGGGATGAATCAATCCGTCATCATCCGTGGTAGTTTGTGACTGTTCTGCTTCACAAAATTCCTCATCTATCTCCATAGGTTCTAGGTGTTGCATCTTTTTTTTCTTTTTTTCTGTTCTTCTAATAGTCTAGAATCACTTCTCTCAAACTGTTGATCTCAAGAGTATTATCAAATTCTGCATACAAGACGACGTTCACCGTGTGAGGTAGAGGTGTACCAAACTGAAGTTCCACTCGAAGGGGGCCTGATTTTATAGGGTGGAAATGTCCTTCGTCGCTGCCTTGGTCCGGAGTGAAATCAAAAGCCCACAAAGCATACCCTCCTGCATAATCGTCGTACGAAATGCCGTGGCTGTTGTTGGTGCCTAACTGTCCTGTGGCTTCATACAGAGTCAAGTAAGATCGCAAGTAATTTTTCTGGGTAAAGTTAGGTTCAAAAGGTCTTGTACACAAGGTCTTGCCATCTCGACTGACTTCTATCTTTTTGAGGTCGTAGTGTTGAAACTGGAACGGATTTTCACCGATGGTTCCATTGAAGGCTGAATTACTAACGATGTCAATCAGCAAACGCTTAGGGAGCTGTCCTTGGAAGACGTGATCTTCGACTATGGATTGAGCATTCTGGCCGATGGTAAAGGTTTTCACTTCCACTCGTCGCACTGGATACTTGGCGGTACTTCTGCTCAAGGTTTGACTGATGTCGTTAGCTACTTTGGGTAAGACTTCTACACAGCGGACGTAAAGTTTGGCTTCTTGAATGATGGTTTTCCACTCGTCAGCATTAGCCATCAAATGGAAACTGGTACTACTGCGATTTAGTCTCAGGCGTACATCTACTCCGTTGAGTAAATACTTGTCTTGCAACCACATGTCCAAATGCAAACGATCCATCAATTCTAAACTACGCCCTCTGATTTTCTTTCGACGGTCGTTAAATCCCACATTGTGTGGTTCTGCTGGAATTATATTTCCACTCACTCTTTCATCACCAGGAACCTTCTCAACCGTCGCCGGTACTGACACTGCTGTGTCGTTGAACTTTTCCGAGGTGTCAGGTTTCCAGACCACCGAAGCATCCAGATGAGTGTTCTTGGCTTCTTTTCCGTACGTCAAGAGATTTTCCAAGTAAGCACGGTAAGGGTAAGTATCCAAACTGCTGCTGACCAGTTTGTTATTCAAGTACAAATCTATTCCACTGAACAAGGAATGTATGAAATTATTGACGGGGGCCACTCGGGAATTACCATCAGGAGCGGTGTTGTCACTTTTCTTCGACACTTGAAGTTTCAGGTACAAGTAACTGTTATTCAGATCGATGTAATCTTCGGTTTGTCCTTTGATTTCAAATTCGATAGGAGCGGATTCCGACAAAGACGATACAGGATGAAATTCTACCCATTGGGATTCTTGCATCGTCATCATGGTAGGAGGCATGGTAAACATATCCAGTTCTGACTTGGTACATTCGCAAGAATCTCGGTGCATTATTTTCAACATTTAGTAATCAAACACGTCTAATTCTCTGATGGTTCTTCTTCTTTTCTTATTCTTTTTTGAAACACTACCGTGTGTTCTTTTATGAACTTTGAAAGGATTTCGATGTCGTCGTCTCTTTCTGCCTTGTCCTTGCTGTGAAGTAATGCCAGAGCCTGAAGCGTGAAGCGTATTTATAGGACTTTCTCGGAGACCTAAAAGATTTTTTCCAGTGTCCATCAACACATTTTTGCCTGCTCTCATAAAAGCTTCTTTAGGATTTTGTTTGTCGATGAGGACGTTCTGCAAAAATTCTTTTCCTTGTTTCAAAGCGGCATCTTTTAATGCATGAAATCCTCGATTCACCATGGGTTTCAAAATAGGAGCTACCGTCCGAAAAGCCGATCTTAACATATCTCCTAAACCGTGTCCTCGTTGTCGAGCCACTCCTTGGTACACTGGATACTTTTTTTTTTTGGTTACAAGACGTTAGAGAGTTTTTTTTCGAAAATGTAGTTTCACCGTGACTTTTCCTTGGTCAATGAATGGTACATCTTGTCCCAAATCTCCTTTTATACTAATGTTGACACTGTCAAAATACGATTTACTAACTGGAAGATAATGAAGGTGTTCAAATTCACGGTGAACGTGATACGAGTTTGCACCACTTTCGAACGCCCCAGCAGAACTATCCACTTTGAAAGGAATGACTCTTAGTAACGAAGCGGAGGTATGTCCCACCACGTTGTACTCTATCATATCGGTGTACACAAACATTAAATTCAGTCCAAGGTTCATTTCGATAGGGTGCTTAAAAGCATCTGCCACTTCTACGTTGGTGGCTACTTTTCGATTAGCATACAATTTATTTCCACCCAAAATACCATACAACCCAGGAGAAAATTCAATGGATAGGAATCTTCTTTCCTCCTCGGGGATGCCTTTTTCTTTAGCAATTCTGTCGTTAACCACCATACCCCTTTCGTCAAGCAGATAAAAACTCAACGCCAAACGACGTGCCACAGAATTGTATTCTACATTTACCATTTTCTCGACCTTGTTTAAGGCATTGCCAAATTGTTGTCTAATGGCGTTATCAATGGCACTCACCAAATGTTGACCACTAAAATAATACCCTGTAGGAATTCTCAGGGTATACTGTCCAAAGACCTTTTTTTAGGATCATTTAATTTTTTGAATGATCCTTTCATGTCAGGATCATCTTTGCTTTCCCAGATTTTAGGATCATTTTTTTCCAACTCCTCTTGCAATTTTGGGTTCAAGATTTCCACGATGATAGTTTTTTGACCTCGGTTGATGTTCATGATTTCTGTAGGATGAATGATTTCCACCAAAGCCACTTCCCAATCAGTATCGTGATCCAATTGAATGGCTTGAGGTAATTTGGTGGTGAAACAACATAAGGTGTTGTTGGGAAACACTTTCATGGAACTGTCACTAGGTAAAGTTAAATAAAATTGGTCATTCATAGTAGTTCGAGGGTTGTTTTGGTCTCCGAGGAGTCACTCGAGTGTAAAGGATGTTCCAAAAGAGAACTGGTATTTTGGTGGTAACTGGAAGAAGAAGAAGGTGGACTGACGTTGGTCGTACTACCGTCGTGGTTGCTGTTGTGGCGACTGTTGTCCGTAATTTTCAAAGAGGGACTAGGTAGAAGATAACCAATGCAACTGCTGAGTAAAATGGTCCACAATTGTTTGTCCCCTTGTTGCAAACTCAAATTGGCTATAGCTGCTCCGATGACACAATACACCACAAAGATTTGGCAGAAAAAGACGATTTGATTTTTAGGCACACGTTTTCCGCACCACACCCAAAGAGGTTGTTTTTGTAATTCTTGAAGAGAAAAACTCTGCGAAGGAGTCGTTGAAGTTGTAGTTGCTGTGTTGAATGGCATGTTGAGTTACTTCTTCTTTTTATAGTCGACGACTTGAGAAGCAGCAATCCAAGAATCAAAACTAGGAGGATATCCTTTCCAACGTACTTTGACTTCTTTGACTTGACGTTTGCCTACTTTGCGTGTTCTTTGTTCGAGAATGCTTTCGATGTCGTACAAAACGTCTTCTTTTTTAGTCACTCGTTGTAACTCAGGCAAGTAAAATGTTCCTTTGAGCACTTCACCGTGCATGTCTTCCAATTTATAGACGAGAGGAGTGCGTCCTCGCATAGGGGTAGTGACACGAAACAATTCGGTAGTCCAGTTGGGTAAATAACCTTTGTCAAAAGTACGTTTGGTTTTTCCGATGCGAACCCAATCTCCCGTCTTCAACTCCAACAAAGGTTTCTTCTTCTTCTGAGGTGATTTCCATTTTGGGGCAGCACCAAACAATCGATCAAACACGGTCACTTCGTTTTCAGGGCTGACTTCTTCGGGGGCACGTCCGATGCTTCGATGGTACGATTGATTGTACGCTTTGACCAAAGGAGGTAACACGTCGATGTACGTGAGAGTGTGTTGATGTGTAAAATATTTCCACATGCATTCTTTCAAAGTTCTTTGAAAACGTTCTACGATACTGGCTTTGGTTTCAGGATTTTCGGTGGTAAAAAAATGAATCTGTCTTTGTTTCAATTCTTTTTGAAAAGCTTGGTTTAGAAATTCGGTGCCTTTGTCAGTTTGCCATCGTAAAGGGTGACGACCACTTTGTTTCAAAACTAATTTTAAGGCACGTACCAATTCGGTACTGCTTTTAGAAGTCAAAGGCACGACCCAAGCAAATTTGGAAAACACATCGATGACACAAAACAAATATTTGTGACCACGATTGTAGGGGGCTAAATGAGAGACATCGGCTAAATCAGCTTGCCATAGATGATCGATACCTTCCACTTTGGTTTGACTTCTAGAAAATTTTCGTCGAATGGGTTTGTGTAACGTGTACGTCGATTGTTCTTGTAACCATCGTCGTACTTCAGGCAAACGCACACTTTTTAATTTACTTTTAGCAGCTCGATATAATTTTTTAACTCCTCCGTAAGCAGCCGCATGGCCAGGATTGTAGTAAATGGTAGCTAAAAGTTTCTCCATGATGGATCAATATTTCAACCAAGTTGTTCCAATTCTCTTTTCTTCGTGAGGTATCTTTTTGGATTGTAATCCTTTACGTGTCCGACGAGCCACTGGTGTAAAAGAAGAGGTAGTTTGAACAGGGGTCATCGGTTCTGTTTTGACTTCTTTCTTCACTTCTTTCTTTTTCTCTTCTGATGGTAAAGGGGTAGACATCTTCTTTTTCATCCAATCCGGTGTAGCTAACTTTTTTAATTTTTTAAGAGGTGGAGGAGTTAGTAAAAACTCTTCTTCTTCTTCTTCTTTCACGGTCATCCCTGTGGCGGTGTCTGTTTTAGTGGCGGTGACTTTAGGTTCGCTTTTCATCATCAGGGCTTTGAAATCTCTCAGAGTGGGTGAAGCTGTTTCGTCTACCGCTTTTTGGCGAAAGAGTTGCAGACGTTGTAAGAGTTGACCGTACCGTTGGGATTTTTCTGTTTCTGACAAATCGTTTCGTTCCAACAGTGTTTGTAATTCTTGTTGTAACTGTGACATCTCGTTGAGATTAGGATTAGGTGGTAAATGAGGTATCCGTTGTTCGTTCCAACGATGAAATTCCATCCATCGTTTGTGAGGTACTAAAGTTAGTTTTCGTCCTTCCATGTTCTCCAAAGGTACAAAAATGTGTGGTCTTTCCAGAGAAAGGGTGGTCCTTTTTATCTTTTTTTTTTGTTATCGCATGACACCTCCTAAAAGAGGTCCAGCAATGGTTCCTAACAAAGGACCTGCTATTTTTAACAACGGTCCTAACAGCATAGGTAGAAATCCTCCTCGTTGCACCAACATTTTTTTCTTTTGTTGAAGAGGTATTTTCTTTTTCACCATTTGACGAAGAACGTTCCGATGTTTCCCTAATTTTTGTTTCTGGATCTTGGACAAAGGTACCGTTCCTTTCAAGACGTTCAAACAACATTCACACACGGTATCGATGATTTCTTTAGGGGCTGTTTGAATGAGTTGTTTTCGCATGGGAGGTTTGGATTTGGTTAGGACAGACAAAACATCCCAATGTTTTGCCAGACGAGGTAGAAGTCCTTTTTTGCTTTTCTTCTTTTTTTTTGGTGATGATGATGGTGGTTGTGTGCACGCTGTTGGGGAGCCATCTTTTTAGTAGGTAGAAGTAAGTCTGAAGTCTCTGGCAGGTTAGCTTTCTATTTTATACTGGAACACGTCTCCACTCATTGTCTGATGCACGACGTACCATTTTCATGACAGGTCTCACTCGACGTTGAGGTGTTTTCAAGGGACTAAATCGTCTCAATTCTTCTTTGGATAAATCCACTAAACTTTGTAACACGCCGCTTCTTTCTTGGACTTTAGTTTTTGGGGATGGTACTTTGTTCGCGGCCGCTGCCATGGCTAAATCAGTCGAAGTCGAGGGTCTTGAAGTGGTGACTTTCGAAATAGGTTTCCATTTTTGCATCAAATTAGGAAACACATGTCTTAAGTCTGGTTTGGCAGGCATCATCGTGAAGGGTGGTGAAGACGAAGACGAAGAAGAAGAGGTGGACGCCATAAAAGGAGAAGGAGACCTCGTCACTGGGGTCTGCTGTCGTGGTGGTGTCTTACGGGTGTACGTTTGCGTCCTGGCAGCGGTACCTCTCTTACGGGTGCCAGTGGTGGTGGTGGGTGTTTTCTTCTTCTTCTTGGCAGATCTTTTATTTTTCTTGGAGGTTTTCTTTTTGGAACTTTTCTTCTTTTTGGGTGTTTTGGGTTTTTTGGTTTGGGCATTAGGATCCCATTTCAAAAGAGAACGAATCATAACCGCTCCTAAAGAACCGCTCCCTCCAGGAGTTAAAATGATTTGTTTTTTAGTCCGTGGATCGATTCTAGGATAGACTAGTTGTGACAATGCCCCTTTATGTTTTTGAAAAAAACGTTGAGTTTGATGAGGAATGTGAATGATGCCTTGCAATAATTGACGTGCTGTCAAAGTAAACCATCGTAGCACTTCTCTGAGACTAGCTTCTAACAAATGAGCACGAATCAATTTAGCGGAAGGATGAGCTTGAAAGGAAGTCATCTTGAAGACTGTGAAACAGAAATGACGTAGTAGATGTTTTTATAGGTTTTTTTTCAGAGAGTGGTTGTAGGGGACGTGTAAATGACGGGACCTTCTTCTTGACACCAATGGTGAAAGATATTGGCACGAAATCTCAAATAGTCAGGAGTGGTCGGTTTTTAATACTCGTGAGGGGTTTGAGTGGCATCGTCGTAGGCATAATTGAGCCAAGGAGTACCTAACTGTTTGGCTAAGACTTGCACTTGAGATTTGTCTCTGGGACTTTTAAATAACACCACGTAATGAGCGTTAAGACTAATGGTTCGATGAGCTTTACTTTGTTGAAATAAATTTTGAGTAATGTATACAATGCTAGCATTTCGATGGTGTCATTTTCGTGTAAACCAAAGTTTAATTTCTTCTTCGTCTTCTCCTAACATATCGTCAAAGATGACCAAATGGGTTTGATTCACCTCAGACACGATTCCATCGTCTTCGTGAGGGATACCTTCGACAAAGGAAATGGCTTCTCCTTGACTTTCTTTCAATAACGTGTAAGACGGTTGCCACTCTTTGTAACACCACACGATACGTTGAGGTGGACGATCGAACAAATGAGATTTGTGTTCCATCAAACGTTTGACAAATTCGGTTTTACCTGAACCACTCGGTCCAGCAGTCAACATGTTAAAAGGATGGCGCAGATACCAAGCGTCCCAACTTTGACGATCTAACTTTTCGTCAATCACTTTAACCATAGCAGAAGAGGTAGACGAGGAAGAAGAAGATGTAGCCATGACTGAGTTAAGTAGATTTTTGAGAAGAAGACAAAAAACCCAAGACATTTTATACGTTTTCAGACACGTTTATTTTTTTGTGGTAAAAAACAACACAACAAAAACATTTTTTTTTACACCAAGTGATAATAATCAAATAAAAAGCATAAGGCCCAAATACTGACGTACAAGAATAAGACTACTAATAAAACAATCCAAATGGTGTATAACAATTAAATGTACAACATTTTGGTATTATAGAAATGGAAGGCACAGGCACTGCTGGGGGTGGTAATCTTCTTTTGTTCGTCTTTTTTTTTGGAAGAATGCTCTGACGGCGGTAAGGAAGGGTTGTTGTTGTGGTGTTCCTCAGGGGGTGGCTGTTGTATTTGGACAACGGTGGTGTGGCCATCTTTTTCTGTTGTGTCAGGTTCTTCTTCTTTCAGGCGTTCCCATTTCACTTTTGGACACTTCTTATGGACATGTTGCCAAATCTTTGGCAAACTGAGCCACTTCTTGTAGCCAAGCATGGAAACCAAGCCCTCTCCAGGGACGTACATCTTTCCAATGGAAAAGTTGTTGGTGAAATTCACTAGCAAAACACACTTCTTGAAAGGTGTGAAGGCACGATAAAGTGTGACGAATGTCTTCTTCACACGGAGGTACCTCACTGGTTTTCATTACCACTCTCAACACTTTGAGTACAATTTGTCTTTCGTGTACTGATAAAATCAAGTTTTTATAATCCTCTACTAAGAGTGGTACATGAATGGTCATATTGTTATTTTGGACTCATTAAAATAGTCCAAAACAACCACGGGTCCTCCAAAATAATCCAAGACAAACACTGATCCTCAAAAATACTCCACAACGAATGTCCTGGAAAACGAAATCCAAGATAGGTAGTCACTAAGACACACACCAAATAACGTCCAAAATTCAATGGAAATAGTTCTTGTGTCAAGTCTTTATAATCCTCTAAGGTCTGAACACGAGCGTTGACTTCCTTCCACGGAATCCGTTTAACAAGTGAAGAGTACAGGCCTGACATGGTGAGACTTTATAGGGTGAGATGGCTAAGGTAGGTATCTTGGGTGGTGGGTTTTTATATCCAGGTTCCCAAGGTTGGTACCTTTTGTGATAGTCTTCTTCAAAGCCTAATCTATAGGATGTACGATAGAAGTTTCCCAGAATCAGTCTTCTATGACTTTGGAAGCCAGCATACCTTAAAAATCGAGAAATGACTTTGAGTTTGCGTTTCACTTGTAACTTGACAAACTCTTGGTAAATCCGTTCTCGCACCTCCAAAGGCAAACCACGAATGAACTTGGGTAAAGTTTCCGACTTGGAAAGAAATACCTCTCTTTTGTATTCTTCACGATAGAGGTGATATTTTTTGTCCAGAATCAAATTTCGGATACGGTCGAAGTAGCAATAGTTTCTAAATCGAGGAATGATTTGAAGTTTCCGTTTCACTTGAATCTGAACCAACTCTCTGTAAATCCGTACTCGCAGCTTGGAAGGTAAGTCACGAATACGCTCTTCTAAAGTAATCTTCTTGGTGACAAAATACTCTTAAGCCAACCAAATGGAATCGGTAGGTAAAGGATGTCCAAAATTATGCGTGATTATCCTATCTAACTTCAAACGACGTAAAGGCGATTCATCTTGAAGTGACAATTCTTGTAACAGTTTTTGATATTCTTGTCTGTTGGTCACATTTTTTCCTGAACGTCGTTCCATCGAATTCTATGTTCCACTGCCACATTGTAGGTGGTACCCTCCAAACACTTAAAAGTGGGGGATAGTTTTTCATGAATGTCTGACCATTTGAATATCTTAGCCCAAATCAGATGTCTTATCACATTCAGATACCAATGGTTACAACAGGTCTGTCGTAAAGGATGTAACTGTTTTTTACGTTTCACTTGAATCTTAACCAATTCTTGGTAAATCCGTTCTCGTAGCTCCAAAGGTAATCCACGAATACGGTCTTCTAAGGTAGGTAAATACTGATAAATGTGTTCTTGCAACTCCAAAGGTAAACCACAAATGTATTCTTCTAAAGAAGTATCCTTTGACATGTTGTTATTACTTCTGCTTGTGATCTGGCTCATCGTACCCGTACTCTTCTACAGCCACTAAAGGTAAGAACTGACAATGCGGAGACCATCGAGCATGTTCGATGTAAGCCGAGTCGCAATCCTCCCAATATTTAAGTCTTACACCGCAACTGAAACACTTCACTTGATCTCCTTCTCCCATGTAAAAAAAATCCAGATCTGGCTAAACCTTCGGGTTTAGGCCCCTTTAAATATTTTGGCCACTTGTCTTGGAACGTCTCGAGGCATATTTCATACTTGGAATAGCCAGACACAGCCACGGGTATGATCAATGGGTTAGGTCTGTAGGTAGTACCGTTATGTGTACGATTAGTAAAGCATAAAGGTCGTCCTGCATCTTTTGAGGGTTGTCGGTGAGTGACTGAATCCACGATGTCACAACGTACGGAATCCGTCTGATCGTGTGAATTGCGGCTGTCTACACGTACGGAATCCGTCTCGTCATTGTATGGTACTGAATCGCACTCTAAGTTGTGATGGCCTTTCACAGTAGAGGTACATTTCTCCTTTGGTTGGTGGGTGGTCTGAGTATTCTTATTCATGTGTGGTGGAAGAATGGCAAAATTACTCATCTTTTTTTCTTCTTCTTCTTCTTGCTCGGTCCACGTGGAAAGTCAGAGAATGAATGGTTAGGCTTGGAAGCGGTCTCTTTTTTTATACCTTCCCACTGCTGTACCATCCGAAAAGTACTGTAATGTCATCGGTGGAAAGGCTAAAGAAAGCTAAGTACAGTTTGGAGACCATCTGGTATGTTCCATGATAGCTGAATCTTTAGGGCTCATGCGAATGCTTGCACCACAACTGAAACATTTCACTAAACTTCCCTGTTCAAAGTAGACAAATCCTGCTCTGGCTAAAGAGATGGCAGTGGGTAATCGATCCCCTTTAGGCCATGTTTTAAACGTGTTCAATCGACTGGGATAATCACAATAGTCATGCAAGACCACGGGAAATTTGTATTCTTCTTTTGTCTTCTTGAACTCTATAGTAGTGGGTTCATCACACGGTGTTGAAGTCATCGTCAATCTTGGTGGTGTTGTCTTTTCTGTTTAAGAGGTGAATCCTTTTTTATACTGCAGATTGGGGTGTCCGTAAGGTAAAGTGGTGTGATCTGAAAGTCTCACTCGTTTCTGGTACACGATTCGGTACACTTTTTGTACAGGTCGAGTGACGATTTGATGATTAGATAACCGTACGATCTTGTGAGGTTCTAACGTGTGTACTTGAAAGTCTTCCACTTGTCCAAACAGCAAAGCATTTTTTAAAACCTCAAAGTTCACCACTTGGCTGGTTCGATAGTTGAGGGTTAATCCTTTGACTTTACAAGAGGTGTGAAGTTGGTCTTGGGGGTCTCGGTATCGGTAACCATAATTTTTAGGACCGCCGCTAGCAAAACTCAGAATGGTGTCTTGAGGGTGCTCATCTGTCCAGGCTCCTAAACGATCTCCTTGGATGGTAGGGTGGGGGTAACCGGGTCGATGAATGTAGATACAACTGTCAGTATCAAAGTACAAGGCACGATCCCCCAAGACTTCTAACGCTTCGTCGTACAATTTCAAGCGAGCATGGGCTGTCACGTAAGCAGCAATGACTACGTTACTAAACTTGTCAGGTTTGACAAACTTGGGTTCTTCTTCAAAATTGACTATAAGCAAATTCTCACGGACGATTTCGACGTGTTTGACTAGTATACTTTTGTTGTCCACCAATTCAAAGTAACGATAAGGATCGGTCACGTATTCCGTCTTGGGTAAGATCGTACGTTGTGCCATTTTTCCCCACAAACAATTCAACATCACTTTGGCAAACGATCTTTTTCCTTCATTTTTTTCTACCTCTTCCAAAGTGATCCCTTCGATGTCACGGTACTCTTCTTTGAATCGTATTTGGTCTTCGGGAGTCTGACACCACGAAGGATAACCACTAGCTTCTTGTTTCAGTTTGAGAAATTGGTTCACGTACCCCGAGAAAATGCCTGGATGATTGGTAGCGTCGTCCTTTTGGTATTGGGCAGTGGTTAGAAAGTGCCAAATTTCGTATACTTTCAATAAACGGTATCCACGATCCAGAGCCCGAAACAATTCGGCACTAACCCACGTTCCTGTCAAAGACCGTTCTTCCTTCGTGTGGTGACAGGGGTGATCTTGGTTGCACGTTTCGGCACACGTCCGGCATAAAGGAAACATCAGTTTTCCTTGACAATGGTGAGGTAAGATGGGATGGTACAAGTTGGTCGGAGGTAAGACTTTACATTTGATTAATCCTTCGTATTGACGAATGTGTTCCACGTCAATGTGTTCTGTTAAAATTTCAGGGTGTCCAGTGGGAAAACGAGCATATTTACACACCCAAGGATACAAAGAACACACGGCGATGTACTTGATTTCTTCTCCTTGGGATTCATTCACGTCGTACAGCAAGCGAGTGGCATTGGTTCGTCCTCCAAAAAAACTGTGTCGCGGATCCAAAGGTTCAATGTCGGTCACGTCGTAACTTTGGGTGATGTTCTTAAATTCAGGATCGGTTTTCAAACGTCGATCGTATTCGTGCTCCCACATTTCTACCACTTGGTATCCTTGACTTTCTAAGTGGAGGCGTCGTTGGCAAGTTTGTTCGTACAACGCTTCCATGGTGACCCCTGTTAAAGGATTTTTCATGTCTCGGTCAGGATAACAGGTAGGGCATCCGTGAAACAAACAACCCTGAAACTCGTACACCGTATGAGGGTTTTCTAAATCAAATCCATCCACGGAATAAGCTTCAATCTTTTTTTTCTCCTCCTCCGTTTCTGGCATGTTGTATCCATTTGTCTTCTTTTTGACACAAGTAATGAAGCCAACGTAAAGCTTTAACCGAATATTGACGACTGGTAAAGAGAGACGTGTTGGAATCGATGATGGCTACTTAGTTCTTGGGCATGAAATTTTGCTTGTAGACTAAGGAACAAGCTTTGGGTGGGGTGGCTGCATCTTTCAAAGGATCGACGTCTCCGTGATCGAGAAATAACTCTCGAAACTTTCCACAACAGCGTCTTAAAATATCCACATCGGATCGGCAATACTTCAACATTTCCTCTTAAAAGTCAAAGGGATCGGTCTGGTGAGCGCGGTACCAAGTGTGAAAGGCTTCTCGCTGTTCGGGGCGCATTCCGTCGGGGTCGTAATCATGAAGGTCAGGCAAATGAGGTAGGACAGCATGTTGATTAGCTTCCGTGTTGAAGAAGTGAGGAAAATAGTCTTAGGCCATTTCTGTCATGCCAAACGTTTTAGGCATTCGACTCAAAGGCATGGCCAAATAACTCATAGAATCTTTGGACTGTACTTGTCCCACTTTCATGTAGATGAGTTTTTTTCCGTTCATGGTGACTTCAGGGCGTTCGGTACCATGGTTCAAATAATAATTTAACAAAAACTGTCCATCGTATCCCGAAAAATTGTGAGCTATGACGGTCGCATACCGATGACAGCCTCCGTAACGTTGAATGTCTTCTTCGCTCCAACTGTCGTGGGTGGTAGGGTCTAAAATCCATTCAGCAAACTCAGATAAAGTGTTAACCCCACGAAAGATTTTTTCACGTCCTCATGGAATTCGACTACAATGAGGACAGTGAAAGTGAATCGATTCTTGAATGCACTGATCACAAGCCCTATGAGCCACACAGAAATTAGGAATGTGAATGCCTGTTTCTTGCATACATTCAAAATCAAAGAAGATGAAATCCACTTGGTTCTTGTTCTTCTTTATTTCTTTCTTCTCTGTCTTGTCAAACTTTTGAATAAAACACCGATGATCATAATCGACGATCTGCTTGCAAATAGAACATCTTTTTTTCCCAGCACAAACGTGTCTCTTGGAGTCGTTGGTACGAATGAGTTGTCCACACGTGGAACACGATTTCAATAAGTCACAAGCACATTTTTGTTGGTGTCCTTGTGTCTTGCAATGCTGTTGGTAACCAGTAGGACTGACAAAACTACGTCGACAGGTTTCACAATGGACGTGTTGTTGTTGTTGTTGTTCAGGAAGGCATGGTTTGTCTGATAAACATCCCCGACATCTTGCTCCGCAATAAATGTGTCGCTCTCGACTGTTAAACCCATGGTTGCATTTCTCACAGTAGTAAGAGTATCCTAAAAATCCTGTGATACTAGTGATGGTATCAAAATGTTCTTGGTGGTGATAGAGGTGAATGTATTTTCCTTCGGGAAAATCAGGGCCTCGAAACAGTAGATCTCCACGCACTTCTTGAGGGTGTACTTTCAAAGTGTAGTGAGGAGCCAAAACATCTTGAAGTTGTTGCATTTGAGAAATGCCACACACGGTCTCTTTAGGGATACCAGCTTGTAGTAACAGGAGTTCTGCCTCTTTTTGTTGTTGGTTTTTGTTAGACTTTCGAATGCTCTCCCAGGCTTTTTTCCATTCTTTACTCTCGTTCTTGTTGGCATACGTACGACCCACCACGATAGCTCGAGCCAAACACATCTGGTCATGAGTATTGTTAATTTGGACGACACTGCGTTTGGTAGTAAGAAGATCGTCCACCAATAACGGTTTCCTACTTCGTCCGCTCCCTCGACGAGGAGAAACGTGAGTCATGTAAAGTGTCGCCTTTCCATCGGTGATGGTAAACTTGTCATTGGATTGTTGAACATGTTCTATTTTGGACATGACTTTGTCTGGTGTTAATTCTGCCGGGGTGCTAAACTCGATCCAAACAGGAGTCTTCAAATTGTCATGATGAATAGACAGTCTCAATCGATCCTCTTCTTTAGCTCCACATTGACGTTTCAAGTTCTGTAACACAGATTCCCTCAAATCACTAATGAACCCCGCCGCTTTCTCGGTAGGTACTTCGGACTTGAAGTCTTTAAAGTGAACAGTGTGAGTGTAGGCTGTAGTTCTAAATTTTCGAGAGGTAATTTTTTGAGTCTCTCGAATCCGATAGTAATTTTCAGGAGGAGCCAAGGTAGTAGGTGTTCTTTCTTAGTCAGGGGTTCTGGTGTTGGTAGAAGTGGTGGGTTTTGTTTTGGGTGGACTTAAAGGTGGTAAGGTTTCAGGCTCACTCATCTCTTCTTCGAAGTCACTAGCATGGACTTGAGCTAGTAGTTCAGCCAGGGGTGTTTCAGGCGGTACGGAAAATCTTCGTCGCCGCCGTGGCCTCTTTGTTTCTTCTTCTTCTTCTTGTTCTTCTCGTTTCTCATGGTTTGGGCGTGATCTTTTCATCTTGAAGTTTACTTGGAAACTGATTCCGTTTCACCCTCCCAGGTACCTATATATAGGGAGAGGAGAGTATATACAGAGAGAGAGACCTTCCTACCTTCAGAATCAATTTTCAAAATCAAACTGTCAAGATGGAAGAGTCAAGAGGAAGAAGAAAAAATCCATACCCAAAGAAACGACTTCCTTCTAAGTATGATTGGGATTATTTAACCAAAGGAAGTACAGTGAGAGATAAAAGTCAAGATACTTGTTATATCTGCCAAGAGAAAGGCCATTGGGCTCCAGAATGTCCACAACGTCAACAACAAATCAGAGATAAAAGTCAAGATACTTGTTATATCTGTCAAGAGAAAGGACATTGGGCTCCAGAATGTCAACAACGTCGTCCACAAAAGAGAGACAAAACAAAAGATACTTGTTATTATTGCAAAGGAAAAAGACATTGGGCTCCAGAATGTCCTCAGAAAGAAGAAGAACAAGAGAGGGAAGAAGCCGAAGGATCTTCAACCCTAGAAGAAGAAGAAGAAGAAGAAGAAGAAGAAGCTATCATCAAGAAAAGTAAGAAGAGAGTGAGACTAATGGAAGACAGTGAGAATGAAGAATATGAACCAAAGGAACCCATGATTCCTGTGAAGATCTTGATTCCTATGAAGAAGAACAAGAAATTTAAGAGAGACAGACAGTGAAATGTTGAAATTTTGAAGTGTGATGTTCATGGTGAATTATTTTTGTAAAAACAAAAATGAGAGAATACACCAGAATGAAAAAAAAGTAAGTGTTTTTTGTGTTATTTTGTTTTAGAGTATGCACGCACGCACGCACTCACTCTTATATATAAAATGGAATTTTTTTAACTTGATTTGGCAATTTGATTTCTTTTCTAGAAATCTGGGTGGCCCTGAAAAGGACCGTTGGGTTTGTTTTTTTTTTGTTTTGGTTAAAAACAAACTTATGGAGTGGCTCCAATCAACTTCAATTGTCGTAGTCCTTTACCACGACCTAATCCAATTCCTCCTGCTGCTGTAGCTGCTGCTAATGCTACTGATTTGGTAATGGTGGTAGTCACTGGTGGTAAAATTGGTGGTGGCATCTCAGTGGTGACGGACTTGGAATGTTTAGCCCGTGATGGCCTTTTTCTCTTAGGTTGTGTGAGAGAATACTTATAAGCGTTTGTCAACCATTTTAACTCGTATAAAATCTCTTGGAGAAGACTCACAGTTGTATCTTCTTGCGGTGCTTCCTTCTCCTTCTCCTCCTCTTTTAACTTTCTTAGTTCTTCTTCTTGTTTTCTTCTCTCCTCTTCTTGCTGAAGAAACATTTCTTCCGCTTCTCTCTGTTGCTTTAAAAAAATTTCCATCTCTTCCTGTTGTTTCTTTTTAAATTCCTCCATCACTGGTAACAAAGAGGAAAGTAGTGTAGAAGCAACAACAGCAGCAGCAGTAGTAGTCTCAGACTCAAATTCTTGATTAAAAAAATCTAAATTAAAGTCTTCCGGTCGGAAGTTCAGTAAAGTAGCAGCATTCATTGTTGTAGGATCACTCCAATACATGTTCGTCTTTCCGGTCTCCATGAAGGCTGTCGGAAAAAAAGTAAAAACCCTACGAACGCTGCAATACCTTTATACCCCCAATGACGTTATACTCCTACTCTCTTCCCATTGGAAGAAAAACCGACCCGCTTGTAACGCGCATTGGGATTGGTAGTTCATTTCAATGCATTTCAATCCGATCGTATGGTATATATACCACCGCTTGTCTCCTAAAGCTTCACCGGTTTTCGCCAGAACCACTCAAAAGACTAAATCATGTGGGCTAGCGTGGAAGCATCCAACATTATCTCGGGAATGCTGTTTAACCCAGCATTCCCTATGCATGTGAAGGCCTCATGGGCTATCACAAAGATAACAGAATCAGCCGAATGGAAACGACGTATCTACATCGAACGTCAAGGATGTTTGAAGAGGGTACTTCTCTACGGCCCAGAAGTTAGAAGAAGTAGAAGAACAAGAAGACCTACCAAACGATGTGAATATTAAACCCAAAACAAAAAAACCAATGGCCCTTTTCAGGGCCACCCATTTCACAAGAAAAGATTAATTCTTTTTGCCTACCCTTTTCTTACTGCCGCCATTTTCATTTCTGGGTCCATAGAGGACCCCAATGTTAATTTCCCGTTGAGCCCATATCGCCCCCAGGGCCTATAAATTTCACACTTTTTGGCGCCAATATGGCGCCCATGTTAATTTCCCGTTGAGCCCATAGTACCCCCATGGCCCCAGTACCCCCCGTTAACTACTGTCGTGACAGTCAGTTATTAATGTATATTAAGGTCGTGACAGTCAGTTATTAATGTATATTAAAAGGTCGTGACAGAAAGCTATTATTGTATATTAAAAGGTCGTGACAGTCAGTTTGTAATGTATATAAAGGTCGTGACAGTCAGTTATTAATGTATATTAAAAGGTCGTGACAGTCAGTTATTAATGTATATTAAAGGAAAAATTTAATGAGATGATTTATTGAAGTTATGTTCTTGCTTATCACAAAGTGATGATTTAACTGTGAAATACACAACGTAATTATCACAGATAGTTGACTTTTCGAAGATCAGATGGACTGTAATGTTTCGTGGGCTACAAGTTTTCTTCAAAATATACAGTTAAAGGAGAAAATCTGCAAAACTTACCTTTTACGAGATTGTACCACATATTTTGAGTATAATCCGCGCGTAGTCATTGTATCTCAACGTTAGGGTTATCCTCATGATGCAAGGGTCCTTTATGTCAAGTTTGATCAGATTCTGTTCAGCGGTTTTTGGCAGAAGTTATTAAAGGTTTTCTATTTTGAGTAAAGACATGCAAATGTAATGGCGGATCGGTATCATTTGCATAAACGTTAAAGCCCGGTATGCCAATATGCTTTCTAAGTTAAATTTGGTCAAATTATGTTGAGGATTTTTTAGAAGAAGTCGTTTTTGTAGTTAGAAACAGAAGCCATATTTGATGGCGGATCATCTATTTTACAAATTTGAAAGCCATTCATCCCAAAATGGTTTCTGTCAAATCTGATCAAATTCAGCTTAGAAGTTTCTGAAAAGTTTTTAAGGGTTTTTCTACATTTAGTAACGTAAACGACAGCCATATTTCATATCGGATCATCATATATAAAAAAAATCGAGAGCCCTTCACGCCAGAATGCTTTCTGTCATATTTAGTTAAATACTTTTCTATGTTTAGTAACGGAGGTCACGTTTGGTGGCAGATTGACATTATTTGTACAGATTTAAGGTCCGGTGATGCCAGGATAAAATTATACATGTTCTAGAATTTAGTTCAGCGGTTTTTGACAATAAGTAGTTTAAATGTTTTTCTATTTTTAGTAACGTAAGTCATATTTGATTGCGGATAGACACCGCTTGTACAAATTTTAAAGCCCTCTATGTCAGAACGCTGTCAAATTTAGTAAAATCTGCTTAACAGTTTTTGAGAAGTCGTTTAAAGTTTTTTCATGGTGGATCGGCATCATTTGTACAAAACTGAAAGATCTTAATGCCAGTATTCTTTCTGCCAAATTAGGTTTCAATTGGTCCAGTGGGTCCATTGGTGTTTGAGAAGTTTCAAATAGTAAATGTTCACGGACGACACATGACGCACGCCAGATGCAGGGACACTAAGTTCACTTGGCCTAACGGTCAGGTAAGCTAGAATTGTAGGATATCACTTCAGCAATGTTACCGCAACTGCAATAATGTTGTTCTAATAAGTAGGTGTTATTATCTATCTTCTGGCGATTCGTCTATTGTTGCAGGCGTGATACCAATGTGGACTGGTTCTTCATTCTCTTTCTTTTGTGGCACATCAACACATAACGGTTATATCGTTCAGAGGTAAGTAAAGCAAAAGGTACATTATCCATGGACATAACTAGGCACCCTACCAGAGCTGTACCGATGGCAGGATTCGAACACGCGGCCCTTTTGGTCGCGAGTCCGGCACGCTAATCACTGAGCTTATAAATTCGGGCACCTGTTTAGTCAGAGAGTATACTCATTGGACGCTAGGACTATGGTAAAAGCCAATCAAAATACAAGAAAATACGTCCGTTATACATTAAATTATGATTTGTGTTTATATATCATGTACAGGTAACAGTTGAGAAATTAAATCCATTTTTTTATACCTCGAAATGATCTTGGACACATATCAAATCTAAAAACATAAAGGTAATATTTTGGAGTATACAAATTAAAGGTATCATATCCCATGGATTTACAGCTGAATTCTGCAAAAAAAAAAAAGGGGGGGAGGGTGGAACGACAAAAATAATGATCTGTAGTTAAAATAACTTGTTGAAGTATTTACTTTTTCTTCATTCAATGTGGAATTCAATCACTTTGAAGTCTCTCCCTGAATTTTAGAAGAAAAAAAAAAAAAACAAGCGAAGACATTGTAACGGCGTATTATGTGATGGCATGTTGTTCGCAGTTTGGTGCGTGTTATATACACAATAATAATAATAATAATAATAATAATAATAATAATAATAATAAAAATTATAATAATAATAATAATAATTTAAGAGGATAACCTCATAAAAATGTATACAAACTACATACATACATATATATATATATATATATATATATATATATATATATATATATATATATATATATATATATATCAGTTAAAACTTGTAATCCTACTGAAAACACTGACAAAAATTACATGTGAAATAATAGAGGATGATATCATTAAATGAAAACAATCAAAGCAGAGGAAAATATACGTACACAATAAAATTGGAATATAAGTCTGGCTATCATATGAGGTGATCCAAAAGGTAGTCACTGTACAAAGACTTGAATTTACTGTAAGAAGTTGAATTTCTAATTTCAGTAGGAATAGTGTTCCATCATTTTGGACCCGATACAACGAGAGATTTATCGAAATAGGAAGAGCGAGATCGTGGAATAAAAAGATACTGTTTGGATAAAGAACGAAGGTCACGGTCATATATTATCGGTTTGGTGAGATAAGATAGATAATCAGGTACATGACCATAGACCGTTTTGTACATCATGCAACCTTTTTGCAGTGCAACACGTTCACAAAATTGTAACCAATTTAATATCGAAAACTGTTCAGACGATGGTGTGAAAATATAAGTTTTTAGAATTATTCTAAAAACTGATATTTTCACACCATCGTCTGAAATGTTTATAAAGCAGCTGCTACCATAAAACAAAAATATGCACTATGTGACAAGAATGTATTAAAAATACCTACATGTATCTATGATTATACCGCCTTATAGCGAGATCGCCTTATAATAAAGTACATAATACATATAATTCTACTACTAAATAATTAAATTGAATCCATGACCGTACCACCTTATACATGTAACCGTGTTATAATGAAGGGCCTTATATTGAGTGAGTGCTGTACAGTACCAGCTCGTATATAGCAGGCGTCCAGCAATGAGCTGCAAAGACCTTCATCTGTCAGCGTATTGTGTGATGGGAAGTTATTCACTGTTTGGTGCGTGCTATAATGAAGGGCGTTACAGTGAGAGAGTGTTGTACCATACCAGCTCGTATATAAGAGGCATCCTGCAATGAATAGCGAAGACCTTTATCTGACGGGGTAGTATGTGATGGCAAGTTATTCACTGCTTGAGGCACAGTCAGCATAGTAATATTAAAGTTCAAGTTGAATACAGCAACTTATGTAAAAGATATATGACTTACAAAAAACTACGAAGAGAACCTCAACATTGTTGACGTCGCTCCCATTGTCACCGCCGGAAAAGTCATACCTTTGTCTTCCATTTATGGGCAAGACAAAAATTCATGATACAGATTAAGTGGAGTAATTTTGCCATGCTTACCATGGTTGCTGAAGTTCCTTTTGTTAATCTTTCAAGCTGACAACTGAAACCCCAACATGAAACTTTAATACTGCTGATGTCATCATTGATTAAAAAAAGATAATAAAAATATCTTCCTTTTTCAGGCGTGACAATAAAACTTTAATGACATTTTGTTTAATCTGTGCACAAGTATTACAGATAGTACTTGAAGTATGATTCTCAGACCATGCACTTGTGACTGACTGCATCCAGATGCGTCATAATGGCATGAATACAATCCCAATATGTATTACTATGTATTCTGCCATCTAATTACTAACATCACTTAAATAACAATCCACACTTTGAAAAAGGCCAGTACCTAGCTTATTTATCGTTACCTTCAACCCTTCAAAACTCTTTATAGCGCAAGCAGCAATGGGGTGAATAATTAATGCGTGACGCAATCATGAAATCGAAGCGCAGGCCGGTGGTCAAACATTATAGTTCAAACGTGATACCAGACCGACACGGTGCGAACACCTGGAATGGATATCAACTGGTTGCCTGTGCTTCGATATTTTCCCTGGATTAGACATTGATTGTGCGCACCATTTCGACTGAGGCTGTAGAACACTTCACTGTGGGTACCAGAAGAGTTAGGACGGTTGACAATATTGAATCATTGATGTAAAATGAAATCTTGCTACTTTTACAGTGAGTTGTGCCACATTTACTCGTGTCTAACGCACACCAAATTGTGAACGGTATAGACCCAGATCTGCCATCACCTAATGCACTTGTTGATCAGGGTCTGCTGCTTACGATTTCAGTCAAATACCATTGACCCTGATCCACTGGCAAATTACACCTCTGGATCTCCACTGTTTGTAGTTGGATCCGGCCCGCGACCTGGTTTTATCCAGTTACATTTACATTATATGGTTACATTGAAAAATCGTTATATGGCACGCACCCTGGAAAAAGTTGTACATGTCTGGCTTACATCAAGTGGTTGCACTGTGATCCCATCCTTTGAGTAAGTACTGACATCATCGAGATTACGATGTCAAAAAGTGCATGACATCAAATGAGGTATCAGGCTAATATGCCATTAAACTGATCACTCAACATTCTTCCTGTCTGATATAAATGTTACTTTTAATTACGGTAAAGGTGTGAATGGACATGCCATGTTGTCATTATTAGTTAAATTTACATAAGTCAAAACCCCAGCATCTGGAGTGCCACGTTTTCATTCCTCTTGTTGTTGTTTTTTTTTTTTGTTTTTGTTTTTTTTTTTTTTCCTGGCTTTGTTTTGTCTTTCCATTGTATAGCGATGAAAGTCAAAGTGGACTGGGTGACTCAGACTAGTTTGGTGAGTGTGTTATACATACTGATAATTAAGCCCTCATGCCTCGTAAATTTTATCATATAATTGTTTTCTGTATCAGCTCATAATCAAGGTATACAGATCAGCGTATCCAAGTATCCAAGACAACCAAATAGTACACGTATAATTGCAAGTGTTACAAAACATTTCTAGTATTTATGACAGTAATATATTAGGACAATATGTGCAAACAAATATATATCAATTTATAAATATTTTGTAATATTTCTCTCATTTTAGCAGTTTTCATGATGTTAAGAATAAAATTACCGCAGAGCAGTGCAGACGGGTTTATGACCATTGTATTGAGAGTTATACGGTTGATTTTGATACACCGTCAAATATGGCCGCAGTTACTAAAAATTAAACAAAACCTTTATACGAATCTGTCCCAAAATCCGATCAACGGAAGTTTGCCAAATTTGACAGATAGCATTCTAGCTTTAATGAATTTTTAAATGTATGCAAATTATGCTGTTCCGTCATCAGATATGGTCGCCGTTACTAAAAATAACAATAGAAAAACTTTATATTAAAAGCTGCTCAACAGAATGTGACCAACATTAACAGAAAGTATCCTGATATAAAGGCCTTTTAATATTTGACAAATGATGCTGATGTGCCATCAAACCTGGGTGAAGATACAAAATAGTCAGAAACCTTGCAAAAATTGTTTTTATAACATGTAATCAACATCATTGGAATAAATTTCTACTGAAAAGATCCTTCTGACACAAATTTCTTGGCCAACTGCTCTTGCATTTGGCTATTAGACAGATGATAGTCAGGTAAGCAATCTCGGCTCCACTTGGGCCACTTGTTAAAGTAACAAATTGTTCATAATTTCTAATTATGCTTTAATCATTAAATATCAGATATTTCCAATAATTTTGGTCGAATAGGGTAGACCTTCATGCCAAGGGCTATGAATATAACCACATGGCATGTCAATATTGATTATTTATCATTTTATGAATGATTATATTACACATTTCTATTAATATCTTCAACTTTTCATAATAGTGGCATGTCCCAGGAGAGGAATTTGCTAAGTTATTATAACTTGATTCCCATCCAGTCACCATCTGTAATTTGGTTAGATATGTAGAGAAAGTTGCCTTTTACTGGCTATTTCACCCGAGCAAGATATTACTACATTACTAAAGTTGCAGCTTGTCTCTTTTCTCTCGTACCACCCTCACGGGTCAATCCTGAACTGTGTTGACGCCACAAAGCCTGAACCAAGGGTACAGACTCATGACGCAAAACTACAACATTAAAGTTGATTTCAAGTGGCATCACAAATTGTTTCTGGACAACAGACTGAAAAATGGATAGAGAAAGCTCACGAACTTTAATAATTCCATTCCATTCTTTCCTCCGTTGCATTTAACTCATCCTGTAATAGTCAAAGCGCTCGTAATATTAAAACTGCCGCCATGTTGTCCCATGGTTTCTCCTTGCTGGGATGCGCAGGTACCAGCATTCAAGCTAATTCTGGTCATTTACTATGTCGGCGATTTGTTTAATCATTTTTTTAAAAGTGATTGTTCAATGGTAACCATTCGTCCGTGGTCATACCATCTTCTGGCCACTCTTTTGTGTTGCCGAAGATTCACATCAGGAGAGACTTGAACGTTCGAGGGTGAATCGTATGCATACTGTTCGCGTCGACAGCGTAAAGGACGTTATGAAATAATTGAAGTCCATGTACAGCAAACTCTTTATCCATTTTGCAAGCTATTTGCATTAATACATTTTAAATGTGGCACCGGACACCATTTGTGATGCCATTTGAAACCAACTATAGGCTTGATTGATGTAAACAAATATGTCTTTGGGTTTTATTGCATGAAGAGTTATATCTCTCTGAATAACTGTTATTGCATCCTACTACTGCTTCGTACATTTTTAAAAATACATGGCAACATTAACAGTAGTGGTAAAATGGAAAGTCTGCAATAATTTGCACAATTCTGAAAAGTATATATGCTATAGAAATATTTAAAATAGTTTGCCTACTCATCTCTCTATATATCAATTTTGGAGAATTTCTTATTTACAATTTAAAAAGATTTGTAAAGAGATGAACTAACAAATTATAATATGTCTCTAGCTTATTGCTTTTAAGGGTTCTGCAATCATTTTTTAAATTTCAAACGCACTTAAATTTTTTCTATAGTTTTTTATTTTTGTCATTTTTAAGATTTTGAAAGGAGATTGACTAACAAATTATGATATTATTCGCTGGATTGTTGCTTTTTAGGGTTTGGGGAGAGTTTCTTTTATAATTCTGAAAAGTATATATGCTAGATAAATATAAAATTAGTTTGTCAGATCATCTCTTTTTTTTATCGATTTTGAAGAATTTCTTATTTGTAATTTTGTAAGATTTGAAAAGAGATCAACAAACAAATTATAATATTATTTCGCTAGCTTATTGCTTTTTTAGGGTTTGGTAGATTTTATTTTTTATAATTTTAAAGATTTAGAAAATAGAGATTTCCTATTTATAATTTGAAAGACCTTGAAACATATATATTCCAGAGGATCAATAATGGATTTCACCCCTAACGAATTTCTTAAAATAATTTTTTCCCAATATTTTTCAATAAATTATCTTGATGAATATTTTGCAGGAAATGATAATTTATGTTTCCATAATTAATTTTTTTAATTTTTTAATTTTTTAAAATATTTATTTCCATAACTATTAATAATAATTGATACAGGTACATATAGTATTCACACCTTATAAAAATACTTTTTATTACCGAAACCCAGCAAAAAAAAAAGGTAAATTTTTACATGTGCTATTTCAAATTCTATGTTAAAGAAATCAGAAATTTTAAATAAATAATAGTATTTAAATACAATTCACAAAATATTACTGCAGGTTTAAATTGTGACTCAGGTTAATCTTACTCATATTATAAGTAAAAATAATCTTATATGGCAAAAAAAAATACACAGATCAATCTTACTCATATTAAAAGTAAAAAGAATCTTATATGGCAAATAAAAAATACACAGATTAATATTACTCATATTATAAGTAAAAATAATCTTATATGACAAATAAAAAATACACAGATTAATCTTACTCATATTATAAGTAAAAAGAATCTTATATGGCAAATAAAAAATACACAGATTAATCTTACTCATATTATAAGTAAAAAGAATCTTATATGGCAAATAAAAAATACATAGATTTATCTTACTCATATTATAAGTAAAAAGAATCTTATATGGCAAATAAAAAATACACAGATTACTCGTATTATAAGTAAAAGGAATCTTATCATTGGCATCCTTCAGTCTCGGAAGACTATAGAGTTGCGCTCTGAAGTAGGCAGTCAGTTAGTTGACGAGCAGCGTCTGTTGTGGCTGAAGAGACCCACTCGGGAATGACAACCTCTGCTTTCATGGAATGACTGGATCATACTGAGAAGCTTTGTGAGACATCCGATCTTTTTCTGCAGCAGCTTTAACAATCCGCTTCTGCTGACAAGGTGAAAAGCCTTTGTGAGGTTAATGAAGGCTATGTAGAGTTTCTTTCTCTGCTCCCTGCACTTCTCTTGCAGTTATCTAAGTGAGAAAATCATGTCGATGGTGGACCTTTCTGCTCTGAACCCGCACTGTGACTCAAGGTAGACTTGAATCGCAAGTTTCTGAAGTCTGATCAGGACAATTCACGCAAACACCTTGTCTATGTTGCAGGGAGATGCAGCGATAGTTATTGTAATCGCTCCTGTTGACCTTGTTTTTGTAGAGAGTGATGATGTTAGCGTCTCTCATATCGTGTGGTACTTCACCCTCTTTCCAGCATAGACACAGGAGCTCGTGGAGGTGTTTGAGTAGGATAGGTTTTCCACATTTGACGGCTTCTAGTGGTATACCATCTTTTTAGGGAGACTTTCTGTTTATTATGCTATATATGGACTTGCTGAGCTCATCAACGGTTGGTTCATCGTCGAGTTCGTCCAGGATAGGCAAGCTCTCGATGGCGTTGAGGGCTGTATCATTGACAATGTTTTCCCGGGAGTACCGCTCAGAGTAGTGTTCTACCCACTGCTCCATGTGCTTGTCACGATCATTTATGGTCACCCCTGTAACTAAGTTTAGAGGGACTGTCTTTTTTAAAATAGGAACTATTGCCTTCTTGATCCCATCGTACATGCCTCTGATGTTGGCTGTATCTGCTGATGTCTGGATGTTCTGACATAGCTGAAGCCAACAGCCATTGGCACAGCCTCTTGCAGTCTGTTGAGCGTTGCTTCTGGCAGCTCTCATTGTTTGTAGAGTTTTTGGTTTGGGTCACTCTTGTAGTTGACAAGGACGATGCGCTTGACCTCAATGACTGGGATCATTTCACTAGAGTTTGCTTCGAACCAATCATTATTCTTGTTCTGCTTTTTGCAAAAAACTGATCGGGCTGTGCTGTAGATCACATTCTTCAGCAGCTCCCATTTCTGCTAGGCACTCGTGCCAGGGCTGTTGATTGCAGGAAAAAATAACAGATTAAACAAATTCAATGGTATCAAATAATTGATGATTTTCAAGAGCCAAACATAGTTCCAAAATAAAATTATTGGTGGTAATATATTTTTTCATGTGTTTGATGCGTTCAAACGAATTGTTTTCAGGTGGTTGTTTTCAGTGATATTGAGCAAGTTACCTAATAAGAAACCCAATGCATACAAATTTGCAACAAAAGCTATCGAAGGAGCTAGAAATCAAACTGAGCAAAAAGCAAAACAATTATTTACAGATTTAGAAAATAATAAAAGAATTAGCAAATGGCAATAATAAGGTTAAAGAAGTTTTGGAAGATACCATAAATAAGATATTCAATAATAATTCAATGCAAATATTATCGAATTAAATGACTGCAAGTGGAATGAAAATATTGTAATTTTATGTAATATATATATATATATATATATATATATATATATATATATATATATATATATATATATATATATATATATATATATATATATATATGCACATACGCAAAAGATGACTGATTTTATTTCATCATATTTGGATTTATTTTTTGGAACTCCAACAGATGATTCAATAAATAAAATTGAGTATATTCAGTTTCTATCACGTGACAACAACATGGATAGCAATCAAATTATCTTAGAAAATAGACATAGGGATATTTTTCTGGTATCATATAAAGTCGTGTTTAAAATCATAGGGAAAATGATAAAACTTGATAATGCACATTTTAATCTGAATGATAAGGTTCCATTAGTAAATAATGGTTTGTTATTATTTACATCTGCACAATATCTTTTCTAAGAGGAAATTCTAAAAGATCTATCATTATATATATATATATATATATATATATATATATATATATATATATATATATATATATATATATATATCACAAAACAAGTACGATAATGAATTTAGTATAATTTTCAGATGATTATAATTCTTCAACTGCAACGTATGATTAGGTTCAAGATATGGGTTGTGGTGCTGCTATTAATAATTAATTCAAAATAGGGCTTGAAATTATCACATCAGGAACCGTTGCAGCTGGCGATCACAATGTTACTGGAAGCATTTTCAGAAATGATGTGAACGCAGGTATAAGAAACCCATTTTATAACACTATTTTTTTTAAAAGAGATAATCTCTAACAACAGGTGACAAATACATAAGTACGCGTTTACCATTATCCACTGTTTTTGGTTGTTGTAGGGATAAAGACACAATAACAAGAAGGTTAAACATGCAATAGCATTAGATCGTTCACAGAGTAATGATATTATTTTAAAAGATGTTGGTGTTGCTGCTGATGGTAAATTTCGAATTCAACATATTTCAGTGTGCATGCCAAAAGTTGAAAAATATAAGAATACAAGCTGATATTGATTCACGTTTTGTATCTGGATATCCAAAAAGATTATACTTCAAGCAAATGCGTGTGTACAGACAGCAATATAATGTAAACTAGATCTCACCAAAATGGAGAGTCACAATAAATGCGAATGAGCCACTTCCAATGTATATATTTATTGCATTTCAAGCAGCTGCTTGAACTAATGATCAAGCTCAAGACAACATGTTATTTGATACCGATAATTTAAGACAAATATTTCTGAGAATAAATTCGAATCAATATTCCTGCGAGAGTCTTACAATGTGTTTTTAATCCTAAGAATTTAAATGTAAGGAATGAGTATATGATGTTACATAAAGTAATGAATAAATATTTAATATAGTAGTACAGGAAGTTCAATAAATATAAATGATTTTTCAACAATATGTCCAATATTTCATGTTGATGTATCAAAACACAACCGACAATTAATTAATAGTACATCAGATATTGAAATAACATGGCAATTAAGAGGTGATTTTCAGTCTGAAGGAGATGTACCATATCAAGTATACTGTGTTGTGTTGAGTGATATATTTCCTAACACAACCTAACACAACATCAAAAAGATGCCATTGTCAGAGCTTATGCTAAGAATCAACCTATTTAAATAACATTAAAACCAAAATAACTTTATCTTGGCACAGTTGATTTACTAATGAATAAACAACAAAGTTTTAAATTCCTTTGTTGGAAAAAAGGCAGTTTAATTTTGTATAGAAGCTAACTAAAAAAACAACAACAGTTAACCTAGCTAACAAAACAATGAGGTTTTATTAGCACTATTATAAAATCACTTATGCCAAAGATACTACCTACAATAGGGAAATGTTTATCAACCCTAGGATTAGCTGCTGTTAGTGGGGCGATAACAGGGGCAACCCTAACAGCTACAGATGGATCTGGTATTATGAAGAAACGAGGTAGGAACTGAAAATCGTTGTATTTAATATAATATAATAATATAAGATGCCATACATTGAATTTGGAATGATTTTATCACAACATCACAGAGATAAATTGCGAGAGTCTGCACCCCCCCCCCCCCAAAAAAAAATAAACTAAAAAAATAAAAAAAACACCTCACCAAGTTGCACTAAGGTATAAGCCGTCTGAATCACATGGGAGTAATAAATTGATGTTAACAAAAACGCAAATAAAACGTACCAGAGACTCGCGATAACGGTATTAAAAACATTTTAGCCAAAGGGCTTTTTTTAAAAAACCAGCAACAATACCCCCATTTATAAAAAGAAATCTTACAAATTTACAGGTTGAAAGAATTGTGAAAAAGAATAAGATAAACATTTTTAGAGGTTGTTTTAGCAAGGATATGTTGCCAAAAAATATATAACCAAATGAAAGCATGATTGTTGATATGGAAGACTATTTTGATGGAAAACATTGGGTTGCTATTTATAATGATCCTAAAATGATAATATTTCATATTTCGATTCATTTGGCCTGCCTCCAAGTGATATTAATTAAAATGTATATGATACAAAGCGAAAAGCCAATTATTTGTACTAGTACGCATATACAACATATTGATTCAGGTATGTGTGGATATTATTGCGTGTATTACATAATCCGCCGTTTTAAAGGTGAGCAACCAATTAATATATTACATAAGTTTAGGAACCCAATTTTTAGTGAAAAAAAATGTATTAAACAATATGCAGGAAATTATGTAATATAATTATATAATGGAATCATATTGTTTGAAATTTAAGACACAAGCAGACACAAACAATGAAATTATAACAAAATCATGAAAGTAATATACACAATATGTGGAAGAATAAAAACAATATGTCTGCCAAAAAGCTATTTAATATAATTACATAAATATAAAATCATATTGTTTGAGATGTAGAAAAGAAACCGATACAAATAATGAAGTTATCACACAAACAAAAACTGGCAGGAATATAATGAAAGGTAACTGTGTAATATGTAATACTAAAGAAACAAGATTTCTACCAACACAAAAAGAAGGAAAACTGGACATACTTAAGTCAATCATGCAATTGTTGCCAAATGGTGGACTGACACTGCCTTCTTACATATACCGTGACCGTGGAAATAAATTAGAAAATGGAGCGCCAGTCGATCAGCTTGATGGCATATGTATGCGCCTTGGCTACTGTTCTGATGAAAATCCTGCTAACAAAGATCAATGGGATAAAGAAAAATGTTGGATGAGTTACATGGACATAAAGGCAAAACATTGAACCAAAAAGCATTGAAACAATTCGTTGCAAATGCTATTATTACCGCTAAACATAAGCTTGGGATAGGCTAATCAAAATACTGAAAAAGGCGTTGAGTGAACCAAAATGGACTACACAACCAGCTGATGAGTTGCATAAACCAATCATAAGAAAATTCACTCAACGCCGTGTACTAATTTATTAAATAGATTCGATATGGTCAGTTGATATGAAAAGATATAGTAAATGGAATAAAGGATATAAATATTTACTAAATTTTATTGTAAATTTAGTAAATACGTGTGGAGTATACCAATTCATAATAAAACTGGAACTGATATAACCAATGATTGTAAAACAACCATAAACGCTAAGAAGACTGAGAATTTATGGGTTGATCAGGGTAGTGAACTTTATAATAAAATAATTAAAAATTGTTGCATGAAAACAATATTGAAATGTACCACACTTATAGTGAAGGTTTCTGTAAGGTTTAATCCGACATTACTAGACATAATGTGGAAGTACTTCACAGCAAATAACACAAATAAACACTTGGAAGTTTTACCAGAAAAAATAAATATAATACTGCAAAACATATGAGGGTTAAAATTACTCCTTTAGTAAAAAAGAAAATGAACAATTTGTTTATATGAATTTATATATCGAAAGAGGAAAGCCAAAGTACAAAATAGGTGATAAGAAAAAACTGCACCATAAACTCTAAAAATATACATTTCAGTTTCAAACGCACTAAAATTAACAAAAATAAAATATATTTAAAAGATATATTTAATTTGGAAAATTTCAAACGTAATAAAATGAAGAAAATAAAAGGTACAAACATTATTATAAACCATTTAAATCATGAAAATCTCATTCAAGAGCCATATAAAACGCATAAAATCATCATTCTTGATCCTCTAAACGCATAAAACATCATTCTTGATCCTCTAAACGCATCAAGACATCATTCTTGATCCTCTAAATGCATAAAGACATCATTCTTGATCCTCTAAAATGCATAAAAACATAATTCTAGACACTCTAAAATGCATAAAACGTGCATTCTTAACCCTCTACAAGCTTAAAAAACATTCTTCACCCTCTAAAATGCGTAAAAATTGCAAAACAATTTTTTTATTGCAGAATTTCCATTTTACCACTACTGTTAACAAAATATCTTCAGGTACAAATAACTGTAGACCACTTTTGTGGTTTTCTCAAATTCATTCTTGATTCATCCATGTGTGAAGCTTATAGAGTTCACAATAGTGAAAGTTTCTGAGTTTAGCACCTCTTGTCTTTGATCCTGTTTTTCTCTTCTCTTATCCTACACTCTAGATTTTTTTAGGCTTGTAGTGCAGTACTTTCATTTTTAAAATGGTCACAGAGAGCGCTGAACTAATATGAAAGCCTCAGGTTTATTATTTTATCGAAATTTGAAACCACAACATCATTTTGTGGCACGTAACTATGGCATATTCAATCTTCTTATGTAATAATCTTCCTCCATCTCACTATTTACAGTACAAATTGTATGGCACGATAAACGAGGACATTAATCCATAATCTCTTTATAGACAAGAAAGCCATGACAAATTCTGGCATCAGGTAATACTTATACTGACAATCTGATCAATTGCATGGTTTATGAAGCAACTGACCCTCTGTCCAATGTTAGTCAGTTTCTCCTTGAATTGTCCAGTTGAATAGAAAGAACATTTTCAGTGCTTCTTGAATACAAAAATAGATATTCCTGTTGAAGGTCTTACATCTTAAAGAAATGGAATTCTTTAATTTTTTTTTGTACCATAGGATTTTTATTATTTTACCGTACATAGGCAGCAGTGGGTCGTTGAACCATCTCACTGAATACCTCACAATTCATTACAAGTGCGAGTTACTTTACAGGGAATAATAGTTAACACCAGTAGCATAGTATTATATCCTAATTCTAAAACCAATACACATTTTAATATTGGCTACTTTATAAGGGAGGTAAAAAGAGAGGGCGTACCAAATGTTGATAGTTAAAAAGTGTCAAAAGTCGCTTAAGGAGAGTGAGTCGGAGAGCAAGAGAAAAACATATATTTAGTGTAACCATTTCATACTGTACACTCATATATACGTACATATACCCATGCACGTATGTATGTATGTTACCATTATATTCAACATTAACTTGTTATAACAAACGTTTTATACAGTAACTATTTTCTTGTTCTTCACTCATTCGATATAATTTGCATTCTGTCATCATTTTAAATGATTATTTTCTTTTCCAACTAATCTCCTAAAAATACATAAATAAATAAATGAATACATAAATTAGGAAACAAATAGTACTTTAGCAATCTACTGTAATAACACCTTTGAAATTGATGTGTATACACAACTACATGTTTTTTTTCTTTCTATTATACACAACAAAAGCGTTACAATATTGAGGCCGTACATACATCAATGCATACATGCTTAATATTATATATGAACATATCTGAGCTGTTTCTAAATTATAGTTGTGATTTGTAAACATGGTACAAATCATTCAAAACCATGTTTGTATAGTTGCCATGTGTCATGAAACTTTTTCCATGTACAATTGATATATGCGGAATATTTTTCTGACACGTAGTAAAACTTCATCTTTTTTTTTAGATGAGCCATGTTCGGTGTTTCATTTTTTATTCTACATTTATAGGTATATGATTTCAGTTGCAACAAAAGTAGATTGACCACTGTATCGCTTTTGTTTTGGTCTATTATTGAAAATTGCGCAGATGATTCCACTTGCTCCTATCCACCCAATAAAACTTGTAAGTGCTGACTCAGTTTTGGAACAGTTCCAAAAAAAGATGAGATAAAGTCTTCAAGGAGTCCTTACATAAAGGGCACATGCTTGTAGGGACTTTGTTGGTAAAATTCTATACATCATCTTAGTCTGAAACTATCTCAGTCTAGGACAACTAGTTAATTTAAAAGGCAAGAAAAAAGTATTCATTCTAAACACTATCATCTATAAACTCATATTCTTGATTCCATTGCAATACTGATGTTGGCCTATAAGTATTGGCTTTTAATTGTTGATGTATGCTTCTACAGCCCTTTTTTCCTTAATAATTAACATTACGGATTGATGTAAAAAATAGGGATCCTATATGTTAGAATTAATGTTTTTATCAAGTTTGTTCGAACAAGATTGGATGGCTCTGAGCATGCATTCAAACTCTAAAATATTCACATGCATTCCTCACTTATTACAAAATATTTAGAATATTGGTAGACAACATCTAGAGCTGACTTAAGGGACCTCTCTGACCTCTCTGATCCATCTAGGTTGATAGCGGTGTCATCTACATACCATGAAATAAGATATTACGTGTTTTTTATTTTAATTCCTTTGATATTTGGATTTTTTCCGAATCAAATGGGTCAATATCTCTGCACATAAAAGAAAATGTTTGGGGATAGGGGATTACCTTCTCAACATCCTCTCTTGATTTCAACCCGTGATGAACATTGTCCATTTACAGTGACACAAGATTTAATATTTTTATAAAATAGCTGGATCCATCCTTGAAAATCCTTGCTAACATTTATAAAATGGAAAACTTTATCAATAAAAGGCAGGCAACAGAATCAAATGCTTTCTTAAAATCATTTAAAAGAAGAAGTCGAGGTAACTTGCATTTTTTCGAGTAAAACATAAGCTCATAAAGAGAACGGATATTTTCTCCTATGTATGTGCTTCGATAAAGCTGTTCGGTCACTGCTTATAATTAATGGAAGTATAGGTTTAGGACTATTTACAATGCATGCTGATGCAAGTTTGTATGAAACATTAGGTAAAAAAATGGATCTTCAGTTTTTAAAAAACTTTTCTTGGTTTATCCTTTATAGGGAGACATATTATAACACCTTCCTTCTGAGTTGATGATAGCTTACCATTATTATAAGAAAAATTGATTACTGTTACAAAATAAATACTAATATCTCTTGAAAAGACTTTAAACAACTCGACTGTATATCCATCTGATCCTGGACTTTTCTTATTAGGCATATTTTTAATATTTCCTGTTGCTTCTGTTAGTGTCCCTGGGACATTCATTGATTTACTTTGTATGTTATCCAATTTAAGGATGTCTTTAAGTTCAGTAAAACCTCAAGATCAACTGGATCTACATGGTGATAAGAATATAATCTTTCAGTAAAACCTCAAGATCAACTGGGTCTACATGGTGATAAGAATATAATCTTTTAGTAAAACCTCAAGATCAACTGGGTCTACATGGTGATAAGAATATAATCTTTCAGTAAAACCTCAAGATCAACCGGGTCTACATGGTGATAAGAATATAATCTTTCAGTAAAACCTCAAGATCAACTGGGTCTACATGGTGATAAGAATATAATCTTTCAGAGTATAATTTAGTTTCTGTTAAATTGTTTAGCTCATTTGTTTTTTAACTGTTTCATCTTGTTTAGGTAAATTTGGTATCGTCTTACTTGTATAGTTTCTGTTTTCCAAATTACAGAAATATTTTGAAATCTTTTCCCCGTCTTCATCCATTTTGTCCTAGATCTTACTCTGACCCCTTCCATTGTTTGCACGAATTTACACTGACTGGCTCTTGTTGATTTCTAATACATGTAGTTAATTTATATTGATTTCTAATACACGTAGTTTATTTATATTGATTTCTAATACATGTAGCTTATTTATATTGATTTCTAATACATGTACCTTATTTATATTGATTTTTGTTCTTCTAAAATAGTAATCTCATTTGTAAATTGATCTTCCAGCTGAACTTGTCGTCTTTTTTTATGGAAAGCATAAAAAATAGCTTTACCTCTAATTTCAAATAAAAGCATTTGAAATAATAATTGATCATTCACAGAAAATCTAATCAAAGAAGCTGGAGTGGGTTCCAAGTTAGAATTTGATGAGGGTGACATATATTTGTTCTTGCACTCTTGAACTGAGTCCTTAACAAGTGTCATATATTCTAAATCTTTCAAAAGAGAATTGTTCAATTTCCAAAATGTTCTGTGTTTTTCTGTTTTTCGAAAACTAAGAGTTAGTTGGACTAGAGAATGGTCAGTTCTATAACCTAGTTCTATACAGGCATCATTTACCATTGTAGAAATAGTTTCTAAAACTAGAAAGAAATCTAACCTTGCTTGATTCGGTTTTTCTTTCTCCAAGTGTATCATTTTGTATCCATATTTATTTCTCCAAGTGTATCATTTTTTATCCATATTACTTTCTCGCCAGATATCAATTAGATTATATTCAATAACTGTATCTCTTGACGTTTGGTTATTTATGGAGTTGTAATTACATGTATCATGTTCTTGATTTATAACTAAATTGAAGTCACCTCCAACAAATATATGCTGATTTTCTAAGTTCTCTATATTCTGCCTCACTTTGGTGTAAACAGTTTGGAGTGTCAAAATTAGGATCGCAAATGTTTACAAGTTTAAACCTTTAATTTTAAGTTAAAATATCTAAAACTATCTTGTTGCCAGTTGCATCTGATTTTACTCTATGTATGGTAAACTGAAAGTTATTGTTCAGTAAAATAGTTACTCCCCTTGAATTGGATATCAAAGAATTGACAATACATTCGTAACCCCAAGATGATCTAATATAAGTCTCCCATCGTTTTATGTTTTTGAAATGTATCTAAATGTATTTATTTCTGAAACTAATTGCACGTGAAGAATCATTCGAGTAAAATATGTATTCAAGGAATCGCATGTTGATGATGTTTACTGGTTACCAAGCAGACATTTAGCTCTTCCTTTGGCACCATCTTGTAGCAGACATATTTCACGTGGCCTCTGTAACTTGCATGCTTTATAATTTCTATTGTTTTCCTCCTTAATTTTGATGATCTCAGCATTTTCACTTTTTTTGTTTAATGTGATATGTTTGGTATTTTGACATTTCATTTTCTGCTTTCAAAATTAAATTCTTTGTTAATTTATGCCCTAGTAGACTGTTGATTGATGGCACATATATGCAAATCGCAAGAATGCAAGACATTCAAGTATACTGGCTAAATCCAAGATCATCTAGATAAATAATACACCATGGATGAATGGTGAAAGTCTCCCACAATAATATGCAAGCATTTAACTGAGGTAATAGTTCATCCCAAACTGTACGTACTGTCTACAACTTTGTCAGAGTTCTCTGTACGGTTTTGAAACTGAGCCACATTTCTCCAAAACAAGGAGTCTAATTTAAAGAAAAAATTTAGAACCAATTTTGAAAAGCGAGAAGCAGGTACTGCCACAACAGTGACTGCTAATTGGGTATGCTATTGCTAGTACGTTTGCATATACATACATATATATATATATATATATATATATATATATATATATATATATATATATATATATATATATCCTCTCTGAATGAGTATGTCCCCGCTATATTCTATGAAGGAGACATATGGTGTTACCAACTTGTCCTGTCATGTCATCTTAGTCACGAGTTTAGTTTCTGCTCAGTACTTTTGAGGGACTTCATAGATAATGAAAATAAAATTGATTCGAGGCAATATGTTAAGAAAATGTAGGTCAAGTTTGACCTTCAACTTTGTCTGATAAAATTTGACAAAGTAATGGAGTCACCCTAACTTGTAACATTGCCATTGCATATTAAACCTATGTTTTTTCAGTGTCACTTGCACCATATTTGGAGGGTTATCAGTCTTGTGTGGACACGTTCTTATGCATGTGTGGAATAAAACCTTTACCCTAGTTCAGAGTTTTTGCGACTTAAGTGGTCCACCCTCAACTAAAACATTATCAGTCCATCAAGATGTGACCTTGTATGACCAAATGTTCTTCTTTTGAGGAAAATTATTATTATTATTATTATTATTATTATTATTATCATTTGGTAAATCAAGCCGATACCATTCTGTTTCAGATTAGGCTAATTCGTTGATAGAACAAATATTGAAACGAAACTGAAGTAATAGCAAAACTGACACGTTGTCTTTTAACGAATATGATATAGCGGGAATACTACCCATCAGACTTTATTTTAAGATCACCTGGCTGTAAGCCCAAATGAGCGCATGGTATTTCTCTGATTCCGCCATGTGTCGTCTGTCCATCAACGAGTGCTTGTTACCACTCTGGAGGCCATGTTTCTGAGTCGATGTTTATTAAACTTCGAATGTAGGCTTATATATTCCAGATCTTGGATGAATTCAATCATGAGCAAGATCCATGCATATTAATGAGGTGATCTTGTGTCTGATTCACTAAGCTTGTTGCAATCGGCCCTTATTTCTGGTCTGATTTTGATCAGTCTAAACTTGTATCATCATGATATCGGAGGAGTTCATTAACGAGCGAGATTTATACATGTTAATGAGATGGACATTTGATTGATTGAGCTTGTTACCATTCTAGGGACTGTTTCTGATTTGATTTTGAGCAAATTTGGGAAATAGGCCTTTGGTGATCTTGCATTTGATTGGCCGAGTGTCTTACCACTCAATCGACACTATTTCTGACCAGACATGTATCCAACTTGGTAAATTGGCTATCATGAAGATATATGATGATATTTATTATGAGTTAGACCTATGCATGTTAATGAGGTAATTTTGCACCTGAATAGCTGAGCTTGTTATTACTCCGCACAATGTATTTCGAAAGGATTTTGATCAGACTCGGTAAATAAACTTATATCATCAAGATCTTGGATAAATACAATTATGAGCGAGATCCACTCATATTACTAAGGTGACATTGCATCTGATTGGCTGAGCTTGTCATCACTCTAGTGACTCTATTTCTGTTCAGATTTTGATCAAACTTGTTAATAGTCTTATATTATCAAGATGTTGGATAGGTTTTATTATGAGAAAGATATACACATATATTTATGAGGTAATCTTGCACATTATTGGCTAAGCTTGTTACCACTCTGGAGATCAAATATCGATTGACTTTTGATTTCTAATACATGTAGTTTATTTATATTGATTTATAATACATGTAGTTTATTTATATTGATTTCTAATACATGTACCTTATTTATATTGATTTCTAATACATGTACCTTATTATGTTTTTGAAATTTATCTAAATGTATTTATTTCTGAAACTAATTGCACGTGAAGAATCATTCGAGTAAAATATGTGTTCAAGGAATCGCATGTTGATGATGTTTACTGGTTACCAAGCAGACATTTAGCTCTTCCTTCGACACTATCTTTCATACTGCCCTCTGTAACTTACATGCTTTATAATTTCTATTTTCCTCGTATATTAGGCAGTTCCTTTGAGTAATATATGTTCGTGACGATTTTATTTTCCTCCTTAATTTTGATGATCTCAGCATTTTCACTTTTTTCTTTAATGTGATATGTTTGGTATTTTGACATTTCATTTTCTGCTTTCAAAATTAAATTCTTTGTTAATTTATGCCCTAGTAGACTGTTGATTGATGGCACATATATGCAAATCGCAAGAATGCAAGACATTCAAGTATACTGGCTAAATCCAAGATCATCTAGATAAATAATACACCATGGATGAATGGTGAAAGTCTCCCACAATAATATGCAAGCATTTAACTGAGGTAATAGCTCATCCCAAACTGTACGTACTGTCTACAACTTTGTCAGAGTTCTCTGTACGGTTTTGAAACCGAGAGTTTAGGGCCACATTTCTCCAAAACAAGGAGTCTAATTTATAGAAAAACTTTTGAACCAATTTTGAAAAGCGAGAAGCAGGTACTGCCACAACAGTAACTGCTAATTGGGTATGCTATTGCTAGTACGTTTGCATATACATATATATATATATATATATATATATATATATATATATATATATATATGTGTGTAATGTCATGTCATGTTAGTCACGAGTTTAGTTTCTGCTCAGTACTTTTGAGGGACTTCATAGATAATGAAAATAAAATTGATTCGAGGCTTTATGTTAAGAAAATGTAGGTCAAGTTTGACCTTCAACTTTGTCTGATAAAATTTGACAAAGTAATGGAGTCACCCTAACTTGTAACATTGCCATTGCATATTAAACCTATGTTTTTTCAGTGTCACTTGGACCATATTTGGAGGGTTATCAGTCTTGTGTGGACACGTTCTTATGCATGTGTGGAATAAAACCTTTACCCTAGTTAAGAGTTTTTGCGACTTAAGTAGTCCACCCTCAACTAAAACATAATCAGTCCATCAAGATGTGACCTTGTATGACCAAATGTTCTTCTTTTGAGGAAAATTATTATTATTATTATTATTATTATTATTATTACTATTATTATTATTATCATTTGGTAAATCAAGCCGATACCATTCTGTTTCAGATTAGGCTTATTCTTTGATAGAACAAATGTTGAAACGAAACTGAAGTAATTGCAAAACTGACACGTTGTCTTTTTAACGTATATGATATAGCGGGAATACTACCCATCAGACTTTATTATAAGATCACCTGGCTGTAAGCCCAAATGAGCGCATGGTATAGCTCTGATTCCGCCATGTGTCGTCTGTCCATCAACGAGTGCTTGTTACCACTCTGGAGGCCATGTTTCTGAGTCGATGTTTATTAAACTTCGAATGTAGGCTTATATATTCCAGATCTTGGATGAATTCAATCATGAGCAAGATCCATGCATATTAATGAGGTGATCTTGTGTCTGATTCACTAAGCTTGTTGCAATCGGCCCTTATTTCTGGTCTGATTTTGATCAGTCTAAACTTGTATCATCATGATATCGGAGGGGTTCATTAACGAGCGAGATTTATACATGTTAATGAGATGGACATTTGATTGATTGAGCTTGTTACCATTCTAGGGACTGTTTCTGATTTGATTTTGAGCAAATTTGGGAAATAGGCCTTTGGTGATCTTGCATTTGATTGGCCGAGTGTCTTACCACTCGATCGACACTATTTCTGACCAGACATGTATCCAACTTGGTAAATTGGCTATCATGAAGATATATGATGATATTTATTATGAGTTAGACCTATGCATGTTAATGAGCTAATTTTGCACCTGAATAGCTGAGCTTGTTATTACTCCGCACAATGTATTTCGAAAGGATTTTGATCAGACTCGGTAAATAAACTTATATCATCAAGATCTTGGATAAATACAATTATGAGCGAGATCCACTCATATTACTAAGGTGACATTGCATCTGATTGGCTGAGCTTGTCATCACTCTAGTGACTCTATTTCTGTTCAGATTTTGATCAAACTTGTTAATAGTCTTATATTATCAAGATGTTGGATAGGTTTTATTATGAGAAAGATATACACATATATTTATGAGGTAATCTTGCACATTATTGGCTGAGCTTGTTACCACTCTGGAGATCAAATATCGATTGACTTTTGCACGAATTTAATTGAAATCGAGATCTCCGGTATGACGGAGATTTGACAGGCACCGATAAAAATTAATGCTCTGCTGACATTTTAAATTCCCCGTCCACTTATTTTTAAAAGCCTATCAGATAAAGCATTGCATTGCTAGATATGGAGAGTTATTGATAGTAACCATATGTTCCGAATAACGTTTTTCACTGTCATAAACATGAGACCAGAAATTTGCTTGGTGGATCAAAAAGTCTACAGAACATGACCTTGCATCAGTGACCATCAGGTCTATTTATTATAAGTAGATCAGGATTTTAATCAGACTGATTTTGCACAGACTAAATATATAAGCTTACATCATCGTGGTCTTAGAAAGATTCTGCTATAAGGCGCTCTTGCATCTGATTAACTGAGCTTGTTACCTCTCGGTGTATTATATTTATCATCTGATTTCGATACAAATTGGTAAATAGATTTCTATAATCAATACCTTGGACGAGTTCGATTATGAGTGCGATCTAAACATATTAAATTTGCCTTTATTTATGAATTTGTTGTTCTTCAGACTAGTAAAATTTATAAAATCGACATGATATAAAGGTTGAAAGATAGTTTACACAGGGTTGTGTTCTTACAATACTTCATAAGCGCGCTTAGTAAAATAGTCAACTATTGAGTCGTGTAAGACCTGTGAGGGATATCAGACACACTTGGGCCTTTTGTTTACTTATTAGTACTTATTAGCTCACTTGCACGAAAGTGCAGAAAGGTTTATGTTATACCCTTGACGTCGTAGTTGGTGGCAGAGTAATCGTTAACAAATGTGCACCATTGTGTTTATACTAATAATAACTTTCGATATGCTTGTGACCATCACAGACTTTTTTTTCATCTCCTCTCTGTTGTTTTGTTTAGAAGATATCGCAGTTGTTCTGTAACCTTTTGATCAACCCTCGTATGCTATGCCCTCGTCATCGTATGCCTCAGCGCGGCGGTTTTGGCGTAAGCGTTAAGAAATGTGTACCTATTTCAGTTTCTCAGACAATATTGCTTGTACAACCATGAACCTTGAGATGTGCATACATCCTGAGGTGTACGCCAAAACCCTATAAAATGTAGGTCACTATTATCTGCTGTTCATTTACACTTTAAAATTTAGATTATTGTATGCGATAATATTGCTTGTGCAGTCGTGTAAACAGATACTCGTATATGCATGCATCATGTAGATTACTACATCACAGCAACATACTAAAAGTAGGTCAATGTGATCTTTTTCACGCGCCAGTGATCATTTACGATTTTCACGTTTATGCTAGTTTCAAGGATACTGCTGATGGTTTAGTCACGAAAATAGATACGTGCATGCATCCCGAGAAGCACTAAGACACCATATTTTAAATCAATGTGACCTACTTCTTCACGTTCGTGTTATTATGTATAGTTTGTGAGCTTATGTTAGCTTCTGGGACACTGTTTTCTTTTATACCGCCACGAAACTTCTGTATGTGCATGCATCCAGAAAACAACATTATGATATCAAAAGTTGGTTACTGTGACCTACTTTCCATGTTCAGATGATCATGCACACCTTTTATCCAAGGTCAGTTTCTAGGATACAGTTGTTTGAACAGTCATGAAACTTCCTATTTGGATAAATTCTCAAGACTTAATAAGCCACAATACCAGCTTTTCAGGTGTCAGTGACAATATACACCCGCAATGTTTCGCTGAGTTTCTCAGACAGGATTAAACTTAATATGTGCTTGCATCCTGAGAAGAACTACACTGTACCGGTAATATCAAAAAGGAGATAACAGTGTTCTACCTTTTACACTTAAGTGATTACAATTTTGATGCTTAGGTGCGTTTCTTGGATCATGTTGCTTGTACAGTCACCAAACTGGATATGAGCGTACATCCTGAAAGGTACTGCATCACCATATAAAAGAAAAAGGTCTCTGTCATCTATATCAACCACTTGGTTTGTCATCATAATCAATCAGTACTGATCATCATGTTTAATGACAAATAGAAACCTCTTGTGTCTGAATAAATATGCGCTGGCAAGCTTTTTGCTCCCTTCTGACAGCCTCATTTCTTGTTGTTTGTTTGTTTTTTTTAAATTGATATTTAGTGTATGAAAGAACAGGAGAGAATGCACAGGAGCTCTAAACATATTACGACACTCATTCGTTACAAGTTGCCTTAGATCCCACGAATATTTTACATTTCCGCGTTCAAAGAAGTCCTTGATAAGGAAAACTATCTTGTCACGAACCAATCTCTTTCGCTTCTCACGACATGAATTCACTTCAGTTCTCAATCTTAAATCACATCCGTGGGTTCCAGGTCACACTCGTAACATAATTTCATGAACATTATTTCACTAGTTCTGGCTTCCAGCAATTTTTGAAGCAAGAGCTTTTTTAAAGTTCCAATTATCATGTACACTTGTGCATTTAGGTCAGTTTCTGGGATACTGTTGCTTGTACAGTCGTGAAAACAGATATATTCTTGCATCCTGTGGAGTACTACATGTCTTAATGGACGAAGCCGCCTTTATGTAATGCTGTCCCTAAAAATGCCGGCTTTCAAACTATAAATTAAATTTTAAAAGGACAAAATATTTTGATATCTTTGGCTCAAATTACCTAAGAATTTCTTGAAAAACCTTTAAAACTTTGAAAATAATTGAACGAGACACTTTGATCAATTTTGTGATTTTAATGGGGTCTTTTCCCGACTTTAAAGCAATATTTGACTTAAAACGCACGGGAGTACATCCCTAAATTGACTTAACAAAATAATCTCGTTCTACAGTCTGCCCAATAAGAATGTAAAATAAGGATCCCTTGTTGGTGTTGGTCTTGTTCGTATGGGATAGAGCGACCGAATGCCACTTACATCATCAATATGTAATTTCAGAGATGGGGAGTAAATATACACGGGGGCCATTAGAGCCCCACTGACTTTGGAGTGTTTCAATCCCAGCGCATGTCCAAATTCATGTGCAGCGACGATGTAGAGTTCTATCCCTTCACTAATATTCTCAGCCTTAGAACCCAGCAACCATGTCTCATCGTCATCAAAATGGATTTTGCCATCTGTGGGTTCGAACGCATGCGCCAAAGTTTCGTCTGAAAATAAACCATAATAGAAACCATTAGAAATACTGGCTTAGTTATGAACTTTTCTGAAACAAAATCAAGCATTATATAGTGAACATATTGCAGCCCAAATCAAGGGATAACAGGTAAGGTTTTAAACTTAGATTTTTAAGTATTTAACACAGCAGGGGCGGATCAGGAGCGGGGAGCGGGATCGAGCTGGTGCCCCCTCCCACCAACAATAAAAATATTTAGCGCGAAACAACTCGAACGTTTCGTACAGTAAGTTTTCTTTTATAATTATATGGTTAAAATTATGCCCTGGAAACGCTTAAAATGCAGGATCTTCCGGGGGCTTCTCTCCTTGACACCCCACCGTGGGTTCCTTCTATATTTTCCTTGCCTACTTGTTTCCACCCCCACCTTCACCCTAAACCCCCACCCCTCACCTCCAAACTATTCTAAACGATATTTCTTAATACGTCCCTGTACAGCGTGGATAGGATAGCACACTTCTTAGTCCAAAGATATTTAGTTTGTTATAGAGAAACTTGCATAAAGATAATGAGAATATTCATTTCTTTCTATCTTCCTATCTATCCATCCATCGTATATCCATCTATCTATGTACAATCATGTATACATATATACAAAGTGAAAACAAAAATAATTCATTACACTTAAATATTGCAGGCGTTGAACCCCCTTTGTAATAACTTTTCATCTAAATTGAAATCAAGTCCACTCAAAGTCCGCCTGTGTGGATACCTTACCGAGAAGCTGTGAAAGGGGCCATACTATACTAAATCAAATTTTCCAAAGGTCAAGATGTCTATACAAACTAAGGTAAAGATATCTATACAAACCAAAGGTCAAGATGTCTATACAAACCAAAGATCAAGATGTCTATATTAAACAAAGGTCAAGATGTCTATACAAACCAAAGGTCAAGATGTCTATACAAACCAAGGTCAAGATGTTTATACAAATCAAAGGTCGAGATGTCTATACTAACCAAAGGTCGAGATGTCTATACAAAGCAAAGGTCAGATGTCTATACAAAGCAAAGGTCAAGATGTCTACAATCCAAAGTATATTGTGATCATTGCAACTAAGAAGAAGAGCACGCGTAATATCTCAAATCTGTGTCAGACAAAAAGGCCCCGTAAACAATGTTTGTTTTATACATCACGCTGGATGACTTACTTAAGACCTTGACCAAATAAAAGAAAGGATAAAAAGAAGATTAAAAAGTGAGCTATGTCTCGCTCTCTGAGAGAGAGAGAGAGAGAGAGAGAGAGAGAGAGAGAAAAAAAAGTTTGCTTTATACCTCACGCTGGATGACTTACTTAAGACCTTGACCAAATAAAAGAAAGGATAAAAAGAAGATTAAAAAGGGAGCCATGTCTCTGAGAGAGAGAGAGAGAGAGAGAGAGAGAGAGAGAGAGAGAGAGAGAGAGAGAGAGAGAGAGAGAGAGAACATATCCAGTGATATAGGATATGGGAAACGCATGTATTGGCATAGAGGAAGACTTACTAGGGCCGTCAAATGCGTAAATATCACCATGATCCCTAGTTACAAATTTAATATCCATGTCAGCAGGGTCTCGTGGATTTGACACATATGTAAACCTAAGTTTTGATTTCTGGGCCCAGATGTACAAAGCTCGTCTCATAGTGTCCCTGAAATGTAGGTTAAACATAATAACAAATCCTGTCCAAATATAGTTCCCTTCAAATTTTTTTTTCGATCCCGTCGACACTCATGTTATATTCACAAGTTAGCGTTACTCTTCAATTACTTGATAAATTCGCCTGCCTAGGCCGACTTATGTCAAATGTCAAAAGATTTCAATCTGCACACGCGAAAGTACCACATACGGGACTAAATATAACTGATTTAATGGTCAGGTTTGGTTGTTCAGTTCATTGATCAAAACAAACATTTAGTTGATAGAACTTTCTAGATTGAAATTGAAAATTTACTCGAAACTTCGAGATCTAATATCCATGAAGCAACTCGTGACAAATGTACAAAATTTTAATCACTGCCTACTTTGCTAATACCATGGACGGTGTATAATGTGTGTGCATGTTCGTCCAAGATCATAGAAAACATTCCATCAAATTTGAAAGCTTTCGCTTGTGTGAAACTGTGATTTTTAATGACCGTGTTTCGAGTGATCTGAGTTCAACCCGTATTGCTACTAAGTTCTTTTCTTCTCATTAATAGAGGATCTTAAATGAGTGCTCGTTTCAAATTTAATTTATGAATGAGTAGAATACTTTCTATCTATCTTAGCCTTGGCGAGTAAAACATAAAAATTATTCGACGAATTTCATAAATTTCATTTTAAATGAGCACAAATGTAAACTTCTATTTATAGCATGACAAAAAAATGTGATTCTATTTGACCAAACCGGAGAATAGTGTATGATGGCTTTGAAATATATTCGGATGCCTCGGTCATTATGTCTTTCATTTTGCATGACGTTATGACTTTTTTGTGACGTCATGTGGTATTATTTGTTGCATATATACAACTTATTATACATCTAAAATGTTAATCAAATTAAATTCTCAGATTGACCCCACGTGACAGAACACGAGAAATCAGTATTTTGCAAAGCAGCTTCTCTGAAACCGGTATTGGACTAAAAAAATCGATATTGAAACAACTATTGGACTCAAGCAAATTTAAAATGGCGGCCAAAAAGTTCCGCTTGATTAATGACTTTGTATGAAAATTATTCAGATAGGTCATGCTAATCACAGTTTCAATAATAAAAAAAACAAAAACAAAGAACAAATTTATTTGGGACAACGTCGAAGCATGATAAAATAATGCGTTTCATTAACTTCTTAAGATTTAATAAAGAACAGGCCCCGCTTTCACGAAACTCCTCAACTTGAGTGCACTCAAACTAAAATTTTGCTAGTCTACAATACTTAAAATAAATGAAATACCGTATTTTTCAAATTACCAATAAATTTAATTTTAACAAATATGAGACTTATGACAAAGGCAATTTTATTACTACCTCCCCCCCCCCTCCTTCCGACGCATTCTATATTAAAGCGGTAATTTTGGCGAATATAATTTTTTTTTTAAAATTCTTCTAAAACTTATAGAAAGACGATGGTTTATGACTGATGCTAAGTTTTACATAATTGTATTCTGGCCTTTACAAGATTTCGAAGAAAGAAAGAGTATGCATTTATTTTGCAATTTTGCTAATAAACAGGAATATTTCAACGAAATATTTAAATATTATACTATATGTTCTATTAAAAATTAAATAATATGTTTAAGCTGTTTGAATCAAAATAGTAAAAACTTCCAACAAAGGAAACACTCAGCATGCACTATTAAAGGACATATAGATTTTATAAGTCCTACTACTTCTTGCACTGATAACAGATCGGCCCTGTGTAGCTTTCTACTAATTTTTTCCATTTATTTTTTCTTTTGCTGTTTCTTAAGTTATAGTCTACTGATTTACTTAAAAGTAAAAGTTTTAGCTACCGTTGTATAAATGCATTATTGCATTAGTGATTTCTTATGTCATGAAACTCGTTCAACACTATTTCATGAAGAGACATTGTAAATTATATTTTTCATGACATTTCTAGACAAATGCGCGCAATTCTTTTCTCCAACTTTGGTCCTCGAGTATGAAAGTCCGCCATCATTTCTCGAAAAGGTCAAATATTTGTTCACATCTTTACTGCCTTCTAAGCATTCGTGCACGATGTTGTAATTCAATTCAATACCTTATTCTACTCAGGTCAGTACATTTGAGATTTGAGGAAAATATATACAAACAAAAACGATACCTTGCATGTGAATGAAACGGAGGATCTATTCTGTTCGAATGAATAATAGGTACAACACACAATATAGACCCTGATTTGTAGGCACATAAAGCACAGCAGATGAAGGTCTATATTGTTCGGAGTTGGATGCACGTTATACTCAGGTACATACGGGCATCGTATTCTTGGATTTGAATAGTTCCTATGTTCATCAACCAACCGTAACTTTCCAACTACCAATAGTCATGTATTACATAATTCAATATTCAAATCCCTTACCGCTGTTGTTGTTTTGTTAGGTTGCTGTTTTTTGAGTACTCCGTGATCTTCCATGTTAGATTAGCTTTCGGCCAAGCTCGTGCTGTGGGAAAAAAGTAAACTTAGTTTTGACTTTTAATTTTCTTTTTTCTAAAAAAAAAAGAAATTTGACTAGCAAAACAGAAACCAGAAGCACAAACTGACTGACTGACTGACTGATATTCTACTTGATCAACTTGGTAAACATCTGACTGACTAAGTGACAAACTTTGCATCACTGACTTTGATTGACTAACTTACTAAAACAACTGGCTGGCTGATTATTTGATCAGCTAACCAATAATGCGGTCAACTGCTTGACTGAATGTTTGATCTATATTCTGAATGGCGCACTCGACTATACGCTGAGTAACAGACTGATTAATTGGTTGCTAAACTAACACCCAGTTAACAAGCTACTCAACTGACTTACACTCTTACTAACCGACCGACTGACCAGCGATCGAACGAGGTGAATAACTGACTAGTTTTATGACAAATTAAATTTTAAAAAATTAAATTTAATTGTACGAACAAAGTAACTTAACACTAACTGACACTCAGCACTAGATAATGTGTGTGTGTGTGTGAGTGTGTGTGTGTGTGTGTGTGTGTGTATGACTTTATATGACATTTCTTGAAAAGGATGTTGAATTGATTAGACTTTAATAGTTAACTCAAATGAAATTTGTATTTGAATGTGGAGCGATTTCAATCATAGTATGAATATTAAACGAGTGAACTATAGAGACTTATGATGACGAAATACATTAACAAAAAATTATATACAGTCAAACCTGTCTTAATGGTCACCTCGTTTACTCAATACTTTGTCTTCAACAACCACGTTCTGAAGATTTGTACAAGGAAATTTTAGTTGAAGGGAACATGTATTAAAGCGAAAGTCCGTGTTGCATTTTATTTAGCATATATAGTATGTAGTAGACATGTTTTATATAATCTCAACACCAGAATGGAAGTTATTTTGTATTTCAAACTAATAAATCGCTTAAAAGTACTGCATTATCAATGCCAGTGTCGGCCGCCATTACAGACTGTCCTTGAAGTCTGTTTACTTACTTGTCAGATATAACCCATGCTGAAGCTAAAATACAAAACGATGCTTTTAATTTTTGGCCTAAGTTTCAAGTGAGAGTTCTAGCGATCATAGCATCGACGTTTTACTTTCATTTGAGTCGGAAATCCTCAGAAACTTAAGTCCTCTTTGACAAAAATAAAATGAATAAATGGGCACGTTTGATTCAGAAGATAAGTCAAAGTTTAATGTGGTTAAATTTTTTATTTAATGACAATATTTCACGCAAAAAACATTCTTAGTTGTAGTGTTCATAGTACTGCAGTGAATACAAGGTATTCGATATACAAGGTATACGATATACAAGAAGATTCAAAAGTTAATACAAACAATATTTCCATAAGCACGAGTTTTTTCGAACTTCATTTACAGATTACCGTATTTAATAAGTTAATATCTATCCAATAATATAATTAACATTTTTTGGGACTTTCTCTTTGAGCAACCACCTGTTTTGAGAAGCCATTTTGTATATCCCCCACTAGTGTCTGTTTAACAAAGATGTGACTGTATATCTATGTTGTACATCACTTACATACAACAAATTTCGCAGGTCTACCCTCTGGAACGTCCTGAACACCACAGCGAGGCTGCGCCATTTTATTTAAGGTTTCGGCATTAAGCTCACCTGTGACGGGCAGATTGACCATCTCTTGAAACTTTCTTAAAAACAAAATAAATTGTTATAATAATGACGCGGAAGACGACGATGGCAACAATGATGATGATGATGATGATGATACACTGTAATAATAATAATAATAATAGTAATAACGACGATGATGAAGATATAATTTTTTATACTCGAAAGGAATATATATGCATTGCGCAACAGAATCACTTGCTTTTGACGTGTTTTTAATTAACTTCCAGGAAAAATTGTTCTCAATTTATTTGAAATCAATAACTTTGAAAAATATCTAATGTGTATCATATTGGTATCCTTTACGTAAGTTTCGTAGAATAAGACAGAAATCAGTAATTGTATAATTAATACAAAAATAAAAATATTTTCTCTTGTCTAATCGTGTGTGTGTGTGTGTGTCTGTCTGTCTGTCTGTGTGTGTGTGTGTGAACACAATTAACTTGACTGCCTCGGCCACTGTACTAGTAGGCACTATAGCTGCTTTTGAAACCTTGTCATCTATATAGTTGTATTTTTTTAAATATTCCTGCAAGAAGTAAGAAAATTCTAATTAAAAGATTCGAAGTGACACAAAATGTTTCTCAATCACATACACGCATAAGACACATACACAGACACCCACACACACAAGAATATGATATGGTATAATGCCACGCGTCCACGACCAAGCAAATAACAATTCCCATGCACACAAAATTGGGGTTTTAGAAAGAGATGTAAAACAGGTATATTTGGGAAGAAGCATGTCTTTTACTGGTCACAAAAGAAGCATGTCATTTACTGGTCACAAAAAAAGCACGTCTATTACTGGTCACAAAAGAAGCATGTCTTTTACTGGTCACAAAAGAAGCACGTCTTTTACTGGTCACACAAGAAGCTTGTCTTTTACTGGTCACAAAAGAAGCATGTCTTTTTTTCTGGTCACAAATGATAGTTTTCATATTCATATATGTAATTGAAACACTTACAGACTTCGATATCAATGACAACAACGAAGGTGATTATCATCATCATCATCATCGTTGTTATCCTTCTTACCAGTACAATCACCAACATCGTCACGTTCTTTGTAATCGTCACCTGTTAGCCAGATGAATAGTCTAATTGCAATTTACTGATACAATTCAGCGGTCATTTTAAACACTCATATATTCTTGCAATCATTAATTATTAATATACATATACACATGCAGAAAAACGGGTAAACAAGAAAAAAAGATACTGAGCATAACCTGAAATTCTTTTTCCGATCATTCTAAATCTTCCTCTTTCGTTTTGACTCACAATTAAAAAGAAACACACACACACATACATGCATTGACAGAAATCTGAAATACTTGCAGAGGTACGAGAAGAAGGGCACCCAAATTTATATATCATTTGAAAATCGAGTAAATTGTCATCTATTTCCTTTTAAGTAGAACGGGGGCAAAAGGCACTTTTCATTTTCAAGGACCTGTGATAACCAAGAATAGTTTTTTTTTTTTTCCATTATGTTTCAGTAAATATATTTTCTTCATTAATTAAAGCCCATAAGGGTGGGGCTGTCCATATGACTGCTGGTAACAGATTGGTTGCTTATTATAGGTTTTTTTAATAATTCCTTTCCTTCAACAACCAAAATCATGGAGCTGCTTTAGATATTCTTTAATACAAAATCGTCTGTTGAAGAAGTCTTACTATAAATAAAAAATACAAACTCGTCTGTTGAAGAAGTCTTACAATAAATTAAAAATACAAAATCGTCTGTTGAAGAAGTCTTACAATAAATTAAAAATACAAAATCGTCTGTTAAAGAAGTCTAACAATAAATTAAAAATACAAAATCATCTGTTGAAGAAGTCTTACAATAAATTAAAAATACAAACTCGTCTGTTGAAGAAGTCTTATAATAAATTAAAAATACAAACTCGTCTGTTGAAGAAGTCTTACAATAAATTAAAAATACAAAATCGTCTGTTGAAGAAGTATTACAATAAATTTAAAATAACGACTTTTCCCTTTTTCTCTCTACAGATACTGATATGAAAATGAAACATTGTGCATCTAAAAAGTTAAAAAGACTTACCATGGCATCAGCTTCTGTTAATTTTCTAGATGAAATCGGAAAACCTTGTCCAATCGGGAAGACGACACACAACACCACAAAGATAAAAGGTATTCCTTTGTTTTTTTCCATCTTTGTCTCTTCTGAACTGAGTGCAGCGTATAATATTAATAATAATAATAATAATAATAATAATAATAATAATAACCACTGGGGAGTATTTTCTTGTATAAGGCTCTGCGGTCAAAGACATGAGAGTATAAAGTGTAATGTCCGGTAAGGGACTTCGTGTGGCATTACAGTAGAGTCACTTAATTTCTGTCCTATAAATATAGCTTTTTAAATCTCTTTCACGCATACATACACACGGGCGCCCACGCATTCTCTACCTCATAATAAGTTTCCTCTCTCTCTCTTGAATTCGCTTCCAAATAATATGGCTGCATCTATTGGAAGCGCATAGAAATGGCAAAAGAATTAAAAGCACACTCAAGACAGAATAAACTCATGTTTACTTCCCTGCTTTTACTTCTGTATTAAAACTTCATTTCTTATATGTCGCTTGTGTAACAAGTTATGACGATTGATCTTTGCTGCAACGGCACATTTTATAACTTTATGTGGTCTTTGGACAGGAGACCTGGGAATCTAAAGAAAACAATTAAGAAGGGATGGGCGATCACATACTCTTGTACGGTCTGGGATGATCGAATCTGGAAATAGAGAAGTGCAATGCGAGTGTGCATATAGTTATGCCACCCAGACCCTCTCTTTTTTAGGGGGGCGGGGAGAAAGTATTAAAAATCTATTTGTTTTATTGCATGCTTTCTCGTCAAATCATCTCCATGTTCTAAATTCTGGTAACCTATGGCACTGTCTAACATCGATGAAGAAATGAGGAATTTTGTCCAGACACGAGTATGATCAGTCGAAAATGATTGGCTACATATATCTTGATAGTTGATGCAACATTTAAGAAAAAGACAAGCGGAAAGAGGTGCAGAAGGGAAGCGTGTGTGACCCGTTTGAATGATAATGAGAGTTGATCATAAAAAAATGAAACAAAAACTGCAGTCATGCAATAAATCAGTTAGATAATATTCTCTCGTGTGATACCAGTGAAACAGTCGGATAGCAATTATTGCAGGCGAGTATACGTTTACATCATGTTCTATCGTATATTGTTCAACAGCCAAATGATGGATGCATAAAGAGAGTATGGTATTCAACAAATTTAACCATTGCAATCACTCTTGCAGATATGAAACTTTCAAAGCTGAGACACTTTTGAAAGCTGATTTCTCTTGAGAAAGTAGAGACGCCGACATAACTCAGATGGGTAAAAAAGTGCCCGAAACTGGAGATTAGTCGGAAAGGCAACAATATATCCAAGATACAATGTAGATGACGCTTTGGACGTCGATAATGATGCAAATGACATTAACAATATCGAGGAAACGGTTTAAAGGGGCTGTACCAACTTGAACACTTCAAATTTTTAGAAATCAGTTTTTGTGCACTATCTGCGAGTGTATAATGTTAATATTTCTGACATTGATTTTATCAATTAAACGAACATTTCATTTTTTTTTAAATGACACGAATCATATACGTCGAATCGGGAGAATTGCTTCTACATTTAGATTCATCCGTGTCCTTGGTTTCAGTTACAGCTTCACCTTCCACGTGACACACTTGTTGCCAAAGTGAATTTAGAACATCGTCACATTAAATACATATATATTCAATCCAGGATTGATTTAACTAAATTACAGTTCACAGAATTAATAGTACAACACTCTTCAGCGGCTTTTTAATTGTTTTTTTTTTACCTTTCTCAAAGCATGACTTGATAAAGTCAATCTAACATTTCATTGTAATTTGAAACTAAGTAAAATTCTTCGTAAAAATGTGTTAACATGTGTTTTGCAAAAGGTAACATTGTCCACGCTCAGTGGAGCACTTCCTTTGTCAAATCTTTAGTTTGGGAGGTGCGTAGTTTTTGCAAGTTGTCAAGCTCTTCAATTGTGGAGGTCAGTAAACCTAGCATGAAGTCTTATATGCCTATATGGAAGTGATCGGTTTTGAAAGACACCGGAACTTATGAAGTTTGATCCGTAGCTAACATAATAGCGTGATGTCACAGCAATGTATTAAGCATAGGTAAAACTTGTGCTTCTGCACGAAAACCTACACTGTGACGTCACAGGAATGTATTAAGCATAGGTAAAACTGGTTTTGCTTCTGCACCGAAATCTACAGACTGTGACTCTAACTCGTCTAATACATAACAAGGACACGCATTGTCCCCCTTCTCACTAATTTATTATATCACCTCTAAAGTACATTATACATACGTTTACACTATATTTTTCGCGTATGCACAAATAGACTGGATGGACTTATATATGGTGTATGTATCCGACATCAACAAAAAATGAGCGACACCATTTGGTAGCAATCGATTTTACATACCTTCCCAGACAAAATGACGTCGCTTGTCTGAAAGTAGTACATATTTTTGCAAGAGTTGTTGATTTTTTTCATTCCAACTGTACATGTGTTCATGTTTCTTTTTTCAAAAATTATATTTGGTCTGATGACTTACAACGAAAACATCTAACTTAGTTTGTTCCAAAGAGTTGCAAAACTCATACACGTAAGTATTGATTAATATGTAAATCAATAAATAAAATGATCAACTAATGAAAAGAGAAACGATGCTTTAAATTAAGTCTTATTTTTAAAACCTAATCACAAAAAAAAATATAAAAAATTAAGATGCAGATGAATAATTGTAGAACTGGAATTGCTGTTTTCTTTTGGGGATTAAAGAATAACCAAGATAGACTATAACAAAATTTAAAACTTCGTAACTCTCAAAGAATCACATCAATCTTTACCAGACTTAAAAGTTTTCAGAAGTCCTTTTCCCCATCTACGATCGGTCTTGGGAACTCTCTCAATGAAGATATCCAAAAATCTCCTAATCTTTCTATCTTTAAAAAACGTTTATCTAATCCAACTAACGGGCCACCACCATATTACGATACTGGCAAACGTCACCTTAATATCCTACATACTAAACTTAGATACGCATGTAGTCCCCTGAAATCCAATCTTTACAGAGTGAATTAATTTAACTCTCCCATGTGTGCATGTGGTTATGATAATGAAGATGTTGAACAATATTTGTTTATTGTCCCTTATTTAATACACAAAAATCTCAGTTCTTTCGCTCTATCTTTCAAGACACTCTTTGTGTAACTCTAGATTTGTTATTGAAAGGTGAAGACGAACTAAGTAAAGAAACAAACTCTGTAATATTCCTAATCTTCAGAAATATATCAATGAAACTAGACGTTTTTAGTACTTACAATTATATTCCAACTAATAAATCTATAAAATAAACGAAACGGACAACGGTGGCTCTAAGCAGTGCAATGTCTTCTTTCTCTCTCTCTCTCTCTCTCTCTCTCTCTCTCTCTCTCTCTCTCTCTCTCTCTCTCTCTCTCTCTCTCTCTGTCTTTCCCATTCATTGTTTATTGACTTAAGTACATACCATTATGTTTATTCTCTTTTCCGTTGAAATGTTACATGTCTTTTAATATACGAAATTGTTTACGTTGTTTTTCGGATGTAATCAAATTTATGCAAACCGAATATCATCTTTGGATCATTTTTGTATGTTTTGGGAAAGGACCTAGATGAGTTAGATAACTCGAATCCAATCCCATATTGTTTAATAAAATGACAATAAAATAAGTTTAAAACAAAACAAAAACAATTTAAAACTGGAAATAGATAAGTGAAAACCAAAAATTATAGAACAGCGTCATCTGGAAATATGTTATAATGCTTGTAAAATAAATAACGATGTGAGAACAAAAATAAATGTCTCATTAAAATCTACGGAAATATACTAAAACAAATGATAAAATGTATATAAAAAAAATGTGAAAATGAAAATAAAAAATGCTATAAAGTGAGATTTTCGAAATTATAGTTAAAGCGTATGTACTTACCTAAATATAAATAGCTGTTATTAAACGGATGGTTTATTGCGTTCTTCTCACTTCGGTAACCAGCCAGGGAATGTCTTTCCTAGCCAAAGCATGATGTAGAGAATAAACCAATCGGTTTCTAGCATTGCTATATGATTGATTGACCAATCAAATTTTTGTTTACAAATTCAGTCTTTGTTATGCCCAAAGAGTTGCGCAATCCTTCTGTTATTTGCCTATCAGTGCAGATTACACAACAAAAACGCAATCCTACTGTTATTTGCCTAAATTTACGGATTACACGACAAAACGCATCTTTTGTGTTTCGACGAAACTCGCTTGCTTTCATGTTTTCAGCTGAAAATGCCGTAAGGAACGAAATAAATGGAAGTTAAATAATATACAAGTAGAATAGCAAATAACACTTCTATAAAATGAACAAACACGCACCAGCCTTGACCTCTTAGATTAGTTCTGAAATCACCAGAGTTATATAATTTGTTTTGACACTTATCTGCAGTTTAAAGCTGGGAGCATTATACAAGTAGAATAGCAAATAACACTTCTATAAAATGAACAAACACGCACCAGCCATGACCTCTTAGATTAGTTCTGAAATCACCAGTGTTATATAATTTGTTTTGACACTTATCTGCAGTTTAAAGCTGGGAGCATTATACAAGTAGAATAGCAAATAACACTTCTATAAAATGAACAAACACGCACCAGACTGAAGTTTCTGTTTCACTAGTTTATGAATAATTAAAATATGCGAATTAGTAACATGGACTATATAAGTTCGTCACCCCAACATTCAGATTTCATTTTAAAGAATTATACTTTTAATGCTTACTTAACAGACTAATATTAAAAGTCTGTAAATAAAAACTTGAAATGAACAAGGATAAAATTGCAATTTTGAAACATATTTTTCTTTTTTTCTATTTTTTTTTACGAAGCCAAGGCAGGAAAACTACAGTAAACACGCAAAACAAAAATGTAATAATGCCTCATAGGTTTCTTTGTATTTTAAGATATATTTTCTTCTCTAGGCTTTGTTCTTCATGTGCAAGTTGGTCAAGAAATAAGGTCATTGCTGTGTCAAAACCTGTCCGGCGTTAAAGCAGACACAAATCCCTGTATAGTAAGTTTACGTTCAAAGCCATAAAGATGAAGATTCAGTTTTCAGTTGACTTACATAAAACAAACTCCAACACGTATGTAGAAATAGCATGATTTATAAGTACTTCTTGTTACACAAAGACCGATTTTGAAAAACTGTATATTCTTGTTGAATATATAAATCTCACCCGTATGTTATCATGTTCTGGTGATATAACTTCTAGTTTTATTAGAAAATGAATGAAAATAATTCGAGAAACTGTTCTGTGCACAGAGTTTGAACAATCAGTGTGCATAATCAATGTACTCTTTGTGCCAATTCACTATTGGCCAATAACTTAATTAGGCTGTGCCAGAATCTCGGAAAAAAAATAATTATAATTAAAATCCTTTCATGTTTGTCAAAGTTTTGTGTCCCTTCGAGAAGAAGGGAAACCTAATTAAAAGGAAAAATGTTATCTGCACAAACATACATATAATTTACACAGGCAAGGTACACTTGTTGTGAATTAAGGTGAAATTTTTCGGGAAGAACTGTTAGTCGGGGCAGTTCTTAATTATCGGTACTTAAAAACTTATTGTGAACAATAAAGTAAAACTATCATTTTACATGTACATTTAAAAAGGGACTTTTGTATACTGTCAAAAGTGATATGTGTTTCATTTTGTAGATAACTGTGGCTATTTTTGGGAAGAAAAAAAGGAATGTACGATCGGATTGTAGAAGCTGCAGTGGCTCAGTTGTTAGCTCTCTGGATACGCTACCAAAAGGCTGCGGTTTGGAATCCTGCCATCGTATCAGCCTGGGTCGGTTACACTGGCGTGTCCCTGGGCAAAGCACTTTACCCCAAGCTGCCTTGGAACTAAATAACCTACCTCTGTTTAATTTTGGCCCTACATTACAAGTATTCTATCGCAGCTAGTAGTACATTGCCATGGAAAGAGCAAGTACCTGCATTGCTAAGCAGGCCTAGATTTCGCAAAGTTTTGATTTGCGAGTGAATATAACTTTTAATAAAGTAATAAACACTTTTAAAAGCGATATTTTAAATATTATGTAAAAAGAGGAATAGCTAAACATAATTACTGAATACAAACATGAAATAATCACAGTTTTTAGAAGCAAGTAAAGTATAGACTTGACATCAATGTGATAACACAAACCTGAAGTCCAAGATGAAATATAATGCCATTGTAATACACGGATCAGAAATTTAAATATCAAATCAAAAGAAAAATTAATTATTAATTTCCCTTGGCTTTTTGGAGAAAGTTGTTGAAGGGCATGAATTAAGAGTATAATTTGCATCTTCGCTAAATTTCGCTACCAGGTCAAGAGAAAAGCGTCAATGGAAAATCTATCAAGTTCAGCGCTGCGTGATCTGCACACAATTAATTGGGTTCAGCTAGTGCACCTATGTTAGTGCCACATCCTTAAGATAAATGAAACGTCACTGTGACCCATATTTTCACCTTTGCCTGACTTTGGTTAACTTGTTAGGCTCTGGCATGCTATATGCAAACCTTTCTACCTAGACTCACGAAACTTGATGAAGTGAAGCATCTTGATAATTATTTCACCCTTATTGCAAAAATAGATCTCTTTGATCTATATTTCATTCTTCTGTGACTTCTCTGATAACCGCATGCATCTCTATTAGTACTACAACTTAAAACCAAACGTCACTGACCTAACACCTTGCTACCTTTCTGAAATATATATATATATATATATATATATATATATATATATATATATATATATATATATATATATATATACCCTCCTCTATGTTGGATAATTGTAACTCACGATAATAACTACAGCTGGGTGTGACGACAAATTTTGTACCGCGGTTTACCGCGCTATTTTGGAACATAGAGCGATACGTACCACGCTATACCACAATTATATTAGGGACCAACAATTTAATGTTCTGGGGCAGGGGCATGGGACATTTGTTTTACATTTCCGTCTGTCAATAGCTGGAAAACATATCATACTTTGATTTATAGCAAAATACCACCATATTATATTCATCATATTATTTGAAGAAAAAATGTATCTTGAGATAAAAAAAAAAATATCAGCTCAAAACAAAATCGCATCCTCCCACCCCAACCCCCAAAGAATAATTAATTGGTCATTACCTGATAGTTGATGAATTTGCTATGTGTATGTTGATTATTGTATAAATTGTAATCTAAAAACTGTAACTAAACTGGGATGGTTAAACGTACACTACAGCTGACACCATGTGAAAGACATTGTGTTGACATAAGGGAGCTTGTTTATAAAAATAGGAATTGTTGACACTGAATTTACTAGCAGCACTATTGATATAATAGGCTTGGAAACTCTGAGTTCGATGTCAACTCCCGGGCACGATGTTTATCAGAGACAGCCAGTAAACATAAAACACACTTACTCAACAAACGAGAACATATTTAGTGAACTTGAGAAATTACGTAAAATTTAAACAGAAAACAACTGCTCTCCTAAAAGTCTTCGGAATACAGGTACTTAACACATTAACATACGCTAGTAAATAACTCAAAAAATATAAGTTTTTGTTTGTTTGTTTGTTGGTTGGTTTGCTTTTAATCCGAAATTTTGCCAAAAGTTGGATTTATTTTTAAAGACCAATACTGTTTATGCTTACTTTCCAGACTAATATTAAATAATAAAAAATGAAATCAATAAGGAATTATCTTAGTATTTTTAAAAGACAGTAGTTTTTTTGTTTTTTTTTTTATCACGAAGCCAAGGCAGGAAAACTACAGTAAACATGCAAAACCAAAACGTAATAATGCCTAATAGTTTTCTTTGCAGTTTAAGATACATTTTATTGTCTAGTCTTTGCTCTTCATGTGCAAGTTGGTCAAGAGAAAAAGTTAAAGCTATGTCAAAACCTGTCGGGCGTGAAAGCAGACGCACGTCCTTATATAGTAAGTTTCAGTTAAAAGGCATAAAGATGGAGATTCAATTTTCATTTGACTTACATAGATCCAACTGCTGCACCTAAATGTAAATAACATGAGTTAGTGACTCGGCACTAAATATCCTATTTGTGTTGCTTTGCCGTAAAACACAAACAGAACTAATCTGGGTCGGATTTTCGTTCAGAATAATGGAATGCCTTTGAGTGGAATAAATGCTATTGGATATATATTCACAATATATGTGTACCGGCAATAAATATAAACAGCACGTCAACTCTAGAAGTTAGGATTGTCGTAATAATGTATGTTCTGAACGGTCTCGCTGTCGGTGTTTTATACAGCTTTTCGATTTGCACCTTTCTTTTTCTTCAGCGAAGTTCCAAAATATGCGTAACCTATTGTGGTGTAATTAACAAGATCTTAACCCCAAACTAACACCAACATTCTGCATGAATATCTGGAATAACTTTAAAATTAAAAAGTTATGCAAAATAAATAAATACAAGTTTACAAAATTTAATTATGGGAAAGTAATCATCTGCCATGTTAGAAAAAGATACAGAAACGAAAACTGTTCGATAGTTTTCAGATACTGGTATCAGTAGTTTTGCTTGACCTGTATTATAAAACTGTTTGATTTGGATAGGAACGTCATGAGCACTAACGATATGACTTTAAAACTTTGTCAAAGATCATGAATGAAGTTAAATACCGAATTAGATGCAGCTGCCTCATAATACATACTAGTGATTAGTAACTGTAACCTCCAGAATGATTTCATCTACAACTATCTTCAGTTCTTTATGGCAAATACATTGTTTTTTTAATATTTGTTGGTGTGGTTAACGGATTGACTAATTGACTGATTTGACAAATTGTTCTGTAATTAGACTTTAGTGTGACATAACAAGTTTCGAAATAGTCCACCGCTCTGGAGATCATATGAATTAGCTGGATTTGAACGTTTATGCCAGGAATAATAGATGTATAAATCCCCCCCCCCCTCTCTCTCTCTCTCTCTCTCTCTCTCTCTGTCATTCTCTCTCTCTCTCTCTCTCTCTCTCTCTCTCTCTGTGTCTCTGTCTCTCTCTCTCTCAGGCATGTTAAAATTTAATGTTGAAAATAGGAGCCAATGTTTGTGTTTACCATACTATGTATTTTCGTGGTGACATCGTATTTTTCAAGCTGCTTTAGCTGAATAAATTGAGCGTGCATGCGACGTTGTTTCCATTGTATTTTGTAGAGTGTTTTATATCAATCTAAAAACAAAAATACTAATATACAACAAAAGTCCCCCAAAACACAACATATCTATTTTTAATCGAATTGAAGTTCCCAGCTATGGCTACAGCGCTGATGGCTCGTGTAATAGCCCTGAAGTACAAGGGGTCAAATGTTCTATGACAGTTCATGTTTGTATAGAGTTAGCGGATGGGGATACTTTTTAAATAGTACTTACAAACAGTTTATCCATTTGTGTTGTTTTGGCGCTAGTAATGAAAAATATACACTTTAACGGACTATACTCTCACGGTTGACTTTCCAAGTTACTTAGATTATATTTTTGGCAATTCAAAGTTAATTGTAAAGAATGTTTGCATTGCTGATTGCTACTGTATTTTTCAAACAGTTTTCTGATCCCCATGTTGCCTTCTGTGTAAAACTTACTAGAAAAAGACTATATGAGTAGGAATATTAATGTCTAATGCAGTGTTTAATAAATGTACTTTTAAGTTACGGTATATGGGTTGGTCCTGTCAAACATCTTGTTCATTTTGGCTATAATTAAAAACCTGCTTAAATTTGGAAAAGCAAATAAAACGTAACAATACCTAATTGACACCACTGTACTCGTATACAGATTGGTGTTTGGGAGTTTATATTTTGTATTGTGTTAACGAGACTTCATTTACAACAGAATTATGGATACAAGCATAATACATGATATGTAAATCAAAGTCATCAGCTCATTAAATGAAGCAGGTGTATACGTACATTGGATGCATATATCAGTTAATGATAGCTTGCACATTTAGCTGCCAGTCTAATGAGTGCGATGACGATGAAAAACATTGCTGTAATGAAATGTTTCCTTTTGGGACTGATGATCTTCATTATAAATGTCTGACTACCATCTATCTACTGAAGTTATATGCACGTAACGTCTCAGTTCGGTTGGTTGTACTTCGATGTCACTATAACAGGATCTGCCATGAGATGCATAACCATTCTCTCCTGTTTTGAACAGTGAGTAGGCAAATGATGTAATAGGGTCGTATATTGTTCATTGAATAATAAAAATATTCCATATCAAGGGCGTCTTTTCAATAGCTTCACATGTGTAAAACCTCGCGGCAATAAGGGCGTTTTAACTTTCGGGTAGGATAATTATGCAAATTCGGTACAACTCTACCAGGAATTTGTACGTTTTTTTGATAGCAGTTTCCTGAACCTCTTTCGTATGACGTGTTGTATATTTATTTGCTTGTATTGGACGCGTAAAGCACGAGTGTATTTTGTTTCCCATCACTATTTACTAACTTGCATGAAATATTATTACAAATACCAGGGACCGTTATATGCCCTAGCTTTTCTTCTTCTTGTTTAGCTAAGTTATTGGTATTTGATGCTTCTATCTAAAGGAAGATAACAATTTTTGATAACAATTTGATAGAGCCGATCTCTCTGCAAGTTTTCCACCTGGCAATCGAGGACATGGTCTTGGGCGTCTGTATCGCCAGCTTTGGAGAAAAGATACACTCCAAAATCGCGAACAAGCACCAAGCGTGTAAACGGGGACATTCCTACAAATCATGTTTTTACATTGTTTTGGATTAAAATTGTCCGTAGAAGCAAGATCCTCGGTTGGAGGTGTGTCCTCGGTACGTTGGTGTGAAATCTCATTAATGTCCTCGATTTACACCAAATACAAACACACACACGCATGCATGCACACATGCATATAGCACACAATATCTTTAGATACACAATTTAAATAGATAAATACAATTATACAGCGTCTAGGTGACATAGAATTTGTAATATTACAGTATTTTGTACCTGTTTAACGTCAAATCGGAGCAAAATAAATATAACGCAATGCAAGAAGAGAAAGGATTCTTACACAAGTTACATATTCATGATTGAGGTCCATTTTTGAAGAAATTGGTGCTCTTTTTTATTAAACTTACAAGTGTATTTTTCAATGTTCTTATGCATTTCAACTATTTGCTTAAAAGCATAAATGGAGGGATTTTGCATATTGAATCTGCAAGTGTAAATATAATATTTTGCCAATCGTTCACTTCCTAAAAATATTTATATTTTGGACAAATGTACAATAATTGGGCAAGAAGGTGCAAAATGTTTAATAAAACGGTAACAAAACTTTGAAGTAATATAACAATCATAGAAAAGATGTTCAATACTTTCGTTCTCACTCTTACAGAAATATGTTAATTCTTTAAAAAATTAGTAGTAACGATTATTCTATGGATTGATTTAAAGTTAAAAGAGATCAACTTGGTATCTTTAGTAAACAATTTTGCCCGGCTATAAATCTAAGACCACTCCGCACTACTTAAATTTATATTTAATACTTGCATCCAAGTTTCTTGCTTAGCAGTGTGTTGCCTCTTTGCCTTTTTTAAAAAGTATTTGTAAACAAACTTCAGTGAATTTTGTTTTTGGAAGTTCATTATTTTATCCTATTGCTTATCAACATTATTATGTACTAAATGGTTTTTGATAGCATCTTTCAATGATTTTGGAATTTCGGATATTAAAGAGAAGTATTTCAGGAAATCATCGCTCTAGTTTTTTGTTTTATCATGTCAAAAGGTATTAAATTACCGCGATCATCTACTAAATCGTTCAGAATTTCAATACTGGCTTCTGTCCAGGATTTATATTGATAGAACGTTCTAGGGGGGACAACATTTATTATTCTCAGAGATAAATACTCGTTTGGACTTTGCGTTTCCTCTTTCCATTTAGATACTGCCAACATTACATCTCTCCAAAAACAGTTTTTAATGAGCTTACTAAATTCTTCTTATTTCTTTCTCCCTAAATTCCAAATATCCGTTTTCTTTCTGAATATAGTTGGATTGACTAAGTTCTGCCAGGCTCCATTTTCATTTTCCAGTAATCTCTTAACCCATCTTATCTTAATATACCTAATGAATGAATAAATGTGGATATATATATATATATATATATATATATATATATATATATATATATATATATATATATATATATATAGAAGATCTCAAATGGGTAGGGATTTAATATTTAATTTATGAAACAAATTGAAAAATTTCCAACTTTTGCAAGCCTTGGCGAGAAAATGCGAGAAATTATTCAACGAGTTTCATAAATTCAATATTAAATCATTGCCCATTTGAGATTATGTTTATCATATAGTTTTAGTTTAGTGGAAAGAGTTTGGATAGAAAGAAGAACAGGCGAATTTCGACATTCATTAAATTCTGGTTCAGACGCTGCGCCTTTCAATTCTTGCGCGTGAAAAAAAAATAGTCCCAGACACGAGTTGCATCTATAATCCACACTTCGATAACTAGTACCATTTACAAGTAGATTTTTTTTTACAAATTATAATTCAAAGAGAAACTGTCCTTCCAAATCAATAGAACATTTGACACGGACAACATCATTTGTCAACACTGGATCGCCAATGGAATTTCCAGATTGATGTCACATAGTTCGCTCGCTTTGAGTAATTGGCGCGTCATAAACATGGATTTTGATGACTCTGTTTACAATGTATCCACCTAAAGTGTGCCGATTCCACTAAAGTTGTATTAGAGTTGTTGGATATTCGTGTGAAGGGATGATGACTGGATGCAGAAATTTTGCTAAGTCTAGACTATACAGGTGTTACTGTGTATAATAGTGATTCAAGTTTTAATGTTTTTTTGTGACCGGATATTTGCATCTTTTGATTTGTATGAATGCTGTGGTTGGCAAACTTTCTGTCATTTGAGAGACCGGCATTTGTCCACATTCTTCTGTAAACAGAGATGAGTTTATTTACTCCTATGGTTCTTGCAAATCATGATTATTTATTGCCATTTAATGTCGGTAAAATGCTCATTAGAGGTTATGTTTAATTGTTGTTTTAATTATGCCGACTAGAAATAAATCTTATCGTATCTTACTAATTGCACTATTTACTGCTGGTTGAGGTAAAAAAGCGGCAAGTCTCAAGAAAGAGTTGAAAGGAAATATTATATAGGGGATATATATTTTGCCAAACAAGGTGTAGAAAACCCAAACCAACCCACCCTCGAAGACATTCGTTCTCAATGCAATATTTCCTAAACGGGTCAAAAAATGTCGTCTTCTTTTCATCATTTTAGAAACGATCCCTGTCTCCGTCATTTCGACTGCCAATATTCGTAATCATTCGCCTATGGCTTGTGACCTTCTTATAGTATACTTCGTGTTTTCGGTGAACAAAAAGCCTTTTGTTTTCTATTCATTATTTTCTTCTCCTTTTCGAGTATGCAGCCATAATAAAAGTTTCTTCGGAAAGCGTATACACAACTCTTATTTATGAATATCATTTAATTTAATCCAACTGATTCCAGATAAGACATCTATATGCCATAGATATCTTCCATTCCAGGAGTTTCCTTTTGGAAGATTTAAGGAGTATCTAAAATACAATAAAATCCAGTTTTCGTTATTGGACCGTATTCCCAAAGTAATCAATGTAACGGTTGACAAATTTGATATTTCCCAGCGTAACTAAAAAAAATAATAACAAAAATTTACGATATCATAAGTAAACAGCAACAAAACATCCTAAAAATATGAAAATATTCTTTACAAGTCTGATCTACCTTTGAAAAGTCGTGATAGTCAGTTTATTATCTTTATTGAGGATAAATTTTATTTTTTGTTCACTACGGTTACAAGGTGTTGGAGTAATTGTAAAACCTACAACGTATTTTTCACAAGTATCTGACTCTTCGAAAATCAGATGGACTGCAGTGTTCCGTGGGTTTCAAGTTCTCTTGAAAATATAAAAATAAAGCTTAAAAGAGATAACGGATAAAACTTTCCTTTCGTGAGCGTATTCCGCTCGTAGTCATTGTATCTGCAACGTTAGGATTATTCCGGATGATGCAAGGGTGCTTTCTGTCAAATTTGTTCAAATTCTGTTCATCAGTTTTTGAGCAGAAGTCATTCAAGTTTCTTCCTATTTTTAGTAAAGGGAGACATAATTCTTGGCAGATTGGTATCAACTACAATTGTAAAGACTTGTATACCAATGCCAATGTGGTCGAATTCTGCTGAGCTGTTTTTGTTAACGACGCATTATTTGATGGCGGGTCGGCATCATTTTTACAAATTTGAAAGCTGTTCATACCAGGATGGTTTGTGACAACTTTAATAAAATTCTCTTCAGCAGTTTTTGAAAAGTGGTTTGAAGGTTTATATACTTTCTATAACGTAAACGGCAGTCAGATTTTGTTAGAAGATCGACATTATTGTACAAACCTGAAAACCCTTCATGCCAGGATGATTTCTGACAAATGTGGTCGAATTATGTTAAGCGGTATTTCAAAATTTGTGGTTTTAATGTTTTTCTTTCTTTAGAAACGGCAGCCATATTTGATGGCAGATCGGCACCATTTGTACACAATTGACTGCTCTTCTTGGCTTCTTGGTACAATGACATCTGCCAAATTTGGTGGAAATTGGTGCAGTGGTTTTTGAGACCGAGATTAAAATGTTGACGGATGACGCACAACGCACGCTGGACGCAAGGCCGTAACTCAAGCTCACTTGCCTGAACTTTAACACTATTGCCACTTCCGCCGCCGCTCTGATACCCACGTCTCACCTCTGACAGGCAAAACAAAATAATGCTATACTTGTGAGAAGACGTAGTTATCTCTCTCCTGGCAATTCATCCGCAGGTAAAGGCTTGACACCAATGAGGATTGGTGCCTCATTCTATTTTCTTTTATGGCATATCAAGACATAAAGGTTATATTGTACCAAAGGTAAGTAGAGGAACACACTACGGCACTCGACCCAGGCTCTCCTGATGGCAGGATTCCAATCTGCATTACTTTTGGTCGCGAGACTGACACGCTAATCACTGATCCTATAGAACGGGCACCTATTTAGTCCGAGAGTACACTCCTAGGACGATAGAAGTATGGTGAAAGGCGATAAAAATAGAAGAAAATAAATCTGCTATACATTAATGATGTGTATCTATATTTCATGTACAAGTAAAAGTTGAATAATGAAATACAGTTTTGTCTATACTCTGAATTGAATGATCTTGGACACGAAACACTTTGGTTCGTTCACATTTCTTGTGAATATTTATAATTAAACAAATGTTAACTAAATGCAAATTTTTAGGTTGGTTATGTAGTGTTATGTAAAATAAAAATGACTATTACTCTTGTTGAGAACTACTGGTTCTCTCCAACCCTATATTGATATAGTCAGGGTTGTTTACTCTTAGCACGAATAATTGTAATTTAAAATTAAATTATTTTTCTGATCTAAGAGCATAAATGTAATGTTTTAGAGTATCAAAATAAAGAGTATCATGTCCCTCAACTCACCCTTTTACAGTTAAACTCTGCCAAAAAGGGGGACCCCCAAAAAGATGAACTTTAGCACAACAAGGACTACAATCATCTGTTGAAATATTGACTTTTTCTTAGTTCAGTGTAGTTAAATATCTTAAGGTAGATACTATTAGCATTATTCGTAAGTTTGACCTTAACATTTAATTTGAAGTCTCTGTGTGAAATGCCCCTCCCCCCCCCCCTTTCCACTGTTTGCAATTGGGTGATATTCTCCTCCAGCCCAGATTATATCTGTATAGAGACTTTGCAGATATCAGTCAGGGAAAAATAGAGTCAATAATACGTCCCTTGCGGATTGCTTACATCAGGCATATGCATCCGACTCGCGACCTGGTTTTACATCATACGGGTAGTTGCACATGCCTGGCTTACATCAAGTGAATGCACTTTGATCCCATCCTTTGAGTAAGTACTGACATCATCGAGATCATGATGTCCAAAAGTGCATAACATCAAATCAGGCTAATATGCCACTAAACTAATCCCACAAATTCTGTCTGCTATAAATTTTACTTTTAATTACAGTAAAGGTGTGAATGGATGCGCCATGTTTTCATTATTAGTTAAATTTACATAAGTCAAGCCCCAACATCTTAGGCGCCTCGTTTTCATCCCTCTTTTTTTTTTTTTTTTTTTTACCCTGTCTTTGCTTTGTCTTACATTGCATAGCGATGAAAGCCAAAGTGGGCCGGGTGAATCAGGCTAGTTTGGTGAATGTGTTATAAACCATTACACACCGGTTAATAACGGTAGGTGTCCATACGCCACTGATAATTAAGACCTCATGCCTCGTATATTTTATAACATAATTGTTTTCTATATCAGCTCATAATCAAGGTAGACAGATCAGCGTATCCAAGTATCCAAGACAACCAAATAGTACACGTATAATTGCCAGTTTTACAAAACATTTCTAGAATTTATGACAGTAATATATTAGTACAAAATGTGCCAACAAATATATATCAATTTATACATATTTTATTATATTTATATCATTTTAGCAGTTTTCAAGATCTTAAGAATAAAATTACTACAGAGAAGTGCAGGAGGATTTATGACCATTGTATTGAAAGTTATACGGGTAATTCTGATACACTGTCAAATATGGCCGCAGTTGCTAAAAATTAAACAAAACCTTTATATGAATCCTTCTCAAAATCCGATCAATAGCCTTTGACAAATTTGACACAAAGCATCCTAGATTTAATGAATTTTTAAATGTATGCAAATTATGCTGATTCATCATCAGATATGGTCGCCGTTTTTAAAAATAACAATAAAAAAATTAATTAAAAGCTGCTCAACAGAATGTGACTAACATTGACAGAAAGTATCTTGATATACAGGCCTTTTAATATTTGACAAATGATCCTGATGTGCCATTAAATCTGGATGAAGATACAACATAATGAGAAACCTTGCACACATTATTGTTACAGGTTTGGACCTCCCAGCCTCTATCCATTGACCGATACTCTTAGTTTTATTTGTATCGAGCCCCTGTGATATGCGGTGTCACGAGTAGCGGAAGTGTGACGCAGTTGTCTGCTAATTTAAATGATAAGTCAATACCAGTCATACCCATAATTAATTGCAGAAAATAAATAGTCCATATAAATTTCAAAAATAAGTAATAATCAATAATCTGGCATTGCATATTATGTTGGCAGGCCAGAGTCTAATTGGTAGATTTATAAAGAAGCGTGTAATAAAATGCACATGTATCGATGTCAGTGAGCCAATTATCTCTTCAGAGTGCCCCCCCCCAAAAAAAAAAAAAATAATAATTGCTCTCCAAGAGCAACCCAACCCACTCCTTTGGGAGAAATATTACCCATTGGATATTTTTTTTTCTTCAGGGGGAGAAAATTAATCCAGAGCGGTTTTTGACTATTATGTTGCAATACAGACCAATTTTCATAGCCCCCTGCCCTTTTCCCCCCAGAAATGGACATTAGATAAGAATTCCCCCAGAAATTCTACTCTCTAGAGTGAATTTTCCCTGTGGAAAAACCACTGTAGGGTATATAAATCCGTATGTTCACTACATCACTCCCCAACAGTGCAATTCACGTAATCGCAAAGTTAAAACATTAACAAAACTTGACAATTTAATTATTTCAACAACTGCGTCAGAAGACTGTTCATTTTGCTTATATTTTGCGTAATTTCCGACAATTTCGAACATAAAGCGGAACACGCAATAGTTCACATGAGTTGGGGTGGGGTGGGGTGAAAGGGTGGGGTGGGGGACAGCATTGTTTGATTATTGATTACGATAATTTGTATAACTTGAATAATCTGAGCTTGTGTAACATAAATGAGGCATTCTTGGAAGATGAGCCAGACGAAGACTGTTCGTCAAAAATGGAAAAACGGTATTATATCTCGCTATGTGTGTGTGTGTGTGTGTGTGTGTGTGTGTGTGTGTGTGTGTGTGTGTGTGTGCACACATTACCTACATTAGGAGGAAAACCCCATGTTTACACACCAACATTAGGAGGGCATCTCTTCAAACACTCTTGCCTTTCCACTTACACTCTTCTTTTCCATAGGGCAATGTCTGTGATGTGTGTGATTGCCCACTTTGACTTGTCATAAGCCGGGTAGTTCGGACTAAACAACATACTGGAAATAATGTTGGAAGTTTCTACACTCACCTTCATCTTGTTGGTTGTCTTGAGAATTTCTGACACAATGGGTGAATGTGCTTCTATACATAGACTACATCTATATCGAAACAGAATTTGAGTCTTTACCAATAAGAACGCATGTCTCATAATTCAGCGATGAAGTGAAGTACTTTCTATCCACCAGTCAGAACGCAGGAGAACATGTGATGTCACTTTCGGTCACAAGTGCGAAATAGTGTAAGTACACTACAGATGTCTGAAGACGAAGATTGTGGGATTTCCATCTGGCTTGTAACTCATAAAAGTGTTCCAGAAATAGTTAAATATGTCTGTGTTTTCACGTTTATTTCCAGATTAGGAAATCACTGAGTGAGCGTGTAGTACATCTACCTCTTCAGGATAGATTTAATTCAACCACCAATTATGTAAATCTGAAGCAATTTGAAATTTGGGGAAAGAATAAAAAGGTCATAGAAGATGTGATGGTGATAGGTACTATTGGAAACCATAAAATAATAATTTAACTGGTGAAAAAAATCGTTGATTGTTGTTTTGATACTGGAAGGTTAAATCACCATACATATATTTTAATGCAAAAATGTACGTAGCTGAATCAAGAAGTTGGATTTATTTGTATGTGCAAGATAAAAATGGATTAATATATGAAGATATTTCAAGATTAAATGAAAGGAGCAGATCATATGTGATTTGTATATTAGGTGCACAAGTTCGAAATAGATAATATATTACATAGACACTATTAAAAGGTTGATGGAAATATTAATATTATGACAGCAAGGTTACGACAATGAAAACAACATTACAATGTTCCAGAACTATGCAACAGATTGAAAAGTAAAATTGGACTATGACATTGATTGTGAGGGTTGCCAAGTGACAGAATTTACAGAAATCCAAAGACTAATTTAAACTTGGGCTAAATCCTATCATTAATACATAGTAATGGATGGTATTTCAAAGACTGATAAAGAATCTGTTAAAGAACGAAACAAATTGTAGAGCACAAAAAAGACGACTAAGTGAGTAAATATTCTGTAGAAAAGAAGGATTATGATGAATAAAGCCCTATTGTCATGATGGCGGACCCTGTGCATAGATATTTCCCAATGTGATTCGCTTTTTCACAGTCAGATGACGCATGGCTATACAAAAACGTCAAAAAGAGTACTGACCATGAAATAAACTTCAAGACTAACATTGACCATGAAATAAATGTCAAAAGCAATATTGACCACACAATACACTTAAAAACAATATTGACCATGAAATAAATGTCAAAAACAATATTGACCACACAATACACTTAAAAACAATATTGACCATGAAATAAATGTCAAAAACAATATTGACCACACAATACACTTAAAAACAATATTGACCATGAAATAAATGTCAAAAACAATATTGACCACACAATACACTTAAAAACAATATTGACCATGAAATAAATGTCAAAAACAATATTGACCACACAATACACTTAAAAACAATATTGACCATGAAATAAATGTCAAAAACAATATTGACCACACAATACACTTAAAAATAATATTGACCATGAATTAAATGTCAAAAGCAATATTGACCACGCAATACACTTAAAAAAACAATATTGACCATGAAATAAACATTAAAAGCAATATTGACCATGAAATAAATGTCAAAAGCAACATTTACCATGAAACAAAAGTTAAAAAACAATATTGACTATAAAATATTTTTATTGATACATAGGGTTGCAGAAGCTGCTTAAGTTTACTTTTTGAAATATTTTATTAACCTCTAATTTACAACCGGTGATTTTCTTTTGAAGAAAGACGTCAACTAAGTTAAAGAACTTCGCGAATTCTGCTAGCTGATTTGTTTATACTTCCGATCAAAATGGAAATAACAAATACACACATTCGAAACAAATAGCATGTTCAGCTAAGGATGAACCACAAACAACTCGTCCAACTGTTTTCAAAATACATCTTATCACACTACCAATTATTCCGGGCAATGCTGTTTAGGCTAACACAAACAAATAATGACCTATATTTATTACATATTTTTATTTTGTCAAAAAACGAAACATCTTTGCCACCTGATAGAGCACTAAGGTCATGTGTTTCTCCTCCACCCTCTTCGAAACCTTTTACAAAATTTGCTATAGAAAGAGCCACAGTTGATATTGTTACATACCTTTTTTTAAAAACCGTTGTTTCAGCCTTACACTTAAAATAGTATTTGTTCTTTAACTTTGAAATTTCAGTGTTTTCTCCGAAGTCTCTCTCCATCTGTATTAGATGTCCAACTCATTGCGCTTGTTTGCTTTCAACATTTTTCAATTGTTATTGCAATACAGCTTAACGATGTAATTTTGGAACTTATCTGGAACATATTCGTCTCATTTCTAACTGTTCCCTATGTGATGCTGGTTTCTAGAGAAGCGAGAGCGCCACATGGAGAGCAGTTTGTTTCAATAGGATTATAATATACTAGAATGCGAAGGAACAGGTCGATTATGTTCCCATTGCTTGAAAATTCTGTAATATCATGACCTCATGACTCCCCCTATTCTCATCATGGACAATTACATATTCGTCAATTTTTCTACCAAATTTTTCAAAGAGTGTAGGGACAGGGATAATATCTGCGTTACTGCGTCGCCGAAAAAATTCAATATGCGACAGGTTAACGACAAATATACACACCTGCGAAGCTAAAATACAGTACAGCTATTTAATCATCATCATCATCATCATCATCATCTAGAAAGACACTGTACATTATTTTTCTTCTTATCATTATTATTGCATGGTCAGATAATAAAATACTGGATGATAAGGATGATAACCAATATACCCAGAACTATTATATATCACACTCCATCAACGTCTACTCTTTGTACATCAGTATTGCGGTAGTCCAGCATTGGTCATCATAGAAAATTGGACAGGCGACTGCGATCTGGTGGTCCACTTGGGTCGAGAGCGAGATGGCTTAAATGATATAGAATATTTACATATGGTCAACGTGCATGGTTTATATGATATGTATGGTGACTTCAAGAGTCCAAGACTATGGCTCAAGATTTTTTTTTCAGTCAGAAGTCAAGTACAAGTCTCACCTTATTGCTACGAGAGAGAGAGAGAGAGAGAGAGAGAGAGAGAAAGGTGTAGTAATACCAAATGCTGCAAGTGTCAAAACCCTGGCCGATATTTAATTTTAAGCGGTTCTTTTATTCAATTATGCCATTTAATTGGGAAGCTGTCAGGTTCCCGTACCGCCGCTTCTTGTAGCGTTGTATCCTATGATCCTGACACTGCGAGGAGCTCAATATCTTCTAGCCCATTTGTGTCGGCCAGGATTTTTATAAAGCTTTCTTTGTGTGTCAGTCGATTACTGCTCCTTCTTGATGCCTAACACTCGGACGAAATTAACCCCACCTGCCTATATAACGGCAATGAGGCCAAGAATTTACTTTAGTTGTTTTTGCTCGCTAATGGAATCCAGCTCCGACTCCACTTTACTGCGGGGGCGTCGTCTGGCTTCCACACAAAGGTGAGACTGATGGTGCCTCTTTCAGAAAACTACATTGTTTTGCGATACGAATCGAACTCGACTAGGCGTTCTTCTAGTCCCCCTGTGGATACATCTTATTGCTTCCACCCAGCTGACACCTCGTTGCCGCTGGCTCTTCCGTCTCATTGGCTTCAGTGGTAAGTGTGGATTCATCTTCCTTGGGAGATTCTCTTCACGACCAACAAGGTCAGTCATTTCAAATTTTTCAGCCATGTTTCGCTATTAAATCAGAGCACCCATGAGACACAACGACAAATCTTTAAAATTGCTTTAAAGCGGTGGCTCATCAGCGCCAGACACCAACCGTACAATAGCAACAGGAAGAATCTTTGGGGTGCAGTCATAAAAAAGATCAGGGAAAAACTGGAAGGGAACGAAGTGGCCTGTATTGACGATGCTGATGTTTGGGGCGTCTACAAGGATCTCTGGCTGATGGACAAAGAGCGGACTAATACAGCAGTATGAGGGTATAAAAACACCTACACTGCTGCCTGTAAACAGCAGTTGTAAGCTGTAAGCCACTTTCTGTCTATAGATAACCGTAAACGTCTTGATAGTGACTAGGAAAGAATCCAATCATCCAAACCTGTTTGTCGAACATTAGCAACTACCTTTACTTTAGGTACGGTGTGGTACGTGGTACAACACCCATTGCAGCTAGCATGATTATCTATAGACACATCGAATTTGAGAAGAAACAAGTTACAGACACAACTGATAACACAACAGACAAAGGATACGTCAGCACAACCAACAAAGAATGTGTCAGCATAACTTAAGACGGATGGATAGGCAGAACAATCGCAGGAAGTGACACAAGTGACGAAAGTTAAACACAGAGGTAGAGTTGCTGCTGATAAAAGACTTGCCAAGATCATGAAGAAACGATGGGCTGAGAAAACATCGGAGACCACCAACACGAACGACGCTCTGGCTGCTCAAAAGCAAACAAGGCAAAGAATAAAAATTAGAAAACAGCAGGAGACGCGAGTGTAACATACCAATACCAAGAGTTGCCAGAAAAGCTAACATGCTTACGTTATTAGTTATCGTAGCTGAAACGCACCAGACCCTGAGACAGCTTCGTGAAACAGCAGCACGATTTAATATCGAATTTCCTCTAAGAGTCAAGCGTGCGGAAATTGTAAATATAGTTCAAGATGAACAAAACTGTCGATGCGTCGCAGCCGCTATCGCCGCTGAGGCAGTCGAGCATGTTCTTGAAAAAGACCGCCGTTTTACCGCAGCTGCTATCGCCACTGAGGCTGCAGCATATGTTTGTGAACAAGAAGTCCCCGAGTTTAAGTATCAAAAGAGTAAAAATGATCTTCCCGATTACCGTGCGATTATTCCACACACATACATACCAAGCAAAGACATGATAAAACTTGTATCGAATATGCGCCCGGAAATAGTATTGATGCTACAAGCTTTGGTACCTCCGGAGTTAAAGCGGATATTGTTGGCCATACTGTTATGTATGATGTTTATATACGTAACTTTTGTCTATGATTGCAAGTTGTATGGTTATTTGAAAATACATGCTTAACTTTTGTCCAGTTATTTGCATAGTATTTTCATAGGCCAACGTGATCAAGAGTAAAGAACCTATACCGATTCACCAAGGTGAGTTTGTCACCACTGGACACCAAACGTTGAATATTCTCGATGGAATTACCATTTACGCATTTGGACATCATGCGATTGTGAATTCGCTTACGATTGATACACTAGATCTTGGTGGCAGTTGCGTATTCGCAGGAATGACTTGCAATTCCTCTGGCACAAATGATCTACCGGGAGGCTTTGCCGATTGCTCATCGACATGTGCCAAATAATAACGTGTTGGTTGCCTTGGAAAGTTAATCCGAGATAGTAAATATATCGAAGGAACATACCGGGTCAGTAGCACGACGTTGTCCACCTTCTAAGTCTTCAGGTGCATACAGATACCGAACAAAATTGTTTCCGAGTGATTCTAACGGTGATGGTTGGAAACTAGTTTTTGGGTAACAGTGACAGTCTTTCAACGAATTGCATCAGCGGTTTTGATTCCATTCGCGTGTGTGATTTCATTATTCAACGCTGTTATGTCTGATCAAAGCTTTGTCACACACTCACGAGACTGCTCTGCGGTCTGAGACCTCGCCTTATGATTCATCTATAATTCCTGCCCGTACTGATGTCCGAATAACCGTTCCGCAAGTGTACGATTAAATCGTTCCACAATAGCTTGGTCACGATGTATACTGACATGTCCAACATGAACCTGCACACTGTGTTTTTCAACAACGCAGCAACGGATCCGGAAAATTCTTTACCTGGATCCACTTGTAATAACGGTAGCCATATTAACGGTCCGCGTGTGTAAATACGTTTATGAGCATCTGCGACACCAGCAGAATCTTTATACATCAATGGCTCCGCTTCTTTGTATCTGCTAGTGATATCTACTATGGTTAACGCGTATTTGTAAGTATGCCCACATACCCGATCATGTAAGAGAAACAAAAGATCAGCCTGGTGAACTTCGTTAGGTGTTTGGACATCAAACCAACCATGGGAAATCTTCCTTGTAACAGAAAGGAAAATTTGCCACAGCAACCCCATGAGTGACCGCTTCCGCGCTCGCTAACTTTTCAATAGCAGCTTCACCTTTCCAATAACTGCGAGGACTGTAGTATATTTTCTCTAAAGTCCTCTCAGAAACCATGTTTGTTTATTATATCAATATAGTTTACCTCCAATGAGTGGTGGAACCGAGTGGACTTTCTCCACCGACTGAACTTTGTATGTCACCCAAAACAATCTTGGCCTTAATACCTCCTTTGATGATCCATCTAGTGATTCTTTCTCTGAGTATTGGATTGAGCGCGTTCAAATCATGGATGAGATCTACATCGGCACGTTGACGCGCATGGATATCATTTGAGGCTTTGTAAGCAAGATCATGTCGGTAACATGCAGCATCAACGTGGTTTACATGTGCTTCCCCGGACGCCTGTCGATTGTTAGAATCAAGTCGTATATCCAGCCGTGTTCCTGGCCCACAGTAATTGTATCCAGGAATGTGTTTTTCCTCAGGGTATTTACTCCATGATGTCCCGGGTAGTTTCACGAAAGCGGCAGCGACATCAGAGGGTCTCACGCGTTTGCGTCCGCCAATGGAACTGGAAATGAGACAGCTTTGCTGTCCACCCACAAATGTAAACTTGTTTGCTCCACATAGAACACAAGTCCCAGCGATCGCGGATTTACAGTTACGTGTTTGAACTCGAGCTGGATTCGCATTACTTGTTTTTGTGCAGCATCGGACACAATATGAAGACATCATTGTACTATACAACTATTGGTTTGACATTTAACATGGAATCTCAAAAGAGTAAAAGCACCGAAGATACCAAAGATTTGAAAAACTCAGCGCTGAGAAAAATCAAAGATTTTTCTGTCATTGACTTTTCCACGGTTGCAGCACCCAAGTCTTCCAAACACAGCGATATGTTTCTAAACTCGGTTCGAGCGTTAATCATTGGTCCGGTTGGTTCAGGAAAATCCCAACTGTTGTTGAATATGATTTTGCGATGGTTTACGGGGGATTGGTTGTATTTGATTGCACCGTCAGTTGATGATCACTACAGGCGTTCTCGTTAGGTGGAAAAGCCACCACGTCCAGGGTTGATTTCTTTTCCACAATCGATGAAGCACCTACGATTGATGACCTTGATCCGAGTGAAAATAATCTTGTTGTGAACGACGATGTAATGCTTGAACACCAAATCAATCCCGCGCAAATATTTTCCCGAGGCCGACATAAAAACACAGACGTGATCTTTTTGAAGCAACAAAACGCACACGTGCCTAAAGTAATGAGAGACAACTGTAAGATGTTGATGATATTTCGTGGTATTGACGCACATGTCTTGCAAACATTCATTGGACTTGGTGGTGTGCCACCGATCACTCGTTGGATGAATTTCGAAATATGTTTGCGGAGGCCACCTCGGACCCGTATACTTTCTTCACTATTGACTTAACTAGAGCCTCTCTACCGGGGGGAAATATCGCGCAGGTTTGAATAAACCAATTTAACAACCATACCGAATATATAAAATAACAAAATTCGCCAGCCATGCCATAGAGGAAGCTGGAGAGCAACATCGCAAAGCCGCACACGATCAACTGGAATTGCTACGTGAGTACATGAATGCATGCAAACGTGTCAAAAATATGTTACAATCGCGACAATATGCAAGGGAAGATCTCACAGAGGGCTTTGAATGAACATTTGCACCGCTAATTAAACCAACAAAAGTAATTGCAGCCAGGACTGCGGAAACTTCGGAAAGTGTTGAGAATATAAAAAAGCCACAAGAGCAACCTTAGAACAGGTTGCAGCGCTAACAGGAACATAAGACGAACCGGGTCCAATTCGTAAGATAGCCAAATGCGCCAAGGATATTAAGAAACCCACAAGGAAAACCGCGGCAACCATCGACACTTGCCAGGCGCGATTGAAAAATTTCAAGAAGGTTTAGGTACAGCCAGAGGCAACATCAAGGACATGCGTGAGGAAGTTGGTGTGGTCGCAAAAGATACTCAGGTACTTGACAAAAGAGTCACAGAGGCAATTAAAAATCTTCCAACGATAGAACACCCAAGTATCAATCAATGATGGAAACACTGTCGCAATTTTTTTTTTATAGAAGAAGCTCGCCAGTGGATCCTTGAAAATGACATGCATGCCTCTCTTTAGAGACCTGCCAATTGGAAAGAATACCTTTTAAAAATACCACCAAGGGTATATGAAACAAACATAGACATTGAATGGCCTAAACTGGTATTTAAGGAGTTTACTGGGACAACAAAAGCTACCGGTGCGAAGTGGACTTTTTTTTAGAAACACACAAAATGAATTTATGACCGGGGACCCTGAAGAAGGCAAGAAATTGTGGAACGTATACATACAAAGATATGAACGTCCACCCAGACCCGCAAAACTACCTATAAGAAGAGGTTTGGGGGAGAAAGATCCTCTTCGTGGACGTCGTAACCACACAGGGTTGAAAACCGCAGGCGAATGCGTGTCTGTGGACCAACAACAGGTAAATGAACTCGTGGCTCGGTTGGAAACACTAGTGGGATCAGTTCGTGCTGGCAACAATGCACCAGAAGTTGTTAATGAGGCGGCATCGATTTGTCAATGATTGTCACCTCTCTCTCTCTCTCTCTCTCTCTCTCTCTCTCTCTCTCTCTCTCTCTCTCTCTCTCTCTCACCCCACTCTCTCCCTCTCACCCCCTCTTTTTAACCCCTCTCTCTCTCACCCGCCTCTCTCTCCTCTCTCTCTCCCCCCTTTCTCACCCCCCTCTCTCTCTCTCTCTCTCTAACCCCCTCTCTCTCCCCTCTCTCTCTTCCATCTATCTCTCCCCTTCTCTCTCCCCACTCTCTCACCTTCTCTCTCTCTCTCTCTCTCTCTCTCTCTCTCTCTCACCCCACTCACTCTCTCACTCTCTCTCTCTCTCTCTCTCTCCACTCACTCTCTCTCACTCGCCCAACTCTCTCTCTCTCACCCCACTCACTACCCTCCCTCCCATCTCCCCTTCGGGGGCGCTCTACAGATAATACATGCTTCTGAGAGAGTGACAGGTGTAAGATGAACTATTTTGCATTTGCAACATGCACAATGGAGAGAATGTTGCCATACCTCTATGTTACTTTCATGTATTGTGGCTGAAATTTCTTTACATATTGTACTTGTGGACACTGGACATGATCTAAGCACACGGCAGACAAAATGGCCGCTCTAAAGTACTCGAAAAATCAGCCTGAATTAGTCAAAAGTGCACTATTTTCAGGAGTTCTTAAAATAGGGAAACGAATTTTGAAAGAGCAGACAATACCAGCCTCTGAAAGTACTATGAATAAATTACAAAATATCTAAAAAGTAAAAAAAGTTATCGGCTCTTTTTTTTTTTATTTATCTTTGAAGTCCAGGAAGTGAAAATGACTAAGCGGAGCTAGCAGTTTTTTGAGAGGTGCACATCTTAAGTAAGACCAAGCTGTATACTCTATAACCAAAATTTCAGCCATCAATCATACACCAAAATAAAGGGAATTCAAAGTTCTTTTAACAATGCCTAAAAAAAATATACAAGGTCTTTTTTAAATAGCCAGAACAGCCAGTGAGGAAACCCTGGGTAATTCTTTTTCTTTCAATTTCTAACCCTATGCAAAGTACGAAACTGGAGAGCGCCACCTTCTCTCTCTCCCCACTCTCTCTCCCCTCCCTCCCTCTCTCCCTCCCCACTCTCTCTCTCACCTCCCTCTCCCCCTCTCTCCCTCTCACTCTCGCACCCCACTCTCTTTCCCCCTCTCTCTCTCTCTCTCACCCCTCTTTCTCCGACCCCTCTCTCTCTCTCCGCTCCCTCTCTCCCCTCTCTCTCCCCCTCCACCTATCTGCCCCTCTCTCTCTCTCCCCTCCCTCTCTCCCCTCCCCCTAATCTATCCCCCTCCCCCTATCTGCCCCTCTCTCTCCCCTCCCTCTCTCCCCCTCCCCCTAATCTATCTTCCCTCCCCCTCTCTCCCCCTCCCCTACACCTCTGTATCTCCCCCTCTCTCTCCCTTCCCCCTCTCTATCTCCCCTCTCCCTTCTCTATCTCCCCATTTCTCTCCCCTCCCCCTCTCTATCTCCCCCTCCCCCTCTATCTCCCCCTCTCTCTCTCTATCCCTCCCCCCTCTCTATCTCCCCCTCTCTCCCCCTGAGAGGGGGTCAGAGAGAGAGATAGGGGTGAGAGAGGGGTGAGAGAGGTGGGTTAGTGAGAGAGAGTGGGTGAATGAGAGAGGGGGTGAGAGAGTGACAGAGAGAGGGGGTAAGAGATAGAGGTGGGGGACAGAGAGAGGGGGTGATAGAGAGAGGGGTGAGAGAGAGAGGGGGTGAGAGAGAGGGAGATGAGAGAGAGGGGGGTGAGAGAGAGGGAGAAAGGGGGACAGAGAGAGAGGGGGTGATAGAGAAAAGGGTGAGAGAGTGAGGTGTGTGAGATATAGTGGACAGGATGTCTCACCCCTCTCTCTCTCTCTCTCTCTCTCTCTCTCTCACCCCCTCTCTCTCTCTTCCCCCACTGAGAGGGGGTGAGAAAGTTAGTCAGAGAGAGAGAGATAGATAGGGGGTGAGACAGAGAGAGGGGGTGAGAGAGAAGTGGGTTAATGAGAAATTGGGGTTAGAGCGGGTGAGACAGAGAGAGTGAGGGGGCAGAGAGAGAGAGGGTGACAGAAAGGAGGGTGAGAGAAGGGGGTGAGAGAGACGAGGGTGAGAGAGGGAGATGGGTGAGAGAGAGAGAGAGAAGGGAGTGAGAGATTTAGAGAGAGCGGGTGGGGGAGAGTGGACAGGAGGTCTCACCCCTCTCTCTCACCCCCCCCCCCCCCCGAGAGGGAGTCAGAGAGATAGAGAGAGAGAGAAGGGGGCGAGAGAGAGAAGGGGGTGAGAAAGAGAGAGCAGGTGAGAATGAGAGAGGGGGTGATGGAGAGGTGGGTGAGAGATAGAGGGAGTGAGAGAGAGAGAGAGAAGGGGGTGAGAGAGGAGAGAGAAAGGGGGTGAGAGAAGTTTGTGAACGAGAGAGGGGGTGACATAGAGAGGGGGTGAGAGAGAGTGGACAGGAAGTTTTCTTTAGTGCGAGAGAGAGAAGGGGTGAGAGAGAGATAGGGAGGGTGAGAGAGAGGTCAAAGGAATTGAGAGAGTGAGAGAAAAGGGGTGAGAGATGGTGTGGGAGAGAGAGGGGGTGAGAGAGGAGGATGAGGGAGAGAGAGGGGGTGAGAGAAAGAGGGGTGAGAGAAAGAGGGGTGAGAGAGAGAGAGAGAGAAAGAGGCGAGAGAGAGAGAGAGAGAGTTAAAGAGGCGGGCGAGACAGAGGAGGGAGGGGCGAAAGAAGAAAAAACAGAATTTAGTAATGTGACCCAGGTGAAAAAGTAATCAAATAAAAATCACAGTACACATCTTTTAATGTTCATTATTACAATATATATATATATATATATATATATATATATATATATATATATATATATATATATATATATATATATATATAAATAATATCTTTAAGGAAATATTCAAATTATACATTTCTATCTTAGGGACTTAGGTAGTCCAACATCTCGACAGGTGGTGCGCAATTAAAATCTGGTCTCAGACTACTTCAGGTTGACCTACACTCGGGAAGCTATTCCGTAAATGTATTAGATGACGGTGGCTTTCTCGTCTGGTCTTTTCCGTGTTATAAATTCTGGTAACCCATGGCTAGTTCGTGCTCCAACTTCAACTGGTATTTCACGGAAGGACGTTATCAAGTGCAATATTGATTAATAACACTAGATGCTGTCTACAGTCTTCGGTCGAATAGATCCGTGTCAAAGAGGGGAAGGAGACAAGCAGACAGACAAGAAAGTGAGAGAGAACTTTGCATTTGAAAAACTTAGGAAGTAACATGAAAATGCAGACATTAAAAATTGCTCGTATTTAACGTGCCATCCTATACATGAACGCTGAAAACGACATGTAATTGCTGAATGACAAAAATGAATGAAGGCGACAAAATATCTATATTACAATGAGAGAGAGAGAGAGAGAGAGAGAGAGAGAGAGAGAGAGAGAGAGAGAGAGAGATGTATTAAAAATCTTACAAACTGTCAATGTATTAATTTTGGCATCAATCTGACCTTGGCCGCATTCTAAATCGTTCTGTCCACTCGCTGATAATTTGTAAACAGTCATTCATAATCATTTAGATTTGTGGAGGTAAGTTTGACACATTGCACGACCATGCTTCTGATATACAGAGAGAGAGAGAGAGAGGGGGAGGGGGCCAGAGATAACAGAGCAAAACTGAATTCGACTAAAATCAGTAGGCATTTTTGCCGGACATTTTCAGGCACAATGGTTATTTTATTCAGATCTTTAGCACACTAACACTTGAAAAATTCCATTAGCGATGACCTCGTCTTATTTTCACAAAATTTCTCAACTTTTTATCACATGGAAATTTTGCATCATCTCGCTTATAATATTTGTGACAATATTGGTATTTTATGTGCGAGGTAGATATAATACAAGGGTTAAAAAATAACTTTAATTTTAAAATTGCACACCTTAAAGTTCATTTATTCTTGAATGCAAAGTGTTGAATTCTTCACCTTTGAGGAATCTGCTGTGCTTAGATCACTTTCTTTCAGTGAGAGACTAGCATTTTTCGAAATTCTTTTCATAAGACAGGTGAGTTTATTTACTCTAATTTAGGTTGACATTTAAACCACGATTGTCCTGGGGTGGGGTCCAATGTACTCATGTTCTAGTTTTACATTCGGCGAATTCCACGTAGGGTAAAGTGGGCATATTCCGACATGCGTAAACACTACTGTGCGTGATTGTGATAGTCGACTGTTTTTTTTTTACTAATGTCCGTTTGGCAGTCGATTGGAAAGAGAGCCGCCATATTGTTGATAATAATAGTAAACAAAACAAAGGTTCCAAAAGGCGGGGCAAGGAAAATGTCCACGTTCGCAGCCAATCAATAATGAGAAAATTCTGCGCAAGAATTTCATGGTCTTATTTGGACCAATCAGATTCACAGAAAGTGATATGTTAACGTGTTGACATATCAAAAATATTATACTGCAAACACTGTATGTAAAGTGTACCAACTATGTGATGAAGCAAAATATGATATGGTAGTATGAAACTTAGTTCCACATCAGTCATGTGATAAATAACAATTGTAAATTTGTTTAAAAGTTGACTCCAAACGACAACTGAGGATAAAATATAGACAACGTTGAGGCTGCTATGTCTTCACCACTATCGACAACTGTGTCAGGGAAAACGAAAGAGGAATTTTTCAGCATCTTCCTTCCATTTTTTTAAGACGTTTCTGTAAGTTTTTACCAATGATGTACTTAAAAAAGATATTGTTAGATTATGAATAATTCCACAGTCTATGGGGACCACTGACGGAATTTTAAATTATGTTCATTTCTGAGATGTAGTGATGTAACAACTCACAGGACCTCTGGTTTAGTTCACGACTGAATTACGAGTTACTAGATGTTATAATTAAAAACGATTACATTTAATTATTGAATAAAAAATAGTTTAATACCTAAATTTTATTTATTTATTTATTTATTTTCATTAAATTTGCTATAACTCTCTTCATAGTCCAGTTTGTATTCCCCAATATGGTCGGGACATGTAGTCGACAAACTTCATTATTATTGTTCTTGTTCTTGTTCTTGTTATTATTAGTGTTGTCATTATTATTATTAGTATTATTATTATTATTAAGAAGAAGAAGAAGAAGAAGAAGGAATTAATACAATTATTGTACCTGTTATGTGCTTATGATGTGCATCAGCAGATGGAGTAAAACTAAAATACACAGACAATAAGCAGAAAACAACAGTATGAATGAAAAATGTCGAAATATAGATAAGCTTATTAACCTTAGGGTTCCACTCAAATACAATGATACAGGGGCGACAATTTCAATATTGACTTAGCTCGGCACGGAAATGGAAACGGAAAACCGTATAAAAATTCGGATTTGTTCTTCTACAAAATAACTGGGCTAACCCAACAATTATTGTTTGTTGTTAGGGCTAGTCAGACATCGGAATTGTCGTTCCCTTAGATAAAATTGTAAATATAATGTACTCATTCAGTGGAAAGAGAATGATCCTTGTGGACCGGAATCTGAAACTCCGCCAGCATACTTTTTATCACCTGTAGAAAATACACCGACGGATTGAGAAATAACAAAGCCCCTTATATGAATATACGTAAAAATGTGTTCATGAAGCAGGAACTCCTCACGACAGTGCATAAGAACTTGACCTAAACCCAAAACTTACTGTGAGCGTACACGACGGACAAGATCATGGTAACTCTACATGTCATGATCATATTTGCGAAGGAGCATGTAAACTGGACCATAAAGGGTGAAAAATCTCAAATACCCCGAAATATCAACGTCTACAACCAATTTCTGAATCTAAAATGGGAGTCCATATCCTAATGAAAAATAGTCTCCACTCATTACAGCCTATATGTGTATGTTTGAAAAAAGCTATAGCTGTTTCGGTTTTCGGAATTGTTCGGGAAAAAATAAGGATTACACGGAACAATGATTTATGCCAATAAGCAGCACTATTTCGTATGTTACTTCTAACAACTATAATATAGATATTTACAGGTGAAAATGTACTTTTACTGAGCAATACAAAATTAAATTAAATCAAATTTACTTGGCCATTCACCACATTTTATCAAGGTTACCAGACCATTCATCACATCATTTCCTCAAGATTACGATGCCATTTATCACGTCATTTCATCAAGGTTTCGAGGCCATTTATCACGTCATTTCCTCAAGATTACGATGCCTTTTATCACGTCATTTCATCAAGGTTTCGAGGCCATTCATGCCTCACATTAATTCGGCACTATAAACTCTGATAGATTTGACTTAAGTATAATATATTTACATGACTCTGTTATTTAGTATTGAAACATACAAGAAAAAATACAAAATAAAATATAACATTAACGTTTTTGTAATAGACAAACAAACACAAGTTTTAAAATTATACGAAATTCTAGGAAATTTACATAGATTCACGATCTTCCAGAAATCGTGTCACAGCCTTCCAGTTTCATGTTGCTTTAGCAGTTTCGATAAAAGTTTCACAGTTGAAAATTTCACCCATCAACACACCTTTTCATGCTGTATACTGAGAAGAATATACGATCATTTACCAGTCAACTTTTAATGTTTTAAAATATTTATTTTACAATAATTGTGAGGACATGTGGCGATAGGGCAGGATTAGCTATATTTTTCTAGATTAGGATGTTCACTTTGGGACATGTGTTGAGTTTGATGTAAGATAATGAAGCATATCACACTAAGAATTTCTACATGTCAGTATATTGTCTCAACCTTCATATGACAAAAATGTATATTGTTCAAAAGACATACTCAGACATTTTATCAGGTATCCGACGTAACAAAATCTTAGCATTGCTTATGTTGGCACAAAGGAGAGCAAATACGAACTGTCTTCGTTTTTGCTAGCGCAGGTGGAACAATGAAAGGATGACATAAACTAGAACCATCCAATTAACTGATATTTACAAATATTTATTTTCAAAGGTTGTGGCTCGGCTATTAGCAAATAAAATAAAATAAAATAATAAGGACCAAGGTTTCAGTGACCTACATAATTCAGCTGTCATTCAATCGCATGTAGAAAAATAGAACATCAACCTTCACTTTGCACACTTCATTTAATTTCGATTTTTATTGGCTCGGAAGAATTTAGCAGTCTGCATTGTTCCATCTTATTAAAATACAACGTCTACAGTGGGATAAAACTGCATCTGTATCTATGGCAACGGTAACATTCCAACAACAAAAAAGCTACCTGCCCCGAAAAGATGCACATATGATTGATTTAGTTATGTCCTAAAGGTTTTTCTTATTTGAATTTTTTTTTTTTTTACAATTTGTTACCTTTACATTTTTGGAACTTAACTTTTAATCAACACTATCTATTATTTACCTATTATGTTCTCGTTCCCATTTCTTCCATAAGCCTTCCACCTAGTTATTCTCTAATATGGACTTCAAGAATAGAGTTAATATCTATAGTTTCATTGTCAACACACAGTCACAATTGTTTTCTACCCATCGTGTTGCATAACTGTTTATCAACCAATATTCAACTTCTAATTTTATCTGCATGTATAATGTTGGCTTTGTTTGTGTGTGTCGTCAGGCAAAGATACAGTCATAGCCACCCACCTCCCGTATCGCGCAACTGTACCGATCTATAAATACAATTTAAAGCATGACTTCTCGGTAGGATATTACTCGTTCCTTTCTGACCGCAATTATTATTTGTCTTTATTTCTGGAACAAGACGGTCAGACCCTGTATATCGAGCCTACGACCAAAGCACTGCTGTAAACTGTGTGACCTTGACCGCAAGGACAAAAGATTGAACAAACATGTCAGAGAATGAATTGTCTTTGTTTTCATTGTGACTCAGCCAAACTATGAAGAAAATACATCAAGGGTTTTAGGAAATATAAGTAAATAAAAAATAAAAAAATTTACATTTAAAAAATAACCAAAACCTGAACACAATTTTCTTTTACTGACTTTGATCTCAAGGTTAAAGGGCCGAGCAATCGTTTTGCAGAATGAATTGTCTTCATAATGATTCATCCCAAGTATAACAAAAATCCATCAAGGAGTTTAAGGAAAATATAAACAAATGAAAAACCTTTACGTAAATATTTTATGCCTGTAACCTTAACCCCAACGTAAAAGGGGCTAGCGAGCATGTCGTTCAACGAATTGTTCTAGTTTCATAATGATCGAGTAGAATCTATGAAGGGATTTTGCAAATATATGCAAATGAAAACCTTTAACTAAATCCTTAATCTGTTTACAAAGACGACGAAGACAATGAACAAGTGACTGCGATGTTTCGCTTTCAGGTAACGTGAGATCAATAAAAATGCTCCTACTTGTGTCAACTTAAATGCCTTATGTTAAGGTTTATGTTCCCGTCTTACTCATAAAACCATGTATTTTGGCCACATGACTTAAAATGTGCACATCAGAAACTATGCATTTTAATTCATTTAAACTGCTAGGAGTGCCTAGAGTACATGATTGTAATTACAAATAGGTAAAATCATTTTAAAAAACTGCCACCAGAACAAACAATTTATTTTTTAGTAGTTTCCGAGACTTTAAATATTCACATTCCGTTTTGAAATGTTCCATTAAACATGTAGTGGTAAAGTTAAGATACTCAACCGTAACATCAGTCTTTCAAAACCAATCACTTAGGCATTATGAAATTGAAGACTGCACGAAAGATTAAATGACCTCCAAAACTGAAGAGCTTGACAACATGCAAAAACTACTCACCTCCGAAACTGAAGAGTTGACAACGAAATGAGCATGAGCAATTTTACGTTTTGCAAAAAACACATGTTAAAAACACATTTTTCGAAGAATTTTACTTAGTACAAATTATAGTCAAGATATATATTATATTGACTTTAGCAAGTCATCACAACAAAATACAGAAAGGGGCCAAGTGTTTGAAACTATTTTGTTAGACTCTCAACATACATACGTTCCCGCCGAGCTGGTTGGCCTAGGGAAAATATCCAAAATTGGATAGTAAATCTCTAGATAGCAGAGGCACTTACTTAGCGGCGATGGTGGTTTTTAAGGTTTTGTTGAATCTTTCAACTACAGTTTTTGTTATTGTTGTTGTTTTTGATTTTTTTTATTTTATTTTTTTTTTTTCTTAGTAAGTTTAAAACTTTTGAATGGTTTCCTTTTCCAGCAAATCGATAATCTTTTCGGTTGTAAAACTTTTTCCTCATTAAACTGTATCATTTCAGGCTTTCTATATTTGAAGATTATTCTCAAAGCATTGAATATGTCATTTCCCTTTTTCGTTTTTACTTTTCAGTCAAAGCGTACTTCGAGAAAGTATCATTGTTAAAATGTACCAGTATCCATGGTTGTATTTTTCATATGCAAACATGTCAAGAATGTCTGCATGTCACTGATGTTGTACTCGTGAAACTATCATACTCTACACAATGACTTGCACCAATATCCAACACCATCATCTGTAAAATGTATAACCGTAAAACTATTATTGTTAGCTTTCTTCCCTGATGCTCATTTTCAACACTCTGATACAGCCACAGCAAATAAACATGGCTATTCATCCAGAGCTCGAGATACAGAAACATTAGTGAGGTAGTACATGTGCTATTAGATATGGCGGGAACCATACTCATTAGACAAGATATATTATGACGGACTAATTGTATCAGCCGCAATGGACGCATATATAAATAAAGTTGTGTGGAACATTATGCCTGACGTGCAAACAGCACTGTATCATATGATAAATGATTTAAACACACACACACACACACACACACACACACACACTTGCACACACACACAATTTTGACGCAGGTGCCGATGTAAAAAAAAAGTTATATAGTTAGTGTACCTACGTTTTCCTATCTTCCAACAACAACAAAAACAACAGATCAAATAATGTAGGTTCTAATTTGCGCTTTTAAAACGAATGTCTTTTTTTGTATTAGGAAAATGAAGATTCCTTTCTATCCAATTTCTTTCGCCTATTATGTTAATCATTTACTCCCTTTCTTTATCATTTTGCTCTGTTCCGCTTTGACTCTGATCCAATTTGTCGCTTTCTTTCTTTCTTTCTCTCCTTCCTTCCTGCTTCAAGAGCCAATCACCAGAGATTGCTCCAAGATATCCATGCTTTACTGGACAAAATGGACGTTGAAACCGATGTTAGGAAGCTCGTGGCTCAAAACACAAATCGGCGTGTATTTCCTGTCTTTGTGGTATATTTTCGATTCTTATTGCAGCAAAATAGGGTAAAATGTAATGTAGACTTGCGAAAATTTGTTTTTGATCAATCGTTTCTAGTGATTGTTTTATAATGCGTGAATATTAAATGTCTATAGAAAAAATCAAAATCAGGTATTTTAATCTCCATATAAGTATAAGTGTAGAAAACTTCTTAGTCAGAATAAAGACAGGATAAACAAAAACAAAAACTAATTTCGGGTATTATTTTAAGCATTTGTGCTAGTTCACACATAAGATTGATGATAATAATGCGCAGTGCAGTCAGACTGATCATGACACGTAAAAATTACCAGAATTCATTGTTGAATATTGAAAAGGATATAAAAATGATAATTAAGTAACCCGAAAATAATTGTTTGAGAGTATTATTCAACTCTTAATTGGAAGAAACTTAAATAATATAAAGAATAAACTGACCCAGCTAAAATAGGAGTCTCATTGTTATTGGCATGTTTTATAATACTACTACTACTACTAATAATAATAATAATAATAATAGCAAGATGAATGACAACGACACAATAATGAAGATAAATATCACATTGAAGGCTTGCCTGTAGAGATGAATCACTCTTCTCTTTCAAATTCCATTGAATAAATGAAAAAGTGTGGGACTTCAACAATGACTGATATTCTAAATGACTTGCTTGACGTCTTAAAGATTTATTATTATTTTTAAGACAATTATAGAAAGCGAAACAATTATTTAAAAAAAGCTAAAATTACATGTTTGAGTGTATTTTGCCACATATTATTTGTAAAAAAAAGTATTATTTAACATATTATTTTGACAAAGGTAAATGATATAAATAATTAACTGACCCAAATATAGAATCGGAATTTAACTGAAATTGTTAAATAATAATAATAATAATAATAATAATAACAATAATAATAATAATAAGGATAACAACAACAACGATGACGATGATAACTATACTATTAAAGACTTGTTTGATACGATAACTCACCAATTTCCTTCAAATATCTTTGAAGAAATGTATGATTGATGGATTGAGAGAAAAATAAAATCATTAATTTTTTTTTACGTCGGAGACAAAAGGATACATTTTTTCTTTGCAATTTGTTTTAGGAATTTGATGAGAAGACTGCAAACCAGAAAAATGAGAAAAAGAACTGGCTTAAGAAGTTATATTTGGGGATCAGAAAGAGAAAACAAATTGGTGCGGGTCCAGAGGTCATCATAAACAGAAAGAGAAACAAACAGTGTGAAGGTCCAAAGGTCATCATCGCCGATGAGAGTGACCCCAACCTGGTAACGGAAAAAAACAATATCTGGTGACGATTCAGGTGATATAAAAGAGATAACAACGCCCGATAACATGGTAGATGATAAAGAAGACGAAGAAACGGAGACAGAGATGTAAGTATATAAATTATATCGTTTGCCAATTGCTATATTGCTTCAGTAGTTATGGCTTCGTGTTTACCTAGGCCACTTGCTTTTACACACACACACACACACACACACATATATATATATATATATATATATATATATATATATATATATATATATATATATATATATATATATATACAACATACTTCTGATCTTTTTTTTTTTTTGGGGGGGGGGTAAACGGTTCTTCTAACATGTTATTGGTTATGTCATGTTAGAGGAAATGGGAGCTAAGTGCCTTTTCCAATGACACACTGAGGCAGCCGACATGGGATAGCCTGAGCGGGTATCATACCCGCTACGCTAGCAGTACGATTCCGACGCTCTACCAACTGAGCTACCGAGGCTTCAGCTCTCGAGTGAGATATAGGAAGATTATAACAAAGGTTGTCGCAACAGGTGACTAAAGCTAGTTCACAGAAACAGTCAATTACAACAGGCTTGTTTACCTATTTCTTTCTGTGTAAGTGAATCACAGTTAAGGTAACGATTGTTTTTTTTTTCTTACATAAAGCTATTTATATTACGTCGGTTGTACAATAAGTTGGATGGGTCTCCACCAATATAACATGCCACCTGCAGGAATTGACACCGAGACGGAGGAAGTGTAAATCGAATGTGCTACCACTACGTTATCCTAGCTAACTTATTTGAATCTTCGTCCCTTGCCGAGAAATAAATATATAAATAGAAGTTCAGTTCAACTGGGTTTATTAACCGTACAAAATATACTGAACGTATTTCGTTTCCCTAATGACACCATGTCTGACCAAATAAATTTGAGAGTATTCCTTATTGAAGTTATTATTTTTTTACGGAGACGAAACTGAGAGTTACAAACCTATTTTTTAAAGGATGCAGCTTATCTGATTAGTTTCGCCTGAAAGGGAAATAACCCCAGTACTAATGTTGATAAGAATATTCTTATTAAAATAATTATGCTTTCTGTCCTTTTCCCTCTAAGTTTTGAGATTGATGAAAGAGGAAGAGAGATTAAAATGAAGCCCCAACCACAAACCAAGGCTTCAGATGTACGTGCCCTTGGTAACCACGAGGAACTAAGCAACGGAGCTTGTATTAAGGTTAAAGGTTTGTATAAAATATTTATAATTTTGAGCGTGGGATGTTTTATGAGAGGGATAAAGTACTTACATATTTTTGTTATGTCACAGAGACAGGTAAAGTTGTGTTATGTCACAGAGACAGGTAAAGTTTTGTTATGTCACAGAGACAGGTAAAGTTTTGTTGTAAGTTAGCCTTTACTGTTATTCTTAAGTCATCTTCGCTAACCAAGGGTCGATTCACTTTGTAGCTTTATATAAAGTATTTCAATAATTTTTAGAATTATTTTAGCACAAAAAAAACCCAACAACATCCCACTAAGTGATCATTGGAAAATGGGTATAAAAATAAGTAGACAACAAATTAAATCATCTTTATCGACAGCTGGCCCGACAACTGAACATTTTGAACTTCCTCATGCCTTAAAGTCTGACTGCGAGACAGAGATATGTGGAATTTCCAAGATGAACTGCACAATTGATCTTGGAGTAGATACGGACACATCACCAGTATCACCCAAGGTAGGTTGTACACAGGTGAGAGAGAGAGAGAGAGAGAGAGAGAGAGAGAGAGAGAGAGAGAGAGAGAGAGAGAGAAAGAGAGAGAGAGAGATTTCATGGATGCATCACAAGTACTAAACAAATTTATATATCACAAGACCCATATCATAGAATGTTTTTTATAACTTCATCGCTTTTTTTCTCCTTTTACAGCTGACAAGAAAGGCAAAGTAACTTGAGAAAAAGACTCTAAAAGGTAAATGAGAAAATAATCAAACAATTTTTATGGAAGCATTGATTGGTTGATGGAAGCTTTAGTACAATGGTGGATGGGAATGTTAGTAAGAGTGGTAGGTGGTGTGGGTGGATGAAGCTTTAGTTATCAGGAGGAATAGATGTGTTGATAAAAATAAGAGATCAACTTTTAACTAAATAACTATGCAGTGTTTTTATCGCATTTCCTTCAGACAATATGCAATATTCAATGACAAAATTTTTTTGATTTTATTTTATAAATGGTGAACGTATCTCTATACATGATCATATTACGATAAACATGTGGATAGATGGGACAATAAAAATATTAGGAATTGAGCTCATCAATTTATCAAGATAATCTTTAAATGGACATTCTTTTTAACCCTTTCAATTAATTTCATACCCGATTTCCTCCAGAAATGTATAAAAACTTTCTCCGCAACATGGAGTATTCATTACAAAATCAACAAATCGAAGATGTAGTGATAATAAGAAATATAAATCATTTTATCTGTCTATATAATAATAATAATTATTATTATTATTTTATTATTATTAATATTAGTATTATTATTATTAATATTTGATTCCATCAGTTGTTTGAGTTAATATTTTAAAGAACTTCAAATCATAATCTCAGAGTCCGTAGAAAGCATCAAACCAATCAAAGAATCAAGAAAGGTCAAGGACAAGGGTCAGACAGAAGTCAATGTCGAGAAAAGAAAGGTCGAGGACAAGGTTTAGGAAAAGGTCACTGTCGAGAGTTCTGATTCAGACACTGACCCTCACGCACCAGATGCAGCAGAGGTCAGAACCTTAGCCAATGTGAAGGTCATTGCTCTCGAAGACTACATTGCACAAAACAGGGATGAGCTCACCCTTAAGGGTGGTAAGTACAACTTACATTTAAGTTTGCCTTTGATTTTATTCCTGATGTAAGGACACTTGACTTGATACCTAAAATAACACTAGTTTATACACTAAAATAAATATGGTAGAAACTGCTGATTACAATTGCCACATATTCAGACCCTTCATCTATATAAATCGCCCTGAATCGTACAATGTAGTTTCCATGTCATATACATGTTTGCTGGAAACTGTCTGATGACATGCGCAATCCGTCAAATGTATCTTCGCTCGCATCTTAGCGTCCCTCTTTCTACATTAAAAAAGAAGTTCTGATTCGTTGGGTTGTAGCCAGACAGAGAGCAACAAGTCTTCAATGAGATGCTTGACGTCAAAACGTTTAAATTGTATTTGTTGTATAATACGTTCTCACGATTTAAATTAAGCATTATCGACGGACAAGGTGGCGGTATTATGCGGCTGCTGAGGTGAAGTAAAGCGGAGAACCCGGAGAAACTATTGACCTTGGATGTACTACGACGTACCCTCGCGCGTGACGAAGCCGGGGATCGAACCCAGGACTCCAGAGGTGCGCTATCAACGCTATATCAAGACCCAGCTTGATATCTGTAAAGAACAGCATCTGTTACGAATCAAATGATATAAAAAAAGGTCAAAACCGCATGCCAGTACAGACTATTTGATACAGTGTTTTGATAATGAACCGTTTGGGACCAAGAAAAGTATCACCAGAGAAAATCCTAGATGACGCTCATTGTGACACAGGCACTGATTTATATACACTGTAACACATAGTCGTCCACACGACCTGCCAATGCAATCTCCTTATTTTGTCAAGAGTGAACCTTTCTTGTGTGTGTAACAAAAGCATTACGAGAGTAAATTTGTACACGAAGGTCAGTGTGACATAGATTCTTAATTATTTACACTGTAACATCGAATAGCTCCCATGACTTCCAGGTAGCAATTTTTGACTTCCTATTCCCCAATACAAAATAAATCGCTCAACAAACTTGCGACGGGCTATGTTTGTAAATTTAAGCAAGACAGTAAATCAGCCGGTGTTGATAATTTGGAAATATAGTTTAATCGATGTTTCTGCGAAAATGTTTGGATGATGAGATACACAACCTGGAGTACTTGTTTGCCAAGGACAATAACAAACTTTTTTCCTATCAAATATTCGTGTCGGTGAAAAGCTAGTCTACACATTCTCTGTTACGGTCTCATCTATTGTATTTTCTGCCCAAGTGGAAGACACTGGTAATCACCTTCTTAGTTCCATGTAGCGATGACATTGTCGATGATCTATCAGACTTGGTGTTTTTCAAACTTTTTATCACGGGAAGGAGTACACACATCATGGTGCGGTTTACAAGAACGACAATATTCTGTGAAACCCTTGTGGAGATAGAAAGGTCATCACTTTTAATTTCTAATTATAGGTAAGAAAATTAAACAGAAGATCCCAGCTAATTCCGATGGCATGGCATACGGATGGATCCGGAAGGGGAAGCTGAGAAGGAAGATTTACGGGTATTACCCAGCCAACTTGGTCGAACTCAAACCAAAAAAGGAAAAGGCTGGCATTCGTGGCTTACTGTCTAAGAAGAGAGAAGTTCTGAAAGTCGCTTCCTAATTGTTGTATATGATAGATTTCTACCTACTCATTCTTACTCGTACCGTTGCTATCATTTGTGTATACTACATTTCTACTTACCCATACTTACTCGTACCATATCGAACACTTGTGAATGATAGATTTCTACCTACCCATACTTACTCGTACCGTAGCTATTATTTGTGTATACTAGATTTCTACCTACTCATACTTACTCGTACCGTAGCTATCATTTGTGTATACTAGATTTCTACTTACCCATACTTACTCGTACCATATCGAGCACTTGTGCATGATAGATTTCTACCTACCTATAATTATTCGTACCGTATCGAACATTTATGCATGATAGATTGCTTCCTACCCATATTTATTCGAACCATATCCAACTTGTATGCCTGACAAATTTCTCTCTAGCCATAGTTACTCGTACCGATTGGAAATTTGTGCATGATATATTTCTACATAACCATAGTTACTCCTACCATTTTGACCATTTATACATGATAGACCTTTTATATTTATTCCAACCATATCGAATACTTAATCTTGATATATTGATGCATAGTCGAATAAATTAGACCCACAATTTGTATTGGTATATTGGTGATATTTGGTCTGATCTCACCTATTCATAAAACATTGCAAGTACTGCAGACAGATTTGTCAGCAACATATAAGTGTGCATATCGACTTCTTTTAGACAATGACTGGGATTTCTCGCGGCTATTGAGTTACGGTCGTTTGAAGTGACCTTTCGGCAATTTGTACGGCATATTTCCGTATCAAAACCTATGTTTGACAACTTGTAAATCCACGTGGAATCATGTAACCCAACTTCCTGTCGCCATTTAGAATTACCGGGGTACATTGGTAGATAATCGGCTGTCTCATAAATATTGAGCGAACAGTCAGATGCGACTTCGCTCATTCGAAATGGTTGCTTTGGTCTTGTGACTCGAGAATCTGTCTATTTGTCACGTGGCTGTTAAGTGATGAATACCTCGCCATGTAACTATTTTCACGGTTCACTATTACAAAATGGATAGATTAATTGACAGTGTCGAAAGCAATTTGGGTTACAATGTAAATTTAATCCGACCATTTTGTAATTTGGCACGTTATTGAACAGTGATAAAAGTTACACGAGGAGATATTTATCACATGACAGTCACATGACCAATCCACTGATACTCGAGTCACGTGACGAAAATAACCAAAATATTTCGAATCAGCGAAAGTCGTATTTGATTTGTCAGATGCGACTTTCGTTGATTCGAATGTATTCTGGTAGTTTTCGTCATGTGACTTGAGTGTCCGTGAATTTGTCACTTGATTGTCACTTGATTAACATATCATTATGTGAATATTATCACTGTTCAATAACGCGCCAAAGTACAAAATGGACGGATTCATTTTACGTTGTAACCCAAATTGCTAAGAACACTGTCAATTTATTCGTCCATTTTATAACTTGGTTCATTATTGAACAGTGATAACAGTCACATGCCGATATATTTATCACGTTTCAGTCACGTGACAAATCAACGGATACTTGAATCACATGACGAAAACAACCAATAAACTTTATAATCAGCGAAAGTCGCATATGATTGGTCGCTCGATATTGATGGAACAACGGATTATCTGCTGACGTCGAACTGTAATTTTAAATAGCGATAGGCGCTAGGGTTGTGTGATTCCACGTGGATTTACAAGTTGTCAAACATTGGATTTGACACGGAAATATGCCTTACAGATTTCCAAAAGGCCTTTCAACCGACGGTAACTCAAGAACCACGAGAAAAATGCCGGAAAGTATCTGAAAACAGTCCATATGTGCACTGGTGTGCTGTGTACAAATCTGTTTGCAATAGTTACAATGTATCATGAATAGGTGGGATCAGATGCCAAATCACCAACATACCAATATCGGTGTGGGTGCTGATTTATCCGACTAATGCGGCACATCCTTGATTAACATGCCATCAGGAATGTCTTCATAACAAACATATGCTTTGCTGTGTATAGGTTAACTTTGACTTAAAATAGATAGCTTGACCTCATGGAAATGGATATATCTGATAACCAATTAAAATATAGATGATTCGGACGTAAATTCTTTAATCAATACCTCAAAATTCGGAAATTTCTCTTGAAGCTACGTAAGACAAATATAATTTTGATGTCAGTAGTCATCTTTGGGCCGGGTCCATAAACTTTTTCTAAAGGTTTAACAAACCAGGTCTACCTTTGAATCAAACTGACCATTTATACAGTTTGCTTTAACTCTGCAAGGCATGTACGTTTGTTTGAGAGAGAGAGAGAGAGAAAGAGGGGGGGGGGGGTAGTAACACTTCGAAGATTTTTTTCGAGAAATAAACAACAGATTTTATGTTTGTTTTGTGTAACAAATTATTTTATTCAATTCGAGGGTTATAACAGTATCATTCGGGGCTGGATTATTTTCCTATGCGCTAAATTACGACGCCATCTTGAATACTTTATTTGAAACTGCGGAATCATCCTCATGGACGTATTCACGGTTTTGCGAATCTGGTTTAGATTTTGGAAATTTATTGTAAACAAATGCGTCGCTTTAAAAAGAAAATGGCTTCAGTTCCGTTGTAATCGCTACCATAATCATCAGATGAAGTTCGTGAAAATGCCCATGTTCCGCCCAGGTAACGTCTCAAGTTATTTATCATGTATAGGCCGTGTAAGTAAATGACATCATGCAACAGGTGATAAAAATGTAAACAGTGCAACTATTGTTTGATGGGTTTGGAGGATATAAACAGTGGTACATATTAGTCGGCTGGCTTGTATGCTAAATGTGGTTTGTGAGATCTCCATCCGTGCATACATGTAAGGCACTTTTGCATGATTTTCGTGCTCACCCACAAACGTGTTATAAATTTGTCAGATTTGGGGCGGAGCAATAACAGTTTTACTGTATTTATGCAATAAAAGAATTCAGAAACGACAAATAAAATAAGCAATAAAAACGAGTTTTAAGAACCTCTCATACATTTTGACGTGTAATGAACCATTCCAAAACTAGAACAATAATATAAACATTGTGCCATGATATTTTACACGGACTATGGTATCGAGTTTGGAAAACCGAACAACCATAGCTGAAAATATGGCGGATCAGGAAATAGCCTGATGTCGTGTTGACAGTAGTTATGTGCGAATAGCTAGATTTTATCACTTCTTTCTCCACGCCTTTTGAAAACTCAGAATAAAGGAAAAGTCACAGAGCATTCCAATAGTGTCCAGAATTAGGCTTAGTCTGGTGCAAGCGGATTCACAATAGACACAGCCATTTTGTATTGGCCGTTTCGCCAAACTCTAAGTTATTCACTTACAAAATCCCTAAAGTTGCAATTTTATTGGCTGACTTAAGTGGTTATCTGAATATGACCCGTTACATATTTCCTCAGTTCGCGTCAAGTCAGTATATGTATAAATCTTGAAGATGCGATTTCAAATATGTTGCAGAAAATTGCAAATATACAAACATCGACAGGCAATGTAAATAAATCAGGTGACACATTTCCAGCAAAACTTCTGATTTCCAGATGAGGCAAGTGTCACTATCTCCAGGTCCAGCCTGGAAATCATAGATTCTTGAGACTGTGTTTGAACTTGAGATTTTGTATTAACCAATCACAAAGGACTTTACTTCCGAAAGGTCGCTTTTGATAGGCTGAAAGTGGAAAATCGTTATAAAATTCAAACGTTGTGTGACATCAAGTTCCGAATGTCATTGAGGAAAGCTAGGAACATGGGCTTGTTAGTAGAATTACTCGAGGCAAACAGAGAAGTCGTCTTCAGTTCATAACGGTCCTAGATTTTCTATTCTTGTCAGCCCCATAGATTCACATCAGTCCTGTCGAACAATTTTCCAAACAATCCTAAACATCCTATCAATAGCGCTGAGAATTAAATCCATATTTGTACAATGAAAAGTTAGGTCGAGGAGAGATGAAGAAGATAAAGTTACGTTGGTGAAGTTTGAAGAAAGAAAAAAACTGAATTAAAATAAATTAAAAATAAATAAATTATTTATAAACTTACCTGTTAATAGTGAACCAAGCATCGTTCAACAAACACGGTTATGACATGTAAAGTGATGCTTTAAATTAGTCATTTGAAAAAAATAATTGATTGGGGGATGAGTTTGAACTTCGCAGTCTCGAACATATTTTGTTATTAGACACAAATATTGTGGAAAAAGCACAAGATAGTTTTTTAATCCACCAAAAATTCAAGAGAAACAAGTAACGAACGACATCGTAAATGTTTATTGTGGTATATACAACAATGCATACAGCAAACATAAACTGTTAGAAAAGTCAAGACATATCAAAAACAAATAGTGCGAGCTCTAGAAACCATTTAAAACAATGAACTTGTGCAAAATATGCTTCTCAAAACTATTTTGAAAGGTAAGCAAATAGAGTAGATTATATGCAACTTGATTAAAGGTGTATCTTTAAAAGTTTCTAGTAAGTTTAAACATTGATACAAACACGAACGAGAAAAATGTTGCACTTGGACAAATAACTGACACTGAACTAAACCTCAACAATAAACGTTTTACCAATCTAAAAACCTAAGACAATGGAGGATAAGAGTAAGTTGGCAATACATTATCGGCTATTGAACACAGTTGTCCTGAAAGAGCTAACAACATTTCAGAACTTCAGAAACAGATTGATGAGAACCTACAAAAAAAACAACATAGAAGAACTTGAATTATTAAAACAAAGATATAGTACCCTAAATAGACCTACCAATAGTAAAGAAAAGAGCAAACAAAGGATTAATATCTAAGAACAAACAGTATTTACAACCAATTGAACAGTGGATAAATACTGAGATAAAGATGCTTTGGAGACTGACGTGGAGAAAATAAAAAGAATCAATGAAAACCTATAGCATTTTACAATCTTAACTGGAACAGTTACAGATAGACTTGAATAATGAAATGTAACAAAACCATGAAGACATAAAAAAATCTAATGGAGGAATTTAGCACAACAAATACTGACCTGAATAACAAGAAAATTGATAATACTAATATGTTGATAGAATTGTAGACAAAAATAATTAAACAGTGATGAACAAAGTGATAGACTGCCAATAAAAACAAATAAATATTATTGAAATCATGATTATAGCTATGAAAACAAATTGCGAATAATGTTTACTGATTTTACCGAAAAGCTTAAAAGTCAGTCAGATACATACGACCTACCCCATAATTTCTAAGCCAGTCTGTATTTTTTTATTTTTTTTTTATTTTTTTTGTTTGAATCTCGTGTTTTCAGTTACGTTAGTACTACTAGATTAGTGCTACGTTGTACTATTAAACAAAGTTTCAAAGGTAATTACTGTACACTCTACCATCGATGTTCTTGTTCCACAATAAGGCTTGCTCTGAACGTGCAAGAATTGTTATGACCGTCTGTATTTTGTAATCTGGTTATTTGTCTGCTATAATGATATGCAATTAAAGTAGTATTGAGATGGCGACTGGGAAGTTCACTATTTTATTTATTTATGTATGTATTTATTTATTTATTTATTTATTTATTTATTTATTTATTTATTTCAAGTCGCTTGCATAAATTTAGTACATTTTTTGTAGCAGTGGATTGATTACGAAATGCTATAACATCAATCAAAACGTTTTAAAAAAGTTATTTTGTTGAAACCTCATTATGAAACTGGCAAAAGAAAACTTAATAAAACCCAGTCGAATGGTGTACTAGTTGTCCTACAACTCATCATCTCCAAACCACTTAAGATTTTGAATACTATTCGATGTTACAAAGGAGATTCAGTCTGAAATCATCTGGTACTGTTATGACTCCTATACATTTATTATAGTGTGCCGCGATACGAAACAAAATCCATAGATGAAACTGTTTTTATTTGTTGGTTGGTTAGTTGCTTACTAATGCTACTTTCAACATATTATTGACTATATCATACCGAGGAAATGGGAGCTAAGTGCCTTTATCAAAGACACACTAAGGCACACTAAGGCAGCCGACCCGTGATGACCTGTGCTGGTAACAAAACCACGACCTTTGGACTACTAGTCCAACGCTCTACCAACATTATTAAATATGAATATGTGTGTTTTATAACATGTAATCAACAGTATTGGAAGAAATGTCTACTGAATGGATCCTACTGACACAGATTTCTTGGCCAGCTGCTCTTGCATTTGAATATTAGCCAGGTAAGCAAAATCTCAGGTCCATTCGGATCTCTTGTAAAAATAAGAAATTTTTCATAATTTCCAATTATGCTTTAATCATTAAATATCAGATATTTCCAATAATTTTGTCTAATAGAGTAGACCTTCATGCCAAGAGCTATTAATATAACCACATGGCATCTCGATATTGATTCTTCATCCTTTTATGAATTATACTTGGGTTTACACATTTGTATTAATATCTTTAAGTTATCAAGAAGAGGAAAAAAAGAAACCTGAAGATGAGAAGGGGAAAAATTTGAATAGTAACAAGAAGGAAGAGAGTGAAAAGAAGACGGTTAGTTTGTTACAAGATATTTTGGTGGAGTTAAAACATTTGAGGGAAGCCAAACCAAAGAGAAAGATACCTAAACCTTCGGCAGTCACTACTACCACCACTATTGCAACAACAGTAATAGGACTTGGATGTGGAAAGGTTTCGGACAGTTCCAACTGATGATGTCAAATTATTTAATTTTGTTTGTTATTCAAAATACTCCAACGGCCCTTTTCGGAACTACCCATATCTCTTTGAAAACAGATACTACTCAGTGATTGCCAAATCAACAAAACTCAGATCAGTCTATAATAAAATAGATGTGTGCTTTTGTGCGTGTGTGTGTGTGTGGGGGGGGGAGGTTGTAAGTGTGTGTTATGTTATCCATACCGATAGAACAAATCAAAACAAAGATACACTTACTTTTTTAGTATATTCTCCTGAAATCAGAATCACAATGAAATTTCATATCATATCACAATAGTCCATTTTATTCTTTCTTTCTTTCTTTCTTTTATTGTCTTTCTCTTTTGAATTTCTTCACTGGTATTGGTTCTTCAACTTCAGTTTCTTCTGCTTGTCTCGCCTTTTTAATTTCTTTACTGGTATGGGTTCTTCTTCTTCTGTTTATGCTGCTTCTGAAGAACGCTGCTTCTCATTGTTCTCTTTTCTTCAGACACTCCAAAGACCAATGCCCTTTTTCTTGAAATTGATGACAGATATCTTTAATTTTGTCTCTTTTTCTTCCCCTGTCTTAGTGGTTCATTTTCTTTGAAGTTGTGGACATTCTGCAACCCAAAGTCCTTTCTCCTGACAGAAATAGCAGGTATCTTGACTTTTGTCTCGAGTGGAGTCGTCTGAAGTCTAGTTGGAAGTGAACTTTCGAATGACTCTGTAAATCTCTGACTAGAAGTGTGATCTGTTCTGACTTTTCCATCGTCACAAATTGAAAACTGAATGAGTGCATTATCTTAGTGTGAGGGGGTTCTCTATATATCGGGAGAGAATGTGTACCCTAGCTTAATCAAAGTTTGAATCACCTCGAAAAGATCAAACCTTTTCAAGGAGAAACCAGAAGAACCAAGCGGCAACGACTTTCTGTATCACCAAACACTCATCAAGAAGTGTTAGCGCCAGTTCAGTTAGTGATTTTGAAGAAGACATGACTGATCCTGAGGCAACACCATCCACCTCAATTACAATACGTAGAGAGTCAAGATCAGCCCAGAAAGAAAGTCGTTCTGTAGCTCCTGAAGATCATTTTTGCATTCGACCTACCCAGAAAGTGACTTCCAGAATATTTAGAACGACGGCTTACTTTTATACAGTCAAATTTAAGGAATTAAAGTCTCATGTTCCAGCAGTGTCTTCATTACTGATTTATTTGATTCAATGTTAGAGACATTGAAACGACAGTGCCAAGACAAAATCATTTGAGACTATCCATCATCCATAACAGTTTGAAGTCTTCTATGTGGATAGAGTTTAGTACACCTGCAGAATTAACTTCTTCTAAAATTTTGGACAAAATTCAAAACGCCCAACAATTCAATGAGGCGTTTGACATGACCGATGGAAAAACTACTCTTCACATGACAGACGTTTCACCTCCAAGCGGTAGCGGACAACGCAAAAAAGTATTATCGGTGGATGAACTTCGCGGTACCAAACGAAATATTGTTCAGATTAACAACGATCAGGACCAGATGTGTTTAGCCAGGGCCATCTTAGTGTCGAGAAGAACGATACCACAAAATGGAAAAGATCATGTGAGAGGATTAGACCTTCGGAGAAACACCAACAACGAAAAGAAATTCTTTTGCAGCAAGCAGGCATTTCCAAAGAAACAGTGTGTGGAGTTTCTTAAACGTCAAAAACTTCAAGATGTGTTAGCACCTCGTTATATGTTGAAAGTATATCCTCTTAGTCATTAGCTGGATTTCCCAGACGAACAATACATTCACGTTTATCATCACCATGATCATTTCGATGTTATTACACGTATCATAGTCACAGGATTTATCGGATAGAGCTACTATTGCGACATATGTGATCATGGATTTACCAGTCGGAGGCAACATATTCATTGTATTAATATATATATATATATATATATATATATATATATACATATATATATATATATATATATATATATAGAGAGAGAGAGAGAGAGAGAGAGAGAGAGAGAGAGAAAGAATGTCGTGCGTGTTTAGCTTCAAGATCTTGCATTCCCGAAGAAAAAGAAAGAATTCATTGCTCAACTTGCAAGCAAACATTCGTCAATCCAGCCTGTTACGAGCAACATCACATCACACAATTCCAACAACAGAAAAGTGCTAGTGAATTGTTGAGACTGTGCCCCGTTTGTGGAAATCATGTTCGTACGAATAACCAAAAGTTACACGTTTGTCCAGGAAAGAAAAGACGTCGTATTTGTGACTAAATTGTCAATCTTCAGTTTTATATTCAAAGATATGACAACGAACTGAGGAAGTATTAAATGACGAGTAGTAGTCATCGTTTTAAAATGGATTTTTCCGACGGCAAAACGATATCCATTACTTTTTGTTCCCGTTTGTTTGCTATTCTGGGTGGAATCACCTCTATCGTTTCTATGAAAGACATTCACAGCAACGATCGATTCTACAAGTATTTTCACTTCCCCATAGAATTAAATAAGAGACTATTTAATGTTTATGTATTCTGATGTAGTTGAGAACAACGTTGTTGGAAACACAGCCGCTCCGTTGCTGAGAGTCATTCGTTTCAAAGTGGATTCTGCCATAGCTGCTTACCAAGAAGAGGAAACACGTATCACGTTTACCGAGAATTTTTGTATCTTCATTATCTGCCTGTCCGTAAATCGTATTTAGACAGTGTCAATATTAGTATGAAAGGTAAGCTTGAATAAAAAATATGCTCGAAAGGAAAAGATACTGTGAAACTACATTTTTTTAAAACGATTCTCTAGTGAATTTTAACAGATGTATAATGTGTACCGAAGAGTCGCTTGACAACGAGGACACGGTTTAGGAGATATGTAAAAATCAGCCTTTCGCAGGGTCATACAGACCTCTTCTCCTGGCTTGCGCGTAGCCTGGCATTTTTGTTGTTAGTCATCACCACTCCCACACTCAGACTTGTTCTAGATAAGATTTTCCTTGCACAAGGAAATTGCACTGTTTCTTCTGTTTTGAAGATAACTCCGTAATGCCTTCAAAATTTAACTGAAGAAATGAAATTGGTAATAAGATATTTTAAAAACTTTCATTCAATGCAAAACAAAGGGTGTGTTGAACAGGATGAGTCATGCATCTGATCGAATGAAACGGCCTAAAATGGCCTAAAAGGTTGAATAAAAATTAATAACAGCTAACAGGTAGTCTGTTTGGAAGTATTATTTATTTGTTTTATCTTGTCAAGGATGAGAATGACATATGAACAGATGATAAGTCTATGTTTGTAATCTGCATACTGGAAATACACCCAGTATGTCAACACAAAAAATGGCAACACCCTACCATTGACAGATCTTCTAAAGATGAAAAGACCATCAAGTTGATATGTGTATCGATAATGTATCATATCGTAGGGTGTGTATCGAGAATCGTATTGATACGTGGCAGAGGTGTATCATTTCACCCCTATTGGTAAGTGTAACAAGCAATCTTGTGGGATTAGTTTCTTTTAGCTGCAGCTATTAAGATAGAAAGCTGCAGATGCTGTTATGGGTTATGAAACTGGCCTAGGTTGTATCCACTATGTGTTTAAAGACGGACCTTTCTGTACTGTTGTGGGTCTGTATATCTTGAGTAATTCTAGGCTGTGCAAGCCAGGTGCTTAATCTGATGCATCACTCTGTTGTGGGATGTGTTTAGCTAGAGCAGACTCAAGTTTTGTCAGCTGAAATATTCCAACTGATTCATCTTTGTATGCTATTGTCGGGTGTGTGGTTTGCGTAAGAATGGGTTGACAGTTGGGGTTACAACTGATGCATCATTCCATAGTGTTGGGGGACCATATAGTTAGCATAACATAAACTGGGTTGTGTCACCTGGTTGTTCCAACTGATGCATCATTCTGTTGTATTGTGGGGTCTATATAGTTAGGATAAGACTGGTTTGTGTCAGCTGTCTTTTCTAAGTGATGCATCATTCGCTAGTGTTGTGCGTCTATATATCTGGAGTAACACTGGTCGTGTCAGCTGGCTGTTTCAACTGATGCCTCATTCCATAGTTTGTGGGGTCTATATAGATAGAGCAAGACTGGTTGTGTCAACTGGCTGTTCCAGCTATTGCATCATTCTGTAGTGTTGTGGAATCTATATAGATAGAGTAAACCTGGTAGTGTTAGCTGGGTGTTCCAACTGATGCCTCATTCCATAGTGTTGTCGGGTGCCTTTATAGATAGAACAAGACTGATTGTGTCAGCTGGCTGTTCCAGCTATTGCATCATTCTGTGTGTTGTGGGGTCTATATAGATAGGGTAAGATTGGATAGAGTAAGATTGGTTGTGTCAATTGGGCACTGTTCCAACTGATACATCATTTCATAGTGTTGTGGGGTCTATATAGATAAAGCAAGACTCGTGGTGTCAGCTGGCTGTTCCAGCTATTGTATCATTCTGTAGTGTTGTGGGGTCTGTATAGATAGAGTAAAACTGATAGTGTCAGCTGAGTGTTCCAACTGATGCCTCATTCCATAGTGTTGTGGAGTGTCTATATTGATATAGCAAGACTGGTTGTGTCAGCTGGCTGTTCCAGCTATTGCATCATTCTGTAGTGTTGTGGGGTCTATATAGATAGAGTAAGATTGGTTGTGTCAATTGGGCACTGTTCCAACTGATACATCATTACATTGTGTTGTGGGGTCTATATAGATAGAGCAAGACTGGTTGTGTCAGCTGGCTGTTCCAGCTATTGTATCATTCCGTAGTCTTGTGGGGTCTGTATAGATAGAGTAGACCTGTTAGTGTCAGCTGAGTGTTCCAACTGTTGCCTCGTTCCATAGTGTTGTGGGGTGTCTATATAGATAAGGCAAGACTGGATGTGTCAGCTGATTGTTCCAGCTATTGCATCATTCTGTAGTGTTGGGGGTCTATATAGATAGAGTAAGATTGGTTGTGTCAATTGGGCACCGTTCCAACTGATGCATCATTTCATAGTGTTGTGGGGTCTATATAGAGAGAGCAAGACTGGCTGTTTCAGCTGGCTGTTCCTGCTGTTGCATCATTCTGTAGTGTTCTTCATTCTGTATAGATAGAGTAAACCTGGTAGTGTCAGCTGTGTGTTCTAACTGATGCCTTGTTCCATTGTGTTGTGGGGTGTCTTTATAGATAGAACAAGACTGGTTGTGTCAGCTGGCTGTTCCAGCTATTGCATGATTCTATAGTGTTGTGGGGTCTATATAGATAGAGTAAGACTGGATAGAGTAAGATTGGTTGTGTCAATTGGGCACTGTTCCAACTGATACATCATTCCATAGTGTTGTGGGGTCTATATAGATAAAGCAAGACTGGTTGTGTCAGCTGGCTGTTCCAGCTATTGTATCATTCCGTAGTCTTGTGGGGTCTATATAGATAGAGTAGACCTAGTAGTGTCAGCTGAGTGCTCCAACTGTTGCCTCGTTCCATGGTGTTGTGGGGTGTCTATATAGATAGAGCAAGACTGGTTGTGTCAGCTTATTGTTCCAGCTATTGCATCATTCTGTAGCGTTGTGGGGTCTATAGAGTAAGATTGGTTGTGTCAATTGGGCACTGTTCCAACTGACGCATCATTCCATTGTGTTGTGGGGTCTATATAGATAGAGCAAGACTGGTTGTTTTAGCTGGCTGTTCCAGCTATTGCATCATTCTGTAGTGTTGTGGGGTTTATATAGATAGAGTAAGATTGGTTGTGTCAATTGGGCACTGTTCCAACTGAAACATCATTCCATAGTGTTGTGGGGTCTATATAGATGGAGTAAGACTGGATAGAGTAAGATTGGTTGTGTCAATTTGGCACTGTTCAAACTGATACATCATTCCATAGTGTTGTGGGGTCTATATAGATAAAGCAAGACTGGTTGTTTTCGCTGGCTGTTCCAGCTATTGTATCATTCTGTAGTGTTGTGGTGTCTGTATAGATAGAGTAAACCTGGTAGTGTCAGCTGGGTGTTCCAGCTGATGCCTTGTTCCATAGTGTTGTGGGGTGTCTTTATAGATAGAGCAAGACTGGTTGTGTCAGCTGGCTGTTCCAGCTATTGCATCATTCTGTAGTGTTGTGGGGTCTATATAGATAGAGCAAGATGGGATAGAGTATGATTGGTTGTGTCAATTGGGCACTGTTCCAACTGATACATCATTCCATACTGTTGTGGGGTCTATATAGATAAAGCAAGACTGGTTGTGTCAGCTGGCTGTTCTAGCTATTGTATCAATCTGTAGTGTTATGGGGTCTGTATAGATAGAATAAAGCTGGCAGTGTCAGCTGGTAGTTCTGACTGATGCTTCGTTCCATAGTGTTGTGGAGTGTCTATATAGATAAAGCAAGACTGGTTGTGTCAGCTGGCTGTTCCAGCTATTGTATCATTCTGTAGTGTTGTGGAGTCTGTATAGATAGAGTAAAACTGGTAGTGTCAGCTGGCTGTTCCAGCTATTGCATCATTCTGTAGTGTTGTGGGGTCTATATAGATAGAGCAAGATGGGATAGAGTAAGATTGGTTGTGTCAATTGGGCACTGTTCCAACTGATACATCATTTCATAGTTTTGTGGGGTGTCTTTATAAATAGAGCAAGACTGGTTGTGTCAGCTGGCTGTTCCAGCTATTGCATCATTCTGTAGTGTTGTGGGGTCTTTATATATATATATATATATATATATATATATATATATATATATATATATATATATAGAGAGAGAGAGAGAGAGAGAGAGAGAGAGAGTAGCCTGTCCGTCCATACGCTTTTCCTTTCTCAAAACGATGTTCTCGCCGCATCAGATTTACATGCAGGTGTCTCGCAGAAAGCAATTTTATGCCTGCCTGTGACCGGCATTATTATGACGTAGTTTTATGCTTATGCAGGCGAAACAGGAACTCCTAAATTGCTTTTTGGGTGGGTGGGATGGGGGACGTTTTACGGCACAGCAACACTTTTCAGGTTATATCGTTTTAGGTAAGTAAAGTAAGGTGCCTTGCTCGATGACCGACCACGGTATCCGATACAGGATAATGCAGTGGTGGGAATCGTACAAGCACCCTACTGGACACGAATCGAACGCCTTAACTACTGTGCCACCGAGGTTCCCAAGGAGTTCCTATACAATTAAATTATTTTTTACGAAGGTTTTCAGTTGAATAAAGCGATAGATGTGGACTTTCAAACAAGAGATCAAAGTGGACCTGAGATTGATCACATATTTAACTACTGCCTTACTGCAAAATACAAGAGCAGTTGACCGAGACATCTCTGCCAGTAGGGTGCTTCTGTAGAAATTCCTTCCAATGCCGTTGATGAAAAAAAAAATATTTCAAGGCTTCTCTATTTTTGTATCTTCGTCCATTTTTGGCGGCACATACACATTATTTGTTTAATACTGAATTGGCCTTTATACCAGGATGCCTTGTGTCACAGTTGGCCAAATTCTATTGAGTATTTTGTTTTTAATATAGGTTGTCTAAACGTTCATCCATTTTTAGTACCATGACCATATTTGGCGGTGGCATAACATCATTGTATGCATTTTAAATGCCTTCGAGGTAGGATGCATGCTGTCAAAATTGGTTAAGTTCATTTGAGCAGTTTTTAAGTTGTTGTTGTTGAATAATTTTTTTTACTATGTTTAGTAACGGCAGCCATGTTTGACGGTTGATGGGCATCACTTGTACAAATCTGAAACCGTTTGAGCAATATCGGTGGTAAATCTAACAATGCGGATACAATGATTACACATTCAAATTACGCGTCGAATACGCTCAAAACAGGAGGCTAAATGATTTTGCACATTTGTTTTCTTTTAAGCTTGATGCTTTCAAGAAAATGTGTTGTCCGCTGGAGCCCTACGGTCTATCTGATCATCGAAAAGTAAATTACTTGTGCCAAATACGTTGTGGGTTGTACAGTTACTTCAACACTTGGTGTCTCTGATAAGCAAGAATGTAACCTCAGTAATCATTTCATCCAGTTTCTCCCTCAGTATACATAAATAAGTGATTGTCACGACTTATTAAAGGTAGATAACACCTATAAAGAATACCTTCATAGTTCCGAAAAAAGTTTAGTTGTCGCTTATTAACAAGATCGTCAATATTTTAAAAAGTATCCCGGGTAATTCGTTCCACGGTTCACTCTGAGAATAAGGTAAAATAGCGATTTGTAGATTTTATTGTATTTCAGACATTTTTATATTCTTCTGAAATCAAAGATAACCTTTAAAAATATACTTTTATTGATATAGACAATATAGACTCCTGGTTAAAGACATCCATAATGTGTTGTTAAGACTGTTCAGATAGTCTCCCTTGTGTTTATTGGTTCATATAGTACTTTTATGGGAACGGATTGATGTTAGCATATTTAAGAAGCGAACATAAGACAATGTTCAGGAGTCCAAACTGAATATTATTGAATGTTTCTTGTAATACAATAAAACCTCGAAATCGCATTTGATCGTAATCTCATTTGCAAATTCTAGAAAATTGGAGAAGCTGTGCCCTTCGATACACGCACATCATCAAACCTGGAATAGAAGAACACAAGACTACAGAGGTGCAAAGAAAACGCATTATCACTATGATATCCATGTGCCTATTATTATTATTATTATTATTAAATATTATCTCCATCAATGTCGATATTACGTCCGTTTTGTATGTATTATCTTTTATTAAAAAATGCTTCAACGCGAGGTATGAGCATAGGCTCAAACCTGTATTTGCTCAAACCTGTATTTGCTGGCTTCTAAGTTTAAGTGTTGTTTTATTCCCATGGTCAAATATATCAATATCCCTACTTAGTCAATGTTATCAGTTACTTCCTCTCCATCAGCAGACATCCAATTAATTTTATCCTTGGACAACAAAATCCAAAACTGGTTCCAGTAAACAAGGTTTCACATATTGTTAGATTTCGATATCTAAAATCAAAAATTGTTTTAATATTGACTTTCTTGGAACGGAAAAGTTAATCTTGGCCTGCAGTGAATCAAAATTGTTTTACACAATTTCCACATTTACTGACACTTATTTTTGGATCCACTTACAAAAGTAATATTTTTCCATGTAATAATCTATTTTTTTCCTACTTTCCAGAATCTCTTTATTTATTAGTTACACTACTTACTGCTGGTATCTTTTGAAACGAAGAAGCGGCAAATCTCGAGAAAGAGACAAAAGGAAATATTATCCAGGGTACATTTATTTGGCCGAACAATATGGATAACCCACACATCCCTGAAGACATTCGTTCTCTGTGCAATATGTCCTAAAGCACTCCAAGAAGAAGTTCGTCTCCTTTTGATCATTTTGCAAACAATCGTTGGCATAGATTCGGAATCATTCGCATATGGTTCGTGATATTCCTATATTGTATTTCGTGTTTTCATTGAGGAAAAATCTTTCACTGTCTTCTTTTTTATTTTGTGTCTCCTTTGTGTACTCCATCCCTGAGAGTTTATTTGTTTAATCAGCTTATCAGGTTTACAAGATTTTTTCCTTTTCTTTTTCTTTTTTTTTTTTTTTTTGTTGTTGGCGCATGCATGCAGATATAGTAAGAGTTTGTTCGGATAGCATATACACATCTCTGAAATATGAATACCATTCATTTAACCGAATCAAAATGATTCCAGAAACGACAACTATATGCCATAGATGACTCTCTTTCCAGGAGTTTAATTGTGTGTTTTTTAAGACTTCAAGTTAAAGAATATCTCAAATACAATAAAATCTAGATTTCGTTATTCGACCATATTCCCAGCGTAACCAATGGAATGTATTACCCAGCGTGATTTTGAAAACAAACATTAATTTATTAATTTAAAAAATTTGACGATATCGTAGGTAAACAGCACAACATTTATAGAAAAAATATGCAGATATTCTTTACAGGTTTGATCTATATTTAAAAGGTCGTGAAATCAGTTACTAATGTATATTAAGGTCGTGACAGTCAGTTATTAATGTATATTAAGGTCGTGACAGTCAGTTACTAATGTATATTAAAAGGTCGTGACAGTCAGTTATTAATGTATATTAAGGTCGTGACAGTCAGTTATTAATGTATATTAAAAGGTCGTGACAGTCAGTTATTAATGTATATTAAAAGGTCGTGACAGTCAGTTATTAATGTATATTAAAAGGTCGTGACAGTCAGTTATTAATGTATATTAAGGTCGTGACAGTCAGTTATTAATGTATATTAAAAGGTCGTGACAGTCAGTTATTAATGTATATTAAAAGGTCGTGACAGTCAGTTATTAATGTGTATTAAGGTCGTGACAGTCAGTTATTAATGTATATTAAGGTCGTGACAGTCAGTTATTAATGTATATTAAAAGGTCGTGACAGTCAGTTATTAATGTATATTAAAAGGTCGTGACAGTCAGTTATTAATGTATATTAAGGTCGTGACAGTCAGTTATTAATGTATATTAAAAGGTCGTGACAGTCAGTTATTAATGTATATTAAAAGGTCGTGACAGTCAGTTAATAATGTATATTAAAGGAGAAATTTCATGAGATGATTTATTGAAGTTATGTTCTTGCTTATCACAAAGTGATGATTTAACTGTGAAATACACAATGTAATTATCACAGATAGTTGACTTTTCGAAGATCAGATGGACTGTAATGTTTCGTGGGCTACAAGTTTTCTTCAAAATATACAGTTAAAGGAGAAAATCTGCAAAACGTACCTTTTACAAGATTGTACCACATGTTTTGAGTATAATCCGCGCGTAGTCATTGTATCTCAACGTTAGGGTTATCCTTATCATGCAAGGGTCCTTTATGTCAAGTTTGATCAGATTCTGTTCAGCGGTTTTTGGCAGAAGTTATTAAAGGTTTTCTATTTTGAGTAAAGAAATGCAAACGTAATGGCGGATCGGTATCATTTGCATAAACATTAAAGCCCGGTATGCCAATATGCTTTCTAAGTTAAATTTGGTCAAATTATGTTGAGGATTTTTGAGAAGAAGTCGTTTTTGTAGTTAGAAACAGACGCCATATTTGATGGCGGATCATCTTATTTACAAATTTTAAAGCCATTCATCCCAAAATGGTTTCTGTCAAATCTGATCAAATTCAGCTTAGAAGTTTCTGAAATGTTTTTAAGGGTTTTTCTACATTTAGTAACGTAAACGACAGCCATATTTCATATCGGATCATCATATATAAAAAAATCGAGAGCCCTTCACGCCAGAATGCTTTCTGTCATATTTGGTTAAATGCTTTTCTATGTTTAGTAACGGAGGTCACGTTTGGTGGCAGATTGACACTATTTGTACAGATTTGAAGTCCCGTTATGCCAGGATAAAATTATACATGTTCTAGAATTTAGTTCAGCGGTTTTTGACAAGAAGTAGTTTAAATGTTTTTCTATTTTTAGTAACGGAAGTCATATTTGATTGCGGATAGACACCTCTTGTAAAAATTTTAAAGCCCTCTATGTCAGAATGCTGTCAAATTTAGTAAAATCTGCTTAACAGTTTTTGAGAAGTCGTTTAAAGTTTTTTTCATGGTCGATCGGCATCATTTGTTCAAAACTGAAAGATCTTAATGCCAGTATTCTTTCTGCCAAATTAGGTTTTAATTGGTCCAGTGGGTCCATTGGTGTTTGAGAAGTTTCAAATAGTAAATGTGCACGGACGACACATGACGCACGCCAGATGCAGGGTTCACTTGGTATAACGGTCAGGTTAGCTAGAATTGTAGGATATCACTTCAGCAATGTTACCGCAACTGCAATAATGTTGTTCTAATAAGTAGGCGTTATTATCTATCTTCTGGCGATTCGTCTATTGTTGCGGGCGTGATACCAATGTGGACTGGTTCCTCATTCTCTTTCTTTTGTGGCACATCAACACATAACGGTTATATCATTCCGAGGTAAGTAAAGCAAAAGGTACATTACCCATGGACATAACTAGGCACCCTAACAGAGCTGCACCAATGGCAGGATTCGAACACGCGGCCCTTTTGGTCGCGAGTCCGGCACGCTAATCACTGAGCTTATAAATTCGGGCACCTGTTTAGTCAGAGAGTATACTCATTGGACGCTAGGACTATGGTAAAAGCCAATCAAAATACAAGAAAATACGTCCGTTATACATTAAATTATGATTTGTGTTTATATATCATGTACAGGTAACAGTTGAGAAATTAAATCCATTTTTTTATACCTCGAAATGATCTTGGACACATCAAATCTAAAAACATAAAGGTAATATTTTGGAGTATACAAATTAAAGGTATCATATCCCATGGATTTACAGCTGAATTCTGCAAAAAAAAAAAAGGGGGGGGGAGGGTGGAAATGACAAAAATGATGATCTGTAGTTAAAATCATTTGTTGAAGTATTTACTTTTTCTTCATTCAATGTGGAATTCAATCACTTTGAAGTCTCTCCCTGAATTTTAGAAGAAAAAAAAACAAAACAAGCGAAGACATTGTAACGGCGTATTATGTGATGGCATGTTGTTCTCAGTTTGGTGCGTGTTATATACACAATAATAATAATAATAATAATAATAATAATAATAATAATAATAATTATAATAATAATAATAATAATAATAATAATAATTTAAGAGGATAACCTCATAAAAATGTATACAAACTACATACATATATATATATATATATATATATATATATATATATATATATATATATATATATATATATATATATCAGTTAAAACTTGTAATCCTACTGAAAACACTGACAAAAATTACATGTGAAATAATAGAGGATGATATCATTAAATGAAAACAATCAAAGCAGAGGAAAATATGTGTACACAATAAAATTGGAATATAAGTCTGGCTATCATATGAGGTGATCCAAAAGGTAGTCACTGTACTTGAATTTACTGTAAGAAGTTGAATTTCTAATTTCAGTAGGAATAGTGTTCCATCATTTTGAACCCGATACAACGAGAGATTTATCGAAATAGGAAGAGCGAGATCGTGGAATAAAAAGATACTGTTTGGATAAAGAACGAAGGTCACGGTCATATATTATCGGTTTGGTGAGATAAGATAGATAATCAGGTACATGACCATAGACCGTTTTGTACATCATGCAACCTTTTTGCAGTGCAACACGTTCAGAAAATTGTAACCAATTTAATATCGAAAACTGTTCAGACAATGGTGTGAAAATATAAGTTTTTAGAATTATTCTAAAAACTGATATTTTCACACCATCGTCTGAAATGTTTATAAAGCAGCTGCTACCATAAAACAAAAATATGCACTATGTGACAAGAATGTATTAAAAATACCTACATGTATCTATGATTATACCGCCTTATAGCGAGATCGCCTTATAATAAAGTACATAATACATATAATTCTACTACTAAATAATTAAATTGAATCCATGACCGTACCACCTTATACATGTAACCGTGTTATAATGAAGGGCCTTATATTGAGTGAGTGCTGAACAGTACCAGCTCGTATATAGCAGGCGTCCAGCAATGAGCTGCAAAGACCTTCATCTGTCAGCGTATTGTGTGATGGGAAGTTATTCACTGTTTGGTGCGTGCTATAATGAAGGGCGTTACAGTGAGAGAGTGTTGTACCATACCAGCTCGTATATAAGAGGCATCCTGCAATGAATAGCGAAGACCTTTATCTGACGGGGTAGTATGTGATGGCAAGTTATTCACTGCTTGAGGCACAGTCAGCATAGTAATATTAAAGTTCAAGTTGAATACAGCAACTTATGTAAAAGATATATGACTTACAAAAAACTACGAAGAGAACCTCAACATTGTTGACGTCGCTCCCATTGTCACCGCCGGAAAAGTCATACCTTTGTCTTCCATTTATGGGCAAGACAAAAATTCATGATACAGATTAAGTGGAGTAATTTTGCCATGCTTACCATGGTTGCTGAAGTTCCTTTTGTTAACCTTTCAAGCTGACAACTGAAACCCCAACATGAAACTTTAATACTGCTGATGTCATCATTGATTAAAAAAAAATAATAAAAATATCTTCCTTTTTCAGGCGTGACAATAAAACTTTAATGACATTTTGTTTAATCTGTGCACAAGTATTACAGATAGTACTTGAAGTATGATTCTCAGACCATGCACTTGTGACTGACTGCATCCAGATGCGTCATAATGGCATGAATACAATCCCAATATGTATTACTATGTATTCTGCCATCTAATTACTAACATCACTTAAATAACAATCCACACTTTGAAAAAGGCCAGTACCTAGCTTATTTATCGTTACCTTCAACCCTTCAAAACTCTTTATAGCAAAAGCAGAAATGGGGTGAATAATTAATGCGTGACGCAATCATGAAATCGAAGTGCAGGCCGGTGGTCAAACATTATAGTTCAAACGTGATACCAGACCGACACGGTGCGAACACCTGGAATGGATATCAACTGGTTGCCTGTGCTTCGATATTTTCCCTGGATTAGACATTGATTGTGCGCACCATTTCGACTTAGGCTGTAGAACACTTCACTGTGGGTACCAGAAGAGTTAGGACGGTTGACAATATTGAATCATTGATGTAAAATGAAATCTTGCTACTTTTACAGTGAGTTGTGCCACATTTACTCGTGTCTAACGCACACCAAATTGTGAACGGTATAGACCCAGATCTGCCATCACCTAATGCACTTGTTGATCAGGGTCTGCTGCTTACGATTTCAGTCAAATACCATTGACCCTGATCCACTGGCAAATTACACCTCTGGATCTCCACTGTTTGTAGTTGGATGATAGTCTCGACCTGCCCAGATTTTATCTGTATAGAGAATTTGCGGGTATCAGTCAGGGCAAAACACAGCCAATACTACGCCCCCTTGCGGATTGCTTACATCAGACATCTGCATCCGGCCCGCGACCTGGTTTTATCCAGTTACATTTACATTATATGGTTACATTGAAAAATCGTTATATGGCACGCACCCTGGAAAAAGTTGTACATGTCTGGCTTACATCAAGTGGTTGCACTGTGATCCCATCATTTGAGTAAGTACTGACATCATCGAGATTACGATGTCAAAAAGTGCATGACATCAAATGAGGTATCAGGCATAATATGTCATTAAACTGATCACTCAACATTCTTCCTGTCTGATATAAATGTTACATTTAATTACGGTAAAGGTGTGAATGGACATGCCATGTTGTCATTATTAGTTAAATTTACATAAGTCAAAACCCCAGCATCGGGAGCTCCCCGTTTTCATTCCTCTTGTTGTTTTTTTTTTTTTGCTTTTTTTTTTTGATGTTTTCTTTTTCGTCTAGGCTTTGTTTTGTCTTTCCATTGTATAGCGATGAAAGTCAAAGTGGACTGGGTGACTCAGACTAGTTTGGTGAGTGTGTTATACATGCTGATAATTAAGCCCTCATGCCTCGTAAATTTTATCATATAATTGTTTTCTGTATCAGCTCATAATCAAGGTATACAGATCAGCGTATCCAAGTATCCAAGACAACCAAATAGTACACGTATAATTGCAAGTGTTACAAAACATTTCTAGTATTTATGACAGTAATATATTAGGACAAAATGTGCAAACAAATATATATCAATTTATAAATATTTTGTAATATTTCTCTCATTTTAGCAGTTTTCATGATGTTAAGAATAAAATTACCGCAGAGCAGTGCAGACGGGTTTATGACCATTGTATTGAGAGTTATACGGTTGATTTTGATACACCGTCAAATATGGCCGCAGTTACTAAAAATTAAACAAAACCTTTATACGAATCCGTCCCAAAATCCGATCAACGGAAGTTTGCCAAATTTGACAGATAGCATTCTAGCTTTAATGAATTTTTAAATGTATGCAAATTATGCTGTTCCGTCATCAGATATGGTCGCCGTTACTAAAAATAACAATAGAAAAACTTTATATTAAAAGCTGCTCAACAGAATGTGACCAACATTAACAGAAAGTATCCTGATATAAAGGCCTTTTAATATTTGACAAATGATGCTGATGTGCCATCAAATCAGGGTGAAGATACAAAATAGTCAGAAACCTTGCAAAAATTGTTTTTATAACATGTAATCAACATCACTGGAATAAATTTCTACTGAAAAGATCCTTCTGACACAAATTTCTTGGCCAACTGCTCTTGCATTTGGCTATTAGACAGATGATAGTCAGGTAAGCAATCTCGGCTCCACTTGGGTCACTTGTTAAAGTAACAAATTGTTCATAATTTCACTCATCCTGTAATGGTCAAGGCGCTCGTAATATTAAAACTGCCGCCATGTTGTCCCATGGTTTCTCCTTGCTGGGATGCGCAGGTACCAGCATTCAAGCTAATTCTGGTCATTTACTATGTCGGCGATTTGTTTAGTCATTTTTTTAAAAGTGATTGTTCAACGGTAACCATTCGTCCGTGGTCATACCATCTTCTGGCCACTCTTTTGTGTTGCCGAAGATTTACATCAGGAGAGACTTGAACGTTCGAGGGTGAATCGTATGCATACTGTTCGCGTCGACAGCGTAAAGGAGTTATGAAATAATTGAAGTCCATGTACAGCAAACTCTTTATCCATTTTGCAAGCTATTTGCATTAATACATTTTAAATGTGGCACCGGACACCATTTATGATGCCATTTGAAACCAACTATAGGCTTGATTGATGTAAACAAATATGTCTTTGGGTTTTATTGCATGACGAGTTATATCTCTCTGAATAACTGTTATTGTATCCTATTGCTGCTTTGTACATTTTTAAAAATACATGGCAACATTAACAGTAGTGGTAAAATGGCAAGTCTGCAATAATTTGCACAATTCTGAAAAGTATATATGCTATAGAAATATTTAAAAAAGTTTGCATACTCATCTCTCTATATATCAATTTTGGAGAATTTCTTATTTACAATTTAAAAAGATTCGCAAAGAGATGAACTAACAAATTATAATAATATTTCTCTAGCTTATTGCTTTTAAGGGTTCTGCAATCATTTTTTAAATTTTAAACTCACTTAAAATTTTTCTATAGTTTTTTATTGTTGTCATTTTTAAGATTTTGAAAGGAGATTGACTAACAAATTATGATATTATTCGCTGGAGTGTTGCTTTTTAGTGTTTGGGGAGAGTTTCTTTTATAATTCTGAAAAGTATATATGCTAGATAAATATAAAATTAGTTTGTCAGATCATCTCTTTTTTTTATCGATTTTGAAGAATTTCTTATTTGTAATTTTGTAAGTTTTGAAAAGAGATCAACTAACAAATTATAATATTATTTCGCTAGCATATTGCTTTTTTAGGGTTTGGTAGATTTTATTTTTTATAATTTTAAAGATTTAGAAAATAGAGATTTCCTATTTATAATTTGAAAGACCTTGAAACATATATATTCCAGAGGATCAATAATGGATTTCACCCCTAACGAATTTCTTACAATAATTTTTTCCCAATATTTTTCAATAAATTATCTTAATGAATATTTTGCAGGAAATGATAATTTATGTTTCCATAATTAATTTTTTTCATTTTTTAATTTTTTTAAATATTTATTTCCATAACTATTAATAATAATTGATACAGGTACATATAGTATTCACACCTTATAAAAATACTTTTTATTACCGAAACCCAGCAAAAAAAAAAGGTTAATTTTTACATGTGCTATTTCAAATTCTATGTTAAAGAAATCAGAAATTTTAAATAAATAATAGTATTTAAATACAATTCACAAAATATTACTGCAGGTTTAAATTGTGACTCAGGTTAATCTTACTCATATTATAAGTAAAAATAATCTTATATGGCAAATAAAAAATACACAGATCAATCTTACTCATATTAAAAGTAAAAAGAATCTTATATGGCAAATAAAAAATACACAGATTAATATTACTCTTATTATAAGTAAAAATAATCTTATATGACAAATAAAAAATACACAGATTAATCTTACTCATATTATAAGTAAAAAGAATCTTATATGGCAAATAAAAAATACACAGATTAATCTTACTCATATTATAAGTAAAAAGAATCTTATATGGCAAATAAAAAATACACAGATTAATCTTACTCATATTATAAGTAAAAAGAATCTTATATGGCAAATAAAAAATACATAGATTTATCTTACTCATATTATAAGTAAAAAGAATCTTACATGGCAAATAAAAAATACACAGATTACTCGTATTATAAGTAAAAGGAATCTTATATGACAAATAAAAAATACACAGATTAATCTTACTCGTATTATAAGTAAAAAGAATCTTATATGGCAAATAAAAAATACACAGATTAATCTTACTCATATTATAAGTAAAAAGAATCTTATATGACAAATAAAAAATACACAGATTACTCGTATTATAAGTAAAAAGAATCTTATATGACAAATAAAAAATACACAGATTACTCGTATTATAAGTAAAAAGAATCTTATATGACAAATAAAAAATACACAGATTACTTGTATTATAAGTAAAAAGAATCTTATATGACAAATAAAAAATACACAGATTACTCGTATTATAAGTAAAAGAATCTTATATGACAAATAAAAAATACACAGATTACTCGTATTATAAGTAAAAAGAATCTTATATGACAAAAAAAAATACACAGATTACTCGTATTATAAGTAAAAGAATCTTATATGACAAATAAAAAATACATAGATTACTCGTATTATAAGTAAAAGAATCTTATATGACAAATAAAAAATACACAGATTGCTCGTATTATAAGTAAAAGAATCTTATATGACAAATAAAAAATACACAGATTACTCGTATTATAAGTAAAAGAATCTTATATGACAAATAAAAAATACACAGATTACTCGTATTATAAGTAAAAGAATCTTATATGACAAATAAAAAATACACAGATTACTCGTATTATAAGTAAAAGAATCTTATATGACAAGTAAAAAATACACAGATTACTCGTATTATAAGTAAAAGGAATCTTATATGACAAATAAAAAATACACAGATTACTGGTATTATAAGTAAAGGAATCTTATCATTGGCATCCTTCAGTCTCGGAAGACTATAGAGTTGCGCTCTGAAGTAGTCAGTCAGTTAGTTGACGAGTAGCGTCTGTTGTGGCTGAAGAGACCCACTCAGGAATGACAACCTCTGCTTTCATGGAATGACTGGATCATACTGAGAAGCATTGGGGGACATCCGATCTTTTTCTGCAGCAGCTTTAACAATCCGCTTCTGCTGACAAGGTCAAAAGCCTTTGTGAGGTTAATGAAGGCTATGTAGAGTGGCTTTCTCTGCTCCCTGCACTTCTCTTGCAGTTGTCTAAGTGAGAAAATCATGTCGATGGTGGACCTTTCTGCTCTGAAGCCGCACTGTGACTCAAGGTAGACTTGATTCGCAAGTTTCTGAAGTCGGATCAGGACAATTCACGCAAACACCTTGTCTATGTTGCAGGGAGATGCAGCGATAGTTACTGTAATCGCTCCTGTTGACCTTGTTTTTGTAGAGAGTGATGATGTTAGCGTCTCTCATATCGTGTGGTACTTCACCCTCTTTCCAGCATAGACACAGGAGCTCGTGGAGGTGTTTGAGTAGGATAGGTTTTCCACATTTGAAGGCTTCTAGGGGTATACCATCTTTTTAGGGAGACTTTCTGTTTATTATGCTATATATGGACTTGCTGAGCTCATCAACGGTTGGTTCATCGTTGAGTTCGTCCAGGGCTGTATCATTGACAATGTTTTCCCGGGAGTACAGCTCAGAGTAGTGTTCTACCCACTGCTCCATGTGCGTGTCACGATCATTGATGATCACCCCTGTAACTAATTTTAGAGGGACTGTCTTTTTTAAAATAGGAACTATTGCCTTCTTGATCCCATCGTACATGCCTCTGATGTTGGCTGTATCTGCTGATGTCTGGATGTTCTGACATAGCTGAAGCCAACAGCCATTGGCACAGCGTCTTGCAGTCTGTTGAGCGTTGCTTCTGACAGCTCTCATTGCTTGTAGAGTTTTTGGTTTGGGTCACTCTTGTAGTTGACAAGGGCGATGCGCTTGACCTCAATGACTAGGATCATTTCACTAGAGTTTGCTTCGAACCAATCATTATTCTTGTTCTGCTTTTTGCAAAAAACTGATCGGGCTGTGCTGAAGATCACATTCTTCAGCAGCTCCCATTTCTGCTGGGTACTCGTGCCAGGGCTGTTGATTGCAGGAAAAAATAACAGATTAAACAAATTCAATGGTATCAAATAATTGATGTTTTTGAAGAGCCAAACATAGTTCCAAAAGAAAATTATTGGTGGTAATATATTTGGTAATGTGTTTGATGCGTTCAAACGAATTGTTTTCTTGTGGTTGTTTTTAGTGATATTGAGCAAGTTACCTAATAAGAAACCCAATGCATACAAATTTGCAACAAAAGCTATCGAAGGAGCTATAAATCAAACTTAGCAAAAAGCAAAACAATTATTTACACATTTAGAAAATAATAAAAGAATTAGCAAATGGCAATAATAAGGTTAAAGAAGTTTTGGAAGATACCATAAATAAGATATTCAATAATAATTCAATGCAAATATTATCGAATTCAATGACTGCTAGTGGAATGAAAATATTGTAATTTTATGTAATATATATATATATATATATATATATATATATATATATATATATATATATATATATATATATATATATATATATATATATATATATGCTCATCTGTACTTCTGATTTTAATAATGAAATATAGGCCAGTGTAATTTACTCTGGCCCTTTCATCAAATCCAACTTATGATCTTACATTGCACTCAGAACCTCGCTGGTATAACAATAGGGAATGGGCAGTGGCGGTGCGAGGGTGGGGGTGGATCCGGTGGTGGTGGTGGTGGGGGGGCAATTCCTTTAGGGCGCCATGCGAAGGTGCGCAATAGGGAGGTTTTCTGCAGCTGAAATTTTTTATAGTATTTCACCTCACCTTGGTGTAACGGGAGCAATTCTTCACAAATCTTATATTGGGGGAGGGGAGGATGGAGGTTGGCAACTGACATAAAAACTGTTCTCTTATTGAATTGAAGCTATATTTAGAGCATATTTTGTAGAATATCATTCAATCAGATCACCAGAAGAGACAGTTCCATGTACTGGTGCAATTTACTAATAAAATTTCATAAAAGAACAAGGCAAAGATTGCGGTAACACGGTACACCGGTATACTATTGAGTAAGGTATAACCCAGAATGAGGTAAAATACTATGATGATGACATGAAACAAATATAACAGTATTGGATAGCTGAAAGCGTAATAATACGGTCCAACAATTAGAAAAGGTGGCATCCTTGTATTTATGCATATATCAATAACATTATCATCGGATTTCCAATGCTGCTTGAAGTACATGTGCCTACCCAATGCATAACGATAGATAAGTGAAATTGTATCCTGGACATCAACTGACACATTAGATAGATATAGTTACCTGTTTACATACATACATACATACATACATACATACATACATACATACATACATACACACATAATACATACCTAATACATGCATACATACATACATAATACATACATACATAATACATACATAATACATATGTATGTACGTATCTAAACAGGTAACTATATCTATCTCACTAAAATATTTCGACTAAGTAATGTACATGCCGGTGCCAAATGCGAGATATCCCATTCAAAAGAATACCTAGTAGTTTTCTTCAATATATCCGTTAATTTGTTAGTCACGAAACTGCCACTATTAGTAATCTTGAAAAGTGTCACGTCATTATTTATCTCTTCTTGTGATGGACCATTACATGACTTTGCATCATAACGACCTGATTATTTCATTCGATCATTCATTAATTGATTGAAGCTTAGAATTGATCTTGCTTATTAATGCATCGCAATACATCTTTTATAATTAGTAGAAAAAGGAAACAAACACTGAATGCGCCAGGAGCACCGATATCCATTTCGACATATTGTATATCCATCTCGACATACTGTATATCCCTCGAACTTGAAATACAGGTAATCTTTCAAACCAGCATGTTCATTAGATCGTCACATGCTAATGCTGCTCCATAAGTACATGTACATGGAAATAGAACTTGCTAAAAATGTATCTCTCCTTTGATTATCTAATAACACAAACAATACCAAAATAAAATAACACAAAAAACCTGATAAACCTTAAACCCATCTTCACTGACAATATATCGAGGATATTTTCTTATCCAACGTTAATACTAGATAGATGTCACCGTGTGGTACACAAAATGTGGTATTGTTACGAGTGGTGAACCAAGAGTTAAAATAATATATGTTGCTTTTGTTTTGTTGTTTTTGTTGTTGTTTTTGTTTTTTTTCTCTTTTTTTTTTTTTTTTGCTTGCTTGTTTTCTACAACAAGATGAAATATATTCGGCATTTACGCTGGAAATTAAAATTTTCTTGTTATTATCTACCAAACTTGCTCTTGAATCGAAGCTAGAGGATTGAACGAACACTTCAGTACACCACAACACCCCTTTTTCGTAAATTCACCTCACTTTCAACCCTATTCATAGGCTGAGCATATAAATATCAGCGACCTAAGAGAACGGTAGGATTGGGATGATCTAATCTGTTGCAGCAAATTAAATTTTTGACATTTTGTAAACTATTTCACCCTATCTGACCACAAAGCAAGTCCGGTTCAGCAAATGCATCTCAGCGGGTTATCATTGTTGTCAAAGGTAGTAAAGGGAAATAATAAAATTTCATAAGTTCCGGTCTTGTTCAAAACCGATCACTTCCATTTAGGCATTATGGGATTGCAGACTACATGCTAGATATACTGACCTCCGAAACCTGAAGAGCTTGACAACCTGCAAAAACTACGCACCTTTAAAACTGAAGATTTGATAAAAGTGCGCCAATGAGCATGGCAATTTTACGTTTTGTAAAAGCACATGTTAACACATTTTTACGAAGAATTTTACTTAGTTCAAATCACAACCAAGACATATATTAGACTGACTTTAGCAAGTCATCACAACAAAATATGTAAAGCCAAGTGTTTGGAACTATTTTGTTAGACTCTTAATATACATATGTACCCGCCAAGCTAATCCGCGTAGGAATAATATCCAAAATTGGACAGTAAATAGCCAGATAGCAGAGGCGCTTCATTAGCAGCGATGATGCAGAGTGGAGAAATAACTTCATACAGACGCGAACGGTCAAATTTCTAAAGTAAAAAGTCATTTCCATGCCTGAAAGATAATGCAATTTCTAGAGTTCGGTACCACGATAAAGTTTGTACCGTGCTATACTGGGATATTTCTTAATATTCCGCGATACGTACCATGATATACTACAATTATTTTAGGGACCAACAATTTAATTTTCTGGGCAAAGGCCTGTTTTTTACTTTCTTATTTTTTTTAAATTTCCGCATCTGAAAGAACTAAAAATATCTGTGCTTGATTTATAGCAAAATAACACCATATTATACATATTATAATATTTGAAGTGTTACGACCCTAGGTCTTAAAAAATATGTACCTGAAAGAAAGTGAAACCATCAATGTAAGTAATATCAACAACCAATTTATTTCCCTACAATACAAAGTGAAATTAAAAAGATACTTACAATATTGTGAATCTAATTCCAAATTATCCTAAATGTCCAAATCACAAGTCCAAGAATATAGAATGTTCCAAATGAGTTCCAATAGTCTTGAATGTCCTGATATAACACAATGATACAATCTAGAAATTTTTGAATGAGTTCACAAAAGTCCAAAGTAATGTATTCATTAAATAGTCAATGAGCACTTTAGTAATTCCAATGAATATATATTAAATATATAATTCCTCTCGAATTATATCGGATTTCGACGGCACAATGTAAAATCTGATCACAAATAGATTACCACAGACTGGTCTAAAACAGGAATTAATTATTTGTTTACCAAAGCCCTATTTATACACACTTTCACTTGACCTATATCAACAGGATGTGAAGCAATAAAATGGAAAAAACCCAATCTAACTCTAAATAAGAATGACCTTGAACTCAAATGCTTGTAAACATTCTGTTTACAAGTGACCAGAATCTAAAGTGCAACTCACCTTCATGGATAAACACACATTATAGATTAAATATACATAACACCTCCCCTCATTAAGAAAAATAAAGATTTATGCAATAAAGCTTTCTTTTACATATTTGTTAAATATGAATATGATACTATAATAATCAAATTCTCATAAGAAGATGTCATATGAACGACACTCTGCTGAATTACACAAAATATACACAAAATAAAGCAATATAATACTTTCATACACGTGAGAGTGCATTTGCAATCACATTATCCTTTCCACTAATGTGTCTAATGCCAATGTTGTATTCTTGCAGCATTAAACTACACCTCACCAATCTCTGATTTTTATCTTTCATTTTGTTAATGAAAGTAAGGGGATTGTGATCACTGAATACAATAACCGCAAAAGGGCCGAGGTAACATACACATCAAAATGTTGTAAAACCAATATCAAAGCCAAACATTCCTTCTCAAGTGTGGAATAATTTTCTGGTGCTTGTTTAGTTATTTTTAGAAAAATAGCACACTGGATGATCCACACCATTTTTTTCTTCTTGATTCAATACTCCACCAACCCCTACATCACTTGCATCAACAGAGATTTTAAATATTTGTCTGAAATTTGGTGCTGAAAGAACTGGTGCAATTCTAAGTATGGCCTTAAATTTGTCAAAAGATTCCTGGCATTTGTCAGACCAATAAAACTTGGATTTCTTACTCAACAAATTTGTCAGAGGTTCAGCAATTATGGAAACATTTGAGCAAAATTTCCTATAATATCCATCCATAAATAATAAATCGCATCAGTTGCTTTTACAAACAGGCACAAGGAATTCAGAGATAGATTTGATCTAACCTTCAACAGGTTTAACTTGACCTTGTCCCACAACATGTCCTAAAAATGTGACACAAGCATGGCAAAACTCACTTTTGCATAAATTAAAAGTCAGATTTGCATCACTGAGTCGATCGAAGAATTTCCGAATGGTTTCCAAGTGATCTTCCCAAGTCTCATTGTAGATAATGACGCCATTGATGTATGCGTCACAATTATCTAGACCAGATGTTAACATGTTCATAAGACGTTTTAATGTTTTTCATTCCAAAAGGCATCATTTTATACTGATAAAGCCCATCTTGAGTTGCAAATGCCTCATGTTAATCTACATTTTCTCATTAGGACCCCCTTTTTCACACAGTAACAATCTGGGACTTGTGTGGCTTCAGTTTCACTAATAGCCCTCTGAAACAAAAAGGAGATCTCAGGATCTTGTTCTTGTTCGACAACGAGGTAACAAATACCTTCTATAGGTAAAGAAGTCACTGCCCCAACAGTTACAGGTCCGGAAACTAAGTCTGATGCCAGATTGACACAATGGAGAGGAACATTTACAAAGCCGTACTCTACTCCCTGAATAATAACACTTTCACTAGAAGAAGACTTCTCAGAAAAAGCAAAGTACTATATTATTTTATTACCTTTCAGCATAGCAAGACCTTTTCATCTCTCTCAACTATGATAATAAAACGGCACAGTTACAAAATTGTTTGCTTAATTGACAATAGACACACACTGAAACCAGTATACATTATCACCAAAGGCAGGGTGGTTCAACATCTATTCAGAAATTATGTGCTTATCTTCTATAAAATTCTCAATTAATACAACTGTATTTAGTTGACAAAGAAATAATAAATAACTTGAATTTTGTTGTACTTAAAAATCTGAATATGAAATCCTGGTAAAAATCCTAAATATCAGTCTGTATTTACTGTCAGGCTAAATGCTAAAATGACTACATCATTTGTTTTAAGAATGTTCTAAAAGCTAGACTGATTCCCTGGATTTTTTTCACAACCTGAGCCAGTCTACAGTCTACTAATGTACAGATTGAGAAGTAGTGTTAAACTCAGGAGTGGACTTTTACTAGTGATCATTTCAAATGTATACATACTGAATATATACAGAGTATGATCATTTAAAATATGAAGAAAACAAATTATTTTGTGTTCAGTACACTAGTGCTCTTGTAATATTTTATTTTTTATTTCAGTGTTGATATATCCCTACACGAGTGGATTGGTGCAAAAATGATACTGTACTAGCATTCACTATATGTTTACTATTAACACAACTACTTGATTGCATGCATTTTCACAAATATTGTGGATAAAAAACTACATAAAACAACCCCAGATATAGGTCCAGGAACTCTTTTTTGGAGTTAGAAAAAATACACATGATATGACAAATATATTTCTTTGCATAATTAATGATTTAAGTAGAAATATTTTTTTAAAAAAAGAGCTTACTGTTGACGATGATCTAGAGTACAGTACCTCAGTATAAATAACTACATATATTTTTCATAAATTAGAGATTTACTACCATATATCCTCGCATACAACCCGATACCAACTGCAAACTGCATAGACCCAGATCTGCCGTCACATAATGCGCCAACAGATCTGGGTCTATGTAGTTTGTAAGGACTAATCAGTAGAACAAAAAACATAGACCCTGATCTGCCCGCGCATTATGTGATGGCAGATCACGGTCTATGTTGTTTGCATTTGGACAACAAACTCCCAGAATGCAAATTGTTTTAAGATCTGGACACATGCACACTCAGTTTTGTCAGTTTTGTCATGTGGTTAGAACAGGAACAGTAAGGTTTATTTGTTGCTCAAGAAAGTTGTAGGGTAAAAATTGACTGACTCTGTAATGTCAGCTGTGATCAAATTTATACATGCAGATATGAAATATCATTTATGGCAGTTCATTCAAGTAAAATGGAAAACGAAAATCATACCGTTTAAAAACGTAAAATATAAAAAATGGCAAAGCCTCGCAAAGTTTGTATCAACTAATAGTATACTGAAGTTTATTTTAAAAATAAAAACACATTATCCCTAGAAACAAGATATCGGGTGGAGTGAAAGGAAAGAAAATTGTGGCCAAATGAAGAAAGCATACAATTTTTGTTACAGAGATATAGCAGGGTTGTTTTAAAATGGATTTATAATCCAACATGTTCTTGAAACAGTATAAGGGCAGTTTCATCACCAAGAGTCTGTTCTAATTTGGTGTTCCTAGCAATACCCATTTTAGACCACTTAAATACCCTCCTTTGGGGGATTTAAATTAAAGCAAATGTGGCTACCATGTTGTACTTGCTTGTAAGTCGCATAATGCATTGGCAGATCAGGGTCTATGCTCTTTGTTCTACTGATTAATCCTTACAAACTGCACAAACCCAAATCTGCTGGTCCATTATGCTATGGCAGATCTGGGTCTATGCAGTTTGCAGCTGGACCCAACTTATAAGCGAGTATATATGGTAGTATATTTTAGGTTAATGACAATATCTATGTTAATGCAGATTTCTCTTTAATACTTTCAAAATTTGTAACAAAAATGAAGTAAATGCAAAATAAAATAGTTTTTAAAACAAATAAAGAATGATTATTGTCTTGGGCTTGTACTAGTATCCATTTTAATATTACCTTTTCTTTAATAATAGAAGATCTGGAAAAACTGCGGTTACTGCTATATGTAATTATGACCTTTTCCATACACTATACAAGGCTTCAACCATAGCCTATGTTCTGGGAATACGTTATAAAATACACGTACAGTTGGGTTCTGGCCAATACACACCCTGGCTTTCTATCCAATGATGCAATGCTGTAATTGCCACCATGGCAGAGTAATACATGTACACAGACAGGAACAAAGATTAATAGGTGTTTGTGCACATACAGACAGTATCTCATTCTATGATTGAATTCAAAGGGCATTGGCACAATCAGATGCTGCAACTGGAAATGAGATTCTACTCTCATTCCATCCCTTTGATTCTAATATTCATGCCCAATCAAATACATTCTACCTCATTAGTTTCAAGTGTTACCATGGTAAAGCATCTCCTTAAAATAAGTCAAAAACCAAATTATATGACTTCACTGAAAACTTGCCCAACATGAGATTGTGATGCAAATATCTGAGAAAAAGTGAGAGAGAGAGAGAGAGAGAGAGAGAGAGAGGGAGGGAGGCAACATCAAATATATGAATAGTCTTTGAATCACAACAACTTCCTACTTTATGATTCATTTAAGCAAAAAATTTATTTAAGTTTTATGACCGACAATAATCAAACCTCCACTTTTAATTGCTGGGCTATGATTTCCAGGCTGTCCAATCCAAAAATGTCTTCATAAAACCTTTCCCAAGCCAGATGGCTTCATCATACTTTTCTCAAGCAGGGGTGTGGAACTGACACCCTCTTTAGATGATAATTATATCGATACTTTAAAACAATGTTGACACTGGCTACACAGGTTATAGTACATTAAACATTCAGCCCTACTGCTGGCTCCGAGTTGCGTATTACAGAATCATGTGAACATGTGCTATTGTTGACATAGCACCACTGATGTTTGAAGATTTAGCACATGGTTTGCATTTCAGTGTGTAAACTAGATTTGTGTTTGTAAACCAAGCATGACCCCACTGCCCCACAGCAAATCAAAAAGGCAAAGTTCAGCAAGTTAAAAAATTTATGAAAATATGAAAATTTGCTATAATGGAATAAAATTTATGTTATCTACATATGCATACAAATATGTGCATGAAAAATTAATTTGTCTACATCAAAAACCTTGTTGACAAATTAAATTTTATTGGCTTAATTGGATTAATTTATAGATGATCTGGTTTGATTTTTCAGGTCATTATAGCAATTTTCCACAAATTTTTACACATTTTTTAATTTTTTTTACTTTTATTGATGAAAAACTTGTTTGCATGATTCAGCGAAAACCATTTCAGTGTGAATATTGTACAATTCTCTGTGCTTTATTGTAGCAAAGGTTGTCCCTTGAATTTTAATTGTGTATACATCATCATATTATTTGTACTTTCCAACGAGGTATAAATGTATGCCTCTCTGAGAAAAAGTTTAAAGCTGTGCCTCTCATTAAGTTGGTGCATAAGTTTGTTTGGATTTCTTTACACTGTATTATTTTAAAGTTGGAAGTATTCAAATATGAATGATAAAGTAATCTGATTGATAACATATATGCAATTTTTGGTACCAGTTGGCATTACCTTGGTTTGGTTTGTTAACCATACCTTACTCCGATTCAAAAATGTGGCACATCCATGCGATCATTAAAGCGCTTTAGTTTAAAATGAAAAGGATCTAAATTATCCTCCAAATAAAGCAGGGATAATCCTTGGCTTGTGTTATACAACAGCTACTGAAATAAGGTATATGCACATGAAAATGGGCAGTAAGCTGATGGATGAATGGAAATCACAAATTATTATTGTAACTAACTCATTCTTCATTTATTTATTAATTTATTAACTTCTTACTTACCGTATATACTCACTTATAAGCCAAATAATTTAGCAAAAAATAAAACCTGGAAGAAGGGAGGTCAGCTTATCCGTGGCCAAGGTCTAGTATAGCTGTAGTAACACCATATAAAGTCATTTAAGCCATAAACCAGGTCAGCTGAGTACAAGAGGACCTAGGGGTTCAGGTTAGAAGGGTGTGTGTGTGTGTGTGTGTGTGTGTGTTTTGTGTTATTTTACCTGTTTCCTCTATTTCTCATTATATTTCATCATTATATGTTGTCTTGGACTTATGGGTCAGCTTATGCGCGGGTCATGCACTTTTTAATGTTTTTATCAATTCAGTTTGGGGGGGTCGGCTTAAATACGAACGGGGTTTTATGTGAGTATATATGGTATTTGTTTACATATGTATTTATTTATTACCAAAAGCATATGAGAAAATAGCTCTCTCATTGTTCTGTGCTTGGATTTTTGAGAATTCTGGCGATCATGACAATAAATTTTAAAACTGAACATCAAAATTATTTAAAAAGTTCAATTTTTAAAAACTTTAACAAATAAAAAAAGGTATTTTTAAGTGTTAAAATTTTTACAAGTTGTACCATAAAATTTTTTATCAATATTGATTATATAGAGGATATTTACTTGTATTGAGAGAATAACAGATATATTTCATCGAGTGGGTGAAAATACTGAAGTTTTTCACCCACAAGATGAAATATATCCATTATCCACTCGTAACAAGCAAATTTTATTTTAATTTTATGTTGAAACATATTGGCTAGCTGAAGTTTATAACAGATTGAAGTAGCAGATTTCATACAGTATTCTGCATGATAATGTCAGCTGTTTACCATTTATGATCTGCTGTGTTTTGTGTAGATTCAAACAGAAAATTTTAGTAATATAATTCTCTTTCCTAATTCAAGGTAAAAAAAGCACATTAAATAAAAATATATATATGTTGAAACAAATTAAAGATTTGTGGGATTCAAACTTTGGTACTCCTACATAACAGGTCACATGTTTACCACTAGACCAGGGGTCTCCAAACTTTATAAGACGAGGGCCATGTTAGATTTTTTAAGGGGGGTTTGCGGGCTTAAGCGACTGTGAAAAATTTAATTATATGCAAAATCGTTTAGAAAAACTACAACACTTTGCAGGCCGGACAAATCGAAGCCGCGGGCCATAGTTTGGAGACCCCTGCACTGGACCGAGCAATTGACAACATCACAGATAAAATTCTTTGGTTACTTTATCAATGTCTATTGATTGGAGTGAGAAAGAAAAAAAAAAGTTCACTCCAGTGAATTATCAAAATTATTTCTCTTGGAAAATCTACTTGTTCATGAACTAGATAGAGAATATTTGCTTGTATAAAGTGAATAAGGGATACATTTCATTGAGTGTGTGAAGGCACAAGTGAAAATACTTGAGTTTTTCACTTGTGGCAAGAAATATATCTGTTATTCACTCAGAACAAGCAAATTTTCTTTTTATTTTATGCTCAAACATATTGGCTAACTAAAGTATATAACAGACTGAAGAAGTAGATTTCTTACAGTATCCAGTGTGATAATGTCAGCTGTTTTACCATTTATGTTCAGCTGTGTTTTGTGCATATTCACAAAGAAAATGAGTATTAACATAAATCTCTTTCCCAATGTAAGGTAAAAAAAAGCATTAAAAAAAAAATAACATTGTGGGATTCAAACCTGGTACTTTTGCATGACAAGTCACCATGCTTACCACTAGACCAAGCAATTGACAACATGGCAGGCAAAAATTCTTTGGTCATAATGTTATCGATGTCCAGTGAATTATCTAAATTATTTCTCTTGTAAAAATTCCACTAATTCATGGACTAGCATAAAATAAAATAAAATAATACTGCATTAATACATATATTAATATGACATATGATAAAAACAAAAGTCACTGAACTTAAAATGTAATAGACATGGAAATATAATGTATTTAATAATTTTTTATTTCTTGCTTTGATCTTCAATATTCATCGTATCTTTTCATTTTGAAAAGAAACAAAAGGACATAATTCAGAAACACAATTTACAAAAAAATGTTATTTAACAGAAATAAAATATATTGGAATGATACTCACTCGAAACAAGCCATGTAATGACTTCCTTAAGAGGATATTTCAATATTTATGCAAACTGTGTGTACAAAATAAATGTCACCCTTCCAACATTCATAATGAACACATGCCATACACTCAAACTGTTACATCTTTGGCATATACATGTAAACACAACATGTGAGTAAAAGAAAGTACAATAATATTGCACATATGTTGATTCTTAACAAATCATAAAACAAATGGTCTATGTAGGAATGAAAACACAACTAGTTTTTGTGCATCTTGAATAATCAAAGTATTTAGAATACCATCTGTACTCGCTTATAATTCGAGTCCAACTGCAAACTGCATAGACCCATATTTACCATCGCATAATGTTCCAGCAGATCTGGGTCTATGCCGTTTGTTAGGAGTAATTAGTAGAACAAACAGCACAGACCCTGATCAGCTGCTGCATTGTGTGATGGCAGATTAGGGTCTATGTTGTTTGCAGTTGGACTTGACTTATAAGCGAGCACTAATGGTACTAATGGCTTGGAGGATTAGGGAAATATGGTACAATAAACATAATCAAAGGATAAACATTATTAGAAATACAAACAGTTCTTACTAACAGAGAGTAGATGGCATGCCATAAGCTTGAAAAGGATAAATCCCTCAGTGTCCTGGTTTAAGCAGCCAAATAAGCAGTAAATTGAAATTTCCTTAAACTAACACCTCTATAACCTGGCAGACTGGTTACACTTTTCAAGAGGCAGTATGAATACTACTGGCAATTAAATTTTATATTAGTCACCTGTATACAATGACTGAGGAATTACTGTAAACAAGCAATGCCTGATGCAATCAAAATATCATGACTGACTCCAAATATGTATGAGGACACTTTCAACTCATTTCCCTGCAGATACCGAAGAGCAGAAATTATTGGACTAAAAACAAAATCTTATCCTTCTCAATTTAATCATTCAACATGAAAAACCGAAATTAGAGTGATTCCTTTTAAAGTATAGGTATGCAAGCATTAGAATTTAACAGCATGTCAACCCAATAATGACTACATACTATTAATTACAAGAACAATTATAAGAAAACTGGCACACAAAAAACTTTATCCTTATAAAAAATTGGCAATCAGTTATAATTATTGTTTGAAACAGATTATATTGGGGCCTACACTGAGTAAATGAATCTCTGTCAACAGCCAGCATCTTGATACTTTGATTTTAAAATATATCACTTGCATTGAAGTAAACTGCTGTTCACTATAAAACAGCCCATGATTTTTGTCCAAATAGTGTCCATTCAGTAAGTTATATCATATTTTTTGTTCTCAGAAAACACTGGATATCCTTATTCTTAACCCGAAATGAAGATATGATCATTCTGGAAAAGTTAGGTAAATGTATTTCATTTGAATATGTATTTTTAGGCAAGATTTAAAATCCACTAGAAATTTAATCACATGATATTGTCACATCACGATACGCATACTTCATATGGTTGTGTAGCACCTAACAATATCATTTGGCAATATCATTAAGAAACAATAACTCTTTGCAGTTCAGTCATAAGCTGAATCTGAACTCAGTATCCCACCTACAGCAACTTCATGTCAAGCAAGCACTTCTAAAAAATCCTGTATTTATTTCACAAGGTATGACAACTCAGTATGTCACCTACAGCAACTTCATGTCAAGCAAGCACTTCTAAAAGATCCTGTATTTATTTCACAAGGTATGACAACTCAGTATGTCACCTACAGCAATTTCATGTCAAGCAAGCACTTCTAAAAGATCCTGTATTTATTTCACAAGGTATGACAAGTCATAAGTCTTCCAGTGAATCGGAGCTCATGAAATGTTGTAGTAAAAGAATATAATTTTTATTTGCCTTTTTTCATTATTTTGTATTAGAAAAGTAATGTCCATTTTCTTTAACTTCCATCTTCTATCATGCTGCTCTTTCCAGAGTTTTTCCCATGGGCTGAAAAAGTCATTGACATGATTAAAAAAAGTCATTAACATGATTCAAATAATTTCATAATTATGATAGGATATCAAAGACAGAGACATCAGTCTCTATCTCCCTCTCTCTCTCTCTCTCTCTCTCTCTCTCTCTCTATCTCTCTCTCTCTCTCTCAAGGAGTGTGTGATGCTAAATCAGGAGAAGGACCTTTCAGACTATGCAGAAGAAAGGTCACAAATGCAGATGAAACAATAACTTGTCCAATGAAAATGCACATCTCTCCTTTTAAGTATCAATTTTCGAAAGCAAATTCAGCGAAGTTTTGTCCTCTGCCTACCTTGACGAGGTCACCAAATTTGTACACCGATGAACTCTGACTGTGACCCTTTTTGACAGAGCTGTAAAATTGCTGGAAAGGCATGGAAAATAACCAAGTTTCAAGATTCTATCTCAAAGGATATTGGGGGGGGGGGTGATGAGGTTTTATGGGAGTGAATCATTGACCTTGATCATAAACATATGACCTGGTCTATCGTACAGAACATGCTGTCAAATTGAGAAACATAAATGTATTAAGGTTGAAGATAAAATATTGATCTGTGACACTGATTTTTATGATAGGCTCCAAATGTAGTATGCAACATACCTTTACATGAAAATATATAAGTAAACCAAGTTTCATCCATTTAACCAACTGGCTCTAATGTCATTGAGTGGAAAGGATAGCTGACTAAAAACTTATAATATTGTAAACTGACCTTGATATTAAAGATAGGACCCCCAATGAGGCATGTGACACATCTTTTAGTACTGATATAGAACCATAACAAAGTTCCATCCATTTATCTTAAACGGCTCTAAAGTCACATATAATATTGATCCCTGATCATGACCTTAAAAATAGGACCCCAAGTGCAGTACGTGACACATCATTTATATATATATATATATATATATACATATATATATATATATATATATATATATATATATATATATATATATATATATATATATATATACACATACATACATATATATACATACATATATACCAAGTTTCATCCATTTACTTCATATGACTCTAATATCATAGAGCAATAAGGCAAGTGTGATGGAAAAATTTACCCATGACCTATATCTTAAAGATTAGAATCCCTAATACATTATTCAAAATGCTTTATAGTGATAATATATATCAGTAAGTATACTATGTTTCATCAATTTATCTCAAATTGCTTTAAAGTTAAAAAGTGGAAACAAATAAGTGACAGGCAGGCAAATGGAATTGTGAATACTATGTCCCCTGATGTTGTTATCTCTCAAAAAAGTTGCTAAAGATGAAGATTTGGTGCCACAATTAATTGTAAAGTCATATCTCATTTTTGATAAATTATATATGGGAGTTGAAGTGTTTACATGTCAAACACATTCATTGCATATTCTAACATCTATGACTTTTAAAGAGATTGGTGACTGTAAAAAATGTAGAAGCAAAGCTGATAATTTTGAGTTAGCTTTAACAAGCATACAAATGTATATTCTTTCATACATAATGCTATGAACAAAAATCTTACTCATTTATAAATAAATCTTGCATCTTCTTCTAAATGATAAATCCTTCCAAGGCAGTAAACTTTAATTACCGTATATACTCGTGTATAAGACGATACCAACTGCAAACTGCATAGACCCAGATCTGCCATTGCATAATGCACCAGCAGATCTGTGTCTATGCAGTCGTAAGGATTAATCAGTGGAACAAACAACATAGACCCTGATCTGCTGGCGCATTATGTGATGGCAGATTGATGGCAGATCAGGGTCTATGTTGTCTGCATTTGGACCTGGCTGATATGCGAGTACATACGGGAGTATATATGGTAGATCACAAGTTACTTCCCTATTCTAACCATAATGCTCTACAGAATAATTTCCATGGAAAAAGCACAACATCTCACATAATTTCACCCATTTTTGTTTCATAATACTGATATAACTGCTTTAAGAAAGCTGCGCATTTTCATAATATAATTTATCGCCATAATTCTAGAAATAGGTTACCTTTATAAATATATGTGTTGGTAAAGACTTTTGTACAATCAAGTCCATTGTTCCAGGGTATCGCAACATGTTCAGATGCATCTTGGGAAGCATCACATGACCTGGCACCAATGGGAATAAGTTGTACATCAAATTATAAGCTTTTCTGGGCAGCACCCGAAAATGGACCTGATAAAGAGAGAAAAAAAAACACTTAGAATATTTTTAGAATGACTATGAGCATTAAAGGAAGTCTCATGTAATTTTATATTCAACCTTCATTTGTTTTTGAAGGAAACATTGAAAATGATTGTAAAACAATCCAATAGAATAAATGAATCACTCTAAATCACACAAAAATTTAATTAGGATGAAATGACTAATTGTGAATGCTATTGGAAAAGGAGGGATGCATGACAAGTAATTTTAGCAAGGTGCTCTTTTTAGACATTGTGACCAAAGAAAACAAGGAAGGGTATTGAATAACATTGCAGTAACATGCTCTTTTTCCATCTCTGCCACCCTAGGTGTGATCCCTTATTCATGCTGGTGCTAGAGGAAGTGGTTGCCCATCAAAGTTGTTGGTATTTTCCAAGTTCTCTGATTTCCCCCACCTTTAAGACCACCACATAACAACATCTGACCACTACATAACAACATCTGAGCTGTAAACTAGATTTGTGTTTGTAAACCAAGCATGACCCCACTGCCCCACAGCAAATCAAAAAGGCAAAGTTCAGTAAGTTAAAAAATTTATGAAAATATGAAAATTTGCTATAATGGAATAAAATTTATGTTATCTACATATGCATACAAATATGTGCATGAAAAATTAATTTGTCTACATCAAATGGTTTTTGCTGAATCATGCAAACAAGTTTTTCATCAATAAAAGTCCAAAAAATTAAAAAATGTGTAAAAATTTTTGGAAAATTGCTATAATGACCTGAAAAATCAAACCAGATCATCTATAAATGAATCCAATTAAGCCAATAAAATTTAATTTGTCAACAAGGTTTTTGTCAAAATGTATAAGTCCAGGTCATCTACACATGAATACAAATAAACTAGCAAATTTCTTTTTGCCTATGCTGAACGGATTTTGTGTAACCTTGCTAACAAGCTTCTCGGGACAGATGAACAGACATGACCAATTCAAGATGCCTCCACTGCAATCAGTGTGGAGCATAAAAACATATACGGTACTCCCACATTATAATGTTGTCCATGGGAGCCGATGAGTACCATATATACTCGTGTATAATCCGATACCAACTGCATACTGCATGGACCCAGATTGCCATCGCATAATGTGCCAACAGATCTGGGTCTATGCAGTTTGTAAGGACTAATCAGTAGAACAAACAACATAGACCCTGATCGGCCAGCGCATTATGCAACGGCAGATCAGGGTCTATGTTGTTTGCATTTAGACCCGAATTATACGCGAGTATATACGGTATACTACTTTATAATAAAGTACATCATACATATAATTTGACTACCACTTAATGCACTGGGATCCATGACCATACCTGCCTTATAACAAGAACCATGTTAAAATTAAGGGCCTTATTGTGAGGGAGTGCTGTACAGTGAAACTTTCCTAAACCAGCCCCTTTTTAACCCAGTTTCCTCTGCAGACTGGCCAAATATTTTCATCCCAACAAGGTCATTCTGATATTAATCAAACCTCAATACATCAGCCACGTCTACAAAATGGCCAACATTTTTTTTATCCCAGCAGTGTCCAGTTTAGGGAAGCGTCACTATACATAAGTTGTGAGAACCTGTTGTGCCATCAACAAAAAATAAATCAAGGTTTAGAACAAATGAAGGCAGCCAGGGTCTGAATGTCAAACCCACACTCACATAAAAAAATGTGATCAAAACTATATCAAAGTGTTGATGGCAAAGAAACCATCATTCCCTCCCCCCTCCCCCTGAAAAGTGGCCACTATATTTCACCTGTCCACTAATATTGTCTCCAAAAACAAAACCTTACCTGTTTGTTTCCAGCAAACATGAAGCTGTCACTTGCCTCCATAGTAACCTCAATCTCCTGTGGATATGGTGTTTTGTTGTGGATGGTGTAGCAGACAGGAAGCAGGGTTTTCACACTTCCATATGCAGGCACACGCAAATCCACCGATATGGGAAGCTGCTCAAGAGTCACAGTCGGCAGAGGGAAGACTGTTGACACAAATGGCTGTTCTGCCTTAGAGTTCTCAGATTTCCTGTAATAGATGTACAGAGTAGTTCAATGATACAGTCTCTTATCCTGGCAGAGGCACATACCTGCCAACCCCTACAGAGGTATCAGCGTAACCTAAGTGGCAAAAAGTATAATCTGAGCATAAAAAGCGTAATCTATATATTAAATGCCATAATTACAATAAACTGTATGAAAAATGTACGTTTAGTTTTGCTACTAACCTGGATCTGCAGCTGGTTAAAGTTCTTGTCACAAATGGGCAAAATCCACGTGAATTAGTATCAGAATACAAACCACAGAACATATTGGCAAATTATATATACACAACACTCACTTTAACTAGTCCACGTGTCTAACTTTCGCTGAGTGATCGTAAAGTCAACTCCACAAATTCTGCAATGATCATTACCAAGTGCTCAACCTGAGTGTTGTATTTCTCTCTTGTGTTAATCTTTCTAAATTTGTAAAGCACTATTCATTTGTCTTTTTTCTGATCCAACATGTTTTAAAGTTGAACAAAATCCATCTTCTCTAACTTTGTTCAGTCATATATAATACCCGAGAGTCACATCAATAAAGCCTGTTTATCTTAACATCTGCCGCCATTTGTTTTAAAGTATAGACTGGTCCACTACCATTTTCAGTATATTAATAAAATGAATCTGTGAAATAATTTTATAATGAACAAACTCGTCTGTTTTCTTGGAAATGGGTCACATGCAACTGCTATAAATAGAAAATAAGGAAAGTACACAGGAGGTCTATAACAAATGTATTCTTACGCTATTCTTAAACAGCAGTCTTCTTTTTTTTAGAATATTCTCAGATTTATATGATGTGTGGGATTAAAAAGATGATAATAAAAATGACAAACACAACTTTTTTACTACTTTATTATTATTATTTTTAATGTTCCAGAAAAGCGTAATCCATATACAGGCAAGCGTAAGATGTAATTAGATGAAAAAAAGCAGAATGATTACGCCAAAAGTGTAATGGTTGGCAGGTATGCTATTATTAGTTTCTTAGTCCTATTTGTAATTGTAGCAACAAATCCATAGTCGTCTGTCATTGTAATCCTGATAGCAGGTCCAAGATCCTGCATAGACTCATGTTACATAATTATTGGCTAAAACAACTGTTCATAAAACTTAATTCATGGTTTATATTTTTAAGTAAATTTCATTATGATATACAAAGAAGTTGTAGTAAACCGCTTCAGAATAAGCTTATTACATTTTGTAATTATTATTTTTGTAATCAAATTGTAGAAATCTGAAGGATATTAAAAGATTATGAACACAGAACATGAGATGCATTTGTTATAACAAAAGTAATGGATAGGAGAGTAATCATGATTTTTTTAAAGTATCCTATACTGGCATCTAATATAAATGTTGTCATAGTATCCTACACTGGCATCTAATCTATATTTTATCTTAGTATCCTACACTGGCATCTAATATACATTTTATCTTAGTATCCTACACTGGCATATAATACACATTTTGTCTTAGTATCCTACACTGGCATCTAATATAAATTTTATCTTAGTATCATACACTGGCATCTAATATAAATGTTGTCTTAGTATCATACACTGGCATCTAATATAAATGTTGTCTTAGTATCCTACACTGGCATCTAATATAAATTTTATATCAGTATCCTACATTGGCATCTAATATTCATTTTATCTTAGTATCCTACATTGGCATCTAATATACATTTTGTCTTAGTATCCTACACTGGCATATAATATACATTTTGTCTTAGTATCCTACACTGGCATCTAATATACATTTTATCTTAGTATCCTACACTGGCATCTAATATAAATGTTGTCTTAGTATCCTACACTGGCATCTAATATAAATGTTGTCTTAGTATCCTACACTGGCATCTAATATAAATGTTGTCTTAGTATCATACACTGGCATCTAATATAAATGTTGTCTTAGTATCCTACACTGGGATCTAATATAAATTTTATCTTAGTATCCTACACTGGCATCTAATATAAATGTTGTCTTAGTATCCTACACTGGCATCTAATATACATTTTATCTTAGTATCCTACACTGGCATCTAATATACATATTATCTTAGTATCCTACATTGGCATCTAATATTCATTTTATCTTAGTATCCTACACTGGCATATAATATACATTTTGTCTTAGTATCCTACACTGGCATATAATATACATTTTGTCTTAGTATCCTACACTGGCATCTAATATTCATTTTATCTTAGTATCCTACACTGGCATCTTATATACATTTTGTCTTAGTATCCTACACTGGCATATAATATACATTTTATCTTAGTATCCTACATTGGCATCTAATATTCATTTTATCTTAGTATCCTACACTGGCATCTTATATAAATGTTGCCTTAGTATCCTACACTGGCATCTTATATACATTTTGTCTTAGTATCCTACATTGGCATCTAATATTCATTTTATCTTAGTATCCTACATTGGCATATAATATACATTTTGTCTTAGTATCCTACACTGGCATCTTAGTATCCTATGCTGGCATCTACTATAAATTTTGTCTTAGTATCCTACACTGGCATCTTAGTATCCTATATTGGAATCTTAGTATCCTATCTTGGCATCTAATATAAATTTTGTCAAGAGTTGAGTTCTTAAGAGCAAGAGTCATCTTGAGATGACATATGCCCCCAGTTCCCCACTTATGTAAAGACCCCAACTTTAAGTACCCCTACAGTCCAGCTTCAAAAATTTAAATACTACTTATGCTAGTAAATAGTACTTATGCAACACTTTGTTTCCACATGGTTCTTACAGCACTGGAGTTTTTTTCAAGGACTTTTCAAGGACTTCCAAACATTTTCAAAGAGTATTTTATCTTACATAACTTGTATTTTCTCCATAAGTTACTTTGTTTATCACTGCATAAATCAGTACACAAGTTTAAGAAAAAATACATACTTGATACAAGACAGGTCAATTAGTGCTTGTTGCTGATGCTCCAAAAAATGTGCAAGGTAGTAGCAGACGAATTTAGCAATGTGATTTTCTTGTGCTTTTCATTTTTTATGTTTGACTTTAGCACACCTACTCCCATGCTACTAGTGTCACATGTCTTTTGATCAACTCATATTTATCCCATTTTATTATTTTTGTTTGCTCGATAATACTTGCGTGGTCATAATAGGTTATACATCCACCACCTAGCAAATCCAGCCCTCACAAGTCAAAAATGATGTTACAACAGTTTTGACTTGGTTTAGCAACAATGGTGCTAAATGGTTGCCTGCTTGCTTAAAAAGGAAGTCATATGAAAGTAGTCTCCCTTGAACATAGGAATTGGCACCAAAAATACTATAGTCATCAGTTACTTCTGGAGCAGAGGTGCAGACTCCATAAAGATGTAAGTGCGAGGAGTACTTCAGGGGGTATGCCCATATGATAACTGACAAAGTATTATCAGATAAACATATTTCACCTTTGAAAAATTGGTTTCTTTTTCAAAGATGCTACTCAGTTATAATATGTTAGAAGAATAGGTAAGAGAAGGAGGGATTTACATCAATTTATCATGGAGAAGGCCCAGACTCAAGTTTCATAATTTACATGAATCAGCTTCTATGAATAAAATACGGGCTAGCTTCTATGAATAAAAATATGGGCTATAAGGGCTAAGGTTAGCACTTGGCATCTAGCAAGACAGATCATATAGCAGAAAAAAAATGTTTGCTCCCACAAATTCAACAGAAGGAGAGTAATCCATCTTATATGAAGCTACTGAGGGATATGAGTAGTCTGTTGTGATGCAGAAATTATCCCCATCTCAGCTCTTGGGATAAGAAGACTCTAAGGTAGAAGCTATAAAAAGTCATCTCTGACCTCCACCCCACAGTATGGATTATAGAAGATTGGGAGCAGGGTCACCTGAATCCTATGCTTGTGGTGACTGCCTAATCTTGTGAGCTGAAATATGCAAGAAATTCATCTTATCTTGGGTTATTTCCCCTAGATGCTGAGAGGATAACATAAAATATCTGGAATGACAGTACCTGTCATCTCTACCTACTTGAGGTAGAAGTAATTGAGATCTCCCTTTTCTGATTGGCTCAGTGTGCTCAGGTACCACTTCAGTGCCCTGATGAAGTCTTGTAAAGGATCCCAGGAAGGAAGTGGTTTTAAGATGTACTATCAGCTGATCATGAGCGGGAGTGTGTTCTAGGCAACAAAAGCAGGGTCATCATGAACGATCTTGACAAAGTTGCTGATAGTTCGGGTCAACCAATATAGTATGTAGCTCACTTATTCCACCTGCTATAGCCAGGCTACTATAGAGCAGGTTTTATATGAGAGATGAGTCAATAAAGTTCTGGACAGGAGTTCAAATGGTGCTTTGTTCAGCCACATCTGAAGCCATGATCACCTCCATTCTGACAGAGGACTGAAGCTTTTGTATGGAGGAAACAAAGACCTGAAAGTTCGAGAGGTCTTTATTTTGACCCGTGACGTACCTTCCATGATGTCAAAGCATGTATGAGACCATGGAACAGTAGCCCTTCAAATAGCCCAATGAGGAAGTGAGGTTTTTTTGTGGTACTGAGGCTTTTAAAGGGGTCAGATGATTTTGCTCATATCACTGGAAGAAGCTCTCCACATGCCTTCATATACTTCTGAGTGGTAGACCTTCTTGAGTGAGTGAGCCTGTCCACCAAGTGTTCTAAGGAGAGCTTCTTTCTGAGTGCATGCCCAATTTGAGCAGTGCACACAGGTTCAGCCTCTCTGAATTTGGATGGGAAAAACATGCATTCAGGATTGGGTGAGCAAGCGAGGGAGAGTAGGGTCTTCCTGGGAATCCCCACAGCTTGATTCAGAAGGTATGATTTATCCATCTTGAGGAAAGCAATCAGGACTAGTTGGCACTCAGGTCTGATATAGTAGAGGTGAAGGTCAGGAACATGGGAATGCTAATTGGGCACAGATTCTGCTGAAGACCAAGGGGTGAATGGACCATTTGGTATTAATCAGCTGATTCAAGTGGAACAGCAAGTCCACCAGGAAACTTAGACTGCCTGTGATGTAGCGGAATTGAAGATGAATTTATTGATGATGACACCACCTGAGAAAAAATCCCAAGCCAGAAAGTACAGGTCTGAGGACTTGTTCCTCCTTGATTCCTGATGTAGATGATGACAGATGTTGGATAGAATGTGAATGGCTTTACCAGATATTTGCCACCACGAGTGAAAAGCATTCACAATAGCCTTCATCTCCAGGATACTAATATGAAATGAATCAAGGTGGCCCTGTCCCACTCACTTCTAGGAAGGAAGCCAGAAGATGCCCCAGCCTGTTATGTTGGTGTTTGTGCAGATCTTGGTTTTTGGTTGTTGCTCTTGCAGCGAGATGCCTGCTATGAGCCATGTAAGGTCATCCCACTTTGCTGAAAAGGGACCTTATATAGCCCAAACCTTGATCACTGGTCTAGGGGCAAAGGGCAAATTTCAGCTGTCAAAGTGAAAGAAGTATCATCTGCAGAGGTCTCATGAACAAGCAGCCCCCAAGATGACGGGATCCACTGTCATACTAAGGAGACCAAAGAGGTGTAGAAATTCAAGGGCTGAAAATGGATTCTCTGAGTAAATAATAGACACCAACAAAATGATTCAAGACACATTCCTGAGAGATGATTCAAGAGGGTTCAGAACTCCATGTACAAATGAATTAAATTATGGGATCAGATGAGGTCAGATTAGACCTTGCTGACAAGGAATCTAAGGCAAAGCAGAAGTGAAACAAGCTCTTTCCAGTCTTGGTACAACAATACTGACCTGCTGCTTTTGAGGAATCCTGACAGGTAGTATGATGTCATAGACATGGAGGAGGTTTTGAAGTGCAACAGGACTCCATACAAGTTTCTCATGAAGCCCCAGAAAGTCATATTCAGACTGAAAGGAAGTGCCCTAAACTGAACACAAACCTTATGAATTCCAGGAAGACTTGTGAATGAGAATGTCAAGGTATGCATCTTGGGGGTCTAGGCTGACTGTGGAAACATCATCCTGAACAGTGTTGAGAACAAATCACAGTATCTCCATTCTGAATGTGTTGTCCAAATGAAGTGGATGACATAGTTTGATCCATGAGCAGATGATGCTTGCCATTGGCTTTGGGACCCATGAAAAGGCATGGAGAAAAATCCTAGTAAGTTTACAAAGTGAGAAATCTCAACTGCCCTTTGTGTAAGGAAAGTTTTGCTTTTTGCTGCTGAATGTCCACTTGAATGGGTCTCTTGGAGTGTCTGTAGCAAAGGGAGCCTTTGATAAAGGCAGAGGGCCTTGAACATGGTCTAGCAGCCCTCTGAAACAACATATAACACCCACAGGTCAGCGAGGCAGTGTCCCTTTCATTCTTTGGAAAAAGTTGAACACATCTTCCCCCTTCCTTTCCCTGAGTCAGTCCTTGATGGGATACAGTTATCTCTGGGTGTTCAATCAAACATACTCCATCATCCTGGTCTGGTACTGAGCATCTGGGACTAGACCACTGCTGATGCCAGTAATGGGTTATGGTGTAACTGGGATCTGTGATTGACCTATCTGTTAATGTTCCATGGAGGTGTCATGGGTCTGGTACTGGTGAGCATGGGTATAATCACTGGAAAGGCAGTGCATCTGACTCGGAGTTGGGCTGTTGTTGCTGACACTGGGTACTATTCATGTCTAGAAGCTGGGACTGGTTTTATTGGGCGTGACAAGCACTGTACCCAGTCCCAGAAGTAGAAGTCAAAATCATCCGGTAAGGCTGCACCAATGCTGGAATCGAGCTGGTCCAGGGTAAGCTAGTGTCTGAAGTTGAGGGCTGGTACTGGTCATACCAGGCAAGATCACTATAGCCATTGCTGTCAATACACATAGAGGTCATATCTGAACTAAAGTGTAAGCAGTCCAGGGATGAATGACATCCTGGGATGAAGTCCAGTACTGGCTATCCCAAGAAAATCACAGTATTCGTGTCTTGTCCAGCTGGGCCTCAGTACCATGTCCAAACTGGCCCCAAGGGTTTTGCCATGGGAAACAAGTATGGTTGACCTCAGAGACTCAGCAAGGAGATGGTTGGCTAGCAGGGTGAGGTTCTAATGGCATCTAATCGATCTTTTCTTGCCCTCTCAATGGTCCAGGGAAAGTTGCTTGACAGAAATGGTCACCCATCTTCCTCCAATCATTGTGTACACACGTTGCATGTGTGTCCTGAGTTGCACTCAATAGAATTAAATGTATGTGGGGTGATTATCCTCTGCCAGCTTGAAACACTACATTTAATCTATCCATTGTACTTGGCACATGTAATTAGAGACAGCAAAACAAAGGCATATATAGGTAAAAATCAGACAAGCATCATGTTAGCTACCTGAGAAGAGGGATGCTAACACCAGTGTAATGGTTCAGGAAACAATTTTAAAAATCCACTAAAACAAAGAACAAAGACACCAATGTATGAATAAAAGGCTAATTATTGCTAATGTTAACAAAGAAGGGTCAAGTACTGAATTGAATCACAAGTACTAATAACCACCATGCAAGCAATTAGGACAGTACTGACTGAATCAATGCATGATGAAGTTGAAAAATGAGGTGATAAATATTCTTCAGGAATGAAAGTCGAGTGAGAGAAAGGTAGAAAACAGATGAAGCACACATCCCTGAAATGAGAATTTGCTCCAACAGCAAAAAGGCACAAAGAGAAGTGGAATCTGCAAGTCCTTCATAACAAGTGAGCACTCTGATATGAGCAGAAAAAGTAACAAGTGACTATAGGGTTTTTGGCACCAATTCCTATATCAATCGGGAGACTACACTCGTCTGACTTTCTTTTTAGGAAGGTGTAGGTTATGCTAATGTGTAGGTGTAGGTTATTCTAATGAGTATGTGTAGGTTATGCTAATGTGTAGGTGTAGGTTATTCTAATGTGTAGGTGTAGGTTATGCTAATTTGTAGGTGTAGGTTATTCTAATGTGTAGGTGTAGGTTATGCTAATGTGTAGATGTAGATTATGCTAATGTGTAGGTGTAGGTTATTCTAATGAGTAGGTGTAGGTTATGCTAATGTGTAGGTGTAGGTTATGCTAATGTGTTGGTGTTGGTAATTCTAATGTGTCAATGTAGGTAATTCTAATGTGTCAATGTAGGTAATTCTAATGCATAGGTGTAGGTTATTCTAATGTGTAGGTGTTGGTTATTCTACTTTGTAGGTGTAGTTTATTCTAATGTGTAGGTGTAGGTTATGCTAATGTGTAGGTGTAGGTTATTCTAATCTGTAGATGTAGGTTATTCTAATGTGTAGGTGTAGGTTATTCTAATGTGTAGGTGTAGGTTATGCTAATGTGTAGGTGTAGTTTATGCTAATGTGTAGGTGTAGGTTATTCTAATGTGTAGGTGTAGGTTATGCTAATGTGTAGGTGTAGGTTATGCTAATGTGTTGCTGCAGGTTATGCTAATGTGTAGGTTATGCTAATGTGTAGGTGTCTTTTATCTAATGCTACTCAATCCTCTCAGCTTACCTTCTCCAATGGATTGTGTACGTGCCCAGTGAAACCGAGGGATGAATCGAGTTTAAAGGCTTTAAACTTATGCATTCTGCTGCACATTCTGTTTTCTTCAGGCAAACTGAAATATATACATTTTCTTCAGTTCAGGTGAAACAAAATATAAACATTTATGGAAAAATCCGATATGACTGATAGCAATGTTAATATGCATGTACTAGCTCACAGTGTAGTAACACTACTGTATGTTTGTTCAGAAATTGTGATTTCTTAAGCAAAGCTGTCTTGTTGCTATAGCAGATCCTTAGTAAATTGCAAATCCAATACAGTGTCGCTCAAATGACCATACAGTCTCTTTCTTACATCACCTTGAAAACTGTGGCTACACAGGAATAACTGGTCAAGAAATTTGGATTCTGCAACACATCTATTAGTCCCAATATAAAACCAGCATATTTGACTCAGTAAAAAGAATTGTAGGTGCCAAATTCATACTTGATAATTGCAAATTCTGGAAAACATTTACATTACTACAGTGTATAGCTATTAATTGTATTTGTTATAGATTCTATGACTTTACCTACATCAAAATACTCATGACTTGATAGGCTGATGTAGTACTAATGTACATAAGATCAGATGGAAGAACACAAATTCTGAGACACTGCTATCCAGGGTATTTTTTACTATTGTAAACATACCGTTCCAAATAATCTTTATAATATTTTTTAAAATTTCTCTTCTTAATATGTTACCAGAAAATGTATATTAACATCCAAAACATTATTAGAGGAATTATTGTAGTGATTTCCATTTAAAAACATTTTTTACTATTGTTTTAAGTATTATCAACTGTGGAACAATATCCGAGGGAGATAACTACTACTAGAGCTAATCATTGACCTAAATTTGAGTTGCCTCCCTTAACATATGAAATTAACCTGACATGTCAGTGGATCTTTACTTTGTTACTAATTTTAGTAAATCCAAAAAGTTTGTTACTATTATTAGTAATAAAAGCTATATTTGGTAAAAGAGAATAGACACTATGCCATAGGCATGGAATGATTGAATTCCCTCCAAGCCAAAAATGGTCATCACTGTTGTGCATTATGTCAACTCCAAACCTCTTATTTCAAGTGGACTGTTCAATTTTTTAGTTCTAAGATTTGCCAGATTTATGATGTCTGTTTTATAGTGGCACTGTGACATCATTTGTTAACAACCAAACTTTAGCCCTCCTGACTATCAACCAAACTGTTATCTATGAATACAATGCATACATGAACTAAGTTGGAAGTTTACTTCAGATAGATGATACTGAGTAGTACAATTATCATGCTCCTTGATGTGTATAACCCACAACAACATTGTAATACCTTGTTTATTATAAAAAATAACATGGCAAAGATTGCTAACAAATAGAGGAGTAAAACAACAGTATTCCTTTATCTTTGAGAATATATCATGATTATAAATTGTGATTTAAAAGAATGAGTGCATACCTCCTTGCAGTTGAGACTGGAATGTGTCAGTGTGAACTACATAGGAACTCTGAAAAAAGAAATTTAAAGAAATATTGCATATTATCACCTGCTTTTAATGAAGTTTTCTGAAACCTGATAATGTGAATTCACTTTATTCCTAGGATACCAGTTTTATGCTGGTTTTATATTGGGACTAATAGATGTGTTGCAGAATCCAAATTTCTTGACCAGTTATCCCTGTGTAACCACAGTTTTCAAGGTGATGTAAGAAAGAGATACCAAGATTCCTAGATTTCATGGTTACTATAAATCACGAATTTACCGAAAGGTCCAATGAATAAAAATCCATCTGTGAAAATAATAGGAACCCCTTCACATCAGAAGTATATCCAGTAAGTGAGGTACCAAAGAAAAAAACATCAAAAACTTATATTCATGCACATGAATTAACATGAAGTACAATTTATTTCAAGAAAGATAACTCTGCCTTATTTGGACACTTAACAAACAACTGTAATAGTAGCAGCAATAACAAATGTATATGCTACCAATTCATCGAAGAGTATTTTGCCATATTCAAATAGGATTTGACTGATCAATACTCACAGTGCTCATGTAGCTAGGGCATAACATAACTTGCTGGTAAAGCCTCCCTGGCATACAAAACTCAAGATCATACTCCTTATGTGATTAAAAGTATACACTTGTCGATTGTCAGGCATCTTTGGTGTTTCATTGGCAAGTAGTGTCACACTAGCATTACACCACACCTGTTATTGAATCAAACCCACCCTCAGGGTTCCAATACATCTGATAGTATGCCTAAAAGTTTTGTTTCAGCACATCATATCTCTATTATGTAATTCAAACTAAGACAATTTTGATAGGGATGGATTTAAAAAGAAATAGGGTTGCTTTACATTCAAGCTAGAGGCCTGAAGAAGTGATACATTACTGAGAATCATGGTGTTCACAAGTGAGGTTTGTAGTAGTCCAGAAGACTATTATCTAAGATTCATGGTGTTTACAAGTGAGGTTTGTGGTAGTCCAGAAGACTATTATCTGAGAATCATGGTGTTCACAAGTGAGGTTTGTAGTAGTCCAGAAGACTATTATCTGAGAATCGAAAGTTAAGATGTCAATTAGGTCAAAAATGAACAGTCATACAAGAAATGGAGCCTCCCTTACTCTAACCAGGTCAAAGTGACCCCACAGTGAATGCCAAAATATTATAGGTGAGAACAAGCCTTGAAAGATCAGAAGTCAAACCTGGAACTTTTCTAACTCTAGAAACAAGCTTTACCACCTGAGTAACTCTAGTCAACATCACTAGCTGGTTCCTGTTTCAAAAACAAAGACCTCAAGAGCTGGGAAAATGCTTGTTATGCTAATCTACAAATGTAATAAGCTCTTGTAGATGTATATGTCTGTATATGTCTTGCTGCATTTTTTGTGGGCTGTTAATTATTTAATTCGGTAACCAATAAAGGATTTCTTACCAGCTTTATACTACTGTCCTGTATTTCTACTGGCCAGGGTGATGTACAATGAAGCTCTGGCATGGCCAGGAAGGGCTCATCAACCTGTACCACTTCTGCAGCTTCAAACTGGGGAGATAAAAACAGTCATATTTACCACGTTTAATAGTTAAATTCCAAACAACCAATTAAGCATGATGATTAATTTCTATCTTGCAAAAATGTGCCTGGAACTATCCTACCAAAAGCATCAGCAATGTACCATTAGTGACACTGAAACATTTATCAAAACTTGACTATTCAAGTAGTATGATTTATTAAAAATCAACATAACTTGAAATCATGTGATCATTACATTATGATGTTAATGATATCACATCACTTTTTTACCTAGGTGCATTGTAGCACTATGAACTCTGGGAAAAATTGGATGTAAAATGACATGGTTGTAACTTCTGTCTCTTATTAAATAATGAAAAATCTAATACAATTTTAATAACTGTAATAACAGTCCTGTGAAAGAAAATCATAATGTCAATGAAAAATATACGAGACCATTGGAAATTTTTAGGAATTTTTACAACACTGCTGCCAATTAGCCATGAAGACTTTCTGTTGAGAAAACTCAATGCGATCCCAATAACTCTGTCATACTGAAAAAATTCACTCACCAACATACACTTTTCTTCGTGTATTTGACAAAAGGAATCTATGATCTTCCATCTGTGCAAATTTGATGAATTTTTAAATACTCATTCAACTGTAATTTTATGGGTAATTAGTGAAAGGGTACTTTATCAATACTTTTCTAAATTATGACCATTACTTGGGGATGTATATTCAACCAACAGTGCAATAAAATCGACACCAACAAATACGCTTTTAAGTTACTTGGAATTGCTTGGACCCTTAGCTATGTAAAATATAACTGTCAAAAAGTTTATTACTCCTACATTTCACAAGTTATTATTCTTCATGTCTAATCTTAGATATCATATGACAAATTAATTTCAAATTATTATTAAATTTTGCACAGATTAACTGGTTTCTTTGCACAGTCTAAAAGTGACATACAGATAGTGTTGTTCCATCTGATAATATTTCCCACACTTCAACTTCATGCCTTAATCATTTTCTGTGAATGTAGCACAAAGAAAACTTCAACAAATAATACTTGCTACACCATATACTTCTTAATATCCCAGTTTGTCTGACACATTGGTTGTCAAAATAGGTTTCTTAAGAAAAAACAGTATGAAGCCATCAAAAAGCACAAAACTGTTTAGATGGAAAATGTCTTGGACTATGTAAGGACTTCAGCATACATCATTCTGTACACAGACCTATTTGATACTGTGAAACCCAGATAGCAATATTAAACAGATGAGCTAGCAGCATACATCATTCTGTATACAGACCCACGTGATACTGAGAAACTCAGATAGCATTATTAAACAGACATGTTAGCGGCAAAAGCATTATGTTAATTTTAATAAAACAGAGCTGATATAAAGCTTTAAAGACCTTGATAGGCATCAGTATTGAGTAAGTCTTACTCTCATATTTAAAGACAAGATTGGGAGTCATCAGCATAATAAACTGAACTGATCTTAGAATTGTTCATAAACACCTCATCTTTGCCTCAGATGATGTTTTGCAAAGTAAACCATCTCTTTGGCACTGAAATTCACCTATCCCACAACCTTGATTTTTCACTTTTTCCTCTCCTACTGATAAGAATTTTCCAATTTACAACTTGGGCTAATTCTGTCCACACGCTTTGTATAATATAATTCTGTACACCCAAACACCCCCAACCCTCATCCAGGGGTCATAACCCCAATCCACTGCATACGTGTCCTCTTTCTATGACTGCATGTATAGAGTTAAATAAAAAATCAAAAAAAATAAAAATTGAAATTTCACAGTAATCACAACTTTTTGTATTTGACCTTTCATCACTTTCCTTGAATCCCAGGGGTGGGGTCCAAAAATTATACCCATCTCACAGATAGTTACTATACTGGCAACTTATCTCCCAAGTTTGGTGAATTTCCTGCCAGCTGTTTAGGAGATTGAGTAATGGACAGATGGACAGAAGGACAGATCAAGGGTTATCACAATATCCACAATTCTTAAGCATGGGAATATCAATTCATTTTTTATCTCATCCCCAGGTTTGATGACCATACATTCTGGCAAAGAGATTACCAAATCAAAATTTTAAGCAAAAACTAACACTGGACATATGTCAGATAGTGAGAATACTGTCACATCAATTTTTTGAATTCTGCAAGGTATCTTAAAGGTGAGAGAATGAAACAAAATTATCAAAAAATTGCTTTTATATCATTTTAGAGCACACTGAACTGCATACAAAACAGCATTCACATTTATTGGAGAACAAGCATGATTCATAAATTGTATAAAATATTGTCTTTAATTTTTCACACATTTAAAAAAAAAAAAATTTTCAGGTATACAAATAATTAAAGGCAATCTATTATCATTTTCTTAGTTACCTAAAATTTGCGTAATTTAAATAAGAATAAAGATCTCATAGCCAAAGCATACAGGTCAAAAATATTTATAATTTTGATGGATGGGTTGTGTATGAAAAATTAAAGGATATGAAAAATTTTAATGAAAAGAAAAATTTGAAGATATGAGAAATCAGAGTGTATGACAAATCAGAGTGCATGAAAAATCAGAGTGTATGACAAATTAGAGTTTATGAAAAATTATAGTGTATGAAAAATCAGTGTATGACAAATTAGAGTATATGAAAAATCAGAATGTTTGCAAAATCAGTGTATGACAAATCTGAGTATGACAAATTAGAGTTTATGAAAATCAGAGTGTATGAGAAATCAGTGTATGACAAATTACAGTGTATGAAAATCAGAGTGTATGACAAATTAGAGTATGAAAATTCAGTGTATGAGAAATCAGAGTGCATGAGAAATCAGTGTATGACAAATTAGAGTATGAAAAATCAGTGTATGACAGATTAGAGTTTATGAAAAATTAGAGTATAATTAGAGTTTATGAAAAAAAAATTAGAATTAGAATTAGAGTGTAATTAGAGTGTATGAGAAATTAGAGTGTATGAAAAATCAGAGTGTATGACAAATTAGAGGGTACGAAAAATTAAAGGGTGAGAGTGTATGACAAATTAGAGAGCCAAAACATTAGAGGATATGAAAAATGATAAACAACACAGTTGATGCAAATAGTACATACATATATGGACATATGCATGGGAAAAAAATCAATGTATCATTTGCTTCCTACCAAACTTACTTTCATGGACATAATCTTGACTGTGACTTCAAATGGCTCCACACAGTTCAACATAAAAGTCTCTTTCTTCTGACACATACATGGAATAACCTGATTCTTTTTCCTCACTTCCACCATGTAGTTTATCTAAAGGAAAGAGAGAAAGCATTAAATCCGGGTGGTTCTCTAAGTATGGAACTTCTTTTTTTTTTCCTAACCCAAAATTATCTGTATACTGGAAAAAACACACTAATAAATACAGTAATTTTCTACATACCTATTATCAGTGAGTTCTACCCAATTCTGATTAAATTCTTAAACTGTGTGAATTTAGAATGACTGGCAAAATAAATCAAAACTTGATGGTAGGTATAGTCTGTATCAATATTATAACTTGATGGAAGGTATAGTCTGTATCAATATTATAACTTGATGGAAGGTATAGTCTGTATCAATATTATAACTTGGTGGTAGGTATAGTCTGTATCAATATTAAAACTTGATGGAAGGTATAGTCTGTATCAATATTATAACTTGATGGAAGGTATAGTCTGTATCAATATTAAAACTTGATGGAAGGTATAGTCTGTATCAATATTATAACTTGATGGAAGGTATAGTCTGTATCAATATTATAACTTGACGGAAGGTATAGTCTGTATCAATATTATAACTTGACGGAAGGTATAGTCTGTATCAATATTATAACTTGATGGAAGGTATAGTCTGTATCAATATTATAACTTGACGGAAGGTATAGTCTGTACCAATATCATAATGGTTTTATGATTAAGAATCTAATTGGTTAAGGAACAGTATGTTAAAACAACTATTTTTGATTGTATTTATCCCTGTATTATATGTAGCCAACTATGAACAGCATATCACATGATCTGTTACCAGATCAGTGTCAATGCTGTTTGTTTTACCTTTAATTTCAATAGTCTTGTTCAACCCTATGTCTCTCACAGCTCCGTGAGACCTCTGCCAAATTAGAGTCTGGTAAAACTTAATTTTCCTATCAAGCCAGAATGAGGCATCTCCAAAATTTGGAAAAGTGATGTTATTGGTTGATGACATGAACTGATGTAATACTTCATTGTAAATGATTGGATGATGTCATGTTTCATTGTGATGATGGGATTATGTCATGTTTCAATGTGATGATGGGATGATGTTATGTTTCATTGTGATGATGGGATAATGTCATGTTTCATTGTGATGATGGGATGATGTTATGTTTCACATTAACATGGACAGTTTCAATAGATAATTGAGACACACCTCCTGCATCTAGCATTTGTTTAAGAAAGTAAGGTTTAAGCTTACAATAGAATTTTAAGCTTACAACAGAATTTTGGACTGAAAGATTGAAGAAAGTATGCTAAACAAATTCTGAGACAGCAATAAGTGTTTTTGTTGTTTCACTTCTACAAAGTTTGACCAAAGCGCCTTATATCGGTAACAGTGATCAATTAGGCATTTAAACAGACTATCGCCTGGCGGTGATCTCATGAAGCCAAGTGAAAATATGGTTGAATGAGACGTTATTTTCAGATGAACACTTTGACTCAGAAATGCAAGGAAATTATGCATTGGAAGATCTAGGTCTTGGATGTTTAAAGTTGGGCACACATTAAACAAGGATGGGCTCACATTAAACAAGGTGTTCACACATTAAATAAGGTAGGCACACATTACACAAAGATAAATATGGTACCAATGCACATACACATAATTAATCATGATGCTGTAGAGGAGAAGAAAAACAAAGAACACTAGAAAATAAAACGGATTCGACCAAGATTAGTTTACTGACATTTACTACACAAAATTTTCATAAAATTAAGGAAGAACAATTTACTCTGTGGAAACATTATTGGTTTATTTGATATTATTGAATTCATTCATAATGAGTAATGCTGAGTCTGAATGAAATAGCAAATTTCAGGAAGCAAACAAATCATCACTAAAATTTTAAGCCCACTCAATTTTTTTATGAAAGCATAATTACCTGCCATATCATGACATGTCACATGAAGAATACGATATTCAACCCCCAAGCTCCTGACACAGTCATGTTAATAAAAGAGCACAATTTGCAATAAATCTTGAGAAAAAAGAGAGAGAGAGGAAGTGAACTTTCACTCACACATTATACCAGTAACCTGAAGCCTGTATAAACAGTAAACAGTCATGATTTGCATAGCTTCACACCTAATGTTCATGGAAAACTATTACCACTACAGTTAATAGAGGCAATTAAAAGATATAGGAAGTCAGAGATAAACAACCACCATTCTAAAGATTTCTCAACTGACTGACAATAGCTAGTGTGATTTTGTGTTGCTAGTTCTGCTGCATGAGAGTGTATTAGGCTAATTTGCACAGGTAAAGCACATGAAAGGAAACAACCCAATTTGTTTGAAGTTAGATAAATCAAAGATACCTGTGGAAGAAACAAAAGTTATTACACTTCACTACCTTGAATAAGAATGCTTAAGCCATCTTTGTTCAAGATTACTGACTAGTTCGTGATCAGCAGCAATGTTTCTTTGAAGTCTGATTTTACTCCATACATAAAATGCAAAATGTGATTATTTTGGTAGCTAAAATGGTAAAGTTAGAAGCAGTGCAGAAACGTGACTCATTTTTTAAGGCCAAATGTCAAAATGCTGCTGTAATTCAGGGAAGGATAAGTAATATGCAAAGCCAGCAAAGACCAGCAAAACTTAATTTCTGAACTAACTGTTGATGGAGTTTGATTTTGTGAAGCATCACAGATCAAGGGGTAGCATTGTATACTTTGCACATACTGCAAACAACATATCGATATTAGTCATTCTGGAGTATATGACCTCTGTTGGCACAGTAACAACAGCCTGCATTGGGACAATGCATGACTGCTGTGCTCAATCCCAAAAGTAACTAACATATTTAAACAATCATTGACAGACCAAGTCACAAAAGCTGAAGTGCTTTTTCTAATACACAGTACCATCCAGTCTCTAATGAATGCAAAAAAAGAACACTAATGACACTTGCATGACCTTCAAACATTCCAATGAACACTAATGACAATTGCATGACCTTCAAACCTTCCAATGAACACTAATGACACTTGCATGACCTTCAAACATTCGAATTAACACTAATGACACCTGCTTGACCTTCAAACCTTCCAATGAACTACTGAGCCGCAAAATCTATAACTACTAATTAATACTGTATTCCACTGTCTAATGGATCTTAAAGACAGAAACTTTGTATTTTTTTATTTAATGTCTGTATGATTGTGATTTTGTGAGTGTACATGTGTATGTGCATGTGTGTGTGTGTGCATGTGTGTGTTTGTGCATGTGTGTGTGTGTGAGATGATGTTTTATGAAAATATTTTTATCTACCAGCTATTTTTTGTCTGAAAGTGTATTAAAATACTTCAAGGAAAACATTTTATTTTCTTGCATTCAAATTTTCATTTAAAGTCATTTTCTATAGGCTTTTAAGAGTAGACAACTCATTTTCAATTGTACAAAGTTGCTTATTTAGGTCCTGCATACTGACTCCCTTGGGACCACAAAACAAACATTTTGAGTCACAAAAGCCTCCCAACACTGTTGAAAGGTTGGCAGGTATATGAAAGATGTGTGATATAAAACATCAACAACTACCTGGACGGACAGATTCAGAAGTTTGCAAACAGAATTGGATATCAGTAGCCACTGTTTCATAAGCACTTTGTTACTAAGGATATTATGATGAGTAACCATGTGGATTTGTGGATGCTCCTTGATTGATTCAATAATTTTACTAGAACATTCTGGAGAAATTCATATTACAGGCCATTTGAGAATCTCTTGCATTGGAATAAAGCAACCACACTTTATTCATCACTGTTTATATGGCAAAGCATGCAAGCACATATCATTGCCTTTGTTTGGATTTAGTAAAACTACCCCCAAAAAATTATTTTTTGCCAATTGGTAATTTATGTTGCTATAATGCTCAAATTAAAGATGCCCTAAAATTTAATGATGTTAAAACATTGTGATTCACCATCAACCTACAAATGAAAAGAACAGTCAAAGAAATAATCATAACTTAAACTATTGATTTCTTCCAATGCCATACTTTGATTAAACCTACCGTATGTACTCATGTACAAGTTGGACCCAACTGCTAACAAATATAGACCCTCATCGACCATTGATAATGTGCTGACAGGTCAGGGTCTATGTTGTTTGAGCTACTGATTAGTAATATTGCAATGTTTACACATGTAAAGAACTTAGTTTAGTTTACTGCCTGTAATTGTTTACAAAAAATTGGTAATAGTGTAAATGAACATGCATGTGGCTATCAATAGTGTAAATGAACATGCATGTGGCTATCAATAGTGTAAATGAACATGCATGTGGCTATCAATAGTGTAAATGAACATGCATGTGGCTATCAATAGTGTAAATGAATATGCATGTGGCTATCAATAGTGTAAATGAACATGCAAGTGGCTATCAATACTGTAAATGAACATGCATGTGGCTATCAATGACGCAAGAACTACCCTTTCCAATTAAATGATATATTTCCACATCTGTGCTTAAGACAATTGTTTAGTATGATTTTTCTGTTAATTTTTTTTCTTAAAGTATTGATGATATTCACATCAAATGGGGCATCACTCGGAAAAAGCCAAAGCTGATGAGAAATGGTTGTAACGCACATTACAAAACATTTCACATCAGGGTGATTTACCAATCCTGTTGACAAGCAATTCTTGAAACTATTAACCTTTGAAAAACAAGTTCATTAATTGAACCTTTGACGAGTAACACTTTATTTGAAAGAAACACTGTTTCAACTTGTAAGCTACTTCAGTTTCTTATAGTCATTGTAGATCATACAAAAGCATCATATAAGCATGTCCAGGGTAGTATGTCTAGTTGCTTTATCTATTTTTTCATCATGTACATATGCAGCAGTATGAAACAATCACATGACAATTCTAAGGTTGTTTACCTAAATTGTCAGCTATATTCAGCAAAGACATATCCTAAAAACTGAATCCTGTCACATTAAGAGGTAAAGGATGTACAAAAAATGAAACAACTGCAAGTTGAGCAAGGTATGGCATGCATATTGTTTGTGTATCAATAGCTGTCAGCTGTAAACCTACTGTGCAGATAAGGGGAAAGGTTGAGTTTCTAATTGTTTCGATTAAATTGCATTGTTTCGGTTACAGTTTACCATTTACATGTTTACAAACTTTGGTAAATGCTGCAGTCTTACTGATTAGTCCTAACAAACAGCACAATCCCAGTTATGTCTGAGTATATACGGTAATACAGAGTCAGTTCAACTGAGATACAATTACCTGGACTATCAAAATACATGTACTTGCCATCTTGCTTTCAAAAACAAAAAATGGAGTTAAAGAGAGAGACAGAGAGAAATGTAAATCTGCTATAGGATAATCTGCAATATACCATATTTTAAAAAAAATAACATTCTTGAATATTGATATAAGGTATACTTACATGCATGAAAATGTTTCTGTTTCCAGTTTGCAGACATTTAATGAATAATGTTTTGGAACTCTGGAAAAGCAATGACTTCAGTTAGAATTTATCTCAGTGCTACCTCAAAACTAAAAGTGGAGGGTGAGGCACATATATTTAATATATGTGGGTTGCTGTCGGTTTTATCACATTGTCTACTAGATGTATGTGGTAATATCAGCTAAAATTTGATTGGTAATGTGTGTGTTTCAATTGTGCCTTCAAAAACCATCGATACTGTTTATTTCAGGTCATTTTATGCCTTCCTTTTGCAACAGTATCATCACAATGGCAATGCACTTTGTAACAAGAGTTCCTAGAAGGGACTGATGCTCTACTGGGCAAAAAGAATTTCCAGGAAATCAAAATACGACCATTTCTTCCTTTTAACCATGTCTACAATTTTGAGTGATGAAAACATGTGGTTTCATATAATTTCATTCATGCTGCAAGATGGCATCCAAGGTAAACAATTGCTTAGAAGTACTTTGTCAAAATCTGTGAATATCATATGATTTTTCATTCATCTAGGACTTATTCATCATGGATATTGTTCATCTAAGTACTTAAATGCTTTTGGTAAATCCTCATTGTATTATTTTTTGAAAATACTTACAGAGTTCTGCATACAAATAAAATGGTAGTAAATCTAACAATGTCAAAAATACTGTATAAAATAATCAATGGATCCAGTCTATTTGAGTTCTCTGAATTCACCCAAGAGGATACTCATGATGTGGAAGTAAATTCATACAGAAAGGTAATCCCAGATTTTATCCACATCAAGGAAAATCAAGACAGTATCCCTATCCATGTCAGGAACAACTCATCATTGAAGCAGATGAATGAACCTAGGACTAATTTCCAACTCTACAAATACTCATAGCAACATGGTTATGTGTACAAAATCACTACTTCACATGAAAATAAAGTTAAATGTACTGTATTCCCATCAACAAAAAACATTTTATTTTAGGGCAGTGCCTAAAAAACTGACATAAATGCAAAATCTGACTGGATGGACAGATGGATGGATGGATGGACAAGGTAATACCACATACTCAAACCATATTTTTGGTGGGGCGTAAAAAATTTGACATGATAACTGCTGGAATCAGTATACTCATAGTCATCTTAAAATTAATTTGACAAAATGTTCTTAAGGTAAAACACCTTTAATTTATTTTAATGAATTCTTTGAAATCTTTATAACATGTGTGCCAACTTTGTAACAAAAAAGGATGTTTTCCACATGCAAGGAGTTAAACTATTAGAATGCCATTAAATCTTACTTTTTGACAGATTGTTGTTTACAAAAATAAAGTTAATTCATTTTTTTATTTCTGGTGGATCCAGAGGGGGTGGGGCTCAGTTGAAATCCACACTTTTCCAGTTCAAATAGTACACTTTTAAGTGAAGAATAAAGAAAGATGGCCACTTTATGTAAAACAAACCACACCTTTTTTTAAATCAAACCCTTTTAGTAAAAAATCATGGATCTCTATTTATTTGCAAAGCATCTGCCATAACTATGTGTCACATACAATTTTTCTATTATACCGATAGTGTTACTATATTGCATGAAAACTCATCTAATTCCATATGCTACTTACTGCAATCTTAGTTTTACTTATAACATTAGTAATATTTTGAAAAATCGTTTATTTATCAGTGATAGCGGTGTTTACAAAAACCCAAGTTCATAACACTGTTTCTGTAAATTATGAGCTCAAAAGATAATAAATTGCATAAAAACAGAAGGTCTTCACTTATTGTGACATACAATTGCATAGAAACAGAAGACCTTCACTTATTGTAACATACAATTCTTTTAGTTATCAACTCATTCTCTTCAAAAACAATAGACAGAAAAATGTATTGCAATCAAAGAGGATATGATGCTTTGAAGTAATATTGTGGTTAGTATCACATATAAACAAAAAGTATAATTCATTAGCTGAAGATCAATGCAAAACAAAATTCTTACGACTGAATAGATTTGCTTTTTTTTATATATATAAATCAATTATAGTGTTACCTTTTCTCCAGGCACAAGCCCATCCATTGAAACTTTAGAAATATTGGGTACAATGCGTCCACCAAATATAGCTTTATCAAGGCCCAGATGAGCTGTAAACCAAAACATATTTACAATCTTACAAAATGTCACTGTTCTGCTTGTTTCCATTTCTGCTCTTCAACTAGACTCCCTCTTCAGAGGTATTATGAGATTTCAGCCAGAAAAAGAATATTTATGAACAATGCTTTTCTTGATAGAGTGAAGAATTGTAACTAGTACATTGTTTACATGTCAAAAATGGTCATGCTAAGATACACTCTATGTGTATCCATGGCACACACAGAAACCAACTTGAGTCAGTTATATATAAAATGTATATCACAGAAGCCGAGTTTGAGGATAATTGTGCTTTTCCCATTCAAATGCAACCCTTAATATTTTCCAATCTGGCATGAGTAAAAGGGATATGAAATCTGACAAAATGTTAACAACTATGATACTACAAACCCACACCCCACCAACTTACAGATGGGGAAAATGGAGCAAAAACAGACAACAAAGAACATAGCAACTAACTGGCCTAATCTTGTGAAAGTTGATGCCTATATAACTCAAATATACCACAAGAAACTCTAAAAATTTACCCCTTTTAATCAAAATCGAAAAACAATATCAAACAAAATTACTGAATGAACCAATCATATAACAGACCATTTGCTAATTAACAATGGTATGCAAATTTCTTACAAGAAACAAAAGAGACCTTTCTTTGTGAATGATCAGGGGACAAAGCAATACATTTGCTCTTCGACTGAGCAAATTTAATGTCCTATTTTTCATGAAGCCTATTTGCCATTTGTATGAACAGCTATCTGATTATTGTTCATATAGAACAATATGAAACATCTTTGAATTTTGACAAATTGTCAGATGAAGGTAAACCCTGAAATTATAGTTTAATTTAGATGTCCAGAAAAAGAAAACATTGGATTTTGTTCTGCTGTAAGAAAATAACTCTTGATTAATTGGTTATAAATCCTGTAATTGATAAATCATCAAGAGATCCTACTCTGAAAGTATGTTCAGATGTCCCTCTTGAGCTTCAATCAAACAATTTTTCACAGCTGAATACATGAATTTCAATAATCAAATCATTAAGTTCTTCATTATTCTTATCCCAACTGATATGGTGATGTCGCAAATTTCTACTCACTAGAATCATATGAAAGATCTATTTCAAATCTGTACATCAAATACATATATGAATACATGTACATAGTTCTCAGCAGGTAGTTTTTTTTTATATCAATCATGCAAATGAATCCATAAATTCTCAAAACTTTTGCAGAAGGTCATAATTCAACATCTATAAAACTTAAAAACAAACAAAATTAGCAAGAGAGAGAGATAGAAAGAGACTTAGAGTGAGAGTGTGAAAGAGAGAGAGAGAGAGAGAGAGAGAGAGAGAGAGAGAGAGAGAGAGAGAGAGAGAGAGAGCATGAGAGATAGAAAGTGAGTAAGTGTCTTCATGAGTAATAGGTAACACGCAAATTCATTGGCATAAAGATCGTACTTGTCTGATCTTCTGCCTCCGATTCTGAAGTCTCTATGCTTAATCTGAAACGAAAAAGTCTGTGAATAGATCAAAACCTTCAAAATATGTCAAGTTAACTCTTATACTTTGTTGCTATACAATTAAAACTTGATTTAAGTTTAGAGAATTTCTTCCCAGCAGTTTTGGAGGAAATAGGGTAAATATACAGTATGTATGATTAGGGTTTAATGGCACATCAGTACACTACTGGCTACATAGTGCCAGGTAACAGACAAATGAACAGATGGGCAAACAGATTAAGGGTATCACAACATCACAACACTTTTTAATAAATAAAGACAAAACTTATTACATATAATGTGGATGAGAAAATTAAAGGTGGGAAACTCCCAAAAGGAAATTTGTTACCTATTACACACTTCCTATAACAACTGACATGAAAAAATAAAATTCCTAAGCTATGCTGATGGCAAGAAATTCTAAATATACAGGAAGTTGTATTCATGGACTGATTGTCAGATGGACAGATATAACACTGATTACTGCATCATTTATTAACCTCCCCTATCTAAATTATAAAGCAACAAAGACTGGTTGTAAATTCCCAGTTACTAAACCTTTTTATCGCATTAATACTGTTTGATTTACTGTTTAAACTCACGTATAAGCCGGGTCCAAATGCAAACAACATTTACCCTGATCTGCCGTTCCATAATGTGCTGGCAGATCAGGGTCTATGTTGTTTGTTCTACTGATTAGTCCTTACAAACTGCATAGACCCAGATCTGCCAGTGCATTATGTGATGGCAGATCTGGGTCTATGCAGTTTGCAGTTGGTATCAGTATATACGAGCGTACATACGGTAGGTTAGTATGCCTATATCCTAATTGTTCTATATGTAACACGTATAATAACACCTTATGATGTCACAAATACCATCATAACATCATTTAAGGTAAAGATGTAATAACAAAGGCATCCCAATGTATTTCAAACTCATTTCACTACACTATTCTGCAGTTTCATCAAATAATATCAGAATTTTTCATCATGAGATAAAAAGATTTTTAAATCTGTGTTCATTCCATATGCAATTTATAAAACTTGTTATAAAATGTCAATTATATGCTTGCCAAGGCTTACAAAAGATAGAAATTATTCACATTTTTTCATAAATTTCACTTGAAATGTTCACCTTATTTATCAAATGACATTATCTGTATGATGTCTTATAGCTGAATACCAGAAACTCTTGATGTTGGTTAGTGAGGTCTCTCATAAAAGAGCGTGCTACTTGGCATGAGCAAAAGTAGAAACTACGTACACACAGGATTTGGCGCCAATCCCTATATCATGGGGCAATCACTCTGTCTGAATGCAACCTTTGTGAGCAGACAACTTATTTTAGACTGGGAGGGCTGGATTTACGAGGTAGTGGAAGTGCTCGTAAGGTATTATGATCAGGTAATGTATTTCAAGAAGAAACATTGGTAAAGTCTTTACATCCATAACTATCACTTATATGGCTGAGAGAATGAATCTAGAAAGTATATATGAAGCAAATCATTATTTTAATTGCAGGAGTAAAGCAACTGCATAGTTCAATCTACACTCATCCGTTCAATGCAACAGCATGTCCACCATTTGTAAATATGTGCTCTATATCCAGCGTTTGCAACATGAAGTCATTTGAAAATTTGAATATTACAGTGGAAAAATTTTTGATAATATAGACAGAAATATGTCATTCATTGAAACAGTTCAGTTCATTGTTATCAAGGTTTCACCAAAACAGAGGAAGATTAGAGCAAACTTCGACAAACATTGGAATGTGATTATGTGCTAAAAACACCTTACAGACATATGTTCACTGCTTAAGTTTATATGCGTCATTTTAGCAAAAAGATATTACCTAGAATCACAGATTTCCCAAAAATATGGATCTTTGATATTTCAAAAGCATTTACTTGCTAATTTTAATACCAAGCAGCATGAAAAATATACAAAGGAAGTCCTCAAAAGGAAAAACCATTTGTCACATGGCACGGCAAATTCTGCTCAACTCCACTGATCGATAGTGCATGTTTATCGCCGTAAAATTGAGGAGTTGTCTGCAGAGAAACATGTTTCAATACTTTTCAATCTTTTTTTTAATGTCAAATATCATTTTAAAATCATTATAATTTATAATTTGTTGAATTTCACAAGAAAGTTGAGGCATGACAGTGAGTCCCTCAATGAGTGAACCAAGCACTCCACATTTCGATAACCATTGAAATTGTTACATATACTAGAGATTGCAAATCAATACTGATTTCATGCTTGTTTGGATTTTTATTCTCACATGTTTTCAAAGATCTGCTAAAACTTTTGTTTTTAATCAATAGCAATATCTAATTACTACTCCCAAGAACACATTTCAAGTTGGAATATGCATTGACAATGAGAGGATAGGATGGTTGACAGGTTATCAGATTTCGCAAATGCGACAACCTTTGCCAGCATAGAAAATTTACACAAGGATAAAACTTTACTAAAACGGTAATTTTTCATTATGAAGGGATACAAAGAAGAGATAATTAATTTGATATTGGTCTTTGAATAACTTAACAACAACAATGGTCATACTAAATTGATATAAAAATATAGTGAGGTATATATGACACTTTATCATTTAAAATTCAGTTTCATAATTATTCTGAACAGGAAATATGCATGGTTTTAGATTTACAAAATATAATACATAAAATACAATAAAATATATAATACAAGTAATTTTAAATAAACCAATTTGGAAAGCTTGAGAATTAAACAGGACTCTTGTCTGTGCAATCAAGAGATATCATTTCTGCAACAGGTATAACATAATTCAATAAGTGAATCTAAATTTTTGGGAAAAAGAAAAAAATTAAAGCAATGTTTTTCTCTTTGTCACAGATGCTAAAGGGCACATAATAACAAGGTAATCATTTAAATAGTTTGAGACAAATAAAATAATTTATCCACTCATTATTTGGCTTCATTCTATCAAGTTATTATTGGTGATTATTTCAATATAACATTATTATTACCCATTTAAGCCTGTCGACCGTGAAATGTAATTTATTATTTATTTATTTATTTATTCATTTATCATTTATTATATTTATTTACAATATTTTTTAAATAATTAAAAGCATTTTTTAAAGACGTACAATTATGTGCATTTTTTGTAACTCTTTTCAATGATGGGATAAGGTAACAAAAATGGTCATACAATTATGAATAAAATGCATTTAATATGGCTATTATTCCACAAATGTTTGGGTTGTCATGATTTCAGAGACATACAATTGACTGTCTCCAATTAAGATATTCTTCCTCTTAATGCTCATCTTGATTGAAAATTGTTTACTAATCTTTATTCCTTATATCAGTAATAACGATATTCATTCTCTTTATTATTTTCTCATAATAAAATGATGTTTAATATAAAGCAAAACATGTAATATGCCAGATTAATCATATGTTAATTGGATGTCTTAAGTTTCTCTTTAATCCACAAAATGACAAGGTGAAATGAAAGATAAATGTACTTTCTTTGTTCTTTACAGTACTTCTCAGCAGTGTGGGTGATTCAGGCATTTACCTTCATGATTATTTCATATCTTTTAAAGACATTTTCAAAAATATTAAATCTTTATACAGCAGTTCATCATATTTTTTAATAATCTCTTCAAGATTTCACATATTTGGCACTCAGTACTCCAATTAGATAGAAATAAACAGTGCTCCATTTGCCCATAATGCCCTCCCTCTGCCTTTTCTAGCATCCCTCTCCCATTGTCAAGATCACTAAAATACTTATTTAAAACTGTGCTATGTTTTATTAATAACATATTTTATTATGTTTTATTTAATATAAAATACTTGTATGATGGAAGCTTGATTGTTCTTTATTTCTAAAATGATGACATACTAAATTTTGTGACCAAAAGTATGTTCTTTGGTTGAAAAATACTTTTACCAATATGCTCTTTTAGCCACGTTTGAAAAATTGCCTATTTGTCCAAAACCGAGCCACTTTTGTAAACAGTGCCCATATTGCACATCCCACTGAAATTTAATTTGCATATAATTTCATTTTTTTATAATCTGAGTGTTCAATTTTTAATAAGACAGCTTGTTTGTTCAATCAAACCTTAAAGGAGATGCTTTCCATTGTCCACATCATATATATATACAACCACTATCAGACCCTGAAATACAAATATTTATTTACGCAACTGATGCAATGATGCAAGTCGAGTTCTTTTTTATTTTGACAACTGATGTTTGTTGTTTGTTCATTATAAAATCCAGAAGTGTAAAGAGTACATAATTAGTTATTTTCTGATAATGTTCTCCGACACATGAATATTAAAATCATATGTTACTGAACAAACTACAGAAACAGATTTCCTATGGTATTCTTCATACATGCTAGAATATAATTTCTAATTCACGGTTCAGTCTTGTTGCCAAAAGAGTACTGTATTTTTCCAAGTTAGTTTATACCAAAAAGTATATTTATTTTATTTCAACCTTTTTATTCGCATTACTTTAAATTTTTCAATTTGTACACTTATATGCTCTGTTAATTACTAGAATTGATGACAGGATTTTAGAACTTGTGTTGTACAGCTTCCTGACAACCTTACTACGCATGCATTTACATGGTTTATTGTTATGTATGATGTTTATATAATATTATAAATATTTTAGGAAAAATTATAAATGTTCTTGACTTTAATATTTGCTTAAACCTTAATATTAAGTATAATGTTTGACATGTTGAACTATTGTCCTTGAATTAGGTTGTTTACTTAGTATTTGATGGTTTTGGTAAACAAGTTGTTGATTCAATTTGAGGTCAAGGTTGATTTTGTTTACAGATAAAACCAGAATTTCATTAGTTATGTGTCAAAAATCACATAGACCATTTAGTATTCTAGAACATTCTGTCATGTGACCTATCTTTATATATACCATGTTTATTGGACAGTTTTTCAGTTTCGACCTTACCATCAGTCTTTTAAAGAGCCATTACAGTTGTGAAAGATCATTCCAAATTCTGAGAAAGGAATTATTTAAAATATTCATTGGATTAAAAAGTGCTCATAGACTATTGGATTTTGGATTCTGAATTGATGATTTTGGGATTTATGTGAACTTATTCAAAGATATTTTGGAGTACTTCATTTTGGCATATCAGCACATTAAAGACTACTGGCACATCAGGACATTAAAGACCATTGTCATATCAACACATTCAAGGATACAGCCATTCATTTGGAACATTCTATATTTAGGACTTGTAATTAGGATACTTAGAATTATTGGATTATTTGGATTTTAATTCACATTACTGTAAGTGTCTTTTGAATTTTCACTTTAATTGCCTAGAAATAAATTGCTTGTTGATTTTTACTTAATTTGTTGGTTTCACTTTCTTTCTGTTACATTTTTCTTAGACCATAGAGTCATAACATTATACATAACATTTTTAGTTACAAGAGAGCAACCTTGTCAAATGCTGCATACAGAAAGATCCAATGGAATGGCATACTTAAAATGTGTTGGATTAAGTAGCACATTTCTTTTGCAGAGTTGATGGCCTGATGTATATCATGTCATTATTTTTGAAGATGAACAATTGATTTGAAAGAGGAGCACTTGGATTCTGATGATTGTTGAATGAATTTAAATTTGTTTTTGTATGTAAACTTAAGGCATCCACCATAACATGCACTTGCTTCCATGACACAAGACAATAAATCCATGATTACATACAATAATTATAACTTATTTAAAGTTTGTATCAAGAGGAAATTTAAAGTTCGTATCAACAGGAAAATCTTGTAACACATTTTAAAACTGATCTTCTCAGTTTTCTCAATAAAATTTAGATCTTCGGATATAAGAGCTTCATTTTAAGTGGTCATCATTATATATTCAACTTGTCTGGTTCAAAATATTGCAGTATATAAGTACATAGGTATGTATATATGTCAATAAATATGCATAAGACTGATTGTACTACTTTTTTTCTCCATGTTTTTATGAATTTGTTTATCATCCTTCAGCTTTCTTTGAACTTTCTTTTAACTTAAACATAGGCATTCATGTGAACACAGCAGACAGTTTTATATTTTGGAGATGTGTTATAAAATCAACTTTAATACCTTAATATTATCACTGTATGTTTAACTGTTACCAGAGTAACCAAGCTATTTGGTATAAATGTAAAAAAATTGAATGTTAGACCAAAATCCTTTTCTGTACTTTAAATGTTTGAGTTTATTAATGAAAAATATAAACACTGAATATACAGCCCAAACTTTATTGACTTTAAATGTTCAATCCTGACACTTCACTGAAAACAAAACACCTGTTATACCTATATTAGATGGAACTTGGACAATCTAAGCCAAATATTTAGAAAATCTTGGTTTTCTCAATCATAAATTGAGAAAATTAAAAGCATGACTGATCTGGCAAGAAAGTGGAAAGTTCAGTTGAAATGAATGCTGAAAAATATGGAATTTTGTCATGATCTTTACACATTCTAGGCAGGATTTTGTTGCCATGGCAATCAACCATTTCATCCCCTTCATGCTGAAATAAAGTATACCCAATATCCATCCAGTGTCCACAACAATTTTCCCACAATAAATAATACTATTATTGCACAAGTAAACTCTAAAGGATGACAAATTATTGAATTAATGGATAAATCCTGTGCAAATCAGGCAGTTCAACCTCCAGACTGATGCACAGCAAAGGGTTAAAACTCAAACATCAACAACTCAAATACTCATCATCACTCAAATGACTTGCTCAGTTCTGGCTTGCAGCCTTCTCTTGCCTGCAACCTTGAAAACTAAAAAAAAAACTGTACAAAAATTTTGGAGCCCAAGGCATCTTCAAGTTTTGAAGTTATACTGTACTTCATATGAAATGAGTACTATGCAAGACTCTCTCTACTGCATATCATTATTCACTTCTTACCTAACATCTGAGATAGCTGTATCCTCTTTGTTGGTGATAGTCAACTGGCAGACATAGAATTCATTCTGTAGACAGGGTTGGTGTTGCTCTATCTGGATGTCCAAAAGGGAGGCCCGTGGGATGATTCTACAAAAGTAGTGAATAACATCAATCTTAATACAGTAAAACCTTTATATAACAGACAGTCAAGGAACATAATAAAATTATTCTCTATAGACAGGTGTCCTTTATATACAGTGCCAGTACTCACGATGTGAATTACAGCTCATGCAGTTATGACTCTTAAGTATTGGATAAAATGCTAAATGGCAGAGGCTCTTTGGGATAAAAGGATCTCTTCAGAAAAAATCTCTTGCCATATCACATTCAATAAGAATGAAAATCAGCTCTGAAACTGTCAGAATCCAACAGCAGTGAAATTAAATAATGAAATGCACAATGAGTTGATATTAAATAAAAATTGTATGGAAAGTGTTAATGCACTAACATGTACTAGGACTTTTAATCGTTGTTATCAACAAATACATTTTAAAATTATGCAAAATTAATTAAAATGCAGTTAGCCTCATCTAAAGGTCAAAATTCAAAGGTCAGCACAATGTTGTGAACAGTGATTTTGAGTGAAATCTTAGTGTAAAATTGTTATCATTTATATTATCTGTTGTTATTTGTAACCTACAATCGTCATTTATAAAGTCAACATTGCAATAACATTTTAAAAAAACCAATAAAAAAACATGGGCCTTGTAATGGTATTCAACTTCCTATATTATTATATGTAAGGATTTTAATTAGGAACACCATTAACATTATATTGAATCTGAACCAAATCTAATCACCCACACTCAGTCATGCCATTTTGTTTACCAGTAGGGTGCCCATCAATGCCACTGTATTTTTTTTTTATCTGAGTGAAGCAAAATCATATTAGTTATGAAATCAATGCTAAGTGAAGTTACCTAGTGGAAAATGGTCATTGTCCACTGAGTAGTTAATTGTCAAAACAAGATGGGCTTCACAAATAAGTGTACATTCAACAGCACCTGTGGCTGCAAGGGAGGCAAATCTGCACATATCAGATCATGATGTCCCTTGTACAAAACTCTGTTGACCACAAAACACTGTCCACTGTCCGTGTTAGACAGATATCGGCTATATAAACGGCATTTATTTGAAGGCTTTTCATTGAGGATCCCTGAAAGTGTTTTATAAACAGATGTCTGATACACTGTCTGTTAAGGCAGGTTCCACTGTAAGTGGTATAGGAATGAGAAATTTCATCAAAGGGGTTACAATTAGTCATCAAATTAGTAATGCACCAGCTCACAAATTTAGAGCTTAATTGTACTATTTCAATCTCTCTCGCCTGCTGAACAGAGCTATCATAAATTCTGTCTTAGGGGTAGATTAAAAGAATCTTCTTCAATTTGTGTAGGTAAAAGAGGAAAATTTAACCCACAGTGATACATTTTTGCCAGGGACAAGGTTTGCCCTGGAACAAATCTCATTCCCTGAGGTTCAGATTTCCCTATTCTGTCCAGAGACTCATGGTAAGGAACATTTTTCTTGCCTATTACATTTCTAAAAAAAAAAACAATATGGAAAAAAAAAACACAATTTACATATGAAGAAAAGACAGTGTACATCTAACACATAATATTAAGCAGTTATGTCATTTACATGACATCACAAGGATTCTAGGTGCATAATAATATGAATACTGATGATGTTCGGTACATGAAATCACAGACAACACGTAATCTTATCTACCGCTGGGGCAAGATAGAATTATACAGTCTAGGGTACATTTTGGTACATTTCAGTCCAGTGGGCAAGATCAATTATATCCTACCTAAGAGATAGGTTCTCAAACAACCTGTCGAGTCCTTTACCTTATGTCATAGCTGCACCTAATGTAATGTGCAGATTGTACCAGAAATTATTTTCTTTTCTAAAAGACTCTGCTCCAAAAACTAATGAAGGAAGTGTTCAAGAAAAAGTATCTTTTCCTATCTATATACAGGATAGGGAAAGCAAGCCCTCAGACTACAGTGTAGGAAGTGTACTGGTGTTTACTATATCTGGAATGTCTAGTTGACAAGTATATGAGGAGTACCTGACCAATCCCTGAGCCTCGACAGAATCCCAGTTCAGAGTATCCTCTGTACGGCAGGCAGGTCTCTTGGGCAGCAGCTGCTGGGCAGTTTGAATCTGGGCAACAGCATCTCCACCAGCCCCCATCCAGTGCAGCAAGGCACAACGGGTTGTCCTTGTGCCCAGCTCTAGTGTCACTTCTGAAATCTGTAAGAAATGATCACATAGTGTTCACATACACTGGAATCACAATGTCATATAATAATCAAAGTATTGAAAACACTGATGGTTTGGAGGAATGAAGTGATCCTAATTTACATAAGATCACATGGAAGAAGATAATGCCACAGATTGTAAACAGACTACTCTAAAAATCTTCATATTATTCAAAATTTTATTTTCTTTAGATGTTACAAGAAACTCTATATTAACATTTGAAACACATTATCTGAGAAATTATGGTGAATTTTACTAAAAACATTTTCTACTATTGTTTCAAATATTATCATCAGTTGAACAATATCCATGGGAGATAACTACTATAAGGTATAATCATTTACCTAAATCTGCATTGCCTCCCTTGACATAAAAAAACTGACCTGAATGGCTGGCAGATCCATACTTTGTTACTAATTTTATTAAGACCATACAGTTTGTTATTATTATCAGTAATACAAACTATATTGGGTAAAGTGAATGGATAATATGCCATAGACATGGAGGGACTAAAGTCACTAAAAGCTAACACTGAATGTAACATTCTCTATTTATGATCATCATTTTTGAAGATTTAGGCTAAGAGTTATGACTAATTATATTTCAAGCTTACCATATATGCTCCTGTATAAGCCAAATAATTTAGGAAAAAAATAAAAGCCTGGAACATGGGGGGGTCGACTTATCCACGGGACAAGGTCTAAACTTGACAATTTTTTAGTTTTCTTGTTGACAACACTGGTATATATTGCTGTTAGCCAGGAAACCTTGGTACACGAGGACCTGGGGATTCAGGTTAGACAGAAGCCGTTAGCCAGGAAATCTTGGTACAGGATGACCTGGGGGTTAAGGTTAGACAAAAACAGATGATGTTTTATGGGTTGGCTTATCCGCGGGTCATGCACTTTTTAATGTTTTTAATTGTTCAGTTTGGGGGTTTACTTATACGCGAACGGGCTTATACACGAGTATATATGGTATTCAGATTAGCCATAATTCAATTTAAGGTCATCAACAGGTTTTAAAAAACTTAAAAATAAAAATATGCTCTTAAAATGTAAATATTAAAAGTTAATTGTAATCCACAATACTGTAAGTTGGTAGTGCATTTAAGCATAGAAAACACAGTGCAACCTCTCTCAAAGCAGCCACCTTAAAAATAGAAAATTTGGAGCTGTTTCATAGAGATGGCTGCTAAAAGGAAGTAAAATTTACAATGAAAATATAATGGAATGCATAAACTGACTGGATAAGAGATGGGATGTTGAATGAATGTGACTGATATGGGTGGTCTGACCATATAACTTTTACCCTTGTGTCTGTAATGGATCTCTTTTTAAATTAAGCAATCGATAAAGATTAATAACATAATGAGCATTTCTTCTTCCATGTACAAAAGTACTTTTAGCTTCAATCAATATGCTTCCCAGAGCCATTACATAATTTATATATTAAAGTGTCAAAGATAAACAAATACTTCACAGATTCAACATAAGAGACATGTATTTTTTGTCAGAATGATTATTGTATTGAGAGATGATGAAGATGATTCGCAGGAAAATCTTAGGTCCCCGAGATGCTTTTTGAGTTTCAATGATCAAAAAATGTGGATAAATGGTAGGGCTGGTGCAGTAAAATAAATAATCAGTTAACTGATGGATCTACCTGGTAAGTGCTAAAAACAATTATCAATACAAAAGTTATGTAATCAATATTTTAGGAAGACATTTAACTGCCATTAAAATGACTCTTTTCCATTGAAGTTGGTATTACAATTGGCTAAATTTAACCACAGGAGCTTGCCATGAAGACAGTCTTTGCAATACTTTGTAATAAAACTTCCATGCTAGCGTTTCTTTCCAGGTCAAAGGGAATGATAGACTGCATAAGAATGTATATAAACAAAGTAACCAATAACTATATTTGCATTCAACATATGAGAAACGGGGATTCCATTTTATTCTGACCTTGTGCTTTCCTGCTGTAAAGTTCCATTTCAGTGTCTCATTGCAGATGAAGTGTTAAATTGACAGTGGCATCTTGCAATAAAATCAAAATAAGTTTCTTATGCAATTCTTAAAATGAAGTGCACTAGTTGGATCCATTTCAGAATTTGTTTTACTGAAACACGCGAGTATTTAAAAATTATCTGTTTGAGTCTATAATTGAGAACAGATGGCAACTGTACGTACTTGTCCATTCTTGTCTTTCTTCCTATTTGATAATATGACATGGAAATGACCAATCATCATCAACATTTTTATGGAAAAAGAGTACTGTAAACAGCACATTATATACCAACCCCATGTTTAACAGTCTTTTACGAAGGAACTAGTTGGGCATGGTTGACTCAGGGGATTACTGACCACTGGGTTTTAATGACTTGGACCTTTGGTCACGGTATGCAGTTTTGAAATAAATGTACTGTGCAGAAACCATTATTTTCTTATCAGACTTACAATGACCATGACCTCTGAGCTCTAGACTCTATTGGTTGCTTTATTACCCTTAGTACAAGCCATGCACAAAGTTTGGTCAAGGAACGTACTCTAAAATAAAAGTCATGCTGCAATGCCCATTTTTCTTTGAGCCACAATGACTTTAACCTTTGACCTCTTGATGAAAATATCAACAGACCACTTCCTTACCTTAAGTGCAAACATTGGTCAATGTACATAGTCTACAACTAAAGTTATTGTGCAAAAACCATTTTTCTTCTTTCAGTCAGTGACCCTTTGATCTTTTGACCCCAAAATCAATAGGCTTCTTACCTGCCCAACATGCAAAGTCATTCACAAATTTGGGTGAGGGTACAGTGTCAAAAACTGAAATATTGTGAAGAAACCATTTTTCTTCTTTTAGTCACAGTGACCTTGACCTTTTACCTTTTTACCCTCAAAATGATAGGTTTCTTCCATAACCCAAGTGCAAGCTATCCGCAAAGTTTGGTCCAAGCCTGTGATGGTGAACTAATGTTATTGTGTTAAGGGGGCGCTCTACAGATAATACATGCTTCTGAGTGAGTGACAGGTGTAAGATGAAGTATTTTGCATTTGCAACATGCACAATGGAGAGAATGTTGGCATACCTCTATGTTACTTTCATGTACTGTGGCTGAAATTTCTTTACATATTGTACTTGTGGAAACTGGACATGATCTAAGCACACAGCGGACAAAATGGCCGCTCCAAAGTACTCGATAAATCAGCCTGAATTAGTCAAAAGTGCACTATTTTCAGCAGTTATTAAAATAGGGAAAAGAATTTTGCCAGAGCAGACAATACCAGCCTCTGAAAGTACTATGAATGAATTAAAAAATATCCAAAAAGTAAAAAAAGTTATCGGCTCTTTTATTTTTTATTTACCTTTGAAGTCCAGGAAGTGAAAATGACCAAGCGGAGCTAGCAGTTTTTTGAGAGGTGCAAATCTTAAGTAAGACCAAGCTGTATACTCTATAACCCAAATTTCACCCATCAATCATACACCAAAATAAAGGGAATTCAAAGTTCTTTTAACAATACCTAAGATATACAAGGTCTTTTTTAAATAGCCAGGACAGCCAGTGAGGAAACCCTGGCTAATTCTTTTTCTTTAAATTTCTAACCCTATGCAAAGTACGAAACTGGAGAGCGCCACCTAAAGCCATTTTTCTTCTCTGTCACAGTGACCTTGACCTTTGAACTTTTTACCCTGAAATGATATGCTTCTACCTTACCCCAAGTCCAAGCTATCCACAAAATTTGATCCAGGTTTGAGATGTAGACGATGATATTGTGTGAAAAACATTTTCTTCCTTCAGTCACAATGACCTTGACCTTTGATCTTTTGACCCAGAAATCACTAGACTTCATTTTTATCCCAAGTGCAAGCTATCTACACAATTTGGTCCATTTATTTGATGTAGAACTAATGTTTATCTGCAGAAACCATTTTTCTTCTTTCAGTCACAGTGACCTAGATCATAGACCTTTTTGATGCCAAAATCAATAGGCTTCTTCCTTACCCCAAGTGCTAGCTATACACTAAGTTTGGTCCAGGTATGTGATGTACAAATAATGTTATTGTTTGGAAACTATTTTTCTTCTTTCACTCACAGTGATTTCGATGTTTGACCCCAAAATCAAAAGGCTTCTACCTTACCCCATGTACAAGCTATCAACAATGTTTGGTGAAGGTATGTGTTGTAGAACTGAAACTATTGTGCATGAAAGGAAAAGTTAACTGACAGAGGGATAGATCATGACAGATGGATTGACAGACAAGGTCACAGCATAATATGCTCTGGAAAAACAACAGATGCATACAATGTTTTTCTATTAATATCTGATGTCAAGCTCCTGTGATGTCAAGCAAAACAATCATGTAGCGTGACCCAAATTTCTGCCCATTTTACAAAGATGGCCAGTATAAAGATGCTGATTAGTATCAGAATGGCCATATTGGGACCAAAATTTGTGGCCAGTCTGCAAAGGAAATCAGGTTAAAAAGGAACTGGTTTGGGAAAGTTACTTTATTTCTTTTTTAACCGGATCTTAAGCTACCATACAATTACAAAACAGATACCTCAATTTTTCCCTCCACATCTTCCTGGGCAGGAAGAAATGAAAACCTGAAGACCTTGGGTCTGTCTGGGACTAGATACAGATCTCCCCCTCGACTCTCTGTCTCTGAAGCTGCTGATATCCCATGTCCATCGATGATCTCACAGTACTGGTTATAAATCTGTAGTACAGAAAAAATTCCATGATATGGTTTGCTGACATTGTCCATATACAAATGTAAAAAGTACCATATATACTCACGTATAATCAGAGTCCCAATGCAAACAACATAGACCCAGATCAGCTGTCGCATAATGCACTGACAGATCAGAGTCTATGTTGTTTGTTCTACATTTTTAGTCCTTATAAGCTGCATAGACCCAGATCTGCCAGTGCATTATGTGATGGCAGATCTGGGTCTATGCAGTTTGCAGTTGGTATCAGCTTATACACGAGTATATATGGTACACTCATTATATAGCATATTTTCCCAGAGTATAATGTGCTCCCTAGTGCAAACAGGGTACACCCAGAATCTGCTGTTGCATAATGAACCAGCAGATCTGGGTCCATTGATGGCAGAAGGCTCTCCAGTGACAAAGGTAAACAATGCCACTGCCTGCACAGACTGTCACCTCAGGGTCAACCTCATATTTAGTTTTCATTTCAGCATTGAATTGTGGCAAAAATAATAAGTGAACAATACAATTTCAAGAATTGTTGGCTCAAGGCATACAATTTCTATATATCCCACTACTTTTTGCAAATCCCTTGAAATATGAGGTACAAACACAATTAGACATTTCTGTATGGAAATTGCAGATTTCAACTTGTGGTAGCAGTGGTGTTTTGCGGGAAAAAAGAGCACCACTTGGAGAGCATTCTGGGTATATGCTGTTTGCTTGACATCAAAATAGAACAAAGAACATAGACTCTGATCTGCCAGCCCATAATGCAGTTAGATAGGACACCAGTAAATACAGAACCTGAGGGGGCACCAAAGCTTAGTGTAGAATGAATGACCCCGCCAAACCATTGCTAATGTCAAAGGATTTGCATCATTTTTGCCAAACATGAGACCTGCTCCATCTTAAAGGTCAAATATGGAGGTTTCTGTATGCACTTATTTTTTAATCCTTTATACCTGAAAACTCCAAACTAAAAGTGTTACCCTCACTAAAGTTGGAGCAGGCATTACTTCGCCTTCATAAATGCATGGAAGTGACGTAACTCACCATAAGTGGAGAATACATCATAAGTCACTCACAATAGGCTATGTAAAGAACAGTGACCCAGTGGAAAATTAAGAATTGAAATGACTAATGTAATATCTACAGTCAATACACTTATCATTGACCAAAAGAAACCTCAACTAAACTTAAGTGATGAAATTGTAGTGAAGAATACAGTGCATTCCATTGCATTAGTGCAATCTCAGCTTGTTAAAGATGTAGGTTTACATATATTTTCAAATCTTTATATCATGTAAGTCACAAATAGAAAATATGTATTCCAAATACCTATTTGGGGTCAAAAATTATTGCCATTAACTCTGTGATAATACATTGTAGTTAAGTGAGATGGTAAATAAGGGAAACCTCCCTTTAAATGTTAACTCTTACCTCCAAACATAATCTTTCTCCGTGTTAAACTTTATGTTTTCTGTGTTTATTTCTTCATAATTAATTGGTAAAGCAAACGTTAGAAAAAAATGTATGAGCTTTCAATTTTAATTATGAAAGGAGACTACTTGTTCTCAATGTTCTTTTCTTCTTCTTCTTTCTCTCTCTTTCTCTCCATTTTCCCTGATATCATCTCAAAGTAAAAGTGACCGCAACATTTTTGTTGGAATCTATGTCTAAATCCTTCTTCAGTTAGGAAGGATTAGTGATGATTATATCCTTTTAAATATGCTTGGAATTAAACTTAGAACAAGCAGTACTCACAAAGCTCTTAAAGATATTTCCTTATTGAACAGTTTTTAAATCACTTGATCAATATTTTTTGTCTTTCTTCCTAAAGAATTTTTAAAGAAAGTAAACAATTGGCTCATTTCAGTCTTTTTATCTCAAATTATGACCACAGAAACTATTGCTTTCACTTGAAATAACCATTCCATCAAAACACTTCAACTGTAATGAATGTTCACCTCATTCTAGAATGATGTCACGCATAACAATGGAGGTAATGCAGCTGTAATTTTTGACAATCTAACTCTTCACTAATTTTAGCAATTATGTTTTGGAAATCTGAGGGAGTAAACTGCAAAAGAGCATTAGTTTTTAATTTACACATATGGGTTCTACAAAAAGCAATAAATATTGTCTAATTTAAGATTTTCTCCATATCTGACCTTTAAGCAAAGCAAAGGACTTAGTTCAAAAACAGAAATAATATCAAAATTATGCATTTTGATGTTATGGGATGAATACATGAAAGCTACAAAGAAGTATAATGAAGAAAAAAAAAACATGTGCAGCAATATCAGTTAAAATTTTGCACACATTACCAAATTCAAAAATATAGGCCATCGTAACTAAATTGGAAGAAGGGAGTAGTACTCATGTAGTTAAACTCTTGCACACTGTTTCTTGATGGTGGCAAGAACAAAACAGAGCAATAGATTTTGTTAATGTATCACCAAAGCCAGTGAAGCATGAAATATAAATCTTAGTAACTTACTTGGAAGAAGGGGTAAAATTGTTTAAAAAAAGTTGTAACTAACTCCAAGATCTATGTAAAAATATAATTGTAATATTTATCAAGAGTCAAGTTCTGACAATATAAACCACAGAAGGAGTAGCTGACTAGTCAAGTTACCGTATGTACTCGTGTATAGGCTGGGTCCAAATGCAAACAACATAGACCCTGATCTGCCATCACATAATGCGCAGGCAGATCAGGGTCTATGTTGTTTGTTCTACTGATTAGTCCTTACAAACTGCTTAGACCCAGATCTGCCAGTGCATTATGCGATGGCAGATCTGGGTCTATGCAGTTTGCAGTTGGTATTAGGTTATAAGCAAGTATATATGGTAAATCGTGGGCATGAGATAGAAATAAGAGACTTCCTTTTTGTGCAGCCCACTTTATATTTAGCTAGACTACTAAAACATTTACCACTGAGATTAATCTAAAAAACTTTAACATTGATCTTAATCTATGGTGTGGACAGACATACATATGGATTGATGGACATACGGGCATGCACACAGATGCCAAAGTGATCAGTGCGTAGAGTTTCTGCCAAGACGGACTCAACAAAACTATGTTGTTTTACTGCATCAGTCATGGAGGATATGGCTGCATTAGGAGGACGAGGGTACTTCATGTAAAATAAGAAATTAACAGTATGACTTCCTGGCTTGTTCATCCAATGTATGTGCAAGTGAATAAATTACCTGGTTGCTCAAAGTTACACTCAGTTTGTAAAACCTCACTGGAAATGGACATTTCACTCTGTAATAGGCAAAACATGAAAAATTTAACAAAAATGTGAATTACTTGATGTAAACTATAAAAAAAGTTTAATATATACGGCTATGGAAAAGGAAACATTTTGCTATGTGTTGTCAACTTCAATGTCAGAAGTAGTGTGATACATGAAGCAATGAAGCTCATATTGTCACTTACAAACAGTGAAGATGTGCTGTCAATACCATTTAAATATGCACAGGTTCTATTTTTCCTACCAACATATAAAAAGCATTTGATTGCCAACAGGATAGATCCAAATCCACAATCTCATAATGTGCTGTTAGATCAGCAAACAGCACAGACCCTGATCTGCCAATATGTTATGTAATGATTAATCTGTGTCTACCCTGTTTACAGTCAGATATGCAGATCGATACAGTAGTTATAGTCCATTTCAGCATGATCTAATAGTATACCCTTCCAGTTTTCTGAAAAAAATACTTCAACAAATTAATAGTAATAACTATAATCCTTGAGAACATGAGAGCTCAGTTAATTTGGAGCAAGTAAATTAATGTAAAATTCAGTTAAAACTATAATTTATAGCAGATGCAGAAAATTCATTTACAAATTGGCCATCTTTGAATGTCATTGTGGGTAATTTTGTGCAAGGTATTATGGGTATCACTGGTATTAGAGTTCTTCTTTGCAAAAATTTTCATTGCTATAGGGACTGAACTAGCAAAAGCATAACAATGTACCAACTTTACCCTCAATGCCTTACAAAAACTTACATGCTCAAAATAACTGAACTTTCATGTTGTCAAGGTCTGAAGTTATAATTTTTAATTTGGTGAAATATTTTTTCAGAAAATTGAATGGGTATACCTTCTAGACCTGACTGAAATGTACTTTGTTTTTTATTATCAGGAGTTTACATATTCCTCTATGTTACCATCTGACCTGGTGTATTGCGGATTACCTTTTAATTGTTCTGTATCCCGACCTTTACATATATTTGCTTATTTAAACACATTAAACACATATACGCATACACACATGCATGTGCACACACACACAGTACACAAAGACACAATTGCACACAAACCCCAAGGTGTTTTTAAATTGCCTGTTTTCTTGAAATGAAATATTGTTTCCTTTGCACAACAACACATGAAAATGTAAAACTGCTTTAGGGAACAAAAAAAAAATCACATACTAAAAGTTGACAATAAGGTCCACTTCTTCTCAAACTCATCAACTCTGTTATTAAGTTTGACTACATATTTGTCCAGCAATTTATATGATAAAACAATTTTTTTATAATTGGTGAGATTTTAGATTTTGATACACAACTTGATCTGTATGTAACATATTTTGCAAGCAAAATTAGGAAATTAATACAGCTTATGAAGATTGTTATTTGCTATAAAAACATCTTTTCATGTAATTCTAAAATCTGGACCATAAGTCTGGATCAACTCCACACAAAAATTCCAAAAGTGTTCAGTAACTGAACAGTCATAGAATAAATATTCAAACATGTTCAATTACCTCCTTACATAAGGAGTATTTTTTAATATCATTAAATTTTTAATATTTTATAAATTTATTATTTTTTTCAAAAACTGGTTTGTGGCAATATTTCAATGAAGAAATCTATAATTAAAAGCTAAACAATCTGGTATAGTCTGTACAAAGGGTAGCCAAAACAAAAAACTGGTTCACTCATCTGCACCAATTGCATACTCTAGCTGTCTGTACTGGAGATCATGTTTACCTTGAAATGGGCAATACATTTCTGTCCTAAATCCCAAAGAATGCAATTAAAACTTATTTACCTTAAGCAGACTTCTATTTCAACTTCTGTATCAGCAGGAACTGTCTCTGCTTTAAATTTTGCTTTACATTCAACTGAAAATGGAAAACAATAAAATATTCAATACATGTAAGTCCATAACTAGGTTACCAAACTTTGGTCACCACTAAGTATATGCTAACCTTATGACCTATATAAAAAAAATCTGACCCCCATTCAGACAAAATCTTAGATTTGCTTAATTGATAAATTTGCTCAACAAGATATACATGTGGGCCTCATATCACTCAACTGGATGAAATAAATTAACAGCAGACCATTTCACTAATAAGGCTTATGTAGTGTTGTAAGAACCCAAACCTTATATCATGTAAATTTTACCAATTTTACTGTAGTCTGAGAAAAAGTTGTTTTTTGCTCATAATCAAACTTGTATGCGATCTTAATGATATAAACTGCCAGTTTTTATCTAAATCGGATGAGAAGTGCAGTCTTTCATTAATAGGTGCAGATCTCACTAATTATAAAACCTAAGACAATGATGATATAACCTTATTTATTTACCAAGCTGGAGCAAAATTCAATTGAAATTCGGTCTCCAGAGTGGTATTAACAAAATTAGCCAATTAGATACAAGATTACCTCATAAACATGCAGAGATCCTGCTCATAATCAAACTCATCCAACACCTTCATGATATAATACTATTTAACATATTTTGATCAAAATCTGATCAGAAATATAGTTGCTAGAGTGTTGACAAGCCCAGCCAATCAAGTACTAGATCACATCATTAATATACATGGATCTCGCTCATAATCATACTCAACAGCGATCTTGACGATACAAACCTTTAACTAAGCCTGATCAAATTCCTATAAAAAATACAGTCTCTACAGTGGTAAAAACTCCTCCAATCAGACACGGGATCAACACATAAAAATGCATAGGTTTTGCTCATAATAAAACTTGTCAAACATCTTGATGATATTAGCCTATACAATGTTTGATTAAAATCAGGCCAGAAATACCATCTCTTGAGCGGTAAGAAACTGAGCCAATCTGATGGAAGATCATCTCATTATTATAAGTAGATCTCGCTTATCATAAATCTCATTGGATATCTTGATGATTTGTCTATTTATTAATTTGATAAAAACATGATCAGAAATATAGTGGCTAAGTGTTGGCAAGTTCAACCAATCAGATGCAAGATAGCCTCATTAATATGCATGGTTCTTGCTCATAACTGTACTCATCCGAGAGCTTGATGATTGAAGTCTATCAAATGTGATCAAAATCTGATCTAAAACACAGTCTCTAGAGTGGTAACAAGCTCAGCAAATTGGATGTAAAATCACCTCATTAATATGCGTGGATATCTCAGTCATTATCCAAGTCATGTGAGATCTTTATGATATAAGCCTTTATTACAAGTCTGATCAAAACTGGATCAGAAATATGGCTTGCTGATTGTTAACAAGCTTAGCCAATCAGGTGCAAATTCACTGCATTAATATGTGTGAATCTCGCTCATTATTAAACTTGTCTGAGATCTTGATGACATAAGCTCTTTTTCCAGGTGTGATTAAATTGGATTAGGAATATGGTCTCCAGAGTGGCAACAAGTTAAGCCAATCAGATGCAAGATCACCTGATTCAAATCATTCAACCTTGTTTCCTACATCTCATATATGTATACACTTCAAGTTTGAGATAGTTTTGGGGACAGGGTTTGCAATACTTTTCATGGGGTGAGACACAGGGTTTGTTTCTCATTTTTCCAGAGGTTATTTATGCAGAGAGTTGGTTTTTCACATCTGCAAAGTTATAATTTTGAACATAAAATAGTATTCACATGTTTTGCTTCTACATTTTGAAACCTTCCAAATAAAAAGTAACCTATCTTTTTTAGTTGTTTGCATTTGACCCCATTATTTGGAGGTGCCCATCTCTGTCCAGATCTAAACCATATATTGAACTTGTGCCTTAACAGGAACAGAAATAAATTTGTCCGTTTACAGTTTTAGTCCTGTGAACAAGATCCTGATTTTTCCAAGATAGCTTCAAATATGGAGAGTCAAACCTTTCAGATGAACATGTAACTTTCTTAATGTCAAATAGTCAGGACATGTCAGATAGTATGACATCTTTCACTGATATGCACACAAGTGAGCCATTGCACATACATGTACCTTGTAGTAACTTGCATGTGCAGAACAAACAAGCTTACAATCTGTTTGAACAGCAGGAACAATCAGATTAGGGGCATGTTCTGCAATATTTTAGTATTCCTGTTTCACATCTGTCACAGTTTAAAAAAAATACAAATCAGTCTACTGGCAGGAGGCTGGTTTGTTTTGGTACTGAACATAGGAATTTTGAAACTGCAGATACAAGATACACATTAGCAGCCAAACCCCCCAGTCCACAGATAGGTCCAGAGATATGTGTACAGCATTTCAGAACAGGGTATATTTGTCTGACTATTTTACAGCTGATGGGCATTCCCACTATAATTTCAGGAATTCAGAAAATGCAACCCAACTCACCCCACCACCATCCCCCCACCCCACCCCCAGTGCTTCACTTACAGATAAAGGTCAAGAATAATTTTCTTCACATTGCAATTCATTTAGGAGGCCGTTGCATGATTGTGACTCCTACCAAGAAAGCTTGTTATGTAGAACATCTATAATGGTTAAGAATATAAGCCTAGGGTTTTGGTCTCTCCAGCAACCTCTTATCAAGCATATGAGGTAGATCAGGGTTATGCACTAAACCAGTAGCTGGTGACCTGGTTGAGAATGGGTTTTTATCACTTTTGAGAGGTGAATTTGGGTGACATTTGAGAATGAATGTCAAATGAATGGGCGGGGGGGGGGGGGGGGGGGGGGGAGGAGTGTAGTGGTTAAGGTATAAAAGACCACTTATCAGTCTAGCTGGTCTGGACCTTTGAGTCTAATGATAGGTGTACTTGATTGTGAGACAGATGAACTGGGTTTGATTCCTGACCATGACAGACTTTGTATAACTTACTGTTACATTTGGAGGCTTATATGACTCGGTAGTTGGTGGCACAGCTGAGAATAGGTTTTGACTGCTTTACGAGGTTAATCTGGATGACATTCCAGGACATGAATGTCAAAGTAAGGGTAGTCTAGGGTTACAAGGCCACTTGCTAACCAGCCTAGCGAGTCTGAACATTTTAATCTAATGGTATGTGTTCCTGACTGTGAGACAGACAAACTGGGTTCAATTCCTGACTGTGAAAATTTGACTTTGTATCCCCTCAAGTACATGTTAAATCCTCTATTTACACTCCTTACCAAATGGGACAATGGACTGCATCTCAATGCTGAAGACACATGGTTCAAAACTGTTTGTACTCCACAAGGCTTTGGCTTTTTCTACACAAGCTGGATCAAGGCCAGGTTCTGGTTCAGGAGCATCATTCTGAAAAGTGAACCCTAACTTTTAACTACCATAAAGAAAAGAATGTACAAAAGCCAAATCCAGAGCTTTTCACCAATTTAACACATAACATATTCTGAATTGCAAAGAAGACAAATAACTATCTTTATTTTCACTTTTTGTGCTATAGAATATTGTTGTAAGACATACTTATGCATCCCTCTAGCACTACAATAGGATGAAAATTGAAGTAACTCTTACAAATAGTTCCTTTGGTTACAAAAATATACAAACGAGACATGTAAATACTTAATTATGGATATTTCGAAAATGCTCATGGCTGCTATCATGAGAATGAAGGCTGCTCTGTCTCTAGATAGTCCAGTTTATGGTTCCAGACTATTTAACCATTAATATTGGTCTAGGTCATTTAAAAACAAGGGCAATAACTTCTAGATAATTTTACCATTAATATTGGTCTAGGTCATTTAAAAACTATAGCTTTTATTAACTGGTGCATCGCAACAGGCCCCATTCACTACAGTTTGCTGGGCAGGGCCTTAAACAGAGAAATTTATGTTGGGAAACAAAATTTAGGACTAGGGCAATAACTCTGTCTAAGATGAAGTAGATGTGACTAAACCCATAAAAGGCACATGTCCCATAAAAGGCACATAACCCATAAAGGGCACATAACCCATAAAGGGCACATGTCCCATAAAAAGCACATGACCCATAAAGGGCACATAACCCATAAAGGGCACATGTAAATCTATGAGACAATGTTCATACCAAACTGCATCTGAATATGCTGAATGGTTCTTGAGCTGTGCCTATTAAAATCAACATTGCATGTAATGATATGAAGTTAACTATTAAGGGCCATAAATCTAATCAAACTGGAACCCAGAGACAACACATCTAGGTCTATAAGAGAATGTGCACACTAAACTGCATCAGATGCATCAGAATATGTTGAATGGTTAATGAGCTATAAGAAATCAAGTGTTAGACTACTCTATAAATTACCTTTTAAGGAAAGATACATCTCATTTTATGTAAACCTTTCCTGGAAATTATGTTACAATATACGTATTATACTTATATCATTAGCAGATAAATCTTTTTTCACTCACATGAAACTGGAGGGTTGGGAAACCAGACTCTCACCAAGTCAAGTATACATCTTGGCATAACATCATGTCTATGTAATTCAAATTGACGATAGTGAGTCATTTTGTAAAAGCCAACAATTTCTCAGCAATATAACATTAATCGATCCATGCATTTCTGTGATGCATCATGGTCCAAAAATGTCCATACTTTTCTTCTCTTTGACCACTGTTGTGTGGGCTGAGGTTTCCATTTTCATATTCACCCCAAAGTTGCTCATTTGTTTCACTGGAGATGCAAGGTTTGCAGAGGCAAATCTGGGTTTTGTGGAGTATTACATTCAGGATCATCCCCTGATTCATCAGAACTTATCTCTGTACCATCCCCAGTTTGTATTGATGAATCAGTCATCACGAAGGTTTTAGATCCACTAAATACTGACTTCCCTCAGATTCCAGTTATAATAAGAGAACAAATGGGTTATTGTTTCAAGTTGCTCCTCTGAAACTTCCAGTTTTATTCAAATAGTATGCTCTTCCATATCCATGTAAGTATATACAACAGTATCGCAGTAAACTTCATCACTCAAAATAACCTAAATAATCCTTCACTAATTAGCAACAGGTTCTAAACACAACAGAAGCAGTTTTATAACTGGAGTTTCTCCTCATGTGGTCTGCTTGGTAGGAGTTATGACATGTTTGACCTGTTGAAATCTAAACTCTGGTTAAGGGGGTAGATGATAATATACCGTCTATACTCATGTATAAGCCCGTTCGCATATAAGCCGACCCCCCCAAACTGAATAGGTACAAACATTAAAAAGTGCAAGACCCCCTTATAAACTGACCCATAAGTCAGAGATGACATATAATGATGAAATATAATAAGAAATAGAGGAAACAGGTAAAATAACCCAAAACACACATACACATATATACCCTTCTAACCTGAACCCCCAGGTTCTCGTGTACTGACATTACCTGGGTAATGGCTTATATGGTCTTAGTACAGCTATAATAGACCTTGGCCTGCAGATAAGCTGACCTCCCTTCTTCCAGGTTTTTATTTTTTCCTAAATTATTCGGCTTATAGTTGAGTATATACAGTACATTTTTTAAAGCAAACTGAGACATTGTTCCTAAAGGTAATTATTTTCTTTCCTTAATAAGAATGAATGCTTAACTTAACACCATAAACTGAAAATTTAAATACTGATACATTTACATACATGTGAACCTCCTATAGAGGTGGGTTTTCCTCCCAAGATGAGGGGTGTCTCCCATCCCTTTCATCACTCACTGAAATCTCCTGCGTACACAAAATTATTATTGAACAGTTTTATTTTTTCCATTTTTTTCACACCTTGGATTAGAGTCAATACTATGAGTGATCAAAAGTAATTCAGACAGGATTAAAGATGTTAATTGATTATGGTTGGATTACTAAAGAGCTCAAGTGGCATAAAACAGTGTTGGTTTGGCTTCAGTGTTTAAAGTTTGTCGAGATGTCTAAGCGTGCATTATCTCCCAAGGCTAAAACGCTAAAATCTAAACAACTGGAATATCACACGAAATTCAATGATAGATGGAAATTGGAATTTCACCGGTTGGAATCAAGTTCAAAGGACATGAGTAGGCATTCTGCCCTTCCCATAAAGTTGATTTTAAAATCATCTATGGTGGCAAGAATGACATTACATGTCATGCAGAAACCCCATCTCATGAAAGCATATTAAATGTGACAACAAATACATTAGAATGCAAGATGTTGCAAACTTGGTCTCAAGGTTGGATATTGTGATCATGTAAAAATAATGACATTTCAATGTGACAATCCTGGTCATACATGCAAATGGTCATCCTCTCCTTACCTTCAAAACAAGAAGTTCCTGGTTAATCAGTGAATTAACCATGCATTTTGTTTGTAGTGGAATGCTCCCTGTCCACTCTACCAGATTTGCGAAGGGGGTTGGAATTGGTTACATCTCCAAGTCAAAGAGGAAATGTTTTGCAAAGAATTATAGTTGAAGTGTGAGAGTTGTTGAATATGACTTCACTACTGAAGGTACATTAAATGAAGAGACTGGAAACCATGAGAATTTAAACAACATTCACATAGTGACAGATGCAAATCATGGTTGGAGGAAAAGTGCCAAAGACAGTAGCACTGTTGCCACAAGAGACAGAACCCACCAGCTGCTACAGTGTTATCATGTCACAAAAGACAGTAGCATTGTCACCACAGGGACAGAACTCACAAGGCATTACAATGTTACCATGTCACAAAGACAGTAGCATTGTCACCATGGAGGATTTAGAAGGTGCTACTGTGTTATGTCACAGAGAGAGCAGCACTGTGGCCATGGGATTGAACCCACAAGATGCTACTGTGCTATCAAGTCACAAAAGACTATAGCATTGTGGCCAAGGGAGACAAAACCCACAAGGTGCTACAGTGTTGTCATGTTACAAAAACAGAAGCATTATGGTCACTGAGACAGAACTCGCAAGGTGCTACAGTGTTGTCATGTCACAAAAACAGTTGCATTGTGGTCACAAGACAGAAACCACAAGGTGCAACAGTGTTGTGGTCACATGGACAAAACCCACTAAGTGCTACAGAGTTATCATGTCACAAAGCACAGTAGCATTGTGACTATATGAGACAGAATCCTCATGGTGCTACACTGTTGTCATGTCACAAAAACAGTAGCATTCTGGTCATTGGGACATAACTCACAAGGTGCTACAATATTATCATATCACATGAGACAGCAGCATAGTGGTTATGAGATAGAACCCATAAGGTGCAACAGTGCTGTCATGTCACAATAGACAATAACATTGTGTCCACTGGGACAAAACCCACAAAGTGCTACAGTGTTATCATGTCACAAAAGACAGCAGAATTTTGGGGTCATGAGAGTCAGAACCCCTAAGGTGCTACAGTGTTATCATGTCACAAAGAAAGTAAGGTGGCCATGAGTGACAGATCCCACAAGGTGCTATAGTGTTATTATGTTACAAAAGACAATAGCACTGTGGCCACAGGGACAGAACTAACAAGGTACTATACTGTTATCATGTCACAAAAGACAATAACATTGTGTCCACTGAGACAAAACCCACAAGGTGATAAAGTGTTATCATATTACAAATGACAGTAGTAATCAAGCCATGAGAGACCGAACTCACACAGTTCTACAGTGTTATCATGTCACAAAAGACAATAGCTATATGGTCACAGGGAAAGAACTAACAATGTGCTACAGTGTTATCATGTCACAAAATACAACAGCACTGAGGCCATAGAGACAGAATCCACAAGGTGCTACAGTGTTGTCATGTTACAAAGACTGTAGCACTGTGGCCATAAAAGACAGAACCCACAAAGCACAAGTGTCATTGTGTCACAAAAGACAATAGCAATGCGGCCACTGAGACAGAACTCACAAGGTACTACAGTGTTATCATGTCACAAAGACAGTATCATTGTAGTCATGGGGACAAAACCCACAATTTGCTACAGTGTTATGTCACAAAGACAAGGGCAATGTGCCATGAGAGACAAGAACTCACAAGATGCTACAGTGTAATTATGTCAATAAAGACAACAGCATCGAGACTGCAGGGACAGAACTCACAAGATGCTACAGTATTATCATGTCACAAAAGCCAACAGCATTGTGTCCAATGAACAAAATCCACAAGGTTATATATTATTATCATACCACAAAAGACAGTAGTATTATGGCCATGACAGCCAGAACCCACCAGTGCTACAGTGTTATTTCAAAACAACAGTAGCAATGTGGCTATGAGAAACAGAACTCAGAAAGTGCTAGTGTTATGTCACAAAAAACAACAGCATTGTAGCCACAGGAACAAAAATCACAAGGTTCTTCAGTGTTATCATGTCACAAATTATTACATCATTAAGGCCATTAGGACAGAACTTACAAGGTGCTACAGTGTTATCATGTCACAGAGACAGTAGTACTGTTCCCATGAGAGACAGAACCCACAAGGTGCTACAGTGTTATCATGTCACAAAAGACAAATATTATTGTGGCCACAGATATAGAACTCACATGTTGCTACAGTGTTCTCATGTCACAAGGACTGATGCATTGTCGTCATGGGGGCAGAACCCACAAGGTGCTATAGAGTTATGTCACAAAGACAGTAGCAATGTTATTGTGGCCACAGATATAGAACTCACATGTTGCTACAGTGTTCTCATGTCACAAGGACTGATGCATTGTCGTCATGGGGACAGAACCCACAAGGTGCTATAGAGTTATGTCACAAAGACAGTAGCAATGTGGCTACGAGAGACAGAACCCACAAGGTTCTACAATCTTACCATTTCACAAAAGACAATAGCATTGTTGTCACAGAAACAGAACTCACAAGGTGCTACAGTGTTATCATAGCACAAAAGTCAACAGCACTGTGGACACAGGAACAAAACCCACAATGTACTAGTGTTATCATGTCACAAAAGGCAATAGCATTTTGGCCAGGGAGACAGAACCCACAAGGTGCTACAATGTCATCATGTCACAAAGACATTAGCACTGTGACCATGAGAGACAGTAACTACAAGATGCTACAGTGTTATCATGTCACAAAAGACAATAGCATTGTGGCCATGGGAAACAGAACCTACAAGGTGCTACAGTGTTGTCATGTTACAAAAGACCATAGCATAGTGGCCACAGAGACAGAACTCACAAGGTACTACAGTGTTATCATTTCATGAAGAAAGTGGCATTGTGACCACAGTGACAGAACCTTCTACAGTGTTATCATGTCATAAAGGCTTATGATGCTGTGTCACTGTGACATTAACAGTGAGGAATGGATAAACTCTATACATATTTTCAATCTAAGGATATTGCATGCACATGATTGGAATATGTCAGTCAACAAAATGGTGAAGGAGAGTGATTATATCATTAATCAGTATGATTCATTGCATAGGGTAAAGTAACTGCAAAAAGCAATGAAGGCAGCTGCTTCAGGGCCAGGAAGGAAGAGTAAAGACTGCATCACCTTGTCAGAACAAGTAGTAGATAAAGCTGCAACTCCTTCACTGGACCATCAGACGCTGTGAGCAGGACCCTCAGATTCCCATGACTTTGCTTTTGAATGTAGTTTTCCATTACAAAACTAAACATTCTAACTGTCATGCCATATCCAGATGGAATCAAGATAACAACAAGCCAATGAAAGTAGTTCTTACCAATCCAAAAGCAGAAGAAATGCTCATTATTGTTACTGAGAAGTTTGGAAGGTTATGTGATGGCGAAGAACATTTCATATGTTGAAAGTTTCAATAATGTAATTAACATCTTTCAAGATAAGAGAATTGTCTTGATTGATGAAATGTACAACTTCTCGCAGTTGGCAGTTCTTCACTGGAATGAAAATGAAGACAGCAGTTTCACATTAATTTGGAGTCCACAAGACCTGAGAGCACCAAGACATTGCAAGGGAAAGAAAAATTACAAATCTCCTGGATACAAATATAAAAACAAAATATGGAATATTTATGTCAACAGCATCTTTCGTCTGATTCATCGGCACAGAAGATGACAGCAAATCTTACAAGATAAAGACATGGAATTCATCTAATTTACTCTGTATAGTAATAAACAAAATTTCAGTTTTAACTTCCATATTTCACTTAATCTACTGGCAAACAGACATAATAAAACCACTAAATACACAGAATTCATCCATTTTGTGATAATTTATGTTTACTCTTTAAACAAAATACAATGTATGCATGTTGTGTACCTCAGAGTGCTTGGACTTTACCCATGCGTAAGTTACGTTTCTTTTAACAATTAACCAGTTAAAATGAATTAAGGGGCTAATAACAAACTCTAGTTGAAACCATGCCTTATTATTTCAATAACCCTGGAATTGCATGTTTTTTCAACATATCTCTGTCTCTCTCTAGGGACCTCGGGTGGGTGCATGGTCTAAGGCACTCGCCTTTACAGATTACTGACATCTCACCTCCGTGTGGGTTCCAGTCTCAGGCTCGGCTAATGTGGTATGTGAGAAAGCTTGCCAGTAGCTTCCTGTGGGTCAGTGGTTCTTCCTGGGGTTTTTCCCCAGATTCTTCCTTCACCAGATATACTGGCCACTATGTATAGCCTATCATGTGCTGAAAAATTGTGCTAAACCCACAAAATCAAAAATCAAAAATCTGCTCTCGTCTGACTAGCAACACAACTTTATTGGCCAGGACCCTCCACCATAAAACTTTACTTTCTGAGCAACAAAACATTACTCCAGACTTGGAATTATTGCTCAAAATTTTTAAGTTTTATGAGGTAGGGGCCAAGACTGCATTGAGAGCCCATATGTTTCTTTGTTTACAGTGGATATGTTTCTTTGTTTACAGTGGATAGGGTTACAGCCTACCAGCAGGCAATCACTGGCTGGGCCAGCCTACACTACAAAACTGGCTTCATGGCCATCCATTTGGATATTTCAGTAGGTCAACCCCAGCCTTTAAACATAGAATCTTAACATTGCTGATGACAATTATGCCATTACCACCGCCATTGCTGCCATGAAAGCATTATCTATGTATTGCCATTTGCTAATGCAGGTGAGACACACAATAATAAAGAGAGGACAGGACAGCACCCAGGGAAGGTACAGTGCAACACCCTCCTAAAACAGGCTTGGGACAACACAGCCGACTTAAATACAGCACTTCTATTTCATCCTAGGAATAAATAGGGTCACATGCAAACTGATGTTAAAATGAGATCTTATGCAAACTGGTTTTGTCTCTATGCATGACGGTGCACTTTGAAAAATATACAGTTTGGCAGGTGAGAATAATAATGTTCTTTATATATATGGACCAGATAGAAAAATCCAAGTCTGATGGACTTGGGCAAGGAACTCAGAAGCTTCATCTCAGATGCATTGGGAAGATTCTACTACACCAAAACCTGTCGTGAAAGACCATGCCTTCTATCCAAAAAGCATGGTCTCTCAAAACAGGTGGTTTTTCATGATAGATCAAAAAACTATATATTAATCAATAAATCTGTGAATAAGGAATCCAGTGTTCCAGCCAGGTTTGAAAATAAAGGGACCAACTGGCACCCTGCTTGTTCACAAGAGTTATCATATCTGCGGTCATTTTTATTACTTTGATGATCTGAGTGTGATAATGGGGTTTAGAAATCAGTTATCTGTCATTCCATATCTACCTCTTAGCAAATTTGGCCACCTTTATAAATGATAAATGACACTACATCAAAGTCATGTGACTGGAAGCATGTGCAAAAATTGCAAAGATTACAACTGTTTCTTTTAGTCAAATATTTTACCTCCTTATGTTACTTGAATTTGTTTCATATTTTTTTAATTGTGACTATTACAATTCTGTCACATGCTGAGCTTATTCTTAACATCTCAACTAAGAAATATTATGGGATATACTGAATGCAAGATTATTTCCAGATGATCCCAAGTTTTACCATATATGAGATTAGGAGAATGGGGAAAATATATGGTCTGAGCGTAGCAACCAGTGCAACTGGAAAAGATCGCCTGATGGATTTTGCTCATTTTCATAAAACAATCATTGAGCAAATCAGACATTTATTGATTGGCACATGCATCTACATCAGATTAAAGGTAAAAAAAGAGCACCTTGTTCGTTTTTTGGGTGCTACTTTTGGCACATTAAATCTCCTTTTTTTGAGATCTGGTGTCCATTTTGGCACAAATCCCACAGGCGCATGTCCAGGCTGAAAAACACTGGGAGTCTGGTCTCTCAAGACAGGTTGTCTGTCACAGTAGCAGTGGTCTTTCAAGACAGGTTTGACAGTAATGACTCCTAGATGCCTATAACATCACTAATTACTGTTTTTGCTAAGATTATAAACAGGTGGCAAAATGTTTGGAAAAGGCAGTGGAGAAAAAAAATTTAATACATGAAATAAAGGATTTTTGTTAAAGAAAAACAGCTAGCCCGCAAAAAACAACAATTCTCACATTCTCAAGAATAATAAAAAATAAAAACAAACAACTATTCTTCTGGCTGCTGGTTTACAACAACAACACTGTAAAAACGTACCGACATTACACGAAGCAAATTCATCTGAATCCTGGTCTTGTCCTCTGCAGCACATTTTGTATCTACTGAATGTTAAGGTTGCAATCTTCTGACAAGAAGAAATGGAAAAATTAACCATCAGTACTACTAATAAATTACATCTGGAACCACATGACCTTTTTTGGTAATAAGTAATTGCTTATTAGTAATAGTAACAGTGGTCATACTGGATGGCAAATTTGGGAAATTTGTAAGAAATTAAAGGACTTAAATTCTATCTAGAACAAAAATCCTATATTTTAAATTCAAAATTTGATAATTCATACAGGAGAATACATTTATGTTAACATTTGAAACTTAACTTAAAATGTTCGAGCTACTTTGAAATATGCTTATTTTCTATACTTTTTAACAAGAGATCCAAGAGGGCCTGAGATCACTCCCCTGGCTGACATCTGCCCAGTAGCCATATGCAAGAGCAGTTGGCCAAAAAGTCTGGATCAGTAGGATGCTTTCTGTAGAAATTTCTTCCAATGTTATTGATTGCATATGTTATAAAAACAACTGTTTCAAGATTTCTCCAGTTTTGTACACCTTCATCCATATTTCATGGCACATCAACATCATTTGTCAAATATTGAAAGGCCTCTATGCCAGGATGCTTTCTGTCAGAGTTGGTAAAATTCTGTTAAATGGTTTTTTGGGGATGAAACTGATCAATTTTGGATATACAAATATATAATTAAGTGCTGACGCTCAAGCATATATCAGGCTTCCTTAAATCCTTGTATTTGTCAGACAAGACTGCCAGTTGTAAGGTTTTAATCAGCACAGTGGACATCAGTCATAAGATATCCCAAATATCATTATATCAAATAGCCTTTGATTTGTTTATCCATTAAGCTGTCAAATAAATACCTTAAGAAAGTAAAATTCAAATGTCACAGTGTCTAGTTTACAGATTGTTTCTTTGCTGGCCAATCAATAAAGGTGTTGCTGACAAAACTTAATTCAAAGGTAACTAGGTCTTTCTCTGGAAATCAAGAGCAGTGTCACTGACTAAACTTGTTACAACTGAACTGCCTTAAGTCTATACTGCTCACAGTTAGCTGGTTAAATGGGGGTAGATAAGGGCAACTGAATTCTTCAGCAAACAAAGTGTGGTAAATTTCAAAGATCGGCTTCTCAGTAAAGATGCATGTTAGTAATTCTAAAGTTTTTTTTTATTAATATAATTGGTAGGCTCATATATGCCTAGATGAGATAATAATAAGTATCACTACTCACCATGTCAAAGCCTAAGCATAATAAGGATGAAAACTGTAACCCTTAGCCGGTGTTTGTAGACAAGAGATTTATTATACATTACCATCAAGCAACATGTTGATGGATTTTTGACATCACTGGAAGCTGTGTACGTCGGAGATACACCCCATTTTGAGCTGCTCTTCAATGAGTTTTTTACAGCCACATGCGAAAGCGGTCACTCCAAAGGGATAGAACTGAAGTGAACATGTGACTTCCAAGCCAAAGCAGAACAGTGTATATGGATTATTCATGCAAACATACATGATTGATTCCTGGACCAAGTGATTTTAAATGCATTCCCTGTATTTGAACCTAACACTTTTCCTGCAAACGTTAGTGACATGCCACAGTCAAGTTATGATCATGGCTACTAATCACGGTCACCATTGCTAAAAATAAAAATATCTTTAAACACCTAATTCTCTAAAACCTCTCGACAGAATTTGACCAAATATGACAGAAAGTCTCCAATTTGCTAGAAGCAGGAATATGAGAGGATACGAGTAAAATCTCCCTAAAGGAACCAAGTATGCAGCTGCATTCAGAGTCCCCAGGAGACAGAGGTAAAAGCAAACCGACAACGAGGTCTTGGTCTAAAAAGCCATTATGAGGGACAGGATTTGGTATTCCACTGGTTTCTTTGAGAACTCATTTGAGTCAACCACGATGAAGATAAAATCATTGTCCTAAGCCCACTCCTGAGTCCCTCCCAGTATCTCTCTCCAGAGATGGAGAAGCTGAAATGGGATTGCCCTCATCCCGAAACTGCTCATGAGGGGTGATATGACTAACCCTACCAGGTGAGTGGGATCACTGATCCCTTCTAGATCATCTAGGGAATGAGTGGTGGCATCCCTCCTTTTTGTTGGCCCTGGCCGGAAGTGACAGAACTGATCCACAGCCTGTCACATCCACCCAACCATGAAACCAAGGTAGGGACATTCAGGGCACCATGTGGGGGAAGGAAGGCTCACTTCCCAGAAAGGGGGGTAAATATCGCTCTGAAATCCGCCATTGTTTACTATTTTCATGAATTAAATATATGTAGTAAAACTGCTCTCAATTAATAATCTTAGCTTATGAATATTTAATATTTAAACAAAGAAAAGTAGTCATTTCTGATTGGTTCAATATTGTCAGATTCTTGGAAAACTCCCATTTGTGACCAATCAGAGACATTTTTAGTACCAACCCATTGACCACAACTGAAAGCAGGATCAGCCATTGAATCAAGTAAACAAACCATGAGTATAGGCGGTCTTGACCATTGAATGAAAAACACAGACCACAAATATAGGCATTATCAGGGCTGATTGAGTCAAGCTCCAAGACCTCCAAGGTATTAACCTGAAGGCAAGCCCATGTCCCAGCTAATATTTTCCCACTTGGGAGGGGGGGGGGGCTCAAAGACAAGGCTCGCAGATGGACCGATACCTTGAGGCAGAAACCTAGAAGAGGGGACAGACCACCCTTTCTGCTGCCTGAGGGAAGGTGGTGGTAAATTTCATTCACTGCCTTATCAAATTTCCAAACTTCCTCCTTCTCCAACACATGTCCCAACAGGATGGAAAGAGATGCGGACCCCAACGAAGGAGGAGGACCACTGCCACTGGTTCCTTTGAGAACTCATTTAAGTCAACCACAATGGAGATGAAATCATAGTCCTAAGCCTGCTCCTGAGGCAAGGCAGGATTGTCCCTCCTAGTATATCTCTCCAGAGATGGAGACGCTGAAATGGGGTTGCCCTCATCCTAAAGCCACTCATGGGGTTGGGTGGAGTGACATGACTAACCCTACTAGTGAGCCTCCAAGGTGAGTGGGATCACTGATCCATTCTAGATCATCTAGAGAGTGAGTGGTGGCATCCCTCCTTTATGTTGGCCCTGGCCAGAAGTTACAGAACTGATCCACAGCCTGCCACATCCACCCTACCATGAAACCAAGGAAGGGATATTCAGGGCGCCATGTGGGGGAAGGAAGACTCACTTCTCAGAAAGGGGGGTCCCCACATCAAATAGGGATTAAAAGGGAAAATCGAGAGGGGGATGCCGATCCAATCCCCCTCCCTAGTTGGGTAAAATAAAACCCTAAAATTTACACAAAAGGCACAGATAACACTCTAAACTAAAGCAAGGACTGCTGAGACAAAAAATCGATATGAAAAGGTAAATTAAATGCCAAAAAAGTTAGAATACAAAAATGAAGGCAAATTTCGAGAAGCAATGTAGCACATGTGTAACACGTACATCATTCAAGGAAAAACAAGGATGATATTCTGAATGTTGGCTGTGACTAAGGTGACAGACTGAGATCATGTTCATTTCAATTTTGACCCTCCAATACTAATTGAAGGAGGGAATAATTAGCTTGGACTAGGAAGGCAGAAGATTGCTTATTAATAAGAAGAATCATCCAGCACCATTTTCATGGGCCTCTCACACAGCTTCATCTCTACCTTAGCTCTGGTGATGCAGGATGCAGGCAGACTAGTATCTTGTATCACAACCAGCTGGGTCAGAAACAAAACTTCCCAGTACTGGTTATGCAGATCTTTTCTAGGATAGTTAGTTCTGTATTCAATCCCCTGACTTCACCTGGCACTGGACAGCTTCGACTTTGATTCTGTTGTCTCCTGTTAAGGGCAGGACTGGCTATGTTGATCTTATGTGGGATAGCCAGTATATGCCTGTGGCTACAGACTCTAACCAGCACCAGATCAGCTTGATACCAACACTGGTGCAGCATTACCAGACGACCAATACTTCCCGAACCAGGTATGATGATCTTAGTTCATGGTATAACCAGTCCCGGCTACTTGGCATGGATCTTGGTCTCTTCTATACCTGATCCAGAAGCCTGAGATATCAATGCACTCTCCCTGGACTGGAGAGGCCTCATTGCATATGCTTTCCTACCAATGTCTTGGATTCTTAGAGTCTGGCAGAAAGTGAGGAAATCAGAGTGCTGAATGGTCTTGATTGCTCTGCTTGAGAGCAAAAAGTAATGGATCAGTGACCAGCTGAATCTAGCAGCAAGGAAATCTTTCCTTCTCTTTGCTTGCTCAGACAACAACAAATGTAGGTTTTCCATCTGAACCCAGAGATGCTGATCATGCTCACATGGCTCATATCAAGCAAGCCCTCAGAAGAAACTCTTCTCGGAGCAAGTGATGGATAGTGTCGCATAGACTATAAGACCCACCACCCTTAAGTTTATGAAGGCAAGTGGAGAGTTTTCTTCCAGTGGTGTGATCAAAATCATATCAACCCATGTAAAGCATTAGTACCACATATAGCTACATTCCATCTCTGCCTATTTGATAAGTGGTAGCTAGCTATCCACACCATCAAGGGCTACTGTTCCATGCTTTTAGAAATGTTCAGGCATCAAAGAATGGGGGCATTGGCCAAAACAAGGACCTCTCTGGCCTTCTGGTCAACTCCACAGAAACTAAGTCATACCTGGATGATATCTTTCATAAACACACAGTAAGTACTGTTTTGGTACAGGTTTTTTTTGTGAATTTGGAAAAATCAGAACTTATTCCCTCTCAACACTTCATCCATCAGGGCATGGAGTTCCTGAACCAACTCAATCTTGTTCATCTCCCTCAAATATGAATTGCATGGATTACAAACTCTCAAGGGCAATCTCAAATAGGAAGTCAGTTTCTGTGAAGGAGTTTCTGCAACTCCTCGGTTTATTAAACGCACCAGTGGATTTTATTTCTCAAGGCTGCCTCTATATGTGCCCTCTGCAGATGACATTGCTCGCTTAGTGGCTCCCATTTTCTGGTCGTCTAGATTAGCCAAGCTCGATCTTGCCCTAGTTAAAAAGAAATCCTGCATCCTGGCAGTCAGTTGGAATGGGATTTGGGACTACGCCTTCCCTCCAACTATTCAGAGTCCAAGAGTCATTAAGAAAATCAGGGACCAGATTTGCAAAGTTATCCTGGTAGCCCCACTCAGATGGAACAAGTCATGGGTGAACAATCTGCTCAAAATAGCAACAGACATCCCCAGGTAAATTCCACTGAATATCAGTCTGCTCAAACAACCCCGCTCAGAGGTGTTTCATCCTAACCCAGACAGGCTTCTTCATGCCTGACTTTTGTCAGAAGAAATTTGCGTAGAAAGGAGTTTCAACCTTCAGTCATGGAGAGAATCTTGTGAGCAAGAAGGCCATCCACTTGAAAACCTATGAAGGGAACTGGTGGGTACTCGGGGACTGATGCAAAGTTACCAACATCGTCCCCTTGAATACCTTGATCTCTTAGGTGGCTAACTTGTATCTCTGGCTTTTTTAAGAGAAAATGTAGCTACTGCAACTATCAGGGGATATCACTCTAAGATTTTGGACACATTCAAGCATCATGGTAGAGCAAATATAGGTCACGACAAGGATCTGTCAGACTTGCTGGCCAACTTTGACTTGAATAGGCCTAAATCACTCACCTTGTTTCCAAAATGGAATCTTTCATGAGTATTGACTTGTCTCAACTCAAAGAAGTTTGAATTCTTAGTCAGAGTCTCTTTGAAGCTGCTATCTTACAAGACATATCTGATAGCACTAGCCTGGCATGCTGGGTGTATGCCCTATCAATGGACCCAAACAATTCAGATCAGATAGTTCCTTGGTTTTAATGACATAACCAGGTTTCATAGCTAAGAACAGGTTTCTGTCTGTGGGCAATCAAAAGATGGTCATCCAGGCTCTCTCCTCTATCAACAAGTCGAGGGAGGCAGCTAAGCAAGACCCAGTCTGTGCTATCTTTATAGCAAAAGCTGTCTACCAAGTTGGCTTCAGCTACAATTGTTCGTTTCTTAGCTTGCACACTGGCCCAAGAGAATTTCTTAGCAGAAACAGTCAACCATCTCTATTCTGTTCACCAAGTACAAACAGCACACATATCATCTGAACTGCACCTCATACAATTGATACATGTGGGATGATTATCCTCTGCAAGTTTAAACTGCTTACACTCACAGTACTCGGCTTTGCCCACTGCACTTGGCACCTGTAATTAGAGAGAGCAAAACAAAGGCATAAACAGGTGAAAATCAGTCAAACATCATGTAAGCTACCTGTGCAGGGGATACTAACACCAATGTAATAGTTCAGAACAATTAATGAAGAGCACTATATTCTGAACTGTATATGAAGCCAGTTATGAATAATGGATAAATTATTGGCTAGGTTAACAAGAAAATGAGTCAGTACTTACATGGTTTCTAAGTACTCATGGCTCTTGTGTAGACAATTAAGATGTCACTGACTGAAACAATGCATGATAAAGATAACGAATGAGGTGGTAAATTATTCATCAGAAATCAAAGTGGAGCAAGAAAATGCAGTATATTTCTCTGCAGTGAGAAAACTTCAATACTTTGCTCCGGTACTAGAAAGGCAGGTTAAGTAGTGGAATATGCAAGGCCCTCATAACAAGCATGCACATCAGCATGAGTGGAATAACTGATGACTATATAGCCTCTAATACTAAGCACTATACCCTGACTACGTTTTTGGGCAAGCAAACAAGAATTTATCACCACTGTTGCAAACCAAGCCAAAGATGGTTCTAAAGTCTTTATTAGCTTGGGAGGGCTGGATTTGTGAGGTAGTGGATGTACTCCCAACATACTATGATCAGGTAACATATCTGAAGAAGAAACAGGCATCCTTTCCAGAATATACAACCTCAGGACATTTATTTATATGTTCATGATTGCTTCCTTTATGGAAATGTGTCCTTTGTTTATAGATGCCTTAAGGTAGTTTTCCCTGTTTTATATTTCAGTTGTGGACTAGTGGTGGAAAAGGATACAGGGTCCAATGAGTTCCAGACAATTGGAGACATAATCCTGGACTTTGGCTGTCAAGTAAGCACACTTCAGTGATATCACTAGAATGGACGTCAATAGAGGCCACCATCTTTCTCCTCTGTAGTCCCACATCACTTTACTCAACAGTCTGAAAAATATTGGGATTTAATGTAGATTGTCTTGACATGCCTAACACATTTTTTTTTTTTTTTGGGGGGGGGGGGTAAAACTAACTTTAATTATGTAATACTTACCTGTCACTATTGCCTTGCTTACCTCTTCTGGGATGCAAGTCCCCTTATACAAGCTCATAAGTCCATTCTCCCATTAGATGGAAAGTTCTAGAAACCTAGAACTGAAAGAACACAGACCCAGTATGACTTGCATGTCATAGTTGCATGTAGAATACATTTCCTCTTTGACTTGGACCCAGACTACACTTAGGACATTAGAGTGGGTTGGGAGGAGGGAATGTTGCAATAGTGACAGGTAAGTATTACATATTAAAATTAGTTTTACCCCCCCCCCAAATAATAATAATAATAGCAGTAATACAACACCTGTCACTATTGCCTTCCTGAATTTGCCAGTTTGGAGGAAGACTGATAAAAACTGGTAAAAAAAACTGATGTACTTACCCTTATGGTAGGAGTGTTCCTACTGTTATCTGGCACAAGGTTGGGCCACTTCTGAGCCATTACTACAGGGCCCAATGAGAAAATGCCTTTGCTCTGTTGCGCCAAAGATCAAAGGTAAAAGGAGGAGAAAGCAGTGTGTGACTACCAACACATGACTCTCATAACATCGTCTTAAAAAAATTATTAAGATATGCCCAGGAAGTGGCGATAGCCCTGACTTCATGGGCTTTTATTCTCATGAAAGAAAGGCCCCTATCAGAGAGGGACAATATATATATAGACAATTTTGTGGGGAAAATTGATATTTTAGGCAGTGGGGATCGTGATCTTGACTACATCAAATGAACTGAGCAGATGATAACTATTTAATTGGTATTTTTGACTCGGATATATATGATGGTGAAGACTTTCATGGTTTTCAAGCTAACTGGACATTTTGAGAACTTCACTTCTCATAAAGTTCACCCATATACCGATGTTGGATCTGTGCATAATATTATCAAATTTTACTGTATTCCTGGAAATGGACCAAAATAAACCCAACAAAACTCTGATATTTCTACATTGGAATTTATTGTGGAATAAAAATACTCAAAAAAAATGAACAGCTTTGTCGACTTTCCAATAAGGATCTGTTCTACTTACTCTCCATTTCTCATGTGAGTAAATTTAATAAAAATTTTAATAACCTTTGACATTCTTGATGGATTTTTATTAATTTTTCACCATCTTAAATGGCATTAAATTTACCACATTTCATACACTTACATATAAGAGGTAAAATTAATACTGCAGATAGAAAAACTGCATTGAAAGTAAGTTATAAAAAAAATGTAAAGCATGTTTTTTAGTTTACTTAACTTTACTTTCAACTGAATTTTTTTACATCTGAAAGTTTTGAATGAGAAAATTTTATGCTTTTTAAAATGGTATATAACTTTGAAAAATTATTTGAAAAACTTGTCCTGTAAAGCCATATTGACCAATGTCACTGCATTCTCTCATACTGATACATCACTGACTGAACAAATTTCCAGTTCTACACAACTGCCTGTCTCATTGGGCTTCAGCATGAAAAGGGTTAAAGTAGAAAGGACCCACATATCTTCCATGATGCCCGATCAGACCTCTAAAACGAGGACTAGCTGAGTGCCCACTGGGACATCGGGAACAAGGATACACAGCAGGAGAGGGCTCTAGTCCCTAGGGCCTCCCCTCCTTCCTTTAGAAAATAGGAGGAGGCTGCCAACTTTCTCTCCTGGCCTCTCTTGCAACCTTGACTAGAAAAGAATGGGTGAGATGGAGATTTGAAATGGAGTTGCTTCTGAGACTGTTGTGGCTGCATCCTCTTCGAAAACTTGGAAGGAGGACCCAAGGGGCAATCTGGATGAGCATGTTTCTTGGTCTGCTTCAAGGGACCATGAAGGGCCAAAGAGGGACCAGTGTTGTTGGTCCCTCAAATCTTGAGATGCCACTGAAGGAATGAGGCCTCCAAAGAGCTTCTTTGCCTCTAGAGGAGAAGCCCTTGGAAGATTCTTACTGTGTACCAACAAAACCTTCGAAGTCTCCAGAGCAACATCCCTGTGGAGGTGGAGCAACTCCACTGATAGCGCCATGGGTATGGACAAGGCATGCGTCACCAATTTGGCAACAGCTTCCAGCAGGTGCTGAAGCGAAGCTGGAGACAAATTTTCCTCCTTGAAAAAAGATCGGCATGTGAGGCTATAGTAACAAGCGTGCAAGCCTTAAGCCCCAGCACCTCCAGGGTCTTGACCACAAGGCGAGCCCAGGTCCCCACTGAAATCCCCACTTGTGATGCCACTGTGTCCAAGGGGGATGGGGGGGCTTAAGGGGCCAAGCAGGTGAGTGAATTCTATAGCTGGCTGCAAAAACCAGTGGTTACAGCATAGGGGTGGGGAGGGGGTTAAGGCAGGGATGGGGGGGGGCAGACCACCTCTTATGTTGCCTAGCAAACTCTTGGCCCCTAGGAAACTTTTATGAAAGCTCCTATACCATTGCAGAATGAGGGAGCAAGAGAAGATTTGGGCATGATGCTGACACGGAGAGTCATTGCATTCCAAACTGGTGAGGATTTTCTTGTCCACTGAGTCCAAATACTTGGGACACAAGTCCTGGGGGAGAAGACAGTAAACCTCATTTACTGCCTTAGCAAACATCCATAATTCTTCCTCCTCCAATGCCTTGACTGACAGATAGGAGGAGGTAGGGGATTCCAAGAGAGGAGAAGGGATCATCTCAGCAAGTTCCTCATCAAACTCGTTCAAGTCCACAAACACTGAAATTATGTTCTTGTCCTGTGCTCGCTCCTGAGAGGATGCACGATTTTCCTTTTCAACATCTCTCTCAGAGAGGGAGACTTAGGAGTAAGGGTATGCTTGTCCCTCAACCTGGAGTGATGGGACTGCCCTTACTAGCAGACAACATTGGAGGACGAGAACACTTCTCATCCTTCCTAGAACAAATATGGGGGGGATGACCAGCCCTCCTCCTTTTTGTTTGACTCCACATGAGCAGACACAGCAGGTCTATGGCCTGTGATATCTAGTCTGATTTGAGGCCATGGTATAGGCATCCATGATATCCTGAAGGGAAACGAGGATTAACTTCCCCACTATCCTATAGGGATTCAAAGAGAACATAGTTAGGGGGGGGGGATTCCGATCTGACCCCCTTCCCAAGTTGGACGGGTACATGGCGACTCCCTATCCCCATTGGGATTGCTTGGTAGCATAGAGATGGGAGGGCAGGGGGGAGGGGGGGTTACTGACCCAATCCCTGTCTCCAAACTGATGATAGAAATCCATTGATGGTGACTGGTGCTGGACTACTGGTGACTGGCATCCAGTGACTGGTGACCAGTGACCAGTCAGGCTACAACGATCTGATGGTAGGGCTCTCATCAGAAAATTTGAGTGAGATTGCTGCGCTCCCTTGCCAGGGAGGTGTGATCTGCTTTTCGCCATTACTAGGCCACCAACCTTGAGAGGGTGAAGCTCACGCCCTAGCTGGGGTGGAGGGGGAAGCACACTTGCTCTCTGTGAAAGGGTGCTACTCATGCCCTAACCAGGGAGTACTCACTCTCTTCCGGTGTTTTTCCTACCTTGGGAGGGACCCAGGATTGATCCCTATCAGGCACTGACCGCATCAGTATCACCAACAGGGATCCTTGGGACCTAAACCAAGTCCTGCAGAACTTATAACTTTTTCTAAAACTAAGAAAGATCACATACCCTCCTGGGAAAGAACAGTCTTTCTCTTTTGAGTCCCACATAACCCAGAAAGAGATCCCATACTCTCCTGGGACCGAGAAAAAGATCCCATACCATCCTGGGATAGAGGAAACAAGGAGGAAGAAGGGTCTTTCTTCCTTGCCATATAAGTATGCTGACTCTCAGTAAACAGCCAAAATCAGACAACTATCCATGCATACACATTTGGTACAAGCTAAACAGGTGGGGTGATTATCCCATGGAGCCTTTCATTGCCCACATTTCCCCCACTCTGCAATATTTCATGCTGAAATGAACAATATATACTGTCAAAGCAAATACTCTCTGAAATGAAGAATATTATAAAAGAAATATTCTAATTCAGAGAATGTACTGTCGAAGCAAGTACTTTTACAACAATCTGATGAATGAGAATTAAAATTCCGGAAAATTACAAAAAGGGTAGTGATACTTACCCTATGAAACAATAATAAATGAACTGCAGAGAGTACTTACAAATAAAATTCCAGAACTAAAAGAAGAGAGCAATTATTTACCATATCATCGGATAAGAGAAAAGGGATAAGTTTACGTGGGCACTGCTTGCTTAAGCACGGCACAATTACCACCTGAAAACTATCAAGAGCTAAAATAATACTATAATTAGCAAGGACTGCGTGGATTATCACTCAAACAATACGGAAAATTCGATTAAAAAGCTGAAATGCATCTTTAGAGCATAAAATGATGGAATTCTCTGCAAGTGAATTTCACACGTCTAACATTAATAGTGTCCAAGGAAAAGAGGAAGTATATTCGGCATCGATCTATGACATGGAAGTCAGATTGGGTCTGTGTTCTTTCTGTTCTAGGTTTCTAGAACTTTCCATCTAAAGGGAGGATGGATTTACAAGTTTGGACGAGGGGACTTGCATCCCAGAAGAGGTAACAAGGCAAGGCAACTGTGAAAGATAATGTATTACTGCTTCAAAAAGGAACTTTTACTAATGCTATAAAAGAGATGTGATAAAAATATAAAAACTGATGAAAGAAAATGTAATAAAATTATATATTGAGCACAAGAAAAGGTACTCAAAATGTAAGTATACTTAGATAAGGAATATTGTAAAGAAATTGAATTTCACTGTATACCATTAGTGTGAATTTGAAATTAAATTCCTTTTCTTCATATACAATGTGCTTTAGGAAACTGGAAGTAATGAAATTAATTTTTAATGTATACAATTACTGGTGAATTTGACAAAACCAGGCCATCATTAAATAAACATGAGTCCCTTGAAGGGACTGGCATTCTACTGGGTGAAAAGAATTTCCAGGTATTCAAGATAAGACCATTTCTTCCTTTTAACTGTCAAGTGTTGAAACTATCTCTGATATTCTTCAGCGATAACAAGATTTTCAAATTAGCTGCTGTGTTGCACATACTGGATGCCAGCTTGGCACCATTTTCATTTAGGACAAAGTAGACATCATTAGAAGTCTTTTGGTGAAAAACGATATCATAATGATCATCCATTCTGGGGCGTAGTGACAACAAGATTTTTTAAGACAGTCATCGTCGCAGCCATATTGGATGTACGACTGGCACCATTTTCATTTGGGACTTGGTGAAAACCCCATGTCATAATGATCATCCATTCAGGGGAAGTAGTGACAACAAGATTTTTAAGACAGTCGTTGTGGCAGCCAACAAGATTTTCAAGATGGCTGCTGTTGTGGCCATACTGGATGTCACATAGGCACCGTTTTTATTTAAGACCAACTGGAGATCATAAGAAGTCTTCTGGTGAAAACCCATGTCAATAAGACTTTCTGTTAAAGAAGAGATAAGTTAAGATTTTTAAGACGGCTGCCATGGCAACCATATTGGATGTCAGATTGGCACTATTTTCATTTAGGACCAGCTAGACATTACAAGAAGCCTTTTAGTGAAAACCCCATATACTGGTAGATATGACCATCCATTCAGGAGGAGTAACAATAACAAGATTTCAAGATGGCTGCTGTGGCAGCCATATTAGACCTCATATCACCACCATTTTCATTTAAAACCAACTAAACGTCATAAAAAGTCTTTTAGTGAAAACCCCATGTTGATATCACTACCCATGCAGGAGAAGTAGCAATAACAAGACTTTCAAGATGGCCAGACAAGGGATGACGGACAATAGACCATCCCATAAGCTCTTGTGGTCTATGACCAGTAGAGCTAATAAAAATCTTACAGTCTCTAATGAATTTTTTCATGTCCAAAATTAGTTATTCATTATTTTGGCTTATTTAAGATACTGGCTACATGTGATTATTTGTAGAAATATACAGTCCCAATCAAGACGGTTTTCAAAACCTCTACTATATTAAGCAGAGGATACAACGTACATCATCAACACCAGAGTTAGATTTGACATCCGTTGAAAAGAATGACAGGTTTCTACCATCAACACCATACTTTGCTTGGTCATCCTTGTAAAGGAATGACAGGCTTCTGTTACGACTAGGGGTTGACTATGTAACAAACGAAAGAAAGACTCAAACAAGCTTTCCCAATTTCTAAAATACCAATTTAATTTCCTAAAATATAAAATATTTAAAACAAACAAAGTGAAAGAATTAAAAATAACTTACAGTTTAGAAATTCCTTAAATAGTCCTAAATTGTTCTATAGAATTCACTAATCCGGAAACTGTCCAAAGGTATTCCGAATGAGGATACTAATGTGCTTATGTGCCAACAAGAATCAGTTCTAAATCCAAATGTTATTAATTCCAGGTAAATTCCTGTGAACGTAGAATATCCCAAAATTTCTTAAAATGTTTCCGTTTAAATAATGTTCAGATCTTCGAATAATAGTACATAATCCCAAAAGTACTAGTTAGAAATAAGAATTCACGAGAATACTATCACAAACAATAAACAAATTCCTCTATGACTTTTACAAGCTGAAGTAATCGTGAAGAATGCCTCACACTGGGGTAAATTCTAGTTTTATAGTATCCATACTGCGTAGAACAAATATAAAACCCAATCTGCAATTTAAATTCTTACAAGTAAACAAGTTCTGAGTCATGTGAATTAGGTCACGAAAAATGATTCATTTCACCACACACTACTCACGCTCTACCCACGTGATCTCCACGTTGTGTTTAGTTGACCGACATAATTATTGATTTCCTTGGACAGAAACAATGACTCATGTACTCAAAAATAGCATTGGCTACTAAAAGAATAATATAAATTATGATACAAAGGTCATAAACCAAATGAAACTATATTATAATTTAAAAGATGATAACACTTCTACCATAAACACCACAGAGTGTTTGGTCATCCTTTGAAAGAAATGACAGGTTTTTACTATTAACACCATAGTTAGCTTGATCATCCTTTGAAAAGAATGACAGGCTTCTACTGTCAACACCATAGTTTGCTTGGTCATCTTTTTGAAATGACTGACAGGCTTCTACCATCAACACCACAGTGTGTTTGGTCATCCAATGAAAGAAATGACAGGCTTCCACCATCAACACCATAGTTAGCTTGGTCATCCTTTGTATGACAGGCTTCTACCATCAACACCATTGTTAGCTTGGTCATTTTTTGAATGACAGGCTTCTACCATCAACACCAAAGTTAGCTTGGTCATCCTTTGTATGACAGCCTTCTACCATCAACACCATAGTTAGCTTGGTCATCCTTTGTATGACAGGCTTCTACCATCAACACCATTGTTAGCTTGGTCATTCTTTGAATGACAGGCTTCTACCATCAACACCAAAGTTAGCTTGGTCATCCTTTGTATGACAGGCTTCTACCATCAACACCATAGTTAGCTTGGTCATCCTTTGTATGACAGGCTTCTACCATCAACACCATTGTTAGCTTGGCCATTCCTGAAAGGTATGACAGACTTCTAAGTCCAAGCAAATGGAAACTGGTTGCAACTGAGGTGTTGGCAACAGGAAATCTTCTGATTTCACACCTCAGTTTTCCAATGAATTGTTTTCTCATTTCTTGTAATTCTGTAACTACAATTTTGATGTAGCTTTGCTCAGTGTGAAGTGCAGTACCCTGCAATGAGAAAGTTTCACTTCCATTCTTGCCAGTTTGCTTCTTTTTTTTTTTTTTGTGCAGCGCTCTTGTTGATAGACTTTTATTTCCCTGACTCTGCTCCATCAGTAGTTGAAAAGAAACCTTCAGCTGCAGGTTGAACTGCTGCACAAACCTGTACAAATACTTCACCTGTACTTCTGGATTCAGAGGATGCATTAATCCCAACTCTTAGCAAGGGAAGTGCCTTACAACCATTTGCATGCTGCAGTTTAAAAAAGAAACGGTATTTATAAACTGATATTTTCGCAAGTGGTGTTGTATGCAGTTCACATTGCATAAGTTATTGCATCCGATTTTTCTTAGATTTTTCTGACAGCTTTTGATGCTGCAAACTTAAAATCAGTCTGCATAATATTGGCCTTCAGTGACTGCACATAGTTCTGCAAGTCTGCACGATATATTAGACTCCTAACGTTCAGACAACCAACTTTCAATGTCAAATGATTATTTTTCCCATATTGTTTACAAATACTTCACAACATACCTCCAGTGGTGAGATTCTGTTCTAGCCATCTATATTATTGACACCACAACCTCTGAAATTTTTACTCAGATTTTTTTGTCCGGGGGGGGGGGGGGGGGGGGGGGGTCATCACATGAAGTCTGAGACCTAGCCAACTCTGAATTGGAATCACCAATTTCCTGAGATACTTCAAATTTTTCTGTTTGATCAGAGGTCCCTATAGATCCATCCAAAGTATTAACAGTCTCCATGTTACCAATGACACATTCAGTATCCTAATCCAAGTAAAAAGTACTGGCAGAGGGAATTTTAAAGTAATCTGTTATCAACTTATGACCTGCCATTGTCTTGAGTATGCCTGAATGGATTTCCAGTCATGTGCAGTCCATCAGAATGTGAAAGAAGCATGGACAAGGCTGTCAGACATAAAATAAACACCTTGGTGAGCAAGACTAAAGCAGACAACCTTACATAGAGTAAAATGCTTCATTAGATTATTCATGCATTGTAGATTTTTATTTCCAGGACTTCATATTTCGCATGTTTAGTGCACTTGCATGGCCTGGCAGCATCAATGACATCTGATCAGTTGGTGTTGTTGGCAAAGCTCTGACTGCCATCGAGATAGAAGGATTAACAACAGCAGTCTCATACAAAAGTGTGTCAAGGCAGAAGTGTCCATGGCTGCACTGATAGGTTCCTGGGCTGATCTGAAGTTTGACTTTCCACAAGGACAGATGACACTATGCGGGCAATCATCAAATAAGGGAGGCAAACCTAATTAAGAAAGCTTGTGAACTGCATGTTCAGATGAGTGAAAAGCTGGGACAATATAAAAATGGATGTGTCTGTGTTGAAAAGGAATCCAAGGCAAAACAAGAAAGGAATTAGCGATTATATGTTCTTTTTTAAAAAGTTGCTTACCTTTGTGTTTTTGGAGGATGTTGTCTAGATAGTTTGAAGACATGGACATGGAATGTGGTCCTGGAGGCAATGACTGTGGGAGTGAGCTTCAGGAATTTCCAGGAAGACTTGTGAATGGGAATATGAAGGTATACATTTTAAAGGTCAAAGCTGACTGTAGAGAGTATCTCTCACATGGTACTGAGGGTCAACCTCAGAAGTCCCTATCCTTAGCATGGGTGCCTGTATATATTGTGAGAAGAATACCATTGCATCTTTTTGTGAAAGATTTCTATCACTCTTTACCAGAGAAGAGAGTTTATAGTGAGTTATTGAAGTCTTCCTCCCACAGAGATGTCTGATAAAGGCAGCATTAGCAAAGTGTAATTTTTTGCGGTAAGAAGGGCAGCAGGGAGAGGAACTGGTCCAAAATTGGTCCTTTACTTCCTGTAATGTGTTGTCTCTGCTCTGGGAAACTGTGCCTTCACTTAAGAGTAAGGTTTGGAGGAGGATTTCCCAATCAGAAGTACCTTAGTGGGGTTATACCTACTTCTGTGATCCCTCTAGGGAATTAAAGGTGTGGCTCTGGTTTGCAGGGTCTGCAAAAGGGTTTGCCTCTGGGTTGGCCTGTTTCCTGACCTCCTCTTTGTGATTGTGGAATAGGGGATAGAAGACCAAGGCTGAGATCTGATGGTTGCATTGTGGTGTTCTTTGAGAAGCAAGGACTGCACATTGAAGTTTAATGGGAGCATCTATATAAATGGAGAGTGACTGTCAAGCTGCATTGTTGAGTATATGAACCATGAACAAGACCGATTCCCAGGTGTGTCTGTCAGCAGGACCTCAATGTTGGGATCTAGACCATGCTTAGCTTGCTGAAAAATAGCCATGGAAACCAGATCAAGCATTGAGCCAAAAGCTATGACATTGCAAACCAGTTTCCAGTCCATACATAACAGCAGATGGCTTGGACATTCCCAGGCCTACAATATCTCTCTCAATGGCTGGAACTTTGATGTGGAAGATTTGTGTGTGTTTTGTACAAGGTCAGACAGAAGATAGACAGGAGGCATTGTTGCGAGAAGAAAGGCCTGTTGATGCATTGGTCCTGAAGTTGCCTTCTGAAGCAGTGCAAGACATCAGCAACTCGACTGACAGTGATAACTGTTTGAATGAAGGTTGGTCTTTCTCTGTTAAAAGGTCGATGGATGCAGGAATTCTATAAGCTGCCACTGACTGAGTGAAAGAAGGAGTACAGAACTCTGGAGTCAGAAGCCAGAAAACCTTTTTAATGGATGCACAGAAGGCTAGGTCTTCCTTGACATTGTTGGATCAAGTAGAACAAAAGGGACTTGCATATGTACATCTTTAAAGTCAAAGTGGGTCAACAAATAAGCCTCCTTTGATGCTAGTGACAATTGGGTGGACACAGCAGGTAGTCGGGGGTGACCGGTGATGGAACTGTCTGGAGCTGGTCCATGTTACCTTCATAGGTCCAGTACTGAATATCATGGGACACATGATCAGAAAATCTGATACCAATTATGCAGTGCATTCATGACAAGGCCAGGGCTGGAAGTGGCATGACTGGGTGCTGTTTTGTATTTTGGGTCCAAAACTGAGTATGTCAGAAAGATACATCACTGTACCCAGTCTCAGTGCCACTGGACATAAATGATTCTTAACTTGTGGTTAATGTCTATCTTTCAGTTGGGAGAGCTGGATTTGTGAGGTAGTAGATGTTCGCCTTTGTATTATGATCGGGTAATGTATCTCAAGAAGAAATTGATAATTATACATATTAAACTGAGCCAATATAGTTGTGTCAGCATTCATTTATGATGATGTACATTACACTCATCTGTATATGGTGAAGACTATTCAATTCATAAAGCTCACCAAAGATAAATATATCAAATTTTAGTTTTTCTATCAGTTATGGCTCATCAATTTTAGTCACTGCAAGATATACTCTGTTTTTTTTTAATTTGTCATTTTTTTGCTCTATATATTTGTTTGTTTCACTGAGAGAATTCAAAATATTTGTATGTGGATAACTGATGTTCTACTATCTGTGGAAGATTTTCCCCAGAAGTAATTTAATTATGTTCAATGTAGAAGAGCCTTTATCTATGTCTGAAATCTGCACTTTTTGCCATGCTTTTTTTGGAGTTAAATCTTATTTGCACAGTGAATTATATTAATCAGACTGAGTTAAATAAATGATGTTTTTAGATCTTCAGAACCAAGCTGGGCAGCCTTATATAAATATTCCTTGCGGTGAATACTTAGCACTTTAAGCACCCTCTTTTAGGATAATCCCTACATTTTACTAAATAACGGACATTGATCCATATAAAAAGGTATTTGTATGTTTTATGTTTTGAAGCCTCCTTAAAGAGTTTCCTACAGTAGTATTTAGTCAAAAGCTACTATGCAGTTTCTTTAGAATTTTTTTAATGACCTCGAACATAGATGCTCACAAATTGGACTTACTGTTATTCAGAGGCAAAAAAAAATAAAAAATTTAAATGAAACAATAGATACTGTAAAGAACTGTTGCGGGTACTCACATAAGTGATCTGTGATAATCTTTAGCATGATAGTACTCCTCTCCCATCTGGACCACTACAAAAAAATTTTTTTTTGTTCTTCATATATATGTAGATACTTATTCAAGACAGCAATAGACAAATTTACTAATATTTTTAAATTTGACATAACATTAAACCAGATCAACTGCAATTGCTTGCCATTGCAAATCCCCTAGATTTTACTGTATATTCCTATATCCCTCCATACCCCGCCCCCCCGCGTACTCACCCCCACCTCCAGGCAGTGACCTGGGGATCATAATGCAAAATTTCTCATATATGATACATCTTTCTTCTATGACTGCATTTATAAAGTTTGATCAGAAATATTTTAAAATGTCATTGTAGTTGAAATTTGTTTACAACTGACCTTCAACCCTCTTCCAGGATCCTCAGAGGCGGGAGTCAAGAATGACACACCTGTTGAAGACAGTTATCCCAAGGAAAACATATCTATAAAGTTTCATGAATTTCCACAAAGTGATTTAGAAGATGTGGTAATGGGCAGATGGATGGAAGGATGGATAGATGGAGGCTATTGCAATATCCTCTGCTAAAATGTGTGGGGATAATGAAAGAGCAAATCAAAGAGGTATGTAAAATTCCTCCTATTTTGTGCCACTAACCCATCACAGTCTATATAAATTTCTACTGTACTAAACTCCTATTTTGTGCCACTAACCCATCACAGTCTATATAAATTTCTACTGTACTAAACTCCTATTTTGTGCCACTAACCCATCACAGCCTATATAAATTTCTACTGTACTAAACTCCTATTTTGTGCCACTAACCCATCACAGTCTATATAAATTTCTACTGTACTAAACTCCTATTTTGTGCCACTAACCCATCACAGTCTATATAAATTTCTACTGTACTAAACTCCTATTTTGTGCCACTAACCCATCACAGCCTATATAAATTTCTACTGTACTAAACTCCTATTTTGTGCCACTAACCCATCACAGTCTATATAAATTTCTACTGTACTAAACTCCTATTTTGTGCCACTAACCCATCACAGTCTATATAAATTTCTACTGTACTAAACTCCTATTTTGTGCCACTAACCCATCACAGTCTATATAAATTTCTACTGTACTAAACTCCTATTTTGTGCCACTAACCCATCACAGCCTATATAAATTTCTACTGTACTAAACTCCTATTTTGTGCCACTAACCCATCACAGTCTATATAAATTTCTACTGTACTAAACTCCTATTTTGTGCCACTAACCCATCACAGTCTATATAAATTTCTACTGTACTAAACTCCTATTTTGTGCCACTAACCCATCACAGCCTATATAAATTTCTACTGTACTAAACTCCTATTTTGTGCCACTAACCCATCACAGCCTATATAAATTTCTACTGTACTAAACTCCTATTTTGTGCCACTAACCCATCACAGTCTATATAAATTTCTACTGTACTAAACTCCTATTTTGTGCCACTAACCCATCACAGTCTATATAAATTTCTACTGTACTAAACTCCTATTTTGTGCCACTAACCCATCACAGTCTATATAAATTTCTACTGTACTAAACTCCTATTTTGTGCCACTAACCCATCACAGTCTATATAAATTTCTACTGTACTAAACTCCTATTTTGTGCCACTAACCCATCACAGCCTATATAAATTTCTACTGTACTAAACTCCTATTTTGTGCCACTAACCCATCACAGCCTATATAAATTTCTACTGTACTAAACTCCTATTTTGTGCCACTAACCCATCACAGTCTATATAAATTTCTACTGTACTAAACTCCTATTTTGTGCCACTAACCCATCACAGTCTATATAAATTTCTACTGTACTAAACTCCTATTTTGTGCCACTAACCCATCACAGCCTATATAAATTTCTACTGTACTAAACTCCTATTTTGTGCCACTAACCCATCACAGTCTATATAAATTTCTACTGTACTAAACTCCTATTTTGTGCCACTAACCCATCACAGCCTATATAAATTTCTACTGTACTAAACTCCTATTTTGTGCCACTAACCCATCACAGCCTATATAAATTTCTACTGTACTAAACTTTCACATAAGAAGATTTTAGAGTAAGTGGCCAGAACACCAACTTTTGTACCTTGTAAAAACTTTTTTATGAGGAATTCTAAAAATGTTATTATTATTTACATGGAATCCTTAAGTTAAGTTCTCGTTACTTTCTGCTAAAGTGTGATACTAAATTTTTGCTATCTTCAGTGTACAGCTCATATTGATTTTTCCAAGAAAATATGCATCCCAAAAGCATCTTGTTCTTGTTAAAAACTTTTAGAATTTTAACATCATTCAAATATGAAAAGAAGCCATTATGATTAGTGAAACTTACTCAGGTATCTCTTCATTCGTGGCGACTTGTATTTCTTGAACTGAGCAACAGCACTGCTAAGCAGCGGAATAATGATTGCCTAAGAAGAGAGGGAAAAAAAAGAAATGATTATCCAGAAAAGCTGTGTGTGTTGGGGGGAGGTATAAAGTCTTCCCACATGTGACCCAAACAGACATATTGTTACAATACAAAAATAATACCATAGTTACAAATTGGAACAACAGGTCCTCAGTTTGATTTCTTGACTTTGTTCTGTACAAATGATAAACTGGGAACAATGGACCAATTAAGAGCACAATTCATTTGGCAGGTCTTATGAAGGTATTTTTGAGTGTGTACATTTGTGTTTGTCTCAAATTCATGGTTTTAAACTGGGTGTAGAAAGTCGATGAGCTTCCCTACTTCATGAAGATCTGGAAAATATGTACTTTTGTCCCATGTTCTTTATTTGACGAAGATGACAAGAACAAATACAAAGACATCAATGGCAATAAAAAATGATGATTAAAACATGCTGCTACTTTTGCAATTGTTGTTGCAATTATTATTGTTTTTGCTGTTGCTATGATGCTGTATTATTGCTGCTGCTGCCACTGATGATGATGATAACAACAATGATGAACTTTACTGTCTGAGGACTGGTTAGGCTGCACACAGTTTGATAGGGTTATGATACTCTATTGCCAAATGTATACGATACCTGATAGGAAAGGAACGTGTGGAATACAATTCTATTATTGCCTTCTTATGATGAACTGTACTCCTATAATTTTTTCTGGTGGGGTATAGCGCCCAAGCCAAATGCAAGGGTACTATACCCCTCCCCTCATCAGACAATACTAATGGCATCCTAATTCTTGTCAATAATACAAACATTACCTGTGTTTCACATTTAAAAATAAGCTTTCAGTATATTATCAGTATTTAAACAATAAAATTGGTTTACTTCTTTATCTGAAAGAAACTAGTACCTAAATCATTCTATGGCAAACAGTTTGCTGTGTAGACCATTTATAAAAATAGCCTGATTGGAGCAGAGGTTCTTGTCCTTTTGAACCAGTTCTTGTTATCCACTTTTATGGCACTGTAATACATTTATTTGAGTGATTTGTTTTATTTCAGTACATGCATTTCCTTTTGCATTTTTATATCTAATATCTTTGTAGTGATAATCATTTCAAGATGCAACATTGATCAAGAAATACATTGCAACTTTCATTAATGGCTGTCCAAATTTTCCCAATCAAAAAGATATCAAAATAATGTTAAACCAATGTTATCCATGGAATAAATGCAATTGTTACAGATAATTATTGCTTGTTTAATTTTTAAAAGCATGTATTTATTTAGCTGTCCATGACATGTAATAATAATAAAAAAATGGTCCGTAAATATTTCCCCATATTAGTCACCTATTGCACACAAGTGAACTCAGTGAATGTTTCCTTCTGCAAATAAATGTAAAACAAGATGGATTGAATAATTCAGGTCCATTTTTTTAATTAAGGCATTAAAAAGTTGATGCTGCTCATTGCTCTTCAACTGCCCTTAACAGCAACTAGAGACTGAGACAACAAAGAATTAATTTAAATTAAAAAATTTTAACTTTGTGAGAATCATGATCATGATGAGAACTGATTGCTGACAAGAACTGGTATGACACCAGTATTGGAAAAAGTTCCCAAGGGAGAAGGAAATAATAGATTTAGTACATCACATAACCCAAAGAGACAACATCGTGTGCTTGGTCTTTACATTCTGCTGTTCTTGTGTAAATTTTCCAGGATCTATGTTTCCAAACTACCAAATGACACTTGCATCTGTGCAAGGGGAAAAACTAAAATGTTGGCACATGGCAATAAAACTTGCTGGAACATGTGTGATTGATAAATATAGTATCCTGGAGTCAAGTGGAAATGCATACTGTCCTACAACAAATCCCTGTAATTAGCCAATGGAAACTCAGGAAATTATAAAGGGATGTCCTAAATATGTTAACATTACACTTTATTTCATGCAGATTAGTAAATAAGTTTTGACAACTTATCGAAAGTATTCTGGGCAGTGAAGGTGGTGTTGGTAGTGGTCATCTTGGAAGTGGAGGAGACAAGAGAACCACAGAGGAAATCACTGACTATGTGAGCAATGACTAACTTTTGCACATGCCAGCTCTGGGAATTTAACCCAAAAACTACACAGGTACAAAGCCAGTGAGTTACCTTTGCAATATCCAGGCTCAGTATACAGTATAACAAAATGGCAAGTTTACTTACAGAATGGTCAACTTTTAACTCCAAGTTTTGCAGCTCTGCAATACCTTCCTTTTCTTTTACAGGATCTGGAGGGTCAATACCTAACACAGGAAGATGCAAACTATTTAATGCTGTACTGCAAATATATGTGTGTATACAATATATATATATGTGTGTGTGTGTCTATATACATATGTGTGTATGCATATATATATATATATATATATATATATATATATATATATATATATATATATATATATATATATATATATATATATATATTTCAATGGCTTGCAACTCTTTGTACATTTAAAATAAGCTTATCTGTAAATATGGTGATATAACACAGTATATGTGATAGACTTAGTTGCTCTTTCTCTGATACCATAAGTATGACAAAGTGTTTGCTCAGGAAGTATATGGAGTTGTCTCCAACCACCTGAAGATAAGGTCTATATGTCAAAAAGTTAGGTTTGTTTGGTTTCTCCATGTTAATAAATATGGTAGAGAGGTAGATAAAGGATAATGTAATATCATTTAGTATAATATCATGTCTTACATTTTAAGTGATGCTTACTTTGATGGTTAGGTCTCCAGTATCTTTGACCATAAAAGTCCAGTGCCTTTATTTTCTCTAAAATATCTGTCTCATCAGTCTTGGAACTTGGCTGTCAAGAAAAATAAATGTAAAATAAGTACAAAAGGATTTTAACAAAATATTTCTATGGTTTCATTATGAAATTAATGCAAAAATGTCCTTTAACTGGAAATCCCAGAGTGTGGTGGTTTATTTATAGCATAATTAACAGTGATTCAAACCAGGAGTCTTGCTGGACATTATATCCTGAAAATGAATGTGGCAGCAACATATTTGTGAAATTCAATATAAAAACATTCAAAGGAAATATAACAAGTTGTGACAGAAAAGAAAAGATATACCTAAATATAAAATGTACCAGAAAATGTGACACTTTCAGTTCTGGATTTGCTGCTGCTTTACAATTATTATTATTCTTTCATGAATCACTGGCTTCCTCTCAAACTCCTTTTTTTTTAAATAACTTTTTCTTCCAAAACACTATTCTATAGAATTGCACCCAACAGCAGTTTTTTTTCCCACTCTACTGATTTTAAAAATTAATTATTAATTAACATACAGACTTACTATCTCGAAAATATGCAATGCCTAACTAACAGGCATTTCTGGTAAAGTCGGATGGTGAAGATTTATGTGATCTGGTCCAGAAATAATAAATGTTAGTTGTTGTTAGCATCTTTCTTAATTTCTTAATTTGAGCCTAGGCTTTACATATTTTGTTCTAAAGGCATGATGTGCTGACACACCACGACACAATATAGTTAAAATAAGTGGTGAGGGGGACTGGGGTTTTAGTACTGACCCTGAGGCAATCGTTCAATTATAGGGTTTTTGATAAGCTCAGGAGATGAGCTTTCATGCCTCTTTTGTCTTGTGTTTCGCTTCCACAGAGTGCTTAAACAATTGAGAAAACATAATGACCAAACAAAATTGGTCAGCTACACCTCTATTGATTGTTCAACAAAGAAACAATCTTTAAACTAGACCTAGTCATCTGTGAATGTTACTTTGTGAAGGTATTTATTTGGCAGTTTAATGCATAAACAAATAAAAAGCAATTTGAAATAATATTTTAGATGACTGATGTCCAGATGGCCAGAGTGTATGCCGGTTAAAACCTTTCATCTGCTAGACATGTCCGGCAAGTACAGTGATTTCAGGACTTCTGAGTCAAACATGTTTTTATTTGTTTGGTTTTAAAGTATCACACAATGTCCTCCACACCCCTTAACTGAGGATGATTTCCAAGCAACAAAATTATGAAAACTTTCCTATCAAAAAGTAGGTTTTATACAAGTTTACATCATCAAGGAGTGTCCTGATAGGTTTGGAAAATATTTTTAATACGTGACAGTGAAAATGACAGAGAAACTGCACTGTTTGTATGGTTTTCCTGCACAACTTTTCATGGAGATTAGTGAGGACAGGAAATTATGGCACAAACCATATCCCTACTGCAATATTATGAAGTTTTGTCTACAAAGAATTGAATACCATATTTATAGAATGATAAGCCTGAGTCTGATGACAACCCCACCCGCAACAGAGTCTCCCATCTTCTGTCCCTCTTAACCAATTTAGGACAGTGCCCCTTCCATCCCAAGAAAAGGGAGCCCAAAGGGCCCCCTGGGCTTAGTTTATTGCACTTTCAGAGGGCCCTACCTCTTATTTGATTATTTACTTATTCCTTGCTTATTACATCACCATAATTATGAACATTTACATGAAGTTCCTTTAAATTACTGCAGTAAAATCATACTAGAAGTTCTCACAGATACTACATTATTGTTCAATTATTATCACATTTTCTTATTCAATTTAAGAATTTCTAAAGTATAGGTATGTTAGAATTGAAATAACAGTGCCAACACATACAGTAGCTCTATCATGGGTGTTTTCTTTTAAATTGCTGGACATTTATTAACAACATGAAATCTTAATTTTTTTTTTTTTTTTAAGCCAACCTTTTTATTCAGGATTTAGGCAATGTGATTATTCCATTTTCTTGTGCATTCTATATGGCTGATCAGCTAAACTATCACTCCCAGTACTGGTATCAGATACCGAGAGAAAATCCCCTTTGTCATCAGTATTAATTTCAATTCACTTGTTTCCTATAATCTCTAAATTCATAGCACCTGCATTTATATCGGACCTTCAGTTGTTATCATCTTCAGTGACTTAAGAATTCATCAGGAAAATGTGAGACATTCTTTCATTTTTTATGATTTGCTCACTTAGAGTGCTATCAAAGCATGAAGTAATCTTGAACAATGAGAAGCTTGATACAACACCTAAGTGATAAAACCATGCATCTTGATGACTTGGGTGGACATACCTAGCACTCGGGACACAAAGCACAAGTTAGCAAACAATATAGATGACTTCTTTTGTGTGCCTTTAACAATGCATTGCCAATGTTTACATGTGTCTTTTCGAATTTAACTGAAAAGAGGTGCAAGGGTGCAGCCTGGAGAAAACTGCATTCTAGCTAAAATTATGTTCTGCAGTTACCAAGTTTTGTAAGCAACTCAGAAAATACTATTTCATATTAATATTCACAAATCTCAAATTCTATGTACTATTGATCTTCATTTTCATTAAATTTGAAGTATGTTTAAATTTATAAAATGCTGTTTTTAAAGTTTTTATATGTAATTAAATTCATTACAGTGTAATTCCCTATTCTTATTTTAAAAAGTACTTGAAAATTTATGTAATTCATAAATCTGTTATTTCATCCATACATACTGAAAAAAAAGCGGATATTTGAGGAATTGATTTAGACCTCATCTATGAACCAAATATATGTTAAAGAAACATTCATCAACAAGAAATGAACCATAAACAATAGTGAGTAACTAAAATTTACTGACCTTGCAGAAACCTCTACAGAGCTGTTTTCGGGCAATGGCATGGTTGGCAGCCTGTTGGTAATAGAAGCCAGGGTGCTGAGTCTGGATTGCTGTTAGCCCAAGTTTGATAGCCTCATCAAACAGGTCTCCAAACAACTGGAATCTGGTTATGAATGAAATTATTCAGTGCACTGTGGGTGTGCTTTGTTGGAATTCTATGGAAATGATCCTTTTTTTGTTGTAAAGGTTAAACAAGCAGGTTTCTGTTTAAACTTCTTTTCGACTCTTCAATACCTGAAAACCCTATATTCATTGTTCTTATCAAATTTGTTCTATCATGTAATTTGTGAATTACTGCACGTAAAAATGTTACCTTCACTTAAGTTGGAGCATGTGTATATTATATGTGTGAGGCAGTGACACTACCCGAAGTTGAGATTACAGAGTATGAGAATGGAGATTGATCATAAAATAACCAGTGATCTTAAGAAAACTGATGAAACTAAAATGACTAATGCTATTGCATATACCCTATCTACAGATCATGTAGATATAAATTGTGGAGGTTTTTATTTTTAAAAAAACAAACAAACAAGAACTGTATTTTAAGAAACATACAATATATCCCTCAGACAAGCTGTTGATATATCAGAGGGCATAATCCTATGACCCCATGGCCTGAATGTTAGGAAATAAATTAACCAAACTGTGTCCTACATCTTAACCCCATGACCCCAACTAGATGTGTAACATAGAGACAAACAGTATTAAAGGGAAAAAGGGAAGTTTTGATCGTAAAATATTCCCGATTTATAGTTAACTGAATAAAATTTAATTAAAACATAAGTGATGCAGTCAAACTTTAACCAAAGGGTGTCCTACATATTCACTCCATGGCCCAACCATCAGACTTGACTCAGGGGTAGGAGTATTAAAATTCATAAGGTCAGTGAGTAATTACACTATATACTAAACATGAAGTGAATTGGTTATGGAAATTTAAATGAAGACTATAAATGTGTCCACAGGACACAGATGCCCCTGCCATATGATGCAACTGAACAAAAAAGATACAAGTAAAACAGGGACCATAATGTTGCAGGAAAACAATAAAACTTAAACCTGATCTAAATTTTTCTTATATAAAGCCTCACATCAGATATACTTTAAATCCATGAAGACCTTCCAACTTTAATGAGTGGAAACTGAAGGCAGGTTCAAAGTTATATGTCATAATTCTGTAAAATGTTTCCGGAAAAAAATTAAAAATCAAACTTGACCCAGGTCTTCTTAATGTAAAGCCTCGTATCAAATTTGATTCTTTTTAAATCCATGAATTAATTCCAATGTTAGTGAGTAGAAATTAAATTGATAGGCAAAGTTCTATGTCAAACAGGGAACATTAACTCCAATTAACTCTTGCCAGAAAACAGTGAAAACTGAACTTGACCATGGTATTCTTGATGAAAAGCCGCATACCAAAGTTAATTTCAATCCATAAAGTCCTTCAAATGTTAATGAGTGGAAACAAAAGTGACATGCAAAGTTTTAAGTCAAACAAGGGTCATAACTCTGGAAAATCTGGTTTCAAGACAGTGAATATCTACTTTACCAGGGTCTTCCCAATGTGAAGCCTCAAACAAAATTGTATTTGAATCCATGAAGTTTTTCAAAAACTCCATGTGTACTTAAAGATGTACCATATATACTTGCATAAAAGCTCATATCAACTGCAAACTGCATAGACCCAGATCTGCCGTCGGATAATGCGCCGGCAGATCTGGGTCTATGCAGTTTGTAAGGACTAATCAGTAGAACAAACAACACAGACTCTGATCTGACAGTGCATTATGTGACGGCAGATCAGGGTCTATGTTGTTTGTATTTTTACTAGGATTATACACGAATATATACGGTAGAATAAGAGGTGAGCAATCGAGGCAGTCTTTTTTGCTCTGCAATGTGTCTGGTAACAATATTCCAACTGAGAAGTTAAAAGAGTGTGGTTCATATAAAAATATGACTTCGTATTTTAAGGATTTTACTCTTTTTTGCCCTTATCTGTTTTGTATGCCTTTTTGGGAATATTTAAGCTAACTCGGCACTATATAGCCAGAATTGTGCTAATGTGCCCTTAAACCTTATACATAATTACATACATATACAGTCAAACCTGTCCTAACAGTTACCTTTACTCAGCGGTAACCTGTTCACAACAGTCATTGCAATATCCCTGGCAAGTTTCCTATATAAATGTTCAGTATGTAATGGTCACCTGCCTTCCACGGTCAGCAGACAGGTGTTTCCTAGCCAAAACAAGAGTTTCTCCCTGCATTAAGTGGTCACTGGTGTGTATCTACAGTGACCACTTAGTCTTTTACTTCATGATGAAGGCATTGTTTAGATAAAGGAATATTATGTGAATTGATGTGCAAACATTTCTTATCTCACTTGTACTCACTGTACTCCAGTTCATAGTGTAAATCAAAGGTACTAATATGTAAAATTCGAATGTGAGGCAGTTTTTATCATTAAGGTAGAGGGTTGAAGCGATTTGTTTGCTGGATGGTGGGAAAAGTAGTTGTGTTATCGCATCAGAAATTGAAGTCGCCTTTTGTGCCAGTGTGACAGGTATAATTTGATATCTTCATCAATTTGCTTGTGAATTAAAGCTATCTCTGAGGAAAAATGTTTGTCTTTGAGAAGAGATACAAGTTACATCCCTTTTCATAAGGGTCAGGGGTCATTCAATATTTAAAACTCAAATGTAAAGACAGCAAAGTTTTGGTTCATGGGTTACAAAGAGGAGCCATATATTGCTTCTTTTGATTTCCTATTCATCACAGGCTTCTCTCATAAGCCAACTGTTTTTTTTATCTCAGCGATTTAAGCAACTGGCTAAACCAGATATTGTTTCTAAAGCATGAACAAACTCAGTGATTATTTTAAGAGTCAGTGATGATTTAATTTATAGGATGGATAAAAGTGAGCAGGATACAGTAATCTTGTGTGGAACATAAATTTTGGAGAAAATAACATATACGCATAATTTATGATTTTGTTGTATAGTGCACATAAAACAATCTTGATAACATAATAATCATAATAATAATAATAATAATAAAAATAATAATAATAATAATGATATTCAGTGCATAGTATTTGTTCACAATAAATTTTAACAGGTGAACCTGTGTACATAGGTCACCTGTGTACAAAGGCCAGTTTTGCCTTTCCCATGGGTGGCTGTTAGTGACAGGTTTGACTGTATATATACCTTCAAAAATTACTAAGTGGACACAAAAATGAAGGAAAAGGTCTAAGTGAAACAAGAGCCATAACTTCATAAAATTTTAACATAAATCATTGAAAATCAAACTTGAACTAAGTCTTCCTAATGTGAAGCATCATGCCAAAATTTATTTTCAATCTATGAATTCCATAAAAAGCTAATGAACTGAAACAAACTTGAAGGGCAAAGCACCAAGTCAAACAAGGGCCATAACTCCATATCATTTTTTTGCAAAACTAAAAATCAAACTTGACCTAGGTCTTTCTAATATAAAGCCTCATACCAAATTCAATTTCAATTCATTAAGTCCTTCAAAAGTTGTTGAGTGGAAACAAAATTGAAGGCAAAGTGCCAAGTCTAACAAGGGCCATAACTCCATAAAATTTTGTCAGAAAACAGTGAAAATCAAATTTGATCAAGGTCTTCTTAATGTAAAGTCTCAATCTTCTGCAAGGTATTATGGGTATGTATTAGATTTCTTCTTTAAAAATATTTTCGCTGTTACACAGAGTGAACTTGTAAAAGTATAGCACATAACTTGAGGAGTATACCTTTCAGGTTGTGCTGAAATGGACTTTAGCCTTTTGCAATGATCAATTTTCAAAATAATTAAACAAGTAAGGTGTCATAGACTTATTACAGTACTCCCTCATTATAATGCTATCCATGGGAGCCACAGAGTAACAATGCCATATAATGAAGTACATGATACATATAAATTTACTACCATTTAATAAAATGGGATCCATGACCATACTCACCTTATAACAGGAACTGTGTTATAATGAAGAGCCTTATAGTGAGGGAGTACAATGTTTAAAATTCACATGATTAATATGCCTTGACAATTCTTTTGACCCATTTAATATTCTCCGATGAGTGCAAACATACAGTATATACTCACATATAAGTCGGATCCAACTTTTCAAACTGCATAGACTTAGCTCTGCTGTTGCATAATGCGCCAGTGTATTCACATAAAAGACCTTTGATCATATCTTATTGCCAAATAAAGCAGACACATTTTTTTGTTACTTTAAAAATCAATTAGTTAAGATCCTGAAATAAAATGATTACATCATAAAAGCAATGGATGGCCATGACTACATGATTTAATTTACAAGTGAAACCATTGCATTTTAAATCAAGTAACAGACATGGCATAGCAGGCCAAAAGAAACTTTACATACAAAATGTTCTTAAATAATAAAACAACTTTTTCTTGCATTCAGATCTGCCACTTACTGTTTAGACATCCAAGCACTGTGTTCAAATGCCAGCTCTGCTATCCCCACTTTACTCTTAAAGAAATCAATATGCTTCCTGAACTGGGCAATACCATCAAGTGGTGCATTGTGCAAAAAGGACATCCGGCATAGCTACAATGAAACAAAGAATAACAGAATATCTACAATAAAGGATAAAAATACACTTTTATATAAATGCTCATTTTCATCTAAATTTATGAAATGAGTGAAATTTTTCAATCTTCTCCAACTTTCAGTGAACAAAGGATTGAAATTATTCAGCTCTCCCCACCTCATTTCCCCAATTGAACCCAGTGTCCAAAATTAAAAATCTTTATGGCTTTTAGTTTTAAAATATAGATTTATAAGTAAAAAAACAGTAGCAACATGCTTTGAAATCAATCCTAATAATTTTTACTGCCAACTACATAAATATGAAACTCTTGGAAGAGTGTGAAAACAATAACTTTTTCAACCCAAAACCAAATATTATATCATAAAAGAAGCTTTGAGACTAAAAACTATGGAGATATTAATGAATTTATCCAATAAGTCAATTGAAAACGTTAATATGAATTTGACGTATTAGTCACCTATTTTGGGGAACATATACCAATTTTTGATGTTACAGTCTAATGCTGTTAATGAAGCTATGTGCAGTTTTTCTGATTCAAAATATAAGTTTTAATATTTTTACTGAGTATGAGGAGCATTTTGTGCATTGTAATACTAATTAATTGCAGTAAAATTAAAACATTAGTCACTAAAGAACTTATTTTGCCATTAAAAAATTTGACCCCTAACCCACCTCTCTGTATTATTCTATCACTTTTCCCAATTTAAACATAAGGAAGCAATCCCTTCATCAAAAATTTAGAGTCTAGCATGACCCCTAAAAAGGATTCTATTTATAACAGCATAAAACTCACGGAGTTTATTCTATGAGCTGCACTTATGTAGTGATATGATCTATAAGTACCTGCTGATGACTGGCATTGAACCAAATCAACAAAGACCTATCAAATAATAATCAAAACACCATGAAATATTTATCATATATACTCGTGTATAATCCTATACCAACTGCAAACTGCATAGACCCAGATCTGCCATCGCATAATGCACTGGCAGATCTGTGTCTATGCAGTTTGTAAGGAATAATCAGTAGAACAAAGAACACAGACCCTGATTGGCCGGTTCATTATGCAATGGCAGATCAGGATCTATGTTGTTTGCATTTGGACCTGGTTTGTACATGAGTATACATGGTAAGTCTATGGATTCTTATGACTAGAAAAATGTATAATTACCCACTTTTTCAAGTGTGATTGATTGAAAAAACTTTTTAAGCAAATTTAAATAAAGACATTTTGACTAGATGACAGTTTGAAAGGCAAAAACAGCAAGCATTTTTATGCTCTACAGAATTCACTTTGTGTCCCTATCCAGTCTCTAACTCTTGTAACCTCCTAATCCAATATACCTTGTGACACAAACAGTATTGGTGCAGTCTGGATGACAGTGGCCAAGACAGGCTCACTGTGACCATCTCCAGGGTTTATTCAATATTACTTTTTTAAAAAGTGTGTCCAAGCATCATTTAATACCTATGTATCTATTTCCACTTTAACTGCAATATGGCTGCCAAAATAAGGTCACTAGCACCTATTTTTCAGGGTTCAACTTTGCATCTTTGAATGAAAACTGTAGCATGCATAAAGAAGGTAACAGTGACTTACTTTCCATGATTCAGTCAACACTGCTTAAAAAATATGTCCAGGCTCTTCTTCCAATACCTTTTTGCCAGAGCTGTGCATGGCTTGCTTAGTCACGATACAATACATATCACAATATTTGGGTGGTGATATAATACATACTATAATAAGTATCATACAGATAGGAGGTGATACAATACATATTGCAATATATAAATGATGATATAAATATGTATCATGATACAGACTTCTACCTTGTCCATTCATCTTTGCATGTAATGTCTTTGTTACTGTGTTTGCATTGTAAGCATGTGGTAAGGTTACTAATACTTCCTGCATATATCACGGCTGTTTGGCAAAGTCTGCATATGGTTTTATTACCAACTGTACAATTCTTTGACCCCCAAAATCCAAAATATTTCCAAATCGGAGTCTTAAATATAGCTAAGGGGTTTATGTTTAAGATTTCATCCACCATTTTGGTCTTAACAAAACATTATGGGATAGAAAGTTACTTCTTCATATTGACATTAAATCTATAAATTATCTTTCACACCTAAATTTGTAATAAAAAAATTGAATGCATGTATTAGGGTTTAATGGCATGTCAGCATAACAGTAGCTATATAGTGCCAAAATAAAAAAACAGAAATGTTCAAAATATGATTCATTTATCATTTTACATAACAATATCAGAATAAAAAATTATTCTGTTTTGTCACTGAGACTGGTGGTTTCTCTTGCTGAGTGGGGAACCAGTTTGATAACTAATGTTTATCTTCAGATGGATAATAATACACAAAAAAAGAACTGTGCCCAAATCTGTGACACTTTATTGCAAAGACAAAGCTCTTCAATTTTCTTTCTTTTCTCAACTTTTATTCATGTATATCATGATACATCACCCTCAAATGCTACTACAATCATTGTACTATCACACTCTCAATGCAATATGTATTGGGATATTCCAGCTATAGTTCCAATATTAATGCAGTATATCACTGCAGAAAATATTGCGATGCCAATACATATCAATGAATTGTTACACCTCTACCTTTCATCCACTATCACCAGAGTTGCATTCGGGAGCATTTTAGGATACAACTGTGTCAAAGACCAAAACCAGATCTTGTCACGAACCTTTCAGAGTTTGCTCAACATTGCTTTAAAACTGTATCAAGATTCTACATATAATACCCATACACCTATTGCCACTTAAGTTGTGATGTGGGTGCTGGCACCAAAACTGGATCCTTGTGACTATCTTCATACAATTTGCTCAATATTCCTTAAAAATTGTGTCTGGGTCAAATTTCTAAGTCCTCTTTAAATTGAAATATTGTAGTGTGGATGCATCTTGTTGAGAGCAAGTTTCATCCATTCAAACTGGGCCACCACCTGTATAAGTGCCCCATCCTCCCACCTCTTTTTAAAAAATGTTTGGGTGAAAATTTTCAGGCAATTTACCTAATTTCCATCATAAAGGATGTATTTACCTTTAAAATTACCTTTAAAATATTCGTGAGAAATGCGCATTTTATTTGTAGATTTCTTAGGTTTTGCACTCTGCTGATTTTTCATGTAGTATGTATATACTCTGATATGAACGCTAGAGTAGGCTACCTCTAGTACTGCTTGTATACTGCAGCTGAAACAGCATCAACTGAAGTAGCAGACCAAGGCCAAAAATAGAAAGTGTTAACACAATGACACTCCTGTGTGTACTGTAAACACTGTGTCAACACAATGACATTCCTGTGTGTACTGTAAACACAGTGTCAACACAATGACACTCTTGTGTGTACTGTAAACACTGTACCAACACAATGGCACTCCTGTATGTACTGTAAACACTGTTCTAACCATCTACTTGCTACAGTTGTTACTTGTATCAGATGTGCAAGGAGGGGGGGGGGGCACAATTTACTGCAAGTATTTACTCCAAAAATGAAACAGACCTATACTTCTTGAACATAAAAAAAAAAAGGTAGGGTGGATGTTATCAATGAAAAACTAAGGAAAGTTGTACGATATTATAATAGGCGTTTGCATTACATAGGAAGTATTCTTTACTAAAAGACATCAACTATACTGTCAAAAATTACAATACACCATGATTGTAAAAAAAAAAGAAGTCTGTATGCAGTGAATGATGTGGCTATTATTTATCATGGGTTTATTTTATCTCCAGCTTCACAGCAATTTTTCTGCATATTTATTGATACAATATTTTATCTTGTACACACCAAGTACATAGACAGCCTCTCATTAATTATACATTCCACGTCAAAACGAGGCTGACTACAGGGTTGTGTATCAGGCAATATGGCAGGTAGTGATAAACAGTGACAGCATCGATTTCATAAAAAATTTAAATGAAAAGAAAAAAAAAAGGTTTTCTGGAAGAGCTCTTGTCTGCCAAAAAGGAGGTTAATGAATAGTTGTACTTTGCAACTTTTCTTTCCTGATTTTCAATCTAGTAAAGTCGGCATTTTTCACTCTACATGGTTGTACCATAGATGTAAATCCCACACACGACTGTTATGAAATTTGAAGGTTTATAGCTGCATTGTATTTGGGTTTTTTTTCCTAATGTCCACAACAATTCAGCTTTGACTCTAATTATTTAAAATGGCAGAAAGAACAAATGAAGTCATCTGTTGGGTTACTGAACTTTAATGAAACAGACATTGCCAAGCCAGACCGCTTGCAGTAATGCCCTTTGATCTTAAATGTAGGCTCAGGCAAGGACAAACACCTACCATTTGGTGTATGATCAGAGTTGAATGTGATTTGCAATCAATTAACCAAGTGATTCAAGTCTGAAAAACAATTAAACCAACCAATGTAAGCTATGAGACATGTGGAAAATGACATAATGTTTGTATAGAAGCTAATTTTGAAGTTTAAGAAGGCGGAGCGGTGCACTGAAATGGGGCAAAGGAGCCCACAAAGTGGGCAGTTGGTGGGCGTTTTGAGAGAGATGGTGCAGCTCTATTTTTTTCTAGATGAAACACTTTTCTTAAAACGCCAATTTAGTTACGGCAGTTACTGATGACAAGAGTTTATCAGAAAGATAAATGTAGTGTTTTTTGCCAAATCAAGTCCAAAATATCAGAAAATAAATAACCATTTTTGCAGACATTAACACAGGGTTGACTTATAAGTAAAATGACTTATAAATTATATATGCAGTGAATGAAATGGCACTGAAAACACTTAAGCCTACCCTGTAATTAATAAAGCCGGCATTGACTTTTATTTCAAGCAGATTGGTGTCATGCATTCTTAGCTCCAAGAGGTGACCATAGGCTTGCTTGTAGTGCCTGAAATACAAATGATTACAGAAAGATACAAAAAAAAACAATTATTAATATGACTCCTGCTGGGGTTATGTTTATGACGATGACTGGGATTAAGCATGTATCACTACAAATAAACAATTATAACAAAACATTATTGAACTGTCTTCACATACATTCCATGACTGCTGAAAAGTCATTTTATTTGTGGTGTACCAATTTTCATGGAGTTCCTGGTTCCTACAAACAACAAATGTAAAGACTCAATGAACAATGATCCTTCTGTGACTACAAAAAGACTCCGTTCTCATAAGAGGAATACCGTCTATGCTCAATTATAAGTCAAGTCCAACTGCAAACAACACAGACCCTGATCTGCTGTCACATAATGCACCAGCAGACCAGGGCCTATGTTGTTGTTGTACAGATTACTCTCACAAACTGCACAGACCTAGATCTCCCAGCACATTATATGATGGCAGATCTGGGTCTGTGCAGTTTGTAGTTGGACAAGACTTACGAGTATAAATGGAATCCACAAATTTAAGTACCCATGAAAACATCACTTTAAGCAAAATCACTACACTTGACACACATAAAAATAAATAATGTTTAAATTTTAAAAATGAACTCACTACATCTTTCTTTTATCAAGACAATTTTTCACTGAATACAATTTAGTAACATTAACCGAGTCAGGGCTGGAAAAACACCAAAACTCTCTACTTGCCAGAATTCAAAGTTTTATGAAATCACAAAAAAATCTGTTTTTTATATTTCATGTGAAAATGCTGGACAAATAACACACAATTTACTTGCCCAGCAAATCAGAAACATGAGCTGCTTAAAAAGGATTTTTGTCTGGCTTTACTAATAAGTTGATTATAAATGATGTTTTCCAAATACTAAGATCACAGAGTGAAAGTAAAGGCCAAAACCATCATGCAATCAGGGACATTATATTAACATGGGTATTGGAAACTCCAGATAGCGATATCACCCATTTCCTTTGGATATGCAAATTGAGGTTCCCATTGCTAGGTTTAGCAGTAAAATCAAAGGCACTGCAGGGTGAATTAGATAAGCCCCGCTCCCTTAGAGATTGTTACTATGCACCCCAAGCTTCCCATTAAATGGTGGTATCATCAGAGAATACAGGCACCATGTCAGATTCTCTCGAGCACATTCCAGATAACATTTCAATTACATACTTACCTGATCAAGATAAACTTTCCAGTAAATTGTTACAGAAGGGTTTGAACTACTTTACACAAGGATATATACATGTGATTAAAATTTTGGAGTTTGAAAATAAGATTTGCATAGAAGCAAGATGCTGGCGATCTATGAAGAAGAACCAGCATCCTCAATGTCTGCACATCAAAATCACAGAGGAAAAGTTAAAAGACACATATTGTTCACGTAAAGCCGGGTAAGATTTAATACATTCTTTATTTTTAAGAATTATATTTAATTTTGGAACAATTTAATATCCTGAAGTAATGGTAACTATTACTAGAAAACAAAGCACGTAGATTACAACACTTTGGCATATTCATGACGTGAATCTCAGACAGCGCCACTAAAGACAAACAAAAACAAGACATCTGGAATGTTTTATTTTGATTTATATCACCGGAAGGATTTACTGACCAGAGTTATCAAAATTGAAATTTTGACATGTGTTGTTTGTAAAACTAATTAATAATGTATAAACACTTCCTCTGGCATTTCACAGCTTGGTGTGAGCAGCATGTTTCAGATACATACACTGATAAAATTTGTTTATTTTACTAATTACATACTTGCCATAACATGACGTGTCACACGAAAAACACGATTTTGGACTCCCAAACCCCCCGACATGATCGTGTTTAAAAAAATACGATTTTCAGCAATCTTAGCATCAACAAAAAATTTCCACCACCCCCCCAAAAAAATAAAAACGTATATTTCTTGATCACTATTATATATGCCCATAATCTGTGGTATATATAAACAGTAAACAGTACTGCTCAAAGCTCATGTAAAACTATCCTCGGGGCAGGTTTATACACCTGTTTTAGAGGGAATTAAAAGGTAAGGCAGTCAGAGATAAACAGCCACCTTTCAGAGATTTACTTAATTGGCTCACAATAGCTAGGATGATGTGTTGTGTCAAATCCTTTTGAGCACTGCTGTGGGAGAGCCCATTAGACTAATTTGCATAGGTAAAGTACATTAAGTGGAACAACCCAATTTAAAGTTAAGTACATCAAAGAGATGCGTGTTGAAGAACAAACTGATTGCACTGAACGAGAATGCTGAAGCCATCTTTATTAAAGTTTGTGATCAGCGGCACCATTTCTTTGAGAATGTTGACGCCATCTTTTTTTAAGTTTGTGATCAGCGGCAATGTTTCTTTGAAGTCGGATTTTTACTCCATATATAAAATGGAAAAGTGTACAAGTGTGATTCATTTTCAAAGGAAAAATGTCGGAACGTAGTAGCGATTCAGGAAATATGGAGCCATCTCCAAAGCGAGCAAAGCCTAGCAAAACAAAATTCCAGAACTCCTGGTTGACGGAGTTTGACTTTGTGAAGCGCAGCATCAAGGGGGAACATTTTATTCTGTGCACATATTGCAACCACCATATTGACATTAGTCATTCTGGAGTTTATGACATTCGTTGACATAGCAACACAACCCAGCATTGTGACACAGCAAAAATGCAGAGCTCGATACCCAAATTAGTTTGTTTAAACAGTCGTCGACAGACAATCTAACTAGAGCTGAAGTACTTTTCTGCAATTTCGTTGCTGAGCACAATCTGCCATTTTCAGTAGCAGATCATTTTACAGACCTATGCAGGTGATATTATTTGACAGTGCTAAGTCTACCATTTTTTTGTTTGTAAGTATATTAAATGCTTCAGAGAAAACAGATGGTATTTTCTTTTATTCAGATATGAATTTCCAGTCATTTGCTATAGGCTGATTTGAAAAGATAGCTTATTCTCATTTGGATGACGTTTTGGGGTGTCACGCGTACTGACCCCCCTTGGGGCCCCAAAACACACTTTTTGAGTCTCAAAAAGCCCCAACACTCTCTGGGAATATGGCATGTATGTAATTAATGTGTATGATTATGTAAAAAATATATCTTTGAAGGGTCAGTGGGCATTGCTTGCATGTAGTAGGGCTAATTAAGTCCCTACAGGATTTCAAACTACATAATTTCACTACTGTTCCTGACCAGTTGAGCTTCACAAGCATACCTCAGCAATGGCATGTGCCAAGGGAATCGAATATAAAACCAGTGCCACTTAACCATGTCGTGGTTGCTAGATTAACTGTGAATTCATTATTATTCATGGGGTACCACTTTTCGTGGTTTTCGTAGATAAACTAGGCAACATATTTAAAGTCATAACAAAATATGAACCAATCCAAAATTTAAAGTTCCCGCCACCCACCCACCTGCCATATGTGATGGTAAAGCATCACTTGCTTGGTGGTATAATCTTTTATAGAGATATACACATTGTTGCTCAATATTTTTTATTTTTCATTTTTTAAAAAAAATAACAAATCCACAAAATTAAGCACCCAGGAATATGCATTTTCTAACCAGACCACAAAATAGTATACCCATAAATTAAAGCGATTCACAGTATTTAAAAAAGACGAACAGGACAGTAAGACCTTACTTGCTAAATGGTTGCATTTAGAGATGTATCCAAAGTTGGCCAAAGAGTATGAATCAGCTCATTGCAAAAACGTATTCTATCATCTAAAACAGACATGCATGAGTGAGCTCTATAACCAAAAAATGTCTAAGTCACAAGGATTCAGATGGTGCAGGATTAACATTAGGAATGTCCATCACTTTTAGTGGAAATGGATTTTACAGTCTTGGCACAGAGACATGGGATTTAGATGGTGCAGGATTAACATACAGAAAGTCCATCACTTTTAGTTGAAATGGATAAAATAGTCTTGGTAATGAGACATGGGATTTTGATGGTCCAGGATTAACATACAGAAAGTCCATCACTTGAAGTGGAAATGGATATAACAGTCTTGGTAAAGAGACATGGGATTTAGATGGTGTAGGATTAACATACAGAAAGTCCATCACTTGAAGTGGAAATGGATATAACAGTCTTGGTAATGAGACATGGGATTTTGATGATGCTGGATTAAACATTAGGAAAGTACTAATACATCATTTTGACTGGAAATGGATAAAACAGTCTAGGCACTGAGACATGGAAGGTTAGTTTGAAAATTTCAAATATTTAAAAGAATTAATCATTTTCATTCAATTCTTACCAGCTATGTGCTTTTGATTAGTCAGATCTATATAGTGTATAAGTCAGATCTATATAGTGTACAAGTCAGATCTATATAGTGTATAAGTCAGCTCTATATAGTGTATAAGTCAGATCTATATATGTGCTTTTGATTAGTCAGATCTATATAGTGTATAAGTCAGATCTATATAGTGTATAAGTCAGATCTATATAGTGTACAAGTCAGATCTATATGGTGTACAAGTCAGATCTACATAGTGTATTAGTCAGATCTATATAAAGTATAAGTCAGATCTATATAGTGTACAAGTCAGATCTACATAGTGTATAAGTCAGATCTATATAGTGTATAAGTTAGATCTATATAGTGTACAAGTCAGATCTACACAGTGTATAAGTCAGATCTATATAGTGTACAAGTCAGATCTACATAGTGTATAAGTCAGATCTATATAGTGTATAAGTCAGATCTATATAGTGTACAAGTCAGATCTACATAGTGTATAAGTCAGATCTATATAGTGTACAAGTCAGATCTATATAAAGCATAAGTCAGATCTATATAGTGCATAAGTCAGAAATTGGTCCAGTGAAAACTGTAATGTGCTAATTTTCTATTTAGTACATGTACTCCAAGTATCTTATCTTTAATTTGAGATTTTAATTCTGCACTTGCATTTTGTGCATTAAAAAAGTTCAGCGAATATGGTGTCAGGTCTATAAAAAGGTGTCAGGTAGGACTTACTTGAGTGCAGTATGTGTATCCTGTTTCAGCTCATTATAGAAAGCAATCTTGAACTGGTGTCTTACAAACAGCAACTGAAATAAAGGTTCATTATATATTACAAGAAAAAAAGAAGATACAAGAGTTACTAAAGATTATGTCAATGTGATCATGTAGGTGGCTTTACTGATCTTAAATAAAATATTAATTGTTGTTCTAAAATTTAATACTAAAGAAGTTTTACCAAAGTCTGTTCATTCTTTATTGTTGAGTGATCTACACCTTTGTTGTCATCACAATACTCCCAGATGAAACTTTATCGATTACTATGGACTTGTAATGTGGCAGCTTGGCACTAAATTGGGTCAAGAAAAGTAGACATAGAGTCTAATAATTACCAGTGAAGGGGATAGTTAAAATATTTTCCAAAATGTGGCGCTTTACTGTGTTTCAAATTTCAATCCATTTTACACTGGATCACACCTCTTGGTTGGCCTTGTCTAAAAATATTGACATGCTTTAACATTGATTTTGTCATATGTATTTCATGGGGCTTTTGTATAATGATTTTTGAAGGAATATTGATAGAAGAGAAGTGAAATAAACTAAATAATATCATATCACCATTTAAAGGTACAAATAATCAAATTCTAAAATATGACATCTATAGCTGAAATAGTAGGAACCAAATGCTTATATGACATGTGCTTTAATTACAGGTAACTCATCATTTTAATTAGAAGGCAAATGATTGATAGCTATGCCATCAAAATAAGTAAATTGGTACAACTAGTATTATTGGTAGTTGTGCGATTAAGATTGATAAAGCTTGCCATGCAGCGTGTAGACACTGACTGAATATTCTAAAATTGATTTGTATGGACAGAAAAATATTTCACCAAAAACATAAATTAAAGACATACTTTTAAGTAATCATACAACACACTTTAAGCTAGATCAAAGTTAACCAAGCAGTTTTTGAGAGTACTTACTTTACTTTCCTGGATGAATTTTTCTGACCTTCCTTGTTCTTTAGTAAATGTTTTACACTTTCAAAGTATAAGAAAGTTATTAGACCCTCTATTACCACTGAAGTTAATGCAATGTTTCATTTTGTAATTCAGTTTAAAAACTTAACCAGTGACAAAATACAGAGTCTGATTAAGATCAACAGGTCAATACTGTCAATAGCATCTACATGTATTTTTCTCAGTCATTGAAAATGACCCCTCTTTGATAGTTCCAATTCTCTAACAGTCTCATAACTACAGGACACATCAAAGTTCATGAATCATTTTGCACACCAATAAAAATACTCTTTTATTGTGTTATTTTGTAACAGGAAATTTTCAGCAATTTGATTGTTTTAGGTGTGGATTATATTGGCATACTTGCAAAAAGTGAACAACCATGTAAAAATAGTTGAATATAATTCACTGTATATCTTGGTCTGAAATACATTTGAATAAAATGACATCAACACATGTGCAAGCACTCAGCAAATACACACACTACATATGTAGATCTAAACATTTGAGGTTTGTTTAAGTTTTACATTGATGAATTTGCACACTTTATTTGTGAATGGTTACTTCATTCATTTGAGAGACTAGAGAAAAATTCACTATAGAGATATTATATTCACTCAACTGTAAAAGAAATATAATGATTAATAACAAATGAAATACATTAAAATAGATATCTCTAAATTAATGAAAAATACACTGTACTGATATATGAGAAACCAACTTTGGAGCAAAATACGTTTATTTGACAATACTTACCCAATCATAATACATTGGGAGTACATCCACTACCTTGTAAATCCAGCCCTTCCAGCTAAAAACAACAATCACCATATCTTTTGGTTTGTTTAGCAACAAAACTGCTAAAAAGTTATCTGCATGCCCAGCCAGAAGTCAGACAACTGTTACAGTCATCCCCTATTGGATAGGGACTGGCGCCAAATCCCATGAATCATCAGTTACTACTGGAGCCGATGTGCACACTCCATAGATGTAAATGCAGGGAGGGCTTGGGAGGGTGTGCCCATATTTAGATCAGGTAAGTATTATTTTACTCCAAAAATTGGTTTCTTCTTCAAATATGTTACCAATTCATCATACGTTAGGCGAACAGGTAAGAGGCAGAGTGAGTTACATCCCTTTATCCTGGAGTTGGCCCTGGCTCCAGTCTCCTAACGTATGTGAAGCAGCTATGAGTCTCTTGTGAGATATAAGCTAAATATAAGCTAAGGTTAGCACAGAGTCAATGCATGGATGTGGTTTAGAGAAAAATGTTCACTCCTGAAAATCCAGTAAAGTAGAGTAACCCGTGTGATTATGAAGCTGCTGAAAAACCTGGGAAAGTAGCCTATTGCTCTGCTGATATAGGTCAGGTCAAACTGTGCCCTATGGAACGAAAGGTCTGTGATGTAAAAGGTGGAGAATGTTATCTCTAACCTCCATCTCATGACTCAGCTGATGTCAGTTAGGGAGCAGTTGCACTTCAATGATGTGCTCGTGGTGACTGCCCTAACATCGTGAGCCAATATGTATAAGAAATTTATCTGGTCTTGGGTTAGTTTCTTGTAAGCTGAGTGGATAACCCAGTGTATCCAGGATGACAGAGCTTGACCAGAAATATTGTCCCTTCCTTCTTTCAGTGTTTCATACAAACAAGATCTCCCCCTAATGATCAGCTCAGTTCGCTTCAGGTACCACATCGGAGCATTGATGGACCAGAGGCCTCTGGGGTAAAGGGTCTAAAAAAAACAGTAGTTTCAAGAGAAAAGACTAATTTCCATTAGCAAGGGCCATCAGGTGAAAAACTAACCATCATAAATAGATCAGATTGACAGGTAAGGCATGTATCTCACTGATTCTACCTGCTGTAGCTACAGTGACTAGGAAGTAGGTCTTGTATGAGAGTTGGGTCTTGGAGGCTCTAACAGTAGTTCCATGGGTACTTTAGTCAGCCACATCAGAATCTACAGAAGGTCCCTTTTTGAACAAAGAGCCAAGGTCTTTGGCTGATACAAGTCGAAACTTGCAAGAAGGTTGAAGAGGTCTTTGTTTTTGTGTATATTCTCCCTTGTATGATGGCAAAACAAATCTGAAATCATGGAATAGTAGGCCTTTATTTTAATGGGGGCTAACTTCTTCTCCTCGAAGAGCCATAGGAGGAAGTTAGCTATTTGTGGTACTGAGGCTTTTAAGGAAGAGATGTGTCTCTGCTCGCACCACTGACGGAAAACTCTCCACTTCCTCCACTGAACTTTCAATGTGGTGTACTTTCTGGACCAAGCAATTATGTCTGCCACTTGCTTGAAGAACTGTTTCTTTTTGAGGGTTTGATTTATACGAGCCAGATATGCAGATTCAACATGTCTGGGTTTGGATGGAAAACCTGCATTGGCAGTTTGTTTCAAAAGGTGGGAAGGCACAATTTTCTTGGGAATATCCACTGCTGATCCATAATTTTTTCCATTTGCGAGGATGAATCAGAATTAGTCAGCAAGACTTTGGGAATGAGAGAGATTGGTAGAATGATGTATGCATCAAGACCAGTCAAATTCTGGGAAAGGGCATCGACTGCCAAGTCTATCAGCTCTGAGACTGGTGAAACGAGGGTCTTAAGCTTGGTGGTCTGCCTCATCGCAAACAGGTCCACAACAGGTTGACCCCAACAGGCACAAATTTGACTTAAGAGCATGGTGTGAAGGGACCAGTCAGTGTAGATGAGCTGCTTCTGATGGAAAAGCAAGTCTGCTAGGACATTTAGCCTGCCTGGAATGTAGCCGAGTTAAATATGGATTTGTTAATGATGACACCACCTGAGAAAATCCCAAACCTGATCACAAAGGTCCATGGACTTGGTTCCACCTTGGCTTCTGCTGTGGTTGATAACAGTAAAGTTGTTGGGCAGAATGAGAATGCCCTTTCCAGCTGATGTCTCCTGCATTGATAAAACAGCATTCACTATGGCCTTCACCTCCAGGAGACTGAAGTGCACTGAACACTTCTGAAGGGACCAAATCCTGCTGACTTCTTATAATGAGAACATGAGGTGCCCAAATGTGTTGGTTGAGCTTATATCTATGGCTAGAAGAAGCTTGCAATTGGCCTTGGGAGCTAGGGAAAGTCTGGACTAAAATCCAGTGAGTTTGTTTGAACTATCTTAATAACTCTTTTTGTAAGGACAGTGTTTATTTCATGCTGTAAAATGTCAGCTTCTGAAATGTCTGCAACTAACTGCAAGACCCACATGTTGTCGGGGCAGATTTTCTCCCATTCTGTGGTAAGGTATTCAAGACATCCAACCACTGTAAAATCAGAAAAGGACAGCACAAGCATTGTTTCATTTTCTGCTGGAAGGTTGATGGGGAGAGAAGCTGGGTTAAAAATGGTCCTTACCTCCCCATGTTTTGTCATAAGTAGCTCTCAGAAACTGGACCCTCAACAAGGGAAAGGGCTTGGAGGTGGGTTTCCCCATTTGATGTACCTCAGAGGAGTTCTTCCAATTTCTCTTGTGTCTTTCAGGAAATGAAGGCTGGGTTCTGAGTCACTGGGCCTGCAAAAGGTTTGCCTCTTTGGCTGCCTGTTTAGTGACAGCCTCTATATGGCCATGGAATAGGAGGTTGGAAGGTAGCGGTTGCAATCTGACAATGATCTTGTGATGGTCTTTTAGTAGCATGGACATAGATAGGAATGCACCTCTCTCCATTAGCTGTAGGTTAATGGACACAGCTATGGCACTGGAGAGTGAGTGTTGAGCTGCCCTGTTGAGTACATGAGTCATACATGAGACTGACTCCCAGGCATGCCTGACAGTGGGTTCTTGACAGTTGGGTCAAGACTGTGCTCAGACTGCTGAAAAAATATCCATCAATACCAAGTGCAGCATGGATCCTATCGCTAAAACGTTGTGAACCAGTTGTTGCGTGTTGAAAAAGGATTTCTGGTCTCTGTGCACAGAGGAAGGTTTTGTCATTGCCAGGTCACAATGTCTCTGTCAACAGCTGGGACTTCAGTATGAAAAGCTGGCATGTGTGTCTTGTAAAAAGTTGGGGTAAAGCTTGATGGGAGTCATCATTGTGAAAAGAAAGACCTGTTGACACTTGGTCTTAGAGCTGCCTTTCGAAACAATGTAGAATATCAGTAACTCAACCCAACTGTGGCAGCTGTTTGAAAGAAGGTTGGTCTTTCTTGGTTAAGAGATCAATGGAAGTGAGATTTCTGTAAGAGGCCACTAACAAAGCAGGAAGAGGAGGATAGAACTCAATAGGCAGAAGCCAGAAGACTTCTGTAATGGATGAATGGAAAGCTGAGTCTTCTCTGGACATCTTCTGATTGAGGAAGGATGATGACACTTCTGAGCATGTCTGAGAATAGTTAGGTGATAGTGAAGTATTTTCCAAAAGGAGGGATGACTGAACTGGCACAGCTAGTTGTCTGTGACAGTAAAGGAAGCTGGGAGTCTGTCCATATTTGGGACACAGTGATCTTCAAGCATTCAGTATGTGTATAATCACAGGTCTGAGACCGGTACCAGATGACATGGAATGGGGAGTCACCATAGCAGGTACTGCATCATGATGGAACTGGGACCAGTGATGGACTTGTCTGGCACCAGTCTGCAATGCTTGCATGGGTCCAACGTTGAATAGTGTGGGATGGTGCACTGAATCCAAGCTAGTTATATTGGGCATGTGCAACAAAACTGGGGCTGGTACAGGTGTGACAAGGTGCCAGATGCTGTGTCTTGGGGCTGGGCTGGTTATACCAGAAAACAGATCACCATACCCAGTCCCTGTAGTAGAAGTTATAGAATAAGGTTATTCCAGAGCTGGAACGGACATAGTCCAGGACCGGCTGATATCTGGTATCGACTATCTCAGGAATGATCATCGTAGCTAATACTGACGTCTGCATGTGGTGATGGAATGTCCAGGAATGGTCTAGGTCTACAATGTCAGTACTAGCCTGGTAGTCTGTTCTATGATGGAATGTGTGGTTGTGGCACAGCGGCATGGCGGAGCTGTGACTGTGTGTGAAGCCTGTGATGGCAAAGATTGCCAAATCTTTTTCTGAATGGATGATTCTTCAACCTCCAGTGATTTTGGTTATCAGAAAGCTGGTGACAGAGGTAGCATTAGCAGCAATAATGATGGGGTCTGTATCCTTGCGTGTATGCTTACTGGCTCTCTCATTCACTTGGGTTAACTGCTTGGCCATTATGGACACCCATCTTTCCTCAGACCAGTGGAAGCTAATGTCACAAATATGGTTTAAACTTCACCCCATACAATTATTACAGGTGGGATGATTATACTTAGCTAGCCTGAATCATTTGCACACCCCATCATGCCCACTGTTGTTGATAACTATAAGTAGAGAATGCACATACAAGTGAAATCAGTCAAGCATCATGTAGAGCTTACTGTGAAGTGGATGTTATCAATTAAGATAAATGCCAAAGAAAATCACAGAAATGATCTTATTACTTGAAGTAAATGATCATTTACTTCATATAACCTACAATAAAGGTCAAGTACTGAGATGAATTGTAAGAACTATAGATCATAAGGCAGGCAATTCAGATGGTGCTGATTAGCGAAGTTAAACAACTTAAGTGCAAAATATTCATCTATGACGATAATGAAGTGAGATTTAGACAGTAAAACAGATGGGGTATACTTCCCTGAGGTGAGAAAACTCCTGAGAATTGCTCAAACTTATGAAAAGACACAAATTGGACAGTATTTGTGAGGGCTCATGTAAGAGCATGATGACCAGGCACCAGCAGAAGCAATAAGTGGCTATCGACAGGATTTGTCATCAAACCCTCTATCCAAGGGGAGACCAATCTCATCTTACTTCTGGCTCAGCAAGCATATAACTTTTTAGCACTTTCAAAACAAGCCAAAAGTCATGGTGAACATCTTTTGTAGCCTCAAAGGACTGGTTTTATGAGGTAGTGTCTGTATTCCTAACAGATTATGATCAGGTACCATATCTGAATAAGAAATTTTTAATGTCGTCAAATTTTTCCATCTTTCAAGAAAGCGAAAATAAACCCCACATCAAATATTGTGAATTCACTATTTTTCATGGTTTACCAATCTTCATGGATTTCATGGTTGCTACAAACCACAAATTAAAAGACACAATGAGCAATGATCTTTCTGTGGAAACAATATGACCCCTTCCCCAATGAACAATGATCCTTCTGTGGAAACAATATGACCCCTTCCCCATGAACGATGATCCTTCTGTGGAAACAATATGACCTCTTCCCCAATGAACAATGATCCTTCTGTGGAAACAATATGACCCCTTCCCCAATGAACAATGATTCTTCTGTGGAAACAATATGACCTCTTCCCCAATGAACAATGATCCTTCTGTGGAAACAATATGACCCCTTCCCCAATGAACAATGATTCTTCTGTGGAAACAATAGGATCCCTTCCACAATGAACAATGATCCTTCTGTGGAAATAATATGACCCCTTCCCCAATGAACAATGATTCTTCTGTGGAAACAATATGATCCCTTCCCCAATGAAAAATGATCTTTCTGTGGAAACAATATGACCCCTTACCCAATCCATGAATTTAAGTAGATGAAAAACACATTTTTTGCAAAATAATGAAAATTGATACCCATGAAAATAAATGAATTCACAGTATACCATTCCAATCAAACTCTACAGGCTTCAAGTGTGAGTTTAAAATGTATATCTTTTAAGGAGCAGTAAGAGATGAACTACCTACATTACCTGTCATTCAGCTGTACAATCAATGCATATACACACCACTGCATGGGCAGGTTTGGAGATCTTGCTTATTTTTAAAAAGTGAAGGAATAGTAAGATTCAAAAAACATTGTTGCTAGGAAAGTGAAATTTGATAACTGAGAGACCATTTTAAATCATTTTAGTAACACTGGTTTGGGGGAAGATTAATATACTTAGTTTGATCACAATTAGTCCAGTAGTTTTTTTGAGATGATGTCAAAAAGGGTACAGTGAAAACACTCTTTTTTTATGGAAAAACCAATTTTCATGGATTCTGTGGTTGCTTCAAGCCAAAAATTTAACAAACCTGTAATTATCCATCCAGTTTTTTCTATGGATCCTCTGATTTCCTCACACTCAAAGACTGCCTTATGATATTACATGGAACACGGCCATTATGGACAGTACAGCCAGTATGCCCAAGGCCGTATCAAATTTTGGATCTTAAATGTATACACTAAAATGTGTAGAAAATCATTCAGATCAATTGCAAGCACAACATGCAATTCTGCATAGAGATCAAATTTTTTTTTTTTTTTAATTGTTCATCATGGAACAACTCCCTCCTACCATCAATGTAGATAGGGAATGGTTTTACCTCAAATAAATTTTAAAACAAGATATCTCTCATGATGCTTAGATAACTGAACAGTTTACCTTGACACTAAGCAGGCTGATGTAATAATGAAAGAAAACATCCTATGTAAACTATTTCCCAAACTTTACCTCATGTTGATTTTACTTATTTTACTATATCCTGATAAAAGTTCTTTCTAAAGATAAGAATAATTAATATGCACAGTTTCTTGCTCATAATCGAAGTCATCCAAGATGTTGATAATAAACCCAACAGATCAAAAATATAGCTTCTAGAGTGGTAAGAAGTTCAGTCAATCAGATGCATCATCTCATTAATATGCATCAATCTCACTCATTACTGAATCACTCCAAGATCCTGATGATAAAAGCATATATTCTAAGTTTCATCAAAATCAGACCACAAATATGACTTTTAGAGTGGTAACAAGCTCAGCCAATCAGATGCAAGATTACACCATTAATAAGCGTGGATCTCACTGATTATCAAACTCATCTAAGATCTTCATGATATAAACCAATATCATGATATAAACCAATATTTCAAGTCTAATCAAAATTGGATCAGAAATATGGCTTCCAGAGTGGTAACAAGCTCAGTCAATCAGATGCAAGATCAACTCATTAATATGTATGCATCTCACTCATTATCAGACTTGTACAAGCTCTTGATGATATAAGCATATATTCCAAGTTTGATCAAAATCGGATCAGAAATATGGCCTCCAGAGTGGTAACAAGCTCAGATAATCAGATGCAAGATCACCTCATTAATGTGTCAATTTCACTCATTTGAACCCATCTGAGATATTAATAATATAAGCATATATTCCAAGTTTGATCAAAATCAGACCAGAATCTGACTCCAGAGTGGTAACAAGGTCAGCCAATCAAATGCAAAATTATCTTAATAGTATGTGTGGATCTTGCTCATTATCAAACCCATCCAAGATCCTGATGATATAAGCTTATATGTCACATTTGATCAAAATCAGATGAGAAATATGGCTTACAGAGGGGTAACAAGCTTAGCCAATCAGATGCAAGATCACCTCATTAATATGCATGGCTCTTGCTCAATATCGAACTCATCTGAGATTTTGATGATATAAAACCTATGTTTTAAGTTTGATTGAAATTGGATCACAAATATGGACTCCAGAGTAGTAACAAGCAATTGTTGACAGACGGACGATGCATGACAGAAGCAGGGCCATACTATAAGCTCACTTGGCTTTTTGGCCAGGTGAGCTAAAAATGGCACAGATGGCAGTGACCTGGACTGTTAATAATACTCACTGTAAGTTGTTAGAACTTGTACAATTAATCTAACACCAAGAAAGTTTAATTTAAAAGTATTGGGTGTCTACCATTGAAATAGTTTACCTGGTGTGTGGTTTTGTTTAGAAAGTCTCTATGCGCCTTGACTTTCTTGGCTTCCCCATGATAATAGCTCTGAGCAAGCTCATAAAATGCATTCTCCAGCCTGAAGTAGAATAGGAAGAAAAAGAGTTTAAATCATCTCATACAATAAATCTCATTATTACATGATTTTTGTAAGAGGCATTGTTTCACTGGATGACACAGCATCACATGATATGCAATAATTTTCACTACTGCACTTTTATGACATGTGACTCCATGACCTATTTTTATGGCATCATGCAGCTGAAATGGCATTTTCACTATTTTGAAACAAGATAAGTTTTAAAGTTTTGCAACAAAATCATGTAATAAAACAACTATTGACCTTTGCTATGAAGAATATAAAGATTTATGAATCAGCAAGCCCATCATACTGACATCGGTTTGACAATGGTTAATATGAGGTTTTCTGGTTCCTAAAACGTCTTATTAACTGATAAACAAAATTCAAAGAATATGTTTGGTCAATTATCAAGACATAAAATCCAGTATTTATATTAATAATCTAGCCGGTTCTAAGGACTCAAACAAGGTCATAACTATATCATGTGACTTACAAGCTGGGTGTAAGTAAGTTACATGATGACTGGCAGTACACAACTGGATAAAACAAAATGTCAGACAATTTCCACTTCAAAAGTTAAAATGCAAATATCTAATTTATGATCCAAACATATTAAATTATTTTATTATATATGGAAAAGAGTCACTGTGTGGTTAATTATCAGTGGAAATCATCTCCAAAAAATTATCCCCAGTCATTCAGCAGGTTTTTTTTCAGGAAGGTAACGGTTTCAACAAGCATGCTGTCTGTAACAATTGTCTGCATAGCCATCAATGGCATCTAGGACATTTTCATGTGTTATTCTATCCGCAAATAAGTTTGTGTATAGTTTATGAGGTAAATAAATTCATTACATGTTAGTTTACAATGGTGTATGGAATGTTACAACTACCTTAGGCTAAATGTGAATGGGGTTCAAGACCATCATAACATTCCGTACAACCAGGTAAACTAACATGTAACTCTTGGTATTCACTGGATGTACTTATTTGTGCATATACATCAACTTTTACCTGTATTTAAGTGATTAGATTGTTACCATGAAAACAACAAGAAATTTCAAAAGCCAATGTCAAATTTTATGCATTAACCATGTTTATCTCATGAAAATTATGCAAACTAACTTCAAAAATAACAATTGGTATAGAAATTGACACATTTGAAAATTATGTTTCATTTGGCTAAATTGTTATTAAATATGTGGTTGCCATGGCAACCAGAAATGAGCATACTTTTGGGGATGTGTCTTCCTTGTGATACATATTCAATTCAAATTCAATAAATTTAAAAACCACAAACATGACAGAAAAATTCACACATAGTGTCATGAACAAGAATTAATAAATAATTCAGTATCAGAATAAAATTGGGTAGCAAATGGGTTAACAAATTGAAATTTGTGCATTTGAGTTGTAAAACATATCCAGCGTTCACCCATGTTATTGTATTTAATACACCAAATTTAAAATATTTTGATAAAACTATTTATTTAATGGCATAATATATAAAAACAGAAACAAAGGTCTGAGATATTTTCAACTATTTTTACCATAACAAGCATTCAAATCTTATTGCAACCACTCTATTTTCATAACAATCAGGAGAACAAAATTATTGTTTTGCAAAAATGTATTTGAACATGTTACTCCTAAGAAGTAGTCTACAAAAAGTTAAGACAAATTATAGTAAGTAACTATAAATAGCAAATATTTTGTCAAAATATTTATCATAGCAACTATTCCTCAAGCACAGGTTCAAACAGTTTATAGTGAATCCAGTGTTATGCTCAATAATTGTTCCAGTATATCAAATATTCACAGCCATGTACTGTTTATACTCGCTTATAAGTCGGATCCAACAGCAAACAACATAAACCCTCATCTGCCATCACATAATGTGCCAGCAGATCAGGGTCTATGTTCTTTGTTCTACTGAATACTCCTAACTAAATGCATTGAGCCATATCTGTTGGTATATTATGCAATGGCAGATGTTGCTTCATGCTATCTGCAGTTGCACCCAACTTATGTGTGAGTATAGATGGTATGTGTTGAGCAAAACTGAAATGATCACTTGAGTGGAAAAATGTTAATTTTTTTTTTTTTTTTACCATCACAACTATTTATATCCCAGGGCAACTAAACGCCTATAGCCAATGAAGTGTTTCATAAACACAAATATCCATTTATTTTTCCATTTCAAATAGAAGAATAAAGTGTACAATATTATTAATATTCTGATATGACATACTTTCACCTAAGATTCACTCAAGTTTTTTTATTATTTCTTTTATCCATATTCCAAGAACCTCCAGTAAGAATCCTTACACCCGACCCCCCATCAATCACCAAAGAATGGTTTCATGAAGCACTGCTCCTGCTGCTCCCTGACACCACCCCCATGATCCCAGCAAACTTCATGCCCAGAAATAATATTTCCAAACCCAATGCTCACTGTATGTTTATGAAAATATAAAAATGTATCTGTGATTAACATTGTTATGAATTTCCTACAGTGCTGGGGGTAGGAGTGTGGGTGGTGGAATTGCCAAAAAATAAACTTTGCATGCTATAACAATTTATATGCAAGTGTACTCTGTATATCCAATTGTGCAGTTCGAAATGAGGTGATCATTACATTATGACTTTTTACCTAAGTGCATCATAGCACTATGAACTCTGGGAGGGATATGATGTAAAATTACATTGTTGTGACTTTGGTCTCTTAATTACATAATGAAATAGAAATTTTTTTATACAATTTTAATAATCACAAAAATAGGCCTGTGAAAGAAAATTATGATGATAATGAAAAGAATATGAGCCTTGGAAAATCTTATGTAACTTACAACCTGCCATAAATCGGCCACACAATAATAAAATAATCATGCTTTCTGTTATGGAAAGCCAAATTAATGTGATCTTAAAAATTGTGTCATACTGAAAAAAATGCTCTCACGAACATAAACTTTTCTTTGTGTATTTGATAACAGGTGTTTATAATCTTCAACCTGTGCAACTTTGAAGAATTCTTCAATACTTGTTCAGGTATTATTTTATAGCCAATTGGTGACAGGGTACTTTTTCCTATGCTTTTCTGTGTGATGCCACATACATACGTATAGATATGCAACTTAGAGTAGCGCTACACAATGCACATCAACATATACATTTTAATGTGATTTTGGATTGTGTAAACGCTTAGCTATGTAAAAATATCAATTATTTAAAAAGTGAAATGCTCCAACATTTCACAAGTGTTCATCTTTAACATGCACTGGGTAGAAGACCTTGAGTGTCCTTTATTGACAGGTTTCACTATTACTCTATTAGTTAGGAATTTTACAGCCCAGAGATAGAAACAGGTAAGACTAAGAAAAAGTCGCAAAGTTACATTGCACTCACTTTGACCAAGACCTCTAAACAAGGTACCTTATTATGGTATGCAACACACTGACTAGTCATGGTGTACAACTGAGTGGATTTTAATTGAAATCTCTCCAAAGCTTGCAAAATTATGTGACAGACAAATGAAAGCCAACAGAGAGACAGATGGACAGACCAATAAATGGACTTAAGCTACATGATGATATACCCTGTCATGATGGGAGTATGAAAAATATTGATATTCTATTAAAGTGGTAGAAATGGATGAATAGTGAAAGTTTGTTTCTTTCTTTTTTACATAAACATAAAGGGAAATGACCAGTTTGGGATTTTAAACAGGATGGGCTTGAAAAAGTGTGATGTCAAGGTCAACTGTCAAATCTAGAAGGCCCAGGCCTGCATGTCAACCCCATGATCAAAGCATTGCTGTAAAATGTGCCCTTGACCCCAAGGTTAAAAGGTTGAGCTAACATGTCAAAGAATGAATTGTTTTAACTTCAATATGATTCATCCCAAGTATAAAGAAAATCCATCAAGGGAATTAGGAAATATAAGCAAATAGAAAAGATTTACCCAAAACATTAACACAAATTTTCTCTGACTGTAACCTTTATTCCAAGGTCATAGGGGTGAGTGAGCATGTCATAGAGTGAATTGTCTTAGCTTCCTAATGATTCATGACAAGTGTGATGAGACTCTATCATTAAGCAAATGAAAACCTGAACCAAAACCATAACAAACTGTTCACAATGACTACGATGGAAAAGACACAGCTATGTCTTGCTTCCCACTAACATGGACTCAACAATAATCAGTCATATAACTGACAAATAAGGTGCTTATTCAGAATACTGTCCACAGTCAGAAAGAAAATAACAAAACATAGTCAATGCTCCTTTATACAACAACCCTGTCTGTTAAGGTACCGTATATATACTCACTTATAAGTCAGTTCCAACAGCAAACAACATAGACCCTCATAATGCACTGGCAGATCAGGGTCTATGTTCTTTGTTCTACTGATTAGTCCTAACAAACAGCACAGACCCAGATCTGCTGGCACATTATGCAACAGCAGATCTTGGTCTATGCAGTTTGCAGCTGGACCCAAATTATGAGCAAGTATATATATTAACAGTGTAGATGGCTGTTTAAGGAAGGTGACCATTATGGAGTTTGGACTATGTAATAATTACAGAATAAGGTAAGTATTTTGAATAAACAAATCATTTATTGGCATTTGCATATAGAATATTTTTGCAAACTTTTGAAATGACGAAAAACTGAGTTTCATTTTATGTTGAAAAGGATATTACATTAATGTTTGTAGTATATTCTTGAACAACACAGCACACATATTTGATTTTGTTATCTGAATTACTGGTAAAATAATAACAAGGCAGTAAATTGACTGCATAAAACCACATAATTTTCATATAGAGTTCTGTATGATATTGGACTTGTATACATAATTTGAGTGTCACATAAAAATTAAATATTATCAATTTTACTATTTTCTTTTAAGTGTCATATATATCTTTTTACCATAGAGAGATGAACAGATGTAAAGGACTATAATGTCTTTAAGATGAAAACACCACCATAATTTCTGTGCACTCATTTATTTGTATGGTGCTACACATAATTCCATCAGACAAGTCCTCATCCTTATCATAGCTTGAATCTGTGTCTATTCCAAATGGCCTCCGGATCAGTTCACTTTGAATGACTGTTAAAGTTCAATCTGAACTTTTTAGTCAAAGTTAGAACTATATTATGTTGCTGCAATCCATATTGATTCATACTGACATAGCTGTAATCCATATCGATTCATACTGACATAGCTGCAATCCATATCAATTCATACTGACATAGCTGCATTCCATATTGAGTTATACTGACATAGCTGCAATCCATATAGATTCATATTGACATAGCTGCAATCCATATATATTCATATTGACATAGCTGCAATCCATACAGATTCATACTGACATAGCTGCAATCCATAGAGATTCATACTGACATAGCTGCAATCCATATCAATTCATACTGACATAGCTGTAGTTCATTTTGATTCATTCTGACATAGCCGACTCTGAAAACAAAGAAAAGAATCATCAACTATTTAGGACTAAATAAATGTCGGTTCAATTGTTGTGTAGATATAAACAACTGCATAAATACCAACATAGAAACCAAATTAAATGTCTAATCTCTAAGTATGAAATAACAAGAGTCCATCTAAGGGACTGATGCTCTACTGGGCAAAAATAATTTCCAGGAATTCAAGATAAGACTGTTCCTTCCTTTTAATTGCTAAGCATTGAAACCATCTCTGATATTCTTCAGCAATAACAAGATTTTAAAATTAGCTTCTGTGGTGTACAAATTCAATGTCAGACTGGCACCAATTTCATTTAGGACCATGTAGACATCATTAGAAATCTTTTGGTGAAAACCTCATGTCAATATGACCATCTATTCAGTGAGACTAGTGACAGCAAGATTGTCATGACAGCCATCATGGCAGCCATATTGGGTGTACAACTGGCACAATTTTCAGTTAGGACCAACTAGGTATCATAAGAAGTCTAATGGTGAAAAGCCACTGCTGATAGAGCCATCAATTTGGAAGGAGTAGCGATAACAATATTTTCAAGATGGCCACCATTGTAGTCATATTGAGGGTCAATTTGCATCGTTTTCATTTAAGACCAACAAGACACCATTAGAACTCTTCTGAAGAAAACCACATCAAAATGACTTTCTATTTAAGAGTAGCGATAAGAAGATTTTCAAGATGGCCACCATGCTGGCCATATTGGACATCAGATCAGCACCATTTTAATTTAGAACCAACAAGACATTATAAGAAATCATCTGCTCAAAACGCCATGTTGATTGGACTTTCCGTTTTGAAGGAGTAACAATAACATGATTTTCAAGATGGCTGCCATACTGGATACCAGATGCGCACCATTTTCATTTAGGCCCAACTAGATATCATAAGAAGTCTTCTTTCATTTTGGACCAATTAGACATCATAAGAAGTCTTTCAGTGAAACCCAATGTTGATATGACCATCCATTCTGGTGGAGGAGCAATAACAGGATTTTCAAGATGGCTGCTGTGGCAGCCATATTAGACATCAGATTGGCACCAGTTTCATTTAGAACCAACTAGACATCATACGAAATCTTCTGGTGAAAATCCCATTTCAGTATGACTTTCCATTCAGTAGGAGTAGCAATAACAAGATTTTCAAGATGGCTGCCATGGTGGCCATACTGGATGTTAGACCAGCACCATTTTCATTTAGGACCAACTAGACATCATAAGAAGTCTTTCAGTGAAAACCCATGTTGATATGACCATCCATGTTGGATGTCTGAGCAGCACCATTTTCATTTAGGACCAACTATGGGATGAATGTGTGTAAAGTTTCTTGGCAATCCTCCAAGTAGTTCAGGAGTAGTAGCAATAACAACTGGTGCCAAATAGCGGATGACAGATGAAAGACCATCCAATAAGCTCTTCTGGTCTATGACCAGTAGAGCTAAAAATGGAAAAATTCTCTGTTCTGACTAAATTGTCTAAACTGAATATTCAAAACATATTGATAATAATTAAAAATAAGTTATTTATCTTTATCTCAAAGCACACTTAGTGATGTGAATTTTTTGTATTGTATAATAGAAAGTATTGTTTTTTGTGCCAATTTTTTCATTGCATTGTGAAATACTGAAATATTCTCTCCCCCCCCCCCCCTTCCTGCCATATTATGCCCTTTTTGTTTCCCCCTCATATTCTTCACATTCCTGGATTAACTCTATTAAAACAAGAAGCCCAAGTAAATAACTGACATATGTAAGCTTGTGAAAGCAAATTCATACATGTATTGAATCTGTGGAGTGGAAAGAAAAGTTTTGGTGCACTTAGCTGCTAAATTGTCTATCAGGCCTTAAAAAAGCACAAGTCCCTCAATGGGACTGATACTCTATTGACCAAAAAGAATTTCCATGAATCCAACATAAGATCATTTCTTCAAGTTAACTACTGAGTGTTGAAACCATCTCTGATATTCTTGAGCAATAACAAGATTTTCAAATTGGCTGCTGAGATCAGCACCATTTTCATTTAGGACCAACTAGACACCATTAGAAGTCTTTTGGTGAAAACCTTATGTCAAAATGACCATCCATTTAGGAAAAGTAGTGATAACAAGATTTTTAAGATGGTCATCATGGCAGCAATATTAGATGTACAACTGGCACCATTTTCATTTGGGGCCAACTAGATATCATAAGAAGTCTTTTGGTGAAAACCCCATGTCAATATAATCATCCATCTAAGAGAACTACCCAAAACAAGATTTTCAAGATGTCTGTCAAGGTGGCCATATTGATTCTCAGATTAGCACCACTTTCATTTAGGACCAACCAGTCATCATAAGAAGTCTTCTGGTGAAATCCCCATGTCAATAAGCCTTTCCATTCAGGAGAAGCAGAGATTACAAGGTATTCAAGTTGGCTGCCATGATGGCCATACTAATGTCAGATCTGCAACATTTCAATTAGGGCCAACTAGATATCATGAGAAGTCTTTTAATCAAAACACCCATGCTGATATGACCATCCTTTCTAGATGAGTTGTATTAACAAGATTTTCAAGATGGCCACTGTGGCTGCCATATTGGATGTCCAAGCAGCACCATTTTCATTTAGGACCATTTTAATATAAACTTAAAAATAATTTGTGACTAATGGTATTTAATATATGTAATGCCTTCAGAAATGCATATACATGTAATACAAGAGTCCCTCAAAGGGACTGATGCTCTACTGGGTTAAAAGAATTTCCAGGAATTCAAGATAAGACCATTTCTTCCTTCTAACTGTTGAGTGTTGAAACCATCTCTGATATTCTTCAGCAATAACAAGATTTTCAAATTAGCTGCTGTGGTGCACATATTGGATGTCTGCTTGGCACCATTTTCATTTAGGACAAAGTACATATCATCAGAAGTCTTTGGTGAAAACCCAATGTCATGATGATAATCCATTCAGGGGGACTAGTGACAACAAGATTTTTAAGACAGTTGTCATGGCAACCATATTGGATGTACAACTGACACCATTTGCATTTAGGACCAACTAGGTATCATAAGAAGTCTATTGGTGAAAACCCCATGTTGATATAGCTATCCATTTGGAGAGGAGTAGAGATAACAATATTTTCAAGATATGACTTTCCATTGAAGAGGAGTAGCAACAACAAGATTTACAAGATGGTTGCTGTGGTGGTCATACTGGATGTCATATCGGCACCATTTTCATTTAAGACCACTGAACATCATAGGAAGTCTTCTGGTGAAAACAAGTTTGGAAGGTTTCATGCCAGGATGCTTTCCATCAAATTTGGTCAAATTCTATTCAGCAGTTTTGGAGAAGTCGTTTAAAGGTTTCCCTATGTTTAGTAAGGGTGACCATATTTTATGACAGATCAGAATAATTTGTACAAAATTCAAAGGTCTTTGATGCTTTCTGTCAAACTGGGACAAATTCTAGTCAGCTGTTTTGGAGAAGATGTCATTTAAAGGTCTTTCTATTGTTTTGTAACATCGGCTTTTCTATTTTAAGTAATAATGACCATATTTCACTGTTGATTGGCATCATTTGTATAAATTTGAAAGGTCTTCATGCCAAGATGTTTTCTGTCAAAACTTGATCAGTCTTCACAGCAGTTTTGGAGAAGAATTCTTTTAAAGGGTTTTTACTGTTTTTAGTAATGGCTGCTGTATTTGATGGTGGATCAGCATCATTTGTGAAAATATGAAATCTCTTCATGCAGGATACTCTGTGCCAAATTTGGTAAAAATTGGTCCAGTGGTTTTTGAGAAGTTAAAAAAAAAAATTGTTGATGGATGCATGATAAATGACAGACGACACATGATAGACACAGGCCCATGCAATAAGCTCACTTGGCCTAACAGCCAGTGAGCTAAAGTGCAAACACTTTCAAACAGAGACCTCAGTCAATCCATTTTAAGTCCCTAATAATAGTACATTTGTTAAAACTGGTTAAGATTGTAACTATTTTTTTAAATGGACAAAATTTTACATTATATCTTATCAACATCTGTAAATAAAACAGTATATCAATTGAATCAATTTCATAGCAACTATAATGGATATCTTGTACAGTTTCAGTTTTTCCTAAAGACAAGGTATTTACATTTACTCCTCCTAACTACATCAGTCAACTTCATTATTTATGGCGAGTTCTGTGGACAAATTGTTCCAATCTCTCATGGTATTAGGAACGATTCTTTGTGATAGGTACATATACTTATTAGTACCAGAATCTTTTTTTCCATCCAGACTATCTAAAAGCAAAATTGGGATAATATATAGGGTCCTTGTAGAATCTCATAAAATTACATGTATAATTATAAACATATATATCTGATGTAGCCTTGTGGGATCTTTGATAGGCATTCCCATATTTTACATGGATTTTGGCAAATTTCTTCTTCCTCATTTTTGTTGGGTTAAGCATGAGTATTAAAACAATCAAAGTGATGATAGTATAAATCAAATGAAAAAGTTATGTGGAGGTAAGTTTCCCAGTTGACTAAGAATCAGCAGTTACATGGGACACTAGGCAATCGGCTTTAGATAGTAAAGTAAAGACATGCAGTGTTTTCTCCAGCTGTCCAAGAAATAGAGCCCAAAGGGCCCAATGGGTCAAGTTTATGGGGCCTATTTCACTTTCATTAATTACTTGCTACTTGCTTATTACATCACCAATGTACATTTGAGCATTTAGATGAAGTTCCTTTAAGTTATTGCAGTAAATTCATAATAGTTTTTCTCACTGATACTAAATTATTGTTTAGTTATTATCACATGTTTTTATTTAAGATAAGAATTTCTACACATATATTAGAACTGAAATAACAGTACCTATGCATAGCTCCATCATGGGTGTTTTCTTTTAAATTACTGCACGGTTGTAAACAATATCATTATAAGATCTCATATTTCATTTGGATCATTTTAAAGCCAAACTGTTTTTTATTCCGGATAAAAACATTGTGATCATACCATTCACGTGTGCATTATTCAGAACTATCACTACCCGTACTGATATCAGATGCTGAGGTAATGTCCCCACTATCACCTTTAACATCAATTCACTAATTTCCTATGGTCTCCAAAATACACAGTACTTGGATTTGTATCAGACCAACAGTTATTATAACCGTATTGACTTAAGTATTCAATGTGAATAGTAAAATATTCTTAAATTCTTTATGATTTGCTCACTCAAGAGCTCTTACCAAACAACAAAGTATTAATCTTTATCAATAAGAATTTAACCACATGACCAGAGTAATAAACTCAAGCATCTTGATGACTTGGTGGACTTGTCTAATAGTCAGAGCATAAAGCACAAGCCTGCAACAATATAATTGACAATTTTTGTATGTCTTTTACTATGCATTGCTGAGGCTGAAGCGTGCCCTTTAAATTTTACTGCAAGAAAAGATGCACGGGAACAGCATGGAGAAAACACTCGACATGATGCCATGATTATCTGATCTTTTATCTGTTCTTCAAAAGTGACTCTTAAGTGCATACAATGCATGTATTGACATGTCCTTGTCATTCAGTCATCCTGTAGGCTAATCCTTATATGTACAGATGTCATATCATAAATCTCTTGATGAAAGAAATAAAAATTATGACATTGCTATTACCAGAAGTATTGGGAGAATCTACTTCGAAAATAGGTGTCTCGACACTTTCTAGCTTTAAATTTCTTCATCAAGTTTCTTTTTCTGATCAATCTTTTACTCATATATTTAAATATATTTCTTAGGTTTTATCTTATATTTTAAATAATAAAGTCTTATTAGGTATAGAGCAAATCTTTAAATCAGAAATTAGCAGGAATCATTGCTAATCTTCAACAAACTTTGTAGTGTTCAAAACAAATAGGTTACTCCTGCACAGATCACAAGTCTGAAAACTACTTTCTTGGGATCTGGTTGGGAAATTTATAACAATCAGATTAGGGGAAAAAAAACTCTTTGGCATAGGCCCAAAAGCAAGCATAAAAAAATTCCTATCAGTGCATGCTGAATCATCTCAAACATCTGATAATCTCATGACACAAGTCTTTAAAGGTTGGATCATCATAATTTCATCAATGTAATTAAATTTACTGAATAGATTATTGCATTTCAATGTCAGACATGTAAAAAAAAAAGCACTTTACCTGTATTATCAGCCAGGAGGCACAAGGTGATCTTCTTTCACGTCAACTTCATGCAACTGCACCACTCAAATTATTATCATCTGTACACTGTTTGTGCTTTTCACAATCAAGGGCTTCATCAAGGGAGGTAATTTGAGCAGCAATTTCCCCAAAATTATACAATGTTTACCACATAAAAAAGACACCAATCTAAATTGTATACCCAAATTTCCCCATTTCATATAGATAGTTATAGTTATACATGTATTTATATATACACTCTGGTTGTTGAAATATACGCTTACCAAATGTTTGGTTGTGCTTTGGAGAAAAATAGGATGAAGTGTGGGTAGTATCTTAATAGATTAATTCCTTGTTAGGTATATTTCTCCAGTAAAATAATAAAGACTTGGGCATGTATTTTGATCTTTTCTTGTCTTCGTGAATTTGTGATTTTCCTAGCATAGCAGAACAGCAAAGAGATATAGACAAGAAAAGACTTTAAAAACTGAACTTCTTCTAAGTGCATATTTTTCATTGTATTCCCCAATGAATAGTAAACTCACTGTCACTATGGAAACAGAAGAAATTTAGAGACCATTTTCATCAATAAAATGATATTCACATTCAAACCTTTGATTAGTGCAAATCTGAAGTTTTTACCCTTTCCAGCTCATAATGTTGCAAACCACAATGCTTTCTGGCATGGCTTCTTAATGTTCATTCTATTGACTGGAGCAGTTGAGAAAGAAGATGAAAGACAGCAGTCAATTTATGTAGGCATTCTAAGAGTCAAATATAATAAATTATACTGATGAAAGAAAAAAAGAGGATATGCAAGGGAAAGAAAGATACAGATAGATAAAAGCATACCATGCCGAGTTTAGTCACTTCTGCAGGATACCATAAGGTTTAACTTAGAACTTAGAGGTTAGAAAGAAATCCTAAACTGAAAAAAAATTGCAACTTAAGAAATATATTCATAATAACAATATTGGCATGACTAGGGTAAAGCTAATATAAAATATACCTGTGCCCCAGACAGAAAATCTTTTTTACTCCAATTTCTGCCAATTAAAAACCTACAAATGAACAATATGTACCTAATAGTGTAGCCAACCAGATGGTCAGTGTGTGGGAGGACATACAGGTGCTTTGCAGAAAGGTCACATAAGCTGCACAGGGAAGCAGCTCTCTCAACTGCAACTACATCCTCACCAGGAGGCAGTGGTGAATTCTTCTGTATCAACACAACAGCAACCTTGGTACTTCTTCCTACTAAACTATTCCTGCATGAACAAGATACAGACAACAATTACAAGTGCTTTTTTTTACTGTTTCTACAATTTATCATATACCTGCAAAGTCACGACATGTCACACAAAAACAGCAATCTTTAACCTACTAACCCACTAGCACACAATCTAGAGCTGAAAAAGATTTATTCCCATAAATGTATCCATGACAACAAAAGAAAAGTGGGGGTGGCATATTTTCAAAACTTCTATAAATGTCTTGTTCTAAGGAATATTCTTATTTGGCGAAGATTTTAGAGATTATGAATACCTTTTGCAAGGTATGCACAAGCAATTAGCATGTCCAACTGACATACAGTTGGCAAACAAGGAAATCTGCATGGAATGTAACTGGTAGATTGTGATTAAAAGCACAGTTTAGAACACTGACCTGAAAATGAACATCATACAAACAACAAGAGTACCATGAATGACATATTAAACACCTTCCCCATATTTAATAGTATTCTTTGTACAAAACTGATATTTTGTGTGCAGACACCATTTTTCTTCTTTCAGTCAGAGCGACATTTGATATTTCAACCCAGAATTGATAGGCTTCTTCCTTATGATAAGTGCAAGCCATCCCCAAAGTCTGGGTCAGGTCATTGATGAAAAACTAATGTTATTGTGCAGAAACTATTTTTCCTCTTTCAGTCAGTGACCTTGACCTTTGATCCTTAGATCCCAAAATCAATAGCCTTCTTCCTTAACCCAAGTGCAAGCCATCCACAAAGTTTGGTTGAGGTATGTCATGTAAAACTAAAGATACTGTGGCGAAACCATTTTTATTCTTTCAGTCAGTGACTTTGACCTTTGACATTTTGATTCCAAAATCAGTAGGGTTCTTCCTTCCCCAAGTGCAAGCTATCAACAAAGTTTGTTAACTGCAGATAGTGGAGAACTCAAGTTATTGTAAGGAAACCATTTTCCTTCTTTCAGTCACACTGACCTTGACCTTTGAGTTTGAGTGTGAAATTGAAAGGGTTATTCCTTACCCCAAGTGCAAGTCATCCACAAAGTTTGGTTACTGCTGATGGTGAACAACTAAAGTTATTGTGTGGAAATTGGTCGCACATGGATGAACAACATCATAACATAATATGCTCCACCTTGTGGCAGTGTACAAAAATTGAAAATAACATGAAATGTTTTTTTGTAATTTATTGTTGGCACAAAAAAAAAATTAAATAAAACAAAATGAAATAGATAAAATAAAAAACAAAGCACAGAGGCAATGTAAGAGTCACAGTTATATAAATCCTCAGGATGCTATAATAGCTTGTTTGTTGTTACATCTTTTGTTATTGTGTAAATGCTAGATAAATAACTGTTTGTTGGGTCCTCATAGATAAATGATTGTTCATATTTTTGGGTCTTCATATATAAATAATTGTTCATTTTTGGATTTTCATAGATAAATAATTGTTTGTTGGATTTTCATAGAAAAAAATCTTTTAGGTCTTCATAGATAAATAATTGTTTGTTGGATTTTCATAGATAAATATCTGTTAGGTCTTCATAGAAAAATAATTGTTTGTTGGATTTTCATAGATAAATATGTTAGGTCTTCATAAAAAAACAATTGTTTGTTGGATTTTCAAAGATAAATATCTGTTGGGTCTTCATAGATAAATAATTGTTCATTTTTGTATCTTTATTGATAAATAATTGCTCATTTGGTCTTCATAGATAAATAATTGCTTGCTGGGTCATCATATATAAATAACTTTGTTGGGACTTCATAGATAAATAACTTTATTGGGACTTCATAGATAAATAATTGCTCATTGGGTCTTCATAGATAAATAATTGGTTGTTGGGATCATCTCAGATATATAATTGTTTGTTGGGACTTCATAGGTAAATAATTGTTTGTTGTTGGGTCTTAATAGATAAATAATTGTTTGTTGGGATTTCATAGATAAATAATTGTTTGTTGGGATTTCATAGATAAATAATCGCTTGTTTGGTCTTCATAGTTAAATAACTGTTTGTTGGGTTTTCATAAATAACTAATTGTTTGTCAGTAACCTCATATGTACAATATATTAAAATTCCCATATCTGTTAAACAGAAATTATCTTCAACAAATATCTGACCTATGTGAAACGTTTTACATCTTTTCATATGTGCTGGCTCTCATACACATAACATGTCTTATGCATTTTTTTCCATGTGAATACAAACATGTGCTTTACATATGTTATATTTTATCTATATGATGGCATTTGTTGTATCTTATGTGGTAATACACACATTGGTAAGGCATAAGTTGGAAAATATAGTTTTGGGTACATGTATGTAAAACTATTTCCAACAGCAGTAGTTACCAAATAAATTCACCCAATTCATGTCTTTTGGGTTTGAAGAAATGAAGATTCTTGGTCCAGTTGAGTGAATTGTCTTCTGTCAGGTAAACATGCTTTGGCTCCATAAAATTAATGTTATGATGATTGTCTACTACAATTCACAGTGTTGTCCAAGTCATTAAGTCCTACGTCATCACTAGCTAAGCCAACAGTACTAAAGGGAGGGGTGATTCCCCAAAAATCATTGCAAAAATAAGAAATGAGGGCATTCATGCACATTGCAATAACCTGTAGTGCCTCATGTCTCTGATCCTTACCATATAATATCATGCTTGGAAGTACCGAAGTCAGGAGACTATTTCTGAACAGAAAATCACATGAAGTTACTATACAGTAATGAAATCGAAAAAATATGTGGACTATTTAACAAATAACTAACACTGGAGTAAAATGTATGATGTACATCTAACAAAATATTTTTTAAAAACAAAAAAAACAAAAACAATAGCAATAACTCTAAAAATCTTGTTTCTTTACATAGAAAAAAGTAATAATAATAGCAAAATAATTCATAATAAAAATTAATATTATTATTTTGCTATTATTATTATTACTTTTTTCTATCTATAGAAACAAGATTTTTTTCACGAATGTAATTAATTTTATTTTATTCTTATAAAAACTAGCATTTGAAGAATTAGAAACGAAACAATTTACACAAAAAATATATGGAATGATGGACAGGTGGATTCTGAATTGAAAACTGCTAATTCACACAATACCCAAGAACAGCTAGATGGACTGATAGACAGGTGAACTGTAGATAAAAAACAGCAAAGCATAAGAAGAAATAACAGAGAAGTTGTCTACAAAATTTGCTTATTAAAAACTATTATATGTTTTATATCAGCAATACATATGTATTTATCTTTGGCATTCTTTTGGTCTCACCCTCCACTGCATTAAGTTAGTTGAGGTAAGATGGTAGGGAAGCATGCGGTATCTATGAGGTGGAATCGCCAGTATGACTTAATGACACAACTGTCAAGGCAGAATTGATGATGTTTTGAGGTGGAATTGCCAGTATGACTTAATGACACAACTGTCAAGGCAGAATCGACGATGTTTTGAGGTGGAATTGCCAGTATGACTTAATGGCACAACTGTCAAGGCAGAATTGACGATGTTTTGAGGTAAAGTTGCCAGTATGACTGAATGACATAGCTGTTAGGACAGAATTGCTGATGTTGTTAGGCGGAGTCACCATAACTTATGCTAAAATTTCTAGGAAATAAATCTGTTGAGCGGATCGGGGACAGAATGCCCAATAATGCAATAATGGCAAATACCACTAGGAGAAGGTATGGCAATTGTAGCTTGTTAATATGAGGGGTCTGCTTGCCACCTCCAGGATAGTGGAATCTGTATGCCTGTGGAAAGTTTATGTGAAGATGTGAAGGCAGAGGGTGAGCCAGATGTAACAGAACTGTAGACAGTGGTTGGGGTGTTGAGGATAAGCAAACAGAGCACTTCCACTCTTAATGCTGATCACTTCTACCTGAATGCATGCTAATTGAGCTAATGCAGCATACAGCCCCAATCTCTGATTGGCTGTTAGCTGATACAGTAAAACCTGTTATAAGAGACCACCCCTTCTACCAACAAAAAGTGGTCTCTCAACACAGGTGGTCTCTCATAACAGGTTTGTGTTTAAGAAGGAATAATACCCACAATCACTGTACATGTACTGTATTCTTTATTCATAGTTCTTGTTAAAATATTGCATGCATTCATCTGAAATTTTTTTTATATAACAATATAGATATACATCTATCATAAGACATTCACATTTGTATTTGAAGATCACATGTACATGTATTAGCATATGAACTGCAAAATTAACTAAGGTAAATTTTATTTATCCTGTCAGTAAGTTGAATTTACTTCTTCAATTACATTAATTCTCTCCTCCAGCATTAGAATGGTTCTCTTTTTCATTGGAGGTTTGGTCATTTTTATCAATGTATTAATGTTATCAGTGATCAGTTGTAATAAATCGTGGTCGCTGGTCATGTTCTGCAGGTGGTCGCTCACAACAGTTCATTTATATAATAAAATCGATCCGTACATTACGATTGTGGTTGTAAATGACAGGTAATCGCTCATAGCAGAGGTCACTCAAGACAGGTTTTACTGTACCAACATTGTGGTTATGTCTAAGGATTTGCATAATAGGCTATAGCTGGAGTGTATTTTTTGTGTAAACATACATTAAATATCCATATATGGAATGATGGACAGGTGGACTATGAACTGAGCTAATTCACACAATACCCATGTACAGCTAGATGGAATGATGTACAGGTAAATTGTGGTTAAGAAACAGTATACTGGTAGGATAAGTAGAAATTATAGATAAGTAGTCTATACAAAATTTGTATTAAAAACCATTTTATGTTTTATATTAAACAATACATATGTATATATCTTTTGTATTCCTGTCAGCAAGAGGCCTGGCTTATTTCAAAACAATACAATGATCCTATTATGGCTAGCAAAACTCAATCCTGGTCACAAATATATTAGGACATTTATTAAATTAATTTCTTATATAATTAGTTTTGGACATTTGTTTTTTTTTGTTAATGCACTGCCATTCAGAAAAACGCCTACAACTGTATTCGGCAGAGACAACCTGTTCAGAATTTGATGACCTACCTCAAGGTTTATAAAGTCACATGACATAATAGTGTTCAATTGCATAGTTCTGACTACAAGTGTCTAAGTGGATATGAAACATACATTTACATACACCATACAGTTCATGGAGTAGCAGTCACTTCTGCACACACAGTGCAATATGGGTTCAATGCTCAGAAATAGCTGATGTTGCTCTACTTTGAATACATTTTGTAACTTTGCCTGTATACTCATCCAGACACAGCAGCCCATGAATGGTCTCCCATGTCACAAGCACCAGCATCATTATCTTCATCTTTGGCTTACTAATGGATATGAATCAACCCCATCTCACGATGAATCTTTGTATGCAATCTGATGACAATCCAATGGTTCAAATAGGAAAACTAATCAAAACTTGATCAGAACTCGAGACAATTTTTATGTTAAATGAGTAAAATACTCATCATTTTAAAATTTAATGAGTAACTAGCAATTATCCATGAGTACTGTACACATTTTTAACAAAAAGAGGTAATTGTCCTTCAAAACCCTGTGCTGCACTTGTTTACTTTGGATCAGTAAAGATAGGCAATTAATGCTTTTGTTATTTCACATTTTATTAAAGGCTCCAAGAATGTATCTGTCACAAAGAAGTGTATTCTAGCATAAATTTCCTAACTATGCTTTGTGTTTGCTGCTTACAGGACTTGGCTTTTCCATACTCTGCTAGACAAAAAACAGTATACCACAGCAACTGAAATCTTTGCATGTTCTTCACCTTTACTGAAAAGCATTTGCACCCTGTATCCACTACCAGCCTCTGTTGTGTGCTAAGTGGCTTTGTAACATGTAAGCTTGTTGAGTTATGTGATATAATAAGCATGGATCACCAATCAGGCTCTACCAGTGAAGTATATTGTAACCTATGGATTCCAGCTAGTGCCAAGGAAAATGCACACATTCTTTCAAGCTCTTACAAAAAAAAAATGGCATAGGTACAAAAATGATCCTTAATATGTATTAATAAAAACTACAACTTAAAGGTATGCATGCTTGGTACATTAAGTTTCGGCAGAACCTGCATATATGGACCAAAAATTCACATAAAATACATCAATATACACATGCTATTTGGCGCCCTGTTAAAACCACTCTGATGACACACAAAAACAATTAACTTAATAAGACAGGAGAGTAAATTAAGTGTTTCACCTTGTGTCACATTACTTTTAGGTGAGACAAAAAATGAAATATTAAAATTTTTCCCATACTGTAGAAGAAACAAAAGCTCTATATACCTGACTATCTCAACCCTTGTGGCGCATTCCATCTGTTTTTCTTTCCACAATGGCTCATCCCAATCAAGGTCGAAGAAAATGACCACTACAGCTGGTACCAGGTTCAAGTGCTTGTGCATCCAGTTGGTCTTCAGGATTCCCTTGGGGATGTACCACTCATATGACTGCCGCTGAGTACATAAAAATGAACCATGAACATGGGTTCTGTGAAGCACAATGTCCCACCAGGGAATTGCACTATGTAACCTTTCCATGTATGACTTTAACAAACTTTAAAACATACAGCAGGAACTACAGTCAAATCTGTCTTAAAATGTAGTTTTTTGGGGGGGTAAAACTAATTTTAATTATGCAATACTTACCCATCATTATTATATAGTTTATAACTTTTTCGTGTCGAAAAATCTCGTCCGTTTGATGTGAAAAACATCCTCCCACTTATAGTTGAGATTTTGTCAACAAGACACGTCACACCCGTGCACCTCTCCGTGCCTGCGTGAACATTCATCTTTTTCATAGACGAAATTATGCCAGGACATCAGAGCGGGGTGGGTGGAGGGCATTTGATAATAGTGATGGGTAAGTATTGCATAATTAAAATTAGTTTTACCCCCCCAAAAAACTACATTTTAATAGCAGCAATACATTACCCTATCACTATTATATAACTGAATTGGTCAGTTAGGCGGGCAGGCTGATGTTAAACTGATCAAAAACAGAGAAAAATGGAAATTACTCACCATTTGAGGGAGAGATCCACTTTACAAATTGTTGGAGTCCCTCTGGGCCACATGTTGTGTTGCAACTATGGGTCCCAAGAGAGAATACCTGTGCAATTAGCAGAAGTAGAGAAGGTAGTATGGGATCGCCAAAATGCTGCCTTCATGATGTCCTCTAAGAAAGAGTGATTAGATAGGCCCATGAGGCAGCGACGGCTTGAACCTCATGGGCTTTTAGTTTCATAAAAGAGAGGTCTCTATCAGTAAGGGACTGATAAGCTCTTTTAATTGTGGTGACAATCCACCATGAAATAGTGGAGGCCGAAATAACAACAGAACCCTTAAGGGGAAGGAAAAGACGTTTCCTGCCCTTTCTTTCACTTTTGAAGCATTTAGATAGAAACGCAGTGCCCTAACTGGGCATAAAAGCCTATCTTGAATCTTGATCATCTCCAGCACAGATTCGTCTGAGACTGGGGATCTCTATTGGTGATGGAGATACTGCAGGTAACTGAATTTTTTTTTTTTTTTTTTTTTAAACCTGGCTGACAAAGGAGGGAAATGGATTCGTAATTGCCATTAAACCGGAGACAGCCAGTGTCAACAGACAATGTATGAATCTCGCTACGTCTTCTCGCAGACACCAAGCGAGTAAAAACACAGTCTTGAGTGTGAGGTCCTGAAAGGAAGCCTCACTCAATGGTTCATAGGGGGTTTTGGTTAAGGACCATAAAACACAAGATAGATTCCATCTGGGCGTAAGAGAGCGGGAGACAGGTCTCTGTAGCTCAAAATACTGAATGAGATCAGCAAGGTGCGGATCTGAACCGATTTCCGAGCCCTGAGAAAATTTAAAGTGTTTTATATATGGCGGTTCTATAGCACTTGATAGTTGAAACTGAAAACCTCTTTTGTTCTCGAAAAGAACAAAAGGAAATCAGCAATGGCAGTTACCGAGGGACAGCTGGGATCAACACGTTTCCTACTGTACCAATCACAGAAGATTCTCCACCTGGCATCATAGGCCTTGGATATAGAAGCTCTCCTGGCCTGAATGATGCAACTGCCAACCCGGCCCGAAAACTTGTTCTGGCGGATAGATCGCTTGAGATGAGCCAAGCGTGAAGGTGGAGAATGTGTGGGCTGTTGCGTAGGAGGGAGCCCCTGTGTTGTGACAGAAGATCCCTCCTGTAAGAAGGAGACCTGGGTTGATCTATCAATAGGTCTAAAAGATCGTTGATCAAGATCGTTGGGGCCATAATGGAGCTATGAGAATGATCCGGGCAGTGGAAGTTCTTACTTTTGCAGAACTTGCGGTAGTAGTTGCAATGGTGGGAAGGCATATGCGAACAGACAATCCCACTGGAAGCTGAATGCGTCCACTGCCCAAGCTCTCTGGTCCGGGATTGGAGAGACGTAAAAGGGAAGTCTGTTGTTGAGCCTGGTCGCAAACAAGTCCACGAGGGGCCTTCCCCATAGTGAGAAAAAGGGACTCTGTCACTTCGCGGTGAAGAGTCCATTCCATGAGAACTGATTTGCCTGATCTGGACAGACTGTCCGCTAAAACGTTCTTCTTCCCTGGGATGTGGTGAACTCGAAGGGAAATGTTCTACGAGGTGGCCCAGCGGAGGAGGTTCCAGACCTATACGGAAAGAGAAGGGGCATGTGTGCCTCCTTGATGTCGGAGATACGCTACGACAGGCGTGTTGTCAGAGGAGACCATGACAGATCAACCCCTTTACTCTGTCGATGCACCCTTGCAACGCTAGAAATACAGCTTTCATTTCTAGGTTGTTCCTCGAGGAATCAGAGCTGTTAGAGAATCCTTGTGTGGTTTCCACCTTGCGAGAAGGAGAAACTGTAGAGGGCGCATATGGAGCCATCCTAAGGGAACCAGATCTGCAGTGGCATTCAGGTTACCAAAAGGGATAGTTAAAGGCAAGCAGACAACAATGTTCTTGCTCGTAGCGCCTCTAGAAGTGCCAGGATTCGATCTATGTGATCCGGTGGAACCCGGAATAAGTTCTGGTTCACGAAGAAGTTCATCCCAACGTAACTTAGATGGGACGAGTTCTGACTTCTCAAGGTTGGGTAAAACAACCCCAACCGAGTTACTGTGAACCAACAACGGAACAGGTCCTGATGGCGGGACTGAACCTGAACATTATGGATCAGCTATTTGTGAAAATACTGGAGAATCGGGGTTCCCAGTAATCAGAGATAGGGCACTACAACTCCCCGAATGACAGAACCCAGAATTGAAAGACTTCCTGGTCCAAGCAAACCCGGAGGTATTCGCACCGGTTTAACAGGAGGAGATCGAAAATGATACACAATTTACCACTTTTCTTGCTGACCAGGAAGAATTGGAAGTAGAATGCAGGAGACTGATCGTTCAGGAACCTCTTGACTGCCCCTTTCTGTAAAAGGGTGTGCACCTCTTCATTTAATGTTCCCCAAATTGGACTTGTGAAGAACATCGGGGTCCTTGATAGAGGAGGTTGTTCCCCGAAACTGAAGCCGGTAACCCTCACTTACCATAGAAAGGACACACCCATCATCCAAGTTACTTGACCAAGCCTCTGAAAAGAGGCCTAGACAAGCACCTACAGGGACAATAGGAGAGGAATGCACGGCAGGAGAGGATACGAGTCCCTAGGGCCATCCCCCCCCCCCCCCACTGCCTTCCTTGGGAAAGGAAGGTTGGTTGGGGAAGTTCCTCCTGAGGACTTTACTCAGGAGGAGGAGGTCTCATTTGAACTTGTGCATTGGACTGGGGCTGCATCTGTTTTAAAATTTAGTGGGTGGCCCCTGGGGGCAATTCACCTTAGTGTGCTTCCTGGCCGATTACGATGGGCCAGGTGCAGTTGTGAAGGATCTATGTTCATGATCCTTCAAATCTTGTGAAGCCACAGTGGGGATGAGTCCTCTGAAGAGGCTCTTGGCTTCCAATGGAGCAGCCCTTAGAAGGTCTTTCCTATGGTTAAATAAGACCTTTGAGGAGTCCAGCACAATGAGATGGTGGATGTTAGAAGTTCCATTGATAAAACCATTGCGACAGAGAGTGAATTCCGGGATGTCTTGATCACAGCTTCCAGCACGCTTAGTAATGCGGCTGGGTTCAAAGCAGCCTCCTTCAGCGTACTAAACGAAGTAGTTGAGAAGAGGTCTGCATGGGAAGCTATGGTGACCAGAAGCCGGCCTTTCTGCTCAAAGGCTTGATTATTTTAATCGGAAGGCATGCCCAGGCTTCAATTATAATACCCACCTGAGACATCTGCATCCAATTGAAGAGGTTCTTAATGGGTCTTCATTTCGGGAATGTACCCAGTAAATAGAGGCAGAGACCAAGGTCTCAAAGTAGAGGGAGGGACAGACCATCCTCTATGCCGTCTAGCACAGGCTGGCCTGTGGAAGAACCTCTATGACATTTCCTCAATCGTTGAGGAATGTAGAAGGAGCAGGAGATCTGGTTGTGGCTGGGTCCCAGAGATCCTTGAAACTGGAAAGGATCTTCTTGGGCTGTGCGCAAGGTGGCTTTGGGCACAAGTTACAGCGTTATCAAAAGACCAGATCTCTTCCAAATCATCTAAGTGAAAGGAACTGGTGGGACTGATAGGAGGCGACAAAAGAGCTGTTCCTACCTCGATCTCACTGGAGTCAACGAGGGTAGATAAATGCATCATCATCTAGAACACTCCGAGCAGGAAAGTGGCTGGACATCATTATGTCCTTCTGAGACAGTGACATAGGTGTACTCGACGCCATTTCCCGTACTTGTTCGTCTATGTGCTCTAGATGTTCCAGGATAAAGACGAGACCGCTTGTCTTTCGTGGATGATGCTTTGCTTTCGCCTTGCTGGTGAATGCCACCTGACGAGGAGGTGATGGCGGGACACGAGCCGCGGCATCTCCTCTACTCTGGTCCCCACCTCTCGTACGGATTCATTGGGATAATAGGAAAGGGGGGATCCCGATCCGATCCCCTTCCTTCGTCTGAACCCTGTGGGCAGACTCCCAATCCTGTACAAGGTATGATGGTAGAGTTGGGAGATGGTGTCCTTTTCCGGTCCGATCCCCCATCCCCACACTATGAGGCCTCTGGGTGATGACCGGTATAAGGTTTTGAAAGGTTTGAGATGACCAACGGCCTGTGACGATGTAAGCAGCCACAGGGACAAAGTCACCGGTGACCGGTCATCATATATTGACCGGTCATTTCTACCGGTCAATGCCCATTGACCGGACTGGTCACCGGTCAATACCCTTTTTTGTTTAAAGGTAAACAATATACATATACATGTTAACAAGGATAGGAGTCTAGTTTTCTTGACAAACTTTATTGTTCTCAAGAAAGTACAGAATAGCAATGCGACGCGTCACGCGTGGTTATTAAATATACAAATGATGAATTAGCAAACAGAATATTTAGTCAAATATTCAATTGGTAGAATTATGCACCTGCTAATTGCGGCGCTATCCCGGTTATCTATGTTACGTTGTAATGAACACACAAGACTTACCGTGAGCTAAATTGTATTTCTGAAAAGAAAAAATATATGGTGTACCCTAACCCCTAAGGACGGAATACACATGGCAATCTAGAAAGACTCTTTCTAGAACAAACACTGACGTAGGGCAGCATAAGACACATAAAACGAGATGGATAAATGTAACCCAGATGAATTTAGGCTGAAAGGAGAACCCAAACGTGGTTGAAAACCGCAGCAGACAATTTTTCTCTGGTTACGTTCGCACGACACAACCATTAGTCATGGCGTCCATGAAAAAGATGAATGTTCGCGCAGGCGCGGAGAGGTGCACGGGTGTGACGTGTCTTGTTGACAAAATCTCCACTCTAAGTGGGAGGATGTTTTTCACATCAAACGGACAAGATTTTTCGACACGAAAAAGTAATAAGCAATATAATAGTGATAGGGTATTGTATTGCTGCTATTAAAAAATCAATTGTGGGAAGTGGGAACAGTTACCTTTGTAGAGTTTGTTTTAGTTGGTTTTAACAGCAATTTTAGCACATCACTGGTTGTATCATGCTAAAGAAATGGAAGCTAAGTGCCTTTCCCAAGGACACACTGAGGCAGCCAACCTGGGCTGGCCTGGGTGGGTAATGAACAGGTAACTGCTTAATATATGTTCATTTCTTCAATAATTCTGTTTCTGGGACTTTGCAAAACTGGCTATCTAAGACAAGTAAAGCAGGTTTGAAAGTAAGAGGGAAGTTTTCTAAATATAGTAGGGATTTAACAAAGAAATAATGAAAGGACTTGAAAATGTGATGTGCAATTTTTGCAGTTTCAGTTGATTTTTCAGTGCAATTTTTAAGAAATCAGCATAAATACTGCTATTGTACATCCTAGAATAGACCTGCAACGGACAACCTTAAATTTGTTGATGGGTTTTACTCTGAAGAATTCCATAAAAAGCATGGTTCAAATTGTAAATTTCCTTGTTAAGGTGACATACTTTATGCCAAGACAGATGGAGAAAAAAAAACAGGTGTCCCTTGTGTAAATTCTTTTAAATTTCCATCAACTCAAACATATATCATTACAGAAAAATGTCTAATTATAACTGTACAAATGAATATGTCAACAACATGTCACTATCAATATAATAAGATAACTATTATAGTAAAAATGCCTTGGAAAATAAACTCTGTTGTGCATGAAACAATTTTTGATCAGTTATTAAGTTAATGACTTTGTACAATTATTCCAACAAATACTTCAATTATATTGTCACTAATGGCATGGGAGGGCATACAGGTGTCTGAGTCACTAATGGCGTGGGAGGATGTACAGGTGCTAAAGCTAGGGCTGGATCAGGGATGATTCCAACAATAAAATTTTGGGGCCCCCATCCCTAGAATTCTTTTGGGAATTTTGAACATACAGGTTTCTGGTATTTCTAACCTATTATCCTTCACCACTCCTGCAATTTTTGTTGCAATTATGTTCATATGTCCCTCTATAGTATATTAAAAAATTAATACCACAGCTCTTTCTTGTTACAATGAACTTCATCACAATGTGATTCCGGATATAACATGGTACCACTATGACCAAAATCATACCAATTTATAACAATAAGGGTTGAAAGAAAACAACGTGAAGCATAGTGTCATATATTTAATTCCTTTTCAAAACACTATTTAACAAATTTTGATAATTCCTGTTATACCATGGTTTGATATATAATACTGTTCTCAAAACATCGCAACTCGGTACATAATGCGGTTCTCACTATAACCCAATTCAGTACATAACTCAGTTGGCAGATTTGAAGTAGAAGTAGTAGTAGTAGTTGTTGATGTTGTTGTCTTGTTCTTTGGTATAAAAAATACCCTTTTCAGACAATGTCCTTAATAAGAGACTGAGGATCTGGAGCCAACAAATTATCTGTTTATTCATCAAACATAATTTAGACTACATTATAATAATTGTCTTACAGAAGCTATAGGAATAAAAGTGCTATAAAATTATATGGTACCTTTACTTAGTTTTACATCAAACTGAAGTTCTGTTCTGTTCTAAAGGATATGAATCTTCTGCAGCATATTTAACAAGCAGACACAAGTCAAGAAACTCGAATATTGAACACTGTTAAAAACTATATTCCCTTTTCAATAAAAAGGCACAAAATAGAATGCCACAAGAAAACATGATTTGCTTCATTAAAAAGTCATAAAAAAGTGTTTCAAGCTAGACCACATGACTCCAAGCATACCTTGACATACAAATCACCCTGTGCTCAATTTAAGAAATTCAAAGCACAAAATGTGAGTATCGGTCATTACCAGCATGTACATGTATTGTCAGATGTCTAAACAGCAAGAAAAAACAATTTTCAAATTAAGGAATACAAATTCATCGCTATGAAAATGGAGGAGCTTTCTGCTCAATTGTCAACTTTTCGATGATACACATATGTTTGAGAAACTGAATATTTATTATTCCTAAATTGCACTTCAAAGCAATGGAAAGCTTTTATATGATCAAGATGACTTCAGGTAGGGAAAAAAGTAGTTTTGAGGGGGTAAAACTAATTTTAATAATGTAATACTTACCTGTCGCAATTGGGTAGCTTACCTTTTCCTGAATGGAATCACCCTTGTCCATATAATAAAATGAATCCTCCCACAGATAAGCATTCCAGAAAGTTCTGGAAAGTTCTAGACTTGAAGAACACAGACTCAGTCTGTTCCCCACATCACAGGCCCATGTGCAGTAGTCATCATCTTTTTTAAGGACACAGACTACTTGTGGGGCATCAGAGTGGTGGGAGGAGAAATCTGGTAATAGCGACAAGTAACTATTAGATCATTAAGATAAGTGTTACTCCCAAAAAAACATTTTAATATCAGTAATACATCACCTGTCACTATTGTGTAGCTGAATTTGCCAGTTTGGCATAATGCTGATGGCCTCAATAACTGGTATAAACAAGAAAATACTTACCCTTATGGTAGGAATGCACACTACTGCGAGTTGGTATCCACCTGGGCCACTTTCTGTGCTGTAACTATGGGCCCTAAAGAAAATATGGTTTCACTAATGATGAATGAGTTAGATAGGCCCATAAGGCAGCAATGGCTTGAACCTCATCGCTTTAATCTTCATGAATGAAAGGTCCTTCTTGGTTAGGGATTGATAACCCCTCTTGATTGTTTGAACAATCCACATATAAATAGTGGATGCCAAAATATCAACAAAGCCCTTTCAGGGATGGAAAAGGCACTTCCTTCCCTCCCTTTAGAAGTGGCCAAATAGAATCATAAAACTGTGCATAAAAGTCGTTCTTGATCATCCCCAGCATAGATATGACTAAGAATGGGGATCTCTATAGAAAGTGGAATGACTGGAGGAAGCTGGTGTTTGCTAAGAAATCTTGTTGGCAAAGGAGAGAAACTGACTCATAATTGTCACGGAACCATAGACAACCTCGTTCTATATACAGGGCATGAAGCTCACTCCTTCATTTTGCAGACACAAAGGAAAGCAAGAAAACAGTCTTAAGAGAAAGGTTCTCGAAAGAAGCTTGACCCAAAGGTTTGGAGGGGAGTTTTGTCAAAGACCATAAGACGCATGTGAGATTCCACCTGGACATTAATGAGCAACATCAGTCTCTGTAACTCAAAATACCTTATAAGGTCAGAAATATGAGAATCCAAACTGATGGCTAGGCCTTTTGAAAATTTGAGAGCATGTAATAAGGCTGCCCTATAGCCCTTAATAGTAGAATCCGAGCACTTTCTCTCTTCAAAAGGAGATAAAAGAAAATTAGCCACTGCACTTACAGAGGGACAGCTAGGATTAACGCATTTTCTACTGTAACAAGAGCAAAAGATTCTCCACTTGGCATCAAAGATCTTGGACGTGGAGATTCTCCTGGTCAGAATAATGCACTTGGCAACTTTGCTCAAAAGGTTGTCCTGGAGGATAGATCGCTTGAGATGAGCCAAGCGTGAAGGTGGAGAATCTGTGGGCTGTTTGCAGAAGACAGCCCCTGTGCTGCGACAGAAGGTCCCTCCTCTGAGGCAACATCCTGGGCTGGTCTACCAGCAGGTCGACAAGATCAATGAACCACAATCGTTGGGACCACAAAGGGGCTATGAAATTGAGCTGAGCAGTGGATTTCCTGACTTTGTGGAGCACTTGCAGAATCATTCTGAACTGTGGAAAGGCATAAGTGAACAGACAATCCCACTTCAGGCTGAAAGCATCCAATGCCCAGGTCCTTTGACCTGGGATTGGGAAAACATGAAAAGGGGAGCTTGTTGTTTAGCCTTGTTGCAAGCAAGCCCACCAAGGGTCTCCCCCACAGTCTGAACAGGGACTGTGCTAAGGATTGATGCAGACACCATTCAGTGAGGACTACCTTGCCTCTAGCTGGACAGACTGTCTGCTAAAATATTCTTCTTGTAAGGAATGTGACAACTCGGTAGGTACTCCCTTCTGAAGTTGCCCAGTGAAGGGGATGTTCCAAACCTCCATGCAAAGAGAAGAGGCATGTGTGCCTTCTTGTCACCTGAAGTATGCTACCACCAATGTGTTGTCGAAGGAGACCATCACACAGCGACTCCTTACTGTCATACACACCCCTGTAGGGATAAAAACACTGCCCTCCTTTCCAATATGTTTATGTGTAGGGTAGATTTTCCATGGGACCATGAATCCTGAAGAACTAGCCCTTTCTGTTCCAAGTGAACACCTCACCCTGAATCTGACACATTTGTGAACAGATAGGATGGAGTTCAGGGGCCTGCATGGGGACTCTGGTCAAAAACCGGTCATGATTTGCCCACCAACTCAAGTGGTGGTGGTGAAAATCCTATCCTAGAGAAATCTGGCCGGTCAGGGAATCACTGTGCAGTTTCCAGTTTGCTTTGAGGAGAAACTGGAGGGGGTACAAGTGTAGCCTTCCTAGGGGAACCAAGTCTGCCGCAGAGTTCAAGGTCCCTAGAGAGGATAGGTATAGGTGAGCAAACAACAAAGTCTTGGCTTTCAGTGCCACCAAAAGGGCCAGGATTTTGTCTATCCTGTCCTGCAGAACACAGACTAATCACCTGTTTGTGAGGAAATTCATCCCCATACAAAATTCCTGAGCTGGAACTAGCTCTGGTTTCTCTAAGTTAGGAAAAAGTCCCATGTGGGTCACTATGGACCAGAAGCGGAACAGATCTTGACTGAGGGATTCTAAGAGGCCATTATGGATCAACCAGTCATCAAAATACTAGAGGATTGGGATTCCCAGTGACCTTATGTGGGCAGTGATTACTCCCATTACTCTGGGAAAGACTCTGGGTGCAGAGGCTAAGCCCAACGACAAAGTGCAAAAATGGAAAACCTAAAGGTCAAGGTGAGAACACTTCTCGACTTCCTCAAGCATCTAGGGAAAGAAGACCAAGCCTCTCCTTCCTCTATGTCTCCTCATAAGCATATGATGTCATTCCACAACCCACAACATCAGCACTGCTATGAGACCAATGCCCTGGTGTTCATGGTGGCATAAATGGGAGGGACAATTCTTTTTTTTTTTTTTTTTTTTTTTTTTTATTGAACACAAGGTGTCAGGATTTTACATATTCCCCTACATCACCACCTGACCTGGTGTATGGGGCATTATCTTAAATTATTTTGCGTCCTTATCTTTTACATGTGTTCCCTACACAACACACACACACATGCACACACAGACACTTACATTCACAATTATTGTACACAAAGTCATACTCGCATACAAACCCCAAGATGTTTTAAATTGCCTTAAAAAAAAAAAAAAAAAAAAAAAAAAATTATGTACCAAAAGTTGATAATAGGATCCACTTTTTCTTAAACTCGTCACTTCTGTTATTCACTTTGGCGACATATTTTTCCAGTGTTTTGTATGATAAAACACAATTTTTATAATATGATAGATTTGGAATTGTTGATGCACAACGTGATCTGTATATCACATATTTTGCAAGCAAAATTAGGAAGTTAATAAGATCATCAAAGTTGTTATTTCCTATAAAGACGTCTTTTCGTGTAATTCTAAAATTTGGGTCATAAGTTTGGATCCATTCCACCAACAGTTTCCAAAAGTGTTCAGTAACTGAACAGTCATAAAATAAGTGCTCAATTTGTTCTATTCCCTCATTACAAAAGGTACATTTATCATTATCACTTAAATTAATCTTTTTTAGAAACTGGTTTGTGGCAATGTTTCTATGGAGAAATCTAAAATTAAAGCTAATCAGTTTTGTGTCTTTTGTACAAAGTTTAGCCAAAACAAAAGAGCTGGTCCATTCATTTGCACCAATTGCACACTCTAGCTGCCTGGACCAAGTTTCATGTTTACCATTTGGCTTTTGTATCTTGGTTCTTATCAGGTCTTTATAGATAAATTTATTCTTTGCTCTTACCCTAAGGAGTGATGTTTTGTCCAAAACTACATGAAAACTATTTCCACTTTCAAAAAACCTTTTAATTTTCTTTTTCCACAGCACCAAGATCTTTGAAATAAGAGCAAAGTACTGTATGAAATTATTTGTTTTTGTTTTTTGTTTTATTTCATCAAAACTTAATAGAGATCCTTGTGCATCAAAAAGATGTTGAATAAGTACAACACCGTTTGTTCTCCACCTTGTGTATGATTTAAAATTATCTACAGTCACTAAATTAAGAATATCTTGAGACAAGTATTCATGGACAGTAGATGGTTCATTTTTCCATTGTGATAAAGCATAAATAACATCACGCCAAAAAATATTTTTAATTGATTTAGAAATTACTTTTAATTTAGTTTTTCCTAATGTAAATAACAGCGTACCTCCAAATTTTCCAAATATTTGTTCAGAAACCAGTTTTTGCCATAAGCCATCTTCGTTTAGTAAGAGACGCCTAATCCAGGAAAGTTTTATATAACACACAAATGAATGCAAGTGAATCATATTTAATCCCCCTTCCTTAAAAGAAGCTATAAGAGTGTCTCTTTTAACCCTCTCAGTTTTACCGCCCCAAATAAAGTGGAAAAATAATGTATTCAGTTCCTTTTCTATATGGGGTGGAGGATTTGGCAAAGCTGCAAAAAGATGAATGAATTTAGGCAAAATCAAGGACTTTATCAAAGTAATTTTTCCAATAAGGAATAAATTTCTTCTGCTCCACCAGCCAAGCAGTTTCTTTACTTCCTTTAACTTCGTCGAATAATTAAGCTCTACCATGTCCTCCAAGTTCAAAGAGAAATATACTCCCAGTAATCTAAAATTGGACATTGACCATTTAATATCAATTTCTGGACATATTTTTTCATTAGAATATTTTTTATTTCCAATCCAAATAGCTTTTGATTTCAAAACATTGCAGTACAGACCTGACACCAAGGCAAAGTCATTTAAAATCTGCAAGGTTGTCTTCAAGGACAAATGAGAACCATCTAATAATAGAAAAGCATCATCAGCGTACTGCCCTAATTTGAACTCCATTTCATTATAGAAAATGCCTGTAATATCTGTGTTCTTCTTTAGTTCTATTGCAAGAAGTTCAATTCCTATTATAAATAAGTAGGGTGATAAAGGGTCTCCCTGGCGACAACCTCTCTCCAAATTAAAAAATGGGGATAAATGTCCATTATTAATGAGACAACTTTTTGATTTATTGCAAAATAATCTGAACCATTGACAAATTGATTCTCCAAAGTTAAAAGACTTCAGAGCAGTTTCCAGAAAGTCCCATTCGACCGAGTCAAAAGCCTTTTCAAAGTCTATCAATAGGAGAAGACCAAATTCATTTTTTTCCTCAAGGTATTGCATCAGGTCATACAAAAGTCTTGTATTTTCACCAATGAATCTCCCTTTCATAAAACCCTTTTGGGTGTCACTAATGATAACGGGAGCACTTTTTTGAACCTATTAGCAATTGATGCCGAGGCAATCTTGTAATCTACATCAGCACTGCTATGAGACCAATGCCCTGGTGTTCATGGTGGCATAAATGGGAGGGACAATTCACTTCCCTGGAATGGACGTCCCCACATCCTGAAGGGATTAAGAGGGAATACAGGAAAGGGGTAGATGCCGATCCGATCCTCTTCCCTAATCAGACTCCCAGTCCCCAACGGGCTTCATCAGTAGCTTGACAAGTGGGGAGGGGTCTCAACCCAATGACCTGTGGGCCTGGAAAGGGTGCTGCTCCTCCCTCATGGTCTGTTCCTGAGATGGTATAGGTGACAATGATGAATGGCATGAGACCTGTAGTCAAACACAATCTAATATCAGCAATACTTTACCTTTATGGTGTTGATGACAAGAGTGGTGTGAAACCAGCAAAACTCCATATTATAATGAATAATAATAATTGGGGTGCAACCCCAACGCACTACAATGAAAATGAATGGTGTGAGACCATCTGAACACACAATTTGATGATAATGTTGGTGTGAGACCCCTAAGTGAGTCTAAAAATAAACCAATAACATTTAGTCAATGAACCATCAACCTGATGTTCTCAAAATATATGCAGACTAAAACGGAGGTCACAAACAATTCCGGAGATGAATGGGGAGACTATATACCCAAGATTCCAGAAAAAAAACCCACAAATAATTGAATTATAAACAATTATGGATTACCCTATTGCAGATGGGGAAGGGTAATGTAAAAAGCACTGCTGACAAAACTGAACAACAGATGCCTAAAATCTCGCAAGCTTATTAACTACAACGAAATATACATAGGACTAAGGGTGTAAACACTCATACTACACGGAAACCCTTATTAAAATGCCAGAATGTGTCTTTGACACAAGAAAAGGAAATATTTTCTCTACAGCATGATGAATTCAACTCATCAAAAATGGCATCCGTAAAAAGATGGCGGCTACTGCGCATGGGACTATGATGTGGGAATCAGACACTGCATGAAGGCATTTCAAACCTTGTTGGCATCAGGATGATAACAGTATAAAAACATAATTAGTTAGCCCAAACTCTGAAAGAAGGCAAGGTGCACGGCAAATGGGGTAGAGCAGATGTCTTGAAGTACAAGGCTCAAAGATATCACTGTAACTCTTTCAGAGGATCTAAATATGTTTAGTATGCATAAATTAGCATTACTGTCTATCCTCACATATAAACCGATACCAACTGCAAACTGCATAGACCCAGATCTGCCGGCGCATAATGTGCCGGCAGATCTGAGTCTATGCAGTTTGTAAGGACTAATCAGTAGAACAAACATTATAGACCCTGATCTGCCAGTACATTGTGCAACAGCAGATCAGGGTCTATGTTGTTTGCATTTTGACCCAGCTTATACATGAGTATATATGGTAATAATATAACACAAAAGTTATATAGTCTATGAATGAGCAATATATAATGAAAAATCTGCATCACAGTAAAGACAACTGGGTAGTCATTACCAAAAAAATGTAGCACCCTACTCTTTTTGCCTTGGTTAAGCACTAAATCATTTTACTATTGCACCCAGAAGCAATATCATTCATTCATTTATTCATTGATCCATCCTCTATCCAAACCTTGTTTGTTCTGCACTTGGGAAATTCATGGTCTCCCTGAACCACAATAAACTGCAGAGGCACCCTGTCAGATCGTCTGTTGTTGCAGAAGGAGTCCCAAATGGACTTGTGGATGGCATTGTAAGTAATGTCCAGTCCACTCAAAGCGATGAGGCCGGTTGGACGACACAACAACTCAGATGGAAGCTCACTTCCCCAGGACATCCTACCTGATCGAACACTAAAAAGACAAACAAGAGACACAAAATAGTATGATAATGCAAAATTTTATAAACTTTTACATTAAACTGCATTTATTTTTACACTAATTGTGCACAAATTCTGACAAAGTGGTCCCTCACTGTAAAGAATTTCAACAGAATGTGGCTCCTCATATAATGTGGGTATGGGTGTGGATCCCATCAAATGTGGTTCCTCATATAATGTGGGTATGGGTGTGGATCCTATCAAATTGACTAAATTTAAATCTATCATTGCTCTCTATTTTATTTCACTTCATTGTGTTTCTTTGCTACATAAATATTATGCCATCGTCAAGATGATATTTCTTTTGCATAGGTGACCAAGACTACGTATTTTATGTCAATGAGTTATCAACAGCAATGTGTCAACATGATTATATAGATATGATGACAAATTGGTATGTCTATATTGTCTAACGGACATATTGCTATAATATCACAACTAAAGCATGCAAATTTTTCATCATGTGAACATAATCATGTCAACAAATTGCAATCAGTAACTCACCTTGCTGACATAAAAGACATCATCTTGATCACGTATGCAATAGAAATATCTCATCATGATGATGGCAGATTAATACTTCCATGCTTTGCTGATAAAAACCAAGTATTATGTGGTTTGATATGATTAAATATCCTTTTTTGTGGTTGTGTGTCTAATATATTCCATTATGACACAGCGTTCATATTATTGTCATTTTGACCTCAGACAATGATAATGTAGTACACTTTTATATCTCACATGAACAGCATTATAATGATTGGTTTGGTTTGGTGTTTTACAGCACAGCAACACAAGTAGGTTATTTACCTCCTACATCATTAAAGTTAGACACATGAAACTTGGCTCAATGAGTCCTATGATTGTAGATTGTGCCAACACTTTTAGAATTTTTTATCTTGGGGGAGATGGGGCGGGGAGGGAATTTTACATAAATTTCAAATAACTTCTGAGTTTTTGTCTGACACATCTGAGAAATGATATGCATGCTCAATGAATGATTCAATCATCAACAAGTCAGACTGGGACATTTGGTCATACCCTGCAGTCTTTCCCTACCCCGTTCACTGGAACTCAGCCCATGGGTCATAACACAGAAACTACTGAGATATACATACTTACCAAGCATGAAAAAAGACAAATGGCACTTGCCCATGGAGCAGTCCTTACACTCAGGGACCTACCCCAAAGGCTCAAACTTCGGCGTGGAGGTCAAAACAGGGAAGTATGGGGAAACATGTTCTATAAGCACAGAATTCTAGTTGGATTTGCCACAAATAAAAATTAGTTTTCAACCCAGCTATTTTTATAATCCCCATGCTTAAGCATTATGATACTGTGCTACCATCCATCTGTCCATCCATCCATCTGTCTGTCCATTTGATCAGCTGTCCACAACACTATCTCCTCTTAAACTGCCAAGTGGAATTTCAGAAACTTAGTAGATGCACCTCTCACATGATAACTCATGCACGCAGGGGCCCCAAAACATACACTGTGGCAAAAGTATGGGCATAAGTTACTGAGGGACTTCTTAAAAATTAAGAAAGGGCTAGACATTGACAGTGAGAAGGGGGAAGGGGAGGGGGGGGGCAGGTTAAGTGGTTGAATACTCGTTTAATAATTGTTGGAAATAATTGTCAACAAATAGTTTTTACTAATGAGGTTCTTTTGCTTTTCTGTATAAACTGCCATTATTTTCAATATATCCAATCTCTGAAAAATCATTTAAAACATTACTCCAAGTGGTTTTAACACATATCATATGCGTACCAGTGAAAACAGTGTATTACACCACTGCGTTTATCATATGAATGTGGATACATATCTGTGAAACTAAGTGTTCATGCACCTAGTATGCATTTCACTTAGTTCCTTTGCTATCATTTATCACATTTGCAAATGAGTGTGATAAACCACTGATTAATGTTGGATACTTTAATTATGTTACATGTACTTAACAGTGTTTTCAGTGTTCGATTAGTCAAATGAAATGAGTTGACTTAACAAATGACCATGACCGCTAGCTCTCTTACGCAGGTAGGATTTGCATGCCTTTTAACTTTTATTATTCTACACACTTTACTTGATTTTGATACAAAAGACTAAAATTAAAGTGATAATACAATGCAGGTCAACTTTTAATTGATTGCAACAATGCAACCAATACTTCCGCAAGTCAGAGATCAAAACATAGTTGGTACTTAATTACGTTCTCACAGAAATGCTCACTGGCATCACTGTGATGGTCAATTGACACTTTTCACATTTGAATACAAGATGGCATATCACATTTATGATGATTACATGGAAACCAATTAAAAAGAAAAAACTGAAACACAAATTTCACTCGACAAGACTAATTTAATTCATATTTATTTCTTAAGATATTGCCACCAGTAGGCATTAAAAATGACATTTTTATTTATCAATATTTTCATCTTATGTTGTTATTTATAGTGTACTCAGAATTGTGTTTTTTCTAAGAAAATGTAACAAAATATATATCAAGATTTCATTAATTAATTTTGATCACAATTTTATTCACATTCAGCAAATAGGGGCTGATTTTTGGGGGTATTATTTTATACGAAAAAATTAGATCCACACCTATCCCCACATTATATGCAAGTTTGCGAGTTATCTGGGCATGCTAAAATGAGGGAGCAGTTTATGTTACCAATATGGTAACCATCTGCAAGAGGGATACAAGTTTTACTCCATCCTCTTAAGTCCCCTGGAGAAAATCAATAAAATACACAAAACTGCACTTACCCAGTACTGTTACGCTTTTTAATATTTCTAACCAAACTTTATACATGCATTCACAACTGTAGGACAAAATATATGTTACAGATTTTGAGTTACATGGATTGGGATGGGGGGGGGGGGGGAATATGAAAGTTTTTAAAAAAGTGTGGGAATTTGCTATCACAAGCCATGAAATAAGCACAAGTTATATGTGTTGATAAATCCCAAAAATTTCTTGTCAAGATTAATCATTTTTTTAATTACAAAGGTAACAGAAATATAGTCGGGGTAAAGGAAATATATGCTTGTCCGATCAAATAAAATTATACCCCTTTCAGAGTTCAAAACATCAGGGTGTTGCACCTGCTACAGCAAAATATAGAATATATATCTGTTTTATTTGAAACATGATAATGGGCATTTCAGTTGCCTACATAAGTCTACCAATCTATGCATTACAATCCCACTCCCAGTTCAAGGATTACGTGCAGTGCATATCAGAACCAGGTTGTGAAAGTACAGGGCACGTGAAAGCAGTGTATTTCTTAATTAGGATACAAGGATAAAAGGGGCTGAAATTCCAGATCAAGCAAAAACTAAGTTACAAGTACGTGATCAGATTCACAGTATGAGTTGAAAGAAAGAAGACTGAAGGATTAAAAACAAGTAATTAATGAAAAAAATGAATTAAACTGAGAATAGGTATGAATATTAAAGTTGTATTTCAATACATTTTACAGTGGTTGGTTGTTCTTATAGCTTTTTTTGAATTGAACAAGTATTTACCAGTGTGTAACATGCATCTAACAACATTCAGGGCTCTCAACAGAGTTTCAGGATGAGGAGTCCTGGACTCTTCACTCATGGAACTCATAAGTCCCCAGCCTATTTCTGAGAGTCCCTGGAATAAACTTGGGAGTCCCTCACTTTCAAAAGGATAGAAAGGAAAATGAAAAAGTATATAATGATTATTTTAATACATACCAGGATTTAATTCTTAGTCATTTATAATATCACACTAAAAAGAAAATATTTTTCAGTAAATAGAATGTTAAGTTTAAACATTATACATGTAAATTTATAATTTTGTACCCCTACAACAACACTAAAAACAAAAAGTAAACCAAAATAAAATCATCAACAATTAGTTTCAATCCCAAGAATGATCATTTAGAATGCTGTGTAGTTTTCTCTGCAAGTAGAACAGCATCACACGAATGAAACTTACACAACTAAACACCTGGCATTACACTGTACCATATATACAAATGTAAATTACCATCATTAAATGAAACAAAGGAATTAAAAAATATACAAAGCAGCATATATGCAAAAGATAATTCAAAATAAATACATTAATTAGTAAGCAGTGTTAATTGCCTTCATAGCTGGATCTAAGGAATAATGTGGGCTCTATGGACAGATGAATTAATCTTGGTACATGTACGGTAGTTACAAGAGCTTGAGACTGCAGATGTGAACTGTTGTCAAGATGAATTCACACAAGCTTTAGGTACTGATACTCAAATATCACCAGTCAAATGGAACTTTTGAACATTTTTTTTGTGCCTTTTGTTGGCATTAGTGTCATTTTCATCACAAGTCTGTTTCCCAAAAAATGAAAACAGATTTTGCCCACTAATTTTTTTGAGCAGATGAAGTTTTCTGCACTATATTAAAAAGTCTCTACTCATATTGTAGTGCCCTAGTACAAATCACACCAACATAAAAAGCAGTTATTATTATTATCATGGCATATCAATGATTTGACAATATTGTCCAAATCAAACTCTGAGAAAGCTTTGATTACTTACATGATTTATATTCGCGGCATTACCAATTTAATTTAAATACTGTTACAACAAAATAGAGCATTGTTTATTCGCCAAACAATCATCACAGGTGCTTACATACACACTCAAAAGAACACTGGTTTCTTTGAAGTCAAGGCAGAGTAGCCTTCAGAGAGGCAGTCCTTTTCAGAAGATAATTACAGTAATAAGGATTAACTGTCTATCAGTACACTGGCTTCATGCATGTTTACTTAAGTCTAGCCTTTGGCTATTCTGCAGATTGGCCACAGCTGACCAAAATATAAATGGGGAAACATCCTGAGGGAAAGTGAGGTGCATCACAGAGACGCATTACAACGAGAAAGGGTGCGTCCTTGGAGAATTTTACGCATATTTGACCTGGAAGCTCAGGTTCCTGAAGTAGATCAAACAATGCATTATGTGATGGTATATCAAGGTCAATGCTGTTTGCAGCTAAGTGCACATAAAATGCATGTGAATACAGTATTAAATTTTGTAATGGAAGTTTATTTCATACTAATGTTTATTAGGACTAATTTGAAACTGTCACATGAAATGAACCTATTGTTAAAGTAGTTGATTGTTATTTTATAGACCACATCCACTTAATTGCTTTCTATAGTTGGTGGTAAATATTCTAATACTATCATTTTTCTGCAATGTATACAATCGATTTATTGAGTAATAAACACAATATATTTGAATCTCATCAGCTATACAATCTATTCACAAATTAATAATTCAAACAAGCTAGGCATGGTATGACCATACCACATTTCTTATTGCCTAATAGAAAAACGATGATGACAGGTCGCATTATGTTGAACTGCAAAGAGCATTCCAGTTGCATCACACATGCTATGACGTGTTTATGGTCTCTGCAACTACTGGGACAACCCCTGCAATCAGAAGTTTTCTCTTATAGTAGTCATTATATTAGAAAATACTAAAATTGAATGATTGTACAATGTGTTTCCAAACTGGAATCTTGGTTTCTATACAAACAGAAAAAATGATGGCATAAGCATATGTTGTGCATACCATAGGCAAGGGTTGGCATTCAGATTTTCTGTACAAGATTATCATTATCACTGTACTTTGCTCATTTCATAGATTTGACAAAATTGGATAGATTTAAAATATCCGTTTTCAGTTAGGCCTAGTTATCTTTTTGATTATTATTATTAGCTTTTTTTGGGGGGGGGGGGTGAGGGGCGATGGATATTTTATCTTTTTCTCATGATCTTTCTTCTGTTCTAGTACACTGACAGCATGAAACTGGAAAATGTGAACTTTCACTATATAGCTATACCTGTCTTCAGTTTTCAACTAGGGGCCCCCAGTGGGCGAGTGGTCAAGGTGCTCACCTTTACAGATCACTCACAACTCACCTCGGTCTGCATGGGTTTGAGTCTTGACTCGACCAACATGGATATGTGAGAAAGCATTCCAGTTGCTTCCCATGGTTTGGTGGTTCTTCATGGGTTCTTCCTCCACCAAAAAAATATACAGGCCGCCATGTATAACCTATCATGTGCTGAAAAATGGCGTTAAACTCCACAAAACCAAACCAATCAATGTTTCACTATGACGCATGTTAACACTAAAATAATACCTCATTGAGTATCCTACGACGTCCTATTACCGCGGCATTTGAGCATTTCCAAGAACCGCTGAAGTCTAGCAAGCAAACAACCAAGAACTGCTGAAGTCTAGCAAACAAACAAACAAACTGTTACAGAAGCTATCTTACCCTTCAAGAACACGTTCGATTTCATGCACTTATGAAAGTTTCCATTGTTAAAGTGCGATTTTGGATATTGTTTGTATTTTTTTGGGGGGTATGTTTCCTAAGTAGTAACGCGGTAATAGGACTACCACCCTACATGTCAAGTACCATCATGAAGAGACGACAATGCAACTCAACAAAAATAGATGACACCGTTATCGATCGCCGTTCTATCCGAAAGTATATTATCAGGATGAAAACTAACCAAGACAGCTTTCCAGTTTTTATCTTTTCTGCCTTTGTATTGCTGTGCTATCACCAGTAAATAGTGGAAAAAGCTCACAAATTCATGAAAATTAGGAAAATGGGACGAACTTCAGCAACAGACAACAGGGAGTTCTGTAAGTTCACAACACAGCATCTTTTTCTTAAACAAAACGAAACTAATCAATTCTTTTCATACATGCTAATAAAATATAATCATTAATAATAATTAAATTGTAATATATTATTACTTGTCTTATTTATATTGCTGATGTGCTATGAAAACCTATATATAAATATTTCATTACATTTCGTTTCAAAAGACAAAACCGTTCTGATGTTGGAACATGGTACTCGACGTGTTTTAAGTGATCATCATAAAAAAATTGCTTTTTCAGTAAGATAGCTGTTTACATCAATCGGAATACCACACAAGTACATTACAATTCCGTGATATATTATTTTTAATGGACACGGTGTTTTGTAAAGCTTATTACATGCTCTACAGTGATGTTAAATATGTCGTAATATTTAGTAGTGATATGTTTTCGAGGAATGAGGGAGCGACGAGTATAGGGGTGGGGCCTGGTACTTTTTGTGAAAAAAATATCCTGCCCCCAACAGCTTGAAAAAAAAGTATTCTTGCTCTGATTTTTAGTGAAAAAAAAAGAATATATATACATTTAATTAGTTATTAAAAAATACATTTATGTAGGCCGGTACGACCTATTACCGCGTTACAGTATACTACATAGAAACCCCAATTTTTTTTCAGTATACTTAGTTGTTCATGTTTAGCCTACTACATCAGTAATCAGCATGTGTGGCATTGGTCACGGTTAATGATTTTCATTTTCGATCAACAAATCCACCAAAGTAATGGGTATTCCAAGGTAACCCATGATGGAAGGTGCTCAAAATACGTATGATTTATGATATTCTCCTTTTATATTACTTGGTATATTCGTATTTAACTCCAACCCCCAATAACTTAAATTGTATGCCCAAGATCTTGAAAGCACCTTTTATAACTCTAAAAGGATGTCTGGGTTCATTACCTAGCCTACAGATCTAAGAACTCACTGAAATGAAACCCTCAATGGGCCCCCACAAGTCTGATACAAATTTGTATTGATTAGCTTTAGTCATGTGACTAATTCTGCTTGTATTCTTTAAATTATGAAGCAGACAATTTGTTGACATTGTGCTGTGCATGATTGTATGAATGAAATGTACAAAACCAAACCAATCAATGTTCCACTATGACGCATGTTAACACTAAAATAATACATCATTGAGTATCCTACGACGTCCTATTACCTTTTTTGAGTTGGCATAAAGCAATTTGATATACCAATACTGTTGGTATATCAAATTGTGATCCTCCCATGGCTCATGAATATCCATATATAAACATGGTTTCAACAGTGGTTATTGCTTCTATACTCTCGAGATCAGTGCTGAATTTCCATTTATTATTCATTATCGACATAAGAAAAAAAAATGAGAAAAAATATTAATAATCCCCATTTTCTAAATGAATTAAACTTGGTACACAATTTAATTTAAATCCCCAAAAAGGATGTATGAATGGGTTTTGATCCCTTCCAATTGTTAATCTTGATGGCTATGTGAACTTCTTGAATATATGTAATGCATGATAACAGCGGTTCTCAGAAATTCTCCAATGCCGCAGTAATAGGCATGGCACAGTAATAGGACATCCTAGTATAAATGAGGAACAAATATTTTGGTTTGAAGGAAAATCCTATGCCTGCCACCCCCTGAAAATTAAATGGTCAGTCTCTGGCATCGTTTTGGCGTTAGTGGGAATTATAATGTCATTTTTGTTGAGCTCGACATAATGATCATTTTGTCATCTATCCACACCCTTATTTGACTTCAGTGTTATTTAATTTTTACTTGCCTTCATTATCGTACTTGGAAGGCAGGCCAATCCCTTCCAGAATTTTGACTTGTGGGTTGTTTTTATTGGAAATTCCCTGTTCACCCTCAGTGAAAACCCCCTAAAGAGGGTATTTGGGAAAGATGTGTATGCTTGACCCAGGTAGCATTTGAGCTAATTTCAATGTTGGTATGACAGTCTGCATCAGACAAACAACAGTTATTGTTAGAGGGGACATTTTTCTCACAAATTCTTAAAATGTTCAAAGTTGTTCTTACCTTCGGAATAGCTAAATCTAAAACTGAAACAGGACCTTTATGAAAATTGACTTGAACCATAGATTTTTTTAACATGTGCAAGACTGGTCATGTAATAAGTTCATATAGGCTTTGTTTGCCACAAGAGGTGGTCTTATAATTTAAGTGCTGAAGTCTTAAAATGTGAGAAGTGTAGAAATTAAATGCTTTATTGACTTTCAGATGTATCTTTGCTCATCTCAACCTTAATGTAATGGACACATTGCAGATGCACCTAGAGCATGGGCTCACGGGTTTCCCACAATTTTTTTGCCTATGTCCCCCAAATCTTGACCCTGTGTGCCCCTCTGGGCACACTTTTTTCTCAGGAAAAAATAAAACAAATATGCCTAAACTTTTCCTTCACGGATGTGCATCCATGCTTATGTTGGCGCTAGCAATGATCAGAGTTACTAAAAGTGATAAAACCTGTAGATGGCAATGAATATCAATTTCAAAACAATGAATCTAGCAATGAAAACATTCGAGGTTTATTTTAGTCTGCCAAGTTGCTAAAATCTCTGACCGTCGCTATTGTAACATATTTTTGAGGTTAAAGTTACACATACGGCAGTGAAGATTTAATTTATTCTCATGCTGAATTAATGAAAAAAAGTATTAATTTATGCAAATACACAATTTGTAATTTGACAGGACATAGGTATCAATTTTCTGATAACATTGTTGTTGCTATTGTAGATGTCAAGGTTTTGCAGTTGTTTTTCTGACACTATTGTGTGTACAGACATGGAACTTGTGTGGATTCATCGTGGATGTTGCTACTCACAACAGGCAAAAGTAGATCACAATGACCTACTTTTCACAAACCAACAATTTTTGCATTTAGCTCATTTTCTCTGATACCCTTATATGTACAGTCCTGGAACTTTATGGCAATATTAATCTTGGAGAGACTGCTCACCATGGGCAAAAGTAGATTATGATGAACCACTTTGTATGTTCAACAATTATTTTTTGTTCATTTGGCATTTTGCTCAGTTTCTGTGATACCATTGTATGTACAGTCATTAAACTTAATGGGTATATACATCTTGAAGCGTACTTCCCACCACAGGCTTCAGTAGGTCACAATGACCTACTTTTCATGCTCCAACCATTATGTTCATATTCACATTTACCTCAGTTTCTCTGACACAGTTGTATGTACTGTCATGAAACTTGATGTTTGTAGTCATCTTCAAGGGTGCTAATCTCCACAGGCAAAACATGGGTAATGGTGACCTACTTTTCAAGCTGCAGCAAATATACAATTTGCATTTAGCTTAGTTTCTCTGAAACTCTTCTATGTACAGTTGATGAAACTTGATGGCAATATTAATCTTGGAGAGTACTACCCACCATTGCATTTAGCTCCATATCTCTGACACTGTTGCATGTTCAGTCATAAAGCTTGATGGGTATTTTCATTTTGGAGGGTACTATCCACTATGGGCAAAAGTAGATTATAGTGACTTACTTTTCACACTCCAGTGATTATATTAAGATTTGCATTTAGCTCAGTTTCTCTAATACTGTTGTATGTAAGGTCATGAAACTTTATTGGTGTATTCATCTTGGAGAGTTCTACTCATCACCTGCAAAGGTACTACTTTTCATACACCATTGATTATGTGAAGTTGTTGCATTTTGCTTGCTGAACAAAGAGGCTTGGTATTAACAAGAGACAGTCTAGAGGATGCATTAGTCAGATTACCATATATATTTGCGTATAATCTGGGTCCAAATGCAAACAACATAGACCGTGATCTGCCGGCGCATTATGCGATGGCAGATCTGGGTCTATGCAGTTTGCAGTTTGTATCAGCTTATACACGAGTATATATATGGTAATATATTTTCATTTCTTCAGTATTTAAATTATATTTTCATATTTATAGGTTGAACGTCCACATTTCTTATGATGTGAGAGGGGCTTTTTATATCGATCCATAATGAGCTGTCAGGAAGCACAGCAGGTACAGTTACATTGCTTATGTCATATTTTTAAGTTTAACATAATTAGTAAGGAAAAGGCAAAAGGCAAAAATGTTTAATGTGTAATTCAAGGCTACTGGGCCATAATACATAATATACATGCATAATTTATCCTGTTTATCCTGAATTCAAGAATGCACTTGTACATATAATGTGATATAATATTGCAAGGAAGCTAGTTCTGTATCCTTATAATGCACAAAAAATAATTTGTTTTGTCAAAGATTCCCTTTCTAATAAATGGTCAATACACAAATATTCCAAGATTATAGATAATACAGCTGTTATTATGCAGTAATTGGGGTCCATAACTGTCAACCGTGTTTTGGGTTCATAACTGATGACTGAGTTATAGTGAGTACCACATTATGTACTGAACTGTAGTATAGCAAGAATCATATATGTACAGTAGGACCCCGCTATAGCACGCTTCGTTATAGCTCGAATTCGGATATAACACGATCGTGGCATGGCTCACAAAATTTAATCTATTTTTTCGTACATGAAAAAAAATTATTTTTTCAAAGTACAAAAAATAATGTGTAAAAAATTAATTATCATTTTGGGGAAGAGATCGCGTATGAATTCGGATATAATACGATCGTGGCGTGGCTACCGAAATTTTACAATAATTTCGCCAATTTCTTGAACTACTGCAAAGTTTTGTGCCAAAATAAACAAGAGTTTGATTTAATAATTTGGCAAGCTGTATTGTATTCTTGAAGAAAAAGTGTCTTATGATTGCATCTTTCATTATATGAATAAAGATGCTAAACATTTCTATTTGTGAATGTTCATTTCAAATGTGTCAGTAGTCAATCACTGCACTTTGATCTTAGTTTATTTGTGAAAGATGTCAGCTCATTTTAAAGCTGACAAGTGTTAATCTTATTATTACTGATACATGAACAATAAAGTCATTAAGTCTTCTTTGTGTTTGTCTTCAATACATTCTGTGTACAATCGTTGCTCGAACAATAGCCGACATGTTTGCTCATTCAAGTGCATACACAGCCAAGCACCAAACAGCGGTGTTGTTAGACAATATCCACGCAATCAGTTGACCAGTGAATAATATTGTACATTCCCTATAAAAATGACCCCATTGTTGATTAACAATTATTCTTGCTGTAGTCGTTCAAACAAATAGGTATCAGAGTTTTAATTAGTAGTTATTTACAATGGATAACAGTACATGGAAACGTTAAGCTATTTCTGTTAAAGAGAAGCTTGAAGCCATGGACAGGATTAAGTCCGGTGTTTCCACAAGTCAGATTTAATTCCCAAGTGATATTTCCCAAGTTATCTGCCAGTGCACATGGGCCGATAAGCCTCTGGCTTGTAAAAGCACTCACTTTGTTTTCCAGTAGAGTTCTACAACTTCCTGTGCATATACTTTGACCTTAATCCCTTAGCTTGTAAAGGCACCACACTCTTTGTTTTCCCACATGACAACCCTTTGATCAAGCCACGAGTTTGATTCTTGTTCAGTGCCAAGTAACAGAGGGTGGTTATTTGAACTCCCTGTGATCTTGCCGCACAATTGACACGTGTCCAGTTGCATCCTTTAATAGATTTCTGACTTTATGATCAAAGTGTTACTTGCAAGAGCCCAAGCTCAGTCTCTGCATAAGCACCCGCATATGACAGTACAGCTGAGGAATCGGAGTCGGACGTGATTTACGATGACTAGACGACGACGATTTACAATGACTAGACGATGATGTAGGATTTCAGAACTTTATCAGACAATGATATTATACTTCTGTGTGCATATTTTCAATGGAATTATTATGGACTCACTCCAACGCATGCCATGAGATCGGCTGGTGAGTACACGTGTTGATCCTTTAACTATTCATGCTATACAATAGACATGTACATATAAATGTACCAATGCATGGTTCTCTGAATAAAGTAAAATATTATATGTGCAATCTCTGTTTTCACTGCATGTGTATTTATCGTTTATTATGCATTGATTTAAGATGGTAACTGTGCCAATGAAGCACGTTGTTTTTTGAGCCCACAATTTACCCCCCCCCCTTTTTTTTGGTGCATGCATCATTTTTTTCAGCTAAATGACTTGGTTTTGTCTAGGTTGGTTATAGCACGGTTCGGGACATAGCACGATCCCATTTTGTGGACCCCGACCATCGTGCTATAGCGGGATCCTACTGTACTGAACCATGGTATAGTGGGAATGATCAAACTTTGTCAAATAATGTTTTTATAAGGAAATAAACATGTAACACTAAGCTTCATGTTGTTTTCTTTCAACCCATATTATCATACATTTAATAGACCAAATAAAATACAGTGGTTTTAATTTTGGTCATGGGGTTAATAGCAGTACCATGTTACATCCAGAATCGTGTCATAACAAGGGAGATCTGTATGTGGGACTTCGGATTGTAGCAATGAATACAACTTTTTCATGACTTAGATGCTCGATGCTTTGATTGGGTAAATGTTTGTGTCTCAAATTGTCATAGGCAGGACAAAGCATTACCAAATAGAATTCATCTTTAATTAGGTCACAGTCACACAAAGGAAATACTCATTGATTTATAGGGATCTTCGTACATCTATCAGTCTTGATCATAAGCTTATGAGAAGAGCATCGTAACTAAGATAAAACCTGCATTCATCTTGCAATCCAATTTTGAGCTAAACTTCAATTGAGATTTAAAGTATCTATAATAGGCTGCCTAAGGCCCCCACCCCACCCCACCCCCCAAATGTGTTTCCGCTAACCGGACCCTGCATTTATTTGTAATTAAAGCAAACAAAAATGTTTAAAAAATAATAAATAAATAAATAACAACTGTCAAAAGATTTTGGTAGTTTTCTGTAATTTATTCAGCACATACAATAAAATATATACAGTATGTTCAATCATACAAATATTGGTGTACTTCAAATAAAAAGAAGAAGAAAAAAGCCTGCCTACCTACTGTGCTGTACAACCCCAAACCAAACCAAACATATATTAAATCATGTATACTTTTCAGTTCTGCAGGCCAATATCTTGGATTGTTTGATGAATCTTTAATCCAGTTTTAGTAAAAATATGAGTGCAGTCATGTAGTTTTTCGACAATTCTGCAGACAGGTCTCTCGCTTTTTCTCTCTCTCAAAGAAATTTGCGGATTCAGAAAATGGTATTTTCAGTTGACTTTTAGCTGATAATGAAATCAAGTTTTCTGATTCTGTTTTTGTGATGTTGAGACAAAGTACACCCAATCCTTTAGCCCCTGATTTTAATACCATATTTAGCTGTGTATAACGCGCACTTTTTTCACCTAATTTTCTTATCTTAAGTAGGGGGTGCGCGTTTTATACAAGAACTAAAAAAATAAGATTTGTTCCAGGTCAATCTGACGAGAGGTTGATTGCACTATAGCAGCCTACATGTGTCACATTCACTCCTTGTGAAATATTAAATCCGTTGTACATTGCATTGTAACTAAATTGTTTACCGGTACTAGCCGTATTAAAGAAATAAATAATGCTTATGTTAATAAACTGGTTTCATTTCACATCACTGTGTAGCGTTTTGTTCTGTGCCTCGACCGGAAATACATGTACATAATGACTGGGAACTTTTTCAAAAGCTGTGCAAAGTGCCGCATTGGAGCGGAACAAATACCACTGTGAGGATTACCGTACTTGTTCCGTAAATGTTCAATATTCCATAACTGTTGATCTAATACATTTTTTCTTCATTTATTCTTGGTTGAATTGAAATATAATATGTGTTAATGTTCTCATCAGAGGCACCTTTAGGGGACATTTTTTGCGACTACGGTTTCTTTCTTACGGTAACACTTACACGTTGTGGAACAAAATAATCAATTAATGTATGAAGTCGGAAGATATTTTTTTCTTTGGAAAATAAACTTGGTTCTTAGTTTTTATTTCTCATCTTAAATGATAGTATTGTGTATTTATTTCTGACTATAGAGTGATCAATGTTTCATTGACTAAGTGTGGTCTTTTCAAGGTTATCAGCGAAACAAATATATGATTACCGTACCTGTAAATGTTCAATATTCGATAACTGTGGATCTAATTAATTTTGTCTTCATTTATTCATGTTTGAATTGAAATATAATTTTTAGAATTGAAGCAGTGTTAATGTTCTTGGTTTTTTTTGTGACTACGATTAGCCTGTTACGGTAACACTGACACAGCATTAATGTATGAAGTCGGAAAACATTTTTTTTTCCTTTGGAAAATAAACTTGTTTCTTAGTTCTATTTCTCATCTTAAATCATAGTATTTGAGATATCTTTGCGACTATACAGTGATCAATGCTTCATTGACTCAGTGTGGCCTTTTCACGGTAATCTGAGCCAGGTAAGCTTTGATGCGTTCAACATAGTTACAATGCTTTGTCTCAGTGAGCAATATTTAATTGATTCAGCGTGGTGTTCTTAACAGTGATCAGTGCTTCATTGACTCAGTGTGGTCTTTTCAAGGTAATCGGCACCGGCTAAAGCTTTGATGTGCTAAACATAGTCACGTTGCTTCGTCTAGGTAAATTTGCAATGTATTTACTTTTCTTCAGAAAATAAACTTGTTTCTTTGTTTTATTTCTCATTTTAAACAACAGTATTTGATAGGGTACTTCTTTGTTACAATACAGTGAGCAGTGTTTAATTGACTCAGTGTGGTGTTTTTAAAGGTATTCAGCGCCGGCTAAAGCTTTGATGGGCCAAACATAAGTACAATGCATTGTCTTGGTAAATTCTAGCTTGGACATGGAGATATATTTTAGAGGTGTAATGATAATCCAAATAAGTATAAATACCGGACCTAAACTTTCACATAGCATATTGTGTTCGATCTTGAATCTGAACGAATATAGTCAAACTATCAACATGGGTCATATAAAAAATTTGTACAATGCGAAAGACAAGCTAACCATCATTGCCTATGCAGAAACACATGGTAACAGAGCTGCTGGGAGGGAGTTTAATGTAGGAGAGTCTTCTGTTAGGGAGTAGAGAAGAATGAAAGAAAGACTGAAGAAAATACCGAGAACAAAACAGGCAGACAGAGGGACAAGTGCAAAGTATCTGGACGTAGAGAGTGGAGTCCTTGAATGTGTCATGGATAGAAGAAGACAGGGAATCCCAGTATCCACGACAGAGATTCGCTTTCAGGCAATATTGATTGCAAAACAGAAGAAAATAGACGACTACAAGGGGTCTGTGAGCTGGGTCTATGCATTTTTACGACGGCACAACTTGCCATGCATCATCATCCATGCCCAAAAAGTGCTGCATCTCAAATAAAATGGATGGCACAGAGGATGACATCTTGTGGGAGGACAATGCTTAGCATGAAGACCACTCAGAGAGCGAGGATGAAGACGAAGATGAAAGCTATTATGCAGCAACACCAGGAATGATGACAGACGAGGACATAAAGCGACTTTTCGAGAGTGATGACGACGAAGAGGAATTTGAGGGATTTAATGCAATAGATTGAACTCCATCAACTAGGCGAACCTTTAAAGGGCCCTTTTAAGGGCCAACCATAAAATCAGAAAGATATAATTTCAATATTGCCACTTTTTCATTCACTATCCAAAATGGCCGACTGTTGTCGCACTATGAAAACAGAGCGAAATAGTAACAATTTTGAAATGTATTATATCACATGTGCGTTATATGGCAGAACTACGTTTTTTTCCACTCATTCTGGGTCAAAAATCGGGGTACACGTTATACATCGGTGCGCATTATACACAGTTAAATATGGTACTTTCATTTGCTATTTGTTCTCACCTTCTCAGTTATTCTCGTGGTTTTATTTTAAATCTTTTCCCAATCATGGTTAATTTAAAATAATGACATTCACTTTTAGATGTAACTTGGTGTCCTGCATCGCATTTTTCATCGACTGCTCACAACCCTGTCTCTCTGCCCCCCCCCCCCCCATGTTGTGAATTGAGCCTACAGTTTATTTTTTTAAAAAAACATACCAGTGTGAATATATCAATATAGATGTAGCTAAGAATGTCTTCACCAATAATTGGACTGTAATGTTGATGCATCTGCTTCAGACTCACATGCTTGTGAAGAGAACCATGTCATCCATTTTTCAATAGCAGCTGCACATGAAACATCCTCATCAAATATATGGCATTGTTTAAATAGTTATTTGGGGGGGGAATGCATGTATCATGAAAATATGAGTACACATAGCTGATAACATTGATGTTATATAAAATTTGATTTGGAAAAATAAATAAAAACAAAAATGTGTCCGTTACTTTATAAGGGCATTGACATAGATAACTCAGTGTACATAGATAACTCAGTGTCCTACTGTGCTCTCTCTCTCTCTCTCAAATAAACTCTTTAGCGCATGCTTGCTGGGGTCATAAACAGTAAATTATACCCACTTTATCGACACCATGTCCACTCTATGGTGGTGGTCAGATGCAACTCCACAAGAAAGCATGGTATGCAGAGCTATTCTCCATGAGAAGTTGTGGCAATTCCATCAGGAAAAACTGGAAGATGGTGGAGGAACTTTTTCTTAATCCTCTCTGTGCTCTCTCTACCCCCACCAGGATGTGTGAAGAAATGAAAAATTGTGAGCTGTACTGTATCACCATGGAAGTCCTGTGGAAACTGTATGTCTTTATAAATATATGCATTTGTTTCTATCCCCCAAATTGAGTTGGACCAAGGCTAAAATATATCAGGCAACACATGCAATGAAGTCAGTTATTTAAATCAACAAAACAAAATGTAAATTAAGATCTTTTTCCCTGCTAGATTTTTAAAAACTGTTTGACACCACGGTTAACCCAATCTTGACCTATAGAGCAGAAATACGGGGATACAGGTATGCACCAGGAATTGAAACCATCCATAATTGCTTCTGCAGAAAGATATTGAAATCGTCAAAAGAAAGATACATCCTGTATTATGTTTCAAAGTGAATGTGGGCGATATCCACTTTTTCTTTCTCTGCCAGTCAGTTCATAAAAAGAAAAAAATATTTAAATATACCTGAATAATAAACTTTTATTTCATATTTTCTCAACAACATTTTTTTAAGGCAGTTTTAGTGCACTTCATGATTTTAAGCACATTGTGACCCAAACACACATGTAAATTATGACACAATTATTTTGTTGCATCAATTGTTATGACATCATAAATCTGTCTCCCAGCCTATCCTTTATTACCACTGTTTGTCTCTCTGTCTGTGTCTCTATCTCCAGATATTTTCACTGGCTCCTTTCACAATTTTTCATGGAATTTTTAGAAAATGGATAACTTCGGTTATAATATTGCATCACATCAAGCCTTTTATTTGAAATATAAAAATGTTCTAGTTCATTTTTCATTTTTTAATTTATGATTCATTTTGATTTTAATTTTGTTTCATCTTTATATTGTATTATTTTGTACTTTTTGTCTCCCAATCAGAAAGTAAATATTGATTAAGTCCAGATGTCAATGTCATAATGTTTTCAGATATAGCACTTCAGATTTCAATATTTACACATGTGAATTGCCATGGTGTGGGTTTTACTCACTGTCTTGATGTAGGTTTTCAAACCCCTACAGTTTGACTCACTTCATCATAAAGGCTCCCATAGTCATGTCAGTTAGTTGATTGAAATGATCCTCATTTCCTCTCAACCTAATCTAATCCTAACCCATGCACTCGTATGTTGGTCCCATAGCTGAGAGAAAAACTAGTCCCCCCACCCCCTTTGACTGCCGTCTTTGACCCCTGATTTTCCATTTGAGATCATTGTCTGTTTGTTCCTAATTGTGGGTTTAACTGATACAGCTTAATATGCCTTTTTCATCCCATCTCACTACCCACACCTGGATTGGAGCATGGAGAGCAAAAGTTCCTATTGATTGGTTTTTCCCAACATCAGAAGTTAAGGTCACATGACCTGTACATTCTGCATTCAAGGTGATGGTACTGAATAAATCAACCTGGATATTTCTAATGGTATGTACACTTACTTTATTTTCAGGAGGAGCTGGAAGTGTTGAGGTCAATCTATGAAGGGGATGGTAATTTCAAGGAAATTTCTCCCACAACATTTCATTACAAGGTATAAAGCATTATGTAGTTGGAAAGTGAAAGAGCTGCATAATTTACCACCAATACCAACACCCATTTGTTTCTGAAAGTTACAAATCTATTTATTTGATATCATTGGTAGCAAGAAGTTCTCACAAGTTTTAATAATATCCTCTGTGATTTTAATGTTGACATTGTTTGGTCTCCATGGTGGGGGAAACCATATAGCCCATGACAAACCATTGACCTTGGATAAGTGACCACTTACTCTTGCTTGTCTCAGAGATCAACCCTGGAGCTGTATAGGTGCAAAGGAAGATTGTCATCACTACAATATCTGGCCACCCTCTCCGACCTCTATTTTTAGTTCATTGGTCATAAGTTGAATAAGCTAAAGTTGTGCTTTATGTGTCCTGCTTTCAGCATCGGTAAACATTTTATTCATCGATAAATATTTTATTCTTTTAAGTCCAGTAGAAAATGGGCTATTTTGATGCAAGTTCTAGTCATATTGATCAGAATAGTATGCACTAAGATCATAAATGCTGAAGAAATCAAGAAAATCCAAACGTTGTAACTAACTTTAACAGAGACATCCAGGCTAGCTTACACAGCATAATTACAGTATAAACAGTGACAACATACAAATTTTACAGAGAAACTGCATGCTTTACAATGATCAATTCATAATTATCATGGACATTTTCATTTTCATCAACCAGCTGCCAGTTAAATTTCCATTACTTTTCAAGCTGAGCCATCTATTTTTACAAAACTGTAACATTTATTTGTTATATTGTTGTATTAACTTAGTCTTATACCATATATACTCGCGTATCAGCCGATACCAACTGCAAACTGCATTGACCCAGATCAGCCGTCACATAATGCGCCAGCAGATCTGGGTCTATGCAGTTTGTAAGGACTAATCAGTAGAACAAACAACAAAGACCCTGATCTGCCGGCGCATTATGTGATGGCAGATCAGGGTCTATGTTGTTTGCATTTGGATGTGGATTATATGTGAGTATATACGGTACTTTTAATTTTGAGCTGGTTACTTCAAAAGATAATGAGAAGTCTGATATTTTTATATTGAGTAGTTAGGGCCTTGCATTGAGATGTGGGAACCTCATAGTAATCACCCTTGCTGTCTGTCCTTCAGTCTGTTAGTCCATGTGTCTGTCTGTTCACACTTCTTGTAACCAGCATAGCTCAACAACCCTTGCACATAACTGGATGCCATTTTGTTGGTGAATTGCCTATTACATGTGGATGTGCCTTTTAAATATTTTGTTTTTCCAGGTCCAATTTTGATGGAGTTATTTCCCTTTTTCCATCAATATTACATCACTGCTACAGGACTGCTACAGGAGATCTTTGTAACCAACATCGCTCAGGAACCATTTTAGATATTTTGATGCAGTTTGGTGTGTACATTGTTTCTGAGACATGAACGTGACTTTTATGGATTTTGTCTTGTCAGCTCCGATTTGAATGGAGTTATGGCTCTTGACAATTGATTTTATATCTTCACATGGGATGTTGCTTGTAATCACATAGCTCTGCAACCCTTACACATGATTGGATACCATTTTGTAAGTGAATTGCTTATTAAATGTTGATGTGCCTTTAAATGGTTTCATCTTTTCAGGTTCAGTTTTGATGGCATTATTGCCCATTTCAATCATTATTACATATCCACTACAGCAGATCCTGTTCTAACTAGCATAGCTCAGGAACCATTCAATGTATTCTGTAAATGTGTGGAATGAAAACACCACAAACAAACTTAAGAACATCAAACCCACTGTTGGAGGGTGGCATCCCACATGTGGAGCAGGTCAGAGAAATGAGGTTGGCATTATATCAAATGTGTGTTGGACGCATGTGCCTGGCTCGTACGTGCTTCCTGGGGGGTGAACCTCAGCTGGAATGTGTACCATGCCAGTACCCACTGGCGGTGGAGCACATTCTTGTCAAGTGTGTCGATTTCCACCCTGTGAGACAAGTGTTTTAACATGAACTGCATGAGGAAACTATAAGGATGTACTACCCAAAAAGGTCTTGGAGTTTGTGAGAGAATTCAGTTTATAAAACTGGTTTTAATCATGTTTTAAGGATTTGTATCAGTTATTTTATATACAATTTACAGAATTTTAACATCTTTTCATTTTATATTTTATCTTGTACTTTATTTTACATTTTTTGGAAGGGTTTATCTTAAAAATATTTGTGCAGTTCATCTTTACATTTTTGGAACCTTTTGTTGGCAGTTCATATCCACTTTTGTGCTGAGGTGCTGTAAAACTCTGCGTCATACATGCATACTGCTAGTTGATGTGTACATTGTCTTATGCCCTAGATGTGCCTTTTCTGTCTTTTATCTCAGCAACTCCATTTTTAAGTCGAGTTATGTCCCTTGACAATGAACTTCATATCTTCACATTGGATGTTGCATATAACCAGCATAGCTCAAGAACCATTCAAAATATTCTGATGCAATGTGATATGAATATTGTCTCATAGAGTAGACTTACACATTCCTTTTTGGATTTAGTCTCATTTTGAAGAGTTATGGGCCCTGAGTGCTTGTCCTCATGACTTCACTTTCCACGAGATAATTTCATCAAAATTTCTTGAATTTCAGTCCGATTTGGCTTGTGGCTTCAGATTGATGACACCTTGAGTGAGTTCAATTTCCTGCATTCTAAGACATCATTTACCCAAGTTATGGGACCTCATACCTCATACCTCATCCTCCTGATTTTGGTTTCTGCAGCATGACTTTACTAAGCTTTGCTCCTTTTTAACCAAATTTGGCATGCAGCTTTATATTGACAAGACCTTGAATGAGTTTAATTTAAAGTATTTCATGTTATTTTTTAGAAGAGTTATGTGCCCTGATTGCCTATCTTACTATCTTGCTTTCTGCAGCATAACTTTACGAAAGAATATTGCATTTCAGCCAGTTTTATCATATGCCTTTATATTGATGAGACCTTGAACAGGTGGATTTCATCATTTAACATCATCATTTAGAAGAGTTATATCCCTTGAATGCCCATTTTTCTCCAGACTTTGGTTTTCCAATAGTTCGTCTGTTTAAGGCCCTGCTAAGCAATTATAGAGAGCAATGTACCCATTGCTACTATAGCTCTAGTTATCAACAGTAAGCTATATCATGTACAGCTATTTCTATTAATCTTGGTAGCTTCTCACTAGAGAGTGCAACTAAATACAACCAAAACCATTATATAGCATTAGCTAAACAGAATGACCCCCAAGGTATCAAATGGAAATTGACATTGTACACTGAAAATTGGTTCTTTTATAGCCAGCTATGAAATAGTGTTAGACAAAGTGAAGTGGGGTATTTTGTATGCAGTGGAGGCATCTTGATTTGGTTCTGTCCATCTTCCAGTAGAAAAATTAAATTTGATAAGCATATTTATGTGATACGTAGATGACCTGATTAGATTTTCATGCCATTATAGCAGTTTTTCAAGTTTGTGTAAATTTCTAAACTTTTTGGGGACTTCAAACATTTTTGGCTTGCAACAGGGGCATATGTGGTCTACAAATACAAATCTAGTTTATTAAAGAGTTTCTTTACAAGTATAGATTACACACAAACTCACAGTATTATCTGACCTTCTTCACTTAATAGTTCAATCAAAGTGACCTGTGATTTGACATTTGAATATATACTGACAGGTTAGGACCTGTTTTACTTGGCAGTCTAATATTATGGGGTGTGCATTGTTTATTCAGATCAAGCATGCAAAATCCATACACACACACACACACATCTGTCCAATGGAACAGTCTATATTAAATATTGTATCTGTATATAAAGCCACTTACAAACCAGCCTACATTAGCTAGTCCAGGCCTTTTAGTCTAGTGGTATGTGTGATGGATTGCCATGCAGAAGATCCAAGTTTGACTATCTACAGTGTCTATACATGTACTTTGCATCCTATCCCATTACATTTGGGGGTTCATCTGATTCTCAGAAGCTACTGAATACAGTTTAAGATATGTTTAGATGACACAGAGAAATTACTTTGGGTGACATTTGAAGGCAAAGGTCATGGTAAGAGGGGAAGAAGTACAGTATAGTAGGCAAGATATAGAAGGCCACATAATAATCAGCCCAGGTGGGCCAGACCTCTTAGTCTAGTGTTATATGTGCCTCACTGCACAACTGATAAAAAGGGTTCTATTCCTGACAGCAGAAGCATTTTGTTATCCCTGCCTGTTATAGGATTCTAATTGAAGGTTCAACCATTAGGTCCTTTTGATAGGGATATGGCAATGAACAGCTGATTTGTAATTTCAGTATGGTGAAGATGGGAATTACAAGTCTTTCATTCTGGAGCTTAGTTGGTCGGCCTCGTATCCAGAGGAACCCCCTTGTGTCAATCTGCAGATGTTCTATAACAAGCACATGTAAGTGGGATTCTTTTGTCCAAATTTATCAACTGTTATCCCCATGCTTTAGCATCAAGCATGGAGACATTGTATATGTCTGTCTCTATCTGTCTGTTACCTCATCTCCTAAATCACCAGGTGAAATTCATGAAACCTGGTAGTTATCTTGTCCACATAGTAACCATTTGAAAAAGAAGTATTTTCTTGGATCTCTCCCATACACATATTAACCATTTGAAAGAGAAGTATTTCTTGGATCTCTCCCATACACATAGTAACCATTTGAAAGAGTAATATTTTCTTGGATCTCTCCCATACACATAGTAACCATTTGAAAGAGTAGTATTTTCTTCGATCTCTCCCATACACATAGTAACCATTTGAAAGAGTAGTATTTTCTTGGATCTCTCCCATACACATAGTAACCATTTGAAAGAGTAGTATTTTCTTGGATCTCTCCCATACACATAGTAACCATTTGAAAGAGTAGTATTTTCTTGGATCTCTCCCATACGGTCCCTGAGAAGTTGGTTCAGAAGTCAAATGTATACAAATATCAATTACAGTGACAGTTTAAAACATTTTTTGATAACACATATAAGTACACCACTCCCTCGATAACTCGCACCTGGATAACTCTTGAACCCGCTTATAACGCAGGTCAGATGTGGATCCCATTTTTTTTATTTTACTAGAAAATACCCCCCCCCCCCCCAAAGGACCCTATTTGTTGAAGGTGACAAAAATCGCGATCAAAATTAGTAAATAAAAACTTGATATATCACTCGTTTTATCGTCAAAAACAGTGGTTAGTACCCGGAAATTTGAATCAACATCATGAAATTTTCAACTTTTAATAAGAAGTCATATATTTTGTTCAATTTTCTTTCCAAACAACATTCTCAGTATAAATAACAATATTCGACGAAATTTTGATCAATGAAAACGTCACTAAAACCTACTGGTGGCAACACTTTAAAAATAAATACTAATTAAATAAGTTTTTTCAAGTGAAATACGTGTTTTAGTTCTATCTTTTAATTCAGTTTCATTGTAATCATCATAAATGCAATATGCCCTCATGTATTCAAACGTGAAAAATATAATTCAACTGACCCAGCTATTGCCACAAGCTTTTCCGTGAGAATCTAATTAAGTGCCGACCATTTGTTTTTTTATCTCCGACTTGCAGAAGTATTTGTTGTGTTGTTACACTCAATTAATAGCAGACCTGCTTTGTATTATCACGTTAATTACGTCTTTTGTATCAAACAAAGGGGGTGGAATAACAGAAAAGTTCAAAGGCGTGCAAATCCGAAATAAATGTCCCAAGTTTTTGAAAAAAGGAATCTTGTTTAGTTGTGAATCGACAACCAACAACAAAAAGCAGTGACATAATACACAATGTATTCGCGAGCACGTGTTGTTGAAACTACTTGGACTAATGTTGTTAACGATCTTTCAGAGGTTCGTTATCTGGAAAATAAAGGTAATTTATACAGAAAAGCAAACAACTACATTAGAAAAAGCTCTGTATTGATAAATATCCCCAATGTAATTATAAAACGAGTATTCAGCCATTAAACAGCCCCATTACCCACCCCCCACTGCGGTTTTCTCTATGTCCAGCGGGGATGGCATCCCCTTCTTAATTTTTTTTAGGTCCCTCGGTAACTCGTGCCCTCGCTTATAGTGCAGTATATGTTTTTGAACCCCGTTGTGCGCGAGTTATCAAGGGAAAGGTGTATATGCAGTAACAGCAGGAAGACACGGTATACATGTAATATATTTTTCGTTATGACCCCACCACCCCAGTCATGGTTGTGGTAGTGTGGGGGCAGTAATGGGAGTAGATATAATAAAAGATTTGGTTATTTGCAGTGGAGACCTTGTGAAAGATGCCAACATCTATTTGAACAAATACAGTAAAAACTGTCAATAGTGGCCACCCATGGGAAAATTCAAAACTTGCCTTTGTTTACAGGTGATCTCTGTACACAGGTTCACCTTTTAGAATTGGTTTTTGAAGAAATACCATGCACCGAATATCAATATCATTATTATTATTATTATAATAATTAATATTATTACCTTATCAGGATGGTTTTATGTGCATATTCAACAAAATCATAAACTATGTGTATATGTTGTTCTCTTCCAAAATTATGTTCCACACATGATTACTGTATCCTGCTCACTTTAATCCATCCTATAAATTAAATCAACCCTGACTTAAAATAATCACTGATCTTAGTTTGTTTTGTGCACCATGACAAAACACTTTCACTACTGATTGTCAGCTTACATATGCCTGTTCAGCAGAGGACTGGCTCTTTGATTTGTCAACTTGTATAAATTAGGCTTGGAAACAGCTGTTATGCTTCAAAAACAATATCTGGATTAGCCAACTGTTCAACTCATCGAGATCAAAAGACAGTGGGCTTATGTGAGAGGTCTGTGATGATTAGGGAATCAAAAGAAGCTGTATATGGCTATTCTTTGTGACCCATGAACCGAAACTTCACATGCCTTTACAGACCAGTTTCAAATATTGAATGACCCCTGACCCTAATGAAAAGGGATGTAACTTGTATCTCTTCTCAAAGGTGAACTTTTTTCATCAGAGATATCTTTAATTCACGGGCAAATGAATGAAGATATTGGACTATACCTGTCACACTGGCACAAAAGGTGACTTCCATTTCTGCTGTGATAACACAACTACTTTTCCCAGCATCCAGCAAATGGATTGCTTTGACCCTCTACCCCACTCTGGACCATCGCCACTAAGTAAGCAAAACACTGGAGCTTATGAAGTTTGCCCTCTACCCTAATAGTAAAAACTGCTTCACTTTTGAATTTGAAATATTGACACCTTTGACAATGTGACAGGAGAACGGTGTGCACAAGCCATATAAGAGATAATTGCAAATCGATTCACATGATAATCCTGTATCCAGCCAATGCCTTCCTCATGAAGCAAAAGCTTAGTTTGCATAGACTGAGCAGTTACTGTAGATAAACTCCAGTGACTGTTTAAGACAGGGAGAAAACACAGTTTGGTTAGGAAACATCTGGCCACTGACTGCAGAAAGCAGGTACTGTTACACACATGACATTTATATAGGATTAGGGCAGGTTTGACTGTACATGACTATATGATAGAGGAAATATCTTGATCACAGGAACATAAAACAGTACAAAAATTTAATTCCATAACAATATCATTTAAACAGTATAAATTTTAATTTGAAAATTTAAACAGTAAAGTCTGAAAAAAGTCACTGTGCTGCTGGTCCAAATTGTATATTTGAGTTTTTGTTGTTTCATGTTTTTTCAGTCACTGGCAACAGAAGGATTTATGTCAGGACTAAGCAAGTCATTCCAGTGATGTTGAGTTTTCATGTGATTAATGTACGAGTTATCAAAGTTTTACAGTATAGTTTTCAAGTGGTTAATGTACAAGTTATCAAAGTTTTGCAGTATAGTTTTCAAGCAATTAATGAAGAGTTATGGTTTTGCAATATAGTTTTCATATGATTAAAATGTACAAGTTATTGTGGTTTGACAGTATTTACATGTACAATATATGATATGTCTTGTTAGTATGATGAGTTAACTTCATATTATTTCAGATTGGATAATGTAAAACAGAAGATTATTGATGATGTTCTAGGCCAGGTGAGTTCAAATGATGTACTGATTATTTGATAATTGCATGTAAACATAATATTCATATGAGCAAAACTGTTCATTTGTATGGAAAAATTATGGTGTTTTATTACAACAGCCAATTACCAGTCCTAGTTACCTGAAAAGGATTAAATGTTGTCAGTAAAAACTGACTTTCATGCTAAATTTAAGACAGAGAAAGGGGAAGATACGTATATTTTTTAAATGGAAACAAACTTAATCAAGCTGGACAGTTTTTATGTGTAATTCAGAAGAAAAAAAATGCAACACAAATATGAAGTTCACATCAAAATGGGAATCAATTAGATAGCTTTTCAGGTAGATACAATTTTTATTTTTACATTTTTTTTTGGTCATAATTCTAGGTCCAGGACTTGCTTGGAAGTGCAATGACTTACACCTTATTTGAATGGGTGCGTGAGAACATTGATGACCTATTAGCTGATCAGCCTGATGCCCCACCAGTACATGAACAGGTAATTGAAAACACACGTACTGTAGATTTTAGTACCATATGCAAGTGCTATCATGCACCTTAACTAATTCCTAATGATATCTTGTTATATTGTACCCTGTACCCTCTTTGATAGAATTGGATTTATTCCTTAAGTGTTGACGTAGACAATATAAAACAGACAGAGAATTTATTAAAAGATGTTGAAGTAAATAAATGTCATCATCTTGATTCTCTACTAGCCTATTAAGTAGAGTTCAAAAATTTCATCTCCAATTGAAACCGCTTTTAATAAAGTTATAGATCATTTCTTCACAGAAATACTGAGATGATATTACAAGCTTTACATGTCTTCTGAAACTCAGTTTAGAGTGTTCATGCCAAAATAATATCTTTACAACTTGCTGTCTAATGCCTCTCCACTGTTATTACAAAACACCATCTTGCACATGTATTGAATTGCAAAAGTTACGAAATGTCAATCTCATGGTACGGATTTTTACTATAGACTCCATTTCATTGATTTATGACCCCATGTTCTCAAAGCTTGTTGCAGTGCAAAACTCAAGCTTTGAATCCAAATTTTTCTTTTTATCTTCCTTAACTTTATGCAGAGTAAATGCCAGATCCTATAATTTTCTGGACTTTTTCTCAGTTGTTCATTTGAGTGGGATTTGAGTGGAGGAAAAAATATTTTTTATTGTATTTTATTATTCAAGGTTTTGAATGAATCTCAAAATCCACAAAAAATTGTTACCTCACAAAAATGTGATTTTATTGTATTTTTGTTGCATATGTTTTCTGCAACATTTTAACCTTATGTTTCTTACACTACCATATATACTCACTTATGAGGCAAGTTCAACTGCACCAACCGAGCTCTGTCATTGCTTTATGCACCAGGTCTAGGTCTGTGCAGTTTGTTAGTAGTAATAATAGACCCTGATCTGGGTCTATATTGTTTGCAGTTGGACTTCTCATGGAAGGAACAAGCCCTTCCACAACATTGATTTTAATAGCAGTAATACAGCTCAAGCTACTATTGCATTACTTTCCTTTTCCAGGACTCTTAGTTCCCAGTTCAAGTTAATTTTCTCTCCTCCAATCAGTATTAGAGGGCCAAAGTTGAAAAGAACATGATCCCAGTCTGATTCGTTAGTCATGGCCAACATACGGAATGCCTTCTTTTTTTTTCCTTGGACTCGTGCATAGTACATGTCTGTTATATCACTCATCAAATTCACCTTTGTTTTCATCTTTAAATGTCTTTTAGATCTATCACATACCTTTTTGTGTCGATTGAATGTATATCTCCTCAGTCATTGCTTTATTTCAGCGTTTTCTGTGCTTTTGTTTTGTTAATTTTGAAGGGTTTTTGCACCGTGCTTAGCAAGCAATGTTTCAGTAGATTGTATTCCCCTTGATAGTTCTGGTGCTAGGGTAAGTATTGTCTACACTTTTTGGGTTCCAGATTTTTTGTTTGTATGATTTTTTTTCCCGTTCAGAGCTTATTATGCTGCAGGGTGTGGACAAGTGCGGGTGCAGGAAAGCCCTATGGGACACACACCCCACCTGCTTATTGAGCACTGGTTGTACACTCATGGACAGAGGTCCAGTTTGTTGTCTCTGGACTGATCAAGTGTTTGACATTGCAGAAAGTTGCCACACCTACAGAGGTAGGAAGAAGGGTCCCTCTCCCTCGTCTTCACTGGACAGCTCCTCCCAGGAAGGGTCTGGATCACTTCACGTGTTGGGAAAGACAACTGTCCCTGTGCAGCAGGAACATATTATGACCTCCATGGTTTGAAGATCATCTAAAAGCCATGGATCTCTGACCCTTGTTACGATGCCATCAGTGCCTTGGAAAATGCCTAAAAGCAAGTCGTGCCTCCTGGTTAGGGATGAGCAGCACCCTCTCAAGGTCAATGTCTCAGTGACAGAGATAAGCTAATCGCACCTTCCTGAGAGGGAAGAGCAGCGATCTTGATCAGATAAATCTGATGTGGGTTCATCCATCTGATCTTCATTGCCAGACCGATCTTTGACTGGTCACTGGGCATCGGGCACCTACCAGTCACAGGGCTTCAAGCACCGGTCACTGGGTTTTGATTATTGGTCAGGGGTTGATTAGCCCCCACTGTTCCTGTTTTATCAGGTTGCACTTGTCTGACTAGGGAGGGGGATTGGATCAGCATCCCCCCCATGTTCCCATTTAATCCCTCTGTGATGTGGGTACCCCACCCCCCCCTTCCAGAAAGTGAGTCTTCCTTCTCCCAATGTTGTCACGGATGTCCCTGCCTTGGTTTAAGGAAGAATGCAACCCCATTTTGATATCTTCCTCTCTGGAGAGAGATACTAGGAAGGGCATTCCTGTCTCACCTTGCGAGCAGGATCAGGATGACATTGTGGTGGACTTAAATCAGTTCTCAGAGGGACCAGTGGTGACTGTTCCTCCCCCTCCGTTGGGGTCACCTGCTCCTTCCTACCTGTCAGGTTAGGTGTTGGAGGAGGAGGAAGTTTGGACATTTGATAAGGTGGTGAACAAAGTTTACTGCCTCCTTCCCCTAGACTTGTGTCCTAAGCCTTCTGGCGCTGAGGACAAGAAGATTCTCTCCATTCTGCAGAGACTTTCTGGGGCCTTCTCTCATCCAGATCTTCTGCTACTGCTTCCATACTCTGTGATGGTCCAAGGGCTTGCACATAAGTTTTCTCGGGACCAGGAGTTCACCAGGCAGCAGAAGGGGTGGTCTGTCCCCTCTTTTACACTCCAGCAACTGGTTTCTGCCTTTAGATAATTGAGTTCATTCTCCAGCTTGGCATCTTAAACACACACACACACACCCATTGGACTCAGGTTCATCACAAGTGGGGATATCGGCTGGGGCCTGGGCTCGCCTCCTCATAAAAACCTTATAGGCCTTGGAGCTTTAAGATCCACTCTCTAGTGACAATTGCCTCACATGCTGATCTCTTTTCAGTGGCCACCTTCAGTAACTTGAAGGAGGAATCTTTGTCTCCAGCAATGTTTCAGCATTTGCTGGAGGCTGTAGCAAAGGCATCACGTCATGGACTCTGAATGTCAATGGCGCTCTGGAAGGAGCTTCTTCACCTTTGCAGTGATGTCATCTTTGAGATGTCTGTCGTCTTGCTGGACCACAGCAAGTACCTTTTAAGGTCTGCACCACTTGAGGTAGAGATGCTATTCTGAGGGCTCATTTCCTCTGTATCGTTACAGGATTTGAGAGACCAGCAACACAGGTACTTGGTGGCGGCTCTGGGCCCATTGGAACAGGCCAAGAAGCATGCCTACCCTGACCACCCTATGGGACATTCTCTCAAGTTCTTCAGCAGGTGCAGACTCAGCAGTCTCACAAGCAACCTCAGTTTAAAGTTCCCTCCCACCTATAGTTCACTAGACAAGGCAGTCGGAGAGGCCAAGAGAGAAAGTCTTTGGGCTCCTCCCCTTCCCCAAGGAGGGAGGGGGTTGTCCCTGGGAAGTTCCACCTTTCTTCTGCAGCATCTTCCTCTTCCCAGCATCCCAATAGGTGCTCATCTAGCCCTTTTTTCAGCAGTTTGGTCAGGCATCACAGATGATGTGTGGGTCCATTCCACTTTAAAGGATGGCTACTGGCTACATTTCTGGAAAGATACACCCCTTTTACGGACCACCCATCTTCTTTCACCAGTCCAAACTTGCTCAATTAAGGGAAAAGGGACACTCCCTTTTGCAGAAGGGTGCAGTTAAGAGGTGGAAAATGACCAGACTCTGGGTTTCTATTCCCAGATATTTCTGCTGTCAAAAAAAGGGTGGAAAGTTTCAGTTTCAAATCAACCTTTCCAACTAAAACATTTTTTTTCGGGAAGAACGCTTCAAGATGGAGACTACCACCTCAGTCAGGAACATTATAAAGCCCTGTGACTGGGTGGTCTTCATCAATCTTCAGGATGCATACCTTCACATCTGCATCTTCCCTCCGCACAGAAAATACCAGGAGCTATTTCAGTTTTTGAGCTTTTCCATTCGGTCTTTCTTCCGCCCCAGAGCCTTTACCAAGGTGATGAGGGTAGTAGCAGCCATGTGAGGTCTTTAAGGATCCCCATCCTCTAGTATTTGATGACTGGTTGATGCACAACATCCTCAGAAATTCTCTTCTAAAGGACCTGTTCCTCTGTTGCTCGATGGTGACTCGTCTTGGTCTTATCCCCAACCTAGAGAAGTTGGATCTAATCCCTTCTCATAACTTTGTATGTGTGGGGATGAATATCCTCACCAGCCTAGGGAGGGTTCATGTTCCTCGAGACAGGATCAACCAAATCCTGATTTTCATAACGGCTCTTCTGGCCAAGACCTTGTCTGCTCACCTTTACCTTTCTGTCATGGGAACTCTGCATTCAGCTGCAGAGTTAGTTCCCCTCGAGAGACTTTACTTGCACTGCTCCAGTTCCCACTTATAGCAAAGTGGAGACTCCACAAGAACATGTGATGGTGGCTGAATCAGTACTGGTTTCTGACCAGAGTTCACCCCCCCCCCCCCAAACCTGACTCCTTTCTGTACACCAACACATCAGATTCGAGATAGGGTGCTCACCTGGAGCCAGAGGGGTGGTTCTTCAAGGACTTTGGACCCAGGAAGAAGTGACCCTTGATATAGACAACTTGGAATGCAGGTGATGTTCCTAGCCATACAAGGGTTGTGTCAACCTCATAAGGTGTCGCTGTGTTATGGTCACCTGAGTCAACATGTCAGTAGTAACCTGCCTCAGGTAGGTACACATGCTCCTTCTCTTTGCACGGAAGTCTGGAACCTCCTCTGATATGCAGCCTCCATGGACATCATTCTTCGAGTCCACCATATTCCATGCAAGAGGAATATCCTGGCAGACAGTCTATCCAGAGGTGGCCATGTGGTCCTCACAGAATAATCAATGCACCAGTTGGTAGCAGAGTCACTTTTTCAGCTGTGAGGGAGACCCTTGATGGACTTGTTCATTACGGGACTGAACAACAAGCCCCCCTTTTATGTCTCTCCAGTACCAGATCAGAGGGCCAGGGCAGTGGATGTTGTCAGTCTAAAGTGGGATTATCTGTACATGTACACCTTCCCACCTTTCAAAATAATTCCCCTGGTGCTCTACCAAGTCAGGATCTCCACTTCTTGTCTAGTCCTGGTATCCCCCCCCCCCCCCCGTGTCCCCAGTGGTCGTGGTTCAGTGACCTAATTGACCTGTTGGTGGACAAAACCATGTGATTACCACAGAGGAGGGACCTGCTGTTGCAGCACAGGGATTCTTTCCAAAACAGCACTCAAATTCTCCACCTTCACACTTGGTTCATCTCAAGCCATCAATCTGCCAAGACCAGTTTTCAAGCAAGGTTACAGACTGCATCATTCAGACTAGTAGGCAATCTACTTCCAGGGTTTATGATGCAAAGGGGTGAATCTTCTTGAAGTAGAAAATGCGTTGATCCTAGCTGTACCCACTTTAGATGCAGTTGCAGACTTTCATCCGTTCCTTTGTTGAGGAAAGAGAATGTTCTGTGTCCACTATTAAGGGCTAACACTTTCAAACACTCTCAAGTTCTGTAGGGGTTCCACCATTGGGTCAGATCCTCAACTTTCTGATCTCATCAGGTATTTTGAGCTTCAGAGACTGGTGTCTTTCTCACTTATGCCTAGATGGAATTTTCCATGTGTTCTTTAGGCATAGTCAAAACCCTTTTGTAAACCTTTGAGTGAAGCTTCTTTTGAGAACCTCACCCTTAAGACTGTTTTACTGCTTTCTTTAGCATCACTGAAGAGAATGAGCAAGATTCATGTATTGTTAGTGCAAAAGAGTTGTTTATGGTTCAAAGATAATTACGATTCAGTTTCTCTCCTTTGCCAACCAGGGTTTCTGGCTTAGAATCAACTACCTTCAGTAGCTGCACTTCTAGTGAGATCCCCAGTCTCAGTCATATCTGTGCTGGTGATGATCAAGATAGGCTCTTTTGCCCAGTTAGAGTTATAAGGTTTTATTTGGCTTCCTCTAAAGTGAGAAGGAATGATCAGAATCGTTTCTTTCTACTTCTAATGGGTCCCTCTAATATTTCAGCAGCCACCATTTCCAGGTGGATTGTCCTCACTATCAAGATAGCTCATCAGTCCCTCACTGAGAGGGACCTTTCATGAGAATTAAATCACACGAAGTTAGGGCTATTGCTACATCTTGGGCCTATTTGAATCACTCCTATTTGGATGATTTTATAAGAGCTGTCTTCTGGCGGTCGTACAATACCTTCTCCTTATACCTTAGATCTTCGGAGCATCAAAGCGAAGGCATTTTTTTGTTGAGTCCTGTTGTGATGGCACAGCATGTGACCCAAACATTCTACCAGCATACAGTAGTGAACACTCCCACCGTAAGGGTAAGTATAATAATTTTCTATACCAGATTTGCTGAGGCCATCAGCCTCCCTCCTGACTGGTAAATTCAGCAATGCAATAGTAGGAAGTATTGTATTACTACTTTTTAAAAGTCGTTTTTGGGGGGTAAAACTAATTTTAATTATGTAATACTTACCTGCTACTATAGCAAAGATTCCCTCCTACCAGCCCACTCTGATGTTCTGTACTCTAGGTCAGAGTCAAAAGAGGAAGGTAATCCATATGTTAGCTATGACTAAGGAGTCAGACTGGGATGATGTTCTTTTTGATTTTGGCCCGGCAATACTATTTAGAGGAGGGAATATGTATCTTGGACAGGAGTCCTGGAAAAAAAAGCAATGCTGTAGTGATGCAAATAGTGATTTATTTTATTTCCTTTTAAATTAAATTTAAGTAAACTGCTGTTGTGTTGTTTTGCTAAGCTTTCTCCTATCTGTTTAAAGCTCTGTGTATGACATATGCATAATCATTTTGACATCACAAATGAAAACTTGTTTGCATTTATCTAATCACAACAGTAGTCACATAGATAACATAATGGATGCACTGAGTTTGCCCATTTGTCTGGTACAAACTGTGCAGACTGATATTTGTTTTTGTGCTAGTAAAGCTTAGAGAATTCTGGTACAGACTGCAGACTGATATTTGTTTTTGTGCTAGTAAAGCTTAGAAAATTCTGGTACAGACTGCAGACTGATATTTGTTTTTGTGCTAGTAAAGCTTAGAAAATTCTGGTACAAACTGTGCAGACTGATATTTGTTTTTGTGTTAGTAAAGCTTAGAGAATTTGGGTACAAACTGTGCAGACTGATATTTGTTTTTGTGTTAGTAAAACTTAGAGAATTCTGGTACAAACTGTGCAGACTGATATTTGTTTTTGTGCTAGTAAAGCTTAGAGAATTCTGGTATAGACTGTGCAGACTGATATTTGTTTTTGTGCTAGTAAAGCTTAGAGAATTCTGGTACAAACTGTGCAGACTGATATTTGTTTTTGTGCTAGTAAAGCTTAGAGAATTCTGGTACAAACTGTGCAGACTGATATTTGTTTTTGTGCTAGTAAAGCTTAGAGAATTCTGGTACAGACTGTGCAGACTGATATTTGTTTTTGTGCTAGTAAAGCTTAGAGAATTCTGGTACAAACTGTGCAGACTGATATTTGTTTTTGTGCTAGTAAAGCTTAGAGAATTCTGGTACAAACTGTGCAGACTGATATTTGTTTTTGTGCTAGTAAAGCTTAGAGAATTCTGATACAGACTGAGCAGACTGGTACAAAATATTTAAGGGCTAGTTTTCTTCATTGCAGGCAGAGGCATATGATCATGAATCAGTGGCAAATCAAGATGGAGGAAAGAAAAAAGATAAGAAAGAGCATTTCTCAAAGTCTCAAAAGCGAAAGATGTTCGATAGAATGACTAATGCTGCCACTGGAGAGAAGCCACGAGGCTGGGACTGGGTCGATATTGTGAAACACCTTAGTCAGGGTGGCAATCATTTCTGACATTGAGACATAATGCTAAACATTAATACAAATCTGATTCCACTGATGTGCCTGTCTATTCAGAAACTGTGTGTCGTTGATTCAGTTTGAGGATTTTAAAATGTAAATTTATTATCTATGGTGGAGATTAGTGAAGAAAAATGAATCTACACAAGGTTTTAAGTGTTTGAAAATGTACTGCAGACAGATTTACAATGCTTGCAATATTTTGTGTATATATTTATGAAATTTTACCTTTTCTTTAAAAATCTATTTTACCATCAAAAATTATGTTATTGATGCTTACCATAAAAAATGATGTTACTGGCATACAGAACAAGACACAACTGTTCAGTTGATATGTAATTTCTGAAACAAGTGGAACAACTTGAGTTTCTGCAGTGCAGCAAAATGGTGCTTTGCTGTTATAAAAAAAGATAGATTTTAAAAGACAAATCCATTATTAAGAGAGCATATTGTCAACCCCAGAGGGCAAAAATTCTTACTGAAAACTTTCATATCTGTTGATTAGCTCTGTGTTCTTAATAATTCTAATTCTTTCACCTCTCAAGTGCTAACACTACTGGTAAATGTAACTTAACCTACTCAGCTGATGCGAGTTTTCATAATCACCTTTAAAGATGGACATTATTGCCACACTATTCATGTACAAATTATTCGATGAAAAACTTGTTTGACAGTGAACCAGTGTTGTGGTTATAGGACACTATCGAGTTAAGCAGAGTTCATGGCATCTATTCATTTCATAATTTTATCATAGACAGAAGAAGCTGAAGATGTGATTCTGACAGTATTTATCATTTTAGCTCCATTATCTTTACTGATAATAGCCATCCATAAAAAGTATTTTCTTGCCCCCACCATATTTATGTAATAACATTTTTAAGGACTTAATGGATTTAAATTAGATTTGGCCTGAGACTTAACAGTAAGAAGATCTTGGTAAAGTTTGATTTTCACCATTTTCTGACAGATTTTTATTGAATTATGGCCCCTGTTTGACCTTGAACTGTCTCTTTTCTATTTCATTTCCACTGGACAGTCACTATTACAGGACTTCATGGATTGAAATTAAATTTTGTATCAAGCTTTGCATTAGGAAGAACTAGGTCAAGTTCAATTTTCACCATTTTCTAGCAAAGTTTTATGGCATTATGGCCCCTATTTGACTTGGAGCTATTCCCTTCCCATTTCATTTCCACTAAATAACTTTTGAAGGACTTCATGAATTGTAATGAAATTTGGTATTGTGTTTTACATATAAAAAAAGACGCAAGTCAAAATGTTACCATTTTCTAGAAAACTCTACAGAGTTGTGACCTTGTTTGGCATAGTACTCTGCACTTCCATTTCACTTCCACACAGTAACTTTTGTTGGACTTCATGGATTAGAATCAAATTTAGTTTGAGGCTTTACATAAAAGAAGACCTATATCAAGTTTGATTTTCACCATTTTCCAGAAAATTTTTAGAGAGTTATGGTCCCTGTTTCACTTAGAACTTTGCCCTTTCATTGCATACAATTGGTGGGGGCATCCATGTCATATGGCTTGGTTTGGTGTTTTATGGCACAGCAACACAAGTAGGTTGCTTAGTGCCAAGGCAACTGGAGTAAAGTGTCCATGTCATATGGACACATTTCAAGTTCCTTTTAGAAATATTTGATATAACATGCATTACAATATTTATTCAATCTGATTTTCACTGCTTTTCAGTCAGCTTGAAAATTATTGTAATTCCGAATTTAAAAGCACTGTAATTCACTTTTATTCATGGAGTATTCATTTATGTGCTTTTCGTGATTTTGCTACAAACCTCAGATTTCAAGACCCAACAAACCATTATCCATCTGTGGACAAGTTAAGATATCCTTCCCCAAATCACAATTTTAGGTACCTTTTTTTTCTTCATAAACCACTAAAACTGATACCCTTGAAAATAAATTACTTCACAGTATCAGTCATAAACAAGCAGTGTGTGAAACTCGCCAAAAAATCCTGCAAGCCCATAGGACCAGTAACCTGAAAATGCTACTGGTCCTGTCCATAACCAACTGGTCCTACATTTCATTACATAAGACAAAATGTAGTAAATAACTCAATGGTAAATACATGTAGACATAAACATCAGCCTTTAGTAAGGTTTTTTTATATAATGAAACAGAGAAAAAAAAGAAAAACACAAAATAAGATATTTATATCATATGTCAAATTTATTAAATTTTATTAAATTCAACATAACATGGCCACAGTTTACTGACCAGGACAATGATGCTTACTGTCCACCTGATCCAGATTCATAACTCATCTAGAGGCTGGGCATCATAATCTGTTGCTGCTATTGACATACATGCTAACCATTACGCTTTTGGCGTAATCATTATGCTTTTTTTCACCTAGTTAGGTCTTTCGCTTGCCTGTATATGGATTACACTTTTTGGTACATTTAAGAAGTTAAATTAAAGTAATAAAAAGTTGTGTTTGTCATTTTTTATTATCATCTCTTTAATCCTACACATCATATAAATTTGAGAATATTCTAAAAAAAGAAGACTGCTGTATAAGAACAGCGTTATTTTCTATTTATAGCAGCTGTATATGACACATTTCCAAGAAAACAGACAGGTTTCTTAATTTGAAAATGTATCTTACAGATTTATTATATTTTGATAATATGTTTAGATAGCAGACCAGTTTATACTTTTAAAACAAAATGGCACCAGATGTTAAGCAAAACAGGCTCTATCGATGTAACTCAAGATGTTATATGACTGAAAAATGTTACAGGAGAGGGATCTTTTTGAATTTCAAATCATGCCAGATCATAAAAAGGACAATTCAACAGTGCTTTACAAATTTAAAAAGAATAATATGAGATTGATGTAATACAGCACTCAGGTTGAGCACAACGTCATGCTGATTGCAGAATTTATGGACTTGACTTTACGATCATTCAGCGAAAGTTTGACATGTAGACTAGTGAGTGTTGTACATCAATAATTTGTCAATATGTTTTGTGTTTGTATTCTGGTACTAATCCACACAGATTTTGTGATCAGAATTTTAACCAGCTGCAGATCTATGTTAGTAACAAAACTAATTGTAAATTTTTACAATTTATTGTAATTATGGCATGTAATATATAGATTACACTTTTTATGCTCAGATTATGCTTTTTTGCCATGCAGATTACGCTTGTACCACTCGAAGGGTTGGCATATATGTGTTGATGACCAGTCTGAATCATAGTCAGAATAAGAATCGGGATCCTCATCCATTGACTTGTCATCATTACCAGTATCAGAACTAGATGCAGCCTCCAAAGATGAGGCTGTGGTATCCAAAATACAGCTGCCCATATGAAATTAGGTCTGCCGAAAGATGAGTTCCAGTAATGGATTGCTGGAACTGGATCAAATGCCTCCACATCAGCAGAATGCAGCTGAACGGTTAACAGAATTGTTATGGTCTTAGCATGCATCATGTTTCTATATTCCAAGTGAATTCTGTAGCCCAACTATTTTTAAAGCATTTTTTTCATTTGATAGTGTTGTATTTCTTTTGAATAGTTCTTTTTTACATGACTATGTGTTTGGTTTTTTAGCTTCTAGTGGCTTCTAGGCATCCAAATGCCTACGCATGCTGACATTGGGAATTGGAAGTAGCATATGTCATCAGACATCACATAGATGTTGAAGAGTTTTTGACTGAGTTACAAGCGTCTATCAAACGCAGAGTATATGCAAGATATTTATCTTCTCATCTCACACAAATTAACAAGTGATCATCAGAAACAATTCGCCATTATTTAGTTTTCATTTGGTTTATATTATTTCTTTTAATATTATAAAATATACAATTTGTAGATTAAATTTACTCTATATACCTGAAAATACAACTGGTCAGATGGACTGGCAACTCATTTTTTGCCCCATTCCACCGTGAAATTAACTGGCATTTGACCTGTTGGCTGGCGGCAATTTCACACGCTGTCAACAAGGTCAAAGTAGCCAGATATTTTGTCTTGCCTGCATAAGCATGGTGAGACACTGGTATCGCTTTTCTGTCAACATTAAAGTTTTTGCAAGTCAGATATTGAGTGGAGAGATACATTACACAGACACAGGTGAGACATGAGCTTCTGCAGACCAAAAAATTGTTTTACCTACCTTGAACAGGACTCTTGACTCTTACATAGAGTCATGGGTATAAGCATAACAATCTAATATCGAGTCATGGGTATAAACATAACAATCTAACATTGAGTCATGGGTATAAACATAACAATCTAACATCGAGTCGTGGGTATAAGCGTAAGAATTACATCTTCAGATTAAGGTTTTCTTTTCACATCCCATATTCATGAATACTTGCATTTACACAGATGTGTGATGATCATGGGATAATAAATGCATAGAATTTTACTGTTTATTTTTACGGTTGACTTGGTGTGTTTGCTTTATCAATAGATCTAATCAAAGTTGCTGATAGAATTATATTAACTCGATTCCATTTTATTTTTGCCCATCACTCTTCTGCAGGGATATTAAGTTTATGGCTTTATCATTTTCCCCTTCTTTATGTCTTTCCATCATTCCACCTGACTGCTTTTTTATCCACTTTTGTTTCTGGAAAAGAATTTGGCTGAGTCGAATTAGGATTTCAACCAAATTTTCTTAGCTCCCATGGCCAAGAGCAAGGTCAGCTGTGCTTATGGTATTTTGTTGCCTTCATCTTGCATCGTACGTTTTGTGCATCTGTCAACATTTACCATATTTTCAACAACTTTAAAATTTCTGAGCCAGATTTAATCCAACTTTGCAGGATTGCTCCTAATGATATGCTTTGTCAATGGTTTGGGTTTTTGGGGTGGTGGACTTTGGATGGGTGGTCTCACTGAAAGCCATTCTATTTTCGTAATAAGCAAAAGTACAACTCATTTTAAATATCCCTTCCAAAACTACTTTTCAAGTCCAGATATTCCTAATGACATACTCGGCAGTTTATATTTTTCGGAAGCATTCTAGCAACCATTTTTTCTTCCATAGCATCCAGATGAAAAATCCATTTTTGACACCTGCAAATCCAGTGGGCCAAAGTGTAGGAATGGTCCTTGTGACTTGTTATACCACTGTTGTTTTATGGCCGTTATCAGAAAATATGGCAATAACATCATACTTTACATACAGGCATTGCCCATCGGTACAACAGATGGATATGGCATTGATGGCAGTCATGAAGTATTGGTCAAATAAACAAATCATGAAGAATTTTGGGGGTTTTAATGGCACTTTCAAAACATTCTTGACTATATCATGCTGAGAAAATGGGAGCTACGTGTCTTTCCCAAGGACACACCAAGGCAGCCGACACGGGCTGGCCAAGGCAGTTATAGAACCTGCGACCCTTGGATTTTAAGTCTGACACTCTACCAACAGAACTACTGTGACTCAATTAATGAAAAAGGTAGATCCTATTTTTGTTAGCACAATGTGTCGAGAGAGTGTCATTTCAATTATCTATGAATAATACTTCTCTGAAATTTGCTTGTAAAGCAAACACAAACAAAATGAGGGTTAAATACACAGCCCTATTACAAAACATACGATTTGGAGTGCTGTCAGAATTAAGATTGAGGAATCTTGATCCAAATTGTTGGAACTGGTATTATTTTTTTTCTTCTTATAGTGGAAATTATATCTGGAATCTAAATCAGTTGATTCTTAAGATTATTATATTACTAATAGAAGATGTGAGAGAAATTTGTTCTTCTAGTCATCATTATCATTCTTCTTCTTCATCATCTTCTCATTATTATTATTATTATGTGATGTTGCATGTGTATAGATTCTCCAAAAGCACACTTTAAAACACATTCATTCGAAGTGTTCCCAAAACCACAGCTACCAATCTCTTTCATACATAGCGTGGTGTTGTGTTAATAAAAACCGCAAGAGGAACTTTTTGGGTCATGTATGTTAAGTATCACAAATGCAGAATAAGTGATTGTCAAATTAACAAGATGTTTCTTTTTCCGTATAAAGTTTAAAAATGTAAGAATGTACTTCATCCCAGTAATTACTTTTCTTTTGTTATATCTGCCAAAATTTGGCACTGCTATACCAAATGAAGTAAAGCTAAATATAATAGAATATGCATGTGGGTAATAGATGTGTATATATAACACCAAAATTACCATGCACATTATATCAAATACTACTTTTCTTCACGAAAAATAGCATACTAAATCTTTACATTTTGAATTCATATATGTCCTACAACATCTATGGAGGTGTGCGGAATGTAATATGGACATCTTGGGGACTGACGACCATTTCATTTATTTAATGGGGGGGGGAGGCGCAAGGGTCTGGGTTTTTTTGGGGGGTATATAATTTCCAGCTTCCATATAACTTGAAAAAAAAATACTTGCTCTGATTTGTAAAAGAAAGAACTAATTATATCCGTTATATTTAAGAAACAAATATTATATAGAGGCAAAAGGAGAAAAAAAATATCTAGGTTCAAAAGAAAATTCACCCCCTCCCCCCACTCTTCCGCCGGTAAATGGACAGAAAGTCACAGGAAAAAAAGTCACAGACAAAATGACACAAATACACATAGGACAGAAAACCACAGGACAAAAAGCCTCAGTTTGAATTATCATAGTAATGGAGGACAAAAAGTCACAGGACATAAAGTCACATTCTATAATTATTACTATTAATGATTACAATAAATTGATGGCTTCACAGGAAAAGGAATATTGTTTTGCAACTGAAGTCTTAAGGGAAAATTTTAAAAACAACTAACATTGAGATCACTAAGGCTTCTGTTTGACAGGAAAAGGTAGTTTTTATAAGAATATACCAGTAAACTTTTCGTTTTTATCTCTAATTACTTTTCAAACAAGTATGTAAATAAAATGAAACCATTTTTTTTGCTAATTGGCTTTACTTTCCATAGTTTCAAATATGGGTATATGAGAAGAAAGAGAAAAAAAACACCATGTGTTTGACTGAAAAAAAATATAAAAATCCAAGGTTTTTGTCAAGGAAATCATTTCAAAATGGAAATCATCGCATTCAACAAGGGTGGTTCTAAACTCTGTTTTGAAGGTTACATAAGACCAAGCAATGATCGAAGTCCAGCACTGTGTGTAGAGGTAGTTTGTCCACAGACTTGCAATACCAAAATCCAATTCCAGGAAAATCATGCGCCTGACGAAACAACTGCAAAGCTAGCAAAAACACGCAACAACATGAGAGAGAAAGCTTTGTTAAGTCATGATGCACCCAGTCAGATTTTTGCAAAATGTTTATCAGCTGTACTGATTGTATTTCGTGCAGGGAGATCATTCCAGAGTTTCTTTATGATGTTACTATGAAAATTCGACTGACAACAGCTGTGCACCAAGAATTATCAGACTATGACTTTATTAACCATTTAAATTAAATCATTAATAAACTTTTGCATTAGTAGTGACAGTTACAACAATATGATCATTTTATTAGTACAATCTATACTCTTGTTTTGTTTTTGTTGCAGCCTGTTATAAAATATCCTGAAAATATTAAAAAATGATACAGCTGATACTTTGTTTATTATGTTAATATCTCGAAGAAGCTGCAATTAATTGTCATATAAAACTTGCAACATTACAAAATTCAAAGTGTTACTTTATGTCCTGTGACTTTTTGTCCTACATGTCTCTCAAAGTAGTGAAAACTGAATGCGTGACTTTTTGTCCTGTGACTGTCTGTGACTTTTTCTAAGTGATTTTTTGTCCTGTGACTATCTGTCCTACATTCACTTCCACCACTCCCGAATCAGTGAAGGTGTATGGGATTCAGGACGGTTATAACATTCAGTACACCCCAGTAAGTTGTCATGTAATAAATAGATTATCTCATAAATCTGACATCAACTTATTTGTTGAAAGAATAACACAAAAAGAATCTCTTAGCTAAAATTGTTTCACAGACGATTGTTACAAACAGCGCGCTAGTTGTAGCAGTTGCCTCCCTTGTGCCGAAAAAAATCCCTACTAACAACTCGGAAATAAGCAGTTTAATTAAAATGTAGCATTCTTTGAGGGATAAATTTCATCTAAACCACACATTGACTCATTTCTATATACTATAAAATCGTTTTTTATATTTGGATCATAAATTTTATATTTGTATTTTATTCTTTGAAACGGAGGATGTCCACTATTCGTTTTCATTCAGTTGTATATTGCCAATCGTAGTGTGAACTTACTTACACCCCCGCTTTTAAGTCGCATGACCAAGTTATGAACTTGTTTGAATTCTTACACCCTGCTATAATAATTTTTAACAGAAATACTGGATTGTATGTCTGGATAATTGACCAATCATATTCCTATAATTTTGTTTATAATGTAATAAATAGTGCTACTCCTGTCCACCCGTCACATCGCGTCCAGACACGAATTTCGTTTCCGCTCAACAACATTTGAAGGAATTCATGGATTTAAGCTAATTTCAGTTGGAGGCTTTACCTTAAGAAGGCTTTGGTAGGGTTCAATTTTCACCATTTTCCAACAAAATTTCACGTAATTATGATCTCTGTTTGACTTAATGTAGAACCTCTATGTTCAAAAAATCGTATATACCAACACTTACCGACTCCTGGAATAATGTACTCCAATCCACAAGAAATTGTTTATCGATACTAACCTTGAAAAAACAAATTAACGAGCGCAAAAATTTCCGTTCTGAGTTATTTAGCATTTGGTAATAGGCAAGCTTCTGTTCGTTTAAGTCGGCTAATACACAAATGTAGTTCGATAAATTAAGATTTATTTAGATGTAATATAATCCTTCCTGTTCTTGTTGATTTCCAATAGAAAACAAAAATCGTTTTCTTTTTGAATGCAGACGGTTTTATAACGCAAGAAATTAGCTTTATCAGATTATCAGAAATGAATATTAATATTGATTCTGATACACTTTTATTTGGCAACGAACTTTGCACAGCAGGAAAAAAAAACATTCTGCTACAAAAAGAAATGCAGAAATTTGTTATTAACACAGAAAGATTCTCAAACCTATGATCACTTTTTTTGTTCCATTATGACTACAGTTAAACTTTTGCGTACCGTACCACACCAAATACTATCCCTCCGCTCTTACCCTTCCTTCGTCCCTCTCATTTCATTACATGTATGTACGTCACCTGTCTTGACTATTTCCACAACTCTTGCCAGCATGCTTATTCATTAATTATTTATGTTTATAATGGACAGAAACTTGTAAGTTGAAAAACTTGTTTCCAATCCTTTTGCCCTGGATACATAATTGTGATCTTCTTGGCAGTAAAATATGTTTAAACAAACAAACTTAGTACTTAGTCCTTCAATTTCAATTTCATTTTCGCTCAGTAACTTTTGAAGGACTCCATCGATTCAGACCCAATTTGATATCAGGCTTTATATTTAGAAGATCTAGGACAAACTTAAATTTTCGCCATTTCCCTCAAAATTTAACGGAGTTATTTCGCCTGTTCGACATAGTACTTTGCCCTTCAGTTGCATCAGAATTTTGTTTATGCTCAATGCAAGAACTTGGTATGAGGCTTTACATTAAAAACACTCGAGCCAAGTTCGAATTTCATTTTACGCCTACAAAATTGTACTGAATTATGTCCCTTGTATTTTTTAATTTGATACGTAAAAAGAAAAATGTAAGTTTAATTTGATGACCCAATGTCCCGTCTGCATTATTGACAAATCTCTTGCATATCATAGCAATATGCATGAGAGATTTGTGGCCGTGAAAAATACACAAATGCTCTTTCTGAATACGTTCTGTTGCGAAAATTGATCTGAATTGAACAGCACTATTAACGTTTTTAGTTGATGCATAATGCACCTAGTATCAACACATTTATCAAGGCTCTACTTCGTTCTAAACATTTGAAAAATAAACTACCAATAGACAACCGGCACCTTATCAATTTCCCTCATTCTAATTACATATATCAATCACAATGTCGTTACTGTCAAGATCATAAAGCCTATAATATTCATACTTTTGGATTGACATACTCACAGGCGGACGGACAGACTGGCATATTGATGGTTATATAAATAGATACGCATACCTTCGGCTTCTTGCATCAACTTATTCCCGCTACAATCAGCATACGAACAATTACATTCAGGTGCATTTGTTTTTCTTCAAGATTTGCATCCAATGCATCTCCATGTCAACCGTTAATAGAATGCAGTTTACATGAAAACAACTGACAGCAGCCTCGCAATTTTATTTAACAAAAGCTGATGACAAGATTCTTTAAATCACAAAGCTAAGAATTTAAGAAAAGAGACAAACTTCTGTGTATATGAAGATTAGTAATTCATTAAACTTTGCAACAAATCATCTATGTCACAAGAATAGAAGTGGTACTTTAGAAAAGTACCAAAGAGGACGCGAGTGAAATATTGCATGACATATAATTTCAAACCAGATGAAACGTTTTTCTCTTCTTTCACGCTTCTAAGTGGATACGAAATTGAAGGTATGTGCTATGAATGAACCAACAGGAAATTCTGTTGAATGATGTCTTGCCTGCTTCGATTGTATAGTACATAATCCAAAACCTTGGCGTAGCTAGTTTAGAAATAAAAGTACATTATTATAACCACAATTTACTTTTTATGGGTGTTAAAATAAGTGACAACTGTGAAATTGCATGACCATGCGTGTAACAGTGTCTAGGAAACTGAGCTACATGCGATAAAGAGTGTCTGGCGTACTTTGCTAAAGCAATTATGATCGCTGTATATATCTAACTACAATAGGTGAGAGAGAGAGAGAGAGAGAGAGAGAGAGAGAGAGAGAGAGAGAGAGAGAGAGAGAGTAAACTTTCACTCCGTAGCAATTTTCAATGACACAATAAAATGATTTGTTTTATCTATTGCTTTAAAATTATGGATCAAACTACTTTACTCCTTGGAGAATAAATTACTGTGCAGTGAAACGATTTAATCCCATCGGCGACAGCAGTAAATAGTATTTTATTAACATAGAAATAACGTGAAAGCATTTCGAAGTCCACCCGCTATTCGCATCTCAAATTAATCATTGAGGCGTCATGTGACCATATTACTCATAGTCATGCTCTATTTTTAGACGGTGAAACCCCTACACGTCACGTACGTGTAAACTAGCCCTTCTTTTAGCGCGATTGTCGTCTATTTTTTAACAATGAACGCAATTTTAATTTCACTATTTTTCGACATTTTTAATCGGACAGAAAAAAAACAAATTCAGCGTACAAAAATAAGAAATTTATAAAACAGTGCTCTTGAAGTGTCGCCACTAATTTTAGCTGCTAACATTAATTATGAAAATTTGCACAAATCTATTTTGAGCCGACCCTATAATGTATCCGATGTATTTGCGCAGACGCTATAAAATCCATGTCTGACTGAAGAAGAGTCTCCAAGGGGCAAATAAGATCAATGTGTTTGAAACAGAGTATTATTAGTTTCCTTTTAGAGCATGCATGTTGCTTCAAAGCTCTTGCCTTCTTCGTTTCGGCTGATCCCCCGCCCACCCCATTGTGTATGCGCCGGAAGCGGAAAGGGGACATGATATCAGTGATAAAAATAGATTACTGTTTTGTATACTGCTTTTTACTTCGAGATAGACAGGTACACTGTTCTGCTATTATAACATTAGTTTGTCTTGCATCAAGGTGTGAGAGAGAGTCCAATATTGGCAAGAATGACAAATGAACTGTCGTCTGCCACACTTCCCTCAACCAATTTTATAACTGATCAGAAAGGTTCATCAAGTCATTGAAACAGTTCCATTTGAATAGCTGCTGTGATTATATGTACTTCGCGTGTTTACTTCCTAACAATATGTCAACATAGTCAAACTGAGAAGGCAGCTTGGAAATGCGGACTCGTGATCACGTCGCGGGTTTGACCCGTGCCGTTGTCGTTGTTTTGTGTTTTAGAGCAACGGGCGTAACTTTGCTTGCTTCAGTTTGCACAGGTTTCTAATTGGGCACCAACTCTGTTGCCGGAACAGACTGTCTGAGCCTGGTTTCAGCCTCGTTTTGAGTCGTCATCCGTGTACTTTTTTATGTCAATAAAAATGGATACATTTATAATGAGAAGGCGAGATATGCTCACTCGGGCAGTAAAATTTCACAAATTTATGTTACTTTTGTTTCAGAGTGGGTGTTGCAAACTTCCTGGAAATCAAGCTTATAAAAAGGATTTATTGCAGATAAAACAATCTGTGGTGACAGTGGCCTTTTGGGAGAAGAAAGGAAACTATTTGCTTCCAATGAAAGAACAACAAATTCTGATTAATTCATATAATGAATCATGACCATGATACGAATAGGGATGAAATGATTTGTCGGAAAATCGTGGTGCAGACAACCTGTGTTTCACTAGATCCTGCGAAAGCGAAGGAATGTCTGAACCCATGACGCTACAGTCTGGATACAAAACGATGTCAAGGTGAAAAGTTACATGGAACATTGTATTTTGTGCATTTTGGATATGCATAACATCCTAAATAAAATTAGATGAAATAATACACAACTAGAACTAGAGAAAATAAGAAAAATTTCTTAATTATATCTGTTTTCAAAATCACCATACACAGTTATGTACATGTTGGGAGGTCACTGCTATCATTCTAAAGTTATTGCATTTCGTTGGGAACAACATAATTTTCTCTGAGAATCTTCTAGTTACTAGTGTTAGTTTCGTGGTGGCAAAAAAAGTTTTCACCAAATTGTGCTATTTAAGATATATTCTCTGTTGTATGCTCTATATTGAACCGCCATTGCTAAACAATTTTTTTATTTTTATTTTAATTTTTTATATTATTTGTTTTTGTTTTGTTTGCTATTTATTTTTATTTTTTATTTTCTTACATTTTTTTATTACTTTTTTGAACTTTTGAACACTTTGGAAAGATTTACTAACAAGAGTCGTTTAAAATCGACACATTTACAGTTTTTGTTTTCTTAAAGTAGAAATACAGCGGTTTGTTCAGGTTTTGCCTAAATAAATGTCTCCAGCATTCAATGCGCGCTCAAGTTCTTAATCGACTGATACAAATTTTGTGAAACTGCAGATGGTTCAATAGACATCTTTTAAAAGTCCATGTCAAACTATCCCAGAGGGATTTTCTGTTTCGCAATATGTCATAAATAATTGACACAAGACCATGAAATCTAAAATTCAATCAGAACATATCTCACATGACTCAGTATAACCGAATCGACTTCCAGAATGAATGGCCAAGAAATCGACACGAATAGCATCATCTTCCAGCAAAAAAAGTGTGGCCATGGGATACATGACATCCAACACATAACTAGTGTGTATCTAATAAGTGTTTGAATATTGTGATTACTGGCTGGTTGAAAACGTTTATTTTATTGTAGTATTCAAACACTGCAGTATTACACACATACACACACATATGTATATATATATATATATATATATATATATATATATATATATATATATATATATATATATATAACATGGCTTTTAAAGTGTTGGTATAAACGAATTTGATATACCATTACTGTTGGTATATCAAATTGTGATTCGCACAGAAGACTATCTGCTTCTGTACTCTGTAGATCAGTAATGAATCTCCACTTATTAATCATTAATAAAATAAGAAAACCACAAGAAACAGTTGGCCGACTATCAATCCTTGCATACAGTAACGACCGGGGATTAAACCCTGGATCCTACAACTGCGGAGCAAGTCTTGTTTCACTACACACACAGACCACACATTCACCTGTAGGGCATTTTCCTACCCTTGCGTCTTTTTTAACAATATACAATCCTCAGAGTGGTATATTCACTTCCGGACGCATGAGTCAAAAAAAGGCAATGCCCGTCTTCAAAATAGTTTGTGATGTAATAGTATTTATTGAAAGCTGAATCCGAACTTAACAGTAAAGATTTTCCCTTGAAGAGAACAAATCTGACAGGGCGCGCTACTCTATTTGAATCCGTAAAATAGTCAGATTGGGGGTTGTTGTTGTTCTTTCTGTTGTTTTTTTGTTTTGTTTTTTTCTTTCAGGAAGGGTTCGGGAACGAAACAATTTCACACTTTTAATTGTTTCAAAGATTGCGATAGATCTAATGTGTGCTCTGTATTGATTACCATTATTATGCATCATTCGTGGTTACTCTGGTACACGTGCGTCGATTGCAATTTCAAATAAAAGATCCCACACGCCATATTTCAGTCTTGGGTATTTCAAGAAAATTTTATACCGTAACGAAACCTCTGTTAGTGAACCAGTATCACATGAATGGTATCACATGAATGGTATCACACTGAATACTGCAAATACTCACTTATAAGCAGAGTTCAACTGTAAACAACATAGACCCTGACCTGCCGTCGCATAGTGCGCCGGCAGAGCAGGGTCTGCGTTGATTGTTCTACTGATTACTCCTAACAAACTGCATAGACCTAGATCTGCCGGCGCATTATGAGTAACAGATCGAGGTCTTTGCAGTTTGCAGTTGGAGTCCACTTATAAACGATTATATACGGTACCCCATCATCTTAACAATACCACCGACAAAATATTACAAGTAAATTTGTAAGATCGACGGTGAAATTCGGTGTCAATGCGATTAACTGCTGCATAACTTTATCGATAAAAAGAAGTTCCGAAATTTAGCTTGTACAAATAATGCTTCAAATTGTGTATTTTGTCAAATTAGTTATTGTTTTAAAACGAAAATTAAGATATGTTTATTTTTTTTAACACATTTCTTGCGCGGATTGATACAGTGAACATTGTTGGGGTGGGGATACTGTAGAAACAACACATCGGTCACATCCGACAGATTTCAGAGTGTAACATCTTTAAACAAAAGATTCGAATGATTGTGAGTTTACTTGTATTGAATTTAGTTCTTTATTTTATTAATTTCTGCATTCAAACGCGAAATGTTGGCCTTGGCAAGCTTGCAGTCTAGTTCAGTAACAGACTCTGCGCCCAATTTCGATTATCATTTAATTTCGGTTTGCAACCAACACTCATCAATGTCCGATTTCTACATCGTTTTCAAGCATGTTTATGGTTGTGTTGTGAGTTAGAATCGCTACTTGAACAAATGTATTAACATATTTAACCAAGGGTTTTTCCTACAAATAATGTGTCCGTTTTTCGTAGGGTGTAAAAGGCATACGATACTGTATGGGTGACAGAATATCGAATAGCAAAAGTTCATGTAAGCTCAGACACTAATAATTTGCAGGATTTATGTGGAAAACTGATTAAAAAAGTTAATACTTAAAACCTACTTGTTGTTGTTTGTAGTCTTGACACAAATTAAAAATCTGTTCATCCTGAGAGAGAGAGAGAGAGAGAGAGAGAGAGAGAGAGAGAGAGAGAGAGAGAAGAAGAAGAAGAAGAAGAATGAAATAGGCCTAAATATGGAAATACATATTTGAATAACATATATAAAGACAGATATACTTCCTAAATGGGAGAAGAAAATACATGTAGTTCCAAAAGTGATATCTCCACTGTGGCGATATAATTTTTCTCCCACTGATATATTTCAATATCTCATTATAAAATATACAATAAAACGCACATCTGACTGCGAACAAGGTACATCCTCATCTGCCGTCGCATATAGACCGATCTTGCTCCGTGTCGAAACATTATTTTTTTTGTTTGTTTTTTTTATTTTGTTGGTACTATTCGTCGTTTACTATCCTTTTTTTTTCTGAATAAACAGTGATAGTCAAATAGTCAAAACCTATTCAGAGAAGGAGCGAACTCGGTCAACCGTCGCATAATGCACATCGATATGTTAGAGCCAACGCAACGGCGGGTATTTATTAAATTTCACACTAATTACGATCCCAACAATGATTTTGTTCATCGACCAATTTCAGCAGAAAAGAATCAAAAATAAGTCTTTGCGGCCGAGAGTTACTTTTATTACTTCCGCAGATGCCATATCATTGAGTGGATGCAGCTATATGTCTTGTCATGGAGAAATATCAGAGAATGGTGAATCCAAGAAAAGAAAATAATAACAATAAAAATAAAAAAAACCATAACAAAAGAACACAAAAATCATTAGGCTGAAAACCCGACGGACTACATTTATCTATTAACCGCCTTTTATGTAATTAGTCGTGGACTAAAAAACAAGTAAAAAAAAAGTCTATTATCTTACTACATTACATATCAACAAAAATTCAGTGTAGATAAATCAGCTATTCTACCTTACTTTAATCTCGCACGCATCAAGGTATCGGTTCAGAGTTTTAATGCTGGGTCTCCAAGCATGGGCGTCTGCAGGAGTTGTTGTTTTTTTTTTTTTTGAGGGGGGGGTGGGCAAAGATAAAATCAAAGGGATATATATATATATATATATATATATATATATATATATATATATATATATATATATATATATATATATATACTGCACAATGGGTTTTTAACAAATCCGATGGGGGGGGGGGGGAGGAGGGCAACTGCCACTCCACTCACCTCCTCTGGATGCTCATGTCTCCAAGTTTCTTTTCGTTTCTCGCTAAAAATACTATTCTTTATAAATATTCGCAAATTATATAATTTCATATTAAGACAAATAATTTCATCAAAGACAATGATAGAGATGATAACTAAATCTTAAGCTGTTGGCTCCGTTATCGTCTTGCTTCAAGATAAAGGTGTCCACGGAGCTGACACGTGTCAGTTAGCGGCACACCTGAGGTATTTCCCACGTGGAAAGGAGATGACCATTCTCACTGGCTAAAATAGACGTAATAGTACAGTACAGCATTACACCTTTTTAAAATAAGAAACATGGAGTTACTCTATGTCGTTCTGGTGGTCTGTTTCCTATTCTACAGATCGACCAGTAACCTAAAATTTACTCTCGCTTCTGTGATCATTTTGGTAAGTTGCACATCTCTCTCTCTCTCTCTCTCTCTCTCTCTCTCTCTCTCTCTCTCTCAAACACTCTACCATTTAATTTTTTTACCAGACAAGTCCTCCTTTTCGATTCCTTAAATCTCCTCTTTCTCTCATATATATATATATATATATGTGTGTGTGTGTGTGTGTGTGTGTGTGTATGATCCAAAGGTCAGGGGACACTGTGTCCCTCACCCTCTAGATTTGGGGGACACAGCATTTTAAAGGGACAAAGGAAAATTTTAGTACATAATGCATTAGATGTCCTAAAAAAAATGAGATAATCTTATTTGCATTCGACAGTTTTGCCACCTCAACTTCCTCATATTTCCGTGGACATTTAAATTATTGCAATAAACGTTTTATCATGTGATCAAGTAACTCATGAAAACATTAACATGTTTGAATATCTGGTTAACCTGAAATGAACTGCACCATGGAATTTTCCGTCCCGGATCTTGCTCTCATTTAACTTTAATGTTCATTCATTATCTACTAGCATTTATTATAATAAATACCTATGTTTTCTTAATTACTTTTCTTTTAAAAGTATTAAATCATTACTCAAATGACAAATTGTGTGTTTGCATAAATTAGTACCTTTTTCATCAATTCAGCCTGAGAATAAATTAAATCTTCACTGCCGTAGGTGTGACTTTAACCTTGAAAATATGTTACAAAAGCGGCGGTCAAAGACTTTAGCAACTCGGCCGACTACCGCAAACCTTGAATGTTTTCACTGCCAGATTAATTGTTTTGAAATGGATATTCATTGCCATCTTACATGTTTTATCACTTTTAGCCACTTTGACCATTGCTAGCGCCAACATAGACGTGGATGCACATCCGCGAAGTAAAAGTTTGGTTTTTTGGGGGGTTTTTTCCTACCAAAAAAGCGCGCCCAGAGGCGCACAGGGTCAAGATTTGGGGGACATAGGCCAAAAATTTGCGTTCTAGGTGCAACACTGTAACCCTACTTGAACGATCTTTGCCGTTTTCGATTGCATGCAAGTAAAGGGAAACACATACTACTTTGCAGTTACAATAGCTCAAACATTATTGCTTTGATTTTTGCTCAAATTTGAGTTTTTTCTTACTTTTTCTTTGTGAAATTAGACTCTTAAATTTAATAATTTTTTTATACATTAGAGATGATTTTCTTATGTAAATGAGTGTGGGCGGGGCTTAGAACAAATTTCGGAAACGTTTATTAGGTTGCAGCAACCAATATTGGCCCAATGCAAACGAGAGAGAAAGCGTCTATGCTGTTAGTAACACTGAGTATTCTTAAAACTGGATCTGAAGGCCTCAATAGATGTTGTGCGTACTTTATGTTGGTTCCACTCAATAACAGCTCTCACAAAACGGAGTGTTTATATTGTTCTGATCTGCTGCAGTCCACTTTAAAACATATTGTGTGCCTTTTCACTGAACGATCCACCACATTATTGGCAGCGTGGTTGTCTAAGTTCTTAGCCTTGATTGATCGTTTTGGTCTTAGCGGGGTCCAGTAGTCCCGAAGAGGCATCACCAGCATCAACCATCCTACCACTTTGTGCTTTCTCCAACTTATTTTCATCAGACTGACTGTATGGGTCCCAGATGAATGATCTGTATACCAAGATTTATCCTACAAGGGATAAATACACAGTACGTTTGCTTTGCTGGGGGCAGCTACTTAAAATTCAACGAAGAAAGTCTAAGAGAAGTTAGCCTTTTTAGCTATATATGTTATGTGCATTGATCGTTTTAAATCTTCTGAGAGTTGTACACCAAGATATGGATTGGTAGGGACCTGTTGTAGTATTACAGTCTAAAGTATAGAAGTATTGAGTATCTTAAATCCATTTTATAACATTTCTTGGCACTGATACGCATACACCAGTTTTTAGCCCATGACTCTACCTACTTTAGGTTGTCTTGCAAATTTAATATGATCTTTCAATGCCTTTTTATTGACGACAGAGTAGGCAATCGTCAGCAAAAAATCTGACTTTAGATATTACAGAGTGTGGCAAATCATTTATATGGTACATGAACAATAGAAGACCCAGCTCGGCACCTTGTGGTACTCCAGAGTCAATTGTATCAGAGGATTCATATTAAGTACTACTTGAATCGTCCGTTTATTGAGAACATGTTTGATCCATGAATTTTGTTCAGCAGTTTGCTAGGTGGTGCAGAATCAGATGCTGTATTCAAGTCGAGAATAGCTACATCTTCTTGTTTGCAATTCTCGACAGATTTTAGGAAAATTATTGTAACCTGATCTGAAACCATATTTAAGTTAAATAAGAACTTGATTTTCTTCGAAATGAGAGTACAGTTTAAGGTGCAGACAGTAGGTTGTAGTACCTTAGGAAGTTTAGTGATACGAGCCTATAATTTTCCAGAAGATTTTTATTACCTTTCTTGAATATAGATGAATTGCTGGCACTAAGCCAGTCGTCTGGTAAATGGCCGGTGTTAAGTGAACTTTGATAGATAACACTTAAGCTGAAAGAAATTTTGGCTTCACATTTGTTTACGTTCTGACCTGCAAGATTTATGCCACCCAATATGTTGGCGAAACAACTGACCTTTTAGGAAAGGAATTAACAGCTACAAAAGCAACTAAATAACAAGGTCAACACAAAACTCGCCAATCATTTCAACTCGGCTGGACACGCTGTCCAGTCCTTCGAAATGTTACCCATTAAGTCAAAGCACACATAGACTGATAATGAACGTGTCCTAAAAAGAGAAATATTAGATACTGCAGATGCGAACACATGGAAAATTTGGTTTAAAAGAAAAGTTATAGTGCATAAGTTTTGTGTTTAATCAACCGCGCGTCCGTTTCTTTCCTACCTGTTTCAGTTTGTTCAGCTTCATTCTTCTCTAGTGGTATAATCTTATTATTATTATTATTATTATTATTATTATTATGATTATTATTATTATTATTATTATCAAGTCTTTCCATCACTTTCCCTTGTAATGTAAATACATTCATGTCTTTGTTCCTCTTGTTGAAGTTATGTCTGGCATGTAAAATCTAGAAGCAAAAAATATGTCCTCTTTAGATGGCACCCATTCCTCATAATGACGTAGGTAAGCAGGTTACGCTAAGCAGTATAGCTCTGCCATACTTCTAGTTTGCATAAATACTAGTTTCCTCAATGCACCTAATACATAGATGTCAGGTCTAATTTCAGACATGTAGTTAATTCTTCTATTCTGTAATTTTGTTCTTTATCTTTATTTCTTTACCTTTTCATCATTTTGGACCGTTTTGCTTCTGTATGCCATGATGTGAATATGTATTGTTCTACGCGGGTGATTATGTGTCTTTGTGTATCTTCTTTGTTGTCCCCTGAGGAAGACCTTCATTCCAGCGAGAAGATCCCAATTCCACTGAAAACTTTTTTTTAAAATAAGCGCATGTACTTGCTACTAAGATTTCAGTACTTTTACTTTGTCTTGCATGTCCTTCTTTCACATCTAAATCGTACCTATATAACTATCATCGTTGCCACGTTGTAGGCGTGACAAAAGTTTAAAGGATACTTCTGTTAGGGATAGTTATTAATAATATTGACCAAAATTATATGTAAAGAACTGTTTGAGATATAGAGCAAATGGTTTGTTTTTTTTTTGTTTTTTTTCAAGTTAATATGTTAAATATTCAGAACATGTCATGTTCAAAATGGATGTTACCACAGTAGCAAAGTACAAAACTAAATGATGTTTTTCATGTATCTTCATGGTATTTAGAAATAAACGGATGTATTTAATTCGTTTTCTACTGCAAAGTCAAATCAACTATAATGAAGCAGTTTTATACATTTTTACATTAGTTTAGCAATCGAAAAACTGTATTTAGTTTCTTTAGTGTACAAAATAAACATTATTTTAAAAATATTTATTTGTGTTTCTGCTTGAACAATTTTCTATGGACGTTATAGTATAAATGGAATTTTTGCTTACCTCTAAAATGTTTTTCTTTGAAAGCACCTTTTAGTGTTTTTTCTTTGTTTTATATCACGGAAGGCAGTGTTTACTTATGTGTTGTGATGTCCAGATTGAAAACAAGGTCTAAATGTTGACTTCAGTTCAATGAATAAACAATATCGTGCCAAAAGATCTGAAACCCAGGCAACTAGATAGAATAACGACAGTTAAATGTACCAATGGCACACGCTATAACCAAATACAGCAAAATATAAATTTTAAACTCAATTAAAACCTGAAATCATTTGTAAAAAATGAACAGCCTAATTTCTCAGTAAAAATGTCCTCTTTTTGGACGTTAATAACTGATTAATGATAAGTCGTAATTTTAAAATGACACTGGTTTCATTCGTTAAAAATGTAACGTTAAGATTAAAATACAATATAGCCTCCAAAGCTTTGTATACCATTTGAGTATATTAATATCATACTTATATGTAATAAAATTTCCCCAAATCATCATACCATCTCCTTAAAGATACGCTGAACAGGCAAAAAGATCTTTAGTCATGCTGATGTTTTAAGGCCATCCTGCAGTGGCATAGCAAGAAATTCTGCCCCCCCCCCCCCTGCAAAACTTAATTCTGCCTATCACCACCTTTTGAAAAAGTTTTGTTTGTCTTGTGGCATTTGTATGCTCCACTGAGCCTGCTCCTTCACACCCCCCCCCCCCCCCCCCCCCCCCCGGCAGTAGTTGCAGGGGTTGCCTGGGCGGTTGCAACGCAAGTGCTCTACTGGTTTGTAATTTAGTGACCAGCAAAAAATTAAATATTTCAATGATGCTGAACCCGTGTATTATAGCATAAGAAAACTTGTTATACATTGTTATGGTATTTTATTTTATTTTTGCCTTGTATTCATTAGGAAGCTTCGCTGAAACAAACTCATAGCTATAGGTACAAGTATAGTTGTCAATTTCAATTAAGCAACGTATAGTTTATTGTTGTTGTTTGTAAATCCCGCAATCGGGTATGTGCCATTTCAAAAAAATCCATACCTGGGATCATAATTGTTTCACTGAAAAAACAAGAAATCAAAATGCTTTTCTCATATATGACAGGCATAACACAAATGTCCAACATTTCTTGGCATTTATATTTTGATCTGGTTAAAATCTTCCCTTTATGATTCACCACTTTCCCACAAAATATGTTTTTAGCTATATTTCAGACGTCGAGATGAAATCCTTAAACAAAATTATTAACACCACCCGTCAATCGCAATAGGAATCAGGCATAGCGTTTCTCAGCTATGAATTACTGCAAAAATAAACAACATCCAGGCCTTTTTAATATTCTAAAGTAAAAATTATTGAAATAATGAAAATTAGTTTCCTCTCTAAGGAGAATATGACGAAGAAAAAATATGTTTCCATGAAGTGAGATTAAGATTTGATTGTTTTGCCAATCTTCGATGAAATATCTACAAAGTGTCTTTGAGTTATACATTGAGTGATGCTTGTTTTCTTCGTATGTTTCCAATGGTAACAGTGTTTGATACAATGCTAAAGCGTCAAGTGCCACCTTGTATCAAGTTGGATTCAACAGTGCTGTCTTGTTATGCACGTTACATACGATAATCTTTTCTGTGACAAAGAAAACCCTGTAGATTCATGAACAGCGTTTCTGTGACAAAGAAAACTATGTAGATTCCTGAACAGCGTTTCTGTGACAAAGAAAACCCTGTCGATTCCTGAACAGCGTTTCTGTGACAAAGAAAACCCTGTAGATTCATAAACAGCGTCTCTGTGACAAAGAAAACTATGTAGATTCATGAACAGCGTTTCTGTGACAAAGAAAACTTGTCATCGCTTCTCCTCCCACGCCGCTTTGAGGATTTTAATTAAACCATTTGACTATAGTATTTTGACAATGGATTCTGAATCGTACCCAGTAATAAATCTCAGAAACTAACAACATGCCACATCTCAAATGTATATAAGAATATTATGTCAATTCCATACCTTACAGATTTCTTTCATTCTTGCCAATATTCAATGCTATTGCCTTGTTTTTGCAAAAAATGAGAAACTGAACGGCGTCTGTAATGTTGACGCGCCATTGCTGCACTAGTCTATGTTTACGACGTGGGAGTGCGCAGCTTCCGGCTCTTCGGCAAAATTCCGGGAGAGTCTGATATGAGTTGTGTCCCTTTTAAGCCTTGATGAGTAATTCCCCTTAGTTCATTTCATTGTATGCAAAAATTGAGGATAGAAATATAGAACGTCGATGCAGATTATCCTTGTGTAAAGAATGTTTGCACTTTAAGAAGAGACAAAAACAGTATCATTATTAAAGAAATTAAGGTATAACGTTATGAAATTTTAAAATTGTAAAATTTGCAATGATGGTATTTTTACAATCACCTGTTTTCGAGTTTCGTTAATTGGTTATATTTACATTGATTTGGTTAGCTTTTTTGACTTATCAAGCAGCATACTCTTCGCTTTTTAATTTAAAAAATATATTTCCTTATTTGCGAGTTGGTCCATGCATTATTCTGAAGTGTTAAAATTCTTTTATAATATATAGAATTAAATGATATAACTCGTCTAGTCAATAATTTATTTAGCTTTTGCTTATGAGAAACATGGGGCTAAAATTTAACACTCACACACTTGCAAAATGGGAGTTAATTGTGGAAAATGCCTTCAAAAGATTTTAAGCTGTTGCATAATTTTGTCAGTGCTAAATTTTCAAGCAAGCAATTAGAAAACGGCCTTAAAGTATTCCAATTCAGCAAAATACATATAATTGCATGGATACCTGTACCATGAGATATGCTGTTTGGCATGTAATCAAATAATATGGTCATACATGTACCTACTGAAAAGAAGTACCAGACTAGGGTGCAGCCATTATATTTTCATGAACATTTCATGGTCCATAAAATAAAAACCAGGATATACATATATATTTTAAAGAAGAAAAATAAACTATGTATTACTGATGTATGTTTTTATCTTAAAATTCATAATAAAAATGTACTTTTTAAACTAATAAAGGGATATTTATTTGAGATACATGTAATGTTAAAATTTTTTTTACAACTGTGATCCTACCAAATGGTGTTTGACATCTATTTTACCCGATTTATTTATTTTTTTACATTCCTCATTTTATTTGTGATTATTTATTACTTTACCATTTTTTAAAAAGTCCAAGTTGAACATTTTACACCTGGTAAACTCATTGTCTTCTCAATTTATCTGATAAATAATGCAAATAGTGATGGTAACAATTATAACATTGATGGAATATAACACATGTATTTGAAGAAGAACAGGACAGTGGTACGATAGAAATAAATGGACGAATAACATTTTAAAAACAAATGTTTGATAATAAATAATAATGTTCCAACACTATCATTATTATCATCATCATCTTTATTATTAATAATGCAACTAATAACAATGATAATGATGATGAAGATATAAATGGAACATAACACCTGTATTTCTGGAACAAATGTATAGCAGTAGAATACAATTAAATTGATGAAGATCATGAATAAATTATTCCTTAATATTAATGATATTAATAATGATGATGATGATGATGAAAACTGCACCTGTTTACTAATGAAAGAAAGGTAAGATTATAGAATATGTAATGATATATTTTATTTCTTGTACAATGTGAATAATATATGCTTCATATGAAAAAGAATTACGAAAAGCATTATGAATAACAGTGAATCTGGTTTCCATATTGGTAGAAAACAATACTTGAGACACTTTTACATATATGATAACTATTCATGTTATTATATCACTCATAACAAAAATAATACACTTCTCCAACAAAAGATTATGATCCTGATGGCACATATTATACATATTAGGATGATTACCATTACATTTGATATAGCAGATTATGACCATTTGAATAATTATGGTAAATTTTCAGTACAAGTTACAAATTTAAAAAAAAAAAAATCAACATTTCCATAATTTTTATAATTCTTTCCTTGTCATTTCTATACATAATTTTGTCATTTTTATTCACCCAAATGTAATATGAATGTGTAAATAACCCATGTCTTCTGACTTTCATATGTAATAATAATAATAATAAGAAGAAGAAGAATAATGTCTTAAATTGTTTTGCACATCAATCACACCTTATTACAGTGTTGTAGGCAGATTGATGGCACATCAACTTTTTACTTAAAGTATAATTACTAAATTTGGAAGTAAGATATATAAAAATTAAATTTCCCGTATATACTTACAGTACATTTTTTAAGATTGAGATTAGGTTGTGCACCATGATTTGACAATTTTGATATTTTGGTGCGTTTATTTTCGATTGAAGTCATTTTGAAAAGTTGTATGGTGACTACATGTATGTTTAATAAGCAGACGATGTTTATTTACATACCGCACGTGCGTCCGGAACATCCCGTCATCCCTCCATGTAGCATAGACTCTTCCTTCTTCCGGAAAACAACCGAAACTTTATCATTGTCGTCTCCGTTGAGCGCCACATTTTTTTGCAAAAACAAGGCAGTAACATCGAATATTGGCAAAAATGAAAGAAATTTGTAAGGTATGGAATTGACATAATATTCTTATCAGCATTTGAGACGTGGCATGTGGTTAGTTTATGCGATTTATTACTGGGTACGATTCAGAATCCATAGTGCCCATACTTATAGATGCGTGGTTGTCATAGATGCGCACTAATGTTTTATTATTGTCCTCGCGGCCCATTATTTTGGAAATGTCTTGAACAATTGTACAAAAAGGAGTATTGTGTTAATTTAATTAGTCGCCACTTTTTCCAACACACTGTTGTAATTTTTTTTTATTTTTTATTTTAAATTGTAGGCTAGATAATTGGTGTAGATGCGCGATAAGGTTTTACTTTTTTCGTCTGGACAATTTTTGAACAATTGTAAAAAACAGGGATATTTTGGAGGAATTGAGCTCATCATCGCTTCTCGTCCCACACCAATTGGAAGATTTTAATTAAACTTTGTAGACTATATGCGTCTTTGCTGTAGATGCGCGATACGATTTAACATTTTTCTTATGGCACAGTTTTGGGGACATTTCTTTAAAAAGTTTTAAAATACGGGGGTGTTTGGGGGATTCAGTTCATCATCGCTTTTTCTCCCACACTGTTTGGAATTCTCTATTAAAATTGTGTAGACTGGATGGCTGGTGTAGATGTGCAATAGGGCTTTACCTTTACTTTTATCCTCTGGGTAATTTGGGGGACATTTTTTCTTTTTCTAAATTTGTAATAAAAGGGGGTACCGTTGTACGCGCGTATAAAACAATACCAACTGCAAACTGCATAGACCCGGATTTGCCGTCGCTTAATGCGCACAGATCTGGGTCTATGCAGTTGGTAAGGACTAATCAGTAAAACAAACACCATATACCCTGATCTGCCGGCGCATTATGCGACGGCAGATCAGGGTCTATGTTGTTTGCATTTGGATGCGACATATACTCGAGTATATACGGTATTTTGGGGAACTGAGATCGTCATCGCTTCGCTTCGTATATTGCTTATAGGATTTAAATGACACTTTTGTAGGCTAGATATGCGGTTGGTGTAGATGCGCAATAAGGTGCTGCTTCCTTCCCCAGGCACATTTCAGGGCACATTTTTCAAACAAAAAATTGTTAGAAAGGGGTATTTTGGAAATTGAATTCGCCATTGCTTCTCCTCCCACACTGCTTGGAAGAATTGAATGAAACTTCGTAGACTGGATGTGTGGTTAGTGTAGAGGAACCATAAGGCTTGACTTTTTTCCTGTGGGGGAATTCAGTTCGTCATCGCTTCTTCTCAAACTGCTTGGAAGATTTTATTGTCATTGTGTAAGCTTGACAGATGTTTGGTGTAGATTCAAAATAAGGTTTTTTCTTTTTTTTTTTTTTTTCCTTTCGCCCATTTTCTGGGACTATCTTGAAATATTCGTGAACAAAGGGGTATTTTGAGAATTAAGTTCGTCATTGCCTCTCCTCCCACACCGCTTATAGGATTTTATTGAAATTTTGTAGGCTAGATATGTGGTGAGTGTAGATGAGAACAAAAATTTAACTTTGTTCAGACACCTTTTTCTCGAAGTTTATTGAAAAGCCTTGACAAAATAGAATTTTGAGAATTCAGCTTTTTTATTTAGTATATATGCAACCCTGTGCAATATTACTGCTGGATATCAACAGATGTGCAGGAAACATTCCTATCTTTAATTACTGCAAAGGTCTGGAGAGAGGGGGACGTATGCTGTTTGCCGTATATGAAAAAAAAAGAAGAAAAAAAAGTTGAAAAGCACGTGCCTGAAGTGCGGGAATATGCATGTCTGTGACTGTATTTACATCTGGTTGTAGATTATTACAGGAATTCTTTCCATTAAAGTCACCAAAGTGACGTTTATTTTCTTATACGTGAACAGGGTATTTTTTTTTTTTTTTTTTTTTTTTTTTTTTTTTTTTTGTTTAGTCATGCTTTTGGGGCATGATTTTATGAAAGAAAACCAACTAATAGTTTATATTAGTGCTAAATGTCAGAAAAATAATTCAGGTTCAAGATACTGCACATGACAAGAAACCTTAAAATTTTTACTAAAAGGTCATATTCGGAGACCAATTTAAGAGAAATCGCATGATGTCATTTGAACTTTTGCATCTCCTTTGTAGGAAACGATGGGGCTCAAACCTATTAAAATTTACAGGCTTGTGTGTGTGTGTCTGTGTGTCTGTGTGTGTGTGTGATTTTTTTCTACAATATTAGTGCGACATGCATGCCTGCTTATTCGCGTAAGTTTTTTTTTTTTTTTTTTTTTTTTTTTGCAAATAGAAATTAAGCAATTACTGGGCTCTGCAAATAAACGGAAACAGACTATATCAGGGCGAAATAATTTTTCCCTATAAAGACAATGGCATGGACATAAAGTTATAACATAAAATAGACAACCTTAAAATAAATTAAACATAACACAACCTAATATAAATTAAACCTAACTAGAGTGAGGGATATGAATAAAATTGGACATCTATTTTTTTTCAATCTTTTAAATGATTAAATATAAAATATAAAATACACAAACAGCAGGCGAAGTGACTCAATATATAGTACGCAGGGCATTCAATATTCGTAAGTCATCACTAAAAAGTAACACATCTATGAGTTTCTGACACCACTGAATAGAAAGTACCTAAAGTCTGTCTCATACGATAGAAAGTACCTAAAGTCCGTATCATACAATAGAAAGTACCTAAAGTCTGAATCATACAATAAAAAGTACCTAAAGTCTGTAGCATACAATAGAAAGTACCTAAAATCTGTACAAAACAATAGAAAGTACCTAAAATCTGTATCATACAATAGAAAGTACCTAAAGTATGTATCATACAATAGAAAGTACCTAAAGTCTGTATCATAAAATAGAAAATACATAAAGTCCGTATCATACAATACAAAGTACCTAAAGTCTGTATTATACAATAGAAAGTACCTAAAGTCTGTATCATACAATAAAAAATACCTAAAGTCCGTAGCATACAATATAAGTACCTAAAGTCTGTAGCATACAATATAAAGTACCTAAAGTCCGTAGCATACAATATAAAGTACCTAAAGTCTGTATCATACGATAGAAAGTATCTAAAGTCCGTATCATACAATAGAAAGTACCCAAAGTCTGTATCATAATTATAGAAAGTACCTAAAGTCCGTATCATACAATAGAAAGTACCTAAAGTCCGTATCATACAATAAAAAGTACCTAAAGTCTGTAGCATACAATAGAAAGTACCTAAAATCTGTATAAAACAATAGAAAGTACCTAAAATCTGTATCATACAATGGAAAGTACCTAAAGTATGTATCATACAATAGAAAGTATCTAAAGTCTGTATCATAAATAGAAAATACATAAAGTCCGTATCATACAATAGAAAGTACCTAAAGTCTGTATCATACAATAGAAAGTACCTAAAGTCTGTATCATACAATAAAAAATACCTAAAGTCCGTAGCATACAATATAAGTACCTAAAGTCCGTAGCATACAATATAAAGTACCTAAAGTCCGTAGCATACAATATAAAGTACCTAAAGTCTGTATCATACGATATAAAGTATCTAAAGTCCGTATCATACAATAGAAAGTACCCAAAGTCTGTATCATAATATAGAAAGTACCTAAAGTCCGTATCATACAATAGAAAGTACCTAAAGTCCGTATCATAGGACAATTAAAATGGAATATCCTATGGCCACGCTGGTATGGTAACTTCTTGTATCTAAATCCAAGAAAGTCCATGATCTTGCTTTGATTAGTATGGAACCCATTTATCATTACAAGGTTCTGTCTTTAGTAAAATGTTTAAAGTCAGCGGAAATAGCTCCTGTACAAAGTGATGGTGTACCGCACATATAATCATGATCGCATCCCATAATAGACTATTACTAAACAAACTTTACTTCATTGGTATAAGAGACAGTCACACTAAGGTGTGATATTTGCATAACAACAACAATTTTCTGGTTATGCAAATATGCAGAATATGTAAATAACAGATGTGTATATAAGCGGTCAAATTGTTTATTGATAAATAAGAAGAAAATGATTTGTGCATTGAAAATTTATGCAAATGAGCACTATGTAATGAAATGAAATCCACTGTGTGCATATATATATATATATATATATATATATATATATATATATATATATATATATATATATATATATATATATATATATATTACAAGGATATGAAATTTCAACTTGACCTATGTTTTACATCGTAACACGTAACCGTTTGGGAGATCTCATCATCTATTTGCATTTATGCATTTAATATTATATTTCTATTTTCCAACAGGGAAGTTTGGCAGCCACAGGTGTCTGTGCACAACTAGTGACGACACTTGTCACAGTTTTCGCGGCCTTCACCTTGTTTCAGTACATGGACACCAAGGTTCCAGAGGGCGTCACCGAAGTCTGGCATGCGCGAATCCTGGACACAGCACTGCGCACAAATGGAAAAATTGTGAGTAAATGGGGTGAGGTGAGTGGGTGAATAAGGTTAACAAAAAAAAAAATGGCACGTTTAATATAGTCATTATTAAAATTTACAAATATTATTATATTGTCATTTTCATTCTTGATTCACGGGATTATTGGTCGACCTGATTTGTACCTTGAAGGGTTCTCATACACACCTGGTAATCTTCTCACGCATAACGCCCGGTTATGCCATTAAATATGTGAGAGGAATTTCCGTGTATGAAGTGGAGGATCAAAATTTTGTGCCAGGAATGGTATGTTGTGTTTTATTTGACACTTCTTTTTCAAACAGAACAGAGCTTGTTTAAAGATCCGGGAATGTTGTAGCTCGTAATATATGTTTCCCATCAAACCACTCTCAAACCGAGGTCGGCGGATACTTTAGAGATCTCGAGAATTTTGATTTCTTCTGCGGTTCGAGCCGTAAAACGTTTGCTCCAACCGGTCATATAAATGCCTTCAAACTTAAATTTTAATGACATATGGGAATTTCTGAATGTCCGGGTGAAATTTTGTGCTGTATTTGCATACAGGGGAATACGCCAGGTGCATTAATGCTCCCGTATAAGATCAGAGACTGAAAAAACGAAGACAGTGTGTAATGTTATGAGTGACAGGATCGGTTATGTATAAGAGGATAGGTTTTGGTTAGGAAGACTACAGTCTGGCATATAACTTTTAAAAAAAATAGTTAAATGGTGATGAACACCAAGAAAAAATGATTTTGTCCTTAAAAACTGTTCAGTTCATTATTTATATGCCATTATATACATCAGTATCATTGTTTCGGGGGGCCCAGGTGGCCAAATGGTCTAAAGCCTCGGGGGGCCCAGTGGTCAAGGCACTCGCCTTTACAGATCACTCACACATCTCAAATCTCTCCGCGTGAGTTCGAGTCTCGGCTCGACCAACCTGGGTATGTGAGAAAGCTTGCCAGTAGCTTTCCGTGGGTCGGTGTTTCTTCCCGGGTTCTTTCTCCACCAAATATAATGGCCGCCATGTAAAGCCTGTCATGTGCTGAAAAATGGTGTTCTGAAAAATGGTGTTCAACTCCACAAGACCAAACCAAACCAAACCATTGTTTCGGTCAAATGAAAGGTTGATCCAATAAGTATGCCTACTTTCAATACAGTTTAATATCTGGCGATTTGATGTGATAATTTTTATTTTGTATATCTACAAATTTTCCGTGAGTCCTCTTTTGTGATAATAGTCGTGGAAAGAAATGTACACATCGTGACGAAGACATGTATCTGATTGACTGTTAGGATCCCGAATTGTATTGCCTGACAGTCGAGAGAGTCGGAATCCTTTTGAATTCGTCAACAGACTGTGTCCAGAACTTGTTCACAAAACTAAGTGACCAATTACAGCATTAGCTGTAGAGTAACTCACTCGGAGAAAAAAAAAGAGTTTTAATTGTTTTGTGTTTTTTCAAGTAAAGATTTGTATTATTGCCAATTGAAGCTATATGCCAGACTTCAGAATGAGAAATCGATATTGGAACATTAGAACAATTCTCAAAAAAGACAAAAAGTGACAATGACTGCACACGATTATTGAAAATTGTAATCATTTTCTTTTTCATGGGCAATGCAAACCATATGGTCCAAAAAGGAATATATATATATATATATATATATATATATATATATATATATATATATATATATATATATATATATATATATATATATATATATATATATATATATATATATATATAATCTCACAGATACTGACTCTTGCCATGTTTGGAATTCGTGGAGGTTGTTGTCGGTTTACGAGGAAAATGGTTGACCTCGTGTTGACGACTCTCATCACCGGTAGTCCCCTGGCTAAAGGAGAGGATCCGCAGTTGAAGGTAGGGGGTACATCTTTGACACTAATGTCGACAAATTGCAACATCATGTCTAGTCTCGACAAGCTTGCAACCATGCATTGAATATATATATATATATATATATATATATATATATATATATATATATATATATATATATATATATATATACCTACCTAGAGTTTTCGTGTTTCTTTACCTTCCCATTCACCTACAGATTGTGTTGACGATGAAGTTTATCAGGTTTTTACAGGGTCATACACAGTAGCACAGAATAAAGAAAGATAACATGTTATCGTATAAATCCATTGATACCAATTACAACAATCAAAAGGTTGATCAACTTTCCGCGGTGACTCATTGGTTAGTGTGCCAGACTCGCGACCTGGAGGGTGTGGGTTCGAATCTTGTTGGGTCGGCCGCCGTGGTGTGTTTCAAGATGACTATACCAATGTTGTCTCTTTAGACTCTACGTGATCGGAATGGTTTCACTTTTATTTTTGTTACATTGCACGTGCTTTTGATGGGTGACGCTATGCCAGTATATTAAGTTGTCATTCTGGGTAACAGTTACAGTATGGAGTGCAGGGCCGGGGCAAGGGTATTTGGTGCCCTAGGCGAACCTTCAGACTTGATCCCCCCCCCCTCCTTCACAATTAAGTTTCGAAAATGAATATTGTACATTTATTCTTTTTTTCTTTTTTTCTCTTTTTATTTTTAGACGCCTATTATCATCTCTTTTACTCTATTTCTCTTTCTTTTTTATTCATTCAGTTTTTTACCTCCCCCCCCCCTCCCAAAAAATTTTTTTGCCGTTGTAGGCGACCGCTTAGTTTTCCTGGTGGTTAAACCAGCCCTGATGAAGTGTCACAGTTTTCAGATAGACGAAACCATTGACGAGATATGAATGAAATAATCAATGAAGTGTCACAGTTTTCAGATAGACGAAACCATTCACTCTCGTGTTATGAATGAAATAATCAATGAAGTGTCACAGTTTTCAGATAGAGGAAACCATTCACGACGTATGAATGAAATAATCAATGAAGTGTCACAGTTTTCAGATAGACGAAACCATTCACGAGATATGAATGAAATAATCAATGAAGTGTCACAGTTTTCAGATATACGAAACCATTCACGAGATATGAATGAAATAATCAATGAAGATACTTTATTATCATGTACAGTATTTTGTGTTAAGTAAAAGTGAATAGCCTTTATTATTATGTACAGTATTTTGTGTTAAGTAAAAGTGAATAGCCTTTATTATTATGTACAGTATTTTGTGTTAAGTAAAAGTGAATAGCCTTTAAATGAAATGAAATTATGAATAGTATCGGCCAATAAATATATCATGATTGATCTTTGATTTAATTAATAAACAGATGGTATTCTTTTGACATATAAAATCAAAACATTAGTACTGACAGCAACAATAAATTTCCCGGCAACAAAACATTATGTATAGAAAACTGATAAGCACGCATTAATGTTTAACCATTATGATAAAAATATATGCTGATTGTTGACATTTATTTTCGTTATAGTTCCAAGGTACAAAATATTCTAGACGCACTTACTATAGAATCGGATTCAGTGGCGGCACGAGGGGGGAGTGGGGAGTCGGGGGATCAATTGCTCCCGGGCGCCAGGCATAGGGGGGCGCCGTCGGGAGCTGTTTATTTTTCCAGCTAAAATTTTCATAGTAATTCACTTCACCTTAGTGCAACGGGGGCTAGATGGGGGGAGGATGAGGTTGGCAACTGACATAAAAACTGTTCTCTGTGGCAAGGTAGGGGCGCCATTAAAGAACAATGCCCCCGGGCGCCTCGAACCCTCGCGCCGCTACTGATCGGATTCCAAAGAAAATATTTTTTTTTTTTTTTTAAGTCACAACCACATCATTTTACGTCCAATCTCACCCAGGTGCTACGATACACTTAGGTAACGAGCGACAGCATATTGATGACGTCATAATGTATCGATTACGTCATTTCGAGCTGCACAGTAAACGTTACATACTTAAGGACGATTGTTTGTGAAATGTTGGAGTAATAAATAACGTTTTTAGAAATTGATATTTTTACATAGCTAATTTTCCATGCAATCCAAAATCACAAAAAAAAACAAACAAACAAAAAAAAAAAAAAAAAAACATTTGTACAGGTTGGTGTGCGTTTTCTTGCACTAATCTTAGTTGAATATCTATCCTCAAGTAAGGGCCATTACATAAAAAAGTATGGGGAACAGTATCATGTTACTAATTGCTTGTAAGACAATGACATCTAAATGAGTATTTAAAAATTAATCAATTTGCATGGATTAAAGATTATAGACTCTGTCTTACCAGATACACGAACATATTTTTCCCAGTATGACACAATTATCAAGATCAAATCGGTTTTTCGCAAAGCGAAAGCCCAGCGTGGCCGATTGACGGCAGGTCGTAAATGGTTAAAAATTTCAAATAGTTATTGTATACTTTTCCTTGACTTTATTATTTTCTTTACAGAACCGTTTTCGAGATTAATACTTGTATAAAAATTTGTTCTTTTTAGTTATTTGAAAAGAGATAAAAGTAGCAACCCCGTCATTTTTACGTCCAATCTCTCGCAGACGTCATAGTGCTACTCACACTCCTCACAACTCATACTCTTTCAGAATATATCGATAGCTGAAGGCTGTCTTGACTCCCAGGGTAATCTAAACCTTAGTATATCGTTTTTGCACCTTAATACACGAGCACTTTGGCTGAATTTTATATTTTATCCATTATCACATTAAAATCCAATAACGAAAGGTATGCACAACCAGACTATGTAAGGGGGTTCAAATGCGCTTCATTGTGTATATTGTGACCGCGTGCTACCTTGTAACGTTGACATCCCTGTGCTCCGTCCTTGCAAGTAAAGAATTCCTGATATTTCATTTCTACGTCTTATGTAAAATCTTTACATTCTGCACTAAAGTAATTGTAGACAAAAGATTGCAGAAAATGCAATTTGAATAAAGTGTGATGCAGTTATCAAAGAGTACAGTTTTCCCCAGGTGGCAATTTACCACCAAATTTACATCGTTGTAGCAGTGGTGTTATCCTTGCATAGGGAGATAACCCGCTGCGAGGAGCATGAGAGCTACATGCGTCAGGTAAAAAATAAGTGACGTTTTATCGATGACGTCATAATATAATGATTACAGTGCCAGGTCAAAAGTGAGTAGCCACTTGAGTAAGATAAGTCGACGTCATTTAGCGAAACTTAAATTTTAATTGGTCACTAATGGATAAGAATTATTTCTGAAAGTTTGATAATTTATATGTGTGCACTAATGAACATCTTGACTCAAGTCAGACATTATAAACTGGTATCGAGTGCTATTTTTAGACCTCATTGGTGATGAAAAAAAAAACATGGTGACGCACGGTAAGGAATTGACAGGCTATCAGAAGCAGACAATAATTCATTTAGTCGAGAAAGATTTTAGTGGTAGCAAAAATATTCGATATAATTGGAATAGTACGTTCTCCTCCTGTCCAATCCGGGTTCAGGAATGTACATTCAAAGGAGTCGGGATTTTTTAGATTAACTGAATATGTTTTTAACAAACTCAAGAATGGGATGATGGTGGGTATGGTAGCCCTTGATCTAAAGAAAGTCTTTGACACTGTTAGTCACACCATTTCTTTGCAAAAACTGAAACAGTATGGCATTAAGGACACTGAATTACTGTGGTTTTGTGAATATCTCTCAAACAGAAAGCAATTCGCTATAATTAATGATAACCTTTCTGACTCCAAGATGATCAATATGAGCAGGGCCGTCGCAAGTTTGCGCTGGACGAGTGAACGCTGAACGAGTGAATCCCCACCCCCGGCTTGGCGTCCCGGGTGGTCGGCAGTATCTTACGCCCCTTACGACGGCCCTTATTATAGGTGTTCCCCGAGCAGCCATTCTGGGACTTCTTTTGTTTGTTATTTATGTAAATGATATACATATTTCTCTTAAAGAAGATAAAGTAAACATGTACGCGGATAATGCTGCTTTTTACTTTTCTGACAAAAATGTTCACAAAATAAGATCATTTATGCAGTCTGTGTTTATCTATGTCCATGACTGGTTGAATGCCAAGAAACTAAGTCTCCACATTGGCAAGACCAACTCTATGCCAACAAACTAAGTCTTCACATTGGCAAGACCAACTCTATGCCAAAAAAAACTAAGTCTCCACATTGGCAAGACCAGCTCTATGCCAACAAACTAAGTCTCCATATTGGCAAGAGCAACTTTATGCCAACAAATTAAGTCTCCACATTGGCAAGACCAACTCCATGTACTTAAGTTATACAGAGAAAAAAGAAGCAAAACCTGTTGGCACTAATCTATCTCTTAAACTCACCAATTAGACAGTTTCACGAGTCGAGAACTATAAGTACTGAGGTATTACTTTAAACAAGAACTTAACTTTCATAAAGCTATTACAGAAGGATAATGCCAAAGTAAATAGATACATTTGGATTCTGACATAAGTTTTTTCTTTCATTCCAATCCATACCAGGAAAATCTTGTATAATGCTCTAATTCTTCCCCATATCAATTATTGGTCTAACATTTGATGTAGTATGCCATAGACTTAATATACTTCAGAAAATATAAAATTACAAAATGCGCATAATTGTAAACTGTCATTACTGTAATACGCTGTTGAGATGTTCAACCAGCTCAATTTTCACAGTATTTCAGAACAGACTATCTACAATATATGCTGCTCAATATGGAAGGTCGTGCATGGCTTGGCTACCAAACACTTAACGAACCAATTCACATTAAAGTCTCTTATGATTTCCCACCGTACTATACCATTTTCAAAACTGGATGTGTATATTGGTAGAAATCACAGAAATTATTTTTTAAGTGTTTCGGTTCAAGGGCATGGAATGACCTCCCACTAGATGTACTATCCGCTTCCAAGTCCCGAATTTTTAAGAATAAAATTGTGTCGAGCATCTAAGATCTCGGAGTGATTAATTTTAGTGTTTATGTCCTATGATAAATGGTGTATCATGTGTTTACTGTTCCTACCTTTGTAGTTGTTTTATGTATAAGTGTTTCAGATGATCTGTTTGATATGTAATAATGTCTTAATATCTCATTGTCTGTGTGTTTGTATCTTCTGTCATATTTATATTTTATGTTTGAAGTATCTTATTGTTTCATGATGGTTTTATTTTCGTATTGTTTCTTACCTAACTTTTGCCCTCTAAATTGTTGAAATTGTCTACTTATTTTATGTCCATTATGCTCTTGTTACGTACTGTTGTCATGTGTGCTTTTTAATTTTTGATGTACTTGTTTTATGGAACTTTTGAAAAAATTATTTCACAGTTGACAAAGGTATCCAATTAAAAAAATCTCAAATCACAATGGATTCTGTCGTCACACGCTATGAGCACGATCCTTTGTTTTCGCAGGGTTTTCGAATTAGAAATCCCTACTTCAAACAAAGGATGTGAGGTGACAGAGAATTATGCACCTCGCTGCACGGAGTGTCTTTTCCAGGCGCCCATGCAACTCAGTGTATAACTATTACAAATACTTTACACCAATGGGCTACTACCGCTATCACTGATCAACACGACCGCTAGGTTCGCTATTGTAGGAAATGTTTCTCACTAGCTAGCACTGGGTAGTTCCAGTACAGCATGCATGTGTTAAAGTGTGTACAAACAAGCAAGAAGAAGTTTGAAAGTTTGGTTAATCTACTGAGTGTCAGGTGATGCATTTTTCGTACAACGTTGGTAGAATCAGGAAAAGAATAGTAAATTTGTAGAACTTTAGAAAAATACTCAACATTTCCGTGCTGAATAAGGAATGAACCACCGATGTATATATCGTTATATATTTCTGTAAGATTTGGTAGCAATATTATTTCACAACGAACAAGTAGGACTGATTTCCATTACGGCATCTGGCATTTTCTCTACAATTACTGCAGGCTTGTATGACAGCAGCTAATATACTTCAAATGTGGAGGTAACTAGCTGAATGACTTCTGCAGTATCCCAATACAGTAACTTTTCGACCAGAACATTTACGACATTTTAGGGGTTCTAGGCTAAATATTTTTGAGAAAAATAGTACATATGCATTTTGTAAACTTAATTTACTTACGTATCTCTTGAAAGAAACTGTCTCACAATGGCATTTCATACAAAATATGGTAGACTGGCATTACATACAAATTATGGTAGACTGGTATTTCACACAAATTATGGTAGACTGGTGTTTCATATAAATTATCGTAGACCGCCATTTCATACAAATTATAGTAGATTGGCATTTCATGCAAATTATAGTAGATTGGCATTTCATGCAAATTATAGTAGACCGGCATTTCATACAAATTATAGTAGACTGGAATTTCATAAAAATTATAGTAGACTGGCATTTCATACAAATTATTAGTAGACTGGCATTTCATACAAATTATAGTACACTGGCATCTCATACAAATTATAGTAGACTGGCATTTCATACAAATTAGAGTAGACTGGCATTTCATACAAATTATTAGTAGACTGGCATTTCATACAAAATTATAATAGACTGGCATTTCATACAAATTATAGTAGACTGGCATTTCATACAAATTATTAGTAGAATGGCATTTCATACAAATTATAATAGACTGGCATTTCATACAAATTATAGTAGACTGGCATTTCATACAAATTATAGTAGACTTGCATTTCATACAAATTATTAGTAGACTATTTCATCTGCTTGGTCAAACTATCGTTGTTCCTCCCTATGAAGCTTTTAAAAACAATATAAGCAAAAGATTTTATTGTTGACATAATCTGTCGTTGGTGTTTAATTGGATGTAGCAGTCAGTTGTCGAAAATAAGTTTGCAGATGTCGAAATCTTCGTTGAGTGCCGTCTTTTCAATACATTAAACAACAGTTGCATGTTTACAGTAGGCAATAAACCTAAATTACCGAGTACCTTATCGATGTAGTCGCCATCTAGCGGTAATGGACATTCACTCGGGGTAGAGGTAGAGGACCATTGCCTCGGCACGATTTAACCTTTTACGTGTTGATGTGTGATTAATGACCAAACAATGAATGAATCAACGAATCAACGACATTAACTGTTTGTGTTAAACCATGTGTGTCTATAAATGTCTGCTGAAGGTACAGAGACAAACAGGACTATATGAAATGGGACTTTCACACCTCAGGCTAAGATTATCGTTCAATTTTCTGTTGGAAATTTATCTGACCTTTGGTTTTATAAGTAATGAAACTGCATAGGGGATGTGGTTGCGAAACAATGAAGACAGTTGAAAATCTATTTTAAATGCAAGACATTTTTTTTATATTATGGCATATACTGTATATAAATAAAATATAGTATTTCTTACGTACACAAGTACATAGTGTTTATATGTTTAAAAAACGCATCCTTCTGTTCGTGTCCCTCTCTTGTCAGATAACCAACGCTGTGTACAACGGTGTGGAGGTTAGGGTGTATGAGCCCAATTCTCTGACGGGTTCCAATAGACCCGTTTTGATCTACTATCATGGCGGCGGTTGGTCTTGGCTCTCGGTGGGTAAGTGCATTTTCTCTCATATGCATACACATGTATATCGATTATTGGGCACATATCTGTGCTACTTTCCTTCTTTCGTTTCCTCCATATTTAAAGCTGCATTCCATCCCAAAACCAGTTTAAAACTAACATACGAGTGTGTTCTTTGCTCATAACTGTTTCAAATGATTATCATACCGCCTAGCTCCACATCAATCGTCCAGTTCGGTTTATTAATTACCCTATTGCTGAATGTCAGCCAAAGTCGAATTTGTGTCTATACCCATGGGCCCTTGACCAATACTATCGCTAGACAAGAAAAGATATGGCAGTCAAGTACTCAAATCTTCGATAAAATATACGGAAATCGTCCAATTTGAAATCGTTTTATATTAAAAGCATGTTTGTCAAACACGACAAAACAAAACTGTTCACTCCAATAGGGTATCTGGTTGCGGAGATATAGGTGTTTAAAATTTGAAAGAATGCACTGTTATATTTACTACCAGGCGCCTTTATCTCAAAAGCACGTGCGCCAATGGTTTTTCTAAGTTGAAAACTCGTGCCATTGAATTTACTCTGTGTATATGTGTCAGTGGTATTGGGAAAAAAGTATACACATTGAATTTACTCTGTGTATATGTGTCAGTGGTATTGGGAAAAAAGTATACACATTGAATTTACTCTGTGTATATGTGTCAGTGGTATTGGGAAAAAAGTATACACATTGAATTTACTCTGTGTATATGTGTCAGTGGTATTGGGAAAAAAGTATACACATTGAATTTACTCTGTGTATATGTGTCAGTGGTATTGGGAAAAAAGTATACACATTCAAAAAACATAGTTACTAACATTTGCTTGAGAAATTATTTTATTTTTGACTTTTGTATTTTGAAATTACCACTCACACTTCATACTTGCATAGACATGTGCTGTCAGTATATTGAAAATATATCCATCACTTTCCGTCATAAACTTACAAAACAAAATATCAGAACGGTCGCAGGATTAATTTTTTTTTTTTTTTTTTAATTTTAATAATTTTGTATGTAAAATTTTGAAAGTGGTTATACATTTGGCAATAAGCCAGAATTTTGAATGTAGGCCTCAACGTGTGTACATTTTAAAAAAAAAATTATGTAGTACTTTTATGTAAGCTATATTAATTAAACCAATTTTAATCTAAAGTAGAGACCGTAGAAACCATTGTAATTCTCTTACATCAGAACCCATCTACCACTACTCTAGGTTACCACAGTTAGGTTTCTAGCCTGAGGACAAGTTCATTCCTGCTCCTTTTGATATCCTGTGCCAAGTCATGACGAGCTTACCGCATGGATAATCATTTATATATTCAAATCGAACAGCTGTAATGTTGCAGCTCTATTGAGTTTCCAATCCCCCCCCCCCCCCCCATCTCTAACGAGGGCATTTGCATTCTACGGCCCGCGACCTGGTTTGTATGCGCCATACGGTGTGGCTCGCGGGTACATTTATAAATCGCTATCCAGTCCGCGCCCTGGTGGAAGTTGCACATGCCTGCTCTAACTTGTAATAACTCTCAAGTTGGTAAGCTCCATGGAGTTTCCCATCCTTTTAGCTATAACGTGTACTAACTCTAAAACTGGTAAGCTCCATGGAGTTTCCCATCCTTTTAGCTATAACGTGTACTAACTCTAAAACTGGTAAGCTCTATCGAGTTTTCTATCCTCATAGCTCTAACGTGTACTAACTCTAAAACTTGCAAACAGTTAGGTCAACAAAAGCAAAACCTACATAAGACTGTACCTAAAAATAGTCCTTTTACTTCCTTAAGAACAATTGCTTTCATGAGCAAACAGTATTCGAGTTATTTAGAAAGAAGTGTTGCATGATAAGATCAGTGCAATGAAATAACATTACGCTGTAAAACAAATACAATGGAGACAACGGGGTTCCAATTGCCACTCTTTCATACGACAAACGAACGTGTTACTTACTGCGCTTTGACCCTTGAAAGAATCCGAAGGTCACAAAATGAGTCTTTCTAACCGATGTATTGTACAGTATAACCGTTATTCTTCGCACTACTTTTGTGTTTGGAAAGTTGTAATGAAGTTTCGATAAAAGTTTTGAAGGAATATTGACGTTGTTAGACACCATATTTTTTTATTATATATATATATATATATATATATATATATATATATATATATATATATATATATATATATATATATATATATATATATATATAATTCCGGCAATTAAGCAATAAAGCTTGGGCAGTCGCGAAAGACCATAGAAGGGCAGACACATTCATTTGTATCATTGCGCTTGTTTCTGATCGAAATATCAGCAAAACAATACACAAGAGTAAAATCTCTGTACCTTGTTTCCAGACGCAATGAGTAAAACAAATTTCTTCTAAATTTGGCAGTTAACTGAAATACACGAAATTTACATTGACGGAAACTAATATTAAATCTGACTGATACCTAAATGATCGGATAACTTTCTTCAGTGCTGGTTCTGCGCTACTTCTTTTCGTGAAATGGAAAGCTTGACGGACAATCTGGTCTAATGGATATAACTTATCATTGTGCAAACAATTTAAATGAAATTTTCAGCATATACTCGGCGTTCATGCTAGTTGATATTTGTATAATATTCAGCTGTTACAAATGTGATGTTGTATGATGTGGTATGCTAATGTACAGGCGTTGCTATTTCTGCACTGGCAAAATGTTAATTTTTTGGGTTGCGGACTAAAGTAGTTCTGATTACACTCGGTGACTTGGAGATTTTGATAATGAGACTCGGTGTCCCCGGGTTGTAACGCACTGTGTTCAGATGATTCTTCTGGTTTTTTTATTGGGTCTATTATACTTTCTGAGGTAAAACAGGATTTTAGATGGGGCACAGATCGTATGATACCGACACCGGGATTACGTGATTGACACTTTGCTTTGTTCTCACTCGAGTTAATTATTGGTGCGCTGTGTCCAGTTACATCTGCCACGCTGTCTTTTTCGCCGGTATATTTCCTTCCGATCAGCGTGCTTGACGAACAACGTACTGGAAATCACCCTAGCCTATTTGCGTATTATCTCGTCTGCCTGACGGTTTGTGCCCCCCCCCCCCCCCCAACACACCCCCTTAAATTCATTGCTTGACTCTTGTGTACATTTTCGTAAAATATTTTTTGTTCTTCTTCATTGAGAAAGCCACAAAATCACGTCGTCATAAATTCAGTGTTTGATTTTTCTGAGAGGGAATGCAGCTTGATACTTATTTATATTTCTTCGTGTTTGCCCTGTTCATATCCCTTTCTTAAAGCAGGCTGACCACCGTGCGGATTGCGCCGCAATGTGCGGAATTTAATTGCTTGTGCGGACTTGTTGCTTCGATGTAATTTTTTGTCTGGATATACCAAAATGTACGGTTGTATATTCCTTTTAACAAATTAACATATCTTCCTCCATTGCCACTGAATTTTTTTTTTTTTTTTTTTTTTTTTTGGTTTAAGAATAAGTAAAATTAGTAAAACCGATATAAGAAAGATCCATTTAGACAAATATTTCATTGAAAATGTTAGAAAAATATAATTTCCTCGATGGGAAGCTGCTAGGGCCTATGAAGACCCAAATGGTACCGATGTGAGAGAACAGCACCAACCATGGAGGTACGTCAACTTATAAGACCCCACTATGTTATATTGACTGGGTAGCCTAGATGGGTCTATTGATGCTATCTGACTTTTTTTTTTTTTTTTTTTTTCTTTTACTAAACAAGAGGAGTCAAGTACTTTCTTAAGGGCAAAAGATGCACATCAGATTATAAAACTGAGTTTAAAATTGATTACCACTCTAAGCCAATCAATCAAAAGTGATATTATAAAAAGTAAAGTCATGTGTGAACCTTAAGTTTGAACTCAGGCTTAAAGGTTTAATGATCCATGTAATAGGTGAAGTGACATCAGAGACTCGGTCAGGTTAACTCTGTATTTATCACCGTACTAAAATCAGCCAGTCAAGTGGAGGTCTCACACCTAAATTGTATTGTTACTATATTTATTTTTGTCTCACCCGCTAACGCGTAATCACTTTTAAGGCGGCGTGGGCACATTAATGATAAAGTTTAGCGTTTTTTTTTTTGTTTTTTTTTTTTTGGGGGGGGGGGGGGGTAAAAGTCACATATCTTCTACATCATCTGCTGCATTCAAGTGATAATATCAATACAGGTCTAAAGTTTATGCTGCGGTATACTGGGTCTCTCCTGTCTCGCCCGCTTTTATAGCATGACAGTGAACAATGTAAAGTTTCAGAAAGTCACATATCTTTTACATCAGTGGCTGCATTCAACTGAAACTTTAGGATAATATTCATATACGCTGATGTGCTAGGAGTTCCTGTCTCGCTTGCCTCGCCTGCTTAAGCAGAAAACTTGATTCATCATTGTATGTTACAGTCTTTGACAGTCACATATCTTTTACATTTGTAGTGCATTCAACCGAAACTTAAGTATAACATAACAATAGGTCTAACGTTTATTCGCCCATATGCTGGTAGTTCTTAAGCTGTTTTGTCTTGCCTGCTTAAGCAGAAAGCATGTTTCATGGTTGTAAACAATGTTACAGATTTGTGTTAAAAAGTCATGAAGTTGCATGTCTTCAACATCAGTTGCTGCAATGAACTGAAGATATTGATAATATTACTATTGGTCTAAACTTTATACGCTGATACACGAGGAGTTCCTGTCTTGTGTGTCTCGCCTACTTCGACATTATACGCTGATACACGAGGAGTTCCTGTCTTGTGTGTCTCGCCTAATTCGACATTATACGCTGATACACGAGGAGTTCCTGTCTTGTGTGTCTCGCCTACTTCGACATTATACGCTGATACACGAGGAATTCCTGTCTTGTGTCTTGCCTACTTAGACATTATACGCTGATACTGAGTTCCTGTCTTGTGTGTCTCGCCTACTTAGACATTATACGCTGATACACGAGGAGTTCCTGTCTTGTGTGTCTCGCCTACTTAGACATTATACGTTGATACACGAGGAGTTCCTGTCTTGTGTGTCTCACCTACTTAGACATTATACGCTGATACACGAGGAATTCCTGTCTTGTGTCTCGCCTACTTAGACATTATACGCTGATACACGAGGAATTCCTGTCTTGTTTGTCTCGCCTACTTAGACATTATACGTTGATACACGAGGAGTTCCTGTCTTGTGTGTCTCACCTACTTAGACATTATACGCTGATACACGAGGAATTCCTGTCTTGTGTCTCGCCTACTTAGACATTATACGATGATACTGAGTTCCTGTCTTGTGTGTCTCGCCTACTTAGACATTATACGCTGATACACGAGGAGTTCCTGTCTTGTGTGTCTCGCCTACTTAGACATTATACGCTGATACACGAGGAATTCCTGTCTTGTGTGTCTCGCCTACTTAGACATTATACGCTGACACACGAGGAATTCCTGTCTTGTGTGTCTCGCCTACTTCGACATTATACGCTGATACACAAGGAGTTCCTGTCTTTTGTGTCTCGCCTGCTTAGACATTATACGCTGATACACGAGGAGTTCCTGTCTTGTGTGTCTCGCCTACTTAGACATACGCTGATACACGAGGAGTTCCTGTCTTGCTTGTCTCGCCTACTTAGACATTATACGCTGATACACGAGGAATTCCTGTCTTGTGTGTCTCGCCTACTTAGACATTATACGCTGATACACTAGGAGTTCCTGCCTTGTGTGTCTCGACTACTTAGACATTATACGCTGATACACGAGGAGTTCCTGTCTTGTGTATCTCGCTTACTTAGACATTATACGCTGATACACGAGAAGTTCCTGTCTTGCGTGTCTCGCCTACTTAGACATTATACGCTGATACACGAGGAGTTCCTGTCTTGCTTGTCTCGCCTACTTAGACATTATACGCTGATACACTAGAAGTTCATGTCTTGTGTGTCTCGCCTACTTAAACTTTATACTCAAAAATACCAAAGTTTTGTGTGAAACTTTATTTAAGTGAGATAGAGGTGGTTATACTGGCAAGCATATGACATACCTTTAGTTGTAGATGTATTCAAGGCAAATAAAATAAGGCAGTCAAAATATATGCGAACTTAAAGATAGGAGATATAAAGCACTTTGAAAGGATCCATCATGAAAACATCATGTTCGTAGTCCGAAAAAGTACCGACTTACTGATCTGTTGCCCGCCATGAATCAAAAATATTTTCATCTTTTCAATAGTATTTATGGATGTATAAGAATATATAGCCAGATTATATCTGAGGATATAACATAGACGAGGGAAGCATTTTATAATAAATTGGTACTATTTTTTAAAATCCATGTTTTGTGTACAAACCGGATGTCTCAGACTCTTAGTATGTGACACCTGCATGTACACACACACTCTCTGTCTGAATGTCCGTCTGTTTGTCTCTGATATCCATAGATTACTGGAGTTTACTCGAAAGAACAATTCTAGTATGAGTATAGAAAATGTATTCCAAGCTTAATGGTTTTGTGAGTTTTGCGACGAATGATGAATAGAACAATTGTGTGATTCATTCCGTTGGCGAAGAACACTAACAGAAATTTAGGCAATTTCGAGATTATTTATTTAAACAAAGAACGATAATATAAGTATTTGATCAAGTTTTCTTACTCTAATAAAGTATTGATCAACAAATTGGTAATGTAACCTTAAAGTTTAATTCAATGTGAACGTGGCTATTTTGTTAACTTGTGCTTTGATTTGAAAAACGCGTTCCTCGATGGCGTTTATTTATTTATCTATTCATGGCGTGTATTTATTTATCTATTCATGGCTTTTATTTATTTACCTATTTAGATGTGTATGATCCAACAATGAGGGAATTGGCGAAACGGGTAGGAATGGTGGTAGTGTCTGTCGGGTAAGAAAAATATTTTATGAAAATTTTATCAGTAGAATATCTATGTACAACTTTAACCATCCAGACTTTTACAAATGGACCCAAGTCCACCACGTGTCGATAAATCATTGCTTACATCGGACATAAAGGTTTGAACAACTTAAGATTTTTGTACCAGATAGGTGCCCCCCACCCATCCCTTTTTTGGGATGGGGGGGGGGGGTGCGGAGGTAGATAACAGTATATACTAGTACTTGCTTTCCTTAAGTTACATAATATATGCTTCTTTTTCTTTAATTTTTAAATCTAACCTGCATTGGTATAGTCAACTGTCCAGTTTTAATCTAATCTGCATTGGTATGGTCAACTGTCCAGTTTTAATTTAATCTGCATTGGTATGATCAGCTTTGATCTAATCCGAATTGGTATGGTCAACTGTCCAGTTTTAATCTAATCGGCGTTAGTATGGTCAACTGTCAAGTTTTTATATAATCTGCATTGGTATGGTCAACTGTCCAGTTTAAATCTAATCTGCATTGGTATGGTCAACTGTCCAGTTTTAAGCAAATTGAATCTTACACACATCTCCACTGATATATATATATATATATATATATATATATATATATATATATATATATATATATATATATATATATATATTCAATTACATGATTATTTGTTACAAGGAAGTCATCCGAAAAAAGTGGTCAAAGTTTAAAGTAATTTACACGTAATTAACTCCTCAAAAAATTCTCTACAAATGCACGAGGGCTGCTCTTGTTGGGTCTTGATATCAAGGTCAAACAAATGAAATAAAAATGTGTTTACAATTTTTAAGAATATATTTCCTCTTTCCTTTTCTTCTTCTTTGGAACATTATGGAATATTGGAATCGCTGTAAGATCTTTTGTCATTTGCCTTTTCGTTTGCTTTGTTGTATGCTTTGTCGTTTGTTTTTGCGGCTTTTGCACGGCATCAATAATGACTCCATGATACGACTACAGTCAAACCTGTCTTGGACAGGCATCTCTTGAAATTGAAAAGAATGACCTCTTACGGCAGGTGACTTATTAATTAAAGTTCATTTCCGCGTCTATATGTGTCAGGAATCTTCAAAGAGTAGCTCTTATGGCAGGTGATTGCTTAATACAGGTGACCTTTAAGGCAAGTTTGACTGTATATACTGCACTGTCGAACTGATATTACAAAAACATACCCTTTTTCACTCCGCTAACTTGCCAAGGGAAGCTTTTAGACCCCCCCCCCCCCCCATCTTTACATGATTGCCAAGATAGAGAAGCGCAAGCAATTAATAGCATGGGTGGGATAGGAGTGGGTGCATTTTTATGTGCACGGTGGGAGATTCCTTATTCAATCGTCATCTTATTTGTTTTGTTATGTTTTAATGTATAAAAAGCATTACAGACAAATTGGGATACAGTGAAGACGAGAAACTTACACATCATAGTGTCTGACACATCACAACACTGATTTAAATTATAAATAAGACAGGGATTCATCATCACCATTCAAAATCGTATCTGTATTCCTTTTCACTCTGAAAATGGAAAATTTGTATTGCTTTAAATCTTTCGGAATATCTGCATTTATACTACAAAATTTGACGGCTAAATACAGTGCTCCTTCGGTTTCTCACTACCTCCCTCTTTCGCAAAACTCGCCCTCCTTGTACAGACTGTTTTTCCCATTGTTTTGATTTTTACTTCCTAATTCAATCCGACATCTTCATTATCCGCCATCCGTTCATAATCTTTATAAACATAGTGATATAAGCTCTTTTGGCATTGGACTTTTATTACCCGCATGGCATTCGAGTGAATTAGGAAATTCCACATCGGATGTACGCGATCAGCAGTTCCGCTTGTCCCTCAGTGACACTGAAGTCTTCAGATGCAGCTTACACATTCCTGTTAAAATGAGCTACTGATATATCACACAGGACTTATTTTCATTTAAAAAAAGATATTGCAAAGATCTGACACCTCACACGAATACATGTATAGAGAACATGACTGTAAATATTGCTGACAAACCTCGATCTTCTACATCTTCGTTATCCCTCCGTTTTCCTACTTTCACAAAATGGGCGCTAAATCGAGAGAATATTATATATAGTAGTGACATGGTATTTCCATTTAGTATTTGAGACTATTGCTTTTATTGTAACTATTGGTTTCGCCTGAAAGAAACAACGTTCTGCAGCCTCGTTCTCCATTTTGGAATTCATACAAAGGAGCCATTGTGAAATTATATTAATTATGTGCTATACTGTTTTATTGCAGATATCGTCAGTCCCCTGAACATCCTCATCCCATACCATACGAAGATTGCTTGAAGGTCACAGAGTATGTACTAAATAACGCGGGGAAATTAAAGATAGATGCCAAACGCGTAGCAATTTCTGGGGACAGTGCAGGCGGACACCTAACAGCAGCCATAGCATTCCGCCTGAAGAAAAATATCAAAATTCAGATTCCGATCTACCCCTGTCTGCAGATGTTTGATCTTCAGACGCCATCTTATATCGAAAACAAGGCATATATTCCGGGCATGCTGAATGATTTTTCCATGCTTTCTTACTGGTTGAACTATGGAAACATTAGCTATGACCATTTACCCTTGATCCTGACCAACCAGCACACCTCACCTGAACTTAAGAAGTCTAAATACGCCGAGTTCGTCTCACCAAAATGGTATATGACTGAGCACATTAGAACGGAGAGTCTAAGAAATATGAAGAAACCTACCGATGTTGGGAATGAAGAACTCTCCAAATCCATCGAGAAAACAATAACCGATCCATACTTTTCTCCATTGATGGTAAGTCAGGAGGGATTACAGGACCTTCCCCTCACCTATGTTCTGACCGCTGGATATGACGTCCTGCGCGAAGATGGCCTAATTTACTATAACCGTCTGCGAGCCGCCGGAGTTCCGGTTCATCTAGCTCATTACCAAGATGGTTTCCATGGGATGATATTTTTCTTCAGTGGACCAATTCCATTCAATGTAGGAAAAAGGGCCATGGACGATTTAGTAGTTTTTCTTAAAGAAAAGCTGTAGAGAAGAAGCTCATAACTGTAGTAAATAACTTATATGTTCACTAAGATGCCGTTAGTAATAATGAAGTAGGAAATAGTTTGAAAATCGTTAGATGGATATAAATCTTTATGCACCGGGCTGTGAAAGTTACATTATTTTTACTATAAGAATTTATGCAAGATCTATTACTGGTCAGTACATGAGGGAATAAGTGAATTCGAGATGATCTTTAACTAAATGTGAAATATATGTAATGATAAATAATAAATAAATAAATAATGATTATTACATGACAAATATCTTTATGTTGATGTGTGTGAGAGAGTGTGTGTGTAAAATTTAAAATAGATGAATAAAAATTAACAAGATTCAACATTCCTCTCTCTCCCTCGTGCTAGTAGATGGTAATTGCCGTTTTGACCCATTTGTTAAATGTAAAATAGTACAATCAACTAACAACAAACAAGACAAAAAAAGACCACTGTTAAATTTTTAAAAAAAGAAAAAAAGAAAAACAGAATCGGCAATTATCATCTACTCAAGGTCTCTACTATCGCGATGCCGGTTCTTAAACAGCCTTACTACTAAAATAACTGGAGATGAAAAAATGCTATAATTACCCGCTACTCTAGGCCCCCTACTATCATGCTATAGGAATCTAACTATTACAATAAATGGAGATAATAAAATGCTGCATTTGTCGTGCTTAATAATAACCAAATGACATGAAAAGAACGAAAACCAGATATCAAGACTGTAACGAACACCAGATATCAACATTGTAACGAACACTGGATATCAACATTGTAACGAACACCAGATATCAACATTGTAGAGATCGCTCATTTAGGAAGCAGCTTGATTGGGGGACATCAAAATCGTATTTCTTCGTATATATATATACACGGGCATCTTGAAACAAAAATACACACATAATATGAACAGAAAAATGCAGGATACATTCAAAACAGATGGAAAGAATGATAGCACAAATTTGGGAGAAATACTGTGCTAATATCAACCATCCGAAACAAACAAAGGAGTCATATACAATCAGCAAATGTGTTATAGTTTGCGATCTAACTGAGTTAAGTAATTGTTGACGCAGTCCATGCAAAGCACGATCACCAGACCTAATTATAATCTCTTGATTATGAATTTAGTTGGAGCTTAACAAAAATGAAATGTTTTGAACAATATAAATAATGGCGCAAATCTATATTGTAATAAACTCAACAGTTTTCATAGAGGTGATATAAATATTTAATAATTTTAACATAATAGCAACAATCTCAGTATCAAACGATAGCTTGTATTTGTTTACAAGTTTGGATGGGATAAGGTATGGTCAAACCTTTGTTTACAAGTTTGGATGGGATAAGGTATGGTCAAACCTTTGTTTACAAGTTTGGATGGGATAAGGTATGGTCAAACCTTTGTTTACAAGTTTGGACGGGATAAGGTATGGTCAAACCTTTGTTTTGTCGATTTCAAAAAGATATCCTGTAATGTTCAGACAAGATGCAGATTTACAGATTTACCCAATGATCATTGAGATGAGCAGCATCAACTCTGATAGCAAGATGATCAAGACAGAGCAGGATGAGGAAGAATTAGATACGTAATTGATCTTGATGAATACACAGATTTGTATTTGTCTAAATTTACAGTACAATTCCAAGATCTCGTAAACTGTACCAGATCGATCTACAACGATTTCACGAAAATAGAAATATAATTTATGGAAAACAAAGTTTGATTTAAAACAGCATATAGTGACTCCGTATATGAAGTAACTGTCTTTGAATCACGCACAGGAAAATCAAACTTTGACCTAAATATGAAATCATTAATACGTTTGAAAGGATTGAAAAAAATGTTGGGAATTGCTGAAAATAAAAGTTCCCGTTGCAGATGGATGCCATGTTGGCTTGCTGATAACGCTTAAAAATACATATGTCGAGCGTGAAGTATTTTTAGGATGTTTTGATACCGTTTCAAATGGCTGACGTCGTAGACAGCGTAGACTCACCAAAGGTGGAATTTGCAGAGCAAGTAAAGAACAGTATTTGAGAAATCCAGAAAGTAGTTTGCTTACATAAATATCAATCGTGGGAACAAATTAAGCCGGACATACAGACAATAAAATACGCAGAATCTAGATACACACTACACCAGCAAGCGAGAAAAAGATTTCCATACAGAAAGGTTTATGTAAGTCACGTGGATGTTCAGTGGCAGGCTGACATTGTTGACATACAAGCAGATGAAAAATACAACAGTGGTCTTCTCAGTATACCCTTGGGCTGAGAAAGTAACAACAAAAAAGAGATCTGGCGTACAAAATGCTTTAAAATAAATCTTCCAAGAAAGAAAGTCAGAAAATATGCATTTTTTCACGAAGGAAAATGGTTCTAGAACAGGAAGTTTGTTTACTTACTCGGTAAAAAAAAAAAGAAAAAAAAGAACCCTAAACCAGAAAATATGTTGAAGTTTTATTAAAGCTAATTGAGGGATACAATAACACTCATCACACATCAATAGACGTAACTTACTTGAAGCAACCAAGGGGAAAAAAAGAATCAAGATTATGAATAAATCTATTATGTTACCTGATAACTGATACATTTGAAACTCTTAAATTCAAAATTAGAGAAACAGGATTTCGGAATAGAAAACAATATTTGCGAAGGGATACCTTTCTAACTTTACCGATGATTTTTTTTGCAGGCAAGTAAGTTAAACAATACAATGGTACACATGAAAACTTGATAAGGAGACTAATGTTCTAACTGGGAAATACACGAAATCACAGAAATGAAAAGAGATAACGTTGTAAAATATCACGCCGATTTTAGCCATATTTCAAACAAGATCTAGCTATATTCAAAAAAAATCTCCATGACTATAGAAGGTCATCCTAACATATCATATTCACCGAAGTTTGAATTGATACAACAGCTTACAGAAGACTCTAAGTATTTATTTAATAAACAACAAAAACAGACATGAATTAGTAACGTAAATGTAAACAATTTTTACACTGACATTCATTGTATCTGGCTTGATTTGAGAAATACAGACTATCACAGATTTCAATGTTGCCGTCTTAATTTAGCCAATGTGCAACTAGATATTCATTTTCAAATCAATAGAAAAGAAAATGTAGATGCTTACAGCATGTATATTTATTTTGTGTCTCATGCCAAGGTAAACATTCAAAACAATTTGGTCAAATCAATTCTCTTTTAGTCGTGTATAAATGTATTTGAACAAAGCCATTAATATGATACTTTGTAATTTGACTAATGATGGAAAGTTTATTTTATACTATATTACCAATTACAAATGTGTATTTTCCACTAAATCTGACAGATACTGGACACAAAGGCTTTTTCGACTGCATTGCTCTCATCTGTCCAGCTTTTTCGATTGCATGTTCTCATCTCTCCAGCTTTTTTGACAGCAATTCTCTCATCTGTCTATCTTTTTTGTGGTTATTCAGAGATGAAAATGTGATCGTAACATCCAGAAGATCGTCTTTACTTAAAAGGAAACACAAAAAATGGCATATCTCTGACTGAATAACATAAGTTTAACAAATATCACATTCTCTGATTAACAGAATTATATAATATTAAGATCCAACAAAACCTATTTCTCTATCAAAAAAGTAGTACCACAAACTACCTTTGTCTGACTAACATAATTCCTGAAACTTCACATAACAGGAAATAATATTAAAAAAAATAAATGGTACATTTATATGATATGACATTTTAAAACAACATGTATTAATTGCGTGCATCGATGAAACAAAACAGTACTACATTCTATAGCTATTAACGCTGTTCGTGTGATTTGTTCTTGATGAACGTCATTTTCTAGTTAGGTCTACAAATCGAGCTGGAATATAGTTTTCCATCAGAATATTTTTCATCCATATGATCTCTTAAGCTATATTTTCATTTGAAAATTTTGTCCTCCACGGTCACATTTAAAGCTGTTTATTTCCTTTGCAATTTTTCAAATGTCCTTTAAATGATGACCGGTAACTGAATATTTCGTTGCACTTTGGACAGTGATGTTGGGTGATGTTGTGGTGGACTTTACTTCGTAAATGAATGTGTTTCTTGTTTTCTCATTTTCTCTCATACTGCGTTTGTACTCCTATTCATGAAGTTCGCAGCAAGATTATTCAATGTTTGCGACAACCATCTGAAACAATCACACACCCAGAATCTAACGCAAGAATAGCACGTGTATGTATAGCGATTATCTCTAATAATTCACTAGTGCATTGGGTCATAAATGTACCTAATCAGGGTCAACGAAGGAGTTAGTTCACTGAACTTAGACACTGATGAATGATTAAACTAATGGTAAGTGCAGTTCCTTATACAAATCATTCAAGTCGTTATATGGGAGGAGGGGGAATACATGATCACAAAGAGCACTAAATCCACAGTTATTTGGTGGATGAAGAGGTGTGCATATACACTGATATTTTAAGAATTATGTCACAGTATGCTTCTGTTTATATATAATTGATATTTTTGTAGTGGTAAGATTTGAAGTAGTAAGATCACACAGGTAATATATTATTATTATTAGTAGTAGTAGTAGTAGTACTAGTATATATCTATATACTAAAAATCCATGTAAACATTTCTTAACACGTACCTTTAGTAACTAACATCAAAGAATTGGCGACCATTTTGATCAAGCGCATTAAAATAATAAGAAAAGTTTCCATGTTCAACTTATCGAAAATTTGATCTTACGAAGACCTTCCTTGTGTGCAATTTTCATTGCAAGAAGTGAACCAAAATGTGTTGTTATAACTGCATTATTAACAGTAGCATTCTTTTTTACTCAACGACAGCAAAGCAGATACAAATCATGCCAGTCTAAAGATTCAACGAGTCGATCGAACAGATATTTTTGGTTAATGTCATTTTTATGCGTCTCGTATACTGCTAATCTACACTGTACATAAAGCAGCAGTGGATTCACATTATCTTACGAATATACACACAATCTCACGAATATACACACAATCTCACGAATATACACACTATCTCACGAATATACATATCTCACGAATATACACAAGATCTCACGAATATACACACCATCTCACCAATATACAGACTATTTCACGAATATACACACTATCTCACGAATATACACATCTCACGAATATACTAAATATCCCACGAATATACACACAATCTCACGAATATACACACCATCTCACCAATATACACACTATCTCACAAATATACACACTATCTCACGAATATACACATCTCGTGAATATTAACACTATCTCACGAATATACACATTTCTCGAATATACACACTATCTCACGAATATACATAGCATCTCACAAATATGCATAATATCTCACGAATATACACACTATCTCACGAATATATACAACATCTCACGAATATATACACTATCTCACGAATAAAAGACTATCTCACGAATATACAACACATCTCACGAATATACACACTATCTCACGAATATACACATCTCACGAATATAAACAACATATCACGAATATAACAAGTTCCTTTTATTTGGGTGATAAACATGAATACAGGTTTAATTCTCATGAATCTGCTATTCCACACTGTCTAAAAATGTAAAGGAATCCAGCCAGTAGAAGTTCAAAACCAAAGACATTTACTTTTGACTAACCCGGATAGTAGGACTAAACCGGACTAACCTGGTGTCTGGCTTACAATTACTTACAACAAAAAGACATTTATGTAATATTTTTACGACAAATTTGTGGTAGTTTTGAAACGGTTGAAAGTCAAACATGCCATAGCAATTATCGGAATAACGATGCCAATGCTACTGTATAGATTTTGTAGGCAAATTGTGTTTCAAACAACATTTTGGTGTTACAGCCAACAGATCTTCACATTTGCATAGCATGTTATTCGCAGATTCTGGAAAGATATGCGACCAAATAATGATTTATATAATGCAGGACATGGCATTCACCTGATGAAAACGTGATATAGTAGCAACATGGAGTGAATTTTTTTTTAAATACTAAATTTTCAAAAAGGAGGGTGTTGGTACATGTCATGAGCCTATCGATAACGGAAGTTAACGAAAAATACACCGCCGATGTCGTTTCACTTCATTGTGATCTGCATATATTGTGTCTTCTTCGGGAGAACATGCTATGGTTCTTGAGTCGCATCTCCTGTTGATAAAGTACTTAGTCACATGTTGTCAGCTGTTTGTTTACTTTCGGTTAAAGTGCGTCTGTATCTTCATCAGGACGAGCCGTTAATTTCATATCTGTTTCCTCTCCAGTCAAAGTATTTTCAGAGCGCATGTCAATGGCTGTGTCTATATCTTTTGAGTGCTCTCCGGCCATGTCGATCTCTGTGTCACAGTTGTTAGCAAACTCGGCACCCGTTTCCTCTTTGCTAGATTAAAATACACCAACACAATCATCGCTGACATCGCTTTCGTAATCAATGCATAAATAGTATGACAATTTTTTTCCCAACTGTTTCTTCTTCGAGAAAATTGTCAGTACTTCTTCTCAGCATCTTCTACATGCACAAAGGATTTTCCCCACCTTCTGTCGGTAGTCGAATTTACTTCCCAACATCATTCGTCTTAAACATCAAATTATGGCAAGCTATGCAGTGTTTTAAAGCCTGCCCAAATCACCTCAATATTCAGTGGCGTTAAGGTTGTCATGGTATGGAGGTCTGACGGCAGTATCGAAAATTCTTGTAGAGAATTTCGTCAGTCACGTATACTGGAGACGTTATTTCCTTTTACACAGTCTGACTTAGAAGTCCCGATTTTAACATTTCTTTTGAGCATGTTATGTTGTATCGCTGTAAACCCACTCGTGGATTTCTAATTTCCTTGATGTCATTTATTATGATGGACGTTTGTGCTGGACTACCCAATAGGCAGACTAAGCACGTGCTTAAGCACCAGCAATGCAGGGGCACAAAAAAAAAAAAAAAAAAAAAAAGAAGAGAAATTATGGTTAAGTATTGTTTTTATTTGAATTGCTGGGGGGGGGGGCACCATAATCGTTTCAGTGCTAAGGGCCTCTAAAGGTCTTAATCTGGCCCTGATGGACGTTATGGTAATCTCCATGAAGTTGAAGTTGGTTTGAAAACTAGCTTAGCTCCAGAAATAAAGCCTTTTTTGCTCCCTGCATGGATTATTATCATCCTTTATCCATTAGTAAAAGGAGCAGTCAGACTAATGTCATGTGTTTACCAACATTTGCGAACCGTGTGTCCTGCGTTCGCATAGGTTTCGTCGGTATATACAATTGGTCGAACTTCTTCTCTGTACTTCTTATTGGGATGCAGATAGAAATCCTTTGGATTACGACACCGGTTCTTTCTTTAAAAACTCGATTGTTCGTACGTTTTCGCGTAATGTAAATTCCATTTCTCTCAAAATATTTAATAACGTAGTCTTCCTGCTCCTGAAACGGCTTGATTCTTTCTTAAGAAATATCTTTCAAGACGTTTGTTACAGTTGGCGACATTTTTCCCGATGTCAGCATTCAATGTATGATCCTACGAATAACGCACATGTCAAAGTCATCTGCCATAATTTGTGTAGCTTTCCTGGAAACAGTTTCTTATCCTATCACAAGCACTTTGCAGCAAAATTTCGCAAAGCTCTCTGGGGAATTCCATTCAATATTGTCACCCTTTCAAGGTCTTTTCAGAGGAACGAATAATTTACTATGCATTATTTCCAGCTTACATATTTCTAGAATCTTGAAAGTTATTAGTTTTCTTTCCAAATCAAGATTTTGTTTGGGCATGATGTTTTCTAACACAGAGACAAATTGGTACTTTCAAACAAACCTTCGCAGAAATATGCAGCGCGTGAAAAATGACAAAACTTCAAGTCAAGCACATGGAAATCATTATAGGAAAGAATAGTAAAAGAACAATGTGTTTATTTCTACTGGAATTTTAACTCGGATCTCAGAGTTGAAACTTCTATCGTTAACCGACTAAACTGCCAGAGTTTGTTGAGAGGAGGTGTTATCATACGTGCTTTAATAAAGCGAGTAAAACCTTTTCTCACTGAAGTCGGATCGCACCATCTGTTGTTTACAATAATATTTACATAAAAGCATGGCGAATTTATCTCAGTTGACCTATATACGTTATCTTATTAAATGGTGTACACGTTATCATTTTGTTTAACTTTGATAGTGATAATCGTGTCTTTGAAGTTTTGCTAGCCTTTTGCCTTTTTATGAAAGAAAATTTACAAAACTTGTTGTATGCAAGAAATCTCGCCGCATAGGAGCCATTGTAAGATATTTCTTTCTGTTAATTATCATACGGTCTGTTAGAAGTTTAATTCTATATGTTGATATTACACGGTAATTATAATAAGTATCGATTTCCCTTAAGCACTTTCTAAGAGCAATGTATATCTTGGATTGATTGTAGATATTTAATTGTCTGCGATAATACCCAGTTGTACGTGTTTGTGCAATAGAATAAATGCTTGAATAGACTGAATGTGACAGTATGTAAAAATTGTATCAGTGTCATTATTCCCATCTTTCTTTTTTCTATTTTTTTTTTTTGGGGGGGGGGGGCGATAATTTTCAATAATGGAGTAAAAAAGGAAGATTCTACTACTTCAACTTTTACTACTACCACTACTACTACTTTTAATTTCTACGGTCTCGGTTAGTTCCAGCAAGTAAGGGAGGCATAGATCAGTGATGTGGCGTGGGTGACACAGAAACAAAAATTCTCGAGTATGTATTACGTCACTAAATATACAAATTAGCTATAGTTCCAATGAAAATCAGCATTGCTGTTACTCCCCCCCCCCCCCCTCTCTCTCTCTCTCTCTCTCTCATTATCAAGAGACCTGGGGAGATCAGTGCAGGATGTTTCTTGAATTCGTTTCACAGCATCATCAAAGCTTTGACACGTTTTATGTCCAGTGGGAAGAGATATGGGCCGAGATACCAACGTTTCGGTTCACACACACACACACACACACACACACACACATGTACTGTTAGCTTATAGTAAAATGTATATATTAGGTATGTTAACCTTATTCATCTGCTAATCTATGCGTACCGTAAGACCGTGAAGTCGAGCCTTTAGCGATAACGGTTCATAATGCAGGTTATTCTGTCATAGTATTGATATATGATAACGTCAGGAGTATGAATAGCCAGCCGCCAGTCGAAATATGTTGGGCCCCTGTAAAAGCTATGCTGTGCCTGAGCTTTCATTTCGTTTGATTGAATGATAAAAGTGAGAGACTGCGATAAGGGAACCTAAGTACCACAATATACATCTTCGGTTTTTGATTGTGATCATTAGAAATTTAAAATTTTTAATTATAATCAGATAGATGTTTTCATACAAGATTAATGATTAAATTTAGTTTTCTGCAGTTTGAAAGCTCTAGTCTGTTTTGATACCTTCATTTCTATCATTATTCTAATACGGCACGTATAAATTTTATCAACTAATTATTTGTTTATAATATACCCCCGGTGGAAATTAATAGTTTACAGGTATTATTGACAAGAGGAAAACCCCAAACACCCCATCTAATCAAGAATAGAAAGTTCTTTTAGAGTCTACAGTTTGTAGTCATTTCTATCAAAGACCAAAGTTTGTACCAGCTTTTTCATTACCATCACTGGATGTGACACTGGTAGAGTCCTTGAAGAGACTTATTCTTGTGTAGGCACTAAGATCGTGATATCGAACACCGAAAGATCCGAAAACACGATTTAAAAAAATGTCAAATGCTATTAATTTTTCCTAATATGACAACCAGTTGTGCAAAAAAATGGACATTTCCTAATATTAGAAATGATTATCTAATATTAGAAAATGGAAATTGCGGGGAGGTGGGGGTTGATAGAAAATGAGTGTCTAATATCAGAAAGTGAGTTCATTTTGGAAATTGATTTTCTAAAAAAAGAAACTGAACATCTAATATACGAAAAATAGTATAGGTTCTATTTTTTTTAGAGTGATTTTCTCATATATTCAGTTATTTACTAATATTACAAAATGCCCACTTTTGCCCAAAATAGATTGCTGAAAATCGTTCCGGACAAAACGTTTTAACAAATGCATACTGTCGTATTTCATGAAATATTTATGTTTATAAGAATTTTTCCAAAATCCACTAAAAAAGAGAGAAAATTGAAAAGGAAATACACGTTGGTGGCGTGAGTGCTAAAGGTTTTCTAAAAGAAATAAAGCAAAACATGGAACGGACATTTCCAGAATGCAGTCCTTCACTAGTAAACTCATTAAAACCCGTCATGGCTGTACATGGCAATAATTTAAAAGTTCAAAACTGGTGCCTTATTAAAAAATGTTAGCGCTAAATGATAGATGGATAGATAGCTGGATGGATGGATGGATGGATGGATGAGCATTTTTTAGCTTAATTTTGCGTATAATTTTATCGTCGGTTCCTAGTATTTACTTCATAAGCTCAGGACTTTTAAAGACTAAAGTCATAATAATTTAATCTCTTGTATCGATATCACGTTTTTTTCTTCTTTATAAATTGTCAACCTTTGATGTATTCACCTTGGCAAAATAATTAATGTTTGCACGATGATTAATGTATTCCCCGCTCCCTTCCCCAGCAGCTGAAATTAGTTAGTTGTCTTGACTTTTTTAAAGACTTAATTGAATACAGTTTTTGTCAAACACTAAGCCCAAACATTGTACGGTTAATTAAAGTTAATTTGACATATTCAGCGCCTTCCAGGACCTCTTGAGGAGGGTGCAAAAATACATTACAAACAAAAGTACACACCATATATGAAGTTAGGTGGCTAGAGTAACAGAGAGAGCGAGAGAGAGAGAGGGAGAGATGATGATGACAGTTTTTATTTTAAAGGCGCTATACAGATCACCAAGCATAGTCTTCCATCGATGGAGACGATTCTGCTCTACTGTTGACTACAATGTAAAGCACAGTTGCTAATTTACGGTAAAACCATTAGGAATATGGATTTGTGTTTTTATTCTTCTAATCGTTTCTAACCGTTGATCATTTTACACTGAATGGCCCCTGCCCTATAAAGCTCTTCCATGTATGCAGAATAAGCATGGTCATCATGGTGGCGGAAGTGCCAGTTCATATTTCCCCCGTACATGTATTATTGCAGGATGACCAGTGACCTCATGGAAAGTAATCTGAAAGCTGAAATCATAATAAATTTATTGTCCAACAAATCAATAGTTTGCCATTATACTTGTAATGTTTGCAACAGGAGGGAAAGAGGCAAACTAAATCTAGTACGGACCTTTTGAATACAATCACGGGGACTAGGTATAAACCAAATCAGAAATTAAACACCCATTAGGGGTGGGTTGTGGTATGGACTCTGACAGTCAACCAGATTATATGGACAGGTATTTACTTTTTGATTTAGTTTGTATTCATCCCCTGTAATTTAAATTAATCTCAGCCCGAGACTTGTAGAATTTACCTATATCAATGTACATGTAACATACAGGCATGATAATGACAGATTGAAAAATCACCTTGATCTTTAGACCCCAAAATCGATAGGGTTCTTCCTGATCCCAATTGCAACCTATCCACAAAGTGTGATAATTGAAGATGATGGAGAACTCGAGTTATTGTGCAGAAAATGTTTTCATTCGTTCAGTCATAGTGACCCTGACTTTAAGCTTTCGAGCCGAAATCGATATGGTTCTTCCTTAGCCCACTTGCAAGTCATCCACAAAGTTTGATAACTATAGCTGGTGGACAGCTCAAGTTATTGTGTAGAGACGAAATTGGTGACAGATAGACCAACGGACGGACGGACGACATCATCACATAATACGCACCGCCTTGTTGCGGGCGTATAAAAATCGCTAAACTTTTACACCTTTAGCCACTCGCCCAGGCCAACCCGTGTCGGCTCCCTCAGTGTGTCGTTGAGAAAGGCGTATAACACCCTCCCCCCAAAATTGGAACATCCTCTGACATTTTCGTCAAGTCCAGAAAGAAACCTACGAAAATTCGCCATGCCGCCATTGAGAACAATATTCGGAACTACTTTTGTTCACATGGCATAATATGGCGGCAAAAGGAGACAAAGTCATAATCGGAACAATGTCGACCTTTTCTGTCGCAACATATGGCGATTCACCGAACCGATCAAATTTATCTGTATTCCTACAACCACTTCAGAGGTTATTTCTCGACTTTACGGAAATGTCCGAGTGATGTTCCGATCGATAGATCCCATTTCCTCGGCATGATATACCAATAATGTGTTAAAAGTGCCGCTGAAACCAACAAAAACAAAGCAAACAAACCGAATGCCTTTATCCGCCTTCAATCAATGTTATCGTATTACTAGTATATTTCAGAGCCACCTAGCGACCGTTATGAGAAGTAAGTGAGAGAATCGGGTATCAGTAGTCAATTTTGTTTTTGGCCTGTGTTATGTGCTGTTATCGCTAACACAGCTAGACTGTACGATCTCACGGTACGGATATGTTAGTAGCACTATACCATGCATAATATATTTATGTTGCTAAACACAACATGATTGTATGTGTGCGCGCAAACACAGAGAGAGAGAGAGAGAGAGAGAGAGAGAGAGAGAGAGAGAGCACAACTTCAACCGTTAAACGATCCTTTACAAAGATGAGAATAAAATAACAAGAGGCCCAAGTGGGCCTGAAATCGCTCACCTGCCTACCAAATAGCCAATTGCAAGAGCAGTTGGCCAAGAAATCTGGGTCAGTAGGATGCCTTCTGTAGAAATCTTCCGTTGATGTAGATTGCATATGTTATGAAAATAACTGTTTCAAGGTTTCTTTCCTTTTTTCTTCATCTTCATCCATATATGATGACATATCATTATCATTTGTCAAATATTAAAAGGTCTTTATGCCATAATGCTTTCCGTTTAAGTTGGTCAAATTCTGTTCAGATGAAGTTGTTTCAACCTTTTTTTTCCTTCTATTTTTAGTAGCTTTACTATAATTGATGGCGGATCTGAGTAATTTGTATAAATCTTAAAGTCCTTCATGATATAGTGCTTTCTGTTCAATTGGTCAAATTCTTTTTAGCGCTTTTTGAAAGGTCGTTTCCATTTTTTTTCCATTGTTTTTTTTTGTTTGTTTTGTTTTGTTTCGTTTTTTTTTTTTTTTTTTTTACCGGCGGTCACATTTAAAGACGGGTCCGCATCATTTGTAATAAAATTTTGCACGACGGACGCGTGTGAGCAAAAAGATGAGTTTGTTTCAAATTTGGACTTTAAATAATGATCAAAATGTAACTGGGAGTGTCTTTCTGGATGGTTTAAGTACAAAAAAAGCCAATTCCCCGTTAAAAATAGAAAAGCCACTAAACTAATTAAACAGGTTTGACCAAGCGAATTATACGCATATTAATTTATCCTGGTAATACTGCCTTTTAAATAGGTTCCAGTGACCCAGTTTTCACATTTAGAAATATGTTTTTTTAAAGGGGCACTTGCAAATTATACACTTTCTCAATGTGCTAATACGTGGCTTTTCATGTTTATACAAACATTTATGATCTATAGTGTCTAATATGTAGACCAGAAATATATGAAATGTTGACTACTGGAATTGTGATGAACTACAGCTTTTCGAAAGTTGCTCGGCCCTTGTAATTAATCTTCATTTTCAGTTGGGAGGCAAACGGCTTTAGAAAACAAATGCAAGTTTATATATGGCTCAGAATACCTCGGAATCGCCATTACAGTTGGATCGTAGGCTAGCTGAGCAATCTCGAGCCAACTTGCATGTCTTGTTCACAGAGTAACGACCCATTATGGGCTTAATACACATCGCAATGGATTGTGAACCGTGCCGTAGCATGCTCACATTTCGTTTATGTTAACCAAATGGGCATAGACTAATAATTAAATTCCCATAGACCGTAATGGTGATATTTGACCATATTACTATACTTTGGTAGTAAGACAGGCAAATCACACGTACATCCTATGAACGATCTATCCAAGAGGAAACTTTAAAAAAAGAGGGTGGGAGTGGAGAAATTATATGCTGTGCGGCTTCTTTTTTTTTTTTTGGAGAAAAATTCTCTTATAGATGTCCACTATGAAAATCCGTCTAGGTGTGATTAACTGGGTTTATATCCAGTAGCACCTATTCAAAATTAAAATGGCTTTAGTTCCAGCCTACTATTACGTACAATTTTCCCATACATAGTCTTCTTCCGAAAAATTACGCTTTTTTCCGGTATTTATTTTCAGTCAATCAACGACTTGCATTCTTTTAAACACAGAATTTAATATACTACCACACAATTGTCTGGTTCCGTAGCTCATAAAATAATTAGCTGTCTGTGACCAAGTATGGTTTGAAAAGTATACGTATGTCAATTCTCCCTTTATGTACCTTCTACCTGTGATGACTTCGACTGTGAGCACACCCAAAAAATGTCAACAATGTATATTCAAAAGTGTTTGTCATCACTATGGCCTACTTTTGCCGACAGCAGTATCCTCCAAGGACACCGTACCATTTATAGGACTGGTCAGCGGTCACTTGGAATTTCACAAATTCTATACAATGCAGTGATAGGTATCTGCACCCCTAAAAATTTCTGGCGTACTTTGCCAGAGTAACTATGATAGCTGGATAAATCTAGCTACATTATGTTTGAAAACGTTTATGCTCGCGTTTAGCCCCTTATTTCAGCGCTGACATACCAAATAACAATTTGGACAAATCTGCTTTCGAGTAGACCCCCCATAAAGTCAAACCCTACAAGCTATCCGATGTGTGTGCGCGTGTACATTAAAATCCATGTCTGACTTGAAAAGGATGCCCAGGAAGTGGATAAGATGAATTTATTTCTTTTTAAATCGCGCATTTTGTTTTTTAACTGCTGTTTTGCACGATTCGGTCTATCACCCTACTTCATTTAACTAGGGGCCTTAACTACGCCTACAAAGAAAGCGGAAAGTCAAAATATCTTTTTGTCTCAGGTACGCTGTTCTTTTCACATCGTCCGTGCCGGGTACACCATTATCAAAGTATAATCAACTGTTCTCTTCAATTAAGCCAACGTAAACAGCCCAGTATTGTCGGGCACACTGTTCGAGTTACAACGTGCTTGCCTGGTACACCATTCTCCTATCAGAGTCGACATTTCTTGTATGAATCGGCGATAGGAGAGTCGTATAAAGAAGTACTCATTTACTTCAAAAAACAAGTTTCCTTTCAAAAAGGAAGTGGTCGTGAAATTAAAATAAAATTTTAATGGTTGTTAAATTAGGTAAAGTAACATGGTAAGAAAATTGAAGTATCAAATAAGCTGAACATTAGCTGTAATTTTAAAGCAAAAACACCAAAATACATAAATAGCAATTAAAAAAAAAAACCCCCGACAATATTAGATTTGAGATAATAGATACGGGTATTATGAGCTGTTTTATATCTTGAAGCAAAAGAGTGCTTCCTTATTGGACTGTCTTTCACAGCTTCATACCAAAGAAATGTTGAGTCTAATAGTAATAGTAGAATAGTGTGCCTAGCATGCACAATGTAAATATAACAGCGTGCCCAACAATACTGGACGGTCATTAAGTTCATAAAGACAGCGGTTGACATAATAAGAGAATGGTTTACCCTTTACGCACGTTGTAAGGAGGACAATGTACCCGACAAGGATCTATTTTTAAGCAAGCAGTGGTGATCGACCGATTTGTGCAAAACAGCAGTTTTCAAACAAAATGCTTGATCTATAAAAAAAAGAACAATAATGTGCTTCAAATAAATGACTTTATCTGCTCCTAAGCTTTCTCAGGTCAGACGTAGATTTTATAGTGTATGCAAACATTCATCAGACATAGTATAGGTTTGACTCGACAAGGTGGGGGCACTAAAAAACTGATTTGCGGAAATTTCTATTTTCGATATTAGAAACTAAATTTAGGGGCGATACGCGTGCAAAATAGTTTTAAAACATACTGTAATAAGATTTATCCAGCAATCACTTTTGGCAAAGTATGCCAGAAACTCTTAGGTGCGCAGATACATCACACTGCATTGTATCCGATTGCATGTGTGAAATTCCACGTGAATGTTGACCAGTTCTATCGACTTCTCGCTAAATGGTAAGTTGTCACTGGAGGGTATATCTCATTATCGGCAAAGGTAAGTTATAGTGATCACAGACACAGATTGTATATACAATCATGAAATTTGATGGGTGTCTTCACATTTTAAATCACCACAGGCAGAAGGAAGGTACATGTAGGTAGAGATGGCAAATGCTTTAATAGTCCGAGTTCCTCTGACCTTTCCACGTGGCTTTATTGATAAGTAGATCTCGATGTTAATCAGACTGGGTTCGTGATATGGCTTTTCAAAGAGACGAAATACGTTTTAATTGTTATGGGTAAGAAGATAACTATTCTGCTTATTGATATCAGGCAGGTAGAATTCAATACAATGTCGCTCAATTTTGCTTGCCTCAGTTGAGAGCGACTACACTATAGCAGCCAGCGCGTGCTTGGACGAGGACTACACTATATGCAGCCAGCGCGTGTTTGGGCGAGTTCCATTTTTTTTCTCTATAGGAAATACTCTCTGACCTCCCACCCCAATATAACAGTCCAAATTTCTAAACCGTGGTGGGAAATGCTAGAGAAAACTCTGACTTGTTCTTGTCGTGCTTTATGGATTATTTCATTTACATGTAGCACAGTTTCCTAGACACCGTTGCATGTATGGTCATAAAACTTGATATGTGCATTCACCATCTTACTCACGCTAACACCCCTAAAAAGTAAAGTGTGGTTGTAATGACCTACTTTTCTTGATAAAGTAGCTATGTTAAGATTTTTGGACCATGTACCGACGAAGTAGTCGAAAAATAGCAATTCAAAACAAAATCCTTTTGGTTCATTCCTAGTACAAATCATCAAATGTTTATCAGTTATAAGCAGGGCCGGATTATCCATTGGGCAAGGTGGGCATCGCGCCCAGGGCCCCCGAGGCTCAAGTGGCCCCGGACCCGGACTTAAGGGGCCCCCGTATATTATCGTATGCTTTTCACAGGCAGTGTTTTTAACAGTACTGTTGGCTGTGCCCAGGGCCCCCAAAGGCTTTAATCCGGCCCTTGTTATAAGCGTGAAAGAACAGAAAACTTTAATAACTCTGTTTCATGCGATTTCACTCGCGTCATCTCTTGGCACTTTTCTAAAGTACCAATATTAGTATAAAAAACCTAGGATATGTGCTATTTGTATTTGCGTCTCCGTTTAAAGCTTTGCTAGATTTTAGTCATTATTTGTTTGCTTGGAGGATATTTCTCAAAGAAACAATAATGAAGTTTTATAAGGTCATCGTGAGTTCAGTTTTGTTAGATTATATACAATGACGAACAGGCTTGCTATTAAAAGTAATTTTTATTGAAAACTTTACATATTTTAAATTGTATCGTAGAATATTTAATAAAGAAAAGAAGATGACGGAAAAACCTGGTTAAATCTATATGTATTGAATATGCAAGTAAGATGCATTTTAGAGTCTGATTTTTTGTTTTTATTGCAGCTCCGTTTAACTTGTCTGTTTATGTGTGCAGCAATAAGATTTGTGTTCGACTAACTTATTACGTATAAAAGTATGTGTTCGACCAACTTATTACGTATAAAAGAATAAAATATTGATAGTGTGCACAAACTTAATATACAGTTTCAGTAGTGTCGAGGTCGTCAATCCTTCTGATTTTCAAATCTCGCGGCAACGAGATCGTTTTCAGCGTGATTTCGAAAAGAATACCAGACTCTCTGATATAATGGAGTATTATTTTTTTCAAATTTGTTTGAAATCTTTTACATAATAAAGTGGAATTAATTTAATTTTTTATCTAAAACCAAACTCTATCATCAGGCATCAATTCTAAATAGGCAAATACGTGATGTAAATGAGCTTACTAGTATGCCGAATGCCAAATAGATCTACTAATATACAAGGACACACGGCGGTCAGTAGTGTTTGCAGCTAGTGACCTATTGGATCTCACCTATTGTTAATAAACAGCCTGGTCTGTTTGAAAGGTCATCTAGTGCAGCCATAGTAAAAGCTGGTTTGATTATGTGTATTTAAGACGGATATTAGTTACCTTAAAAATGGACAGCCAGTATGACGAACACAAAATGATGTAACTCAGTTGTCACATAGATGACAAAGGTCATAGCTGCAATTGGCGAGGTTCTGGCGCGAAAAGTTTTTTTTACAAAAGTTAAATGAATCCCAGGATCAATATAGGGACATTCCGAAAAGCACCTGCTGACGTTATAATTTTAACCCGCGAAACCTAATATAAGATGTTGCAAATAATCTGTGAATTTTTTGGGAAAAGGAGTTCCTTGACAACAGAAATTCGCATGTCCTATTGAATACTGTATTGTTTTACAACTGTAAATTGGCATGCCCTATTGAATACTGTATTGTTTTACAACTATAAATTGGCATGCCATATTGAATACTGTATTGTTTATAAAACTGTAAATTGGCATGCCCTATTGAATACTATATTGTTTTACAACTGTAAATTGTTCGCACTTAGAGGAACGGACGTGCATCGCGTTCTCATGCGTGATGAGTTTCTACTTGGCGCGGAGTCACTGAGAACATTTCTAAGTGCGTAAAGCATTACTCCGATCCTGGAGATGAGAGATCTCTGTATGACCTATATAAACTGTATCTTGAATTAATTGGAAATTCTGGACCATTCAGGACTCACGCAAGTGGTCCAGTGGCTGATCCAGAAATATCGTTGGGGGGTGGGTATCTTGAATTAATTGGAAATAATTCTGGACCATTCAGTCCCCAAGCTTAGATGTTCAAACAAAGTGGTCCTGTGGTTGATCCAAAAATATTGTTGGGGGTGGTGGTGGTGGTGGTGTGTGTGTCTTGAAATAATTGGAAATTCTGGACCATTCAGGCCCTACGCTTAGATATTCAAACCATGCGGTCCAGTAGCTGATCAAGAAATATCATGGGGGGGGGGGACACATGTAAGCGAGGGGTATGTGGGACGGAACCCCCTACGGGGTCCAGGGGGCAAAGACCCCTGAAACTCCTGCAATTTAAGCGTTTCCAGGGCTTATTTTAAGCATCTGTGATTAAAACAAAGTGTGCGGCTGCAGGTAAAAAAAAAAAACAAACAAAAAAACAAAAAAAAAAAAAAGCTACGTTACTTTACCAAAGTGGTATCGATGAACAGTTAGTAGTGGAAAGAACTGGTCATTAAAATAATTCAGTCAGACAGTACAAACGAACGTCCACTCATCAACAAAATAAAGTAAGCAGTCTGCTAGCCCCTCCAGCTAAGAAGTACGAGCCCACCCAATCCCCCCAGTGTGAGTCAAAAGAAAATGTTCAAGAAAAACCAAGTATTTTTATACATTCAGAATATGCAATATTTGAGGCAGTATCTGAAGTCCACGTGGTAACGTAGGAATCGACTTCTTGGTCAGCAAATTAGATCCAACATCGCTTTATTTGCAACCGCCAATTTAATGTTAGAAATAATCATTAGCTCATAAGAAATCTTAAAAATCAGATAAAATTACATGAGAAAAACATTGAAGCATGTTAGGATTTTAATATCCAAACATCAATATACGTTCATCTGTCCGTCAGTCCGATCATTCTTCTGTTTGTCCGTCTGTCTGTTCGTGAGTGACAAATCTTGTCACCTCTTTTCCTCCAACATCCCGTATAGAACATTACTTTAATTAAGTGGTCTAAACAAGTGTTTGGTATAAATGTGCAACTGAGGAGTGGAAGATTAGGACGATGATTGTCATCATTGTCATCATTCCTCTTCTCATAAACCACCCGGATGACGAGGATATGTATGTGGTTGGTGTGGATGTGCAATAAATGTACGCATTCTTTTATTCCGACTCATTTTTGTATATGTTTTTTGTTTTTTTTTGGGGGGGGGGGCCGGGGGGGGGGGTAGTTTCTTTCAGTTTAAAAAAAAAAAGGGGGGGGGGTTGAGAAATATAATTTTAGGTAGGAGATTTCTAGTACTTCGTCTGCTGGACTTTTGGGAGGATTTTACTGAAATTTTATAGGGTATATCAGTCGGTGATGTAAATTTGCAAAAATGGTTTTGTATTTGGATATATTTTTCGATAAATTATCGAAATGAGGTTTACCTTGAAAATGGATTAAAGAATACACTTTTTCATGTGATAGACTACGGGTGTCAGATGGAATTTTCACATTTTCAATCAAGGACGAAAAGTCTTTAATAGAATTCCCCCTTCCCCTTACTAATTCCCTCCCTCTTGCTAAAGTATAAAGTGCAAATTGTGAACATATATGTAATGCTTCTATGACTATGAAGTTAATAATATTCGGGGTGGTGGTGCTATGACTTGAAAGTTCACTCTCTCTCTCTCTCTCTTTCTCTCTCTCTGAGGAATAAACATACTATACATTGATTACTTTATTTCAAAGTTATGGGATTATTGCAAACGTTACGTGGAACTTTCGACCTGCAAAGCCTTCAATATATTTCAACTTTATAGAGAACACTAGGAGCACACTTGCAAGTATGACAATGAAGAAGTGGGTTGGGGTGGGAATAGGTGATTGTTTATTGTTATTATTATTATTATTATTATTGCTGTTACTGTCATCATTTGTTTTCTGTTAGTAGTATTACAGTATAGTAGTAGTCGTAGTAGCATACTATTAAGACTCCAGTTGCAGTATCTTTCTTTTTGTTTTGTTGGGGGTGGAGGGTTCATAGGTGGAGTGAGAATACTTTATTAGATTATTCACCCAATGGTAAATTTTCTATGTATATTTTATTACCTACGAGTGAAAATTAGATCGGGTGAAGTTTCTATACGACACCTGGATAATTGTACTACATTTTAAACATATTTCTAGACTCAGTACGTGGTTATGTTGACAATTAAGAAGTAAGATTTTAATTTTTCCCTTCAGAGTAATATGTTGGTAAATGCATTGAACAGATATTAAAAAAAGGGTAAGGGTATTAAAAAAAAAAGTATTTTAGTCAGAAATCCCGATGAATTCTAGTTATTACTGTTATTGTTATTAGTTGTGGTGGTGTTAGTGTTGTTGCTGATGTAGTACGTATTGTTCACACACAAATCATCAGAGTTGAAATTCAGATTATTCTGTAATATTTCAGTCTAAGTTTTCACAAGTTATCATTACGTAGGAATCGTAATTCCTACGTTACTCAATAGCCTAATTTTGTTTAAAGGATGTTTGTGTGTAAGCAATGCCATTTTGATTGGAAACACAGCTGTGTCTGTTTATCATAAAATACAAGCAGAAAAGAATTAAAATATGTTCTGTGTATAACTATATTGTGACTTTTATACATATATTGGGATAATATTTACGTGAGAGCTTCTTTTATACTCTGCTAAGAAGCCATTGGAACTAGTTTATGTAAGTGTGAATTACTAGTTTTGAACCTTCCCGCCTGCTGATGTTTAATGACGTAAAACCATCAGTAACCGGTGACAGATTAAATGACGTAAAACCATAAATAACCTGTGACAGAATAAATGACGTAAAACCATCAATAACCGGTGACAGATTAAATGACGTAAAACCATCAAGAACTGGTGACAGATTAAATGACGTAAAACCATCAATAATCGGTGACAGAATAAATGACGTAAAACCATCAATAACCGGTGACAGAATAAATGACGTAAAACCATCAATAACCGGTGACAGATTAAATGACGTAAAACCATCAAGAACCGGTAACAGTTTAAGATATAAGATGTATCTTTTTAAACCTTAATCTTTTTCTATTAAAGTAGGAATCGTAACGTAGGAATTTTATAACTGGTTTCATAGGTAACCTGGAAATTTGGCTTATTTTAATAACGAAAAACTTACTCCATTACAAGTACTCTCCGGTCACATAAGTAACAAATTAAACATATTCCTAATGTCAGGTCACATAAGTAACACATTATACAAATATTGCTAATCTCAGGTCACACAAGTAACAAATTCATGTCACACAAGTAACAAATTATACAAATATTGCAAATCTCAGGTCACACAAGTAACAAATTATACAAATATTGCTAATCTCATAATCTCATTTCACACAAGTAACAGATCAGACGAATATTGCTAATTGGGGTCACACAAGTAGCAACTTATACAAATATTACTAATTCTGAAACAATTTTGCATGTAAGCAGTATCATATGAGGAGCACAATCATCAACTAGGCAAATAACCCAGAGAATGCTTTTTTTAAAATTCTTTTTCTTCTTCTTCTTTTTTTCTCATCATGCCAGAAAAGCAAAGTAATGGAACAAACCCCTGTATGGAATGGTCTGTGATTAAAAAACTCGAGTTTTCATGAATGGTTTGTAAGATTTGTTTAAACTGTTTTATCCAAGACAGTATCGATGGTTCGATATTGGAAACTTTGTAATGTTAATTTAACATAATTTTTATGGCTTTGTGTAGCCCATAAGACTAGAGATGAATACGGGGCAACGGTTGACATTTTGTAATGTAGGAATCGCGAAAGTTGGTTACACACCAATGTACTGGAATGCATTTATTGACAGAATGAAAATTCATGACACCTAAAATAAAAATGTTACTTACATTCAGATACATACTGAAAATGTAAACGAAATAATATTTACATCAATGGGATTTTTGTTTGTTTCTTTCCATTGGATTGGGGCACACCAACTTAAGGCCACATTACAATAAAATAATTTGAGTTATTAGATAATCTGGGGACAATAAATATGACATACAGAGAGACGAAAAGAAAGAACACGCGCACGTAGAAAAGTAATAATGGGTGTGAAAAATGGCTCTGTAGATGAATGGGAATTAACATTGCAGCCGCAATTTGAAAAATGGCTCTATAGGGGAAAAATGGCTGTATGGGAGAAAGATGATGATGTAAGGTCGATCAGGCGTTAAACGCATTTATGACGTAGATACACCATGTGACTAAACCAAATCCAAAATGGCGCCTAGCATATTGAAAAAAGTTTTTACGCATGCGCACTGATTTTGTACAAATTTGGGCGTGCGCACTGACAAATTTTACAAATATTTTCGAGTAATGAAAATTTATTCATGCAGATACATACTAAAAAATGTACACAAATCTTTACAAAATTTTTTTAGACATTTTTGCCCATATATTTTACATTGTGGGCAGTTATTGGCACAAGGGGAATTATAACATGAAATCAACATTACACTTCCCTTTGAACCCATAATATTTTTATATATATATTTTTTTTTTTTTTTTTTTCTTTTGGGGGGGGGGGGTAAAAAATGGGGTATGGCACAAGAGGAAATGTAATGTTAAAAACGTCAATAGGATAAACATGATGGGACGGTCTGCGGTCAAGGGGAATTGAACATGGATATAATTGACCAAAACCCATCCTGACCGACCAACACTCAGACCTACTGGTCAAAATACAGTCTTACTGACCAGCACGCATATCTACTGACCAACACCTACACCTATTAACCGATAACCACACTAACTGACTGATACCCACCTCTACTCACAGCGCCTACATCTACTAACCAACACGCCGTCTTACTGACCAGCACCCAACTCTACTCACCAACACCTACACCTACTGACCAACGCCCATCTTTAATCTTTTGATTTTGATTGTTATCTCATCAATGACTTTACTTTTCTGATGAGCCCCTTTGCTGTTCTAAGCGAACCCATCTCCCTCTGCAGGTGTCCAGGGTGAGGATAATACTCTTTCAACCGGTCCAGCTTGGCAGTGTTCAGTCATTCTTGATGAATCGATGATGAATACCAAAATGGGCGAACGCACCTCTATATGTAGACCAGGCCCGGACTGAAACTGAATTTGTGTCTCCACAAATCAGAATGCGTGTGACATATTTCAGCGTTGGTGTGTTTTGTATCTACCAATTAGAATGCAAATATTTTCTAATATAACTCGAAAATTCGATAAAGTGCGTGTGATGATGATTTAGCAGATGTGAGTAATTTAAAAAGAATATAATGACGATTACAAAATTTTATTTGTTATTATAGACGATTTTTCACCTAAAGTTTTTGTACGACCTATAACAAATAAAATACCTGCTAGCGTTATAGAAGCATTTAAAGTTGTTCTTGAACAAAACAGCAATATAACGCCTAAAATATTACGCACTGATCTAGGTAGTTCATTTATGAGTCACTTTTTTCAAAACATTTTAAAACAGAAGAAAATGTTTCATATCGGTAGTCTTCGTGATTATATATATATATATATATATATATATATATATATATATATATATATATATATATATATATATATATATATATATATGTGTGTGTGTGTGTGTGTCTGTGTGTCTGTGTGTGTGTGTGTGTGTCAAAAAGCTACTTGGAAAATAGATAAAATTGTTAAAACTAGACTTAGAAAAGAAATTAAAGAGGAATTAGTGCATTGATTAGGCTGGCAAACAAATTTGGTAGTTGGATCGATGCATCTACCATCGAATCCACTTCAATATCATAATTACCCTTATCGTAAAAGAAACAATCTCCATAGTGTTACCTTTAAGATCAATACTTTCCGAAAATGAATGATTGCCTCCTAAAAATGTTAACCATTTGTTTCATTCTGTCTCTACTTCTTCTAACCCCCATGGTTTGGTTTTATGGGTTTAACACAATTTTTCAGCACATGATAGGCTATACATGGCGGCCAGTATATCTGGTGGAGGAAGAACCCGGGAAATCCCGGGAAGAACCACCGACCCACGGGAAAGTACTGGCAAGCTTTCTCACATAACCACATTGGCCGAACCCAAGACTCGAACCCTTGTGGACAGAGGTGAGATGGCAGTGGCGCGGCCCCCCCCCCCAAAAAAAAATCCAATGAAGAAGTATCTTAAACATTAAAAATATTAATAAATATTATTTGTAATTGTTTCCATTTTATGATCCAATTATTTACATGTAAAAGAAATAAAAAGATAGTTAGATTTCATCCCTTCATATCATTCATTTTGCTAGCCATGATTGGTATTATTGCCCTTATTTGTTTCGCTTTTTTTGTCAAAATAGTATAAATACATATTTGTTTTCTTCATTTTATTCCCAGTATGACTATTCAAGTTTACAGTGATGATCCTGAAAATTAAAAACTTTTTTATAATAATAATCCACACAATTTGCTTATTCAGTTAAATTCACAGTTATATTGTTTAAGAGAGGATTGGAAAGTTCGTTTAATCGCTTGTACGATTTAAAAAGATACAAATCCAATAACTATACCCGATAAAATTCTTGTCGAAATATTGATTTTGAAGAAAATATATAAAATTCTTCTAATAGTCAAGTTGTAAATACCATCCATTTTAGAAAAACAAATTTAGTACAAGGTTATTGTATTTCACATAGTTTTGGATTTATACACGTTAAAAAGCAAACATTTAATGGAATTGAATTTAAAATTTGTTTACAGTCCTGGATCACAGGATTAAATGTAGCTACAGGTTTTGCTGACGCGCAAATAGGATTAAATGTAGAACTTAGGAAACGACAGAATGTCTTCGTTTAATACAGAAAGTCATTCCATTTTGTGATTTTGTGAAAACACCGTGAAAACAGAGCCCATGCAGTAACATTTTTTCATCTGTCTCTGTTTCTGTCTGTCTGTCTGTCTCTGTCTGTTTGTCTCTCTCTCTCTCTCTCTCTCTCTCTCTCTCTCTCTCTCTATATATATATATATATATATATATATATATATATATATATATATATATATATATATATATATATATATTGGTTTGAGTATGTTAATGCTTTCGTTAGATTTATGTATAATTTATCTTTATACAGTATATTACACTTTATACTGATAGTCCTAAATAACACTCATGTAATAAAAATGAATATGGGATCATATAAAATATTTATGATTTAATTCAATACAATATCATACTTCTATATTCTGCTGCTATTTGCACCTCATATTAATTACAATAACGAAAATGGTGGTGTCATCTCTTTGTAAAGATGAAATATTTGTTAGTAATCTTTGTATAAAACACCGTATGTTATTTGTTTTCTCTCAATTCCTAATGTATCATTTAATTTTATGCAAATTACTAACATTGAATTGATTGATGCCGCTATAATTACACATTAAATATCACTGTCTTTTTAACACTTTCTTTGATCAGTATACCCTTAATTAATATAATTATAAAAAACAGGAGTGAGATCATCTTACTATCAATTTGCTAAACTGTTTGAATACCATTCTGGGAGAGAGAGAGAGAGAGAGAGAGAGAGAGAGAGAGAGAGAGAGAGAGAGAGAGAGAGAGAGAGATGTTTAGGTTAAAGATCATTAATCGAAAAATGAAACAACTAAGAACACAACTGTGTTAACCAAATTGTATTCATGTTGTAAATTTTTAATACAAATAATGTGCAGTATAACACAACACATATCAGTAGATGTTGGAAAAAACAGGTTCCCATAAATTTCTGCTGGCTTCCTAAGCATTTCACAGATCATAACAAAAATGTATTGGAAAAATAATCATACTCAGGTCATAAATATAGGCACATGAATCAAGTACAATCAAAGTTCTATTACATGAATAACCATAATTGTGTATTAAAAAGGGAAGAGACAGAAACAAATGAGAGAGAGAGAGAGAGAGAGAGAGAGAGAGAGAGAGAGAGAGAGCATGGATTATCGCGGTAGTGGAAATCGTCAACCAAAACGTTATTCTGACATTCGGTACATTTTCTTTCTTCATATGGATTCTTATTACTTCGACCATTTTCAACATGTAATGTATAGACTGACGTCCTAAATGTTAAGATAGGTAAGTACAATTTTTTTAATTAAATATTCTTCATATTTGAATACCGGTTTTAAAATATGTTACAATTTTGTCCTTTGGAGGCTTTTTATCTAAAACAGATAACCAACCTTGTTTGTGTTGATCTAAGAGGAAGATTTTAATATAATCCTAGCACCTCCCTTCCTCATAAAAGTATGAGAAAACCTTTGCAAATGTTTTACAATTACACCTTTACAACTAAACACTCATTTTTTCATTAAAATCAAAAGAACCATAGCAAATTTATTATATATATATATATATATATATATATATATATATATATATATATATATATATATATATATATAATAACTATTTACTTCTTAAATATGAACAGCAATAAACATGGAAAACTGTCATAAATATACCCATTGTAATTATAACACACACACACACATGCATTCGGCAACTAATAATATCGGGTGGGATTTTGTCAATCTTTCTTATCTAAGACTCAATTATAAGACGGATAGATATAACATTAACTTATAGACTAAAATAAACAGGGCCGGATTAAGGCCTTTGGGGGCCCTTGGCACATCGGCTCCTTAGTTACAGTACTGTTAAAAACACTGCCTGTGAAAAGCATACGATAATATACGGGGGCCCCTTAAGCCCGGGTCCGGGGCCCCTTGAGCCTCGGGGGCCCTGGGCACGTTGCCCACATTGCCAAATGGATTATCCGGCCTTGAAAATAAATAACCATTTTCCGATCAGTTACATACATTAATCAATCCGATACTAAAGTTGATGATAAAAAATAACGAACACTGTAAACCAACTACCTAACCAAGTTTAATTGAATTAATAAAGTTATTAAAAATCAATAAACGGTACGGTTCCATTATTAGTATTTATTTAATTTAATGTTGTTAACATTGCAAACACAAGACATGTTGCACATCAGAAAATGTTATTTATTATTCTATTCAGTTTAAGAACAAAATCCACTACTGAAAGGAAAAGGTGGCAGAAAATCTAAAAAGAGGCAGACCAAGAGAAATGAAAACAAAGACCAAAGCAAGAAAATGAAAGGAAAGGAACACATATAAATAGGATATATCCCAAGGCTAAAGGCACATGCTTATTAGCTGTAGTATAAAAATCTGGCTCTCTTCGATATGCTTTTCAAAATTTTTTCTTTACCAAAAGAAGTGGATATTTTTTCTCAAATGCTAATAATCAAGTAAGTGTCCACTCTTATCATTTGAATATGTGAAACCTTTAACTCCTATAACTAATAATTATGTTGAATTTACAATTAGTAATCAAACTTAATTTCAAGTTAATGAAACTATAGAAGTCCAAGAATTGCTTGCTACGAAAATTGATTAATTACATTTTATTTGTAAATCTCTTCTTCTCTTTATTTTCCTCAGCATCGTTTAAAATTATATAAAGAGATCATGTGTTTCTCGATATATTTACGATAAGTCTATTACGGATGTTGTTCAGAAATAGACCTACCGCAGATCTTAACCATATAAATTATGAGGTAATATTTCTATATGTGTACAACTGTGGACCAAGTCTGTGAAGAATAATTATCAGTAATATTCAGGGATACATTTGACTATATTTGTACTTTTATTTTGAATTGCAGTAATTTCATTTGAAATATTTACCAAACTCTGCATGCACGGGGACTAGTTCTTTATCGTAGACACATTCACCTGGAAACTTGAATGGACCTGTCTTACGACGCGTATGAATATGAATATTGTAGTAGGACTACTTTCGTAAGCACTGGCGGGTGCAGCCATTAAGGTTCGATAGAAACTTTTAGTGATTTTGTATCCACTTCTCTCGGTCAGTTTTGGACGCCATCGGCCATGGCAGATAGAGAAGATCAAGTGTATATGGCCAAGCTGGCCGAACAGGCAGAAAGATATGACGGTAAAGTTGGTTAATTTTGTGATATTCTAATTTGTAACTGCTAAGTGGGATTGGCCCCATTACAAATGTGCATTCCATTGGCGACCTGTCAAGATAACCTGTCAGATTTTACTCTTCCACTGTACCCTTAAAAATGTCGTACTTTTATGATATCAAGTTACGTTGGCTTAAAATTAATAAGGTGCTCGATATGTATTCTTTCAGTGTTTTTTCCATCGCTGCATTTTCGCTCTGTTGTGTGCAATTGTGTCCATGGTTATGCTGTGGCCGCCATTTTAGATAATGAGTCACCGTCTGCCGGCGAAATTTTCACGCCCTTTTTAGAAGCGTCTAATTGCAATACTCAATCCGCCATGTGCGAAAGATTGCAATGCGAATGACATTAAGGTGAACACAGGTATTGCATTGCATTCACTACCTTGTGCACGAGTATGAAAATGAATTCCGGAAGTAGACACTTGCCTTTCAGTTTTAAACTTAACGCAAGAATCCAGCATTGCTCAAAAATAAATTCGTTTTAAATCAGAGAATAAACCAAAATCATGGGATTTGGATATCATGAAAGATACGGGACAGTTTTTACACCAGTGTATTTTGCGTGACATCTCGTTTAACCGACATATAAACTGTCTTTATCCTAGTCCGAGAGTCCCCTGAATGTTATCACCCGTTGTAGATATTTGGACAGTCATGTTGGTGTAAACGGCCAGAGCACATCCCCAGTTGAAAATTTGTAGCTCAAACGTCGTTTTTATGGCATAGAATAGTTTCTTTAAAAAGGGTCTTCCATAATAAAGTGACCCGTATCAAACCCTACCTCCCTGAAATCGATATGCGGACTTCAAATTAACAACACATAATTTGCACCTTTAATAAGCCGACTTGTGAGCCAATTGTCTAGTATTTACTAAGTCTCCTCCACCATGCAGCATTGCTTGGTTGCTCAATGTCCAGATTTTGAGGCATCAGTATTCAATTACAATCGACCTTCTTCAAACAAAAATTGTTTGTATCACATCAACCTTTAGTTTAACAATATTTTATTGTCATAAATGTTGACAAATGGGGTCAGGCTACAAGTCCTCGTAACTTGGAATAAGCCCTTCGACTACAATCAATAAGAAATTTATATGGTCCTTTGACCTCTGGTGCCAAGTTAAGTGTCTAAGATTTGGGTCTAGTGACCATTCATAGAAATGTAAAATTATGGTGCCCATTGTGTAAAAAATGTCAAGGACTAGGTTAACTTTACCCTCTAAATGTCCCTAAAATCTTTTAAGCATTTTTTGTTAATGGACAACAGGGCTCAGATAAATATTTTTAAAACATTTGTCCTTGGGACAAGCGAGTTGCAACAGATACTTGTCCCTGTCATCACTTTACTTGACAAAGGACACTTGTCCACTACTACATATGCTCTCATATGAAAACCACAGGTACCTAATGCAAGCTCGATACTAAATTTGGTCCAAACCATCAAAATGTTATGTTCATATGGAAGACGGTGAGTTAAAAACCCACCTACAGGATTCTCGATAGATGTGTATCCTCTGGGTTTTGACGCGTGCAATTTGAATTTTACTTATTTCTGAAGCATGGAACTTCCAACCTGTGCATTTTTATGACGCACATTGTTTTGGGCCGGAGCATCAGTCTTAATTACCCTTGATTCGCCTCTGGCATAATTTCCAACCGAGCGCATGCTGTCCATAACAAATTAAATATGTGCAAGTGATTGACATTATCTAGACTCCTGTTTACACCTTGTCGGCCCCTATACAAAATCAATATGAACTGGACAGAGCTAACAGGTCACTGATGTCACGCTTATGTGGGCATAATTGAATCGGGGTTAGATTGTTTTGGGATTGTCTTTGATGTTTATGATAGAGGAAGGGGGAATCAGTTATGACTTGATTGGATCAACTTTTTAATCAAATATGAGTGTTTGTTTGATCATCAACATGTATGCGATTCCCCTGCAGTAGGACAAAAATACCGTTTTAAAGCGGTCTAATGCACATACTGGTTTATAGTTGAAATCTATTGATTTTGAAAAATAAAAAGATGATTATTGTTATTATTAATAAAATATTTTTAAGATAAAAGAATTGGTATATTTGTTCTTTCTATCCCCACATTACAGAAACCAGTCTACTGGGGACCAGAAATGTTTTACGGGTAATCTGATTACAAAGGCTAAAGCGTGTACACAGCAAACTGTTAATTGATTACCTTACTGTTATAATCTGCAGAGTTTAAGGCCAAATGCTGGATGTTTTATGAAGTGTTGTAAGTAATAAAGCGATCAAAGGTGGTCCATGATGGCTTCCAAATCTTTTAATAAAATTGGCTGACATTTGGCAGAGGTGAGATAAAAAGGGGAGACCGACCAAAAAATGATTTGTTTTATTGTGTAATTGTTCTTGCATTGCAGAAGATGTTTTTAAAGGAATATTTAATGGCAGTTGATATATGTTTTAGTTTGATTCATATAAAAATCCAGAAACATAAGCTTTCTCATAATGCTAAAAAAAAAAAAAACCCACTAAGAAATATCAAACTCTGGAATACATCTGGTGTCCAACTCAGAAACCTTCTCCTCATGATGAACTTTGATGAGTATTGGAGAGCAGTCAGCAACCTTAAAATCCAGCCACATGAAAATTGAAGTTTGAACTTTTTTGCAGTCTGAGTGTGGTTGTTTTGTCCTTGTCACATTCTATGCTGATACAGAGAAGACATTCTCCATTCTTTGCAAAATTAAAATATTGAAGTGGAAATCTGGACCTGAAAACTATTGGCCTGTTAAGTGTGAAATGTAATAATCACAATGTCATCAGTGGTCACCAGTCGGGGATCTTGTGAATGAAACTAAAAATGCTTGTGGATTCTTTTTTTAAAAATCTTTGCAGTGAATTACAAGTTATACCCATCTTGATTGAATTGTCATACACTGGCTTGTATTAATTAATCACAATGGCTCAAAGAAGTATATTTTATTTACTGTCTCGGTCTCAGAAACGACCTGCCAGTGATGATCATTCTGACCCTCAGACTACAAAGAAACAAAGTTTGTAACAATTCGGAGGATAAGCAGAATAAATCTCCTAAAGTTGTAAGAAATCTTGAGCATCAGTTTGCTCCATGAATAATGAACAATCCCAGCTACGAGCTCATGACTCCAAAATAAATGACTCTTGAGATTTAAGTTTTGACCCATGAGATTTTGGTGTCCTGGGTCAAATGACTCTTGTTTCACTTTTATTGTGTTGCCACACATTTCTGAAAGCATTTTGTGAAGCTACTGGACACTTGTCCCAGTGCTATCAACAAATCCAGAAGAGATCCCTGGAAATTGCCTTATCCATTTGGAGAAAAAAAAATGGCCAATTTTATGAATATAGGAGGAATGTAATGAAGGCAGGGTTAGTAAATATAATGCATGATTTTCACACATGGGGGTGGGTGGGGTGTTTTTGTAGAAAATATTGTGAAACCTGCAATCACTTTTCCTTGAATATGCCCAGGTATTGATCTGACCATAAGCATTTTTTTATTATGGCACATTCGACCAATATGAGACTGCCATGGCTAGTTTAAGACGTTTCATACCTGTTTGAAATTATAGTACTTGATGAATGAGAGAACACTCTGTAAAGTTGTATGATCGAATGCAATTCTCCCTAAATAGATCGTCATATCAGCATGGGATTTTCACTAAAAGACTTCTTGTGAAGTCTACTTGGTTCTAAATGAAAATGGTGCCTATCTGATGTCCACCATGGCAGTCGTCTTGAAAATCTTTTTATCACTTTTTTTCCTCCTGAAAATAGTCATATTGAGATGGGGTTTTCACCAGAAGACTTGATGTCTGGTTGGTCCTGAATGAAAATTGTTCTACTTTGACATCAAATATGGCCACCATAGCAGCCATCTTTAAAATCTTATCTTGACTCCTAAATGGATGGTTATTTTCTAGTTTGTGCTAAATTAAAATGGTGATGATCTTGCATCCAAGATGGTTGACACGGTGGCCAGTTTGAACATCTTGTTGCTCAAGAATATCAGATGGTTCCAGTGCTCAGGAGTTTAAAAAAATGGTTTTGTCTTGAATTTCAGGGAATTCTTTTTGAAAGTAGGGCATCGGTCTTTTTGAGGGACTCTTATTAAAAACTTGTACGCCCAGTGCAAGTGCCTCTCTGCACATTCTTGCTGGAAAAATTATAGCAAGCATTTTTCAGATTGTCTACACTTTATTTTTTTGTCAAGTCCATCTTGGCTAAAGCTCAGCATAATGATCACTTTGGCATCAGTAAGCATGGCCATCCGTACACCCGTCCATACCCTAGATTAAACTTAAATTTTTATGTATGCCTTCTCGAGCTGAATATAAATGTGATTCTCTTTTTTGAAAGATCAGAACAACATTTAATATTGTATTTTTTTCAAATAAAGTAGCATCAAGAACATAGAATTGGGTGCCGATTCCTTGATGGAAAATTTGTGCTACAGTTTTAAGAACCCATTTCAAACCAAATTTCTAGTTGCAAGTTTGCTGTTGTCTGTTACCTTCTTTGTGTTGCTGTCTTTCCTCGTACATAAAATCTGTTGGTTTCAGAAATGGTGGAATATATGAAGAAGGTGGCCAGCATGGACCAGGAGCTAACTGTGGAGGAGCGGAACCTGTTGTCTGTAGCATACAAAAATGTTATTGGAGCCAGAAGGGCCTCCTGGAGAATTCTCAGCAGTGTAGAACAGAAGGAAGAGAGTAAAGATGACAAGTCTCATCATGACAAGGTTACCCACATGAAATCCTACAGGGAAACGGTACATTTTATATAAAGGAGTATAGGCTAGAGCTGTCATTTATTTAGGGAATCTCAGCGTCAGTTGTGTACTTGTTTAAATATTGTGACATATTGTTGATAAAGAAATAGCCTGTACTAAAAGCTTTAGCTTAGTTGGAATAGAGGGAAAGCCTCAGTGAAAGCTTAGTGTCCATATAGTGTGTTCATTGGTAAATGATTTATGTTTGGAATTTGTTTACTTTTTTGCATGTACCTTTGAGCACAGGCACTACACTTTGCATTGATGACTGACCTATATTTCACTATCCATTTCTCTGCTTTAACCTATGTCTTTAGTGCACATTCTTGCACCCTATTGCTTGCAGAATTCATGGTTCATACAGCCTTGAAGAATTCTTTAATCTGAACGGTTGCCCAGAAAACCCATGGAATTTTGGAATTTTTTTTATTTTGTATTTGAAATGTTCTTGCAATTTTTGTCATATTCCTTGAATTTTTCCCAAAGCTCCTGAAATTTATATTAAGAAATTCACAACATTAAAAGTTTCATAAGAAATTCACAACATTAAAAGTGTCATAGTCCTTGAAAACTTGTGGAAAGTCCTTGAGAAACAACTCCTTGGAAATAATGTATCGTGAGGATTACTGAACTATCATGTTCAACAAAGCTTTGCAAACTAGCCATACCACCATTGGCATTGAAGGATTTTGCGATTATATTTCAGTGATAGAGGACAAAAAATGCCTTGAATCGACAGTGAGTTGAAAATTGTGCTTAATGTCGGAATATTTTCAGTTGATAATTTTCTAGATTTTATGCTCTACTGCAATAGCAGATGGGAACTTGCAACCACGGTTAAACAAAAAGCACTTCAGGTAGACAAATAAGAGTTGGTAGTCCTATTTGTGCTTGCATGTAGCTGTTTGATTAAATGTTCAGATCGTTGCAGCAATTATTCAGTCTTTTTTTAAACACATTTTTGGACTTTAAGAATTCTTTTCTTTTTTTTTTTTTTTTTTTTAGCACCATCAATTAGGTGTACAGTTTTTTTGAGAAATTTTAGAATTCTGCATTATTGTGGATCATTTTATCCCCATGCTGTAGCATAGGGAATATTGATATACCATTCATGTCGGCGCCTGTCTACATATGCTATTTGGCCAATCATCCTGTAACCTTAGACAGTAGGCCACCTAAGATGCAAACTTCATCGGCCTATAAATCAAGAGCTGTACCCTTTTCCTTTTTATTTTGCAGGAGATAAGGAATAGTGAGGGAGGTGGGGGCATTCCTTCTCTTTTTATCGAGTCTAACATACACAAGGCCATGTTTATGCTTCCCTTCCAACATCCTGTTTGGAGGAATTAAACTTCTCCAATGTGACAGGAGTTGTACACAATATTCTGCATGGCCTCCAGACCATGTTATGTGCTCCTATTCTGATATGTGGACCTTCATTACAGATGTCCCAAGAGACTGGTACTAAGTGGATGTCCTGCAGCCATTCAACCCTGGAAGGTCGTGGGTCAGTGGTTCTTCCTCCAACTACACTGGCCACAATGTAGAGCCTATCACTTGCTGAAAAATGGCGACAAACCCGCAAAGCTAAGCCAGTTCACCAGGGGAAGTTACTCCAGATTGCTCTTGCTGCAAAAGGCACCATGGTTCAGAGTGGAAAATGTCCAGATGGGTTGTCGACACTCTTCACAAGGGAGACGAATTGCATTCAGGGTCTTGGTATTCCAGTTCAGGGCCCTTTGATTTAAACATCAGTCCTGGGGGTTTGAATGTGTATTTATGGACAGAATTGTGTTGCTCTTCACAGCCACCTCCATGTTGGTAAATTCCATCTACCTGGTCATCGGGTGGCTGAGTGGTCCGAGGCGCTCGCTTTTACAGATCACTGACATCTCGCCTCTGTCCACAGGGGTTTGAGTCTCGACTCCGCCAATGAGGGTATGTGAGAAAGCTGGATCTTCCCACGTTTTTCCTAGGTTCTTCCTCCACCAAATATACTGGCCACCATGTATAGCCTGTCATGTGCTGAAAAATTTCATTAAACCCACAATACTAAACCAAACCCAGTAATCATTCTACAAAAGCACCAGGTGCGTTATATTCCAGATCAATACGCACTCGTTTCATGTCTGCTGCTTCTCGGATTCCTTGCCAACAAGGACAAATCTATTTATAATAACATCTCAAAAGTTTTACCCCAATTGGGTGAATAGTTCAAAATGCATGTGAACCTCTTTCTTTCAAGAACGTGCCTTAAATAATCTCTGGCATCTTCAGTCCTCCCAAGAATCACGTCTCGGCCCAAACAATTCCTTCACCTATTGGGTCTCGATGCGACGGGATCTCATAATAATGGGTCACCGGTTTATAAGACCATTGCAAATGATTCTGTTGTCTCGTTAGCGACCAAAGTTTTTCCCCACAGGAACAAATAGTAATATTTTAGCTCTCGGTAAAAAGTAGAACCCCAGTTGGCGTAAGGTGGGTGTTCCCTTGCATGTCCATCTTTCAGGAATCACATACAGATGCAAGCACTGCAGGCTGGGATGCCCACCTCCTGCCTTTGTTTCCGGAAGCCAGTGGATTGTGGCCTCATCAGGAGCAGCTATTGCACATCAGTATCCTAGAGATGCAGGCCATAATGAAAGCATTTCATTGGTGACATGATACACTTTACGGAAAGGGCATGCTCGTTCTATCCAACAACTCCACTGTGTTGAATTGTTTCAGAATGCAAAGGGAGAACCAAATCCCAAGACCTTTGCCTCCTAGTTTGGACTTCTCTAAGGTGGTGTCATCAACAACAAAATCCATGTTCAAGTCCATCACATTCCAGTTAGAGTAAATATATTGGTGGACTTGTCCTGAGGGAATCAACTATTACAAACTGAATGGTCACTTCATCCCTCGGTATTCAGTCAAATCTGTATCCACTGGGATCAACCACAGGTGGATCTATTTGCATCAAGGTGAAACACAGAATTCCCAACCTTTTGTGTCTCCAGTCCTGGATTTAAAAGTCTGGGCAGTTGATGCCCTTTCCATAGATTGGAATGGTTTGGACACATACCCATATCTCCAGCTCCTCTGATCCCAAAGATCTTGCAACAAGCGAGGTGAATGAGTGCCTTCATATCCTGATTGCTCCCCGCAAGTGGGAGAAGTCATGACCTTTCCTTTGCTGCTTGGACAACCTCAACAGCAGGAATCTCGACTGAACCCAGATCTCTTGAACCTGCATGTCTGGATCCTATCACATGAGCCCTTGGGGGAGGTGGGAACAATTCTCAAAACAAGTGGTGGAGAGTATCACTTGGGCGAGAAGGCACACCACTTTGAAAGTGTACAAGGGGAAGTGGCGAATTTTCTCGCAGTGGTGTGAGCCAGGACACTTTACTCTTTTTAGGGCATCATTACCCCAAAATAACTAACTTTCTCCTTTGACTTTTCAGGTGAAGTTGGCACCAATCATGACAAGAGGTTGCTGTTCCACGGTCTTGGACACGAGCCACCATGGAAGGAATGATATATGTCAAAACAAAGATCTCTCCAACCTTCTGACGAACTTTGATCTGTCACGATTGAAGGCTTTGAATCTACCATGGGTTCTGACATAGTTGAATAAGGCATTGTTTGAACCACTCTCTAGAGCATTGTTGGTTCATCTCTTGTGTAAGACCTGCTTCCTACTCGTCCTAGCCACAGCAGGCAGTGAAATGCATGCCTTTTCTGTTGACCATAACTTTCTACAGTTCTTTCGGGATGGTTCACTCGTGCCAAGAAGCTCCACTGGTATGCATTCAGTCTTTTGTGGTGAAACCTCTTTCCATGTTGGACCCTTTGCCTCATGACTGTCTACAGGACCCGGAGAGGGCTTTGAAGTGGTACCTAAAATGAACTGAGCCTGTGCGAAGAGGGAGGGAGATCTTGTTTATTTTTACCTTTGATTGAGGGAAAAGTCGACATCTCGTCTTGGGCTCTGTTGTCTTGGATAAGACAGGCTATTCGCTCTGCATACAGAGAATTAACCTAAGATCAAATGAAGTTGTTAAACATTTTGGCTCGTGGGATTATGGCAGTCACTACCAGCATTACAGTCGAGTGCAACTGTTCTCTAACGAATATTATCCAAGCTGTGAGATGGCAGTCCGAGACAGCTTTCTCTAGTTTTTCCTGCCAAGATTTTTCTTCCCAAAAGGCAGCAGCAAAGTTGGTTACCTTCCCAGGTCATTCGGCAGCTTCTCAGTGATGCTGCTGTGCAACTTCCTCAGGAAGTAAGGGGGGGTCCCCTGTTATACATGTCGAGGTATATGGAATCACTAATCTTAATAGCTGAAGCTGCCTTGCATACCTTATGGGACTAGAGATGGGCCATCTCCTTAGTAAGGGGATGCAACTCCCTCCACCTCTTACTATTCTCCTAAGATATTGATCAGAGGACATGTTTGAAGAAGAAACCAATTTTTGGAGTAAAATGTGTTTCTTCAATAACACTTAACTGATCATAATATGGATACAACCTCCATGCAGTTGCATCCTGCTAGCAGTGTGCCTTCCACTCCAATGGTAACTGAAGTATGGACTAGATTTGGCACCAGTCCCTGTATCCAAGGGGAGATCACTCTTGTCAGTCTACCACCAATGTGTGCAGCCAATTTTTAACTTTTTTTTATAGGAGGGCTGTATTTGTCACATAGTGGTCATGGTCCTAAGGTATTATGATTCTGGAAGTATTATTGAAGAAACATTTTTTACTCCCAAAAATTGGTTTCTTATATCTTTTATTTTATATGCATTTTACAGAATTTTAACATCTTTTATCATACAGTATTTCATGTTTATGTTTATTTGGTAGGGTTTATTGTCGTAAAATTTGTGTGCAGTTCTTCATATTTCCCTTTACAGCACTTGACTGTTAATTGGCACATTGTAGCCATTTTGGTGCCAATTTAGCATTAAACCCCAATACATGCATACCATCTGTCTATCACTCTGTAACTTTAAAACTCCTTCTCCTAAGCAACACAGGTCAGGATTGTTTGAAAGACCCAATACATTTTGGAATGGTGTTCATTTACATTGGGTTAAAGCCAAGTCTTGAGTGCCATTAGTAGCCCAATTTTAAGTCTATGAACAGTACAAGTAACCTTGTTAAACCCCTGTACAAATTCTTTATCCATATTGAACTTGTCCAGGGTCCATGGGGGTGGGGGTGGCAATGCAGGGAAAATAGTCTTTCCAATGCTTGCCATATTGCTTATATGGGCAGAGAAAGTAAAGTTGACCTCTCCTTTTCTCATGTTGACATCTTCACATATCCATTTTTGTTTTGTTTTTTGGCCATTTAAATGCTTTTGTATTAGTGTACAATATTAGATCTTGTGTCTTATGTTTCTGTTCAAAGAGCCACAAAAAACAGTTTCAATGTAGTAATTTCATGCTTTTGATCAACTTTTGTGTCAATCTATTGATTACAATTGCGTTACAATTTATGAGCTTCCTGTCGAAATTCACACATGTGCCTGAAGAGCAGGTGAAATTCCATGCATTTGTAGCCTAACCAGGAGGAAATTATACTCTGGAGGTATATAGGCTGATTAATAGTAAAAGTTTAAAACTTTTTATCATATTTCATCCTGTTCAAGTAGGAAGATAAGACTTGAAGAATCCACACTGAACTCCGTTTTGGGTTGAAGTGCTTTATCTCTCTCCAGCTTAAATAGGAAGCAATGGTGGGAATATTGTGAGAAGTGTCATGTGGTCAAAATTAAATATGTTTACAATAGTCACTTAAATCTGCCATTTTACCAAACTTTTGAGTCAAATAAATAATAATACAAACAAAAGATATCCTTTTAACTTGTATGAAAATAATTGAATTTTTTGTTACATTTAGGAAAAACTGACTTTCTTTTTGAAAAGGTCGGTAACCTCGGTAATTGTTTACTATCATAAATGGGTGACATATATCAACATACAAGCCCTTTCTTCCTGCTTTTACAATATAAAAGAAAGAAAAAACTTGGTTATTTATATTAGCCTATAAACCTTCAAAGTAAAATAATTTGCACGTCAATGGACTACAGAATGCATGGAATTTTACTCCAAGCTTGATGTGTGAATTCTCTGCAGGAATCTTGTAGATTGAAATGTGAACTGTGTTACACTGTTCATTGAAAAGAAAAAAGACGGGAGTTGATGTTCTATTCAGAATCTGAAAGTAATCACTGCCCTGAAAAATTGGGTAGGATGAAAACGTCAACTCTTGGGCAAAGTCAGCTTCTCTTTCTCACTGTATTTGCACATTGCCGGGTACAGGGATGACTATTTACACCTGATTTAATCTCTTGTGGGGACTCGTTACTTGTACCTCGATATCTGTTACCTGTTTTCAATATAACCTATTTTTGATGTTTCATTCTTTTGCAAAACCAAAGTTGTACAGTGATTTTGCAGAGCTAAATTAGGACAAAAATTTCATCTGTTCATAAAGTTGAATGATTATGACTTTTATATTATTTAGTGCAAAGGTTCAGTTACATGGCTGTTTTAAGGAACTGTTTTAGCAAAATTAAAAATTTTGTCCAGTTGGTGGGAGAGAGGTCACTTTGCACAAAAATACAAGTCCAACATCTGCACTGACTTGTCTACAAATTGTACTATTGTTGCACGATATTTTCAGGTAAGCCGCTTTTTTTGGCGTCAGTTTTTAGCTCGTCTGCATCTCTTGTACATCATGCATCGTCTGTCGTGTGTCCATCCATCAACAATTGCTTCTTACCATTGGAGTCCATATTTCTGATTAGATTTCAAACTTGGAATATTGGTTTATATCATCAAAATCTTGGATAAATTCAATAATGAGTGAGATCCATACATATAACAAGATGGTCTTGCATCTAATTGGTTAACCTTGTTTCCCACTCGGAAGGCCATATTTCTGATTTTAATAAAACTTGGGAATATATGCTGATATCATTAGGATCTCAGACGAATTTGATCACGAGCAAGATCTGTGCATACTAATTATGTTTTCTGATTGACTGAGCATGTTATCCCACTGGAGGCCCCTTTTCTGATCTGATTTTAATCAAACTTAAAAAGTCGGCTTTTATCATTGAGATTTTGGATGGGTTCGATGGTGACAAAGATCCATGCATATTAATGAGGTAATCTTGCATATGATGGGCAGTGATTGTGACTAATCTGGAGGTGGTATTTTTGATCCAATTTTGTTCAGACTTGGAATTGCTTATATATTCAAGGTGATCTTGCATCTGATTGGCTGAAGTTATTACCACTCGAAGCTGTAATTCTGTTCTGATTTTGATCAAAGTTAGAATAAGGGCTTGTATCGTCAAGCTTTTGTACTATATCGAAAGTGAACAGGATCCAAGCATATTAAGGAGGTCATCTTGGTGTCTGATTGGCTGAGCTTGTTGACATTCTTGTAGCCATATTTTTGATCTGATTTTGAACAGACTTCAGAGATAGGCTATATTAATGAGATGTTCTGCATCTGATTGGCTGAGCTTGTTACCTTTCTAGATCTCGAGACTATGTTTCATGCAATTTCTATACAACTTGGAAATGGGTTTATATCAAGATCTTGGATGACTTCAGTTTTGAGCAAGAGACTTTGTGTTAATTATGCCCATTATGTTTTTATCAGGATATAAAATAGGTAAAGTTGACACAATGTGAACTTTGGGAGATAGTTTATCTAGGTTGTGTTTGTACAATACTGCATAATCCAGCTTATTGAAATAATCACCTGTCAAGTTGTATAAGCAAGTGAGTGATAGCAAGTCCACTTGGGCATCTTGTTATATTACCCAAAAATGTGTTTCCTATTGCACTGGTTTTAAAATTCGGGTAGGCAGGTAGGTTTTTTTGTTTTTTTTAACATTATATATAATGCAAATAATATTTCAAGTGCTTCAAAGTACTGGGCAAACCTGGCTCAGTTAGATGCACAAATCAATTTCAACCATGATTTTTTTGTTATTTAAAAAAAAAAAATGGGGGTGGGGGGTGTCCAAAAGTGCTAGGGTCTGCAATGAGAAACTAGTCCAGTCGGCCGACCGGAAACATATTTTTTTGTGTGCCTTCTAATATCCCTTGGAGGGAAGCCAACGTTGAATGATGTTCTTGAGTAAAGTACTCCTTCATGTTATGGACATCAGGGAATGATGGACAGTTCTCTGTTGGTTATGGGTCTCAATTAAGCTTGCCTTGTAATCTTTGTATGTCGTCTTTAATGTAATAGCCTTGAGTGAAGTGCCTGTCGGGTTAAACTATGGACAATTTTTCAGCCTAGTCAATTGGGATTTTGTTATTGCAAATGAGTAACCTAGTTTTAAGATTAAATATTTTCTTTGCAGGTTGAAAATGAACTGAAGAACATTTGTAATGAAGTATTGGAAGTTCTAGACAAGCACTTGATACCATCTGCAACTTCTGGAGAATCAAAAGTCTTTTATTATAAAATGTGAGTATATGCAACAAAGTTGACTTGTTAGTGTTGCATATGTATAGACAAATTTTGTTGTTCCCTGATCGTTCATGTTACAAATTAGGCTACATTATACAGAAATACCTTTCAAGCAGAGTTGGTTCATAATTGGTCATGTTGTGCTGAAAAGCTCTTGATGTTAAACCACATTTTGATCGATTTTACTGATCCAGATACTAAAATTAAGTAAAAAGAAGTGTGTAGTGATCATGAAACTAATTTAGCAAATTGTATGAGCTCTCAGACCACAACAGTGATATATTGGTGGATGCATTTTACTCGGGGGTTATAAAAGTAAGGTACTACTGTAGCACTTCCTGGAGAATTTACTGAAACAGTATTGAGGAAAACGAAAAACATATCGATTGGACATGTATGCCCATTGTCCTCTGAATGAGGGTACAAGTAGAAAAGACCAATAACCCTGGCAAAATGTATCCATGTATGCATGAAAATGCAAAAGAATGTTCATAACGGATCAATAAAGGGGTGTAACTTTAAAGTCAATATCATTATTATGGAAAAGGTCGCAAGACCATTGTATCGCGTGCCATTTTCTGTACTCTTGTTTATTTTTGCTGCCTCTCACACCCATCCCCATCTACATCCAAGATCCAAGATCTTTCTTATCATCTGCTGTTTCTCCTGAACATCATACCATGATCATTCTCATTCAGTTGGTGTAGATGGGATTCAGGTTACGAGGAAGAGTCAATATTACCGGTGAAAATAAAGAGTCACCCCTTCCAAACCACAGGGGCTGTATCCATGATCTGAAACCATCATCTACTCCTTCTGAAACATACCAAATATAAAATATTGTCACTCTGTCAATTGGTGTAGAGGAAGTTACATTACAAGGTTGTTGCCCTTTTTTGATCAGTATTACATCACTACGGCAGATTCTTGTAACTAGCATAGATCAGGAACCATTCAACATATTCTGATGCAATTTGGTGTCTATATAGTCTCATTGTTCTAGATGAGCCTTTTATGGTGTTTGTCTCTTCAGCTGTATATTGAATAGTTCTGGCCTTTGACAATTAACTTTACTGTGGAAATTGCTTGTATCCAGCACAGCATTGCAACCTTTCCACATAATTAGATTCCATTTGGTAGGCGAACGTCTATTATATGTAGATATGCCTTTTAAAGATTTTATTTTTAAGATCCAGCATTGATGGAGGAGTTGCCCTTTTTCCATCCCTATTGAATCGCCAGTATAGTTGATCCTTGTAACAAGCATAGTTCAGAAACCATTCAAAGTACTCTGTTGCAATTTTGTATGAACATTGTATCATGGACTTACAAGTGCCTTTTATGGGTTTAGTCTCATTTAAAAGCGTTATGGATCATAGATAACTTTCCTTTCTGACTTTGATTTGTGCAAAACAACTTCACCAAAATTTTTTGAATTTAAACCAAATTTGGTATGCGGTTTTAGATTGAGAAGATTTTGGGTGAGTTTGATTTCCAGCATTCCATGACATCATTTGCAGGAGTTATAGGTCCTGATTGCCCATCCCCCAGACTTTGGTTTCTGCAGCGTGACTTTTACTAATCTTTGTTAAATTTCAACTAAATAAAACAAAAGTTTTACTGTTCAAGGTCCTTATAGAGAGTGGGGCTCTTTGCACTACACCCATCACTACCAGCTCTGCCTACTCTAGAAATTTATGACTTGGGGAATCATTTTAAAATACATTTCCTTGTTTAGTGCCAGAGTTAGAATAGACCATTTATTCATGACAGTTTCTTATTGTTAAGGATCTATGTGGGCATACACAGTTATTATTCAATGGATATCTAAATATTTTTGATCCAATACACAATCAGGAACATATATTTTGTCTGGGAGCATTTTAAACCTCGGAGAGCCAGTACTCTATGTTGGACAGCTGAAATTGGCTCTTCAGTCTGCAACCTAACTAGCCTGTAATCCATCTAATCCTGCATTTGAGGTCATCTTAAGGCCCAAATATCAAACTTTGTATGTTCAGAAACCAAATTTCATTCCACCTTCTGGCATACCAATTCGTCTAGAAGTAGCAAAATCTATGTTGCAAATACTGCAAAATTCTGTATTCCCAAATCACCACCTTGGTGATCAAAACCCCCAACATAATATTTGATCTTTGCCAATCAGAAAATCCTCAACCAATCCTCTCATTCAGAGTAAATTCCGTGAAATCGGAGCCTTTTATAGTGGCCATACGTCCCTTTATACAGATTGTTTGAAAGATTGTGACTAGGTTGCAGCTGCCGTTGCAACTCTCCAAAGTACCATCTCGAGTCGTTTGCGAGATAAAGCCTCCATTTACAGCAATACTCGGATCTTTTAACTACATTAAAATCTCTCAAAAAACTAATTTTATATTTTCTGATTCCCAGTCCAGACTGAAAGTCTGGCAAAACTTGAATTTTGTCAACCCTTTAATATCCCAATTTTACAGAAATATGATTTGCGCATTTAATATGCAGAATGTATTTTGTTGGCTGCCTGGTTAATTTGTATTCGGGGTAATGTAAAGGCAGTCATCCATTTCTACTGGAAGGTTCCATATACTGACTTAAAAGGGCCACGGGTGGCTGAGTGATCACTGCCATCTCACCTCTGTGTGCGTGTGTTCGAGTCTTGGGCTTGGCCAATGTGGTTATGTGAGAATGCTTGCCAATAGCTTCCCGTGGGTCGGTGGTTCTTCCCACGTTCTTCCTCCACCAGATATACTGGCCGCCATGTATAGCCAATCGTGCTGAAAAATGGCATTAAACCCATAAAGACCAAACCAAACTGACTTGAAATATTATATAAATCGGCATCTTCTACATACTTGGCAAAGTATGTAGAATGAAAACTCCACAAACAAGCTTTGGAACTTATAACCCATCAGTGGAGAAGGGTATCCCTCATACAGAAAAATCAAAGGGATGAGGTGGTATTGTGCCACTCCTGTATAGGACACGCATACCTGACAAGTACATACCTCCTGAAGGAGGAACCTTGACCACAGTGCATACCTTGTCACTGTCCTGACATTGGCACATGATCCTGTCAAGTGTATTGACTTCCACCTTATGAGACAAATTTTTTTGTCTGAACCTAACTTAGAAGGTGCATGATGATGTACCACTAGAGAAAGTCTCGAATGTTGACAAATATGAGGTTTATATAGCAAATTTTGATCCTGTATCTGAAGAATTTTATACTTTTTGCCTGTATCTTTTATTTGATATACCTTTTAAAAATTTTAACTTTACCTTGTAGGACTAAATGTTTACCTTTATTTAGTTTGGCTTATTTTCCTTAAGTTTTTTTCTTAAATTTTGTATATTTACATGTTAGAACTTAACTTTTCTAAAAATTGACACTATATAGCCAGTATTTTACTGATGTACTATTAAACCGTATAGATAAATACATAGATACATTGTTATAATTTCAGGAAAGGTGACTATCATCGGTATCTAGCTGAATTTGCCACTGGTAATGACAGAAAAGAAGCTGCAGAGAACAGTTTAGTTGCCTACAAAGCTGCTAGTGATGTTGCAATGAATGAACTTCCACCCACACATCCCATCCGGTTAGGCCTTGCACTCAACTTCTCAGTATTTTACTACGAGATCCTGAATTCCCCTGACAGGGCGTGTCGGCTGGCCAAAGCTGCCTTCGATGATGCCATTGCAGAACTGGATACCCTTAGTGAAGAAAGCTATAAGGATTCAACATTGATTATGCAGCTTCTGAGAGACAATTTAACACTCTGGACCTCTGACATGAACCCCGATGGTAAGCCCACTGATGGTAAGATGCTTGTTGCCATTACATTTTTTTTTTACGGTTCATATTTTTAAAACAATATCCTATAACTCACACATGTCTCATTCTGACAAAATTTTCAAGTCCAAGCAGCATTCATTCAGAATATATTGCCTGTTTGCTATAATCTGTTTGCAATGGCTGTATTCCAAATGGATTGTATCCAGACATATTTACAGTTGGTTCTTTTCACAACATTGACTGAGTACTCCACTCCACTCTAATTTTGTCTGTAAATTAACATTTGACCTTTAAGAATTTTGGTGAATATTTGCTGGTTGATTGGTTATTTTCTTCTTATTACTACTACTACAACCCTCTCCTCCTCCCCCCCCCCCCCATAAGTTGTTCTATTCTGGTGCACAAAAGGCTTCAACGAGAGAGCACCACTGATGACATTCTGCAACACTACGTGTGATGGTGTTCCATGTCAGACCACATTCCTTTGTCTCTTTCTTTATAGTCCTCCTCCATGCCTCTCTGGGCCAACCCCTCTTTTGTCTCCCGTCTGGGATCCCGTGCATTTGTGTTCTGGGCTATGCATCCAGTGACATTCGGCATACATGCCCCAGCCATTGCTATGGTGTCCAGTTGGTCTTGAATAAAAGTTGTGCTGATATGATGTCCAATATGGCTGCCAGATTGGCCATCTTGAAAATCTTGTTGCTACTCCTATAGATGGAAAGTCATATCGACATTGGGTTTTCACCACAAGACTTCCTATGACATCTAGCTGGTACTAAATGAAAATGGTGCTAATCTGACTTTCAGTAAGGCAGCCATCTTGAAAATCTTCTTGTCGCTATTCCTTGATGGAAAGTCATTGACATTGGATTATCACCAAAGACCTTGCATGGCGTCTAGTTGGGCCTGAAAGAAAATGCTGTTCTGACATTCAATATGGCCAATGTGGCAGTGATCTTGAAAATCTTGTTGCTACTCCTCCAGAATTGATAGTCATTATCGACATTCGGTTTTTACGCAAAGACTTATTGTGATATCTAGTTGGTCTTCAATGAAACTGGTGTCCTGCAGACATACAATATGGCTGCCACAATGAACATGTTGAAAACCTTTAAACTAATTCTTTTGAATGCCTAGTCACAATTGGCATGTTTTTTTTTAACCAAAAGTCTTCTAATAGCGTCATGTTTTTGTCCTAAATGAAAATGGTGCAATCTTACATCCAATATATTTGCCACAACAGCTTACCTGAAAATCTTGTCACTCAAGAATATCAGAGATGGTTTAAACACTCGGTGGTTAAAAAGAAGAAATTGTCTTGAATTCCTGGAAATTATTTTTGGAGAGTAGAGAGTCAGACCCTTCAAGAGACTCGTGTTTTTCTTCATATTTTACAAAACATTTATAAATTTGTTTGGAAATCTTAGCAGTTTTATTAAACTTGTATTACAGATGGTGTGATTAGACCAGAGAATAAACTGCATTTCACAATTCTTACAAGCCAGTGATTTTTTTTAACCTGCATAAGTATGGTGAGATATAATAGGTACTTTTCTGCAATCAACGGTATCAACAGTGTTAAAGTTTTGCATTTCAGATTTTAAAAGTCACAAACTTGGGTTCTATAAATTTTTGTCCATCTGTATGGTACCAGCATTTGTGTCCATCTGTATGTTACCTGCACAGTAGTTGCATTTTTGTCCATATGTATATTACCTGCACAGTAATTAGTTCTCCATCAAATGATACCAAGCTTTGTGGATGGTTTGCATTTGTGGTAAGGAAGAATCCTATTGATTTTGTGATCAAAATCTCAAAGGTCAAGGCTACTGTAACTGAAAGATTACAAATGCAAGTCACTCTGCTACATCAACTGGGGTAAGTCAAGTAAACATTTGATCACTTAAGTATTTGGATTAGCTGGTGAACTATCCTTGGTTTCATTAAAGCTAGTAAGCCACAGTCAAAGGCACAGAGGTGGGTCAATAATAAATTGCTGACCACAATATGTTTATACCTTTATATGATGACTATGGGAAAATCGATGATGTGTACGAATAAATTTGAATTTTTCTTTGAAATTCAGGTGTTGTGAGAGAAAAAGAATAATGGATGATTTTTCAGTTGACAGATGAAGGCTTTTTGTCAATCATGCCTTGGCAGAAGCTCGATGTAACGATTACTTTGGCCTCTGTGCATAACAATCGCTTTGGCCTCAATGCATGTCCATATGCCCATCTGCATTGTAGATAAAGTGTCTATGTTCAAGCTTTGTACATTAATCTCAGTGTTAGTTCTTTTTCCTTTCTAGCTAAATGAAAGTTGGGCTTGACACAAATTGGTTCTCTTGTTGATGAAACAATTGCCACCGGATTTTAGTGATCAGTAGCGTGAATTTGGTTCATAATATCTCTGCACAGGTGTAAATGTAAACTGCTTATCTGAGGTGTTGGAGTAACGCATGCTCTGAATGGCCTACCATGCTTTCGTTGTCATGTTTGCAATAGGGAACCTATTCTTGGACACCTGAAGAGCCATAAAAGCTAAGATTCATACCTTTATTTATTTTTCAGATGAACAGAAGACTGATCAACTTCAAGATGTTGATGCTGAGGAGTCATAAAGTAGACACCATCACTAGAGATAATAATACATTTTTTTATATATATACATTGGACATCGTCATCTTGTAAAACAACCAAGGTTCTGAATTACCTTGACATTGACATTCAGTCTGACATTGACATTCAGTCTGGTCATGACCTGACCTTTGAACTTTATTTCTGCACCGACACATAGATATGTAGCAGACTCGAGATAACACATTTTATGGATGATGTGTGCTTGTTATCAACCGTCTATTTGGTCATCACTTAGGATACCTTGTCTTTTATTTTTTTTGTTGTCTTTTTTTCTTTTTCAGCTCTTTAAACAATGGATGCATTGCTTGTTGTTAAAATACAGTTGTATTGTCAGTATCATACTATTGGTAGTGAATATTAATTTTTTATGTATCAAGATTTTTGGGCAGTTACGGATCAAGTCTTGACTAGATTTTGTTAGAATGCCAGTCTCGTGCAGTTAAATTGATTATTTAAAAACAAGGTAATTCATATGGGTTGGAGGATGGCTTCATTGTTTTCATTGTTGTTAGTGAAAAATCAACAAAATTGTTTATTCCATACGCTTTCAGGAAAGTTTCGAGTTTGATCTTTTAATTTGTGAGACCACAATATTCCGATTGTGTTAAATATCCCAACTTCATACAGTGAAATGTGGACCAAGCAGATTGTTGTCTTTCAGTGTAAGTAGCAGACATTTTGCTTCCTAAGCTTTGTCAAATTTTACTTTTTAACTGATGGATGTTAATGGTTCATACCCAGGAGTAAAATTTTACAGTAATTCTAAATACGCCATGATCAGTCATAAAAGGCCTTGATATCTTTGTTTTAATTGTGGGGGGAAAGAGAAATGGGAACAGATGTCGTTTGAATACAAATTACCAAAATGTTACTGAATATTTATTAGCACACAATGCTGTTTTCTACTCCTGGTTGGATTATTTCTTGAATGCAGCTGCTATTTAGCTGTCTTGTGTACTTGGAACAGGGGGAAAAAATGGCATTGTCTTCCATTCTTTGGTTTTTGCAGCTGTCTAGGTCCAGATTTAACAACACAAGAAAATAATTGCAGATGCAAAGCAGTCAAATTCTTCTGTTCATATTTGTTGTGGTCAAAATTGATGTGAATGAACAAATTTTCAGTCCATAACTTTGTTGTGTATAAAATGATAGTGCACACAATGTCTGTATGCTTCTTGAGCCAATAACACTTAGACCTTCTTATTTGCCCTTAACCACCACCTTTTCCTTCTCTGTTTTTTTTAATATTTTTAAATTATATTTTAGAGAAAACAATTTTTCCTCGTATGTACTCTTTTTCACGAGTCTGGTGATGGCATGTTGTATCATTATATTTAACAATTTGTATATCAGAGTGTACACTTCAAATTCACAAACTGTTGGAATATTTTGAATATTTTGAGACTTGTTTCAAGTATTATTTATGTAAATCAAATAATAAATATTTGAATTTAAATAGTGTAATAATTTTGACGTTTCTGTTAACCTAGACTTCTATGCCAATTTTGAAGCTGTAATTTAGGTAGACTGAAAATGAGTGTATGTAATATACATGTAGTGCATGTGTCTCATCACAGAATATATGGTTGAAGTGAAATACCCCACCCCCCAAAACAAGTTCTCTTTAAAAATCTGGTTTTTCTTCATTGGTAAAACAGTATTGAGATGTCTGGTTGCATGTTGCCTATTTGGGTTGATAGACCTGCAGAAATCCAAAATTTTCTTGATACATATGCCTGTGCAAATGTAGATTGGCAGAGAAGTTATTTCTCTTGCATGTCAAGATCTTGACACCTGTATTGAATGACCACCGATTTCCTTTCATTGCAGTATATTGAATCAGATAAAGTAAATAAACGATTCTTATTATTCCTTCACATTAAAAGCTTTTGGAAAAGTTTTAAGTATAAGTTACAGTTTTGAAATTTAGTCCTTATTAATGACATATCCATGTGCTGAGGTACAGCTGCACATTCATATTTTTGGAAAGTTTATTTCTCAATTGTCAATAGTTCTAATGCACTTATTTATATTTGTCACTTTTTTTTTTTTTTTTTTCTCCTCAGATTGGAATGGTTCCAATCTTTTAGCTAGCAGCTCTTGATCAGAATGTGTAACCATTGTCTTTATTCCATGCCTGTGATCATTGTTTCTTACCAGATTCAAACTTCAAACATGCTACTTTTATGACCGTTTCCTCACAGAAATGCTTAGTGCTCATCGTAACAATAGAATGTACCTGCACTCTGGCCAGATTGACCTAGTTACCTGTAAAATGAATGGGTTAGATAATTTACATTTGTTCATTTAGATTCTTGTATGTAGTATGTCCCCAAAAAATTGTTTATTCCTGGCATCTTTTTTTTAAGTTCAGTATTTCATTGTCTGTTAAAATCTAAAACAGTTTTCTGGCTTAGAGTGCACTGTGAATAAACTTGTTTTAACAAGCTTTTGTATATTGTGTCTGCTTATTTATCTGTTAGACCATAGGAGGATAGGTTAAGACCCAGAGAGGTTGTCTTGTTTCTGTGCAGTTTGGATCTGTCTCTGAGACCAATTTATGAATCACCAACACCCACCTCGATAAATATTGGTGCTATTTGGGCCTAGCTTGCGAGAAATTCATTGGACCACAAATTGCTCAAATAATTGGCCATGTCTGCTCGGCTTTTATAAAACTTCTCAGCTTTGAGTATGTATTTAACTAAAATTTTGAAGTCGTTTTACTTGGATATTTAAAAACATTGACTTAGTTTGAAAAGGAGATGTTCTTTTGGATATTTCTTTATAAATTAAGAAAATATTTAATTGGGTTTGTGGGAGAAAATTTGAGGTGTGCATGTACTAGAGTCGAGATGTTGTATGAAAGTGGTGCCTTGGACAACAGTTTTTAAATATACGAGGCTTGTGTAGTTGAACATTGGAACTTTATTTACATCATAACCCAGCGTTGTGACTTCATATCTTTTTTTTTCATTCTGATTTCTAGAAATGTTCAGTACATAGACCAGATTTGTTTTATGAGATAGTAATATTTTTTGTATGCTGATTTAGCACACTGCTATGCTGAGAAGTAAACTGATCTATCCTTCCATTGGCAACGAGTCATTTTAGTATGACCAGATGCTGCAGAACCCAATCCCAAAGCTTGCGACTGAACATTGTCTTGTCTAGTATGACCACAGTATCTGCTTGTTATACTAATACATCTAGCCTTTGGCTCCAAAGTATTTGTGATAATGCATATCATAGTAGACTCAATAATTGGAGTTTTTCATCTTTAGACCTGCATAATCTTAAATGAGTGCCAGTGATATCTGTCGTAAGCTTTTAAAAAATAAAAGACAATCGGCTTTTTTTTTTAAGAAGGAAGCTGATGTAAATATTAGATTATGCCATTTTCATAACTGGTCTTTGGATGCACATGTAATGGATTCAAGTGGAAAACTGTCTAAGATCATTTTATATTGCAAGCTTGTAAATTATTTATCAACTTAATTTTTACGTTGTCTTTGCCCCCAGTGTTCTGTGTGCAGTTGAGTGAGTCTCTCTATGAAAAACTGCAGTATTCTTTGGCTTTCTAGATTACTGTTTCAACTTGCATCAAAAGATGGTTCAATTGCAATCAGATCACTATATTAGTATGTAGTGGGAGTGTGTAGGGCTTTCTCTTCCATATGCAAGGCATGAAACTTTGAGGTTAGTCAACGATACTTAGTCATTGTATAATAATCACAGATGTCAGGCTTTTAACATTAAAATTGTACTATGTGATAATTTTTTCTTGTGAATGACACCCTCTTGTCCCACATCTTACCTAGAAATGACCAGAAAAAGAAAATCCAGTCTTTATAATGAGGGAGAAAAAATCACTTGACATTTTCATAGATCTACATACATCTATGGTGTATATCAAATTTAACCTGCAAGGTCTGATGAGTTTTAAAATTTGATTGTTGCCCACTGGGCAACCTGGGAAAAGAACCTGGTAGCCCAGCTAAAATGGGTACCAATCTAAGTAGATAATAAAACGAGTATGGATATAAGAAGAGTTGGTAAATTGTTGAATCGATAACCACTGAGACCCTTCACAAGTTGGTCTTGGTGTGAAGAGGCAGTGTCTGTTGAAATCTTGTTCTGGAGTAGTTGTTGGAATTCAATATATAATTTCTGTAATGAAGGGTCAGAATGTCTAAATACCATTATAGATAAGTTTGCAAGTAGGTGTGTATATAATATACATTACCGGTCACTATTGTGTTGCCCTTTTCCAGTGTGGAAAACCCTCCTCCATGCCAGATCTACCATCCTCCCATTCTAGAAAAATTATAGTGTGCAAATCATAGACCACAACATTGTGCAGTCTAAGTTTCAAAAGTGAATGCAACCGCAACGGTCCAGTAAACGACCTTTTTTCAAGGCACCTTCTCAACTTTGTTGAAGAGATGGAAAGGCAAGTCAAGGAAGCCTGCAGACTTGTTCCTCCTTCCCAAGCCTGGAGGGGGGAAAGCAGTCCTATGGACTCAATATGTCTTCTGCAGTGCACTCCTCTTCAACGCCAGTGGGCGCCTGATTAGCCTTCTTGTCAGATGTCTGGTCGGGCATTACAGGATATTTGTGGGTCCGTTCTTGAATAAAGGAGGGCTTGCACCATTAATTCAAGAAACTCCCTCTTTCGGGACCCTCCATTTCATCAGTCACAGATCTCCAAATTAAAGGAAGAGGTGTACACCTGTCTGCAGAAGGGCACAGTAGAGCGGGTACAAAACATCAAGTCATGCTTTGACTGATAAATTTTTCCCCCCTAAACAAATTTCTGCAAGAGGAATTGTTCAAAATGGAGATTGTGGAAACAGTCCAGAACGCCATCAGGCTCGTGACTAGGTAGCCTCCATAGACCTTCAGGATGCATACCGGTACTTTTACATCCCCATCTTTCCACCACACAGGAAATGCCTCCGTTTTTGCATCAAACGGGAGGTTTTCCAATTTCTAGTCCTGCCATTCAGTTTAGGCTTGGTACCCATGGATTTTACTGGAGTGATGGGAGTAGCGGCTGATCACTTCTGGTCCCAGGAGATCCCCCTGCAACACTATTTTGATGATTGGCTGCTTCACAACAGAAGCCGAGTACCTCTTGCAACATTTGGCCCACTATTGGTCCACAGTGACAATGCTAGGATTTGCCCTGAACATGGAGAAATCGGAGCTTGATACTTCTCAGGATTTCATTTACATAGCAATGAACTTCCTTGCTTACCTGGGGCAAGTTCGTGTATTCGCAGAAAGGATAGACAATCCTTGCTCTTTTAAGGACTTGTCATTCCAAGACTTTGGTGTCTGACCAACTTTATATATACTCTCCTGGGGACCTTGAACTCTGCGGCGGACCTGGTTCCCCTAGGGAGGCTTCACCTATGTCATCTGGATTCTGTCTCGGGTGACCTGGAAACAACACAAGGATTCTCTTTCAGTCCGAATTTCTCTGGGTCAGATTTTCAGTACCATCTGAACTGGTAGTTCAGTAGTGACAGGTACCTGTTTTTAGTTCACTGTATGCGTCAAAACCCCACTCAGATCTGCACACCAATGCATCAGATTCAGTTTAGGGTGCTCATCTAGAACCAGACGGTGCACTTCTCCAGGGCCTTTGATCTCCGGAGGAAGCTCTCCATTACATAGACAATTTGGAAGTAAGGGTGGTGTTTTTAGCTCTGTAAGGGTGCATAGACGAAATTTGCGGGCATTCCATGATCTCGTCACACACCACATTGGTGGTTGCATATATCGGATGACAAGGCGGCACTTGTGATACTTGCATGGAAGTCTGGAACCTTCTATGCTGGACAGTGGCAGACAATCTTTTCATACCAGGCAAAGTAGTTCTTGTGGAGTGGTCTCTGCATCAAACAGTAGCAGAGTCTCTATTCAGTCTGTGGGGGAGGTCTCTGGTGGACTTGTTTGCAACAAATCTGAACAAGCTTCCTTTTATGTCTCTCCAGTCACAGACCAAAGAGACTGGGCAGTATACCCCTTCAGCTTCAGGTGGGATTGGATGTTCACTTGCGCATTCCCACCCTTCAGATTTATTCCTCACTTCCACTGCACAGCTTGTCCTGATAGCTCTTCGGTGGCCTGAACGGTTGAGGTTCACTGACCTCGACCTGTCGATAGACCATCGCAGATTGTTACCTCAGTGAAAGGACATACAGTTGCAACACTGGAGTTATCTTCTTCACAACAGCCCCCAGATTCTCCACCTTCACGCTTGGCTCATCTCAAGCGATCTATCTTCGAGGCGAAGTTTTCGAGCAAGGTTGCTGAATGCATCGTTCAGGCCAGGAGATGTTCAACCACTAAGGTCTACGATGCAAAGTGGAGAATCTTCTGTCATTGGTGCACTAGGAAGTGTGTTAATCCTAGCTGTTCCTCTCACTGCAGTTGCAGATTTTCTACTCTTTCTTTTAGAGGAAAGAGCATGCTCGGTCTCCACTATCAAATAATATAGGGCAGCCCTTTTGAACAGGCTCAAATTTTCCAAGGGTCTAGTCATTGACTCAGATTCTCGTATAGCGGATCTCGTAAAGTATTATGAGTTTCAGTGGCCAGTAGCTTGCTCACTTATGACCAGGTGGAATCTCTCGTGTTTTGTGGACCTTATCCAAACCCTTTTATGAACCATTGGTGGACGCTTAATTCGAGAATCTTGCGCTTAAAACTCTCATCGCTTTAGAAGAAAAGAAGCGAGCTCCATTCCCTCTGTATAGAGGAGGGGTGTTTACGTTTCAATTGTAATTTCGAGTTTGTTACTCTCCACTGTTGGCCGGATTTTCTAGCCCAAAACCCAACTACCATCGGTTATTCCATCTCTAAAAAAGATTCCCAGTGTCAGCCGTATCTGCGCTGGGGACAATCACGGTAGACTTCTTCACCTAGTTCGGGCGCTTAGGTTGTATTTGGCAACTTCAAAAGGGAGAAGGAAAGGTAGGAGACGTCTTTTTCTTCCTTCAAATGGTTCTGTTGATGTTTCGGCATCCAACATCTCAAGGTGGATTACACTCGCTATCAAGAGAACTTGTCAATCCCTCACTGAGAGGAATCTTTTATTAACGAGAATCAAAGCTACCTCGTGCGCATATTTCAATCATTATTATTGGAGAACATTATGAAGCTTGTTGTCGTTACTCGTCTTAAGGTACTTGGAGGATTGCCATGAAACTTTACACACATTCATCCCAAGGTCTACTTGGTCGTAATTAATAATGGTGCTGGTAGCCATCTTGAAAATCATTTATCACTACTCCAGAAGAATTTATAGTAGTATCAACGTAGTGTTTTCACCAAAAAGACTTCTTATGATGTATATTTGGTCCTTAATGGAAATTGGCCAAGTGGTCTAAGGCGCTCGCCTTTACTGATCACTAACACATTTCACATCTGTCCGCGTAAGTTCGAGTATCAGCTCGACCAACGAGGGTATGCGAGAAAGCTTGTCAGTAGCTTCCCGTTAGTAGGTGGTTCTTCACAAGGCCGTCCCAGGTTCTTTTTCCACCAAATATACTGGCCCCATGTACATTTTATGTGCTAAAAATGGCGTTAAAACCCCAAAAATCGCACATCAGTGCCCTTCAGACGTCCAGTATTGCTGCGATAATGAACATTTTGAAAATCTTGTCAATAATTCTTCTGAATAGATGGTCATATTGGCATGGGTTTTCATCTAAAGTCTTCTAATGGGGTCTAGTTTGTCCTAAATGAAAATGGTGCCCATCTTGCACCCAATTTGGCGGTCACAACAGCTAATTTGAAAATATTCTTGCTCAAGAATATCGGAGATGGTTTCAACATTCAGCATAAAAAACCCAGAAATGGTCTTGGGGGTTGTCCATAAAGGACGTCCGCAGATAATGCCTGTTTTCCTACCACCCCCACCCCCACCCTTGTCCGCATGTGGCTTACCCCCCCCCCCCCCCTCGGGCTGCGGATGTCCCCATCTAGTATTATACACTGCTCTATGGTCTGGCAGTGTAATAGCTGGTGCATCTTGGCTATTTGTATACTCGCTCGGGTCCGCAGGGCCGATATGTGGGCCATGTAATCGACCTCAGGCACTGGGAGCCAGACCTATGTATTAATGCCAACCCATTCATATATATTCTGTGGCACGAATCGTACAAATTGAAATTAACAAATAATTTATACTTAGGAATCGCCCATAAAGGACGTCCGCAAAACATACTGGAATACACGCAGTAGGCCTAAAGCAGCTGTTCAACACAGAATATCGTAACAAAAAATACTAGCTTGCGGACGTCCGCAAGGTCCTTTACCCCCCTCCCCCCTTGTCCGCATTTGAACAACCCCCCTCCCCCCATCTTTGCGGACGTCCTTTATGGATGATCCCTTATCTTGAATTCCTGGAAATTGTTTTGGGACAGTAGAGAATCACTCGCTTCGAGGGACTTTTGCTTTGAATTGTCTGACCCTAAGACCAAGTGAGTTGATGGTACGGTCTGCATCCATCGTCCGTTGTCTGTCCATCAACAATTGCTTCTTACCACTATGGAGGGCATATTTCTCATCAGATTTTGATAAAACTTACAGTATGGGCTGGTCACATCATCATTATGGTGGTAATCATTATTGAACTTGTGCGAGACCTTGATCGTACGAGCATGTATTCCAAGTTTGATCAAAATTGGATCACAAATGTGATCTACCAGGGTGGCAACAAGCTCGGCCAATAAGATGTGATATCACTTCATTAATATGTGTGGATCTCATTCATCATCGAACTAGGCAGCTTTGAGTGTAGTAATGGGAGTAGTCTCCTGTTAATATAGTTGATGCGAAGTTTTCGACTTACTATTAGTTAGAGGGTAATTCCTAACCATGATGGCCTCAATGGTCACAGGGAGATAAAAGGTCGGATCAACCCATTCTCTGGCTGGCGACACTAGTGACTGAGAACTAAAAAAGCAGTACGGAGGAGTATGACAGGTGTTTGGATTGCTTGGAAAGTAGAATAATCAGCAGGAACAAGCACCCGGTCATTGTGCTGAATCTTTTGTCAACATATATGCCAAAGGTCAAAATGTTAAAGGTTACAAAGTTAAAAACTTTTAAATATCTATAAATAGTAGTTAAATATATAGAAATATGTTGTGTGAAATCTTTTAAAATTAATACTTGATATGCCAATATCCCCCCAAAAAACGGGATAAAAAATTACAACCACCTTAAATACGTCCTCAACTAGAGAAGCAGTGAATAAACAACATTTTAAAAGAACCATACCAAAAAGAATTAGTGATTCATTTCGTAAATCTATTTGAATGAGTTCGGATTTTATGGTCGAAATAATGGAGATTGTTATGACCTTTTCAATGGTATTGTGCAATAATTGAAGAACATAAGTGGAAAATTCGACAATATGGTTCTTTTAAAACTGAATTAGATCTAATGAACACATTTGCGAAGAGACACATTCAAGAAAGTGAACAGTTAAATACAGAACCAGATCTATCAACATATTGAACAGAACTGAAATTGATAATGTCATTGATCATTTGTTCGATATTTTACATACCTGAATTGAGAATTTAACATTATATATAGATAGTTATCGACCTTGCAGAGGAAGCTTAGACATACATTTGCCTGAATGTGTTAAGAAATAAAAAGGATTGCATCAATGTAAATCAATTTTAAATAATAACAATATCCCTCAGAATGAAATTTAGATTCATACAGGTGTTCGTTTTATAGATGTCCAGTAAAATGGAATTTAGATACAGGTGTTGGTTTGATAGATGTCCAGTAAAATGGAGAACATTAGATCTTTTTTAAATGATTTTGATATATCTGTAAATGTTTATGAAATAGTTGTATGATCTTATCTTAAACCAGTTAGAATAACTGAAATAGAGAGAGAAAGACATGTCGACATTTTGATTGTTTCGATATGGTGGACCTAATTACTACAATGGTGGAAGGAAGGTACCATTACGTTGGAATTTAACAACTTTAAGATTATTATTATCACAAATAAACAAACGTGAAGGACAGAAACATCTGTAAAAAAAAAAAAAACGCTTTCATTTGTTGTACAGTTGCAAACTTAAAAAACTATCAACATTAATGAAAAGTTCCGAGTATTTTTTATTTTGAATTTGAAAATATCATTGTGTCAGAGGCACAAACTCATAAAGAACAAAACTGTGTTCTTTTGGAACACCTGGTCGCAAAAGGTGTGCTGAAGGAATACGGACACTTCGGTTTTGGCGAGGTCTGCCAGAAGCAGATCAACTATAGTAACGAAATATATTGGACAATCAAAACAGACAAGCGCATTCAATCAAGGTTTTGTGTTTGCTTGAAATCAATTTTCACGAGATATAAACAAAAGTTTACGGAGGAGCATACATTGGATAAAATTTCATAACTAGTGTATAAATAATTAGGATCCCAAAATGGAAAACCTATAGTGTTCACATAGGAAGATGAAAAACATTTTAACTCGATGGATACATGCTATGTATGTGGAAAGAAATGTTTAAAGACAAAGTTCGCGATTACGATTTCTTAACAGGTAAAAATGGAAACCAAACACATAGCAATTGCAATTTGATTTACAGATACCCAAAGTAATAACAGTCTTCATTCATAATTTATCTGGTTATGACAGCCACTTATTCACCAAGACATTGGTTAAAATGATCCAGATGAAGAAGTAACACATATAGAGAACAACGATGAAAAATATGTTTCATTTAGCGAGGATTTGATCTTTGCTTTGTTCATGAAAGAAGGAAAATAAACAAGAGTTTAAAGGACACTCATTTTTTTAAATAGTTTTAGATTCATAGGACAATCTGAAGTACAATTAGCAAAATACCTCAACGATTACAAATTTACTGAAACTGTTTACAAATGTGACGTCTGAGTCGCGGAGCGCAGCGAAGCTGCTGTCAAAATATTTGGGGAAAGACGTTTACCCTTTACGAAAAGTTAGATAATTTTGAAAGGTTGAATGAAACAGTTATACCACCAATAGAAAGGTGTTATTCATCACTTTATGATTCGTACATAGCAAATGACGATTACCAATACGTTATAGTTGTCGTGGAACATTGTAACCTTCAAACGCTTGGAGATAATGCCATGAAAGATTCATTGATGCTATGTAACGTGTTTGAGGAATTTATAAATATCTCTCTGAAAAATACAAACTAGACCCTGCACATCCGTATAGTGCACCAGGACTAGCCCATGAAGCAAGTTCAAAGATTTCTAGTGATGAACTTACATTATTAACAAATTACGATATGTTCCTGATGATTGAGAGTGGAATACTACTTGGACAATGATGGACAGATAACGTCTGGTGGTGAGTACAACATGTCAAGGTCATTCATTATGTATCCCGATCATAAGACCCTCTATCAATGGGCATGATAAACAAATTAGACGGATAAAAGCAAATATGTTCGAAATATCAGACGACTATGCTACCTGTTGCATTTTTATATGCGGATTTGAAGATTCCGTTCCAGCTGCATAACCATATAAAGAAATACTCTCTAGCTCCAGAGAAATTCATTCGCGATGAAAATAATTTAGCACAGTCAAGGGTAATAACAATAACAATAATAATAATAATATATATATATATATATATATATATATATATATATATATATATATATATATATATATATATATATATATATATATATAAAATACCAGAGATGATCTGCTTCGTCAACAGTCATGGTTAAAACCATACGTAGAAAGGAATACAAATTTGATGCAAAAAGCAACGAATGATTTTTAGAAGAACTTTTACACATTGACGAATAACATTGCGCTTGTTAAACAGATGCAGAATTTGAGGAAAAGAAGCAGTGTTAAAATATTGTCATATGAAAATAATATTGTTTCCAATGCCAAAAGGATCTTTCGTTTCCGATGAGAACATTTATTGATGATGACTTAGTGTTAGTCAGTTTTAAAAACAAAAATATCAAATTGACCATAGCAATTTACGGGGGACTTACAGTTTTACAGTAATCTAAATGGTCCATGTGTGAATTTCACTATAACTTTTGAAAAACAAATAACGAGATAGAATGAGACTGTTAATGACTTATACAGATTCATCTTGACACAGAAAATCTCTATAGTTACAAGAATGATAATATCAACGTTTTGGTGACACTAGCGACTATCCAATGGATTACATATTTTTTTATCATTAAAAGAATAAGAAAAGATCCTGGAGATTTTAAGGATGCACTCAAAAGTTTTCCAATTAGAGAGTTTTGTTGATTAAAAACGACCTTTTATTCAGTCACAACAGAAAAAGATGAAAAGAAGACTTTAAGAGAATAATGAAATGTGATATAAAAAAAGAATCTGAAATTCGAAATGTACCGAAAGTGTCTTTTTGAACAGAAAGAAAATATCAGGAAATTAATTTACGTAGATTATACATCAAGAGGATGTATAACATCAACATGAAGAAAGCAGCGGTTATCAATGTATGACGACAAGCATTTTTGGTCAACAACATAAACACATTACTAAAAAACACGTAATTTACTGTGCCTCTGGCACACTTTGTCTCAGACACTACTCTATAGTCATGAACCTTAGGTTTTGTGTGTATGGGATACTTTCCCCTCGGAGACGCAGTGTTGCAGAGAGCTAAGTCAAACGGACATTCAAGTCCCATTGAAAGTTTGTGTCTCTTGTTCTATTTTAGCTTATCTACGATATCTCTTTGAAGAACGTCTGTGATGAGATTATTCTCAACGATGATAGTTTCTATTGTGTATAATTGCGTAAATCCGATTCCAACTGTAAACTGCATAGACCCAGATCTGCCGCAGCATAATGCGCCGGCAGATCTGGGTCTATGCAGTTTGTAAGGAATAATCAGTAGAACAAATAACATAGACCATGATCTGCCGGCGCATTATGCGATGGAAGATTAATGTCTGTGTTGTTTGCATTGGATCCATCCTTACTGTAAAACACAACCCCAAAACGTATGTTCTTGCTGAAATCTTTGGTTACAGAACTGTACTTTTGCACTATCACCAAAACAGATATTTGAAAGTGCCTACCACTAAATGCTGCCTTGGAAAGGTTAGGTGCTTTCTTTTTTGCATCATACAAAATTCCCATAGTCATCAATCATAAACAAAGTATTTTTTCTTTGATAAATATCATCCAGTAACTAATCACTTATCTGATTTATCTTCAGGATCACCTTTGAACATTTAAACACTTTCTACTGTACTATTGTTGAACAGAAAAATTGGACAAATGATAACAATGTAATAAACGAAGTGTAAATATGCAGTCTCTAAAGTATTTAATGCAAGCATTGTTTTGCCACAGTTTGTAACAGCACACATTATCATAGTATGAGGTTAAAAGTAATATGTGGCACTATAGACCCCTGCCGGACTTAACATTATGCCATAGGTTTACATTAGATGGCGCTATAGATCTCAACGGGAAATTTTATGTTCAAATTGTCCATAGGTTTAAAATGTGGGGGGCACTATAGGCCTCTATGGGAATTTAACATTGAGGGTACATTGTAACATTGTTTGAAGTGGTTGACTTCAAATGGGGTTACATTGTTAGAGATGACCTCAAAATGAGCCACTATAGGTACGTACGATAAATCCTATGTTTAATTTGTCCATAGGATTAACATGCGTAGGGGTGGGGACTACAGGTCTCTAATGAAAATGTAATGTTAACTCCGGTAGTGTTATAGGCCGTTTCCATGTTGAAAAATTGAAAGGTCTCTACGGGAAATGTAATGTTAAAATTTGTAGGCACTATCCAAAGCACACTTTTTGATATACTATCCAGCATCTACTTTGTGATATAATATCCAATACACACCCTACTATCCAACGAAAAGGGTAGGAATGTTTATGCACATGCTATACTTACAAACATACTCTCACACACAAGCAAGGGTTGGAGTTTTTATAGACACACTATACCCACACAAACATACTATCACACACACATGTCGGGTAAGGGGTTTTAAGTTTTAGTGGGATTGTGAACATAGACATACATAAACAAATAAACACATAGAGTGGCAATGATTTTGAGTAGTATCTCTCTTTTCTAGAGACCTAGAAGAGGGTTAACACATACGACACCTCTTCCCAGTTCTTCTCTCCAAAATTCTCCTCACAGCCGGTATGCACACTAAGACACGCTTCAGGCACCCTTGCCTCGCCACATAGATTCGTCTCTTCCATATAGCTGTATATGTAATCCTAGTAATGATCCACGATACCTTGACATATACCAGAAGTCTGGATTGAAACAATAGTCCATGACTCCACACTTGTCACCTTCTTGACGGGTTGTCTTGAGAACAGGTGACATAATGGGTCAGTGCACCTGTATATACTGTCTAGGACCGGATGAGTTTGCGGAACAATACCAATGGCTCGTACTATGACGACGATGTATTTGGGTGCAACAGCCGCCGATGCATTGTATACTTGGAGTGACAGTACAATTACTATTACTACTACTACTGTTGCAAGTATTCTTCCAGAGATCTTTGTGTGATTTCTTATTGTCTCAGCAAGAATTTCTTGCCTTCGTTAGTACCACCTTCACCTCCTTCTCCATCATTACCAGCGTATGATGATTTCAGAAAGAAACAGGAGGAAGAATTCGAGCATTGTTTGCAACGTCAAAAACAAAAAAAAAAAAAACAAAACAAAAAAAAGAACAAGTATTAGTTTAACAACGACAACAACAAGAGGAAACGAGAAAGCAACAAGAAGAAGAGAAGAGGAAAACTTTGAGCAATGAACAGAAGGAACAGAGGGAAAACAAAACTGAGAGTCTGTTACAAGACTTCTTGGCAGAGTTGAAACATCTGTGAGAAATGTATCAGAATTCTGTAGCCCAACCGAAGAGAAAGAGACCTTCACGATCCGAAACTTTTAAACTTTCTATGACGACATCAACTCTCAACAACACTGATACTTCAGCAGCAGCACAGCAGCAGCAGCAGTTACTACTACCACTGCCACATCAGCAACAGCAGGAGTAGGTCTTGGCCGTGGAAAATGATTAAAGATGGTTACAACTGATGATTTCCAGTCCATACGTATTTTTGTTATTTAAAAAAACCCAACTCCAACGGTTCTTTTCATGGCCACCAACATCTCTTCGAAAAGAGATACTACCCAATAATTGCCAAATCAAATAAAACTTAAATCCCTCAATGATGTGTGCGTGAGAGTGTGAAGATCTTATCCATACTAAAAGACAAAATCAAGACAAAGAGAAATTTCCCGTTACCTTTTGGTATATTCTTGTGAAATCAGAATCACAATGAAATTTCATAATACAGCACAAAAGTCCATTTTCTTCTTTCTTTCATTGTTTTTCTCTTTTGAATGTCTTCACTGGCATGGGTTCCTCTTCTACTCCTCTTGCCTTCTTGAATTTCTTTACGGGTATGGGTTCTTCTTCTGTTTGTTCTACTACTTCTGAAGAACGCCTCTTTTCCTTGTTCTCTTTTTTTCTGAGACACTCTGGAGTCCAATGCCCTTTTTCTTGACCATGATAACAGGTATATTTACTTTTGTCTCTTTTTTCTCCTGTCTTAGTTGTTCCTTTTCTTTGACTTTGTGGATATTCTGGAGCCCAATGTCCTTTCTCTTGACAGACATATCAGATATCTTGACTTTTTTCTCGAGTTCAGTAGTCCCTAGTATTATTGGAAGTGTACTTTCGAATGACTCTCTGCAAATCTCTGACGAGAAGTGCGATCTGTTGTGGTGATTCTTCCATCTTCACAGACTCAAAGCTGAATAAGTATATTCTTTTAGGGTGAGGGGTTCTCTTTATATATAGGAAGAGAGTGTGCACCATTCAAATCAAAGTTTGAATCAAGATGAAACGACCACACCTTGCTGAGGAGAAACTAGAAGAAGCCACCTCATGCGCTAAGTGAAGTATTAGCACAAGTTCATGCCAGTGATTTTTAAGATGACATGAGCCTGAGCCAACACCATCTACCTACGCTACAAGACCAAGAGAGTCAAGATCAGCCTAGAAAGAAAGTCGTTCGGTGGCTCCTGAAGATTATTTTCACATTCGAGAGACCCAAAAATAACTTCCAGAAACTTTCGAACGACGGCTTATACGTACACGGTGAAATTTAAAGAGTTAAATTATAAAGTGCCACTAGAGAAAGTAGCGGGTTCCATTACAAATTTATGGGAATCATTATTAGAGACATTGACATGACAGTGTCAAGCTAAAGATGACGATCGTTTGAGACTATCTATCAACATTATCGACAATATTCAACATGTGCAACAACCAAATGACGAGTTGAACGTGACGATGATAAAGTGACTCTTCACACGACACACGTTTCACCTCCAAGAAGACGACGCAAAGTTTTTATCGGTGGACGAACTTTTCAGCATCAAACATAGTATCATCCAGATTAACAATCGGGGGCCCCAGGTGACTGAGTGGTCTAAGGCGCTTGCCTTTACAGAACGCTCACACATCTCACCTCTGTCCGCGTGAGTTCGAGTTTGGTTCGACCAACGTGGGTATGTGAGAAAGCTTGCCAGTAGCTTCCCGTGGGTCGGTGGTTCTGCCCGGGGTCTCTCCGGGTTCTTCGTCCACCAAAATACACTGGCCTCCATGCATTGCCTATCGTGCTGAAAAATGGCGTTAAACCCCACAAAACCAAACCAAACCAGATTAACAATCATCAGGACCAAATGTGTTTAGCCCGTGCCATCGTTGTGGTTCGAACTTATGACGAGATGAAATATACAGTGGAATGGAAACGATCATGGGTTAGGATTAAACGATCGGAGAGACCTCAACAACAAAGAGAAGCACGAATTATTTTGCAGCAAGCGTCCATTTCTAAAGAGACCGTGTGTGGCGTTCCTGAAATTCAAAAACTTCAAGACGTGTTGGCACTCCGTTATACGCTGAAAGTATACCCTCAAGTTGTTCATGGAGCTCTCGTGATTCGTGGACCAGATTTCCCAGACGGAAAATACATTCACGTTTATCATCATCAACAGCATTTCAATGCCATTACAACTATTACAGGATTTCTTGGATACAGTTACTATTGCGAGAAATGTGACCAAGAATTTACCAATCGGGAACAACATATTCATTGTGGAGAAAGATGTCGTGGGTGTTAAGCTTCCAGGCCTTGCATTCTTGAAGGAAAAGAAATACGTTTGGAATGACAGAAATGGCTAAAGGCTATTTTCCAATACCGAATCTAATCAACACGTTGTGTTCCCGCATTTACCAGAAGTTCGCTCATACGACCCCGACGGCATGCACAGGTAACAACGAGAAGCATTCGACGCTTGGTACCAACTCCATTCTTCAGACTCTTTTGACTTTCAAGAAGATATGTTGAAATATTGTCAATCCTATGTGGACATTTTACTACGGTGTTGTGGAAATTTTCGACAATTATTTATGGATTACAGAGGTATCCATCCCTTGAATGAAGCTTATACCATAGCCAAAGCGTGTGGGTTAAAACTGTTCATGCCCGCGAACAAACTTGCCATCATACCATCTCTCTCTCTCTCTCTCTCTCTCTCTCTCTCTCTCTCTCTCTCTCTCTCTCTCTCTCTCTCTCTCTCTCTCTCAGCTGTCGATATTCCGCCAAAGCTTTGCGCTGGCTACATCAATTGTGTGAAACTGAAGACAAGTGGATACAACACACATAGAAAGGGTGGAGAAAAGATAATTGGAAGTCTTTCGGTGGATAGATAGGATTTAGAAAACCCACAGATAGTCGACACATTTCAAGGATGCCCAGCTTGTTTTCCTCAACGAGACCTGAAAAGTCCCTTCGCAGAGTTAACCATGGAATAGTTGTACGGGCGAACATATCAACAACGCCTGAGTTTAGAAAGTCTAGGACACCAAGTGATAGAAATGTGGGGACACGACTACGATCGACGTTTCGAAACCGATCCAGAATTTAGGTGCATCGTCGAAAATTACGACGTGGTGGACATCGAACCTTTAAATGCACGCGACATTTTGTTTGGAGGACGAACCAATGCAACACGCTTGTTGTACGAAGTGGAGGGATCTCAATGAGAGCACATCAGATACATCGATGTGTATTCCTTGTATCCATGGGTGTGTAAATATGCTCGATTCCCCACAGGTCACACACTGACATGTTAACAGAACACATTGACGTGGAACACGTTCGCCAATACGAAGGTTTGATCAAATGTCAAGTGTTACCACCGACGAACTTGTACCATCCTATTTTACCTCATTATTGTCAAGGAAAACTGATGTTTCCTTTATGCCGTACATGTGCTGAAAAATGTAATCAAGACCAACCTTGTCACCACGATGATCAAGAACGAGCTTTGACAGGAACGTGGGTGAGTGCCGAAATGTTTCATGCTCTCGATTGTGGATACCAACTGTTAAAAGTATACGAAACTTTACACTTTCCTACCACAGAACAATACCAACAGGACGACGACTCCACTGATGGGATTTTCTCATGCTACGTCAACGAATTTCCAAAACTGAAGCAAGAATCTAGCGGCTATCCTTCTTGGTGTCATGCTTCTAAAGACAAAGAAACGTCCAAAGAAGATCCTTAGAAGTCATCACTCTGGAACACGTGCAAACGTCATGTTGAATTCTTTTTTATGAATATTGACTCAACGTTCGATATTGCAAAAGAAGGTATACTTGGCAGATGCAAGTCGATACTTTCAACTCGTCGACTTCAAAGGAAAACTCATTAAACACGTGGACATCATACGTGAAGATTTCACCTTGGCAAAGAAGTCGCAAAGGTTGGACTCCCCACCCACCCACCCACCCACCCCATGTCAATGCCTGTTTAACTTAGTATTCTGTCTTGGAACCTTTAGGAGATCGAGTCCTTTACTTTGATACCGATAGTTGCATGTACATTGATCGCCCTGGAAGCTATCACCCTCGGAACGAAGACGAACATTTATGAGCTTTGACCGATGAACATCCCAAAGACACTATTCTGAGTTTTGCTAGTGGCGGACCCAAAACTTACGGTTATCAGTACCGAGACCAACAAGGACAACTTTATACCAAGTGTAAAGTAAAATTACTGACATAGAACTATCGTATCAGTCAAGTGGTCAACTTTGACTTCTTAAAAGAAGCCTTAAAGTGAGGACAAGATTAAGACTTTCATGTGAAAACATTGGATCCTCACAAAACTGTACGTTTGCAAAATCACCAAATTGCCAGTCGACCCTTAGAAAAAGTATATCAGATTGTATACCAGAAACGAGTGCGCCCTCCCGACCATAACATATTATCTTAGGGACACGCTGATCTCTATTACAAAAAAAAGAGAGAATTCTAAGACAGAATGATCATTGAGAGTACAAACGTCAACCTAGAAAGATGAATTCGACACAGCAACAGTATGAGGAACTCACTGCGGACTCCAAGTTCAATGAAGTCGAGTGCGATGCTGTGCCTTGCAACCAGAGTGATGCCGTAGCTTGCGACATCAGCGATGCAGCACAACCTTGCCGCTCTATTATCGAAAGTGATGCAGCACGACCATACCGCTCTGCTAGCGAAAGCGAAAGCGACGCAGCACGACCTTTCCGCTTTACCAGCATCTGCGATGTCGTTCGTGTGCCTATCTATGGATGTCATCCATACACTCGTAAACCACTCTGGATACCACTAGCTCATCGAGATTTACAAATCAAAGAATAATCCACGTTTCTTGTGGCTTTGCCTGGCTATTGTGACTTTGAAAGTCGATTGAACGCGTTCAAAAATGGCCTAAAGATCTGGATGGATTACCCACTACCAAACCTTTAGCCAGAGCAGGATTCGTCTAGTTGGCACGAGGAAAATAAGTACAGTGTTTCAGTTGTGGTGTGAAGATCCACGAATGGGAGTGTAATGATTCAGCTGGAACATGCCAAATAGTCTCCGAGCTGTCTCTACCTTCCCATGGTGGGGCATGATTATTATCCTCATGGATACTTTCGAAGAGAGAATTCGTAGTTTATCTTTGGAGCTGCGAAAACGCATTTACAGAGACTTCGTACAGATTCAAGTTAAACGCAAAGAACAATTGGATCCTTTACGACGTAGACTTTTTAACCATTGGTATCTGAATGCTATAAAAAAAGCTGATTAATTTGAAGGTGTTAAATGGTCAGACACTGATCAAGAAACTACCATCCTCCAGTACAATTTTGGGTGTCACGACGTTTACCTACAATGCTGCAGTGGTACTCAGAAGTCCATGGAACGAAGTCCAGGAAAAAGGTAAAAACTTACAGGAATACAAACACTTTTAAAAGATGTATCGCCTCAAGACGAAGCTCTTCACGACGTGTGATGTGTGTTGAAATAATGACTGAATTTCTTCGATATGCTTTACCACCCGACTCTTTTTGGCAATCGTGTGAATATTTCCTCAAAAAGAAAGACATTCCTGTGGATGACTAGTTTAGAAGAGCACATTCAGAATCTACCACTGGAACTGCGAGAACACATTTATAGTGAGTTTGTTAAGATTCGAGTGAACCGCAAACTCAAAATCATTTCTTAATATTTAAACTATTGCTATTTATACAGTATAATAAGGCTGATTCTTGGGAAAGACTATGGCAGACACCAGATACTGCGTCGATGTGATTCCCTCGATGCCACGACTTTTGTCATCAGTGCTTCAGCAAATTCCATGGAAGGAAGTCAATGACAGTGTTCAAGACTTAATGGAGTATCAAATACTGTTAAAAGAACTGATTCCTCAAGACGACATGATTCCATTCAATTTTGGACGATGTGTGGTGTGTGTGTTAGTGATTACGTTTCTTTGACTTCGTTTACCAGCAGATTCGTTGTGGACAATTTATGAACAGTACATGCAGCAAAGACTGACCACCAAAACTTTATCTGCGCACGAAAAACTCATTGTGTTATAAGCGTTGCGAATAGTGATGAACACGAGTTATGTACCTCCGTGCGAAGAAGACATTTCTCGTACTTTATCCACGCTTCATACTTACTAAGAAGTGTGTATAGCCAGTTGGTTACACCAGCAGATTTACGACTGGAATCAGAAATAGAAGAAAAAATACTACGAGCCCACGAGAGTAGTAGTAGTGTATTATACAGATAGAAAAGAATGAGGAAATAACATTCTCTGAGAGGTATGGGCAGATGAATTCCACAGAGACTAGAATGCCAGAGCGTTTACATAGATTAAATGTGACGCAGATAGATCGAGAATGTTGTAAACTTATCTGTTTATATGCAGCTTTGGTGATTTTAATTTGTGCGTTATTTGTGTACGAAGTCATTTATACCTTATGTGTTTTCGTGTTTTAATTTTATACACTGACTTTGAAGTGTAAATATGTTTTTGTCGTCGTTGTTACACCACCATGACAAGAAGAAGAAAAAACCTGTATAAAATGTATACGGTGTTTTGTGTAGTTGATGGAATCTCAGAATTCTAAACACCATTGTTATGGCTATATCATCCGTTCTCAAAGCGATTGACGAAAAATCAGATCGTCAAAGTTGGGAGGCACTGTATCTTCGCCATCCCTTTAACATGTTGATTGCTGGAACAAGTTGTTCAGGCAAAACCGAATTTGTCAAACGTTTGATTGAACACGAATCAAAAGTGTTCGATCGTCCTCCTTAACGTATCGTCTGGTGTTACAAAGAGTGGCAATCGTCGTACACGTTACTCCAAGAAAGTCAAGGAGAATCAATTTCGTTTGTAGAAGACGATGAGATCGTGTCTGACTTTAGTTAAACACATCTTGTCAACTTCGATGACATGTTTGGCGAAGACGAAGAAGAAATTAAACTTTGGTTTACACGAAAAGGACACCATCGTAATGCAGTATTATTTACATTACTCAAAATGTATTTCAACAAAGTAAAGCGCATCGCACCATCAGTCTCAATGCACATTATGTATTGTTGTTTAAGAGTCCAAGAGACAAATCTCAGTACAACTGTTAGCCAAACAGGAGGACATTGGCTCAGTTATGCGTATGACGATGCCACTCAATTGCCACATGCGTATTTACTCATTGATTTTAAACCTACCACTCCCGCTTATTTGACGATTGGTGCCAAGAAGAAGGTCATGTCATTTACACGTCACCTTCCTCGTTTTCGTCTGTCTAATAAAACAATAAAAAAGATCATTCACTTCTTATCATTTTAACAGTATAAAACATGACTTCCTTACAATCTCATCTCCTGCCAAATTGATTCGTACACTGTATGACGTCTGCCGCGAAAAAGTTCGTTAACATTTGTTAGAAGATAGTCTCAAAAGTGTTACGATGGTTTACTTTGACAGCACATCAATTACTGCAAAACATCATTCACATACCACATGAAACTAAAGATTTTTTTGTTGTTTTTTTTGATAAAAATAAAGTAGCTTTATCGCAACTGGCTGATCAAAGAATCGATACGCAAACAAAAAAAATAAAACAAATCATTTTGAAACCTGGTGGAATTGGATCTATACTAGGTGTCATTATTCGTTCACTTTTAAAATGGAATCCAAACGCTGAACCTAAAAAAGAGAAAACCCCGAAAAGACAGCAGACCAAAAAGAAGAGAGGTGGTGTGCATCAAGTTCACACTCTAAAAAGAAGAAAAGCCCCAAGAAAAGTCCAAAGAAAACAAAAACACATCTCCTGCAAGAAAGAGAGGCACTGCCGCTTGAACGCACACGTGCTCAAGAAAGCCTCGCTCAGTGACGGTTTCTCCTGCCACTTCTTCTTCTATTTCGTTCATGATGATGCCTGCCAAACCTAATTTAAAACCAATGTTTCCCAATTTGATGAAAAAATGGAAATCTATTTCTAAAGGAACTTTAACTTCTCCGTTGACGTCATCTTATACTGCTTTAGCTGCTGCTGCTGCTACCAAAAGAGTGGCCTCTCCTAAGACAAAGCACAAGACAGAACAGGCATGTTACAAAGTTTACTGGATTTGTCCAAACAAGAACTGGCAAGATTTAATCCGTTGAGAACACCATGAGTAGTTAGAGTCAAGTTGATACGACGTGCTGACAATCAGTGGAGACGAATTCCAGTATAAAAATGGAAGAAGTGTTGGATAAGATTCACTTCAGTTTTTTTCCTCCTGAAGCAAATATGTCACCAATTTATCACCATCATCATCATCATCATTCACCACGACCAATGAAACCTTCGTCCAAGAAAGGGGAAAATGGGACTCCCTCCTCGTTTAGCTAAATATTGGGATGTTTTGTCAGTACCAAATTCAATGCTCCAATGTGAACAGAAATAATTCAAAGAAGTCATCGATACAGTGTGTGAATGTTGTTTGAACGTTTTGAAAGGAACGATGTCTTTGTCCAAGATACAGAAACAGCGTTTAGCACGACATCGTCACCTTCCTCGCCAAATTGTGAAAAAGAAAATACCCATCAATCAAAAGAAAAAAATGCTCTGTCAACGAGGAGGATTTCTACACATGCTGATAGGACCATTCTAAACAAAGTGGCTGCCCCATTGTTAGGATCGATTGCTAGACCTCTTTAGGAGGAGTGACGAGAAGAGGAAAAAAATAAGATAAAAAGGACAGACTTTTCTGGAAAGACATCACACTTGTACCCTTGGTTCTATGGAAGGACGAAAATTAACTTTAGTTCCTTACAAACGATGGATGGAGCTCGATCGTTGGTACGAACAATGGACACCTCATTTACCCCCTAATCCTAATCTCACCGAGATGTCACACTTACAACAAGAATTATAATCGTTGATGGATCGAACAGCTTTGCAAGCAACAGAGAAATCGCAACGCTACGGACAGTTATTGCAACGTCTTCGACTGTTTCACCAGAAACTTTTATTCAAGACAGCTAAACCTACTCTGAGAGATTTCAAGAATGTTATAAAAAGCGAAGAAAACAAGAAAACAAAAAGCAACAGAAAAGACGGTGACAGAAACAGTCACCGGGATGGAAGAAGAAGTAAAAGAAATGAGAAGTGTTTCAAACTCCGTCTGCTCAAATACCTAGTATGACAGCCACCTTAATGACACCTTCCCCTACTCCCTGACGAGAAGAAATGAAAGCTTGGGTCCAAAAAGATGATGTCGACAACTGCTTCAGCAGAGAAAAAGAAAGAAAGAAAGAAGTGAAAAGAGAAGTTATAAAATAAATCAAGAGGAAAGTGACCAAAGAACCGATGACTACTTATACTCCAATTGCACGTCGGACACGTCAAGCATCGTCGGAATAAAAAATAAAAAAAATTACCACTCGAACACGAACAAGCAGCAACAAAACAGCAAACCACATGGATACACTTTTAGCCAGCATTTACTACAATCCTGTTCATGCTGCTGGTTACGGAGGAATTCAAAAATTTTATCGTGCAGCTAAAACTAAACTCAAAAGTTTACGTCTGCAAGATGTACGACAGTGGTTACAAGAACAATCGACGTACACGTTACACAAACCCATTCTACGAAAATTTTCCAGAAGTCAAACGAAACGAGTAGGCATCGATCATCAATGGCAAGAAGATTTAGCAGATGTCTCGTTTGGCATCGTACAATCGTGGTAACAAATATTTGTTTTGTGTCACTGACGTGTTTTCAAAATCAGCTTGGGTAGTTCCATTGATTTCTAAAACAAGTTCAGAACTAATGCGAGCTTGGAAACTGGTCTTGAAACAAAGTGATCTACATCCTCTACAATAAAAAACAGGCAAAGGCACTGAATTTTTGGACCGAGCTTTTCAAAAAGAATTGAAAAAACAGACATTCATTTGTTCCCTACTGGAAATGCTGAAACGAAAGCTTGTGTCGTGGAACGTTTTATAAGAAATATTTTACATATCAACATACTCTCAAATACATCGGCGTGTTACCACGTCTAGTCAAAGCTTACAATCAATCGTACTATCGTAGCATCGGATGTGCATCAGAAGAAGTGACACCTGAAAACATATTCATGGTGTTTGATCGATTGTTTGGAACGTCAACAACCCGAAATAAAGATAGAAGTGCTAAACAACGGAGATTGGGTTTGCATTGGAAAAACAAAAAGCACATTTGACAAAGGTTATTTACCTAACTGTCACTGAACAAATGCATGGACGTGATCCTCCTGTCTATAAATTGGAAGATATGAACGGTGAAATGTTTAAAGGACTTTCACTTACCTGAATTACACCGAGTGACCAAGAAAGAAGACGACGTGTACGATATCGAAACGATTTTCGATCGAAGAACACTTAAGGTTGTAAAACGTCGACTTCAAGAAATGAAAATTCGTTGGAAAGGATATCCACATTCACCCAATTTTGATTCTTGGATTGCTGCTTCACAAATCATCGACTATAAAAAAATAGTAGAAGTTACCACCATACCGTTAAATACATCTACACCTCATTCTCAGAGCTCCTTTCTCCAAGAACTACAAAAACAACCCCTGTGGGTGTAGTGTGGAGAATGTGTTCCTAAAATCAAATCGTCTTTTAATGACAAATCTTTGTGGTGTATTGTGTCGTCGGAGCAGCCATTGAAAATTTTAGTTTGCAACAAGGAGATAAACAATTTTGGACTATTTGCTCAGCAGTTGTATTGGTTATCTTCTTTCTAACCCGTCGTTGAAATATATCGACAGTAACAACAACAGCCTTGCCGATAACGCCAATCGCAACTCTTCCAGTCACAATAGTAGCCCTCTTTTGGAACATTTGGAAAATCATAATTTAACAAAGAGTGACTCCTCGGAGACCAGAACCATCGAACTATAAATAGCCAACTTTATTTTACATTACCCGGTTCTATGGATGTGTTTCACAACAACACTTTATCTTGTTTCACAGCCAAATTACCTAAAACCATACAATTGGATCACGCAGTTCATTGGGAAGTGGCTTTGGTAGAAATCAATCATCCTACTCAAGCCATCAATATCAACGCGGGTCAAGACACTAATGCCTTGTTCAGTACCAGTATTTTGTGCATTTCCTGGCGCTGATCATAACTTTCTATATGTATCATTCATACTGCCTTGTTGTGCTGGATGAGGTATGTATTTGACTCCTTGTGGTATTTTTCTTACTTGGGAGGAGTTATGTATCTACAGTACGTTGGCATTGTATTAGATATTGTGCTGAAAAAGCATCTAATTCATTGCTGATGGTAAAGTGTTAAAGTCTTCCTTTGACGATTTTAATTTTCTCTATGTCACTCTTCGAATTATCTATTTCGCTAATTTGAACCGTTGTTCTTTTGGTTGTAAATGCTCTTGGATGCTAGTTATTGGTTCTTCATTTGAGATTTCCCTTTATTTTTCTAGATCATAAATAGCAATAGATAATGTGAATCTCTACCTAACAATTCTTGTACATTTTTTTAAAAATCTGATACTAATCTGTCTTTGTAGCTGTGAGATTTTGCTAGATCTTTCATTTCCACTCTGTTCAATACCAGTTAATTTATTATTTACATTTTCCCTCCACGTTTTGAAATCTTCTAAGTTATTATCCTCTAACACTTTTGTATTTGACTATTAACACGCTTTTACAGTAAATTGAAACTTACTGGATTAAATTTATGTTCCGGATCTGCTAGACTGGTAATACGTTTATTGTTTTGGTCTAATTCAGTGTTTTAGTTGAGGGATTCTAGATAATTTATTTCTAGTGTGTCATCTTTGTTTGTCTTAATATTTAATTGAAAAAACAAACTCACTAGATCTATTTTTAGGGTATTAAAAACCCACAAACTGCATTTGATTCCGTTGTCATATTAATAATTTTTATGTCATAAACTCCTATTAATTTTGAGTAGCAGTTGTTTCTGTGCAAAAAGGACTTTACACTTTAAAATTGTACTATAATAGATGGAAATTATCGGTAAAATAACTCAGCAAAAAAGTAATGATATTTAGGAAACGTGGAAGAATACGTAGAAATTGTACATTTTACTTTAGGAAGAAGTAAATACAGAATATAGAAAAATATTTATTATTTAGATATTCTTTTTTACTTCTGGTGGCGATTTCTAACAAGCTTAATCCTTACTCTCTCTTTCTCTCTCTCTCTCTCTGGCCAGGCTCAGAAAGTAGTTTATAAGTTAAACAAATATCTTTGCAAATTCACTGATGTTTTTGTAAACCACATTTCGCATTTATTTGCCAACCTTGTAACTCCTATATTAAATTACGGAGCAGAATTTTGGGGATTTGCACAAGGCAGCTCCATTGACAGGGTACAATTACAGCTCATTAAAAAAATTACTTGGCGTAAGACAGTGTACACAAAGAGATTTTATATATGGTGAAGTTGGAGGAATGCAATGCATACTGAATGATATTTTATGATAGTTAAATATTGGTTACAAATTACTCAGTAGGATGAAAGAAAATATACAAAGGGTGTGTAAAATATGATGTTAAATGATAGTTCAGTTTTACCAAGAATTCAAAATTAGACTACTATGGTTACACTGCTTTATCTAATCTAGATTATATTTTTTTTTATCAAGTTTGGGTTTTACAAGGTGTTTGTGATATAACGTATTTTTAAAAAAAAAATATATTAAAATTTTGATTTTTTGTCACCTAGTTTAGATTTTGGTATTCGAATTATATCAGTTGCTTAATAACCCAAAATATTAATCCAAACTTTGTTTTCCTCTTTACTTGCTTCAATTGGCGTCACGTTTACTGACTGTGATAAATGTTATTACATCTATAATTTTGTCCACCAATCCATTTTTTAGTTTCATCTTGAGTGAAATACTTTCATATTATAGTCTATATAGTTCTCTGAAATTATTTTCTACTACATATGACTTTCATCTGAGTATTTATTTTATCTATTTGTTATTAAACTCTTTGCCATCATAAATTGTATCTTTTTCTGGTTTTCTATCTCTTTCTATTTACAGTTTTAGCGTGTAGTCATTTTAAACCAACCCAATTGTTTGAGAATACGATCTTCATTCGTGATCATTTCCGAATGTGAGGTCTCGTGAATGAAAAGCGGAAACAACAACACTAAAATCAAATTTCTAAAATTACTGGCGCACAAGTGCAAGAGACCAACCCACCCATATTGGCATAGGACAGCACTAAAATATTCAATCAATATTCGCTGGCGCAATGCAGACTAGGTCGTAAGAATTGATAATTTCTAGTGCAGCAAGACTGGAGAAAATATTATATTACAATCGTGGTACTGTTGATCGTCCTTTATCAGTTTTTCCTCTGTTGCATTTGTAACATTTTAAAACTGGTTGTATTTTAAATAGTGAGTGTACTATTTATTTCTGTAGCTTAATTTCAATTACTGGTCAATGTCAAATAAACTTTTGAAAAAAGTGCATTTACACACTGTTAAAGGTGTTCTGGATTTTACTTCATCCATGTGGTGTGAAAAAAAAAACGCTTTCCGGTTCAACTGATTTTGAATAATTGTGTGGTCATGCTAAAATTGGGCAAGTGAAAAAATGTTGTCCAGGAAAAATGCGTAGTTGGCCCAATTGGTCTACCTTCTTTGAATGCATTTTGTGACAACTTTAATTGCCCTCATGATTGCATCAACAGTTATGTGATTTTTATTTATCTCTTATTTTGTTCAAAGTCTCGTAGACGAGCTTGTAGTCTTTTCCATTGTATTTTTTATTTCTTCCGTAATGTCATGTATTACTCCGCTAAGACATTGTGTAGACTGTAGTCTCCTTACCACGTTCTTCACGTGTGCCATTCTGCTGTGTACTGTTGATGTTTCTGTATGTACTTTGTTTTTTCACTCTGGAATTCCACATATCGGACATGTTTTATTACTTTCGTTTAGTGTTGCCACGTTTTTTCTACATCTGTCACATTCTTGAAAATCATTATCTTTAAAAAAAAATGTAAAAAAAAAAACTACATTTCTCATGTTCCTTTATACTGCTTTTTACGTATTTTTTTTTTTTTTTTGGTCGTCTCCGTAGACCTTTGCAACATCGTCTATGGCTGGTGCTGCTTATCTCAATATTATCATTATTAAATTTAATCTGTACATCAACATCTTTTCTAAAAAAGTGTTGCAAGGCATCATTTAATGTTTTAAATCAATACATCAATATTTTTATTCTCGGGTATGTTTTTTTGTGACACAAATTGCTTGGACCACACTTCTGTCCCATCCAAACCTCTAAACAAATACCCCTTATCCCTTGATACCGACATTATTGCTTTCATGTTAAACTCATTAAATATCTTTTATCACCTCTTTGATAGTTGTCGAATTCAATCCAGTTTAGTTTGTGCTATTATTTATGAGTGTAAAGTTTCATATTATTATTTTGTGTTCGCTGCTTTAATGTAATTTTGGAATTTTTATTTTAGCGTTGTCGCTCTGATTTTCCTTCAGGAAACCTCTGATCCGGAGATGTCGCCAAATGAAAGTTATATCGCTACACGAGTTCATTGGTGTAAATTACCACTTCCTAGAACTGTCAATATGATTCTTTTAATTTTTTCCTATTTTAAAGCGAGCTGTTTGATGCAAAAATTATACCGCTCTAGAGTCTGTAGGTCCACACTACTAGAGAATGTTAAACTTTGATTATATAGGTTTATCTTTCCAAGATATGTACTCATATCCAAAATGAAACAAATAAACACACACACCGGATTGGTACAAAAATATAATCATTTTATATGGGAGAAATCAATATTTATAGGGGTGGGGGGATGGGGAATAAGGGAGTGGTATCAGTCAAATCGCACGGTGTTGAAATTGTTTTCCTCACCAGCCCTGTTACATTTAAGATATGATCAATATATAAATTGCTTTGCACAGAAATTACACACTATATGTTAGTTTTTTGTTTTTTTAAAATTCAGTATGTATATATGAATGTATTTATGTATGTGTGTGTGTGTGGGGGGGGGGGGGTATAACTGCACATCACCAGAATCCTGGCTTTAACAGTGTCGAGTAAGTTTAGGTATCCGAACAAAAGGCACAAAAAACTAAGATAAAGCCAAACAGAGGTAAAATCCTTAAAATACAAAGTCCATGTTTTAAAAAAACAAAAATAAACTACATTCTTTAAAAAAAAAAAAAAAAAAAAACCCCGCCCAAGACCTTCTCGGCTGTAACATCATCACGGGACACATCCCAGTGCAAAGAGGTTGTCTCCATTAGTCGAGAGAAAAAAACAACCTACTCCCTAATTACACGAAACCTCTCTTCCTGGCAACAACTGACCAGTCCCTAAGGTGTGTTAAAAGTAGTCTGCTCAACCACCTCTTCGAGTTATTTGGTGTATTTCCTTGGGGCAAGAGAGAGGGGATTTACAGTGGTTCACATACAGGCCATTTTTGTGTATTTCCTTGGGGCAAGAGAGAGGGGATTTACAATAGTTCACATACAGGCCATCTTTGAGCCAAGTCAATTTCCTCTGCCTTTCCAAGCTCGTGACAGATAGTTGGACAGTTATCCATATATCACTCACGGGTCGCGAAGGTCAGATGAAACTCTGACTACCTTGAGTCTGCTTTATCCCTTGCATGATTTTTATTTTGGGTGGTAGTAGGGTGGGGGTGGGGGTGTTGTTGTATTCTACTCTCTCATATAACTCAGATCCCATCCAATCAAGGTTTGCCTTATGTCAATGAACTTATTTCCGACGATCAGTCGGTCAAAATCAGCAACAGGCACAGCTGTAGCCACAGGACTTTGAAACTATTCTGTAGTAAGAAAATGTCAGAATATCGGAGAAAAAAACGAGGAAAAAAAAGAAGAAAAAAAAGGGACTTTTATTTTCAGTACTTTTTTTTTTTTGTTGATATTCTGACATTTTCTTCCTAGAGTGATAATTTAATTTAAAAGTCCTGTGCTGTAACGATACAACTATATATGTATAGAAAATACTGATATTGTATGCCGATGCGATATGTTGTATCCTTACTTCCGTATCGTCATTAGCACAATACATGTACAACATAAGAACTAAGGGTAATTATGAAATCGATCAGAAGTACAGAGTACAGAGTAATGAAGATGAAATTATTGGATTGGTGGAATTGTAAATTTTGTCATATCTTTCTTTTCAAATGTTGTCAACTTATTGCTAGTTTTGATATCAATGTGCTTTTTTTTATTCAAATGTGCAAAGGTAATAATATTTTTTTAAATGACAAATTCAGATAAAATTAGCACAAGATATAAATCATCGTCGTCTCGTGTATGTCGGGACCTCTGCATCGTAATATGCATCCTATCTCTACATTAGTGGCAATGCATAGCTTTAGACAAAACATGTATTGATAATTAACTACCGATTATATGATGACGAATACATTCAATACTTCAAGCAGCGGTGTACCTAGGAATCCGACGCATGCCAATCTATATATGATATGTTTGTAAAAGTGGTTGCAGCTTCTTCAAGGTACGTCACGTATATAATATTCTCGGGGTGGAGGTGGAAAAATAAGAAGAAACATGTACCATCACACCAGCAAGCAAAATCTAAAGATTTTATGACAGACAATTAAGGAAAAGAGTGTGCGTGTCAACGTTTCACTTCAGTCAGTGGCGCACAATGGGTAAATGGCGCCGGGGCGACGATGATGGCCCAAAGAGCCAGAATACGCGGCCCGAATTTTTATCAGCTATTTTGGCGCCCCAAGATCTCTGGCGCGCGGGGCAACTTCCCAGTCCCCCCCCCCCCCTCAGTTAGTACACTACAGACTACAGTTTAAATGAATTTACAACCATCACCTCGCCTCCGATGTTCACTGTCATCATACTCAAATCCGTGTTTATCTTGCTGGTTTCATGATTACAAGTTCATCTAATGAATTATTAGCTTTTACATACACGGGGATATCTCATAACTGGACTCTATATAATTCATCATCTGAGTCATTATTTTGTAATGAATAGAAAAATAAAACTGTATTCTTGAACTGTCTCAGAGAAAAAAAATCCAAACACATTGTAAATGATCGTAAATGCGTGTTGCTTCTAAAGTCTTCAATCTGGATACACATCATCTATGAGTGTTTTAATGAGCCTGAAAATATAGGGCTGTAGCTACGCCAGCGTGCACACACAGTCTCTGGATGTACAATAACACACACATTCACAGAAAAGAAAGAAAGATATGAAAATGAATTTGACTATGGTGCTTACAGGCAAGGGGATGGGAGTGACTGTGTACTTAGATGAGAATTAAGCACTGGGTCGACATGCAGGTGCCTATACCAGCGACTTTGTAGCATCATTTATTTGGTGATGTGTGCATAATCGAGATGGTATGGGGTTGGTGCTTACAGGCAAGGCGATGGTGCCGTTACCTGCGGACCCGGGTTCGAATCTCCGTAGAGTACGAATTAAAAATTCTCTCACCTCTATGATAATATTTATTCGTATGTGTGTGTGTGTGTCTGTGTGTGCATGCATTGTTAACATTTCAAAATATGCGATCTTGTATAGGAGAAATACTCAACGTCAAGATTAATAAACGTCCTATAACCAGCATTATATAAAATGTCCATAAATCTTGAGAATACAGGTTTAAAACTAGGGAACATACGTGTAAAAAAAAAAAATCTAACTAATTTGTTCACAAATGGAAACGCTCTCCCTCGGTAGTTGATATGTGACAAACGGATTTTTACCGAATGTTGAAACTAAAGTTTACAGTTCACTAGCTGAGCTTGTGTTGGGCCCCACTGAACTGGCCATTCCATAAATTTTGTATGTAAACTTTGTAAAGTGAAAAATCATACTTTGATTATCTCAGCATTTGCACCGTGATGACAATCCTTTTACACATGTAATACAAAACCTTAAAATCGGACTAGAACCAGACTGAAGATGTCAAGGTCACGAAATCAGTCTTAACTGTGCTATACTGCCATTTTGTATTTATACGCATAACATAGAAGTTGATATATTTCACAATTGGTTGAGATTATTGATAAAGATTATATTCTTCCTTATCTTAGAACTAATATTGACACTTACAGATTTAGATGTAAATTTGCTATAGGCTGAAGATAATAAAGGTCCGCGGAAGACTATAACACTTGTGGCTGAGTACTAAGGTTCACATACTTGATAGTGGGAATATTCTTCGTTAGAGCGAAACTTGTCCCACATGATACTTTTTCCGATGTAGAAAGGCCTCAATGTGTGATTGATTACAATTAAGTAATTGTAGATTTTGTGATAAAGACATGGCGAAGCTAGTGGCTGTATGCCGCACAGATGACTATCAGTTTGAACGACGTCAGCTCCCAATTGTCGTGGATGATAACTTGACGGTAAGTCAATGATTCTTTCTTCTTACAGTTGAACACACCTCCTTCCTAAAATGGTTCTTGAACACTTTAAGCAACCATTATTTTCAATATTTACGGGCGTGTATGTCGTAGGTCCTCGCACTCTTGCCGGTTAATACCATCAAGCTAACCCCACCCCCAAGATCAAAACCAAAATCCCCTTTGAACCTTGTGAAAGTTTTGAAGAATCCTTTAATTTGCTTGATAAGTCACAGTGCGACAATGAATTATATGTTTTGTTGGTAATGTAGTAGTGACTTCGAAGTCGTTGTAGCAAGTGGCGTCTCATTCACTCACTGGTGAGACCCACAGGCGCACTTTCTGTATGTAGAAAAAGGAAAATAATGATAACATCCACTCCCCTTTTCGCAGTCAACAAGGAGACTAACTGGCGTGGTTCAAACTCTGAGCGCTCACCAGTTCTGTTCTAATATTCTTATAATGTCAGTGTGTTCAATGACTCGTATCAACGTAAAGGTGATATTACACATTTTTTCCCCCATGTAAAATTTGAGTACTATGCACTCGTACGACTGACAGGAACTCATTTCAGTCAGTGAAATCTGTGTAGCATATGCTGTCTCATTCACTCACTATGCACTGGTGAGACCCACAGGCACTTATTTCTGTCAGTAAAAATGGGAAACTAATGATAACACCCACTCCCCTTCACCTAGTAAACACAAGTGGACTAATTGGCATGGTTCAAAATCTGACCCCTCACCAAATATGTTCTTATATTCTGATACAGTTGGTGTGTTTAGCCACTCATAACTTATATCAATGTAAAGGCGACATTCCACATTTTTTCACGTAAAATTTGTGTACTTTACTGATCATTTAGTGGCTACTTTTGTGCAAAGTTTCTCCATTACTTTGTGTGTTGTCTACTTGGATCCAGTTTTGAGGGTATACATTTCCTGTGTGTCAAGCAGTGAATAAGCTTCTTTTCAATCTGATTGGTTGTAAGGTTGACAATAAGTTATTCCAGTTTTCAGTAAACAATAATTGGCAACAAGATTTGAAAGTAAAGTACTTAAATCATACATCAGGGGTCACGCTACCAGGCGAAGTGGGCGACTAAGACGCAGAAAAAATTTAAACTTTGCTTTCTTCTATCAAGAAAACGAAAATGACTTCGCCCTGTAATTTTTTCTTTTAGATCTACATCGAGTGACAAAAGTTGATGGCTTTTGAGATGCTCCCTCAACCCAGCCAAGTATTGGAATTGCATGTTGCCTTGGCAGATGTTCTTATCAGTTGCGTCAACAAAACAACTCTTGCACATTCACATGCATGTGTTAAGTTATCGCTGCCCGATTTCCGCAAGTTATCGTATGAGGATGGAAACTTAACTTGTGTTTCGAAACTAAATCATCTAAGTACATCTAAATAAAAATTTATGTTTTGAGAATAGAATTGGTGAAAGCACTTTCTAAATGTATATTATGAAGATTTTAACTGCCCAGCTTGCATTATTTTCTTCATAAAATCAGTTTGAAACCGTAAGTGAAACTGCTAAGGGGTAATAATGGTGGACATCGCTGTGTCTTGGAAGTACGTCTTTCTTAGACTGTGTTTTCGTAATTCACTGGGCACATACATTTAAGGAAATTATATGATTTGTAGAAAGTGTAAATATTATGTGATACAAGATTTAGCCTAAAAATAAGAAAGTTTTGGTCAGAAATGTATGGGACAATTCTTGTGGAATAGATAAGCGCTGTAACTTAAGGTCAAGGTTGTTTGATGCATCACACATTGTTGGCAAAATATGAGTAAAAGTTGCAAAGAAAACAATATCCAACCAATACACTGTGTTATTATGAATACATAGACAAATATTAAAACCATACATTTTCAATCCTAACTAGGGATTGTTGTAACGAAGCTAGAAAGTGAGTGGTAATATGAAGAAAATCCCTGTTTTTAGAAATATATGCATCTACTTTTAAAAACTTCACCAAAAAATGACAGTCAAAATATTCACATTTAATTTAGAATCAGGTCCCTCAGAATGCAGTTGTAAAGTTGAGATTACTCATCAGTGAATGGATGAACACTATGATGTTGTAGACACATGTACATGTGCTCTCATGTGCGTGTTATAGCCTAATATAAGGGTTGTTTCAAACTAGTTTAGAAATGTTTTTGACTGCCATTTTCTAGTGAAGAAACTAACAAAAAATAAAATTTCTTCTTTAAGTGGCAGTTGCTTAAGTATTTTTACCTATTTGTAATTACAATACTGTAATCTAGGTACTCCTGTCAGTTAAAATTAATTACAATGTATTGTTTCTGCTATGCATTTTTGAAGCCATATGGCCAAAATACATTGCATATTTATCTTCATCTAAACATACACACTTTCAAGTATGAATTCACTGCATATGAGTATGATACATTCATACACTTACAAAATGTGTTTATAATATACATACAACATAGAGAGTTTTCTTCTTGAAGATAAAGAACTTCTTAGAACCAATCTTAAGTGCAAATATGCATAATGAGAAATACAGGACACAGTTCAAATAAGAGAACCAGAGCACACACACACATATTTATTGCATTTCTTGCTATGCTCTCACTTCTCCCTATTCTGTCCAAAAGGAGAAATCACTTCTCCCTCAAATTCGAGTCTAGCTTGACCCCTTTTACATGGAGAAAAAGTTTGGAATGTCTCCTTTTCATTTATATAAATTATGAGTGACTAAACATGCTGACAGCATAAGAAAATTAGCATGGAATCAGTGAGGGGTCATATTTTGAACTGCGCCACTTAGTCACCTTATCTTTATTTAGAAAAGACAAGTGGGTGTTATCATTAGTTTTCCTTTTTTACAGACGTAAACGAGTGGCTGTTAGGAGGTCATACACATCACCACCAAATTGGTTCTAAATTTGCTCAGCTGGTTATAGTCATTAAATTTCAGTAATAAACAGTTTTTAAATTGCTGTTTCCTGTACTAAATGGCAGCATATAATCTTGAGTCATTGAAGTAATATGGCAAAAATTTGAGTGTAAGTAAAACTGAATGACATGTAAAATATGTCTTAATCCTGTTGATTTGCATCAATCAGACTTTTTCCTGACGTTAGTACCTGTCGCTTGCTGTAAAGTTCTCAAACAGAATAGGTTATTGCCTTCATTGGTCAGCACTAAAAACACTTTTGCAACTCTAGTTTCATGTGAGTTGCCACCAACATAATGCCAAGTCAGTGTAACTTTTGCAAGTTTCCTAATGTAAATGTACTCACTGGAGTGTAGCGCTGTCTGTGTTGTGTTGGCATCATTTAGTCTTGTACGATAGTGTTATTTTTGTTCACCTGTCAGACCTGCACAGAAGTTTGTAAATTGAACCTTGCACGTTGCAAAGTACATGTAGCTACATGTATCCAGAAGCAAAAATGCAGGGGTCAAGCTAGACTTGAATTTTAGGGAGAAGTGACTTCTCCTTTTGGACAGAATAGGGAGAAGTGAGAGCAGAACAGGGAGAAGTACCAGCATAGCAAGAAACACAACATACATACATATATATATGGTTCTCTTATTTGAACTGTGTCCAGTATTTCTCATTATGCATATTTGCATTTAGCATTGGTTTTAAACAATACTTTATCTTCAAGTAGAAAATTCTCTATGTTGTATGTATATTATAAACACATTTTGTAAGTGTATGAATGTATCATACTCATATGCAGTGTATTCATATTTGAAAGTGTGTATGTTTAGATGAAGATAAATATGCAATATATTTTGGCCATATGACTTCAAAAAAGCATAGCAGAAACTATACATTGTAATTAATTTTAACCGACAGGAGTACCTAGATTACAGTATTGTAATTACAAATAGGTAAAAATACTTAAGCAACTGCCACTCAGAGAGCAAATTTTATTTTTGTTACTTTCTTCACTAGAAAATGGAAGTCGAAAACATTTCTAAAGTAGTTTGAAACAACCCCTATATTAGGCTATAACACGCACATGTACGTGTGTCTTCAACATCATAGTGTCAAACCACAGTGGTCACAGATGAGTAATCTCAACTTTTCAACTGCATTTTGAGGGAGTTGATTCAAAATTAAATATGAATCTTTTGACTGATTTTTTGGTGAAGTTTTTAAAAGATGCATCTATTTGTAGAAACAGGGATTTTCTTCATATGACCACTAACTTTCTAGCTTCGTTACAACGATCTCTAAATAGGATTGAAATTTCTGGTTTTGATATTAATCTACGCACTCGTAATAACGTCGTGTATGGGTTGGTTATTTTTTTCTTTGCTACTTTTTCTCGTATTTTCAAAAAAATGAGTGATGTAAAAAAAACACTTGTTACAGCGCTTATCGGTTCCACAAGCATTGTCCCATATGTTTCTGACCAACACATTTTTATTTTTAGAATAAATCTTTTGTCACATAATAGTTACACTTTGCTTTCTACGAACTGTATAATTTCCTTAAATTTATGTGCCCAGTGAATTACAAAAGCAGACAGTCTAATGAAGACGTACTTCCAAGACACAGCGATGTCCGCCGTTATTACCCCTTAGCAGGTTCACTTATTGTTTAAAACTGATTTTATGAAGAAAATAATGCAAGCACGGAAGTTAAAATCTTCAAAATGTACATTTAGAAAGTGCTTTCACCAATACTATTCTTAAAACACAAATTGTTATTTACATATAGATGATTTAGTTTCGAAACACAAGTTAAGCTTTCATCATCATATGATAACTTCCGGAAATCGGGCAGCATTATCTTGCGGGGGAAAAGAGTTAATTGGTCAATCAGCTATTAAAACACATGCCTGTGAATGTACAAGAGTTTGTTTCGTTGACACAATTGATATGAACACCTGCCAATCCATTTCGCCTGGGGCTTAACACTAACTACTTGCTGTGTTGAGGGGGGATCTCAAAGGCCCAAAACTACTGTCACTTGGTGTAGATCTTTAAAAAAAAAAAAATGACAGGGTTTAGTCGTTTTTGCTTTCTTAATAGAAGAAGGCGAAGTTTACATTTTTTCGGCGACTTAGTCGCCCACTTCGCCTGGTAGCGCGACCCCCGAAATGCTAAATATGCATTGGATTTCTCTACAGCCAAAAGCTTATGCAAAATGCCATTGTAAAGTTTGCACAGAAAAAAAAAATGTACAAAAGGCCAGAAATGTTTTCATGCAGCTTTAAAAATTAAACTAGATTTTGCATCGATATTTATTGTAATTCTTTTCATGGAGTTTTTAGTTCATTTTCACTGATTGTTCAAACAAAAATGTGGAAAAATGTGGTACCGGGTAACCATGCAATCCTTTTTGTGCCTGTATGGATAATTGTGTGCTTATAAGTTTACATATTTAAAATTGTTTACCCCACTTCAGAGGTTAAAAAAATCTCAAAAAATCCACTTGCCTAGTCCAGTGGTAAAATTTTTTAATTTCCCATGATAAAATCCTACCCAACCAGTTATTGTTGAAATATAACCAGGGATTTACAAATTTTATTAAGTCAGCTTGCCCAGGGCAAGCTGACTGGAAAATTCAATTTGCCTTTGGAAAATTTGAGCTTCCCCCAGACATATCATCCCAAAATGAGTATTTAAAAAAAGACAAAATATGGGATATTTTAGGGAAATCACAAAATGAGCATAAATATGGGATCTTTTAATGAAATGACATATTTATTTAAACTTTTGCTTTCTTTTTATCTTTGTTGGCACCTTAAAACCATATGCTGATAATTAAAGTCAGGGCTGAGCAAATCCCATAGCCCGACGTCCCGGACTATTCATTTTTGAAGTCGAGCAAGTAAAATTTTCCAAGTCGCTAGTCCGGGACAAGTGCTTTTTAAAAAAGTCGAGCAAGTCTTTAATCACTAAATCTACCTTTATTTGGCCAAACATGCCCTCCGGGCGTACTGAATACTTGACTCTACCCCTCTTCATGTATACATTTACATTCTGTATTACTCATAAATGTGGTCAGTGATAATTTTTGCATTTGCGCACATTCTGTTACTGCTTGACTGCACATTGAGCTAAGTGATCAAATTATCGGCAAATCAAAACACGTCAAACAAAAGAAAGCCAGTATGATCAAATATCAGTGTTTTAAGCAACTTTGTTGCATTGTGTTTACTCAAGCCAGATCCTCACGAGTGGCTCACTATGATTTTAATCCAGTGAGTCAGTGTAATTGAATTAATGAAAGGTACTTTACCGACATCAGTGTTGGTTTCCTTTATGAACTGATTAAATGACAGTAATGATTCTTTAATTTTTTATTGATTATACAGATGATTAACTTGCATGTGCGATATTGCGTTTGAAGCGAAACAATTACGCTAATTAATGAGCTGTCTCTGTTCGTATTTAAAAGAGAAAATGTATGTTATGATCACTTTAGAAGTAGTTGTCAAGCAAGCTGATAGTTACTCTGTGGATAAAATGAGTTTGATAAATTATTTTCACAAGGAAGGTAATAAGGGCGATTCGGAGAAGGAAAATTTGTGTGAAAGTGGAGGGATAGAAGGTAAGACAGCTACTGAATGTGCGGTTGCTATTTCTTCAAAGAGACATAAGCAGAACCTTTGAGATGCTTTAGAGCATTTGACTACAGGCACTCATGTGAGGGCAGCTCTATTGAAATATGGGAGGGAAGACTTGCAGGTTCTTCTTAGTCATCTTTAGGGCTGAGCAAATCTCATAGCCCAATGTCCTGGATGATTCATTTTTGAAGTCAGGCAAGTAAAATTTTCCAAGTCGCTAGTCTGGGACTAGTGGATGAAAAAAAAATTTGCTCAGCCCTGAAAGTTTTCAAAAAATATATGTAAACAATACATGTCGATAGATTATGTAGATGAGAAAGAGTTAGAATGCAGGTATATTTACAAGAACAAGAAGAGACATGTATATGTATATAGACAGAAAAATGGATAAAGGAGTTTAGAAATAGCTAGATTTTTTAAGTAATGAGAGAGAGAGAGAGAGAGATGTTTAGGTAAAGGACCTTGAACTGAAAAATTAAACAACCAAGAACAATATTCCAGGAATACTGATTAATCCATGATGATTGTAACTTTCTTGCACATTTCATAGTATCATACTGGTTATTTTTCTTTAATAATACTATTAATAATAAAGTCTTTATTTTATGAGGGTGACATGATTAGTACAAAAACTGATCTCTCTTGCAGCCGTCTATTATCTATGTACATGTAAATATGTAAAATACAACTGACAAAGATACAAAAAAGGTATTATGGATTAGTGTACACAAGAGCAACGGAGTATGGATTCAGCACACAGAACATTGTTTACACAAACATGCATGATTGAAAACTTTTTCATTCACACACACACACACATAAGTAAACACACAGAGACCTTTTAGGCCAAAAAAAAATAGGTGTTTCCTATTACATTGGTTTTAAAATTAGGGTAGGCGGGTATTTTTTATTTTTTTAAGCATTATATATAAATCAAATAATATTTCAAGCGCTTCAAAGTACTGGGCAAAACCGACTCAATTAGATGCACCAATCAATTTCTCCAATGTGATTTTTTGGGGGTGGGGGGTGGGTAAAAAGTGTTAGGGTCAGCAATGAGAAACAGGGACGGTCTGCTGACCGGAAACACACATTTTTTTGTTTGGCCTTATATAATATATACATATACAAATATACAACAAAGTTGTCCATAACCTGTTTTAGACATTATCTGGATTACATCCATTTCAAACATCTGTGATGAAAGGAAGGCACTGATGCTGCTTCTTTAACATCTTTAGGTAGACAGTTCCAAATTTAAAAAAACAGTTTTATTAGAGCTAGAAACTTCATCAGGTTTCCTTTTATGTCTAGATAAGATAGCAGTCTGGTCTCCACAACTACATCAACTGTATTAAAAACAAGACTGTCATGATTTATTTATACTCACAACTGAAGAATTTCTGAATACTTATTTGATCCATTTACTTAACAGTTATCATCTAGTCACCTTGAAATCGGCAACATGCATCAACATATTTGCCAATCCGATTTTCTTGAGATTGAGAACACTTATTTTTATGAATTCAAAAGTTTGCCATGCAGTAAGTACATGTATGTGTTGGTCCCCTGTAATTATCGTGTAAACAACTGATCATAAACACCACTTGTGGGTGCAATATTTTCAGTATATTCGTCACGCTTTGAAATAATCCTCCTGGTGGTTAATTATTAGAGACAAGTGCCTTTTATTTCCAAACACACCTGTCAAAGAAATCTCACGAGTTATATTATTAACAATTAAAACCAATTCTCCTTAAAATCAGCAACATGAATCATAACAATCTTTGACAAGCCAATTGTTTATAGTCGGCAAGCTCATAAACTGCCAGAGGGTACGTTAGGACTTGAAAGTCTGCAAATCCCAGATATGTACAAATATTACAATTAAAATGTAACTGATAAGTTAAAATAAAAATATTTATTCCTTATTTGTCAAACCTAGCTTTAAATAGTAAATATTCACATTATCACATCTGCACAAGAAAATGCGAGACTGACCTAGACATTGACTACAAGATGAATAAACGATAGATGAAAAAAACTGGCCAGTTATCTAACAGAAGAATGCGGTACATATAAACACTGAATAAAAGTGCTGATATATCTACTGTGGTGAGATCGCAGGTTATAAAACTTGCAGAACATAAAGCATTATGAATGGAACACTGCCCTGTTCATTCTCTGTCCCGCTCTCATTCAGTTTTTTGGGCATGCCCATGGGCAAGTACCTTGAAAACTTGAGCTTGCCCTAACTGAATTTGAGCTTGTCAGGGTGTCAGGCAAATGGATTTGTAAATCCCTGATAACAGTTTTTTGACTGGCCTAAATTTGATAGTGTAAAAGTTGATTTCTTGAACTTACTTGTGACCCCTTTAGTAGCTGTTGCAAGTAAAATAAAATTGAGACCAGTCTGCTCTCCCTCTGGTAAGTGTTTATTAGTACTGAAGAGTGAGAGCAGAGTGCTTGCATGATAAATGGAAAACTTCCGTAGAAAGTATTGACTTTAGTGAACAAAGTCTGCAATATTCTCGACAACTTCTTTTTATTGAAGAGAAAAACTAGTTATCACAGAATAATTTGCTAGCATTGAAGTAATTACAAATTGAGACTAGTCTGATCTCTCTCTCTCTCTCTCGTAAGCATGTTTTAGAGTGAGAACAAAGTACTTGTACTGTATGAGCTTGATTAAAACAAAATGAAGAACAAACTTCCAGTAGAAAGTATGGACTTTCAAATAACAAAGTCTGCAATATTCTTGACAGAACAACCTTTTTATTAAAGAGAAACATGAATTCCTTGTTATAGAATAAACTATTATTTTTAAATAATATGCATATAATCGTCACAGTATACATTTCCAATGATCATTCTTCTTCGTCGATTTATTTTCGTGGCAGCGGTACATCTTTGTACTTTAAATCATGGTGAATCAACTGTTCAAACTCTCTAAACAAAAGATAATGAAAAATATAGACAAAAATGGTCACAATTTATTCTTATTGTATGTCCAAGCTTCTGATTTTTGGCGTACGATCTAAAATTCGGAAGTCTGCTGGAAGTCTATTATTGACTTTTTCGGCATCGTGACCAAACTTTGGGCGTAAATTACGGCCGTATGCCTGTTGACAGAAAGGCTGCTTTCTACACAATGTACTTACATCTACATGTACCTGTAAAATTTAGATAAGCGATCACGCGACAGAAGATATAGAAAAATTAGACGCTGTGACCCGCTGCATACTTTTGCGGCGGATGATTTTAAGATGCCGCTTGAATGCATCATATCGCGCATCAAAGTTATTCCAGAAATCGATTTTGTCCACCGCGGACAACTTCAGGTACGCATAAATTATGCAAATCACTATATACAAAGTCGGCTGAAGTGTGCCGGAGAGAGAAGGTGGGCTTCGGCAATCTTCGTAAACTCAGATCGCTACCGAATATTCAGGAAGCTGCATTCACACCCGCCATAGGATAAACACATTTACGTGGCATTGAGAATATGCAAGATTTATCTGGGTATTTTTCTGCGAGAGCTTATCCATTTCACTTCGAGCAAAATGCCTGGAAAGTGTGTGTTCAACCCCAATTGGTGTCAAAAACAAGAATACAAGACCTGGTAATTAATTTCCCATATACTTGAAAGTGAAATAATGGTGGATTATGCCTTCATAATGAAACATTGTACAAATTTGCCTTTACCAAATAACAGGAACTTAGTACTTAAAAAGTCAGTGGTTGTAGTGTGGTAATGTGTGCAAATTATATATTTGAGTGTAGAATTTAAAGAAAAGATTGTGACTATTCTACTTTGTCTACTTTTTATCCTTCTATTGTTATTTTGCTCTTCATATGATGATTTGTGACTGTCATACAAGCAGACTCTGATCTCAAGTACCGGTAGTTGTACTTGTAGTGTAGTTGGAGTTAAGAATTTAAAGAACTGTTGAACCTAGTGTACCTTATTTGCTATGTAATCTATAGTTTTTTTTTGTTCTTCATATAAAGATCTGAATTCATTTATTTTTCTTAGAAATAAAGCGTTGTTATTCTCCTAAGATTTGTTTTTTTTATTCTCTTTTATAAAGTCTCAAGCCTATTGCACAAATATTAGGAAGCCCCTTGACAGGAAATTACAACATTCTCACTAATCCTTTAAATGGCCATTGATAAATAAACCTAAAGTGCACTGGGCATCGGGGTCCTTGAAAAAAATGGATAAAGTCCTTGAAAAGTCCTTGAATTTTGTCACACCAAAGGTGTATGAACCCTGATCTTGAAAATCTTGTTATAGCTACTCCATCTGAATGGATGATCATACTAACAGAGTTTTCACCCAGAAATGTGTTTGTTTGCTTCTAGTTGGTCCTAAATGAAAATGTTGCTGATTTGACATCCAATATGGCATCCTAACTGGAAAGTCATATCAACATGGGGTTTTCACTAGAAGACTTTTTATCATTTCTAGTTTGACCTAAATGAAAATGGTGCCAATCTGACATCCAATATGGTCATCTTGAAAATCTTGTTGTTTTTACCTCTCTTGAATGGATGGCCATGTCGACATGGGTTTTTTTACCAAAAGACTTCATTTAATATCAAGTTGGTCCTAACATGATGCCAATCTTACATCTAATATGGCTACTGCAATAGCCATCTTGAAAATCTTTTTGCTATGCCTCTTGAATGGATGATCATACTGATATGGGCTTTTCACCAAAAGACTTTTAATGATGTCTAGTTGGTCCTGTATGAATGGTGATGATCTTACATCCAATATGGAAACATTTGAAAATGTTGTTATTGCTCAAAACTATCAGAGATAGTTTCAAGACTTGGCAGTTAAAAAAAAGAAACTGTCTTATCTTGGATTACTGGATATTCTTTTAGGCCTCATTGTTTCAGTCTAACATGAAAATTTAGTCCAAAATGGTTGGTTTACATTGATTGCACCTTGTTTACCTAGTGCTTAGATTGGTTTGATTATTCAAACTTGCCATATATCTTTAGCTAAAGTTTGCAAACAGAAGCAACTGTCACATGCTCTACAACGAGGGCCTATTTTTTCAACAGAGCAATGAGAAATTGTAATATACGTACTAGATCATAGTCATTCAGCGTGTCATGCCAAAAATGAAAGAAATCTTTACCATATAACATGGACTGTGCTTACAGCAGGAGCAGTCTGCAAATAAATTGGGACTAAATGCTTACAGTTAAATTCTTTTGCGCAAGTTTAATGTATTTTTTTGTGTGTAAATTATTCATTTTTAGTCAAGAGCTCTGTATTCACATATATTTTTTTTATTCTGAGGAAATATGTTTCTCTTAAAATATTGTTATCTTAAAATACATATATTGTTGAATGTATCTTGCTTTTCAGATGGTGGTCCAGTTTACAGACAAATGCATTAACTGTGATCGTTTATGCAGTGTCAAGCAGAAGGACATGGAGCGATTTGTGCACAAATTTGGCCTATTGACAAAGGATGAGATTGCAGTTGCCATGATGGTAACCAGAAAGGACATTATGAATCTATTAACACATGATGTTCCCTGTGTTGGTTGTAGGAGAAGGTATGGTCATTTTTTAGCTCATATGTTTTACACATGTGGAAGTGCTTAGGCCACACCAAATTATCGTATATACTCATGTATAAGCCGCGTCCAAATGCAAACAACATAGACCCTGATCTGCCGTTACATTATGCAACGGCAGATCCTGGTCTATGTTGTTTGTTCTACTTATTAATCCTTAAAAACTGCATAGACCCAGATCTGCCAGCGCATTATGCGATGGCAGATCTGGGTCTATGCAGTTGTAGATGGTATTAGCTTATATGCAAGTATAGACAGTAATTTGTTGTTCAGAAGAAAAAGAGAAAAAGCACATTTTTTTTAGATTCCTTTTTTATGAATTGAAATTTTAAGAGGCAAGGATATACTCTTTTAAGTTGGTGTTTGCCTGCTCCACTTAGATGCAGTTGTGGGAATTTATGTGAGATTTTTTTTTATTATTATTACTTTGTATTTTTTTTTTTCATTCTTATCTTGCATACTTGAGGAGCTGGAGTCCTACCAAATAAGAAATGAAAAGTTGGATTTGTGTTTAAATTGTGTTCTTCATTTCACGTACATAGGAGATTATAAAATAACAAATTAATTTTGTATGGTCGTATGCTTTACCTCCATTGTTGTAGATGGTGTTCTTTCTTTTGTTGTCACTGATTCAGCGGTTTAGTGTTTTGTCTAGGGTGTAGGAAAATAATTTTGAAATAAAAATGATCTCTGATAATAAATTTTTTAAAAATAAATTACTGAAAGGTTGTTTAATGTTCTGTAATTTCAATTACAGTACCCAGGGCTCACACTGGACTAAAAAAATTGGGCAAAGTGACTTCTCTCTATTGGATAAATAGGACAGAATGATAGGAAAATAGGGAGTTTAGTTTGGTTTTTGTGGGGTTTAATGCCATTTTTCAGCACATGATAGGCTATACATAGTGGCCAGTATATATGGTGAAAGTAGAACCTGGGAAGAACCACTGACCCACAGGAAGCTACTGGAAAGCTTTCTCACATACCCACGTTGATCGAGCCGTGTCTCGAACTTGCATGGACAGAGGTGAGATATGTGAGTGATCTGCAAAGGCAAGCGCCTTAGACCACTCAGCCGCCCGGGGCCAAAGGAAAATAGGAATAAGTGACTTAAAGGTCAAATTTTTTAATTGCAAAATAAGTTTGTCACCAATTGGTGTTTTTCTAGATGTGCAAGTTACCATATATACTTGCGTATAAAAAATTCCAACTGCAAACTGCATAGACCCAGATCTGCCATTGCATAATGCACTGGCAGATCTGGGTCTCTGCTGTTTGTAAGGATTAATCAGTAGAACAAACAACATACTGTATACCCTGATCTGCTGGTGCATTATACGATGGCGGATCAGGGTCTATGTTGTTTGCATTTGGACCCAGATTATACATGAGTGAATATGGTAAATGGTATCAAAATATGCAAAATACTCATCATACTTAGTGAAAATATTTTAAACTTTCGGACTTAAAGCTGAAAAACTGCTGCATAACTTTGTTAATAGTGTAAGATGGTATCCTCAAAATAAGGTACCATATATATTCGTTTGTAAGTCGAGTCCAACTGCAAACAACATTAGACCCTGATCTTCCGTCATATAGTGTGCCAGCAGATAAGGGTCTATGTTGTTTGTTTTACCAATTACTCCTAACAAACAACATAAACCCAGATCGGCCAGTGCATTATGCAATGGCAGATCTGGGTCTATGCAGTTTGCAGTTGGACTTGACTTCTTAAAGAGTATAGAGAGTAAATGTAGTGTTCCAGAAAATAGAATACCGATACTTGTATGGCAAGTCATTTTGTGTCTGTAAATGTATGTTTTCAGATGATATATTGGATAAATTCATTATCCTGTTGTTTTTTTTCTTTTTCTCAAAACTTCTTTAAAAATACAGTCTTTGGTTACAATTATAATTCATTGTTGATTTTGTAGCATTTTTGTACTGCTTTGTTCCTATAAACACATAAGATTCACTGCCTTTGGCGGAATATTATTTGGGTTCTATTGTTGAAAGTGGGATAGGTGCTGGTTCATAAAAGGCAAGGTTGGCAAGTGAAACAAAGTTACACGGATGAGGATGACTGCTTTACCTGAATTGCCTCCTAGTATCTCACTGGGACCCCTTGCTATAACAGCACAATGAAGACTTGGATTTTTGGGATGTATTGAAAATCATCCATTCTTCATACTTAAGAATTGAAGTTTTCCAAAGGTAACTTTCTGTCCAGGAAGGACAAGTGGAGTTGTTTTGTCTCAGTAAGACATAGATATAACTTTTTCAGTGGTGGCATTGTTATTGTTGTCAACTTTGAGATTAAATCTTAAAGTTTTAAGCAAAAGGTTTTTTCAAGTCAGATACAGGGGTTCATTGTTGGCAAGTGAGACACCATGTTCTGAAGAACCCTTGTTTGAATATAGCATAGCAGGCATGTGCAACATATATCCAGTTGGCCTCATCTGGCCCACCACCTGGTTTTATCAGGTTACATTTACATCATATAGGCACATTATAAAATTGTTATCCAGCCTGCGCCCTGGAGGAAGTTGCACATGCCTGTAGTATAGATTGCTGAGTCTTTTGATATGTGTTCTTTTAAAAAATTTAATTTGTTCTGAAGACATTAGATAATAAAGGAAAGGATGGAATAAAAATGAAAGATTAATAATCAATCACTTGTATGTCTTATTGATTCATTTGTTTCATTTCAGTGTGGAGCGCCTTTTCAACCAACTTGTCCAGTCCAAACTTTTGGCCTTAGATCCTTTGTTGATTACAAAGTCAGGTGTAATGTCAATCAACAGGAATCTTCTCTTTGATCCCAGAGCATTGTATTCCCTCTTCTACATACATGGGTAAATGTAGACTACTCCCCATGCACTGTTTTCATAAGAACATTTTAAGATATGCTTCTTGATTGTGGAATTTATTCTTTCTTTATGCATGTTTATGATTTATTTATATTTTCTTCTATATTTATTTTACTTTTTTATTATATATTTTATATGTATTATATGATCGCAGGACTGAGCAAATATATTTTTATCCACTTGTCTGGGACAAGTGAGTTGCAAAAATCACTTGTCCTGAAGATTTTTTCAATTGTCCAATGATTTTAGTTACATACAAAATACAGATGAGTGTCAATGCCTAATGAGTTACTTTTAATTCATTTCATTTTCAGATGTGTAACTGTACTGAACAAATGAATAATTTGCAGAAATATTCTATGATGCTTTTATATTTTCTTCACAAGGAAAAAATATTTAGAAGCTACGTTTTAAAGCTGCAGTATATCAAAGAATCCTTTTTCCATAGATATATGAACTGGGTATAATATAGAATAAGTATGATTCCAGAAATATCTTGCACAAAATGAGAATCTTCAAATTGTCCAGCAATTCTAAAATCATGTTGCACAATTCCAGAAGAGTGCACGTGTTTATCCAGTTGTCTTATCTTGCTTCATGCCTCTGTGTATTTTGAGAACCACTAAGCATTTTTTGAGAATATATTTTTAGCAAACCTGGCCATAAGATCAAGTGAGTTTATGGCATGGTCCTGCATCCCATCAACAATTGCTATTTTCAACTTCTCGAAAATCACTTGGCGGATTTCAATGAAATTTGGCATGATGCATCTATGCATAAAGGTTTTTCAGGTTTGTACAGATCAATGTGTCACGATTTAAAAATTCCACTGATTTGCGTATCGATACATACAAACTTGTATCGATTTCCTTCACAAACTAGATGTTTGTTAGGAAGTTTAGTGTAATCCCAAAGTTAGCCTCCATTGTGAAGTGATTAAACATTGATGAGTAAGGAGAGATTGTCTATATTTCAGTCCGACAGGGTCAAAATCTTTGTGGGACCATTTAGAACACCCAGTGTATCTGCAGATTGGAGTCTGAAATACAGTAAAATCGAAAACAAAATGTAAAGTCTGTTGAGCTGTCCTTAACCATGCTGGGAACACAACAAATATGCGAACCCATCTTTCTCTGTATCACCCTGCTATTTCCAATTTGAAAGCTAAAATACAAAGTGAAATTAAATCTGAACAAGTATGAAAAGTGGTTGGATATGGTCAGCCTAATATTGCTAAAATGTTTGGAAGGCAAAATAAATATTCAGGTAACTCCCAATGAACTCAGGTAATTACACAAGAGACAGGAATTTTCATTGCTTCTGAAACGAAGCCTCTGTCAGTAGTTTAATGCACTTCTGTAAGCGCTACTTCTGAGTTCAGGGGTATGTAGTTGTGACTTCTCTAAGTGGTCTGAACTAGTTAAATATTAAGCTGATCATCACATTCTTACTCTGCATTAAACACTTGTTCTTCTTATTTTTTTTTCCCTCCATTGATTCATTGCTAGTTAAATTTGATGATATTTTTAGGCTAATAGTTAAGTGTTCAACATTTTCTAGTCGGTTATCATTGATTGAATTTCACTAGATTTCACTGGGTGAATCATAATTTTGCATTAGCATTTATTGAAGTTTTTTTTATACATTTTTACTAACCAGATGTTTCACAATGATATTGGGATATTTTAGTCATGAGTCTAAACCCCTATAGTTAATTGTCTATGGCTTATTAGGAAACGTTTTCTCTTTTAAGTTGTTTTCTTTTTTATAATAAAGGATAACATACAACGTTATGTATTTATTCTTTATTCATTAAATTTTGCATTTTAATATAAATCACAGAGTTTTAAAAAATACAATGAATAGTACAAGTGGTTGGTTGACCAAACACTTGCTTGAAATATAGGAAATAATATCATGATACGTATCATACTGTAACACCAGTATCGCGATACGTATTGTATTGCCTTATACATGTATCGTCCCAGCCCTAGTACAGATTATGCCAATCTGCCATCGAATATGGCCACTGTTTGTAAAAATTGAACCTTTCAATGACTTCCTCACAAAAACAGGTCAGAGTTTCACCAGATTTAACAGAAAGCATAGTGGAATGAAGAACTTCAAAGTTTGTTACAAGTGAATCTGATCCTTTCTAATATAGCCACCATTACTTTAAAAAAAATAGATAAAGCTTTAAACAAAACCATCTCATGAACCCACTCAAAAGAATTTGACCAAATTGGACAGAAAGTATCCTTCCATAAGGGGTATGAAGTTGTACAAATGATGCTGATCCGACATCAAATATGGCCACCATTACTAAAAATAAAACAACCTTTAAGCGACTTCTTCTCTAGATCTAATAAACAGAATTTGGCTGAAAGCATCTTGGCATGAAGGGATCTCTAATTTGTACAAATGATGCCAATCTACCTTAAAATATGGCTATGTTGCTGAAAATAGAAAACATTTAAATGAATTGTTCTCAACAGCCATTCAAAAGAATTTGACCAAATTTAACAGAAAGCATCCTGACATAAAGTTCTTTCAAGTTACTTCCATTGATGATGATTTACCATCAAATATGGACACAGTTACCAAAAATTGAAAACCATGACTTCTTAAAAATGAAACAGAATTTAACAAAATTTTATACAAAAGATCTTGGCATACACAGCCTTTGAAATGTGTACGAATGATGCCAATCTGCCATCAAATATAGCCGCTGTTACTAAAAATAGAAAGAAAATCAACTTCTCAAAATCCATGCAGCAGAATTTGACCATATTTGACAAAAAGGATCTTAGCATCAAGGGCTTTCAAGTCTTGTGCAAAATTATACCAATTTGCTATCAAATATTGCCATGATTTGAACAATTTCTTCTCAAAAAGCACATAACAGAAATTGACCAAATTTGATAGAAAGCATCCTGGCATAAAGGCAATGCTCAAAGAATTTTTTTCAGTGGCTTTTAAACAAATTACATGTCCAGACTAGAAGTCCACTTGCCTGACAGGGTCATATTTCCTATTATTTTGACACAGTGTTGAAACTGCTATACTTTATAAAATATAAAAATGCTTTAAATTGACTAAGGGCTATTCCAGAAATAATTGGGGGGTGGGGGGGGCAAACAGCACTTTTTATTTTCACCCACCACTTTTCTTTCCAAACTAACAAATCAATAATTAAATGACAAATTGTGTATTTGCATAAATTAAGTCTCTTTTGTCATTATTTCAACCTCAAAAAAAATTAAATCTTCCTTGCCGTATGGTGACTTTAACCTGGAAAATATGTCACACTAACAGACATCAAACACTTTACATTGCAACTCGGCTGACTACCATAAACCTTGAATGTTTTCATTGCCAGATACATTGTTTTAAAATAGATATTCATTGCCATCTTACAGTTTTGATCACCTTTTGCAACTTTGGCCATTATGCACACCAACAGTTTCATTCTACTATTGTCCTGTATCAGTATTTTGAGTCTGTGTTGTGATACTCTATTGCCGGAGTAAATATTGTGATTCATTGATACAGTGATGATATCAAACCATCTTTATTCTCTATATCGGATCAAAGAGTGTTACTTACGAGGTAGCCACTCCAGCTGCAATATATAAGCAGGTGCTGCCTCTGTTTACTGTAGATCAAGGATGTACTACACAAAAGAATTAGCAGAGGGGAAACCTAAGGAAATCTACAAATAAAGCCTATTTTCCACCAGAGTGTTTTAGTGATAGATAAATCCTTTCAGTAGTAAATTATGCCAGTTGTGAGAAGATTAAAATGTATTTTAAAGGGGGGGAGGGGGCTGACTAAATGAGTTTTTGTACCTTGTTCTCCAGCTTGGAGGACATGCAAAATTTAAAAGGGACAGAGAGATAGTACTTAAAGCACCTGTTGTGGTACAAAAATTAGAGAAAATCTTACTTACTTTGAAAGTTTTGCCAGCTTAACTTCGTTGTCTGCACTGCACTCGCTTTTTCTTGGACACTTATATTATTGGCATAAATGTTTTATCACATGCTCAGGTAACTCGTATAAACATTTACATACTTGAATATCTGATTCACCTGAAAAGAGCTGCACTATGGAATTTTCAGTTCTGGATCTTGCTTTAAATTTAATTTATCCACCAGTGTTTATTATTATAATTCCATTTTTGTTCTGAATTATTTTAATTAAATGCCAAATTGTGTATTTCTATAAAAAATATAAAAAAAACCCTGCAAAATGTTGACCCTTTTGTCATTAAAATTCTGCCTCGAAAAATATGTTACACTAGCGGCCATCAGTGACTTTACATTGCAGCTTGGGGAACTACTACAATCTTTGAATGTTTTGATTTGCCCAAAATTTTGTTTTAAAATGGAAATTAAGTGCTGTCTTAAAGTTATTATCACCGTTAGCTGATTTGGCTGTTGCTAGAGGTAGCATAGACATGGACAGACATGCACTAAAGAATAATAGTTGGCGGATTTTTAAAAACATTTCCCTGATGAAAAAGCATGGGGGGCATACAGGAGTCCAAATTTGGCAGACATAGGACAGAAAAGTTCGGGAAACCCACAATCCCACGCTGAAAGTGAAACACTACTATATTACATGAAATATGGTAGGTTTGGTTGTCCTAACCATTATTTTATCTGGGAAAAACTTAGCTTACAGTGCTTTGTATAAATTAAAAGAACAACACCCTTTGAGCAATGTTTAGTAAAGAACAAAAGGATCTGTTTAACTTTTCAAAATAAAGCAGAAATAATCCTTTGCTTGAGATATCAATTATTATTATTATTATTATTATTATTATTATTATTATTATTATGCCACAGTTATTGAAAAAGTAGGCACGCTTGAAAACATTGAAATGAGTAGTAAGCTATCACAAATTAGCACTGTTGTAGTATCTCATTACTCATGCTATTAGGAACAATTTATTTATTAGGATTTAATTATTTATTTGCATTTATTTATTTATTTACCAGTATTTATTTATTAGAGAATTACCAGGGATTGGGATTAACACGTACATAGTATGTTAGTCCCAGCTGCTGACAGATAAAACCATAAATATCCCCTTTTTGTGTGCTTGGATTTTCGAGATTTTCGGTGAGCTTGATGTGTTCATGTCCCAAAAGATTTAAAAATTTGTACATAAATTTACTCCAGAAGACAATTTCTAACAATTTGAACAACAACAAAAATTATTTGTTAGTGTTCTAATTTTTTTAAAAACATTCACCTTAACTTGGCATATAGATGTGTCACGAGGTGTACTACATCCTTTGGTTACAAACTAGGTAACTGACCTATATTTCAGGCTCCAGTTATCTGCATTTTTACATTATCATTAACCTTTATATTCAGCTCAGTTTCTTGGACATTGTTACTGCAGAGTGATGTAACTTGTTATACTTTATATTGTCATTCAACTGCATTTTCTGTTCATAAAACTTACTTTAGATTTTCTTCTTTTTCTGTGCAGGGCACGCTTGAATTCATTAATAGGCTCAATACCAAAGAGCAAGAAAAACAAGAGATGTAACCTTCATACACTTGAAACACACAAGACCCGAACAGCAAGGTAAATATATGTAATCGCATATAATCCGGATCCAAATACAAACAACATAGCCATGATCTGCCGGCAGATCAGGGTCTATGTTGTTTATTCTACTGATTAGTCCTTACAAACTGCATAGACCCAGATCTGCCAGCGCATTATGTGATGGCAGATCTGGATCTATGCAGTTTGCAGTTGGTATCGGCTTATATGCGAGTATATACAGTAAGCAAATCTACCATTTAATTTCTTATTCCTGAATATTTTATCCCCATCTTTTCAAGTAAAAGCATGCAGTATGTATTATACCATTTATCGATTCGACAGTTTGTCCATTTGTTCATCTCTCTTTTTCCCCAACACCTTCAGGCAGAATTACACCAAACTTGGTTTTACGCTTGTCCCATGTAGTCAAATGGTGATCAGGAAGCCCAGTGAGTGGTCAAAAGTATCAGATTCATAAAATTTTCAATTATTTGGAAATGTTAAAAATTATTTTTGAACAAAAATTTATATTTGCAGGTAAGACACTTACTCATGCAGATCTGTTTACTACTATGATTTCTTCTTCAGATACATTACCTGATCATAATAAGTTGGAAGACCATCCACTACCATGCAAATCCAGCCCTCCCATGTGAAAAATATATAAATGTCCTTTGGTTTGTTTTAACATTAAAAGTGCTAGAACAATATCTGCTATCTGAGATGAGTCAGATGAGAGTGGTCTCCCCTTGGATAGAGGGATTGGTGGCAAATCCCATCATTTGCCAGATACTTCATCCCCTTTTATCTAGTCAGCATACTTGTTCAGAGGCCTTGCAATTTTTTACTCATAAGTCTGAGTTGTCCAAGGAGTTTTCTCATCAGAAGGGAAATATACTCTCTATTATTTTACTGAATTTTGGTCTGTCTTCGTCATAGACAAATATTTTGCATCTAAATTGTTCATTTCATTGTACAGTGAGCTACTCTACACCATTTAAATTCTAAGTTCTAATGGTCAGTTGTACTTGCACTCCATTTCAGTACTCAACCTTATTGCAAGTAAATGATTGTTTTTTCTCAGAATTAACATCATTTCAGTTATCCTCATGCATTTATCTCTTTTCTTACCATCCTCTTCACTTATCTGTACACTCAGGTCAGAAGAAAAGATGGGTGGCAATTTTGGCAAAACAATTGAAATGCGCCAGTGAAAGAACTAGAAAACTGTCCCACAAGGATGCAGACATGATCAGTATTGCTGCTGATGCTGCTTCAGTTGGCACCTTTCTGATGTTGCAGTCACTTGAGGCAGAAAGATAGCTGATTAAGAAGAAGATCCAGCAATCTTTGCCTTCTTGGCTCTGCCTTTGCCCACAGTGCCACAGCCAGATTGTTCCAGCACTGGACACACTTCTGGTGCCAGTCTCCAGGGCTGGTCCATATGGCCTTCCAGTACCACAGTGGTATGGAGGTCCATGTAGACCAGCCCTGGAGAACCCCATATGCCATGTACACTCTGGTACTGGCTATGGTGATCAGTCACTAGATAGCTGCTACTGGCCCTTGGGTCATTAGCAGGCCTAATACTTCAACCACTCCAGACCTGGTTCCATCTCAACTTGCACTCAGTTTAACCAGCTCTGGATACAGTAATCAGTTTTGCCAGCATACCCAGTCCTGGACCCATGAATTCAATGGCATCCATCATCCAGTTGCAACACTTCCAGCCCAGGCTTTGTCATGGACTCATCTTAGACCATGGATGGTGCATGGAGAATACCATTTCCCAACATGTATGGATTTCCAAGTTAGTTTACTGCTCTCATCAGCCCGTTTCCCCAGTTCAGTCTTCACTACCATTGCAGGAGGCTTCCCTCCTGCCCCACACCTCTGATATTGAAGACAGATGATCGCAAACCCCTTCTCTTTTTAATCTGACAATATCCAAGGATTCCATGCATCCATAGATGAAGTCTTTCGGCTGCTGAGTTCTTTTCCTGCTCTGCCAATGGCCTGATATAGAATTCATGTATCTGTTTATATCTTGCCCCAAAAAAGCCTTACTTCATATGGCTACCACAGTCTGGCTTTGTCACTGACATCTTGCATTCCATTGAGAGGCAACTAGAAAACCCCAGTATCAGCAGTCCTTTCATCTGACATCAACTACTCTCCTCCAACTTTACTACAACATTTAAAAAACTCGCTAGTGTGCCACACTGAAGTCCCGGCTGTCGATAGAGACATCGCAGACCTAGAGATGTAGAGAATGTCTTCCAAATGCATGGATCTAAAACCTTTCCAAGACATGCAACAACTTTTTCATAATGTTGTAGCTGTTGGTTTCATACTCGATCTGGTCTCCATGGCTGTCATTCAGCAATCTGAGCATAGCCTAGATCCCACTATTGAGGCCTTGTCTGAAAGACACACCTAGGAGTCAGTCTTGTGCATAGCTCGTGTATTGAGCAGGTCAACTCAACACACACTTTCCAGATTTCGTAGCTCCTTCCCATAACCTCCAGCTTGTGGTGAGATATACCTTCCTTGTCTGCTCTGCACAAGGATCACCACAAGGCATCCCTCAGATCATGCCTTTATCTTCCAATCCCCTATTCCATGGCTGCACAGAGGAGAAGAAACAAGCTGCCAAGGAGGCAAGCCCTGTCTTCATTCCCTCTCCTCCCGCCTTTCCCTACACCGCCTACCACCCTTGCAAAGGCATACTGGAAGGGGAAATTCTCCTTCAAACCTTACTCTTTGGGTAGAGTCAGGGTTCCTAGAGCAAATGACAGCTTGGTGCAGGGAGCATCTTCCTATGGTAAGCAGAGAAACATCATTCCCTAAAATCCTTGGTACGACAAATCACTAACTTTCTCCTTTTGCTTTTGATTGGAAATGGTTAGCCCAGATCACAAAGGTAACTTTAAATTTTAAATTGACTAATGCTGAAAATTACAATAAACATTTTAATCTCAGAACTACAATATTCTTTTGACCAAGCACATGACACTTCAGCAGGACCAAATGATAGCCACTGTCAACTTCTGAAGCACTTACCTGATAAGCTATCAATACAATACTAAACATTTGTAATAGCAATTGGGAAACAGGTGACTTCCCACCATTATGGCAAGAAGCAACAGTGATATCAGTACCTAAACCTGGCAAGGACCATACAGACCCATCCAACTATTGTCCCATAACACTAACAAGCTGTATTTCCAAAACCATGGAATGAATGATCAATGACTCCTCTGGTATATTGAATCCAACAAACTAATATCAGACTCTCAGTGTAGATTTAGATGCCACAGAAGCACAATTGACCAGTTTGTCAGATTTGAATTATTTATCAGATAAGCTTTCATAATGAAAGAACATACACAAATCTCTCTCATTATAACACCTTTGTTTTAAATGAAGTTCTGGATATAACGCAGTACTTCCAAAATTAAACCATTGTACACGAATTGGTGTATCAAATGTATAAACATACGAGTTGAAAGAAAACAACATAAAGTTTAGTATTATATTTTTTCCCCTTTTGAAAACATTATTATTTGACAAAATTTAATGCACAAATACCATGGAGTGAAAAAATATATTTAATTTACATAAACTGAAATTATTACTGGTGTTTTGACAATGGACACCAATTACTGCGTTATAACGAGAGAAAACTATAGCAATCTTTTTTTCACTTGGAGAAGGCTTAAGACACCACATCGAAGTATGGCGTAACAAATGATCTATTTAACATAGGTCTAATGGACCACCTGTCTAACTTTCATCAAATGTTTTGAAAGATAGACATTAGGTACCACCTGCCTAACTTTCATCAAATGTTTTGAAAGATAGACATTAGGTACCACTTTTCTGAAAGATATCCTCCGCATATTGGTGTACCTCAGGGCAGCTTAATGTCAGTCACCAAATTCAACATCAAAATCACATACCGTATATACTCACGTATAAGCTTATGCCAACTGCAAACTGCATAGACCCAGATCCAGATCTGTCGTCACATAATGCGCCGGCAGATCTGGGTCTATGCAGTTTGTAAGGACTAATCAGTAGAAGAAAGAACATAGACCCTGATCTGCCTGCGCATTATGCGACTGCAGATCAGGGTCTATGTTGTTTGCATTTGGACCCGGCTTATACGCGAGTATATATGGTAGTCACATTTCTTATCCAGGAAGTGACTGCTCACTATACACCTATGACTTATTGATCCGCTATTGATTGCAGAGAATGCATATTATTGAATGTCAACTGCAGATATGCTTCATCCGCATTCAGAAATGGTCAAACATGCATACGATCAAAGGCTATTCTTCCATGATTTCTGACATGGAAGGGAGAACATGGGCCAGAACAGAGACCTCTCTGACCTTTTAGCCAGCTTCATCTTGTTTTGACCGAAGGCCTTGGCACTTTGTCCAAAATGGAGCCTGCATTGGGTTTTGATGTGGTTGAACATGTTAATGTTCTAACCACTGTCCAAAGTCTCATTGACTGTCCAAAGTCTCATTGACTCACCTTTTATATAAGACCTGCTTCCTAGTCACTCTAGCCTCAGCAGGCAGGATCCATGAAATTCGTGCATTATCTGTTGACCTGAACTTGTTTCAGTTCCACAATGATGGTTCAGTTTCTGTCATGATTGTTCCCAGGTTTCATTGCCAAGAACAGGCACATGCATGGGGTAGTCTTCCATTCTGCACCCTTTATCTTCAATATACCCTTCTTCACAGGGACATCTGCATGACCCTGTCAGAGGGTTGAAGTTGTGCCTGAAACATATTGAACTGATCAGAAAAGGGAGATTTTTTTGTTCATGCCACTCAAAGAAGGATATTTCTGCTCAGACTCTTTTGTCATGGATTCATTGGGTTGTTTAACCTACAAAGAATAAAACCAAGGACCATATGAATTTCTTATGTACTTTGGCTCATAAGGTCAGGACATCGCTATAAGCCTTTCATTTCAGTGAAACTTTTCTCTCACCTACATACATCATTCATGCCACTGGATGGAAATCTCATGCCACTTTTTCCAGCTTTTATCTGAGAGACTTTTCATCACAAAAAAACACAATTCGACCTGACTGGGCCTATATCAGCAGCACACTAGCTTACTTTTCAATGTCTTCAGCAGCTACATAATTTTTTTTTTGTGGGTCACTCCACTCCAGCTGAATTTGTTGGAGCAAAAATTTTTTCCTTTAAGTCCAAATCTCTTATCAGTCTGTACTATCCCATGTCTCGGACGAGTTTCAAAGCTTTTTTCTAACATTAGGGAATGAAGTCAACTCTGGGGTAAGGGGATATAACTCACTCCTTCTCATGCCTGTTCTCCTTATGTTTTTTTGATCGAGTAATGTGTTTTAAGAAGAACAAATTTTGAAGCAAAATATGCTTCTTCGACAATACTTACCGAATCATAATACTGTTGCCCATGCCCAAGCCATCCCTGCAGCAGCATTCCTGGAAAAGCATGCACATCTGCTCCAGTAGTAACTGACAAGTAATGGGATTTGGCACCACTCTCTCTATCCAGAGACCCATCAAACATATCCATCTGTTCAGACATTAGAACTGCCCTTGCCTGTCAGTGTTATCTCCACAGATGTAAGTAGCAAGGAAACTTTACAATTTTGCAAACCAAGAAAATGTATACTCACCAATATAAATGAATTCCCCTTAATTTAAGAAACTTGCTTTTCATTGATTGCAGTAGTTGGCTGGATATCTGGGATCTGTTGTCACAAGAGTGCAGGGAGGAAGTTGTACTGGTTGATGCTGATAGTTTGCTTGAGACACTAGAAAATTACCTTTGCAAACACAGGTCAGTTTTTAAACCTAGTTATTTTGTAAATTTATCATGATGATCAGAATTATTTTTTTGTATTTATTTAGAATTCGTTTAGTTTACAGGCAGCTAAGTTAGATATGAAACATTCTGTAAATAATTGCAGTTTGTTTCATGTCCTTCTGTCAAATAAACAAGGACATATGTGTACACACAGAGGCATATTTTAAACATGGCTTTGAGCACCTGAGGAAACCTACAACTGTGCATGGGATATTCTGTTATGGGATAGTGCTGGCAGATTGACCACTGATTATATCACTCTTTTGTGCCCTCTAAGACCTAGAAACCCTCAGCGCAATAAAGCTAGACCTAAAATCCAAAAGGTCTGTGGTTCCCAGTTGATGTGGGCAATCCTGGCTCTAATTATGGGACTAGGGATGGAGTAGATTCCAACCCAAAGTTTCATTTCATTTATTAACATCCAAACAGATCATTCCATATTTTTCAAATTCAATCATAGTTGCATTATTTTGTGAGTGGAGGTACTCATGAAGTTGATATCACGATGGATGGCTATATCAACATGGAGTTTTCACCAGTAGACTTTTTATGATACCTAGTTGGTCCTAAATGAAAATGGTGCCAGTCATACATCCAATATGGCTGCCACGATGGCTGTCTTGAAAATCTTGTTGTCACTACTTCCCCTGAATGGAGGATAATTATGTAATGGGGTTTTCACCAAAAAACTTCTAATGGTGTCTACTTGGTCTTAATTGAAAATGGTGCCAATCTGACATCCAATATGTCCACCACAGGAGTTAATTTGAAAATCTTATTATTGCTGAAGAATATCAGAGACGGTTTCAACACTCTGCAGTTAAAAGGAAGAAATGGTCTCATCTTGAATTCCTGGAAATTCTTTTTGCCTAGTAGAGTGTCAGTCCATTCAAGAGACTCTTATTTAAATATCATGATCTCAATGCTTATTGAAGAAAAAGTTGGGATTTTGTGATCCTACCCATCCGGACATGAGGATTATATGCAGATGTGCACAATTGTTTCAGATTTTGTTATCCATCTTCTGGGGGCTTTGGAGTGGGGACACTTAGTATATGCATATTGTGGGGGCTATGGATGACTGAGAAAAGCATGGAGATAAGTCTGCTTTGCTGCCGATTTCTAATTAAAACTAAATTTATTGATTTAACTTATGCAACAGTAAATTTTATTAAATGATGTCTGTCTATCCTTCCATCCACCTGGCATCAACACTCAGGTTAGGGTTTGCATTTAGGTCATATTCTCACACTAATAGAGTCATGCAAGTTGGTATTGATGTGCATCATATGGAGTACTACACTATGCAGTGACCTATATATTATGGTCCAGTGATTTTGGTTAACCTCATTTTCTCAGGCACTATTGCCTGTAGAGTCACATAACTTGATATGTTTTTGTGTCATGAGGAGTGCTACAGCCATGACTGAAAATAATTATTGGTTCAGTAATTTGTGATTACCTTTGGGTTAAGCTCGGTTTCACAGGGTTAGGGTTTGTTTTTAAGCCATTTTCTTGGATATTGTTACTCAATAAGTTGATATTTCGATGTGTCATGTGGAGTACTACACCTTTCAGTGAAAATTAGGTAACTATGACCTATGCTTCATGGTCGTGATTTTTGCAAACTTATTTTCTCATGTGTTATTATTATTGCCTATGGAATCAAATAATATGGTATATAATTAAGTCATGAGGAGTACTAAGTCGTAAGTGGAAACCAGGTAACTATGGCCTGTATTTCTCATTTCAGTGATTTGTGCTTACCTTTGGGTTAAGCTGTGTTTTTCTAAGTTAGGGTTATATTTAGGTCATTTTCGTAGACGCTGTTGATCATAAAATCATCTATGTTGGTATTTGCATGTGTCAATCTTTGGTTCAAAGGAATCAATATATTTTTTTCTCCTCAAATACAAATGAATTTATAGTATTCATAGCTTGCAATAGGGACATACTACCAATGGTGGTTTTCTGTTCTTTAGATTATGGATTGGACTATTTTATTATGTTCCCATTCAGGTTTTGCTCAGAGTGTAAATCAAAGGTCCTGCAAGCATATAGGATCCTTGTTGGTGAGGTGGACAGTTCTAAGGAGAAGGCATACTGCCCTGCACTGTATGAGGGGCTGCGCTGTTGTCCCCAGGAGAGACACATCCACATGCTCTGTGATACTGACTTCATCACCCGCCTTATCGATAGAGCTGAACCTGAGTTGGTGGGAAGGTAGGTTGAATGCTTGAATATTGTAGTATACCAGCAATTTATTCAACTTGCTACTATAGGGGCATCAGTGCTTTAGCTATAAAGTTCTCTGTCCGAAAGTTTGCGAATTTTTGCCGTGAGTTACTGTTTCTCCTAATATTTAGATATTATTCAGGTTGTCAAGTTCAGCACTAAATAGATTGACATTTAGTTGTTCCTCATTCTCTTTCAGAGATGGTCAATAATTGAAGATAATATTCAATGCAGTTTTGGTCTCTTTTCTGTAGAATTTTCGTAATGCTGTAATTTGTATGATTATGATTACAGCCCGAAATGGTATGTTCCTTTAAGCAATCACTCTAAATGTATCATATGTTAGAATTTACTAGAGTAACATGCTTAGTTCAATTCTTCCTGCTGTTTGAAAACTGCGCATGTAGGTAGTTGAATGAAAAAGACCCCACTTTAGCATCTCTTGTTTTTAAGTGCCTTTCCCCCCCCCCCCCCCCCCCCCCCCCCCCCAGTCTTTATCATAGTTAAATTGTACAGGTTTTAGAAATTATCAACATGGGCCATGCCTTCTGTTTGTTCATGAAGCACTTCTTTTTTCCAGTCAACGCCGGGATAGACATGCCAAAACACTAGACATTGCACAGGAAGAAGTGCTGACATGTCTTGGAATTCACACATTTGAGAGACTGCACAAAATTTTGCAGAAGCTTAAATCTGAGGAACAGACCTGGCAAATCTTGTTTTACCTTGGTGTTGATGCTCTCAAGCAAAGCTTTGAGGTTGGTAATTTTGTAGTCTTTGTGTAAAAATAGTTTCTGGCATTTTCACCAAAGCAGGATTCAGTGTTATTTGCACTGGTGGTTTTTGCAATAAGAAAGTGGAGACTTCGCGATCCTGCTTATATTAGTGCATGTGTACATTCATAATTCATAATTCAAAAAAATTATTTGTATGAAATAATGCATGTACTCTTAATCTTATTAGCTAATAATGCATGTGCTAATAAGTTTTTTAGCACATGCATTATGTTGTACAGGTAATTTTCTTTTTGTTGTACAGGTAATTTTCTTTATGTTGTACAGGTAATTTTCTTTTTCCCACCATGAATTCAGAACGGGTTTATAGTGTTACCCTTGTCCATATGTCTGTCTGGTTTGGTCTGACATTTAGATCACTGTGGCCGAGTATTTTTGTTCCATGAGCACATTTCTTTTTTAGCTACATTTCCCGAGCATGATATGTTAAGATTGCATCCACTACCTCGCATATCCAGCCCTACCAAGCTAAGAAAGATGTTCACTACATCTTTTGGCTTGTTTTAGCAACAAAAGTGCTAAATGGTCATCTGCTTGCTGAGACCGAAGTCAGAAGAGAGTGGTCTCCTCTTGGATAGAAGGATTGGAGCCAAATCCTGTCAGTCGCCAGTTACTACTTCCGCTCATGCTTGGTCAGCAAGCTGTTACGGGAAGCCTTACAAATATCATACACCTCATGCCTTTTCACCAGTTTGAGTGATACTTTGGAGTTTTCTTTCCTCAGGGACCTATACTCTGTTTTCTTACTAAATCTAGGTCTTTTATTATCATTGATGAATAATTTTCAATTCAGTTGTCAAACTTTCTTATACGAAAGGCTAATTAACACCATCTTAATTGTTTGTCCTGTGGTCTATAATACTTACAATTCATCTCATTACTTGACATTTCTTGTAAACTATGACCTGTAAATGATCGTTTATTCATAGTAATAAGATCATTTGTATAATTTTCTGTTATTTACATTAATTCATTGCATCCATTTCACAATGAGCTCAGTTTAACACTTGACTGATTTGACCTATGTATATGCTATTGTTTTTCTGTAATTAAGGTATCAACAACAGTTTGCAGGATTAAATGTGTGATGTGGAAAGGAGGAAGAGAATCATGCCACCTGTATAGTTGTTCTGGTTGTTTGAACCATACATGTGCTCTTACTATTGTCAAGTGACCTTCAAGGCCAAGCAATTGATCCAGGTGAATTAGAGAGCCAAGAAACGTTCACACAAGATGCAGATGCCATCAGCATTGCCACTGCCTCAGTTGCCAACTTCCTCATGATTGAGTCACTTGAGGTGGAAAGATTGCCAAACCATTAAAAGATCCTGCAATCTTTACCATCACAGGGCCTCCACACAGCTGCAGCCCCACTGTCGCCCCCAGTGCTACAACCAGATAATACCAGCACAGAGTAGATTACTGTGCCAGTACTGACAAGGTTTGGTGGCCCTCTTGGATCTGGTACACACACTGGTACTGGCTATGGTGATCATTACCTCGATAGGTGGTACTGGACTTCTGCACCAGATGTCAACTGAACCATGTCCACTCTAGCTCCAGCAGAGTCTCAACATACGCCCTCCAGCACTGGTGATCTGTCTTTCTGGTATACCCAGTCCTGGACTCGCAATGCAGACAGCACTTGGCACCAGTCATGCCACTTCCAGCCCCAGTTCTGTTGTCACAGATGCCCACAGTGACAGGCACCAGATTCAGTAACTCTTCTCTCTCACAATATCCAGTACCAGAGCCATGCTAGTACCGCAGACTTTCACCGGACAGGTCCATCATTGGTCCCAAATCCGTCAAGATCCAGTGCTGGCTACGGTGACTTCCCATTCCTGGACACCCAGTACTCATCTAGGAACTTTGACGACACTCAAAGGGAACACCTAGAGATTACTGTGTCCCAATGTGGATGGACTCCCAGACCCATTCATCATCTTTGTCCACCAGCTTTGCCACCCTTACGAGTTCAAAGACACGCGCCATCTTCCTTTCTTGATTCGATGATGTCCAGAGAAGACTCTGCATTCTGTGCTTCTATTGACAAAGTCTTCCTGCATCTTACACTGCTTGGAAAGGCAAATTCAAGACCCAAACATCAGCCTGCCTTTCTTTTCACAATGATAGCTCCCATCCAACTTCTATGTGGTTTTCTACAAGACACAGACACTGATCTTCCATCCTGAAGTCACAGCTTTCAACAGAAACCTTCCTCCATGCTAATGGACCAAAAGCCTTACTGAACATACAACAAATGGTTCACAACATCCTTGCAGTTGGTTCCATGCTTGACTTCGTCTCAGTGGCTATATTTTAGCAATCTGAGCATAGCCTAGATGGCTCCATTGAGAACCCTGCCAACAGACATGCCTGGGACTGTGTCCTGGATATAGCTTATGTATTTAACAGGACAGCTAAGCACTCACTTTCCAGTGCCATAGCTGTTTCCATGTTTCCATTAATCTCCAGCTTGTGGAAAGAGATTCATTCCTGTCCAGGTTCACACAGCTTAAAGACCTTTACAAGGCCATCATAAGATTGAATCTGCTATCTTCCAACCTCCTATTCAGTGGCCAGATAAAGGTGATAATAAAACAGGCTACCAAATATGCAAACCTTGCACAAGCTCAGCGACCCAGAACTTGGCCTTCATTCCCCAAGAGGGGCTGGAGAAGTGGGAAGAACCTTTTAAGGCATGCCAGGCAGGAAAACACTCCTCAAAATCCAACTCCTCAGCGAGAGAGTTTTCCAGAGGAAATTATGACAGGACAAAAAGAGAGAAGTACTTGGTCTCTCCCCAGCAGCCTTTCCACAGAAAATGATCCCATGCCTATGCCACCCTTTTCTGATACACCAGTGGAGAAAAGCCTTCAACACTTCACCACGAAATGAGAGAGACTCAACCCCAATGACCTTTGGATTTTGCAATAAATACTCTTCTCATGAAAAGGGTGGTAGAGTTTGTTCATAACACAAACCCAAACAATTTTACTCCAGGGCAGGATTTTACTCCAAGCCTTTCCTAGACCTAAGCTTTTTCAACCAACACTTTCAGGCACCTGAGTTGAGCATGGAAACCCCCAAGATCTGTCCCCAGTACCATTCGGGAGGTACACCTTACAGGTACCTGGGCTTTCATCAGAATATTGACAGAGTGATGCCTCACTGCAGAACCATCTACATGTCTGTGACACTAAACTACCTGGACAACATCCTCCAGAACCACAAGATGAGAAATATTTTCTAGCAAGACATAAATCCTTTGTGTAGCTCATGCTTCATTTTGGATTCCATGTCATCAGGGGCAAATCCATCTCACTTCATCCCAGCATTTCATTCATCTGGGCATGGGGTTCAAAGCCCTTTTGTTTTGAGTTTATCTTTCCCATCTTAATATCGCTACTCCTCCTGAACGGAGCCATATCAACATGGGATTTTCACCAGAAGATTTCTTATGATGTCTAGTCAGTCCTAAATGAAATGGTGCCAATCTGACCTCCAAGATGGACGGTCATGTCAACATGGAGGTTTTCACCAAAAGACTTCTAATGATGTCTATTTGGTCCTAATGAAAATGGTGCCGACCTGACATCCAATATGGCCAACATGGCAGCCATCTTGAAAATCTTGTTGCAACTCCTCCTAAACAGAAAGTTATACCAACATGGGGTTTTCACCAGAAGACTTCTTATGATGGCTAGTTGATGCTAAATAAAAATGGTGCTGATCTGACCTCAAATATGGCCACCATAGCAGCCATCTTTAAAATCTTGTTATGAATTCTCTTTCTAGATAGCTGGTTATATCTGTGGGGTTTTCACCAAAAGGCTTCTCATGATGTCTAGTTGGTCCTCAACGATCTAACATCCAATATGGTCACCATGGCAGCATCTTTAAAATCTTGTTCTCACTGCTCCTCCTAAACAAAAAGTCAATTTGACATGGGGTTTTCACTAGAAGATTTCTTATGATGTCTAGTTTGTTCTGGATGAAAATGATGTTGATCTAACGTCCAATATGGTCACTATGGTGACCATCTTTAAATCTTATCACTACTTTTTTTTAATGGATAGCCATATCAACATGGGATTTTCACCAAAAGACTTCTTATGATATCTAGCAGGTCCTGAATTAAAATGGTGCCAGCCCTACATCCATTATGGCTGGCATAATGGCTGTTTTGAAAATCTTGTTATAGCTGCTTCTCCTGGATAAATGCCGAAATTGGCATGAGGTTTTCACCAAAAGACTTCTGATAGTCTCTAATTGGTTCTAAATGAAAACAGTGCAGATTACATCCAATATGGTTGCCACAATGGCCAGTTTGAAAATCTTGTTATTGCTCAAGAATATCAGAGATGGTTTCAACACTCAGCAGTCAAAATGAAGAAACATCTTATTTAGGATTCCTATAAATTCTTTTCAGTCAGTAGAGTGTCAGTCCCTTCAAGGGACACTTGTTATGGGGAGTAAATTCATTAAATTTACTGGGGATTTGCAGTCAGAAAAAAACTGGTATGAACTACACCTCAGTTATAGGCATGTTTTTGAGCCTGAGACCCCATGAGTTGAAATGAAAATGTAACCAGTCTAGTATTTATATTTCCTGTTGTCCTACGGAGCAACAATGACCCCCACTTGGCTTGAGAGGATTTTATTCACAACAACATTAATGAGGTTTGTGTTTTTGTTTGTTGTTAAATGCTACTAGTAAACAACATAGTTATTGTTCACATTATATTATTATTTTGAGTAATGGCATTATAAAATGCAATCATGCATGCATCATAAGTTGATATGTCCCCCGACAAATCGACTCAGAAAAAGATACTTATTGTTACAATGTACCTCCTCTTAACAACAACAGAAATAGGTTAAAAAAGGTTTGTTTTGAACTGAAATATGGTAGTCTGCGTAAAGAAGTAGTCACATATTTATAGATATCTTGTGTAAAATTCTATCTTATATTAGATGGCCTTGGAGAGGAAACAAGGGGTGTCCAATCTAGAACTGTTGTGTGAAGAACTTCTAGAAGAGGAGAGAGTCAAAGAGCATAGACGGGAGCAGAAACGACAAAAAAGAAAAAAGAAGAAAGCCAAATCTGGTCCCATATCCTCAGAAGAAGAGCAGATCACTAAAGAAGATAAAGAAATATGTCACGTATGTTTTGCTTTAACTTAATTTGTATTTTATGTCAATCACACGACTACAATAAAACATGGTTACAATACACATGGATCTAAAGAATGTATCGTGATTACAAAGTAAATTCATTTGCTGACAATTGCATCACACTTCCAGCTCTCATGAGACCACAGATAACTATCAACTCCCATCTTTGAAAAAAGTATGGAAATTTTTATTTTTTTTTACCCATTATGCACCATGCCAATGTGAAGCTACCAACCTGTTACTGCAGTTTTTTGGGGGGTGGGGGTGGGTGGGAATGATATCACCGACTAACCAATTGGGAGACATATTTACAAGTCACTGGCCTGTGATATTAGCTTGCCAATTTAAGCTTCTACCAGCCAAATTGAATTTACATTCCTGAACTGACAAAGTGTAATGTATACATGATATATAATGTAAGGTCAGGAGTTTGGATCAACATGGAAATTCTCATTACTGTTTAAAATTAATACAATCCCATGGTAGGCAGATGGCAAAATGTTTGCCAAAACAGGAGAATGGAAGATACTGTCTTATGTTTTTCATCTTACATAAACCATTATTGAAGGAGTAATTGGATTAATCAAACTGTTAACTGGGTACAATTGACATAACAAGTATTCAGATTCATTAGCATATCAACTTCTCTACAGTTCAAAATTTGGGTGTGAAAATTTGCATATACATACTTCATTGTCACTGCTGAGTAACTACTGAAAACTTTGTCAGTATTGGTTGAAAAATAGAAAAGTTATAGTAAGATGAATTGGTGTGTCATTTTGGAAAAGGTGTATAGGTGTCAGATTTCACTTGGCAAGACTGAAAAACAAGCAGTAGAGAGGTAACTGCAAGATAACTGTCAGATGACACAATTTCATTGGTCAGCGGTCCACTGGGGTTTTCAATAAGCAGTAATAGAATTATCGATTAGGCAGTTTTAATGGCCTGCAGCATTCAATTGTTTCCGACTGTTTATGGTATAATTGAGTGTGGCTAAAAAAGGAATTCAGATGAAAGGTCAATTATGGAGAAAATGACAATTGTTCATGCTTTTTGTTGAATATTATGTGTAGATTAAAAGTCTTCTCCAGTAAAATGTACTCAAACCAAATTCCCAAAATTTACCATTAAAATTAATTAAGAGTTACTTTGTCCAAAATCGTAGACTGCATTACATCCCTTGACTAAGGCTCAGTTTTCTGTTAGTAATTCTAGAATGAATCAACCATCCACTAATGTAGAAGTGTACTGATTGCACGGTCATTTCAAGTAAAAATGATGGATTTTGTGCAGTATACAGTCACAAATTGTGATCAAAAACAGAAAAAGGGCTCTTGTTGTCCTTTTCCTAATGTCCAGATGATGGAAGAAGCATAAAATTGGGATTTATCTGCTATACTGTGTCACACCAGGAAGTATTATGAAGAGCTTTCTGAGTTGGCCCTACTGCTCATTCTAATATTTTTTCCAAGCATACTGCAATTGATCAGACCATAGCAGAACAGAGTTAAACATGTAAATTTGGCAATCATTGGGGAAAAAAGAGCAGTCCATCAAGCGAGTGAGAGCAAGAAAAAGAAAATAAATACTGAAAAATAAATTGTCCCCTTTCATAGGGAACCAAAATTGGATCTCTAAACACATATCTTCATTAAACATTTTACTTTATAGATTTATAATGGAGAAATAAGAGCAGTAAACATCAGAATGGCAAAATATTATATTAGGAGACAAGGCATTACAGGTAAAGGGTGTAGATTCCCCCATGCATAGTTTCAAAGAACTGAAGTTTATGTTCAAAGAGTTATTGTCAATAATTTTGACTAAAAATAGGGATCTGATGTATTTATTTTTTCAGTGTGGCTTTTATAATGAAAAATGCTAGAAAATACACTTCAGCGTTTGAATGCACAATATTTTCATAATTATTTGCAATAATGGTCATCATTTTTCTTTTAATCCATCAACAGCCATATTGACCATAGGTGAAGCATTTCCGTATATACTCTAGTATAATCCGGGGCCAAATGCAAACAACATAGACCCGGATCTGCTGTCGCATAATGCGTCGGCAGATCAGAGTCTATGTTGTTTGTTCTACTGATTAGTCCGTACAAACTGCATAGACCCTGATCTGTCGGTGCATTATGCTACGGCAGATCTGGGTCTATGCAGTTTGCAGTTGGTATCGGATTATATGTGAGTGTATATGGTAGTCAATTCAGTTTCTTAAATTTCCACAGGATCACTGTTCATTTAATAACCTATCACAGATCCCCAACACTATAATTTCTGTGCTAGAGAGTTTTTTGTTATACTGTCACTGCCACATACATATCAGCAACAGATAATACCTGCACTGCCTTTTGTTAGGGTCACACTTTTAAAATTAGTTTCAAACAGCCATATTTGACCGTTTATGAGACTACTTAAAATTGTGGTTGATGGACCTTGAAATCAAAGTACAGCTAAGGCAACTCTTACTATCAACACAATAATAATTTTGTACTGTTTTTGTCAAACATGAGATTTTAAAAATTATTTCTCATTTTCATTTTTGTTTAAAAATATGTTTGAAAAAGTTTGCAAAATAGGGGATATTATGGTTAAGTTAGCCTTATTTTGTCAGTGCAATACATTTTTTATAATACTGGATTTTGAACCATAAATTAATAACATCATAACTGAATTAGTTTATATCCTGTATACTCAGATAAATTATATATTTGCAGTGAAGTTTTATGAATATGATACATTCAAACAAAGATAAGCAGAAACAGTAACAAAGTTACATAGAATTGTGAATGTAGTTACTAAAAGGCACTAAAGAATAATTCCATTAGGTTGGGATTGCATTTCTTAATGTTAATTCATTACCTGTGACAGGATTTCCAAATTTCAATCATACAGTCTGATACCAGGCCTTGTAATCACAAAATTCTCTGAGCACAAAAATTATACTCAGATTAAAAAACTCTAAATTTAAGAAACTCACTAAGAGTCATTCAGTATAACTGAAATTAGCATGTTTATTGAAATTGAAATAATGTGATTATCCTGAAATTTTTGTGATTTCTGACCTCACTTTGAGCAAAGGTATATCAAATCAAAATCTTCAAAATTTGAGCATGGGTTCAGTTTTTGTGCTTTAATAAACAGTTTTGTGACTTGGGGACCTGATTCTAGAGAATAAAAAACTTAATGGAGAAAATGCTTGTATCTATGTGAAGATTTGTAAAACATGCTGTGTGAATGAAAAATGAATGTTGTAAATGTGATCAATAGTTGCCTTTCCATGGGAGAGCACTTGGGAAGATACTTTACTATTCTGATAAGATAAATTTCTTGAGCATGCCAAATATTAACTGTTGGCCCTGTCTGTAGTACTGTTTTAACTCAGACTTGGGGTCAATTACTTTCAAATGTAATCAATTCAATTGCTGTTACTTCTGAAAATTTTGATTGCAGTTACAGTTACTTATGGGCAAAGTAATTGATTGAATTACATTACTCTTTGAATGTAATCTCTGGGGAAACCATGTTAAAACAGACCTTCTAACCACATCTGATATGAACCAGTCTTTTATCATGCCTATAAATCAATGTCAGCTTGCAAATAATAGCTAATTATAATGTATATCTGAAGAAATCTTGATTTTCAGACATTTTTCCACAAGATATTTAGGTGAAACTATTGTTGATAATCTGAAAATGACAAGGTTGATATCTCAAAAATGGTAACAATTGACAGGCTTGTAGAAGCAGCCTATGTCATCAATGTTTTTGTTTTTCAAATACAGTTGATGCAGTTTTTATGCCCAGAAGTACATCTTACAAAAAAGTGACATGGGGATCTTTAACTTTTGGAAATGCTGAGCATTCAGTGTGTTTGCAACATGGAATTCTGGCAAATACTGTGAATTGATTTATGTGCGTGGAGATCAGATTTAGTGGTTTTGCAGAAATTTGCAATTTCGTCAGTACTTAAATTTTTGGACATGCCTTGGATGGTCAACTGGTCCCTCTTTTCTTCATAGATAAATTGCTTTATGTTGGGTCTTTAAATTTGTTGTTTTGATTCATAATGAAATTCATAAAAAAATTGGTAACTGTATAGTAGTTGTGAATTCACAGTAGATGATTGTTGATGTTGTATTATATGCTCTTTGTGCCTCCAAAAATTATGTGATGTACAGTAATATTCTAGTCTGTGTCCTTTCAGTGTGATAAAGCCAGTTCTACAGCAAAGACTTCTTCCTGTGGATCCACAACCTTTGAGAGTCATCATGACTGTGCTGATCACAATTCCAACACTACACTTGTCTCCTTGGAGAGTTGCCATAAATGTGATACCGCAAGTCCGGGTAGTCCACAGCTATGCCAGAAGCCGACTCACATAGGAAGCCAGAACAGTGACTATGGGTACTCGTCAGGTGCAGAGGGTTGTGAAAACCTCAGTCTGCCTGGTTCCACTGACAGCTCACACTCCAGTTGCTCAGACGGTGTCTGTTATGGTCAGAATGGTAGTGTCTTACTTTTCCTCCCACCCTTTTTTCGAGACGATGAATGGCACGAGATAGGTATCACTTTTCTTGCGCTTACAGTGATGTCATCATTATTAATATTGCTAAGATATTTGGAAGTTGTAGGATTTCTACATAAGTTGCTGTATTCAGCTGAAACTTTTGGACAGTATTACAATACATCTAAAGCTTGTAACTTATATCCTAAGATTCATGTCTCACCTGCTTAATGCCATTCACAGGTTTTACATGGTGTTCCATGGAACCCTTGTTGAAGAAAATGTGGAACTATCGTAATACTTGCCTAAATCCAGGTCCAAATGCAAACAACATAGACCCTGATCTGTTGTTGCATAATGCGCTGGCAGATCAGGGTCTATGTTGTTTGTTCTACTGATTAATCCTTACAAACTGCATAGATCCAGATCTGCCGGCACATTATGCGATGGCAGATCTGGGTCTATGCAGTTGGTATCGGCTTATACGAGAGTATATATGGTATGTTTATTCTACAAAATTGAGAGTATACTTGCGAGTTAATGCACTGGTGAAGTGTGTGCAATTTGGCGTGATTCATCTTGCAATTCTTAAGGGAGAGACTTAAAACCTTGGTATATTATCAGCACATGGTTTGTTGAACTGCACAGTAGGGTAGGTTTAGGGACTTGAAGAAGATTGATGGGATATGGTGGAGTGTTGTTTGAGATGCAATGCTCAGAAAAGCAATTGTAGAAACTGTTTTGCCGCATATTTCTTTTTGTTGCATATTTGTCTTTGTTGCCTTGCCAGTGAATGGCTAGACGTAGGTATTACTCTTCTAGTGGCTGTGGTCATGGTATCATTTGTTGTCAACAGTAACAAGATTGCTGCGTTGAAGTTTTTTCTTCCAGTAATTTTTCTCTTTATTTGTAAATTGGAAGACAATAAGTCTGTTGAATCAGTTATCTCCTGAAAGCCAACAGTGATTTTACCATGGACAAGCAGTGCACATTGTAGTTATAATATCACAACACTGGCAGACAACAGTCATTCCCACTGCTTATACAGTGTTTTACCAGTACCATGTTTGAACTGTACTGTCTGAACACCTGGTAAATGAATGTCAATTGCATGCCTGCACTCAGATATTATGACCGAGTCAGGAAATGGTTGTTCACACCATTTTGACATTAGTTATATATAGTCTTAATTATCTAACTATATTAATCTGTGGATCTCTTTTACGTGACAGCACTAATACTTGCCCATACATAGTCATGCCACTTACTGAGTAAATGGTTTTGCCATAGGAATCAGTCAGTGAACAGAATTTACTTAATGCAAAAGAATGAATGCAGCTGCAGAGAGAATTATATCTTAAATTTTTAATGTTTATTTTTTGGGGGGATATTTATCTAGATTTTGATATTTATTACTTTTCTTCTTAAAATTTATTGATATTATTTTAAAATGGATATTGCTTTCTTATCTAATGCATTTGTATATGCCTGCCATAAGGCAGAATGTATTATGTTGTGATGTCCATCCATCTGTGTCCATCTGTTCCCTATTTTGTTGCTACACAAAACCTTAAGTTCTCCACCATCTACAGTTACCAAACATTGTGGATGGCTTGCATTTGGGGGTAAGGAAGAAGACTCTTGATTTTGGGGTTAAAAGGTCAAAAGCCAAGGTCAGTGTTTAATGGCGATCATCAGATTCATGAGGTTAGACTGTACAGTCAAACCTGTTACAGCAACCACCTGCATATAAGAACCACCCATGTATAAATGTCATGTTCCATACAGAGCTCTAAATAAGTATTTAATAAACTAGGTATTTTACTCCATTGTTTGGAACTCACTGCATGTTTTAAAAGTTCTATTGGGTGTTTTATAAATAACACTAAACAAAAACTTTTTTGATACCAGACTGAGTATTCATTATACATTAATTGTGCCTTTGAGAATAGGGGGACAGCTTAGTGTCCATGTCAAATTCAGAGTGCATTCTATTATATGGCTCTGTTTGAGTCGGTGTTCTCACATCGATCAAATATGATCATTTCATTTGTGCACGGAACATCCAGAATTTGTCCCAATAGCATAGTTTATATTGATACAAACTTCCATCGTAAAACATTGGCTCTTATGCTGACAGCTTTGGACTAAATTTTTAAAATAAAATTGTTTTGTGTAAATTTAACTCGTTGAAAATTTTCTCTATGCATTTTTACTCAATTTGTGCGTGTAAATTACACAAATATGCCTCTTAACTAGATTTCTGTCCATATGTCCTTTAATTACATGAATTCATAGTCTGCATATAAATACCACCTGCCCATTATAACCACTTTTAGATGGTCCACTGTGTGTCTTTGTGCTTTTAACAGAAACTTTGAATGGCCATTTGTTCACTGGTCATCTCAATTTCTAGCAGAGTAACATTCTAAAAATTTTTGTTCCAGTTGTAAAATGTAACTCTTGTTTAGATGATCAGGAAACATGGAACAACTCGTCTTCATCACCTTCCGTCTCAGCCACACAAAATGGTCACTCGAGGAGCCAGCAGTGTAAAGTGAGTCTCTATTTAATCTCTTCCCTTTAACAAAAAACACCAAATATTCAATTGGACATGTCTGTACACAATACCTTCTTTGTATGTGAGTTATTCGTCTTTTAAATCATCAGCAGTGGATGGAACATTGAATCACAATTGGAAAATTGGAAAAACTGCTATAACCGTTCAGGTATATACTGGACATATAATTATTCCATTAAACCTTGATTTTGGGAAATTGTAATGGAATTTCTGGATTGTCTTATCCAAGTACAGTTCAACCTTTTTAATAGCTGTAATACACCTCCTGTCACTATTGTGTAGCTTACACTTTTCCGATATGGAAAACCCTTGTCCATGCTGATGTACCATCCTCCCATTCTAGAAAAGTTATAGAGTGTGCACATCATAGACCCAGCCTGACTCCATGTCTTAGGCTAGTGCTATTCATTTGTTTTTGGATGACAAATTGAGTCAAGATGGAAAAAACCTAGCTCAAGGAAAATATACATACCAGCGATGGTTGTTGCTGTTCTGGACCTAAGAACATAAATTTTTCTTAGTCAGGATCATTACCCTTAGTCCAATAGCTTTCAAAAAGTTTTTTTGATAGCTTGGTGTTCAAATTCAGTCTTTGTTTCAACGCATGATGTGCCCCCTACCCTCTCTACCTCATGTAGATTCAAGTAATTCTTGGCATTGAATTTCAGCTGGCTGTCCAAGTCACATTAATATTGTCATTATGTTCTTATTGATGTGTTTGCTTTCTGTGAGTGTTACGTAGTTACAATCTCATAAAGTTTTTCATGTTTAGGCATATAATTCTTCTTTAACTGTTACATTTGAGAAGACAACATTCAATCCCTCAGTTGCTTAGTAGAGATTGCACATTCTATTAATAGTTATATTCATAATGAGTAAGTGTCTAGATGATGATCTTTTACTCCAATGTATACAACACATTCAAGGTATTCCTTTGTTTGGTAATAAATAAAGATAACAATGGAGTAAGTGCAACCTCTTTGTTACTCATCATCTACATTATTGTATCAGAAAATTACCTTTTTTTCAGAGAAAATTTCTTTTAGATCAATGTCACAGTCTGTTGGGAAGTGTGGGCATAAGAAAGTGCCCTGGGATACACACCCAACCTGTTTTTCATGCACAGAATGTGTACATATGGATGGGTGTCCGGTTTGTTGTCTTGACCCAATCATGTTTGGGATCTGAATAAAAGACAAATTTTACTGAACAATACTAACATGATCAGCACCAAGGAATTTTCTGTTCCTGATCTGGTGTCTATTCAGTTTTAGTCATGGCTAGGGTTGGGTATTGGCAGCTCACTTATGATACAATATGTATCACAATACACAACTTCCGGTACATTATATGTATTGACAATACACATTTAATGCTATTTAAGCATGTTTACTTGTCAATTTTTGTGTTTGCCTAACTTAAGCAATATTACACTGAAATATTCCATTTACCAAGGATATGGGAACACACTAGCTGTACCATTAGTTGTGCAGATAGATGCGAAACCAAGACTAAGACGTGTAGCTTGAGATTAAGGTTGCAACGTTTACCAAACATTTTAAAATTTGTACATAGTTTACAATAGCCAAAATGATGACGTTTAATCGACACGATTTGAAACTCAATTTTACTCCCAATTTGCACATTAGGCTTACAGCTTATGGCTATTTATATGTAATCCATTGACAGTGTGCATACTGTACCTCACTTAACTTGAGATTGTTTCATTTGCTGTATGGCTTTTACCTCTTATTATGATGGCATTCAGTTTTTAAGATGCATCTTTGTTGAATATATCTGACAATTTAGTTAAACATCCTTAGGATCATTCTGATATTGTTTCATACTGTTAGATAATATATGTACATGATGAAAGTTCAATAATCCAACTTGACATACTGCCTGGAAATGCACATAGCATGCTTTTGTGTGATCTACAATGACTATAAGAAACTGCAGTGGCTTAGAGACTTGAAACAGTATTTTCCTTTTTTAAAAAATATTTTGACATCAAAGGTTCTGATAACGACTATGTTTTTGAAGGTAAATAATGTAGTTTAAAGAATATTTTGTCAGCTAGATCAGTAAAGCAACCAGATGTGTAATGTGCAGTACAACCAACTCTTGTCAGCTTTGATTGTTTTCTAACGATGTCACATTCAGCGTGAAATCATCCCTACTTTAAATAAACAATTAACAGAAAAATCATACTAAACAATTGTCTCCAGCAGAGATTTGGAAATATATCATTTAATTGGAATGGGCAGTTAATGCGTCACTGACAGCCAGGTGCATGTTTGATTACATGTCTACTGGTTCACTGATGCTACCAGACCACATGAGTGCACTGATCATGCAAAACTTGAGAACTTGCACAATGAAACTCCCACATATAAAAATCTACAATGCACGAATAATCTAAATACAGTCTGGCTGTAATTTGCTTAGGATGTCTACTTTAGTCCTGATCACCTATGTTTTTTGTTGTGTCTGGCAGTCTTTTCCATGTGTCTTTCACACTGCCTAACTGCATATGACTGGCAATCCATTCAGGTGGACTGAAGACAATGGCCAGTCTTAAGTTGAAAAAGGATTACTTTAAAGTTCCCTCTGACTAGGATCAAGTCATTGATAACTTGGAGACTGTTAATTCTTCAGATGCATTGCCAGGGACCTCTGATCAGACGGAAACAGTTGAAGTTTCTCAGGATCAGAGTTAGCTAGGACTCTGACTGTGTGATGACCCCATTCCCCCCCCCCCCTCCAAGCAATACAAATTTGAGTAAAATTTTCAGAGGTTATGTTCGTGTTAAAGCTAGAAAAGCTAGCCATGCATGTGCCTCTCTAAAACACAGATTATGAGAAGGGTTTCTCTGCTCATTCTAACATTCACACTCCTGACTCCCCCACCCCATCTTTTTAGAAGCCAAGAGGGGGAACTCTCCCTCTCCAGTTTATTACTGGCAACATCACAGCTGATTTTGTAAATGTTTACAAGCAGTACACTAGTCAATTTTGTATACTTCTTGTCTTGTGCGATTGGCTGAATCATATGGAAAACAGCTGTTTTGTTCATTTATTCCATTTAATTTTAGCTCTATTGGTCATAAACCAGAGGAGTTTATGTGATGGCTTTTCATCCTATATCTGGCATCTGTTAGCACAAATTTGTTGTCGCTAATCTTAAACTACTGGGAGGAGTGCCTAGAAACTTTAGAGACACATTCATCCCAAGGTCTTGTTGTTCCTAAATGAAAATGGTGATCCTCAGACATCCAAAATGCCTGCCATGGTGGCAATTTTGAGAATCTTGATATCGCTACATCTCCTATATGGAAGGTCATGTTGACATGGGATTTTCACTGAAAGACTTCTTATAATGTCTACTTTGTCCTAAATGAAAATGTTACTGATCCAACATTCCATCTTGAAAATCTTGTTATCGCTACTTGTCCTGAATGGATGGTAATATCGACAAGGGGTTTTCATTAAAAATCTTCCTATGATGGCTTGTTAGCCCTAAATGAAAATGGTGCCGATCTGACATCCAATATGGCTGCCATGATGGCTATTTTGAAAACCTTGTTATTGCTACTCTAGAAGAACAGATGGTTGTATTGACAAGGGTTTTTTACTGGACGACTCCTTATGATGCCTAGTTCATCCTAAATGAAAATGTTACTGATCTGACATCCATAATGGCTACCATCTTGGCCATCTGGAAAATCTTGTTATAGCTACTCCTCATATCAACATGGGGTTTTTATTAAAAGACTTCCTATGATGTCTGGTTAGTCCTAAATGAAAATGATGCCTATCTGAAATCCAGTATGGCTGCCATAGTGGCTGTTTTGAAAATCTTGTTATTGCTACTTCTGAACAGATGGTCGTATTGACACAGGGTTTACACTAAAAGACTTCTTATGATGTTTAGCTGATCCTAATTTAAAATGATGCCTATCTGACATCCAATATGTCTGCTATAGCATCCATCTGTAAAAATCTTGTTATTGCTACTCCCCATGAATGGATGGTCATAATAACATGGGGGGTTTTCACTAAAAGATTTTTCTTTTGATGTCTCATTAGTCCTGCATGAAAAAGTTTAGATCTGACATCCAATATGGCCACCTTGTAAGTCTTGTTATCACTTATCCTCCTGAATGTATGGTCATATCTGCATGGAATTTTCCCAAAAAGACTTATAATGCGTACCAAAGGAAAATGGTGCCAATGATGCGTACCAAAGGAAAATGGTGCCAATCAGTTCTCCAACATGCCACCAAATCTTTTTATCACTATTTCTCCTAAACAGATGGCCATGCCTACATGGAGTTTTCACAAAAAGACTTATCATGTCTGGTTGGTACTAAATAAAAATGATGCCGATTTGACATATGATATGGTCAGCATGGTGGCCATCTTGAAATCTTGTTATGGCTACTTGTACTAAACAGATGGCTCTAGCAGTATGAATTTTCATCAAAAGGCTTCTTGTACTGTCTAGTTGGGTCAAAATGAAAAAGGTGCTGATCTGACATCTAATATGGCCACTATTGTGGACGTCTGGAAGCTCTTGTTGTAGCTCTTTCTCCTGAATGGATAGTCATTGTGACATGGGGTTTTTCCATTAAGATTTCTTATGATAATTTGTTGGTCCTTCCTAAAATAAAAATCGTGCTGATCAAACCTTCAACATAATGGCCATGGTGGCCATCTTGAAGATCTTATCGTTAGACCTCTTTAAGGGATGGTCACATCGACACACGTGATTTTCACTAAAAAACATCTCTCTATATGTAGTTGGTTCTAAATGAAAATGATGCCAATGTAACCTCCCAGAATTTGACAAATCCTGTAACAGCTACTTCACCAAAAAAGATGGTCATACTGCCCTTTTAAAAAAGATAAACTACTTCCTGATTGTGATATATAGTTGTTCTTGTATTAAAATGATGCTGATACATTCTCCAAAATGTCTGCCTTGATGGCAGTCCTGAAAACCATTTAATGTTTTCACAAGAAACAGTACGTAGCATTTCTAATGAAAATGGTGCTCATCTGACGTCCAACATGGCACCATAGGCATCGCGAAAATCTTATTATCACTAATCTTTTGCATGAATGGTGGCATTGACAAGAGGCTTTCATAAAACACTTCTAGCAATATTCAGGTTCTGGGTGAAAATGGTGCATATCTGACAACCACCATGTCCACACTTTTGTGAAGGAGTTTTGAAAACCAGACCTAATTGACCTTGAGGTTAAGTCAAAGGTCACTGCTTGCATTTGCATACTGAATTTTCAATCGCCAGATAAGTTATTTTTAATGAAATGAAACACCATATGAATAATTTGATTGCCATGGGTGATTTTGGAGATCACTAGTGCAAACATACCTATATTGACATTGGTGAAGTGGTTGTTTTCTTTTCCAGGACTGGCAGAAATTGGATGTATTTTCACTCAATTTTTGGAGCTTACAGCTATGTTCTGTACATCATTTCAGTTAGTGCTTGAATAAGTATACATGTTATATTAAATTAAATTAAATTTTCATTTTCTTTTTGTCAGTGTGATGTCATTCCAAGATTGAAAGAAGGTGTGGGAAATAGGCAGTGTCATGGTCATATGACCTATAGCCTCCAAGATCTGTTAGAGGTGAGTGGAGTGACCAACAAATAATTTTGTTGTTATCATTTGAACACTATACATCTATAATTCTTCTCTACATCTTTTTTCTCAACATCTTCAAATTTGAGCATGACATGGGACAAGATGCAACTTATTATCCCCATGCTTTAGCAGGAAATATTGTGATACACACTGTCAGTCTGCAGCATTCTAAATTAGCACCTTTCCCCTAGTCCAACTCTGATAATTTTCTGGTCAGGTCCACAAAAAATTGAAATAACTGGTTCTTTGGGCCAACTCAAAATGTTACAAGTTTATGAAAAAGAAATCTGGAGGACCAGTAGTTCTGGAGGATCAGGAACTTTTTTAAAGTTGCTGGTCCTTCAGGCTGGAGAGAATTTTAGGGAAAGGGGGAACAATGTCTGCCTGTCCATACATACGTCTGTCCATCTGTTTGTAAATATATCACCTTTCTAAACTGCTGGTTAAAAATTCACAAAACTTAGTAAATATGTTGCCCATGTTATAACCATCTGTGAGCAGGTTACAGTTTTTGTTCCTCCTGAGAGCATGTCGGAGGTCAAAAATGGCATTTTTTGGACAAGTGACTTTATGGTATGGCTGTGCATCTGTCGTGTATCGTGCATCTGTCAACAATTACTATTTTTAACTTCTCAGAAAACGTCTGGACCAGTTTTTACCAAATTTGGAACAGAGCATACTGGGATGGAGGGCTTTCAGATTTGTACAAATGGTGCCAATTTGCCATCAAATATGGCCACCATTACTAAAAAAGTAAAACCCTTTAAACAACAACTTTTCAAAAACAGCTAAACAGTATTTGATTTACTGTAAAGCCAAGTGAGCTTATGGTATGGCCCTTTGTCTGTCGTCTAGTGTCTCCCTACAGTTGCTATTTTCAGCTTCTAAAAAACCCCCACCAAACCAATTTGAGCCAAACTTGGTACAGAGCAACCTGGCATAAAGTCCTTTCAGGTTTGTACAAAAGATGCCTGTCCACCATCATATATGGACACCATTAGTAAAAAGTTGAAAAACCTTTAAATGACTTCTCCAAACTGCTAAACAGATTTTGATTTAATTTGACAGAAATCATCCTGGCATGAAGACCTTTCAGATTTGTACAAATTATACCAATTTGCCATCAAATATTGCCACCATTGCCAAAAATGTTTTTAAAAAATCTGTCCATCGTCCATGAACAATTGCTATTTTCAACTTCTCGAAAACCTCCTGACCAATTTCATCCAAACTTGGCACATGGCATCCTGGCATAATGGCCTTTAAATTTTGTACAAGTGATGCTGCTTCACCATTATATATGGCCCCCATTTATAAAAGTAGAAACTTTTTATAATAAATTCTTTTCCAAAATCACCAAACAGAATTTAATCAAATTTGTCAGAAGGCATCCTGCATGAAGACCTTTCAAATTATTACAAAAATGCCAATTCACCATAAAGTATGACCACTGACACCAACATAGAAAAACCTTTAAATGACTTCTTTTCCAAAACCGCTGAATAAAATTTAAACAAATTTGACAGCATCTTGGCATGAAGATCTGTTAAATTTGTAATGATGCCAATCAACTATAAAAAAGTGGCCACCATTGCTAAAAATAAAGTTTTTTAACAACAACTTCTCAAAAACCATTTAATAGAATTTTGACCAAACTTGACTTAAAGCATCCTTGCATAAAGACATTTCAAGTTTATACAAAACATCCCAGTCCGCCATGAAATATAGCCACTGTTACAAAACATAAAAAACCTTTAAGCATCTTCTCCAAAACCACCAAATAGAATTTGACTAAATATGACTAAAAGATCTGTAATGTTTATACAAATGATGCCAATCTGCCATCAGATATGGATGCTGTTACTAAAAATAGAAAAACCTTAAATAACTTCTTTTAAATAACCACTTAACAGAATTTGACTAAATTTGACAGAAAGTTTCCTAGCTTGAAAAACATGAATACAGCTTTATCTTTAAAAAATGCTGAACAGAATGTGACCAACTTTGAGATTAAGCATTGTAGCATATGGGGCTTTGAATATTGGTCAAATGATGCTGATGTATGATCAAATATGGATGAATATACAAAAACTAGAGAAACCTTGAAACATGTTTTCATTATATATGGAATCAACAGCACTGGAGAAATTTCAGCAGAAAGCATCCTACTAACCGAGAGTTGCTGTACAGCTGCTTGGCTGTTTGGCAGATCTCAGTCAGGTTAGCAATCTCAGGCCCACTTGGGCCTCTTGTTGAAAATATCTCCTTCATCTCTTATTATTATCGAGTTTTAATTCTTTAACTTTATATGTCTCATTCATCTAAGTCTTCCTTATTCAGAGATATCAAATTTATATATCCCAACTAAATGGTGTGTCATCTCAGATCTCTAGCCAAGGCCAAGGTCATTACGAGGAATATATAATTTGAAGACTTATTGCTTTGTCATGGCAGTAACATTTAAACTATCCAAAATAACCGTGATTAAACTTTACCCAAGATAAGACAAAGCTTTATTTCCACTAATGTTACAATTAGCAAAATGCGAGGAAAAAATAATATATTTTATGCATGTGAAGCGATGGACACTATATATATATAAAATGGGCTAGATCAGGGGTGTCAAACTCATTTGCTATGGTGGGCCAGATTTGATATAAATAATAATAAATAATGAGTCTGGCGGGTCATATCCGTCCCGCGGGCGGTATGTTTGACACCCTGGGCTAGATGGTGTGTCACATATATTCAGGTTACTAGCTCAGAGGTCCAGGCCCCAATTTAAAAAATGTCTTTCTCAGATTTTTTTGATAACCTTATTATTGCTTGGTTAGTTACATAGTTACAATTCTTTTTTCACAAAACATTCAGAATGCATCAGAAATTAAAATACAGTCTTGACAAGTTGAATTTTCCCTTAAAGAAGTCTTGCCTTATCTCTGAGGAAATTGGACGATTTCCTCAAATTTTGGGAAGTCCTCAACTCTTCTTTTTCAAGATTAAAAAGTTTCCGTATGTTAAATTTTAAAACTAAAAAGTGATTTTGCATTGTTTCTGTTATCTCTACTTCTGACAAAAATATTGATATTGTATGAAGTATCATAAGTAAGACAAAGACAATGTAAAATCTGAATTTGAGGAGAAAGTTTGAGAATTTTAGTGAAACTGGAACCAGGTCATCACATGAGATATGTCAGAAGATGCTTGTTGTAATCTTGTTAGGCTCAGGTGGACACAATCATTTGTTTCTGTGTACATGAATTTAATTTAAAAGTTTGGCCACTACCAGTATCTTATTAGGATGATCACATGTGAAATGTTACTTTTTGAAACTTGATATTTTTACAGAACTAAGAGTCCAAGCAATCCAAAATCACATAAATAATGTATAGGTTGGTGCACATTTTTTTTCTTTACTACTCTTAGATGAATATCTATCTCCAAGTAAGGGTCATTACATAGAAAAGTGTGGAGGAAGTACCCTGTCAATAACAACAGTACATAAAATAGTTGGTAAATGAATATTTAAAAATTCGTCAAATTTGCACAGGTGGAAAATCATAGACTTATCTTATTAAATACACAAAGAAATATGTATGTTGGCGATCAAATTTTTTTTCCTCAAAATACACAGTTATTAAGATCACATCGGTTTTCCACAGCGAAATGCTTGCATGGCCAATTATAGTAGGTCATAAATCACTATATCAAAAGGTTGCGTATTTGCTTTTAATTAATTTCAACATTTTCTTTCAAATAACTGTTATTACGATTAATAAAATTGTGTAAATAATTTTTCTTGTTATTTAATAAGAAACAGAAGTCACAACCACATCATTTTATGTTTAGTCTCTCCCATAGTTTACAGCACTATGATACACCTTGGTTAAAAGTATGTTTATATCAATGACATCGTAATTTAACGATCTCATTTCAAACTGCGCAGTAAGTGTTGATTTAAATCTCAAAGCTTTTTCTTCTCTTCAGAATGGGTACTGTTCCTCAGATGAAGATACTGTGATATCAGAAGAGGAAATTAAACGGTTTAAAGAAGACGAAAAGGAGTATCAACGGTTGCGACTTGAACTTCGAGAAACACTTCGGCGCCGCTTTGACAACATGCAGCAGCAACAGAGGGGATCTCCAAAAAGTTTGATACCAGCACCAAGGGATCTTGATAAGATTGCTCAGAAGTTGTGCCAGCTGTAATATTATTTTACAGGAATATTATTGTTGCTGTGATGGAATAAAAATTTGAAATATTACCGTGATGTTGCATATCATAATAACAATCATACATATTCATCTGCCTTTAACGTGGAGAAAACCATCCAATTGATACATTGTTTAGCCTTAACTTTGAAAGATAGCACCAAAGTTGCATATTTTTGCATGTTCTTTAATTACATTATTGTCACAAAAAATGCAGATATTTTTATTATTCTTAAGGGCTTTCAATGCTTTATACCCATGTGGTTTTTTTTTGTGGTTTTTTTGTGTTGGTTTTTTTGTTTGGGTTTTAGTACCACACTTGACATGATCCTGTATGTTAATAACAAAAGAGTATATGTACCCGTGCATTTATGCAAAATATTGAAAATTCCAATAAATATTTACTAAATCACAAATTCCATCTTGTAAATGCTGTTTTTTAGCTGCACTTTCTATTTACAAATTGATTGAAAACCATAATGTGTATATTTCTACAAGAAGTAGGAAAAATAACCAGCTGGATGGAATATTTAAATTTAGTAAAAATAAAAAACTTGCAGCTAATGGAGTGAAAAGCCAGAAAGAGGATAATTTTTATTATCGCTAGTATTTCAATGCAGTGAAAAATATTACTTTACAGACACGTGAGTATAAAAACTGTTTTGTCGGTGCGATTTATTGTAGAGTATATAGTCCAACAATCCATCCTGACCCATTTAAGATCCAATAACTTAGGTCAAAACGGAGTTACATCCCTTTTATGAAAAGTGCTTTGCAAGAGCTTCAGTTACTTTATAGTATAATTAGCACTAGAAACAGCCTATATTGGAAACAAATCCACATTTTCTTCTCAGTTTACCATTGAAAGACCTTGATACCATGAGTATTAAGATTGCCTTTCATTGTTACTATTTAAAATTAATGGTTGTATGGAAAATCTTGCTCATTATTGAAATTGACTGATGTTCTGAAAACCCTTACATTTTAGCAGTCAAATAATTTAATGACAGAATTTTTTTAAAAAAGACCAGAGAGGTACTGTAATTTTCCCCAAGTGTTTTGAAGGAAAGTAAATTTTTGTTTAATAATGGACACCCATCTTTTTGTACATGCATAAATGAGGTAATATTACTTAGACTATTTCTTTAAATAGAAAATATTAAACCTTCAGTTATGAAAAATCTAATTTATCATTTGATATCACATACTGCTTAAAATAAATTGAATTTTTCATCTTTGTCACATAAAAAGGACTTTGTTATAAAGTGAAACTTGAACTAGTTCTAAAATTCTATTGTGCAAGAATGTAATTCTTGAGAACTAACTAGAAAACTATGTATATTCAAGCCTTTAATATGTATTTGTATGATTTTTCTGTTCTTAATATAGATGATAGGAAGGAGGGAATATGTAGGTAAAAAGAAAAACTTCAGACTGATATATTTATTTGTTGAAATGGCTGAAATATGTAAGCAGGGACAAATTTACCTGTATCTTCCTATTCTTACACTAATTACAGTGGAATGTGCTTAATCTGACTTCAAAGTATTGCCATGTTAGTGCTAGTGATCACTAAAACTGACAGAAGCGATCAAATGTTTTTAGATGGTAATTCATTTTAATAAAAACAGCATATTTGAAAATTATGGGGCTTGTGCTGTTATCTGCAGATCTTTTTTTGAATTAAAGTCGCTAATTTCCACTGGTGTAAAGTATTTTCAAGTTTTTATAAATTACGTAAGGGACTAACTTTTTACCAAAAAGAGTATGCAGAAAAGCATGATTCTTCAATTAATCTAAACTTTCATAAGTCTGAAACAAAATTCAGAGAAAGCAAATAGTAGTTAATAATGGTAATGACTAAATATATGTGTTGAAAATGATTATTGATACAAAAGTTAGGTAATCGATGTTTTTGGAAGACATTTTACCACCATGAAAATTACTTTTTTACATTGAATTAGGAATGCTGTTTTCTTCATCTGAAACACAGAAGCTTGATAGGACAAAAATAACCAATAACTGTGTATGCTCTTGACCTCAGAGAGCAGATGTTTTTCTGACCTGGCACTAAATTTCCATTCTTTCGTCTCTTCTATAGATGACGCATCGTGGTCATGGTGGATAGTAGCCGTAAAATTTGACAAATTGTCAAATGCACATAATAAATTTTTTAGTGACTCTTTTGGTCAGTTTCAGAGAAATATGACTAAAGCTTTCTTGCAGTTGAGAAATGTCTGTTTTATTCAACCATAGATGAAAACAAAGATGGGACTAGCTGTCCTTGTATTTTTCACTATTCAAAAATGCGGCATGGAAAAGTAAAAAAATCATGACTATTTTTTTATATATTATGTTTATCTGAAGCCAAGCTCCTGTGTCATGTAAAAGGATCATGTAGTAGGATGGTGAGGTGCACAATGCAGGCCGATCAACACAATTACTTTCATGCTTCTTGAAGTGTTTTTCTGTACTCACATAAGAACAATTAAATATTAATTATTATATTGATATAACAAGACCAATAATTGATATCGATTTTGGGTTTGATTGGCCAGCCCATTGCAATGACTAAAGCTGAATAGAAGCCAGATCTAGAACAGAAAATTCCATGATGCAAGCTTTTCTGGTGCACTGGATAATCAAAAATGTCAGCATTTTTCAGGGCAAAATTTGGTGACTGTTAGGAAAATTCTAGAAGCACCTAGCCATTGTGGCAGTAAAATTTAGTCTGCCTTGGTCTCTTTGTGATAAATATGACAATTGTGTATTCTGGCCCTGTATTCATGAATCTCCTCAACTTGAGTGCTCAAACTCAAACTCAGACTTACATTTGTTAGCTCTTATGTTTTGTTAAATTATTACAAAATAAATTATACATATTTAACTGACATCTGTATAAAACAAATATTGCTACTTTTAAATCTCTTGTACTTTAATTAGTCCACTTCTTGTAAGCTGTCAAAATTTGAGTTTGAGTGTGTGCTTGAGTTAAGGAGTTTTGCAAATACGAGTCCAAATTCACTGCTCAGTATGGGCTAAATCATTGGTCCCCTTTATCTTGCACAAGTTCCACTGTACTTTCAATGTATTTTGTGATCATCACTATGTTCTTGATCTATCTACTAACACATTGCTGTGAGGTTAGTATGTTTTAGTGTCTGATTAATTAACATAAAGAAACAGTTGTAGCCATTCAGTTAAATCTGATTACAGATTTATGCTGCTTGGAATAAGAATTTACTGGATATCGCTCCTTTCTTATTACTCAATCTGTCATAATGTCAAGTAGGTAGTTGGTGATAACCATGTTTGTCAAGGTTTAAGGAGCTGCACCAGCTCATTGGCTAGCATGCCAGACTCTTGACTGAAAGGGTGCAGGTTCAGATCCTACCATCTGATCAGCCCTGATTGGCTACCATGGTGTGTCCTTGGGCAAGGCACTTTACTCCAATTGCCTTGGCACTAAATCTTCTTGTATTTCTGTACCGTAAAACATCAAACCAAATTTTTGTTATGGTCAAGTTAAAAGCACTGATCTCTGAATCACCCCTCCCACTAAAATCTTTGATGTTGGCTTTCTTTACCTATTACCTTGCTTGTTTGCTAAAGTGCAAGGTACATTTTCAGAGGGTTTAGAAAATACCCTTACCATTTAAAGCAGGAGTAACAAGCCTCATATGTTAATGTTACATGAGAATGAGAATTCAGAAATCAGGGTACTATCTTTTTTTTACAAGCTCTGTATCTTGTTAGCTTGCCTCTACAAAGTAGAGGAGAACTATTGTACTACCCCAGGTGTCAGTGTTGGTGTCAATAATAAAGCATTTACATAAGCACAGTCTTGCTGCATCTTGACCATTCTTTATTCCTATATCCCTGGCACCGGTTTGGAGTGGGTTTTGTTGTAAAATCTGCCCTGTAGGAATGGGGCTAAGGGGGGTAACTTTGTACATGCACATTATTTGTACATTCTTCGTTAAGTTCTTGCATTTAGCTTATGATCACACAGGTGTTTTGCACCTAGGACACTTACTGTTATACCTGGAATCATGAAACTTGGTGAGGGGCTGCATCTTGATGATTGCTACACTCCTTTCACAAAAGTAGGTCATTGTAAACCATTTTTCATACATCATTGGTTAAATTTTTGTTATTGTTTAGTTCTCAAGATGTTTCCATTATATATATATATATATATATATATATATATATATATATATATATATATAATTTTTCCATTATATATATATATATATATATATATATATATATATATGTTAGCCTGCACATAAGGCCATTTCTGACCAGTGCAGTTGAAAGTAGAAATAATATGTTGATTCTGTGGTAAACTTTCCTTATTGAAGACTTTACATTGTATATTGTGGTAGATTACTCTCAACAGGTTAACTGAATATTGTACATGTGAATGAGAAGATATTAGAAGAATCAACTGCATGCATTTTATGTGGAGCTCAGCTGTAGTCACTGATCCAGGTAAAACTACTGATGCTTGAACTATGTAATGGTGGTCATACTGGCAATCTAAATCCAGGTTACTTGAAGCCTGTGATGTCCATGGAGTAAAATCTGCCTTCTAGAGGTGGACAATGATTATACCTACAGAAGAAGATCTTGTGAACATTGATATGAAAAGAAAAAAAACATAATCTCGGGGGTTTTTGTCAAATGATTATAGTGCCTTTACTTTGATATCATGGTAAAGAAAGTTCTTTTTCATTGTTTTGCATCATTTATGCCATGTCACATTCCGTAAAGTCAAGATCACTTTAAGCTCTGTAATCTTTAATTACATTCTGGTTTGAAATTCTGTACCATAGATTCATTGTCCTCCAGGACATTCTGTCAGCATATTTTCTGTAATAGAAAACAGAAAGCAGATATTACAGTAGCCTCAGTGTGTGATTCCTAAAAAGTCAAGCATAGTCATAGTGTTTGGCTTTCCAAATTATAAAGCCTCAGTAATTAATACAAGTAGTTCTTGCTGTTCCACATATGATGTACATGTATAATGAAATTTGTAGAAGCTCTGAATTTATTTACAAAATTTTTAGAAGCCCTGAATTAATTTACATAATTTTCCATTTAATTATTTTTGCCATCCTTGATTCTTGTTTAAAGTACACATAGCAATGTAATTCAAACAGACACAATAGATTTTTATTGTAAATTAACAGGAAACCAGTTTTTTTTATAATGGAAATTTGTTATTTATTCAGAATATGTACATTTTTTTTTCATACCAATTTATGTAATCCTTTTTTCTCTTGTTAATCTTTAGTTTTATTTTATATTATAATTTTTCTTGTTCTGTGTAAAAATCCCCTTTTATATACTCCCGTCTTCAGTTAGGCATATTATGTTATAGTGTTGTCTATCTCTGTCCATGCAACCATATGTACCTCCATCCAGTAATATTTGCTTGTCCAATCCATATCTTTGTAGTTTTTGAAGAGATTTTCACGACTAGATGCTGTATTGCAAAAATATAGTCAGTGTCAAGGTCATGGCGAGGGAAAACGTAATTCTCTGGCTTGTATCCTCCTCTGTAGTATAACCTTTGAACTTTGAACCACTGAAGATATTTTAATGAAACTTTAGCCAGTTTGATACCATGTGTAGACAGTGTGTCACATACCACAGACACGCCTCCTGCCTCAAGTTAAAGATCACATCAAGGGAAAATGTAACTCTTACATGTATCCATGTTAGAATAGCTTTTGAACTCAAGAGCATATATTTTAATGAAACTTTAACAATTTATATATCATGACTAGACAGTGTCACATACCACAGCCATGGTTACTTCCTCAAGGTCAATGTCTCAACTAGGGAAAATATAAATCAGTGATTTCTATCTATGTATCCATGGAACTTTTCAGCCTATGAAGATATTTTAATGAAACTTGAGTATATTATATATCTTGACTTTATTTTGTTTTGCTTATTTACAATCATACCCCTGCCTCAAGGTCAAGGTCACAACAAGGAATAATGTAATTTCATTGGCCTGTTTCCTTATCCAGGCTGTCACTTTTTAACCCCTACAGATGCAACTTTGTCCACACCTTAACATATGGTAGTCAAGTTTCTAGCTCAGAGGTCAAGATCATTAGTATAGAAAAAGTCACAAAAAAGGCATCTCATGTGTTATTTTTGCAGTATTTTTGTATGCTATTGTAAGTAGGTAATTGTCTTTTCATTTTTGTTGTTTCACAGAACTTGTTCCAGATGTTAATGAAGAAAATAAAAAATAGTTTTGAAGCTTAAGAGCTTTTGCATGACTATGAAGAACCCTGTTTCCTGACATCTTTTCAACTTTTGACCTAACATGTTAGTATTCAAGAAATTTTCATCTTTTGCCAATTGATGCCTTAATTAAATGATCTATGATGAAATGTATGTTTGTTGCTGTCTTCCTCTTTCATCAGCTTGGCAGTCTTTGGTGGGGGGGGGGGGGGTCTGGTTCAGGGGTAGAAAACACATTCTGATTTTGAGATGGGCACAAAGACATTAAAACATTTAATATAATAGATTAATGTATAATTCCTTTCTTTTCCTGAGTAAGCATTGTCATATGTTATTTATTTTATGTGTATGCTGTATGAAAAACTAATGGTACAAATTGCTCATTAGTCCAAAATCATGGTGTTTTTTCTAGGGTGCAGGATTGAATCCTGCAGATAATGACATGGTTGACACATTTTTATGACCCCTTCAGATCCACTGTGCCACACATTCAGTAATCTTTTAACTGGATCTGCAATGGTGAGATCAAGTTGAGTATTAGAGAAGCAGTCCTTGTGATTAATAGCAGTTTATGTATAAATAATGCATGTTTTCCAGCATTTTTGACAATGTTGAGTAGACTGGTTTAATTTCTGTACATGAGACAAACATTGACACAGCTTATTGTAGATGTTAGGGTATCAGACTGTAACTGAGCTTGCTGCTGTCCACAAGATAGCAGCAGAAAATCAGTTCTCTTTGTATAAGTAACCTTGTTGATGAGTCAAACCTAAATGCAGAACATGCAGATATACAGTCTCATTAGTCTAATCCCATGAACAGTGGCAAGATTTTGCTGTTGGACACGAACCATAACTAAACAGGTGTTGTTGCACAAGATGTCAGCTAAAAAATACATCTGTGAGACAGACATATGCTACATGTAACTTTTTTGGGATTTGAATATGAAACAAAAGTCAGGTTTATTTCAAACATATGGCATTGAAAATTAAGTTTGATGAGCCACATAAATCTGATATAACAAGGATTAACTGCAGTCAAGTGTGTTAGGAGTGTCTCAATCTGAATGAAGTTTATCTGATATAAATATCATTCAGAACCTCAGCAAAGTAAGAACAAATCTTGTATTCAAGTAGAAATGAAAACCCTGTGCTTTATACAAATAAATAAAAACATTTCTATGTTTACTGTATATGTTTAATGTCCTTACATTTTTGGGACTGTGACCTGACATTTTTTCTTTTTATTCGTTAATAAAGGATCAAAGAAATGTAATTTCATTTTCATGCTTTAATTGTAGCTTCTCTCAGTTGTTGGTGATTCCTGACTAGATAGGAAGTCCATTATTTGCCCATAAGAATAGCTTAAGTCACAGAAATATTTCTGCATATACTAAAAAAATGTTCCACATGTAAAAAGCATAATAAATATAACCATATTTGAAAGCATAGACAAGGCAGACTTTATTCTTGTCCTAGAACTTATTTTGAACAAACTGAGACATTGTTGCCACATATCATATTTGTCTGTGCATTGATGCACATCCAACTGCAGACAGGATAGACCCATATCTCCAATGCATAATGAAGCAGCAGATCAGGGTCTATACTGTTCACTTGAAATGATAAAAATAACTTTGTGTAGACCTGATCTACAGATGCATTATGTGATGGTAGATCTAGGTCTATGCTTTTTTCAGTTGGATACATGTTATTCACAACCAAATATGATCAGTGTTTTATATTAAACAATTTTTGTGTGATCGTGTATGATATACAAATATCCCTATTTGAATAAAAATGGAGATCCCTAGTGGAGAAGAGTTTGTGTAATATCTGTCAAGTATGATGTATATTAACTTTGATGGTCCTAACTTCCAAGGCAGTGCTGTATGTTGACTGTTTTTTTTATGCTAAGACACTTTGCCTTTCTCATTACTATTGAATATGGCAGCCATGACAAGTTGTATACTTAAGAAGGAGTCAAGATTTCATTAAATGTACTGCCTAATAAAAGATGAATATATGGAACTTCAGTGTATTGTCAAAATTCTTCAAGTACTTACCTTCCTTGCATTTTTGTACTGTTCTGTTCTTTCTGCACTATCACGCACAGTGTTTGCTCCCTTACCATTTCATATTTCTTTCAGATCTCTTTTTCCACTCCTGATTATTGTTATTAGAGTGAAGATGTGGTAAAAGGACGCTGTTTAAAAAGTTGCTCGACAATCAAATACCCGTTTACATTGTTCATACCCTAGTTAACTGGTATCGTAAACAATTTTACTATGTGCGTTGGGGAAGTGCAGTATCCAATTCCTTTCATGTAACCAATGGGGTGAGGCAGGGAGGTGTTCTTTCGCCTTTGTTATTTAATATATACATAGACGATTTAAATCGTAAGCTGGGACAGTGCCACATGGGGATACATTTGACACTAAATACGTCATTTCTTAACAATTTTAGTTTTGCTGATGATATGTCATTGATAAGTCCTTCTATCGCAGGGTTAAGGAAATTATTAAAGATATGTGAACATTACGGATTTGAGAATGATATCATATATAATACACAAAAATCGGTCTGCATGGTTTTTCAGTCAACTGCTGTCAAATTACCATCTTCTCCCTCTGTAATTCTTAACGGCCATGCTCTTGCATATGTCGACAGTTATACGTATTTGGGTCATATGCTAAAATCCAACCGGTCAGATGATGAAAATATGATGAGACATTACAGATTTCTGTGTACTAGAACAAACATGCTTTTACGTAAATTTAGAAATTGTTCTGTGAATATCAAGATTAGATTATTCAAATCTTATTGTTGCACAATGTACTGTGCTCCTCTGTGGACAAACTTTAGTGAATGTATGAAAAGAAAACTAGTTACTGGCTATAATAATAGTCTTTGTTTACTACTAAGCCTTCCAAGATGGAATAGTGCCTCAACCATGTTTGTAAACTATAATGTATTTAGTTTTGAAGAATTAATGAGAAAGTATGTGTTTTCAATGATAACACGAATATCAAATAGTAAAAATAGTAAAAACTGTATCTTGAAATCGTTGTGGAACTATGATATTCATTTAAGTTCTCAGATTATAGATAGATGGAACAAATTACTATTTAAATGTCTCACATGATTGTATTCCTAACAATGACAAACACATTCTGTAGTTGTAGATGGGTATGTATATTTGCACATAAGACACCTATGAACTTCTATGTCTTAAAATACTTCTATATTTTATATTCTATTTTATTGTATATTTTAATTTAGATGTATGGACCATGCAGTCTGAAATAAAGAATTCTTATCTTAAAGGGTAATAAAATAGAAAAGAGTTCCTGTCACACTTGCATAAACAGACTGCTACATCATCACTCTGTTCACTGTGGAGACACTCCGTTGTGTGAAACACTTTTTGTCTCACATGCATTAATATGGTGAGATGTATCACTTTTCCACGGCTAGCAGCATTATTGTCAACAATGTTCAAGTTTTGTGTTACAATTTTGTATTGAAATTTGTACATATCAGATACATAAATGCACAGACGAAGGTGAGACTTTGGGTTTCATGGAACACTTGTTGCTTTGATGTATTTCTTTTTCTTTTTCTTGCCACTCGTACATTGGACTTATATGGTGAATTAGCATAGTAAAAATGTATCTTATAGGACTAGATATATGGATGGATGAATGGGTGGGTGGATGGATCTATGTATGGGTATTTAAGTAAGTAGATAAAACTGTTATTTTGTATAAAATTAAGATATTTCATCTAGGAGATCTATGTATCCGACAACCTCCAATATTTTAGCTGAAGACTACTATATCAAGTACGGAGATATACAGGTACCTAAAACTAGCAGTTGCTGGTTGTATTGAGTAGGTGGTCAGTATATACAGGTAAGTTATTTGGGAACATTGGAGGGGACTGAAACTTAGGCAGACGGTTGCAATAGTCACCAACATTCTTGACGGGGATAATTTTTATTATATCTTTCAACTTTAAATTCAGCTAGATCATTTTTTTTTTCTTCCATAAATCAGAAAATCTCAAATCAGAAATCTAGTTAGAATAATTTGAACCAGAAAACCTTTGAACTCTTTCGGCATACACATTTCAAGAGACATGTTAATTATACATGTATAAAGTAATTTTCAGTAATTAAAATGATTACAATAATGGAAGCAGAAACACATGTTAAAGGGGAGGCAACTGTTAGTTTAGAATAACAAGAAACTAATTATGGGTCATAATTTGTTATCTAAGAAACAAAACACATCTTGTCCTTGTTAAAGTTTATTTTGTTCCATGCTATTTTGCCTGATGGAAAATAATAAACATTGATCATGCAATTACTTAATTTGTTCTTCATAAATTATGTAGAAAATCTTGAAATGAGTGAAGTACACTGTATCTTAAAAGGAACAGATTAGGATACAGTATTGTTTTTGGTATGACCAAAGCCTCGATATTTGCAGACAATTTTACACCATGGGGAGTTTAAAATCTTTGCACAGAGAGAATTGAACCCGGGCTGTAGAGGTGTACTGCAAGTTACTTGACACCCAGATAGCAATACCTCACAATTTAAAGCACCTATTCTACCCAAACTTATTACATTTCTTCACTTGATTATCGTCAAGGACTTCATTATGCAATTTAGATGAGATATATGTGGGGGTTTGGAAATGATGATGTTATTGACCTTAGTGTGAAAAAGTGGAACATGGGGTTCAGTTTGGATCAGAGAGTTGTTCAGATAAATAGACTTGTACTGTACATTATTTTTGATCCTTACCAAATTAAAGTCATAACTGGAGTGTGTAGAACCCATTTTACTCGGAGGAGATTGGTTTTATTGTTAGCTTTACTGGTCATAGGCAAGAAGAGCTTATGGGATGGTCTGTTGTCATGTTGTCCATCTGTATGTTAGCACAAGTTTCTTATCGCTACTCCTCCTATCCTACTTGGAGGATACCCACACATTAATCCCATGATCTAGTTCATCCTAAATGAAAATAGTACTGCTTGGACATCCAATATGGCTGCCATGGCAGCCATCTTTAATATTTTGTTATCACTACTCCTCCTAATGGATGGTCATATCAACATGGGGTTTTCACTAAAAGACTTCCTATGATCTCTAGTTGGTCCTAAGTGAAAATGGTGCAGATCTGACATCCAATATGGCTACCACAGTGGCCATCTTTAAAATTTTGTTAATGCTACTCCTACATGGATGGTCGTATCAACATGGGGTTTTCACTAAAAGACTTCTTGTGATGTCTAGTTGGTCCTAATTAAAAATGGTGCTGATCTGACATCCAATATGGCGGCCACAGCAGCCATCTTGAAAATCATGTGATCCAGCTTGAAAATCTTCCTACATGGATGGTCATATCAACATGGGGTTTTCACTGAAAGACTTCTTATCATGTATAGTTGGTCCTAAATGAAAATAATGCTGCTCAGACATCCAATATGGCCAGCATGGCAGCCATATTGAAAATCTTTTTATCACTACTTGTCCTACATGGATGGTCATATCAACATGGGGTTTTGACTAAAAGACTTCTTATGATGTCTAGTTGGTCCTAAATGAAAATGTTGCCAATCTTACGTCCAATATGACTGCCACAGCAGCCATCTTGAAAATCTTGTTGTTACTACTTCTCCTGAATGGATGGTCATATCAACATGGGGTTTTCACTGAAAACTTCTTATGATGTCTAGTTGGTCCTTAAAAAAAATTGTGCCGATCTGACATCCAATATGGCCACCATGGCAGCCATTTTAATTAATCTTGTTATCATAGCTCCACCTGAACAGAAAGTCATATTTGATGTTGGGTTTTACCAGAAAACTTCTTATGATGTCCAGTTGGTCTTAAATGAAAATGGTCCTGACCTGACATCCAATATGGCTGCCACACTGTTGCCATTTTGAAAATCTTGTTATTGATACTCCTTCTGAATGGATGGTTGTGTCAACATGAGGTTTTCTCTAAAAGACTTATGATGTCTAGTTGGTCTTAAATTAATATAGTGCTAATCTGATGACCAGTATGGCCACTACAGCAGCCATCTTGAAAATCTTATTATTGCTACTCCTGAATGGAAAGTCATAATTTGAAAATATTGTTATCTCTACACCTCCCAAATGGATGGCTATATCAACATGGGGTTTGAGCAATAGACTCCTTATGATACCTAGTTGGTTCTAAATGAAAATGGTGTCAGTCGTGTATCCATTATGACTGCCACAATGACATTCTTAAAAGTCTTGTTGTCACTACTCCTGAAATGATGATCATTATGAAATGGGGATTTCACCAAAACACTTCTAATGAAGTCCATTTTGTCCTAAATGAAAATGGTACCAAGCTGACATCCAATATGTGCACCACAGCAGCTAATTTTAAAATTTTGTTATTGCTGAAGCATATCAGAGATGGTTTCAACACTTGATGGTTAAAAGGAAGAAATGGTCTTATCTTGAATTTCTGGACATTCCTCTCGCCCAGTAAAGCATCAGTCTCTATGAGGGCCTCTTGTATTGCCCAGATGTAGCAAAAGATGACTAGTCAGAAGATTAGTAATTACCAGATCAACAATTAACAGATGGTTAATCCAAAAATGATTAGTTAAACACAGGAATTAACTACATCTATTAGTGATATGTGCATCACATAGGACCCATTAATTTAAATTGCTCTGTAGGGCCTTAAGCAGAGGAACTTGTGTTGGTAAACCAAGTTAGGAGAATGGCATCCAGGGGCCATAACTCCTCCCAATGTTGACACGGAATGCTAGAAATCCAAGTCATTCAAGGTCTCAACCACTATAAAGCTGCACACTGCATTTGGTTGAAATCCAGCAGTCTTTGATAAAGGAATGCTGCAGAAACCCAGGTCAGGAGGAAAGGCAACCAGGGGCCATAACTCTTCCAAATGATAACGTTGAATGCGGGAAATTAAAGGCAAATCACACTAGCCAAATCTACAATTGCAAATTTTCTTAAACTTTGCGTATGAGTTGTATGCGAGTAAGTCAGTTAAAATGTGGACAAAAATTAGTATGTTAGCCATCTCCCTTTTGAGATTTGTGGCACCATCTGTGATCCGTCCAGGGACAATCTGAGTAAGTACATGTAATAGCTTGATAAATGAAGCAAACATGGGTACTTTTTAACAGAGTTTTATTTTTTTCATCCTATAAAGTGAATGTTTCTGATTTGTTTAAATGACAATTGTGATAACAAGTCATTACAAGTATAACAAGTACTTAAATTATCTTCCTTCTGCAGATTTTGGACTTCATGAGAGACGCATATAAAACGCGATTTATCAAAATCTGCGACTGGAAGTTTTCAAAAAAGAAACCTCGGTATAGTGTGATAATGATCAGTTGCTTAAAATAAATTGGTATGTCAACGGCCGTCCAGAGTAACAGTAATTAATCAGTGCAGAGTTAACTCCCCTTACATGCAAACATAATGTCATTAATATTTTACACTGTGAAGTACGGTGCAAATATGTGGAGAGTCGTGTTCTTATTTGACAATAAGTCCAAGCGATGAAGGTCGGATGCATTTTCTTGCGTGTCTTAAGAGCAGGGCCGGATTAAGGTTATGAGAGGCCTACGGCTAATACTCGGCCTACGGCTAATACTCGGCTGTTACTTAAATATGGAATGGAGGGACTAAAGGAGGGACTACACAATATGAGGGTCTAAGGCTATAGCCTTATTACCCTATGGGTTAAGCCGGCCCTGCTTAAGAGGGAGGCGAGTCTAATGGAGGCAACCTGTTTGTACTGGGATGCGTCTCGTGATAATGTTCCAGCTGAGATTTTTTTGTCCTTTTTTTTTTTTTTACAAGAGTGAGGTTTATATAATGCCTTTAGCATTGTTTTGTATGCCATTTTTAGGGATACCTAAACTTACTCAGCACCATATAGCCATGAGTGTGCTGATGTGCCTTTAAACGTATGCATACATACATATATTACTAACCCGTGTTCCGCAGATCAAGTGAGCGAAATTGCGAAATTACTTTTTTCTTTGGTTTTATATTCCATTTACACAGTAGAGAACCTTTTAAACATTATTTTATTTTAACATTATTTTAGCTTGTAAAATACTTGGAATTTGTAAAAAAAAAAAAAAAAAAATAAAAAAAAACGACTGTTTTTCATTTCTTTACTTTTTTGTTTGCATATTATTATTATTATTATTATTATTATTATTATTATTATTATTATTATTATTATTATTATTGTTGTTATGCACAACCTTCACCTTAAAATCTCGCGCCTGTGTAACTGTGCATTTAATGGTCTGTATGTAACAAAATCGGGAACATGGTCAGGAATGCATTATGTAGTTCTATTTTGTCAACATTTTAACATGGGGGGGGGGTAAAAGATAAGAATTTGGATGAAGAGTAAATTAATCTCGTTCAGAATTGATAATTAGAAGAAAGAAAAAAAAATATAAATGAGAGAAAATAAATAAAATGGAAATACAGAAAAGGATGGAAATTTAAAAAAAGGAGAAGTGTGCAATCCGAATATTAGTCCTCCCCCCCCCCCCTTGCAATATAGAGTGCCTATTGAACTCAACATATTGTATCACTCAATCATGTGCAACCAGCGTCCTTCACGAAATTTTATTCTTACACAAATTCATCAGCATTTAAAGTAACTGAATAATTCGTCATTGTTCGTATATCCATGGAGCAAATTGCAAAATAAATAGCAAGTCGCCTTTTGTCTATTGCGATAATTTTTTTTAAAGCTCTTTATTCATCTCTTTAATAGAAATAAAACTAAACAAGAACAACATCCACAACAACAACAATAATAATAATAACAACAACAACAATAATAATAATAATAATAATAATAATAATAATAATAATAATAATAATAATAATAATAATAATAACAATAATAACAACAACAAAATGTACACATAGATTCCCCTAGTAGCGCGTCGTTCAGGAAAAATTAGTCGCATGCTAGAAAAAAAAAATAATATTTTTTTTGTAAAAATCGGATATAAATAATATCCATTTTGAACTGCCCTCAAGCCTGTGGTTGTTGTTATGTCATAATAACGTCACCGACGTCACAATGACTAGATGACGTGTCATCACTAACAGCAACGTAAGCGCTAGTTTTAGGCTACCGAAACCGAATGATTTTTTAATTTATTTTTTAATTACAAAGTTGCAGGAATCACGTTAAAAGTTAGCTGTGCAGGTATTTCCTTGATTGTTGAAACTTTGTCGATAATTATTTTCAACACCTACCATTTTACAAGAAACTGTTCTTCACTCAGGAAGCCGGACATCCATCCGCCAAAAACTTTCCAATATGGGAAGTATCGCTACGATTATCGCCGAGTCTCTGTAAGAGTCGAAATGATTCGTCTCGCATTGGAAAGAAACGAAAATGTTCCGAATGCTATAGGTATCTGATGTTGTTACGTCAATCGGAACGTCCTTGGCCTTTTCTATCGCATGCTAGGAAAAACAAAAAAACAAAAAAACTCAGATGTTTAAAATGGACATTTTGAACTACCCTCAAGCCCGTAGTTGACTATAAGACGTGCAATCACTAACAGCAACGTAATCAATAGTTTCAGGCTATTTAAACCGAATGATTTTTTGTCAATTTTCATTAGAAAGTTGGAGGAATACCACTGAAAATTAAAAGTGCAGGTATTTAAATGATTTTTTAAACCTTGTCGAGTGTTATTTTGCAGCACATTTCTTTTTTTAAGAATCTGTTCTTTGCATATCTAGTCGTATGCTCGTCCGTCAAAAGCATAAGAATCTGGGAAGGATCACTACGATTACATGGAAAAAGATGAGGATGTTCCGAATGATTGTTACGTTAAAACATTCGCAACTTCGAGGCCAAGGATTGATCAAGAAGTTGCGAATGCATGGAACTATTTTTTCATTCGTAACTTCTCTGTCAATCCAACAAGTAATCCAATCGTAGACATAGCTGAGGTAGTCCGAATAGATTGCGGTTTCTTTTTTTGCGGAGAAATTTTCGGCTAACAAAATGTACGATTTTTCTGTAAATTACTGCGCCGATATACATCCGAGACATATTTTTGTCTTCCGATTGATGTTAGAAGTAAATCGGAAAATTGCTTGTCGATTTCCGTCAAGTGGAGAAATAACCACCACATGTGTTGCAACAAAGTAGGCCGACAATATTTTAATTGTGACTTTGTCTCCTTCCGCCGCCATATTGTGTCATGTGAGCAAAAGTAGTTCCGAATATAGTTCTAAATAGTGTAAAATTACATCCGAGGTTTCTTTTTCGACTTGACGGAAAAGGCCTATGATGTTTTGACTGGATAGAAGTTAGCTTCATTCGAAACATCTTCGGTTCTTTCCGATGCGAGTTGAAGTTATTCGACTCTCTGAAAGAGACTCGGAGGTAATCATAGTGATGCTTCCCAAATTGGTAAGTTCTTGGCGGACTGACATCAGGCTTGATTTGCAAAGAAGACATTGTTATAAAAATAATAGATGTTAAAAATAACATTCAACGACTTTTCAACAATCAATGAATCACCTGCACTTTTCATTTATGTTATTCCTATACAGTGCCGGATTATCCTAATAGCAAAAGTTGCATATGTTACGGGCCCCGCACTTTCAAGTGTTTTAATATTTATGTGTTTTTTTAAAGTTTAGGGCCCCTTTATAACATATGCTACAGGTCCCGCACTAGCTTAATCCGGCACTTTTCCCATAACTTTCTTATATTCTGAAACTATTTTACTTAAGTTGCTGTTAGTGATAATACATCATCTAGACATTGTGACGTAGTTAACCACTGGCTTGAAGGCACTCCAAAATAGCTATTATTTACATCCGAGTTTTTTTTTTTTTTTTTCTTTTTTTCTAGCATGCTATAGAAAACCGAGGACATTCCGCTTTAAGTTATTCTGGGTTACCCGGCCAGCTTCGACTTTCATCGCTATGCAACGAAAAGCCCAACCAAACACGTAGACTGGTCCCTTGTCGCACTTTTGACTGAAGTTGCGGTAGCTACATACGGGCCGGGAACCAGGCTATCAAACAAGCAGTGAAATATAAACGAAGCGCCCCAAATTAGTGGGCGCTAATCAGCGCTGCGAGTGTTGATTAAGATTAAATAAAATTATTTGCAAAAAAAAAAAAACACAAAAACACAAAAAAAGCATCCCAGTTCATTCCTTTGATGCAAAGAAAAGTAACATTATATCCGTCAGGAAGATTGTTGTACGAACAAGCATCTTTTTTGACGTCATGTACATTATGATGTCATAATATTGATGATGTCAAGACCTGTTCAAGGGATGAGATCAAAACGTATCCTCTTAATGTAATCAAACCGCAAGGGGGAGTTGATTTTGCCGGTTTTACCGCAAATTCTCCTTGCAGGCCGAGACTAGTTTGAAGTATGACATCATTTTATGTTGCGCATCATGATGCGCATAAATAACAGTGTGATTTATCTTTAACTTCATTTCAAGGTCTCATCAATATATAGAGGATATCTACGTATCTACGTTTTTTTTTTTTTTTTTTTTTTTTTTTTTTTTTTTTTTTTTTTTTTTTTTAGTAGACATAAGGAAATAGTTCACGAGTGAAATGGAAACATTGTATTATCCTGAGTGGCGAAGCCACGAGTGACAATACAAAATGTTTCCACTTCACTCGTGAGATATTTCCTAATATCTACTCAAATAAGTAGATTTTCTTTTTATTATATGTTTTAAGGCAAAAACCTTTGAATTGCATGCAGTTTCTCCATTCTGTGTCAATGCGATTAACGACTGCATTACTACATGGATAAATAGAAGTTCCGAAATTTACAAAATTGAGTGTGTACATATAATGCTTCAAATTGTGTATTAATGAACGTTTTCATACGAAAATGAAGAGATTTTTATTTACGTTAACACATTTATTGCGCGGATTGATATAGTCAACGGTGCTGGGGTGGGGGTACTATGGAAACATGGCAGAACGGTCAACAGATATCATACCGTAACATCATTAAACAACAGGTTCTACTTATTGTGAGTTTACTTGTAAAGATTTTGTTTCCTATTTTATTTTATTTTATTTTTAATATATATATTTTTTTGGTCTTTTTTTTCTGCATTCAGACGTGAATTTTTGTGTGTTGGCAAGCTTGCACTCTATTTAGGTAACAGACGCTGCACCCAAATTTCGATTGTCACTTAATTTCGGTTATCAATTGACACTAATCAATGCTTGATTTCTCCATCGTTTTCAGACATGATTATGATTGTGATGAAAGCTAAAATTGCTACTTAAACAATATTACTATTGTATATTATCAATAGTTGTTTTTAAAAATGTTTACCGTTTGTCGTTGAGTGTAACAGGTGTACGATACTGTATGGGTGACACAGAATATCGAATAGCAACAGGTCATGTAACTTCAGGCACTGAAAATTTGCATGATTCATGTGGAAAACTAATTATAAAAAAGTTAATACTCGAAGCCTGCTCTTTGTTGTTTGGGGTTCATGTTTAGGCATTCCTGATGGCGCCTTCCCATTGATTACATAAATACATAACTGTATGCTAGAGGGTCAACAGTCTTGACACATTTTAAGAGCTATTCATCCTGACACACACACACATATATATATATATATATATATATATATATATATATATATATATATATATATATATATATATATATATATAGAGAGAGAGAGAGAGAGAGAGAGAGAGAGAGAGAGAGAGAGAGATAAAGAAGAAGAAGAAGAAGAAGAAATGAAATGGGCCTAAATGTGGAAATACAGGTTTGAATAACATACATGAGGGCAGATATACTTCCTTAATGGAAAAAGAAAGTAGTTCCAAAAGTTATATCGCCACCGTGGCAATAAAGGTGGTATCGCCACTGTAGCGATATAATTTTTCTTCCACTGACATATTTCAATATTTCATTATGAAATATATAATAAAAAAAAACTGCAAGCCAAATTTGGTTGAACTCCAGCCATCCTTGGCATAGAAACATTGTGGAAAACAAAATTAAAATGATGATTAGGGGTCAATAACTCCTGTATATAATATAGTGGGATGACACAAATCAAACTAATTCAAGGTATTGTCAATATAAAGGTGCATGCTACATTTGGTTGAAATCCAGAAATTCTTGGGAAATTGATGCTGTGGTAACTAAAGTTATGATGATGGAAAATCAGGGCCCATAATTTCTCCTAATGATGTTCCACAATGCTGGAAATCAAACTCATTCACGATTACATCAACATAAAGCTACGTGTCAAATTTGGTTTAAATCAAACAATCCTTCAATCCTTAGTACAACCTCCCCCCAAAAAACACAATGCAAAAGACAACACACACACACACACACACACACACACACACACACACACACACACTTACAATTAGGGGCACAACTCCTCTAAATTATGACATAGAAGGCTGGTAATCGAATTATTTCCTGGTTCCATCAATACAAAGTTGCATACTAAATTTGGTTAAGATTCAGCAAGTGCAAGTAAAGTATATCTTGCGGAAACCAAGTTGCTGACGGCCGGCTGTCTCACGACAACGTTATTGCTATTGAGCTCCGGGGACTTCATCAAGCGGGACCCTAAATATTACATAACCATGGATGTGTAAATCAAACGGGACCCTAAATATTACATAACCATGGGTGTCCCAATCAAGCGGGACCTTAAATATTACATAACTATGGGTGTCCCTATCAAGCGGGACCCTAAATATTACATAACCATGGATGTCCCAATCAAGCGGGATCCTAAATATTACATAACTATGGGTGTCACAATCAAGCAGGACCCTAAATATTACATACCAAGATTTCCCAATCAAGCAGGACCCTAATAATTACATAACCATGGGTGTGTCAATCAAGCGGGATCCTAAATATTACATGACCATGGGTGTCCCAATCAAGCGGGACCTTAAATATTACATAACTATGGGTGTCCCAAAATGACTTGAACTATGATTTGGTGTAGGAAAAGGGGTACTCAAGTTGTTGATTTAAATATAATAGTTCAATAATGGCACACAAAGCCATGTAATACAAATACATGCTTTTTTTGTACCAATACTCTGCACAGATATGATATAAATGAACGGCATTTGATGGAATGCCAACATATATGAGTTTGCTGAACAATTATGTACTGGGATAGCTCGAAGCAGGAGAATGAAGGTTCCCATTCAATTTATTCCCATACTAAATTTCTGAGAGCACTAAAAATCTTCCATTAAAACTCAGCTTAAGAAAGCTCTTTCTATCTTTTATGCTAACTGGTAATCTTTAATTGCTTAATAAATAAAAGGTCATCCAACACCAAAGAGGAAAATGCTAATTCATCGTTTGAAGAATTACGTGTGTAGTGATTGTGTATTAATTTGCCATCCAGATAGGGCTAAGGATTGAGGATCTGCAACTAACTTCGAAGAAAGAACGAAGAAAGAAACGAAGTAAGAAACAAAGTAAAAAAGAAGAAAGTTTGAAGAACAAGAGATAAAGACAGTTTTAGAAAGAAAGAAGTTTGTAAGAAAGAAAAGAAAGAATGAAAGATTATAAGTAAATATAATCTGGAATAACCCCCGCCCCCACCTTAACAAATTTGACTGATTCTGAGGTCTTAATAAAGAATTTCCTGGAAAATTAAATATTATTCAGCCAGTAAGCCTGATAGATGTTTATGAAATTTGCCGTTTCATCAGGGTTTTAATACGCAAATAGCTTACCCAAATATCATATTGATATATGTATTAAAGACGCAAGTTACACAGAAATGCATTATAACACAGCTTTGTATTTAATACCATATAATCCTTCCAACAACATATTAACAAATAATGACACACTCTAAGTACATTAAACATATTGATTGTTGATATTTGTTATAAACTGGGGCAAATATTTGTGTGCCTTTGTATGTCTTTGTAAGACTTTTTGAAACAAAACGTGTAGTAACCGTGGTTTACATTCATTGTCTTTTCCATGTGCTATAAAATGCGCTTTCTGGTCCCCTCAATGATAACGTGGATAACGGCATTTATCGGGGTGCTTCAAAGGTGGGATGTTACCATAAAACATAAAGGTCTGATGCCCCATATAGATGTTTTAATCTGTCGAATTCAGATGTATTTATTGACCAATGACAGCACTAATACACTTTTTAAGGGAAGAAAATATTCAATTGGAAGAAAATTGTCGTAAATCTCTGTTTTGAAAAGAATAATGAGAATTGTAATAAAAATGTGTAGCAGACGATATATGCTACACCCCTCTCTGTTTAAATGGTTCAGTCCGAAAGCGATTGCCTCTGTGGTTTAAACATAAATGAGGGAAGTGCTGTAGTACACCATACGGACATCTCCCGAGTGATACGTAAAACATTCAAAGCATGTGACAAAAGGAGTAGAATGGATTAACTTATAATGGAGGATTATATTTCGAAAGATCCAGAAGAGTTACAAAACTTGGTATGTATTATAGAAGTATAAAATTTTGCTTGTGTAAAAAAGGCCATGTGGCAGTGTTATATATATCGGCGTCAACGCGTATAGCACAAGTTGTAGTGTACTCTAACCGGACAATCGGCTGTAGGGGATGTTGTGGAATGACCTGTGTCCTTTTGAATTAGGACAGCGATATATGTATTTTTACATACTCTTGATATTTCATAGGACTGATAGTTGATGATATATTTAACAAACATTTTAATTGTTATATAATCAAAATAACAGGCGAAGATGATGGCAGTTGATTGTTACATCATCAAAATAGGTGAAAAGGATGGCCGTATGATGTGATGATGATGAGAGAGAGAGAGAGAGAGAGAGAGAGAGAGAGAGAGAGAGAGAGAGAGAGAGAGAGCTTTGCCCCTGAAACGAGATAATGTCGAAGGTGAACATTACATTTCAATTAAAAAAATGGGCCCGAGTAGAATTGACATCCCAGAAGGGATTAGGGGAAGGCAAATCGTAGCGCCGAACTTCATCTTCTTGACATCTAACTTCTAAGAAAAAAAAAAAAAAAAAATGCCCCACCGTCAGTCTTCCCAACTAACTTGGAATATAATTTGGACACCTGTGCATAATGGCAACCCAAAATCAGTTGTCGTTGGTCTCGTCCATTAACTGGCTGTGCGTGGGGGGGGGGGGGGGGGGGGGGGGGGGGGGGGGGGGGGGCGGGGTTGGAGGTTGGCAACTGACATAAAAACTGTTATCTGTGGCAAAGGGGGGTGCCACAAAAGATGAACATTGCCCCCGGGCGCCTCGGTAGGGGCGCCACTAAAAACATTGCCCACGGGCCCCTCGAACTCGCGCCGCCACGAATCTTTGCTTCTAATTTACCTGTAAATAATATATAATATATAGTACATATTAAGTGACTAATAATAATATTAATATATATAGTACAGATATTATTTATAGGTAAGTTGTAAGCAATTATACGAATATCAAAAATGGGGTGTGAAGGGTCAGAGGAAACTCGGACTAGTGGTTACTATAGTATAAGCTTAGTGTCTTCTCAAGACACAAGACCGCTGTAAATTGATGTGCATCTTGTCTGTTAGTGTAAGAGGCTTGAATGAACTAGCTATTTTATTATTTATTAAATTTTCAAATGTTTTGAGATCAAGAAGTGAACTAGTATCAGAATAGTCAGTTTCCTCACACCATTCCTACCCACTCCAACATACCTGCATATATATATATATATATATATATATATATATATATATATATATATATATATATATATATATATATATATTAAAGTGTTCAAAGGTTTGGAGGGAATGTGGACTAGTATCATAAATAACACAAACTTCTGCAAACCAGTTAAATGTTGGTATTGTTTCAAATTGCATATAACATAAAATTTGTATTGGAGTTACTTTAGACAAGTATCATTGACTTTTTGGGTAGGTGAATTTCACCCTTCACTTGTCGGAATGGACAAGTCATTTTAAATGCTAATGTCAGTGTTTGTTTTCATAAAGGAAATGTCTTGTTAAAAACAAAGGCAACATTAAAGATTGGTTGAACCATATAAAGATAGGGCAGTAGCTTTTAAATCTTACCTTATTGTTCAAGGTCACTGTTCATTCCTAAAAGTATCACGAGTACAATCTGATTAAAATCGACAGGCATCAATAAAGATTCATATTCTGGTGACCTTTGAATTCCCAGTCCACTTATTTTTAGTAACCTTTCAATAAAGCGTTGCATTTTCGGGAGAGTTATCATTAGAAACGATATGTTCTGAATGATGTTTTTACCTTAATAAATGTGAAAGTTGTAATCTGGTTGGCAAATTGTAAGGATAACATAACCTGACCTCATATCGATGTTTGTCAGACATGTCGGTGTCTGTCAGACATGTCGGTGTCTGTCAGAATGCCATTATGTTCGAGTTCTTGATTTCAATCAGATTGATCAAGAGTACAAAGCATTGGAAAGTTGGAGCAGGGTTCGCTGGGACAGTGAAGTCAGTGTAAATGTACGTATACTTTTAATTTTGGATGCTTGAAAATTCCGACAGACGAGTACTTGGTACACAAGTTTTTTGTCGGCGAAATTACATTTTATTTGATCTGTTTCTACAAAGCGAGTATCAATCATGTTGTGTGCAGGCAATCAAACAAAGTTAAAGCTTCTGTAATGGGATTAGGTGAAACTGCATAGGTTGGATCTTAGCAGACAAGGAGATTAAGACACCTGTTAATCGATTGTCGGTTTCTAATGATCATTTTGTATGATTTGACACCTCACTTTGATAAACATTACTCAGCAGTTTTAATCCATCATATTATAAATCCTTACGCGATGTTTGGAACACTTGAATTTTATCGTACATGTATACTGTATTTAGAAAAATAGGGCCAAGATTTTGGAACTTGTTGTTTGTTGGGAGAAATACGAACTCCCATGTTTATCGTCATAAATTGTCATAAACTCACCTGTTTTTTGGTATCATGTATAGATACACTTTCATATTTGAGTAATTATCATATGTGTACTTTTCTGATGGTAACTTTACATAATCTCTTTGATGCCAAGCGCAAGGCTGCTGATAAGCATGATTCACACAAGACTGGCTGACAGAAATGAGTAGATGCATTTAACACACAAGACTGGCTGACAGAAATGAGTAGATGCATTTAACACACAAGACTGGCTGACAGAAATCAGTAGATGCATTTAATTTTGATTTAGAAAACAGAATGCCATAGGCACTAAGAGATTCATGGAGTCACCAGGTCCAGAACTTTAGGATTTGAATCCTAAACCTGCTGTGAGAAATTTTTTCAAGTTTGTTTAAGAAAAAAGTGAATATAGTATGCTGTGTTACTTCAAGATGATATGTTTCTTCTTCCAGTGTCTTGGAAAATGTATTGATTTGAAATGGAATTAAGCTAATTAAATACATTAATAATAGAAAAGAAAGTGTAATCTCATCCTTGATTCCTTCTAGCTGCACACAAAATTAAAGAATGGCAAGGTAAAGACACTGAAAATTGTTATAGTTGTACATGTAGCATCACAATTATCATGGTTATCAACTGCCTTAATTTTCCTTTCATTATAATGCTAAATATTTCATAATGAATGAGCATTAGCAATCTGATGACATATATATTGGTTATGCAACAATACACACATTATATTCTGAATTATTGGATGGGGAAAAAAGAATCACTATTGGACTCCCAAGTTTTAGGGATGTGACTGCAACTTTTTCCAAGGAAAGAGTCCTGGACTGCAACTTTAAAATTCCTATGGAGAGCCCTGCAATGCTTGAAGAATTTTTTTAGACACAGGCTCACTTTAAAAACATCACTTGTCCTGACTCAAAATCCACATGCCTGACAGGGACATATTTTGTTACTATTATGTTGACACTTCCCCGCTCTCCGTTAAATGGTCGATCCCTTATACTTGTAATATTGTTCATGCGACTGAACCCTTATTCACATTCTGCCATATAGGGGTTCACAACTAATGTGATTTCCAACAATTTCATAATTTGTGCATGTTCAGGTTAGGAATTCTGAATAATTGTGGCATAAACCTCTGTGCTTGCGATCTGTGTCTTCAGTTTTGCCTTCAGGTCAATGTACAGTTTGTGTATTTCATCATGATCTTTTTGGGGAACTTCGAATAGTTTCCTTTTCTGAATGCTGCAAAAATCCCCATATTTCTTGATAGAGTTGAAAACAGAAATGAAGTCAGAGAGGCATTGGTATTTTTTAAAATATCCATTGGTTAAAACAAAACAGTAGCTCAGGTTTTATAAATTAGTTTGTGTTGTAGTTCTTTGGATGTGTCATAATTACAGAAAGTACTCACTGCATATATATTGATAAAATACCCAACTTTCATATTTGTCACAAGTAGACAGATAGAGCCCCTCCCTTTCTTCAGACTATTGTGATGCATTTTGCAGCTGACAATCTTTGAAATATCATTCATCCATTTATATTCCAACATACCTTTGTTACATTGCTTTTTTCTGCAGTGTCATCCAGTGTCTATTCCATAACTGAACATTTTTGGGGAGAAATTCGCCCCTCCACAGGGTCTGTTATATTGCTGGATTCATCCTAATGTATCAAAATTCATGTGGAAAAATCAATCTAATGTGCTAAAAATTGTGCATATTTTCAAGCTCTACCTGTATGTCTTCATTAAATCCTTCCTATATTTAGAAAATTCTCCCCTTTCATTGTTTGAAATGGATGGGGGAATCCCCCCCCCCTCCCAAAAAAAAAAAAACTTGTCAGTTCTAGAATAGACCATGTCTCCATTTAAAAATATGTGGGGATTTTCTGAACATAGGAGGGATCAGCATTCATACTTTTGGTTGATTTTTTGTTGGTGAGATTTCTTAGAAATAAGTGCAAATCCTGTAAATGCTCAGTAAACAAGAGACCCTGGTCATCATTAGAATACATGTATATGGCATGTGTAATATAAGAACTAAAGTATTAAATTATTAGGGTATACATAAGTCAAGAGATTGAATCATACCTTGGACATTGATGACCAGTTTCTTGAAAACCTTTAGAATTGTGTGATTTCACATTTTCCATCTTTTTCCTTAGAAACGAAAGATGAGTAAAGTTTTAATAAAATTGGCTGTCTGTAGCATAACACAAACTGTTTGTTGTAGCAACAGGGGATGATTTTTTCAGAATTATAGAATATACAAAAATGGAATGTTTTCTGCATAATTTGAGTGTGCACATTTCAAAAATGAACCCATCTTTATGATATCTTTTCAAATAAATTCACAGGAAGCATTCAAACACATGTATCGTTCACCATTTTTAATATTGGTCTTTGGCACTTTTTGCAAATTCTTGACCTCATGTTATTTCAAGCTGAAATTTGCATATTTCTTACATATGTTTAAATAGAAATGTTTTGTGAACATTCAGCTTTAAGAATAAATCTACTTTTTCTATGTTCCAGGTAATTCAGAAGCCCCCCTGTGCCTTTTTATCAAGCACCCCCCTAACGTTTTTGCATGAAATACTATATATTTCAGTCATACACATGTTGAAATTATATGTTGCTGTTAAAATGGAACCTTTTCTGCATAATTTGAGTGTGCAGAATTCAAAAATAAACCCATCTTTATGATATCTTTTCAAATAAATTCACAGGAAGCATTCAAACACATGAGCCGTCCACCATTGTTAATATTGGTCTTTGGTCACTTTTTGCCATTTTTTGACATCATGTTATTTCATTCTGAAAGTTGCATATTTCTTACATATGGTTATATATAAATGTTTTGTGAACATTCAGCTTCAAGAATAAATTCAGTTTTTCTATGTTCCAGGTACTTCTGAAGCCTTTCAGTTCCTTTTTATCACGCCCCCCCCCCCCACACAACATTTTTGCTTGAAATGCCATAATCATGAGTCATACACAAGTTTAAATTGTATGTTACTCTTAAAAGCAATAGTGCAAATGCATTACAGTGTTCTTGTACATATATACATTGATCTGAAATCACAATTCAGTAAATAACAATTGCCATTGTTTTAGTTATGATAAGATATTTTTGGCCAGTTTTCATATCTGTCAAATAAAATGAATGACAAAAAAAAAAAAAATAACTTTGAATACGTCCACAATTTTACTTCTGGCACTGATTTTGTTCTCAATAAATAGTTATGATTATGTTTTTGTTTAAATAGAGAAATACGACAGATCGATTTTCTGTTCTTTATGATGACAATATTCATATTGATATTCAAAAAAAATGGTATGAAATGAATTTGTTTTCATTTTTCAAAATTCTGAAAATAAGTTAAACTTTTACCTTTTTTTCGCTTCTACTAAACATGAACATTTTAATTTGAATACCAGTGTCTCTAGATAAGAATCCTACCTAGAGCAGATGACCTGACATTGATAATATCTAAGTGATCACAATCACATACATATTTTCAATATCATTATCAGTATCACCCGTCAAGTCTCTAATTTCGAAATTACATTACACAACAAAAGTTGTACCAAAATGTTGTTATAAATTTGGTATAATGAATGAGAAATACGTTTGTATAATCTAATTCCTTGGTATAAACGTCTGCCCTTTCATAGAATCAAGTTTTCGTGTGTTTTTTAACCCAATTTATGTCGTGTTGTTGTCATTGTTTCCATATTGTACGTACCTATGTGCCGGGAAGAGTTACCGTTCTTGCTGGCACGGTTGACCTTTAAAAAGACGTTATTCGTGGGTTTTCCGCAAATATTTGCACATATTTTACCACTTTTCTCGTCAAAAGAACTCCAAAGTATTTAAAAAGTAGGCTTAGGTGAGCGTATATGTTCGTTTATTTACTTTTTCTGCGTTTTGAAAAATTCAGTGTTTGTTTATTTTTGCCGAATATGTTGTACAAAAGGCCCAATGTCATATATGCTAAATATAGACATTCAACCTTTCAACCGTGAATAAATTCGGATATAATAATGTCGGCTTTTTACATACAAAAGCGGAGAAAGTACATGGTGTAATGAGGTTGGCATTTTGAGAAAATGTTAATCTTGATCGCCAGTGCCCTCTAGCGGCGTCCCCTGTTGCTATTTGTTGCACAGAATTGAACAAAAATATGTTTGTGATGCTACGGCATGGAATGTATGTGATACCATTATTCATGTCTCTTTGTCCTCTCTTGTACCCCTGCAGTGTTCATACCAGAAATGGGGTTGAAAAGTGATGTCTTTTAGAAACAAACATTGGTTGCAAATACCCTTACCTGTTTCTTGTTTGTTCAAGAAATTCAAACATGTATCATTATGGGCACTTGTGTCATGGATTTAATAATTTCTGCAATAAATATCAACTTTGCCAGCGTTATAAGCTTTAAATCAGTTGTTGTAGAGTCAGAGTATAGCACAGTTGTCTGCAGTTTCCTTGTCCGTGAAAATAACCATGTCCACTGTTCAGGTCATTGTTATTTTAGTTGACAAGGAAATTGTATTAAACTGTCCTTTAGTCTGACTTAATGGTGACTGTTTCAAAGTATTTAATGCTGAAAAAGTGAGTATTTATTCCAAAAATGAATAAATCGATGACCCAAGCCTAAAAACCTGTGAACATTATCAGACTCTCCTGTTGCGAGTCTTCCATACTGGGATTTGAATTCCTCATCCTCGAGTAACCAGTCCCCTCTATAAAGAATTTATTTTGGAAATCCGAGTAAACATTTGTTCCTCCCTGTACACTACTTTGGAAATAAATGCAGCAGTGTTTTTGCTGAAAATTTCATCATTAGTTCAATGGTTCCCTAGATAATCAAAATCAATTCGACATCTGTCAGCCAATGAAATTGATCCTCTTATGCTTCTTTGGCAATGAGTGCACTCAATTTAGTAAGCATGGGCTGCACTCAGTTCAGTATAAAATCAACTGTAACGATCTTTTATATTTATTTTCTTAGGCCTTTTTTATGCCAAAGATGACAAATAAAGAGTCATTGGCACAAGGGCGCAGCCTGCAGTGAACCCTGCCCCTGTACAATTTTTCAGTTTTCACACTAATAGACAATAATGATCCCAATTATTTGTCATTTAATTTTCATGCAATTATCATAAACCAAATCCTTATTACCAACTATATTGGTGGAAAAAGACAAAAATGTAGAAGTTTAAGTTCTAAGAATGTATCACACACACTGCAGTATGGTCCCCCTGTATGACCGATTGAAATACAGCATTTGTTTTGCTCCAAGAGCAATATTAAGAGATTATTGGCCCAACAAATTTTCTTTACATTTTCAAATGGTCTATTGTTTTTCTTAATTTTGCATTGCTTTATGGGCCATTGACTCATCACTAAGGTCCACTGGCTTTCTGCCTTTGGAAGATCCCTCCTGCTATAATATAGTTACTTGAATCAGTCTTAAAAATCAGTTCTTTTATTATATTTACAACTCCCATTCTCATCTGGTGTTAAGGTGCAAGAAGGATGTATACACATATATAAAACAGAAAGAAAAGAAAAAAAATACAAATGGACAAAAAACCAGTCAAATTTATCTGATATCATCAGTTGACAGCTACATGTACAAATTGAGAATGTCCAATATTTGTCATGGTGTAGGATATACATACATAGTAAACAGGCCTTATTAAAATGTGACACTGTCTAGGGCTCTAATCAATTCACATATAGGTGACATATATATGGGCTAATGGGCATATCAAATTACTATTAATCTAGATTGAAGAATGTTTATACTAAACACAATACTACATTTGGTATTATGCTTACTACCATATGTACTTGCTTATAAGTCAGGTCCAACTGCAAACAACATAGACACTGATCTGCCAGTGCATAATGTGCCAGCAGATCAGGGTCTATGTTGTCTGTTCTACTGATTACTCCTAACAAACTGCATAGACCCAGATCTGCCAGTGCATTATGTAATGGCATATCTGGGCCTATGCAGTTTGCTGTTGGATCTGAATTTTATGTGAGTATATATGGTATTTAAGAATACAATAAAGATATAAATATTGTTTAGACCAAGAAAAAAAATATGTGTGTTTCCTATTGCACTGGTTTTAAAATTGGGGTAGGCAGGTATTTTTTTTTGTTTTTTTTTTAATAACATTATGTATAAATCAAATATTTCAAGCACTTCAAAGTACTTGGCAAAACTGGCTCAGTTGGATGCACAAATCAATTTCGGCAATGTGATTTTTTTTGTTTAAAAAAAAAAAATTTAGGGGTTGGGTTGGGTGGGGAAAAAGTGCTAGGGTCGGCAACAAGAAACAGGGACGGTCGGCCAACCGGAAACACACATTTTTTTGTGTGTGACCTTATATGGTGGAACCTGTACATATAAAGGACACTTGAGGGCCCCTAAAACTTGTCCTTTATGAGTAGGCATACTTTATATAGAGGTTAACAGACTTAAGAGAAATAAGAAAAGGGGCCAAAAAATGCTCCAAATGAGCAGGTGTTCTTTATATGGGGGTGTCCTTTCATGCATGATTCATTGTATATGGTACATGTAGACCAAAATCTGTAGGCATTTAATGTGCCTAAAGTTTCAAGTTTTTGTGGTGACAGTGAAACCTCATTTTCTGTATGGTGAAAGTTATAACAATCACCAGGGATTGATATAACAGTAGCAACTAGCAAACTTGCTACCGTATACACTCGGGTATAATCCGATACCAACTGCAAACAGAATAGACCCATATTTGTCATCGCATTATTCGCTGGCAGATCTGGGTCTATTCAATTTGTAAGGACTAATCAGTATAACAAAGAACATAGACCTTGATCTATGGCACATTTCGCAATGGCAGATCAGTGTGTATGTTGTTTGCATTTGGACTTGCATTATATGCAAGTATATACTGTACCTATTTTATGGTTTTGCTACTTGGTAAAAAATATGATAGAAGATTTGTAAAACCATGAAGTTTCAAAGAAAAGAAATCTCTGAGATGCTTGCAGGTAGCAATTTTGCTGCCAGATTCAAGAGTAGGTAGCACAGATTTGCTGTTTTAATTCTAACCCTGATCACTTCCATATAGCAGTCACCTGATATTAATGTCAGATATTATTATAAAGCAATATATTTTTGTTGTTGTATATAATAAAGGTGTAATGATTGATTGATACATATCTGCATCACAATATTTTTTGCTAGGATAGACTGCAGCAATCACTGTACTACTGCTGGAATATGCCCGATACATGTTGGAATGCAACTCTGACAATAAATTGATGTAGTAGCATGTGAAGTTATATTGTGATATACACAAGTAAAAGAGGAAAAAAAAGAAAACTAAATTGCTTTATGTCTCTTCTTCAAGGAGTGTGGTACATAGAGGATATACACGTTTTTTGAGTAGATATAAGGAAATATTTCACATTTGAAGTGGAAACATTGTATTGTCATGAGTGGCAAAGCTATGAGTGACAGCATGAATGTTTCCACTGCACAAGTGAAATATTTCCTTATATTTACTCAAAATATTATTTTTATGATACATTTTTGAAGGCTAAAGTCGTTGATTTGCATGGATTTTTTCCATTCTGTGCCAATGCTATTAATGGCTGCATTGTTACATCATTAAAAAGAAGTTCTGAAATTAAATAAGTTTGGACAGTGGCTTTTTACAAATTTATCTCCTATATATTTTAAAAAATTTATCTCCTATATATAATGCTTAAAATTGTGTAGCCAAATTAATGACTGTTTTCATACAGAAATAAAAAGATTGTAAATATTGTTGGGGTTGGGGTATTGTAGAATCGATACAGAATGGTCGCATCCAACAGACATTAAGCAAAAGATTTTAAATCCTGATACAGTTATAGGTAATATAAGGATTTTGTGTGACCTTGGCAAGCTTGCAGTCTTGCTTGATAAAAGACACTGCATCAAAATTTTGATTCTCACTTAATTTCAGTTTGCAATCAACATCCATCTATCATTGATTTCTCCATCATTTTTAGACATGATTATGAATGTGATGAGAGTAAAAATCGCTAATTAAACAATGTTTTTACTATATTTAATCAAGAATTTCTCCCTATAAGCCTGCAGAGTAAGTACATGCATTATGGATTATGGAAAATCCATGTTCCCACGGTGGACTTAACTCTTTAACTTCTAGTGCTACTGTAGTGGCTCACTGCCTTGCCTAGCTGCTGGGGTCACTACTGCAGCTGATTTGGGGGCTGACTAGCAGAGCCTGATGCTGCTGCAGCCAAATGATAACTTTTTAGCTGATGATTTGGGGATATGGCCTAATTGTTTTAGTTATTTTCTGTATAATAGACTGATTTAGAGACTAAAACCATGCATATATAAAAGCTCTAACTACCTTGCGTCTGTTTTATTATTTTATTCTGCTGACATCCACAAGATTGGTATAAAATCCATGAATAGAACACAAAACACTATTTGTAAAGACTAAAATTTATGTCGGTCTTTTATACAAAGATATTGGTCAAATATATACATGTAATTACTAAAAAATGTGTAACTAGTCACTATGTTCTACTACTTCTTAAGTTCTGCATGGTATTTATAGAATCAGTTATGCTTTATTCACAGACCGACATTTCACTGTTTGTCTATTTCTTTCTTCTCCTCATCTAAATGAAAGTTGGGCCGACACTTTCGGTAAACACTGACTTTTGGAGCACATGGCTCTCTTGTCCACACTTGGCTGTCTTCTTCGTCAGATTCTGTCTCATTTTCGGACTGACTTGACAAAGAAGATAGTTCAATGTCACTACCAACACTTCTTAATTTAATATTGTCAAGTTCGTCCTCGGAAAAACCTGAAAATTCGGATTCTCGATCGCTAGCGTAAGCAAAAACCATTGTTTCCACTGTCAACTACAAACACATGTATTAACTAACACATGGTACAAAATTGTAAAAAAGCCCCAGATTTAGTAAGAACAATCATTTGTTAACTCTATTTTGATTGGTTGAATGTCCTTTTACTTTCAATTATTGACCAATAAGACCGATTGTAACATGAACATATAGTGCGGATCTATCTGTCACCGGGGTACAGGGAGCATAACCAGCAAGCGGATATATCAAGTCACTGGGAGTTGTAGTGCTTTGTTTACAAGCGGATTTATCAGTCACTGGGGAGGCAAGGCACATTTATGCAGCGGATATACACGTCAGTCGAAGTTAAAGAGTTAAGCCTTTCATGCTCTTTCCGTTACGGACCGGATGTAGTGGTCATTGTGGATTGTTTATGTCGTGGTTCGTAGTGGACTGATAAAATTGTATTGGTCCAAATATAAAGTTGCAGCAATATAATTATGTAATAGTGGATGTCCACTACATTGCATGGAACTTACCTTTTGGCTCAGCTACAGTACACAGTGCAGAATGCTCTTTTTAAGTTGCACACAATGCCGTTTAATATTTAAGGACTCGTCCACTAAAATGCATTCACATACATGTATCGCTAGAGGTGAAAGATAAATTTCCGAGCAAAGAATCCGGCGACTATTGAGGTGCTTCACAAAATATGCAAAGTTTATTGATAGTAATTTTCAAGAGAGAGAAAGAAAGAGAGATTCTGCTTGTAAGCAAACAAAAGGAAAAATAAATCACACCTAAGTATTAGCGGGTTTCATTCTGCTGTTAAAATAAAAAATGCGAGAAATGCTGTGATTTAGTTTTTCATTTCCCCAGTCACTTTTAAATTGCTTGCTTAGCATGTTCCCACACAACGAAATATACACAGCGTTATCCAAAATACAACCTCTACTAGCTAGTCCAGTCTCTGTTTATTACTTGTGACCCAAATATACATGTCCATGCGACACATTTTCTCAGGAACTAGACACGTGTTTACTTTTACCATAGGCCTAGACTCTACAAAGCACATGATGTTGCATTCTATAACCAATAGCTTCAAAAATATACTTAGGATTGCTGGTTTGGTCATCTGATGAGTTTTTAATATTACCAAATGGACGGGTGAAAGTGATGAAAAAGTGTAATCACTTAAATATTTTCGGTAGGAGATGAACTTGTATGTATTATTTTCAGTTAATGCAGATACATGTACAATTTATTTGGTAGAGTACAGTCTTTCAATCCAGATGATAAATACTGCAAAAATGTTTCCGAATGTTATGCAAATATTGTTTTTCAGTTTAGTTACTAATTTGTTACAGTTTTACCCAATTATCCTTTTTAAGAAGTTGATGTGAATACAAATAAAACATTTTGTTGCCAAAGAACATGAATCCAAATGCGTATTTTTACAGGGTTTAGCAATTAGGCCAACAATCTGAAATAATGTCCATAATTGCAGAATAGGCACTGAATCTTTGGGAGCCAAAACTAAGCTTAAAGTCACATGAACAAACTTTGAACTAGTTGAATTAAAAGCAATAATAATCAAAGGTTAACAACAGGGATGTACGCTAGGCAATTTTTCTGATGTATGCTCTGTCATGGACACAGGTGGGAAGATATCCAAGAAATTGAAAGACTTATTTTTTTCTATGTTATGCATGTTCGTCTTTATGTATTCCTGGCTAGGCCACTGATAAGTGCCACAAGAAATGTTACCACTGTATAGTTTGTACAGGTAAAGGTATGAAATTGACCCCTGCCATGGTCGGGTTTATGGCATTGGGGTTTCTCCCATCTGTTTAGTGTGTTGACTTTCGGAGCGAATACAATAGAATCAGTGAGGGGTGCCATAAAACCCACTATGGCTGCAAGAAAATCTGTGACAGACTTTGACTAGATTGAGTGGATTTCCACTAAACATGGGCAAAATCCACGAGACAGAGTGGACATCCACAACTCGTAGTGGGCATTTAATCCATTGCCCCTCTATCCACATCAACTGGATTGGGTGGGCAATCCGTAATCCATGATGTGTGTACTGTACCATTTTTGTTGTAGAGTGTAACAGGTACTGTATGGGTGACACTGAATATCAAATAGAAACAGGTCATGTAAGTTCAGTCACTGTCATTTTGCATGATTCATGTGGAAAACTATTTGTAAACAAGTTAGTACTTGAAACCCAATTTTTGTTGCTTGGAGTTTGTTTTTTAGGCATTTTTTTATGACACCTCATTGCTTACATAAATTACTGTTTTGACATATTTTAGGATCTCTTCATGCTGATTGAGAGAGAGAGTGTGATAGGAAGGGAGGAAGAAAGTGAAGAAAAAAAATGAAATACATGTAGACCTAAATATGGAAATAAAAGTTTGAATAACATACATGAGGGCAGATATATTTTCTAAATGGGAAAAGAAAATATTTCCAAAAGTGATATTGCCACTGTGGCAGTATCAGTTTTCTGCCACTGATATATTTCAATATTGCATTATGAAATATATAATAAATTTCATTAGTTTTCCTATTTGCAGTTTCACTGTCTGCTATTACTAGTTATTAAACTGGTTCCCCTACTCAGAGATTGAGAAACAGTTAGTCCCCATGAAAAAAATTGGAATAATATTTGGGTGCATAGAGTTACACAAAATGATAAATGAAACACACACACATATATATATATATATATATATATATATATATATATATATATATATATATATATATATATATATATATATATATATATATATATATATATATATATATATATATATATGTGTGTGTGTGTGTGTGTGTGTGTGTATGTATGTATATGTATATATATGTATATGTATATGTATATATATATATATATATATATAAAATTGATTTTTGTATTTCATTACAAATTCATGCATAAAAGATACATGTACATGTAATTGGTTGATTTTGATGTAAATGAAAAGAGTAACTTTGATCTTGTATTAGTTTGCTAACACCAAAATGGCTGACAAAATCCTAATTGTGTCCTCCCCTGCTATACTTAAAAACCCATCTGGAATTATTTGGTTTCTTGGATAAAAAACATTGCAAAGACTTTGTGCAAACATGGCACAGAATAGCAGGATTTCATGACTTGATGGGCAGAGGAATCCATCTTCAACAGCTGGTCTCTGTAAATAATGATGTGATGTGTAATGTATTGTATCATAACCCTGGTATCACAACATGTATTGCATCACCTGTTGACTGTGATGCGTATCATGGTATATATATATTATATTGCAACCCCAGTATGATGATATTATTTTATTGTGACCCAACAGGGGATGCAGTGTCCTAGTGTATACAGGTGACCTGCTTAGAATGGCCAGTTTATGTAAAGAAATAGTGCCAATTTCTCTAAAGAAACTTTTAACTTGCTTTAATTATTTATATTATTTTTTATGTGTAAAGTAGTCTTTGTGACAGAAAATTAGCACTTTAACTGTTAAAAATGTGTTTGATTTAGTTTTGGAAAATCCTTTGAAAAATGAACACTTTGCATTAAATTTGTCTGTTTTTCAAACATGTAAACATTTATGATAGATATTAGTGTTTGCACCTGCTGTTTATTGTAGTTTCAAGCCTTTGATAAGTATTCAGGAGTGTAGTTATCTTCCAATAGATAATAGAATTGCATTATCAAAAGCAGATATGATGATAAATTGCTCCACAACACGTCTTGATATTTTATGTTAAATATGAATTTTCTGTATTAGTATAACATGAATCCAGCTATGAACAGAATAGACCCAGATCTGACGTTACATAATGTCCTGGCAGATTAGAGTCCATGTTGCAGTGCTCCAAGTACCTATTAAACTTTAGTAACCATATGGCGACCTACTTGAAAATTGAAATAGCCATTTCAAAATTTAGGTCACCAAACCATAATAAATTGGTTGCCTTATACATCATGAGCAGAAATCCACATAGTGGGGAATTAATGTTTTGTATTTCTTGTTGGTTTTAACGGCACTTTAAATACAATTTTGGCTATATCATGCAGAGAAATGGGAGCTAAGTGCCTTTCCCAAGGATACACACAGGCAACTGACCTGAGCTGGCCTGGGTGGGTATTGAACCCATGACCCTTCGATTACGAGTCCAATGCACTACCAACTGAGCTGCCGTGCCTCCCTGGTGGGGAATTAATGGTAGGAGATGACAAAAAGTGAAGGTTTAAGTTATGGCAAATTAAAGATTAATCATTAAAAGCATAATGTTATTCTGAATAGTATACCAATATCTGTCTTACAGAACTGTCAAATCATCAGCTGCAACCTCAGGATAGCCATTAAAAGTCACTTTTTGGAGTTCTCTAAATCATTTCTCTGCATATTGCCTAACATGAAATTAACTGAAAAAGGGCTTTCACTTTAATTTTCTTCTGATGATAGTTTATATGTTCACATTTTTCCAGACCTAACATTTTTCCAGACCTGTACTACATGTATTTACTGAGGGTGATTGCACAGGTCAAATATTAGTACTGGTCACTTTAGATAGGCTGTAATCCAGACTAGTCACATGTAAGATGGCAGCTTAATGTTGGAAATCATGGCAGTCTCACAACTGAAAATGGATTAAATCGTGAATTAAACAGTAGAATGTTTGTAGTGTAAAATGTGGCATATACTTATAATTAGAAAGTGCTGATGTCATTTCTACTTGCCACATTATGATTCTGAAGTTTATGATAGGTCGACCAGTTTTACTTGCCACTCTGAATTTATTGCCACAGATGTGACCGTTTTAGTCTCAAATTGGAGCACTGCTCTACTTGGGATTGCAAACAGCTGAGACCTTGATACATGTATGTTAGTGCAGAATGTGACAGTAGTTTCATTGAACCAGACCTCTCACATGGCTCCATGAGATCACTACCAAAATGATGGTATGACCAAAAACTAAGTTTACTTTGTAATGCCAGAATGAGGCTTTACCAAAATTTGGAAAAGTTTTTTGATTGGCTGATAAGGCCTAAAAGATAATATTCGTAGCTGGCAACCCAAACATTTTTTGCCAATTTTCCCTGCCCCCAAATAGTGTTGTACAATGAGTGCAGGCTAGTGGGTTTCCCAAAATTGTTTGCTCTGTGTTCCTCTTAACCCTATGCCCCCCCCCCCCCCCACCCCGTGTGTTTTTTCCTTGGAAATTTTCTTGACAAAAACGCCTACAACTTTTCATTAGTGGATATCCATCCATGTCCCTATTGGTGCTAGCAGTGGTGAAAGTCTAAAAGGGTGATAAAACTGTAAGATGGCAATGAATATCTATTTAAAAAACAATGTAGCTGGCAATGAAAACATTCAAGGTTTGTGGTAGTTAGCTGAGTTGAGTGTTAAGTGTTGAACGGCTGTTAGTGTAATGTATTTTTGTGATTAAAGTCACCCTGATGGCGAGGAAGATTCAATTTATTTTGAGGTTGAAATAATGACAGAAGAGACTAAATTTATGCAAATACACAAGTTGTCATTTAATTAATGATTTGTTAGTTTGGAAAGAAAATGTAATTCAGGAAATATAGATATTTATTATAATAAATGCTGGTAGATAATGAGTGTACAGTAAAGTTAAATGAGAACAAAATCCAGAATGGAAAATTCAGTGGTGCAGTTCATTTCAGTTTAACCAGATATTCAAACACATTAATGTTTTCAGCTTGGCTTGAGCACATCATAAAACTTTATTGCAATAATGTAAGTGTCCAAGGAAAATATGATAGTACAATGCAGACCACAAAGTTATGGTGGTAAAACTGTTGAACCAAACAAGGTTATCTCATTTTTATAGGACTGTTAGCGCATTATGTAATGTTATTTTCCTTTGTCCCTCTAAAATGTTGTGTGTCCCCCTAATCTGGAGGGTGGAGATCACATTTTCCCCTGCCCTTGTGATCCTGTGTGCAACACTGCCCAATAATAATGAAGGGAATAGGAGTATCATATGTTGTGGACATTTTCCATCTTTTCATCTCATTCCAGTACCATTTCATCTCATTTCTGTAGTGGTAATAATCAGTCACTCACATTATATGTAACGCGCAAAGCTAGTGGGTGTTTTATGAATTCTGACTATGATTAAAAAATGGCAAAGTTTTTTCTGACCTTTCCCAATGTCGTATTCAAGTTGCAGTCGAAGTTTTTTCTGACCTTTCCCACCCCATGTTAGATATTTGGACTGTTATGTTGGGGTGGGAGGTCAGAGTGCATCTGTTACTGAAAACATGGAGTTTACAAAAACTGCATGGTAGTGTTATGGAGTAGTCAATTGACTCAGGGGCTAGGTAAATTGTGCAACCTTATATAAAGCACTACCATCACGAAATCAATATGTAGATAATTTAGCTTCTTATTCATAAGAGTTAAAACATATTTTGTCTCTATAAAAAGATAACATGAGCCTAAATTGCAATATTCACAAAATGGACTTCGTATGAGGTGATTTCTCATATTGCTTTCACATTAGGGTCAAACCTGTCCTAACAGTCACCTGTACATAGTGGTCACCTGGTCACAACGGCCATTCTAATTTCCCCATGGCAAATTTTGTATAAAATTGTCCTATGTCTAGCGGTCACCAGCAGTCTGTGGTCAGTGGCAAGGTGTTTCCTAACCAACAGTGGTTTCTCCATGCCTTAAGCAGTCATTGGAACATATCAAAAGTGACCGCTCTAGGTATGCAAAATGAACTTTTGTTTGATGAGCAAGGCATTGTTTAGACAAAGGCATATACTGTGAATTGATGTGTAAACATTTCATATCTTTCTTGTACTCACTGTACTCCAATCACACTGTCAGTCTAACTCAAAGGTGTCAATATGTCGGGTTCCAAAGTGGGGCAGTTTTTATCCATACAGGAGAAGGTCAAAGCAATTTGTTTGCTGGATAGTGGCAAAATTAGTTGTATAGTCACAGCAGAAATGGGAGCCTTGCAAATTCAGATCCAAGGGATTATTAAGCGTAAGCAAGTTATTATGGCCAATTTTGAGAACAAAGTTCATTTTTGAGAAGAGATACAAGTTACATCCCATTTCATGGGGCCAGTGGTCATTCAATATTTAAAATTTGTCTATTTAAAATTTGTCTGTAAAGGCCAGTGAAATTTCAGTTCATGGGTCACAAAGAATAGTATATCGCTTCTTTTGATTCCCTTTGCATCACAAGGCTATCAAAAAAGCTAACTGTCTTTTGATCTCAGTGAGTTGAGCAACTGGCTAATCCAGATATTGTTTTTGAACCATGGAAAGCTGTTTCTCAGCCTTATTTGTACAAGTTGGCTGACCAAAGAGTACAGTCATATGTAAGCTGCCTTTTCCCATGGGTTGCTCGATATTGACAGGTTTGACTGTATTTGAAATATTGTGGCCTACATATTTCATGATGTAAGATGTCAAATGGTCACATGATACAAATAACCTATGTGGGAGCTGATGATAAATTTGAATGTGTTTGATTATGTTGGCTGCGAGATTTGGTGATTATGTGACTAAGCAATACTGCATAGCAGGGTATACAAACAACCTATGTTGGGGCTGATGATAAATTTGAACGTGTTTGATTATGTTGGCTGTGAGATTTGACAATCATGTCACTAAGCAATGATGCATTGCAGGGTAGATTCTGTTCATAAATATCAGCTCAGATATTGCCTTTTTAATAACAGCAATATCTTGCCCATCGCTAATGCGTGGCTTTTTTTGTGTAGAAAAATCTTGTCCGTTTGATTTGAATACATCCTCTCACAGAGTGGAGAATTGTCAATAAGACAAGGTCCACTTGTGTACCTGACCAGAGAAAAATTGCTTGTTGTGAGTTAAAACCACATTCGGTTCTCCCTTCAACAATATTTCATCTAGTGTTACATTCATCTGTCTTGTCTTCTGTTTTTATGCCGGTAACCCCTGCCCTTTTTCAGTAATTAGTTCTGGAAAGGTCTTCTTGGGCTACCACATTGCATCCCACCCTTTAAGGGTAGGGTACACCCCTCTTATTTCCCAAATAGAATTGGTTCACGGGTAAGTCTTGTGTGTTAAGTTATAACGCAACATAGGCCCTGCCGCAATTTATAGGAATTAGTAATTCCCTTCAATAATTGATTACCTTAATCACCGTAAGTCTTGGGAAACCCTTAATTATTTTCGAAAGTAATTTTTTTATGACCTATAAAACTTGGGACACGAAATTATAGCAATTTGTTCATGTACTATAAGTCTTGGGACACCTTAGAGATTTTTTTGCCTACTAATTGATCGATGTATTTTATCAGTTGCAAGTACATTTAAAAAATAAGAAAAAACGACTTCGTTGTTATTAAAGGGACTATCATTATGAATGGAAATGTTATAAATTATTTTATAATTTGTTTGAAAAGTCAATAAATATTTTTAATTTTCCTGTTTTCTTATCATTTCTACCTAATTCAAATATGTAAAATTGTATCGGACAGTGACAAGGATTGAGTATTAGGGCATGGCGGGATGTTGTACCCATATAACGTCTCCCTTTTGTGATGTAGTTTACTATGGTCAGTTTATGCATTACTGCATTAAAATTGTTGAAAGTCACCAGTAGTTAGTTTGTTTTGCCTTGAAAACGTAAATACCTAACTCATTAAAATAAGGTACCAGTATGACAACAACGAAAATAGCGTTTGATTCAACGCTCGCATTTAGTGAGCTTGTTTACATCATGGCGTCACTGCATGTACAGTGAAGATTTTAACTTGCGCTGTTTGAGGTACATCCCTTGGTTTCGAATCATAGGCACCACTGCACTAAACGTCAATAATATCTCTAAAATACAATAAAGAAGTTTCATAAATAATGCTTTGAAAATAACTGTAATACCATTTAAACTCGGAGTGAGTTTGCTTTGATGTAAGCGACCTTAAATAAGTACCTGTTTACTAAGCTATGGTAATCGTACTAATATTTTGCGGTAAAAGATAAATCACACATCGAAGATCTACACCAATGATGGCTACTAATACAGTACATGATAAAGAATTTAGAAAATGATACAATTCAAGAAAAATAATTTGAAGGTGATGAAGTGTGTGTATTGTTTCTGTGTATACGAGAGAGAGAGAAATGCTGGTTTGCCTTATGTAATTAAACGTGTCTTTTTTTTAAAGATTACATCACTTTGTAGGATCGTTTATATCACTGAAAAATGGTAACTCTTGAGTGCGTGGAGGAAACTAAATAAAATAATAGCAAGTGGACGTCTAGCTAAAATGGATCAAACTAAATAAAATAATAGCAATTGGACATCTAGCTAAAATGTGATCTTGAAGAATGTGATTTGGTAAAAATGATGAATAAAGCAAAGTCTGCATCAAATATTTTTGGATTAAACAAGGATATAAGTGATGCTACACACGATTGCACTGTGCAAGTACTGTACACTATAGTACAGGTCTCGTGGTAACCCCCTAAGCGGCCCGTGAATTGTGAAGTCTTTATTTACCTTTATTTTATTTCATGTTGGAGAAATTGGAAAATATATACATGTACATGCAAATAATAACATAAAAACAACCATAGTAGTTTATAACAGTTTATTGACGTGGTAATTGAACATGAACTGGTCACTGCTGTGTGACATATGGCGATCTTGCCAATTTTGTCAGACATTTTTGTGTCTATAAGTGTTGGGACACTGAAAATGCTATATTTTTGACGTGCATATAAGTCTTGGGACACGGAAAAAAATAATTATTTTTTCGTGTCCCAAGACTTACCGTGATTACGGTAAATATAAATTCTGAGTTTTTTCTATTTCACTATTGTATTTTAATATGACGCATGCGCGTCACATTGTTATTGTGTGTTCTGCATTGCTCCTAGAGAACAATAAAGGTTAACAACTGAACGTCTTCCTTATAAAAGAATAGAGCAAGAAGACAGGAAATTCCTCACAAGTGAATATCATTGTTTACCTTGTGCAGATACACGGGCGTGTATATAGCATGCAGTACATACAAACAGGTGAGTTTCACATGTGAAAATAATACAATATTGTTATTACATGTTCACTTTCAGATCATTTTTATTTCAAAGAACAATGTTTGGACAGTCTGTGGGAAAGTGTGGCTACAAGACTGGCCCTTGGGACACTCACCCAGACTGCCTTACATGTTCAAAGTGCACACGTAAAAATCGTTGTACTTGTACAAAATGGTCTAATGAAGTCTAGAATATAGCTGATTCCAGACGTACGTATAGAGGGCGGAGGAAACATCAATCCCCCTCATCATCTGAATTTTCAGGTTTTTCTCTTATAGAGCAAAAGATTCAAGAAGAAACACACTGTAATAAGACTAATTCTTCAGCTCAGAAGAACACTCCCGGGTCCCAGGAGCCTATGGGACCAATCTCTTTGAAGACAGGTAAGCCCCTCCTGTAGGAGGGAGTGAACGTCCGAGGAGTAGATCGCCTCCCTCAAAAGGGAGAAGTCAAACGCCCCTCACGTTCTCAGTAGTGTGATGCTGCCTTCCACAAGGAAGGAAGTGCATTGCTTGTCTCAGGGTAGTGTGTTGCATCCTCCTCAAAGGGAGGATGTGCACCGCACCCAACACTTCTGAGGTAGTGTTTTGCGCCCTCCCCCAATGGGAGGAGCAGTACCGCACCTTGGTGAGTGATGAAGACTAAACTATGCTTTGACATACCTGTCGCCTGAAAACCCCATGTCATTATGACTTTCTTCAGGAGGAAAAGTGATAACAAGATTTTACAAGATGGTTGCTGTGGCATTCATATTGTCAGATTGGCACCATTTTCATTTAGGACCAACTAGACATCATAAGAAGTCTTTTCGTGAAAACCCCATGTTGATATGACCATCCATTCAGGAGCAATACAACAATATTTTTGAGATTGTGAAGATTTTCAAATTGGGCACTGTAGCGGCTGTATTGGATGTCCGAGCGGCACTTTTTTTATTTAGAACCAACTAGACACTGGGACAAATGTATTTGGAAATTTTCATAGCAATCCTCCAAGTAGTTTAGGAGAAGTAGCAATAACAAACTTGTGCTAATGGATAGACAGATGACAGATGACAGACAACAAACCATCCCATAAGCTCTCCTGGTCTATGACCAGTACATCTAAAAAAAACAAACTGAAATTCAGATGCTTCATGCAATATATTGCCTTGCCGGAATAGTTCCAATTTTAAATTCGCATAATTTCTCTCTCTCTCTCTCTCTCTCTCTCTCTCTCTCTCTCTCTCTCTCTCTCTCTCTCTCTCTCTCTCTCTCTCACACACACACACACACAAACACACAAACACACACATCTAAAAAAAACAAACTGAAATTCAGATGCTTCATGCAATATATAGCATTAAAAGAATTACATTGACTTGGAAAAATAAAAAAAAAAACCTGTCTGTTAATTTATAAAGGTAACAACATATAAAACTCATTGCCGTATCATTCTCTGTCTGTCTGTCTGTCGGTCTCAGTGAAACTCTTTAGTCCAAGCTTGTTGGGGTCATAAATAGTAAACCACACCCACTTTATTGACACTACCTCAACCTAGTGGTGATCAGTACATGCGAATCTGTGAGAAAGCATGCAGCTCCAGCAGAACACATGGAGAGATGGTAGAGAGACTTTTTCTAAATTCTTTCCACACTCGCTCCACTCCCACAACGATGTGTGAAGAAACAAAAAATTTTGTGCGCTGTACTGTTGGTGACTAAATTGGTCGGTGGGGCCAATTGGAATTTCTGTTACATGATACTTTACTGAGAGTGACCATACTACCGGTACATGTAAAGAGGTCAGTTATATGTGGACAAGGTCACTGAAAATGTTCCCCAGATAATTATGCATCCCTATGTTCTTTGATTATTTAAACAGTAGAGTGGCTTCTAACTACAGGCAAAACAATTTGAAGTGCATTAGCTGCATCAGTTTCTTTTCAGTGTCACTTAGTACATGTAGCTCCAGAAATAACAAGAACAAAACAAGTAACCTGATATGAAGAAACTTGGCCAACCTAAAAATTTCCAAGGTCCAACTCCAACAAAAGATCAGTGATAATGATAACAATCAGTGAGACTCCATACCAGAAATGTTTCACCACTACAAGATTGCATAGGAAAGAGATAAATCAGATAACTTGTTTCAACAATTTGTCCTTTAGTGTTTATCAAAAACATTCCAGATCTAAATACACTTAATGTTGCATGTAATGCACATAATTCTTCATATTACAGCATGAGACTCCACCTTATACAATTTTTGAATAGAGGGAGGTGGGCTAATCATCACTTAAAGTTTCAAATTCTCATCAAGTATAGGCATATCATGAGAAAATAACTATTCTCTCTCTCACACACACATATGCACATACATACAAATCAAACTTGCACACGAAACTAAGTTGCCGATTCTTTGATACCACATTAATTTTGGGCCATAATGGGAGGGATTGGTGAAGGGAACTAGTATGTGTTAAGGAAATAACAAGGGACTTGCCAGGACAGTGTTTGGTACCCTGTTGTGTTAAAGCAACCATACCAAAAAGTATGGTAGGCAAGGCAATGAATGGTTTACATCGATCAATTTGTCAAACATTGATCGATTGATCACTGCCATTCCACCCTATATAAGGTTAGCTGACTCATCCCTAGGTTTTAAGAAGCTTCTTAGTCAACATTTACAGAAACAATCATTTGTATGATATTGTGTAATTCAGTACTACTCTTCTTTAAAACTGTTCTTTATGTACTTGCCTGTAATGTTGTAAACAGGTTCACTACTAACCTTTGTATGAATCCTGTATGTACTTATCTTTAATTTCTTTGTACATATTTTATAGTAGTTGTAGATCATTTGTCTAGTTTTTAATAGCATTGTTGTTTGAAAACACCACTACTTGTAAAAAGTGTACAACATATACATATAATTGTAGAAGGCCTCATGAAAGATTGGTCAGTTGACAAAATGAGCTTCTTTAAATAAAGCCATTATTATTATTGTTATTGTTATTATTATTATTATTATTATTATTCAATAACTTCAGGTCTTGTCTTCAAATATGATTCTTTCTTGTTGATAATTAATGTTGACCTGAGATATGAAAGTTCCATGAAACCTACACCTAATCTCCACCCAGTGCTAATCTAATTGTTCGAGTATAAAGCACTTTGGCATTTTATTTTTTATAGCGAAAAGAACTAAGTAAGACAGAAAATTTAAACATATTTGATAAAATATATGATTTTATGTCTTTCCTCAGCAAATTTGAGTAGATAAAGCTGCAAAATGTTTTTTGACCCTATGACTGACCAATAACATGTAAAGAACTCGTCTGTCTGAATGTTGTAAAAAAAGGTTACTAATGAGGTCAGACAGAGAATAATTAAGCGGTTTCCACAATGATCATGGCTAGGGGTGAAACGATACATCTGTGCCGCATATCGATACGATTCATGATACACAGCCTACTGTACGATACATTATCGATTCTCAGTTTAAAGAATAAAAAGGCAAACAACTAATAATTATTCATGACTGCTGAAGACTAAAGTAACTTATATAGGGTAAGTGTCATTTTGTATCGATTCTTCACATCTTGTATCGATACGTGTATCAATATGGCAAAAGTATTGATGCATTGATATATCGATGAATCGTTTCACCCCTAATCATGGCAGAATCTACTAGTTCAGATTACAGATCTTAATTCAATAATCTAGTTCATATAGGACAATGTTGTAAATATATTTGATGCTTACATGTCTAATATGCAAACATCTGTCAGGCTCAAGGGTCAAGATAGACTTATGGCAGCATGGATTACATTTGGAGTAGGCCTTCATTTTGAATAAAAATGGGAATATTTCAGCAAAAGTCTTGTAATTATCATTAGGAGTACAAGATCAAAAATGGTGTGGAATAAAAATTTACTTTGTCTCATTAGAGTTGTAATTTGTACACAAACATTTAATCTCATTTTTATTGGTAACACTCAAAAATCACTTGCCCAGTCAGGCAAACTGTTTTAGTTTTCACTTGCCCTAACCTTAGTTTCACTTGCCTTGGGTAATGGGGTAACTGCTAATGTTGAGCCCTGAATTCTGTTTAGCAGTTTTGGAGAGGAAGCCGTTTGATGGTTTTTCTAGTTTTAGTAATGGTTGCCATATTTGATGGATGATCAGCATCATTTCTACAAAAATGGAAAGGTCTTAATGCCAGGATACCTTCTGTCAAGTTTGGTCAAATTCTATTAAGTGATTTTGGTAAAAAAAAGTCATTTAAAGTTTTTCTATTTTTAATAATGCCAGCCATGTTTGACGGCGAATCAGCAATCTAATTGTTAAATGCAATGTAAAGACTGACCTTGAACTCAAATGTAGTAAATATGTTGTTTACAAAATGACTAAAGTACAACTCATGGACACGTATTATAAATTCAATATACATAACAGTATTACAAGTTAATATTATACATGTTGATGTCAGTTTTTGCTATTGTTATTCTTCTTTTTCTTCTTATTTTTATTACTATTGACTGCATCCAAGACTTTTTCAAGGCAGTGATAGACAAGAATATCACAGGTGATGTAGGCAGTGGTAAATGGTACGAGAAAAAGTTACAAGAATCTACATGTCGTAATTTGCTTTGTCCCAAAAACAATATTGCAGAATAGAAAGCATCCGGAGGCAATGACATCATGGTCTACTTTTAGCACAAGGTTGATTTCAGTACAAACGCCATTGGAAATGGTTGGCCCAGGTTAAGGTCAATCTCTATTCCTGAACATTGTATAATTTTAGACCAAAACACAAAAATGCAAGCAAACAAGCTATAATTGATGGTTTTCCTCCTTTGTTGGAAAATAACAATCTCTGAACATTGCAATGCAATTATTACACAGACAGAAAGATATTAATCTTTGAACCATGATAATTTTCCCCACTTGATAATTCATTTCAGCAATACATCTAATTCAGTTTAATTACAGATCATTACAGACAGATTAAACTAACACTGTTAATTGCTGGGCTGTAAATTGGGACTGTTAAAAGATGACACACCAAGTCAGATGGCTTAGTGTAATATAAATCGCACCTTCTCAAGTGTGTGTGTGAGGGGGGGGGGAGGGAGGGTGTCTGTAATTGACAACATCTTTAGATGCTAATTCATGTCAATATTTATAACAGTGTTGACAATAGACATTTCCAGTAGACAGTTCTTCCATATTTACCTCGTCCTATCCGCTATGTGCCACTACACGCGTCCACCATTAAGGTACTGATTACAGGTACTCATACAAGAAGGAGTGAATAAAATAGGACATGCTGCAAACACTTCCATATTTCTTTTTTGCTGTAAATTAACTTTATTTCCGAATAAATTTTTGAATATATACTCTCAAATACTACAGAAAATAGCTACATCAATGTAAGTGAAAACCAAAAAATACACATTAATCACGATACTTGTGTTCACAAAATGAAGGTCCTTATTTCTGAAATATTATCACGCAGGAAAATTGAGCAGGTACTGTTCATTTAATTTAAATGGAGCAAGAGATTTAATTTAAAAGTAGTCGACCAATTTTAATTTACAGAGGAATTCTGAAATTTAACAAATTATCTGTAAAAGAAATAGAGACCGAAATGCCTAAGTAAATGAAAAAAATTGGAAAATCACCCATTTGATACATTTGATGATTCCATTGTTTACCTTCCTGATACATGTATGTAATTACAAACTAGAAGAATATATATATATATATATATATATATATATATATATATATATATATATATATATATATATATATATACACACACACACACACACACACACACACAAACACACTTTTTTGAGCATTATGATTACTTTTCTCCTTTTCTTGAAAATTTTAAAAGCACTTACTATAATATAATATTTTTGAGAAGAAAAAAAAACCTTGAAATGTCAGCTTATTTTTACAATTTTTAAATAAAAGTAGTTTGGTGGGAGAAGTAACATTTTTGTTTCATACTGTTTTTGATAAGTAAATAATCACCTTTATAATTACTAATTCAGTATATAAATTTGATTAAAAATGAGAAAAAAGATCGTCAGATGTAACTGAAGTCTTTGATAGGCAAATTCGTGTATAGCTTTTAAGTCTTCAGGGCAATTACAAATTTGACATACATTAATAAATATTTAATTCATTCATCTCTGTTTATTTATTGGTATATATTATTCAGTTATGTAACAACATATGTGATATTCTCCAAAAAAAGTACGAGAGTAAGTGAACGAAAAAATATATGAGCGAAAGTGAAGGTACAAAATCATTACCTATTTTAGTTGGCGTGATTGATAAGGACCCAAATTAAAAAAATAAAAACTTATTTTGAAGACAGTTTGACAAAATAATTCAAACTTTAGAACAATTAAATAACTGAGGAAAATAAGAATTATACCATGAATTACAACCTCGGGATAAAACGAACCAATTATACAAAATTACACAGTAAAAATTCACAAGTATGACAATAATGAAACATAAGGGCAATCGATTTGCTTAATATTGTTTTCACAGCAATACACTGTTAACCTAAATGCTTGTGTAAATAAACTATATATACGGTAAATGTGTACAAATATATATAACTTCCATAGTACAGAGCATTGGGTGATATCAGTACCGTAATGGTGGAATGTCATGTGATACACATATGGCTGTGCCCATTAAAACCATAATGGATAGGTCTATAGCTACTGAAGACTTGATTACTGAAGTCAGGACCCTGTTACAGTACACTTGCAGGACCATGTATATTTGCTTTTAAGTCGAGTCCAACTGCAAACAACATAGACCCTGAGCTGCCATTGCATAATGTCCTAGCGGATCGGGATACATGTTGTTTATTCTACCCAGATTACTCCAAACAAACTGCATAGACACAAATCTGCTGGCACATTATGGGTCACTGGAGCTAAGCTGGCTCAAGGTTGTGTATTACACAACTTCATGCACACATGCTGTTCTTGACAGTATGAACTGCCATTCTTTTTTTTCCCTTCAAATAGTCAGAATTGTCTTGTGAAATTTAGTTGTGCATATCTCATCAGATTACTTTTGTTCTTTGGGATAAATTTATGCTGCTCAAGAGAAGCCATTACCCATTTTATCCTGAATACGACTACGGTCGTAATACCTCATTCTATCCTGAATACGCCTGTGGTCGTAGTATAGCTGTGCCTTGCATTATGTAAGTGCATAACATGGTTCATATTTCTTTAAAATAAAGTAAAAACATCAGTGATGTCTACTTTGCTGATCATGATGTACATGTAAAACTAGTAGGCTACATGGTTTAAACTGAATTTGGAATGCACATGAATTTTTGACATCGGCAATCAAGGCAAATAGTAGTCATGCATATAAGCAAACCAACCATTTGTAAACATGCATCTATTAAATATACAAGACTCTTTTGAAATGTTTTGTTCTGTATTTGCCAAATATATAATCAACATAAAGATGATTCTTCATTTGGTACCTGATTCTGAATCACTATCAAGTTTCATCTTTCCATGGGTGGTCTTCATGCATTGGATAGTCAAATGTCAGTCACTAATATCTCCCAACCCCCTGTGTAGTGGAGGTGCACAACATGTTCATGCCGAGTCGTGGTTGTGAGTTGCTAGGTATTTACCGTTCCACTGTCGCACTTGAATGTGCGCTAGCATGGAGGGGATTGACTGCTCTACCACGATGGGTTGAGAAATCAAAAATTGTGTGAGCTGTGCTGTAGCTAGGTGTGAATGTTCAACTAAGGCCAAGAATATTATTGTGTTGCCTGTAGCAGGCTTGAAAAAGTTGCATTGGTGGGTAGGATTTTTTTAAAAATAAAAATGTTAATGTATGACTTAGAATATTCTCGATTTGTTCCGACTGTAAAACTGAAGAACTATGAAGTGTTCATATTGGTCAGTACTAAATATTGAAATGACAAAAAAATCTTGAACAGATTAGATTTGAAATTTCAGAAAATAACATTTGCTCAGAAGTACAGTGTCAGAAAATAAAATGGAGATGGATGGATTTTAGAAGGATCAGTCAATGTACAGGAAGCACAGAATTCTTTTTACTTGGCCTGATTGCATTTTTTTCCCACTTGCTGGGTTGATGAATGTGTCAACTCTTGTAAACCTAGATTTAAGTGAACAATTTTAATGTCTGTAACTATGTTTAAAATAGGATGCAACAATCAAAGGTGATCTGAAAGGAAGATAAGCATGTGCATTGTATCACATCATTTTTTCAGGTTTATTGTCCTTTCAAGGCTGGAAAAATGTGTAAACGGTCTACTTGCACTTAATCAAGATTTTCATGAAATCACACGCAAATCTTGATTTTTTCTTCCTATTCTATTTTAAATCGATGATAAGTGACAGAAAATTCCATTTAAATTTTTTCGAACCTCTACAATATCATTGTAAGTTACAATACAGACTTACCCAAAAGTAATTATATTAGCTGTGTGAAGTTAGTATCAGTGAAACACAATATTAAATCTTTCACCATGTTAGAGGCCAGGTAGATTTGTTTCCTGCCTTTCCCTTTCTATGTATGGCAGGTTTTTACCCTGTCTGTTCCAGAGTTTCTTTCAAGAGGCATTATGCACCTTTATCATTTAATTATTCATATAGGCAATATTTAAACAAAACAAAAAATATTAGCCAGAAAAAAGATTTCATAAAATTGCACAATGATTAAAATTTTCCTCTATACACTGTATATTGGAGCAAAATCTTGGGCAAGTCATTCAACATTTTATATGCCTATCAAAACTTTCGACTTTTCTTTAGCTACTTGACAAAACATTTTTGTTGTCCTGATCAAGGGCTCACCAGTGCATTTATGTCAGGATATAGTCACTCATTCTATGTTGTTTGTATCCTTTTTCAAATGTTCTAATATTTGTTGAACCTTTTGTGCAAATTTTAATTGGAAATATTATGGTTTCAGCACACTTTGTAGCATGATATTGGTGATTGCATAGGTGGACCCTTGGCATAGCTAATAAGGCATGTTGCGGAAATGAACTCTTGTATTTAAGTAGAACAATTTCTTGTAGAAAACATCAATTACAATGCCAACATGCACAGGTGCCCAGTACTTTGTGTCCTCATTGAACCCCATTGTTGTCTCCCAGATAAAAGTGTTTCAAATTGAAAATATATGTATGAATTCATTCCTCAGTATAAAGAATGTTGGCATTAAAAAAAAATATAATAGATTTATGTTGTAGAAGAAAGAAGAGTATGCCCATAATTATACTGTCCAAATAAAATAGTGGGTGTGTCTCTGATATAGATAAAATAGTGAGTGTGTCTCAGATATAGAAGAGGACAAAAGTGTAAATTCAAGATGAATTTTATACATAAATAAACCTGCAAGTTTTGGCTTTTCCTTCTCCATACTAGAATTTATTCTAATCCCATTTCAGTGTGGATTATACTTGTTAGAGATGCTTCATCCTTTACAAGATTAATAATTGCTTGCAGGAACTTCTCAGGACAACATTTTTCAATTCGGGAATTCTGAATTGGTCTTGTGGGGTTTAACATCATTTTTCAGCACATGATAATACATGGCAGCCAGTATATTTGGTGGAGGAAGAACCCAGGAAGACCCAGAGAAGAACCACTGATCCACTGGGAAGCTACTAGCAAGCTTTCTCACATACCCACATTGGTAGAGCTGAGACTTGAACTTGTGCAGACAGAGCTGAGATGTGTGAGTGATCTGTAAAGGCGAGTGCCTTGCACTACTCGACCACCCAGGGAATTCTGAACAAGTAAACCACAGAGTTTTATTTTTCAGTATTCACCAGCCTTTTGGAGGAGCATATTATGCTATGATCCAGTCTGTCCATCTGTCTGTCCCTCTGTCAATTAACTTTTCTTTTTCCACATGATAACTTCAGTCCTTCATCATCAACAGTTAACAATCTTTGTGTATGGCTTGCACTTGGGTTAAGAAAGAACCCTATATATTTTGAGGTAAAAAGGTCAAAGGACAAGGTCACTGTGACTGAAAAGAAAAAATGATTTCTGTAATAACATTACTGCTACATCAAATACTTAGACCAAACTTTTTGAGTAGCTTGCACTTGGGGTAAGGAAGAAGCCTGTTGATTTGGGGACCAAAAGGTCAGAGGTCAAAGTCACTGTGATTGAAAGAAGAAAATTGTTTTCCACATAATAAACATTAGTTCTACATCACAGAACTGGGCCAAACTTTGTGACTTGGGGTAAGAAAGAAGCCTATTGATGTAGGAGTCAAAAGATCAAAGGTCATAGTCACTATTTTGCCCCCAAACAAATTTCATTTCTTGACTATGTACCTCCACCAAAATATATGGATAACTTGCACTTTGGGTGAGAAAGAAGCCTATTGATTTTGGGGTCAGAGGGTCAGAGATCAGAATCAAGGTCACTTGCCTGAAAGAAGAAAAATGGTGTATGCACAATAACTTTAATGCTAGACCAAAGTTTGTGGAGGGCTTTCACTTAAAATATGGAAGAGGCCTGTTGATTTCGAGTGAAAAGGCCGAATGTCAAGGTCACTAGCTCAAAGAAGTATGGATTTTGCAGAATAGCTTTTCTTGTAGAGTAAGTTCCGTGACCAAACTTGGTGAATGGTTTGCACTTAGGCTAATAAAGAAACCTATAGATGCTGGGGTCTAGAGGTCAGAGGTGATCTGGCAAGTCTAATAAGAAAATAATGGTTTCTGCATAGTAACTTTAATTTTAAGACTGCATACATGTACCTTGACCAAAGGTCCAGGTCATTGAGACCCATTGGTCAATAATCTCCAGAGTCAACATGCTAGTTCCTATACATAGAGGACTTTTAAATATGGGACAGTTATATAATGTGCCATTCATGGTGCTCTTGTTGTAAGATTAATATAATTGTACTTTTACACCTTGGTTGAACTGTTAGAGGGACATTGTATGCACCTTAGTCGACCTATAGGTTACGCTCAACTGATATTATGTACTTCTGATAGAGTAACAGGTGTAAGCTGAAGTTGTTTGCATTTGCAACAGGCACAATGGAGAGAATGTTGGCACTCTCATGTACTGTGGCTGAAATGTTTTTACATGTTGTAGTTGTGAAGATCGTGCATGATCTAAGCACACAGTAAGATGCATATTAATAATGTAATTTTGCATGTGATTGGATGAGCTTGTTACCACTCTAAAAGTCATATTTGTGATTGATTTTGATCAAACTCTGAATATATGCTTCTTTCATCAGGATCTTGGATTGTTTCAGTAATGAGTGAGATCGGTGCCTATTAAGGAGGTGATCTTTCATTTGATTGACAGGGCTTCTTACCACTCTTGAAGCAATATTTTTAATCTGTTGGGTTTATTGTCATCAAGATCTTCATCCTATGGTCTAGTTGGTCATAACTGAAAATAGTGTTGCTCGGACATCAAATATGGCCGCCACATGGGTCATCTTGAAAATCTTGTTATTGCTACTCCTCCTGAATGGATGGTCAACATGGGGTTTTCACTGAAAGATTTTATATGATGTTTAGTTGGTCCTAAATGAAAATCTTGTCAATCTGACATCCAATATGGCCACCATGGCAGCCATCTTTAGCATCTTGTTATTGCTACTCCTCCTGAAGAGAAAGTCCTATCTACATGGAGTTATCACAAGCAGACTTCTTATGATGTTTCATTGGTGTGAATTGAAAATGATGCTGCTTAGACATCTGATATGGCTGGCACAGCGGTCATCTTGAAAATCTTGTTATTGCTACTTCTGAATGGATGTTCATATAGACACATGGGGTTTTCACTGAAAGACTTCTCATGATGTCTAGTTTGTTCTAAATAAAAATGATGCCAATCTGAAATCCAATTTGGCCACCACAGCAGCCATTATTGCTTCTCTTCCTTGTGGCCACCATGACAGCCATTGTGAAAATTGTGTTATTGATACTTTCCTAAATGGAAAGTCATATCGACTTGGAGTTTTCACCAAAACACTAACTATGGTATCTAGTTGGTCCTGAATGAAAATTGTGTGGATCTTACCTCCAATATGGCTACCACAATGAACATACTGAAAACCTTGTCATGAATTCTCTTCAACGTAGGTTTTTTGCCAAAAGTTTTCTAATGATGTGAAGTTTGTCCCAAATGAAAATGGTGCTGATCTGACATCCCATATGGCTGCCACAGTTACTAATTTGAAAATTGTATAACTCGAGAATATCAGAGATGGTTTCAACACTCAGCAGATAAAAAGAAGAAATTATCTTGAATTTCTGGAAATTCATTTTTGAACAGTAGAGCATCAGTCCCTTTGAGGGACTCTTGTTCTTTGGTGCATGCCTGTCCACCTCTGTGTTGGTTCAAGCAATGACCAGAGTCACTAAGGGAGAAAAAAACTTTAAGATGGCACTTCCTTTCTATTTTAAAACAATATTTACAACATTGTTGGTTTGTAGTAGTTGGCCAAGTTGCAATGCAAAGGCACAGGCGGCCACTAGTGACATTTTTTTTCTTCTTTTGAAGTTGAATTAATGACAAAAATAGGCCTAAATATTTGGCGGTGAAAAACTTGCAGATATATACAATTTGGCATTTAATCTACTTATATATAACTTCTAGAAAGTGTGTTGTCTATCACGTTTGGGACGCCATTTTCAAGGTCAAGGTTGCAGGTCAATATATTTTGTTTTCCACCACCCTTTTGTTTCCAATTTATAACTTCAAAGCCATTTGAAACAAATGAATGAAACATAGTATACTTATGAATATATAATCACTAGAAGTTGTCTCCAATATTACATTGGGGGTCCTATCTTTTAGGTCAAAGTCACACATAAATATTTCAAGCTTTACCACACAAAAAAGCTGATTGAGGTCTTACTTAGTACACTAATGTTACTCAGTTTGACAGCATGTCAGATACTACACTCAGGGTCGTATCTTTCAGGTCAAGATTACTGATCAATTGTATTTTTCACTTTTTTGTGCTATTACTAAGGAGTAAAGAAAGTTGTTTACTTTTTTATTCAGCCCAGTAACTCTCCTGCTCTTATGACAAAGATTTGAGCCAGTGGTAATAATTGTACAGTTTTTCTTGTACCTCACCATTGTAGGGAGGGGACAAATTCACTACATTTTTGTGGTTGAGCTAAGGTTTCTTTCATGTACAAGAGGTTGGAATAATCTTTCAAGTGGGGCAGCTTCTTTGGGCAAAGAAAAATGTATAAAATAAGTGTGGCTGCTTGAAGCTATGAATTTACAATTTGTGAAAAATTTTGGGCTGCCCTGGTTGCCCCATTAACCCTTGATATACACCTTTGTCATTGGGCTAGATCTGCAGGTACATATTGAATCATAGTACACTACATCTTAACCACAATATTTTGGTCACGTGCCAATGTATTATGTTATCTGCAATAAGTATATAATCATCTGAGAGAAGTCTTATTAAATCTTGACACTCCTTTTGTCCTGCCATAATCAGATCCTTCTTTGCTGGTGGCCACAACATATTATATAGGTCATCATAAACAGCTGATTGCTCCTGCTTTATGTTTTCTCAATAGATCTAAATGTAATCTTTGTCAACAATATCAGGTCTGAAATAGATGTTGTCAACTTCAGTCACAATTTTGCATGATCAGAGCATGTGGGAGTCGAATGACACATCAAAACGTGTCAGCACGCGAGTGTACCAATGTTCTTAGCTCCCTATTCTCTTGGCAAGATAGAATTTCAGGAATCTTTCTAAGATAAGCTAACTGTTTTGTTATTTATTTCTTTGTTTTGGCTGATATGTGCTTTGTCTTAAAGATAAACAAATGGTCTGAATCACAATTCTGATGTGTCACTAAATAGCTTCTAGTAAGAAATTTTGTAGATAAAAATACAAGTTTCTTATTTGGGAAGTCATAAATATCGTTTTGTTTTTGACTAACATTTTTGTGAAACAAATAAAGGCAGCAGACACCAAAGAAAGTACAGAAACATAAGAAAGACAAGAAGTTAACAAAATGCTTTTTCCCAGGGTAAGTTTTTTGTATATTGTAGTCTTAATAATAGATGGCTTCATAATGTTTGCCAAAGAATGTTTTATTTTTTAAAAAATAATCAACTTGTTGTGAATATACTACAATGAATTTTATTAAAGGAATCTCTTTGTTAAATCTCTTTATAATCTTGAAAAATGAAGTTCAGGGCCACATTTGACCAAAAACAAGGGAGGACATTAAATTTGTAGACCAAAGATTAGAAATGGAGAGTAAGGGATAGAAAGTGGAAGTACTTGAAGAACGAGACTGTATTTTTTTCTTTTATCTTTTCATTTTTTTTTTGGCACTGTATTAGGACAACAACAAAAAAATATGTGTTTCCTATTGCACTGGTTTTAAAATTAGGGTAGGCAGATACAGTAGTTTTTTTTTTAACATTATATATAAATCAAATAATATTTCAAGCTCTTCAAAGTACTGGGCAAAACCGGCTCAATTAGATGCACAAATAAATTTCAATTTTTTTTTATAACCATGTGGGAAAAAGTGCTAGGGTTGGCAGTGAGAAACAGGGACAGTCAGCCAACCGGAAACACACATATTTTTGTTGTTGGCCTTAATGAAAATATTTCCATTTAGTTTAAAAATCTGAAGATAAAATTCTTATTTTTACAGTAGACTTGGGATAAACTTAATTCCACCCAATGTTTTTACAGTAGACTTGGAATAAACTTAATTCCACCCCATGTTTTAACAGTGCACTGGGGATAAACTTAATTCAACCCAATATTTTTACAGTACACTGGGGATAAACTTAATTCCATTCATTGTTTTTACAGTACACTGGGGATAAACTTGATTCCACCCAATGTTTTTACAATACACTGGGGATAAACTTAATTCCACCCAATTATTTCATTAATATACTACTATTTCCATGTAAGGGGTTTGGAATCATATTTTTTCCATCTATTGATGTTTGCTATTGATTTGTGATCGATTAATACACTCAGATGTATGTAAATTTAAGTAATCAACAAGTGCACAAAGTTGCCTTTTGAATATATTTGCATTAATTTTAATGTGTAGATATTTTGTGTTCATCAGTATGTATTATTAGTTAAGAATGTGTTTATTTATATGAGTTATTTTATTCTGTATCAGAGATCTCATACCTTTTCATTTGATTAAGCATGTATTTACAGGTAGGAGCAGGTTTTTTATCATTGAATAGGTGCAACAAAATCTTGAATATGTCATTTTATGATATTGTGTATTGCCCAACAGGTGTATACTGTACTAAAATGAGGTTGTCTGAGTAGTGTAGACCAAATCTGCCATTAGGCCAATAACAAAAAAATATATACGTGTTTCCTAATGCAGTGGTTTTAAAATTAAGGTAGGCAGGTATTTTTTTTGTATTTTTAAAATTTTTTTTAAAAATTATATATAAATCAAATAATATTTCAAGCACTTCAAAGTACTGGGCAGAACCAGCTCAATTGCATGCACAAATCAATTTCGGCAATGTGATTTAAAAAAAAAAAAAAATTTATATATTTTTTTTTTGACCAAGGGAGGGGGGGGGGGGGGAGGGAGGAGAAGTGTTCGAGTCAGCAATGAGAAACAGGGACAGTCGGCCGACCGGAAACACATTTTTTTGCCTTTATATACAATATACGTTCTACTGATGATGTCTAGTGATCATCAGAGACCCATATCTGCTGGCACTTTATTCCATGTCAGATCTTGGTCTATGCCTTTTGCTATTGGCTGCAATATTTACCACAATTTCTCAATATATACCAGGTATACATTAACTGAAAGGATGCTGTTTTATTGAACCAATTTGAAACAACCTTTCCCCAATTTCCAATGTATATGCTGTACCTTGCTCAACTTGCAATAGTTTCATTTGCAGTATTGTCTTTTACCTTGTATTATGACAGAATTCAGTTTGTTAGACATATGTCTTTGTTGAATATATCGGACAGTTTAGGTTAAACATCCTTTGGATTGTTGTAGCTGATGCCTTGGTTAACACCAGATGTATTACTCGGGGCAGTCATCAATTATGAATTTCATTTAATTCCCAGCAATATATCAGATATAAGAGTTCCTGCTATAAAAAACGTTTTTTTTTCTGTATTTTTGAAGTAGATTGCCATTTAAGGTGAACATTGATTTAAAAATATTATGGCTATACAACATTTAAAACGTTATGCAAATGAAATAGTACCAAATGCATGTTCATTTACACAGTTATGATTTTGTAAATGTCTGCAGGCAGTGAACTAAATTATGCCATTTAAATATTGTAGCCTGAATGCTATTTAAGAATTAAACTTCATATTTTACATGATTCATGAAATCATGGAGCTTGAATATTGATCATACACTTATAATGCATGAATGGCCTTTGAAAATCGATTATCAGAACACACTATGCATGAACGGCCTTTGAAAATCGATTATCAGAACACACTATGCATGAATGGCCTTTGAAAATCGATTATCAGAACACACTATGCATGAATGACCTTTGAAAATTGATTATCAGAACACACTATGCATGAACGGCCTTTGAAAATCGATTATCAGAACACACTATGCATGAACGGCCTTTGAAAATTGATTGCACTCTATGCATGAATGGTCTTTAAGGTTACTGATGCTTAGTGTGCAATCAACTTTCAAGGTTTATGATAATGTGTGTTTCCAGTTTCCTGGCTGTCACTATGTTTACTTGCTGACCCAAAAGTTTTTGCGGCCCCCCCCCCCCCCCCCCTATTAATATTGAAGGAAACAAGAATATCATATGTTGCAACCATTTTCTGTCTTTTTGTCTAATTCTGGTACTGTTTTTATTTCATTTCAATAGTTGTAATAATCAAAGACTCACATTCTATGAAATACTCCAAGTTTGTAAATGTTGACACCGATTCAAAAATGCCACAGCATCACACTCTAGTTAGTCAGAGATTCCTCTGACCTTTCCCACCCAGTGTTAGATATTTGGACAGTTATGTTGGGGGTGTTGTGTTGTCGGAGTGCATCTCTTAGCAAAAACATGGAATTCGCCAAAATCTCATGGTAGCAGTAGTCGCTTTACCTAGAGCCTAGCAAAAGTATGTGACCTTATATCAAACCCTACCATCCTGAAATCGATGAGTAGATAATTTAACTTGTCATTCTTAGCAGTTTAAATATATTAAACATATTTCATCTCTTTAATACATGTAAGCTGATATATAAGCCAAAATTAAAATGTTCACAAAATGGACTTCGTACAAGGACATTGCTCATATTGCTTGGTCATGTGATCCAAATCTTGTGTCCTTTTTCATGATGTCAGAGGTCAAATGATCACATAACAAACAACCTATGTAGGGAATTTGCTGTCACAACTGCATTGCACTTCCAGTACTATTGAGCAGGGTTCTTGTGGATGCCAAAATCCGTATAGAAGTACACATACTTTTCATTTTTGAATACATGAAAATTCCAACAGCTGAGTTCTCAGTCCACAAGTTTGTTTTGTCAGCTAAATTCTCTTTTATTTGATCCTTTTCTTCAAATCAAGTATCAATCATGTAGTGTGTTGGTAACGAACAAAGTTCATGCAATTGTAATGGGATTAGGTGAAGCCGCATAGCTTAGATCTTTACAGACGGGGATTAAGACACGTGTTAATTGATTATTGGTGCCTAATGATCAGTTTCATCAAAAGACTAATTACATGTGGATGTGATTTGACACCTCTCTCTGATAAACATTACTCAGGACAGTTTTAATCCATCAGATTATAAATCCTCATGCGATGCTTGGAACACTTGCATTTTATCGTATACTGTATTTAGAAAAATAGTGCCAAGATTTTGGGACTTATTTTGTTTGTCGGAGGAATACAAACACCAATGTTAATCATCATAAATCATCATAAAATCAGCTGTTTTTCGGTGCCATGTACAGATATACTTGTTTTTGAGGGATTATCGTATGTGTACTTTTCCAATGGCAACTTTACATAATTTCTTTGGTACCAAGCGGAAGGCTGTAGATGAGCATGATTTTCGAGAGACCGGTTGACAGAAATTAGTTGATGCATCTAGTTTTGATAAAGAAAAGAGAATGCAAAAGAGACAGAGGGATTAGTGAAATGAATCATGGAATAGGACATTCCCATGGACCAGAAAATGAGAAAACAATGAAACATTATTAGCTTTATGCATATGGTGTTGCGACTGTAGAAGGAAAAATGCAATGGCAACCCAAGGAACAACAGGTCCAGAACCTTCGAGTGTATTTCCAAGATTTGACACAGACATTCATGAATTGAATGTTCAAATTGAACATCTGTGTCACAAGTGGAATTACAAAATGATAGACAATGAGCATGCATATGTGACAAAGTCTGGACTAGTTCTGGAGCACCTAACGGCAAGAGACAATCCATTTGAACAAGAAGGGTTTATCACACTTTCCCCATGCCATATGCGGGATATTTCCAATACTAAAGGACAACTATGACTCCTCTAAAAGTCATAGAAACCAAGATCATAAATATGATTGGGACCAGTAGTGTACTAATGTACTAATGGGGGGTTTACTAACCTAGGCACCAGAGGTCTTGGGTGCAAAAACAGTTGATTCAAATTTGGGCCTCGTATTCTGGCCCTTTGGGCCATCATTGTCATCCCGGGCGCCATTTACCCTTCATACGCCACTGATTGGGACCATGCTAACTGTCTTAACAATCACGAGAAAACAGGGCATAAGGTGGAAACATGCTGACATACCAGCAAAATTCATTGTCAAGACTGTCTACAAAAATATGGACATGAGGCAAAATACTGCAAAATGTTCCACTCAACTCAACTATGCAGCATTAGGATTATGGCAATGAAGATGGGACCATAAGCTTAAAAACCAAACACAATTTTCCAGAAACTTTCAAAAAAGCTGTTGGATCTACTATGTGTGATTCTCCCTGTGATGATAGAAAACAAACTATAGATACCCCAGTGAGTGATGATGCCCAATGAAGATAATTTAGAGGAATATCATGGTTCATATATTGACAGTGAAAATATTAACTCAGATCTTCCATGCCATTCATCTCAAGACCATCAAAACTTAAAATTGTCTCAAAATCAGTGGCTTCAGCAAAAGGGTCTCAAAATATGCCATTTAAACATCCATTATCTTTTTCCAAAAATAAATGAAATCAAATTACTTCTTTCAGTAAATAATTCAGTAATTGATATTTTTGGATTTAGCGAAACCTTCATACATGAACTTTTTCTTCATGATGAACTTGAAATTATTAACTACAATTTTCGAAGAAAAGACAGACTTTTCCAAAAGGGTCATGGACTTCTTGTTTACATTAGGGGCAGCATTCCTTTCAAATGACGATATGATCTTGATGAAAATGGTATGGAAATAATTTGGCTAGAAATAAGACATAATGTCCAAATACCATTTGTCTTAGGTTGTGTATATAGACCACCGAACGCTGACAATGCTTGGTATACCATATTTCAAAGTTAGCTTGAAACTTTGTATATAGTAAACAAAGAAGTCTGTTTATTAGGTGACTTCAGTTACAATTTGCCATATGACAACAATTGAAGCTGGATTAAAACTAGGAATTCCCTGAATTATCAACAGCTAGTTCATGTAACCACTAAAAGTAACAGAGGTATCTGAAACACTAATTGATAACATCTATACTAACAATGCTGACAATATTATAGAAGTTGCAGTTCCCCAATATGCCATAAGTGATCATTATCCTATATCCTGTACATGAAAATTAAGTCAAAAAAAGTAAACCCTATCATCACAAATATATCAGGTATCGAATAATGAAAAGATTTGATGCACAAATATTCCTTAAAGAACTGAAAGATATCCCTTGGTCAATAATTGAATCTTTTGATGACCCATCAGATGTTCTTGTCATTTAGATAGATGCTTACTGACACCCTGAACAGTCATGCTCCTATTAATTTCAAGAGAGTCAAACAAACAAAATCAACCCAATTGGATTACGGGTGACATATGCTATAAGACAAGGGATATATTTCATAAATTAAAAGATACTAACAGTTATTATTAATTCAGTGATTCAAAAGACAAGGAAAGCTTACTATTTCACTGAAATATCAGATATTATTATGAAAAAGAACCTTAGAAAACTGGAAAACCTTCAATGACTTAAAAGGCAAATCTGTCAATAACCTGCCTTTTAGATGTATTAGTGATGAAAATGGTAGGATTCAGCAAGAAATTGCAAATGCACTCAATGATTACCTTGTGAACATAAAGGAAAAACTTGTTGCTGTCACATCTCATAAAAGATTCTCAAGTGATGAATTAAATGAGCATATTTCCTCAAAACATAGCAAGAAAACTACTTCAAAATACCCTAAAAAAGTCTGTCTAGAAATCATTTTAAATGAATTAGATAAACTTGATGTCAGAACAGCTACAGGCCTAGATGGTATAAGTGCTAAATTCCTAAAACTCGGATCTCGGGCGATTGCACCTTCAGTTATGCATATCTTCAATCTAAGTATTTCTGCAGGTATTTTTCCAAACAGTCTAAAACTGGCAAAAGTAACTTCAATACACAAGAAGTCTACTAGTTTCTGAGATGAATAACTATAGACCTATATCAGTTTTATCATCACTTTCAAAGATATCAGAAAGACATGTTTGTAATGAATTTAGAAACTACCTGGAATCTTTTAATTTACTACATTCATGATAACCTGGCTTTCATGAATGACATTCATGCCAGACTACACAACTAGAATGGTGGATGATTGGTTAACAGCATTTACAGTGTTTCTTGACCCTTCAAAGGTTTTTGACCTTGTTAATAAAAAAATCCTGCTAAAAAAACTCAGCATATAACAAGTTAACTGTGAAAGTTTAACTTGGTTTCAGTCCTATCTTGAAGGTAGACAACAACAAGTTTCTATTTTAAGTAAACTTTCCGATAAGAAACTCATAAAATCAGGTGTTCCACAAGGATCAGTTCTTGGATCATTACTCTTTCTGCTGTACATCAACAATTTACCACATCAAATTGAGCTATCCATCACCAACATGTTCGCAGATGACACAACATGATATAACATTGGATCAACTGACCATGACCATAGCACTAAATTAAATCAAGATGTGGTTAAAGTCAGTAGCGTACTAACGGCAGGGCAGTTGCCCCGGGCGCCCGAGGTCTTGGGGCACCAAAACAGCTGATAAAAATTTGGGCCTCGTATTCTGGCCTTTTGGACCATCATTGTTGCCCTGGGCACCATTTACCCTTAGTACGCCACTGGTTAATGTAACAACTGATGTGAGCACAGTGGTATGAAGATAAATGCAGTTAAGTCAAAAGCCATGATCATAGTTAGTCAAGCCAAAGTAAAAACTGAGAAAGATGACTTCAAAGTAATGCTAAAAGGAATAGATATAGAACAGTCTGAAAATGGAAAACTACTTGGCATCATGATTGACAATATCTTGTGCTGGAAAATGCAAGTTGACAAGGTCATTAAGAAAGTAAACTCACTGCTTTATCTCTTGAACAGAATAAAATCTTATGTCCCTCAAGAACAGAGAAGGATATTCTACAATGCCTACATCATGCCACATCTAGAATAATACTGTTCTCTCTGGGGTAATTGTGATACAAAAAATCAAGAAAGACTACTGACATTTCATCAAAGAGCAGCTAGAGTTATTCTTGATGCTGATTAAGATACACCATTCATAAATCTTTTTAAAACCACTAAGTGGCTTCCATTGCAAAACTCAGTTTCAAAAGGGTTTTACTAGTCTACAAATCCTTACATGGGTCGGCTCCTGATTATCTTAAATGTAATTTTAAATTTGTGGAAAATGTACATACATATGAACTAAGATCCATCTCAAACAACAATTTATATTTACGTAAACCAAATTCAGAGTTTTATAAAAAGTGTTTTGCTTTTTCTGGAGCCAAACTATGGAATTTCATTCCACTCTATATAAGTCAGCTTATCCATCCCTAGGTTTTTAAGGACCTTCTTTGTCAACATTTACAGAAACAATAATTTGTATGATTTTGTGTAATTCAGTACTACATTCCTTTAAAACAATGTTCTTTCATGTACTCACCTGTAATGTTTTACACATCTTTGTATGAATCCTGTATGTACTCATCTTTAAAACCTTGTACATATTTTATAGTAGTAGTACATCAATTATCTGGTTTTTAATAGCATTGTTATCAAAAGACACCACAACTTTTAAAAATTGTACAACATATAGATGTAGTTATAAAAGGCCTCAGGGAAGATTGATCAGTTGACCAAATGAGCTTCTTCTTTAAATAAAGTCATTATTATTATTCTGGAGACCTGCAATCAATGTATCCCCATACCTCGTGCTGGAGTAATGATTCCCCTTTAAAATTTAGAGGCTGCATTTTTTCTTCCCTGTATGCCTCTTTGAAAATAAGGCATCAGTGTTTTTCTGAAGATTTTATCTTCTCTTCTTTACACTTTCTATCCATGTTCATTGACCATGTGTTTTTGATTGGCGCCCAAGCCAATCAAAATCAGGAGACATTTCAGCCAGCCAATGAAATTTATTGTCTTGTGCTTCTTTGGCAATTAGCGTACTCTGTTCAGTAAACCAGCTTGGGGTGCTCTTGATTCAGTCTAAAATCAACTGTAATGATCATTTATCTTTATTTTCTGGGGTATTTTTTATGCACCTTTTGGGCACCATGGAGACAACTTTCTTGTGCCAAAGATGAAAAACTAAGGGTCAATGACACAGTGTGGGCACCATGGAGACAACTTTCTTGTGCCAAAGATGAAAAAGTAAGGGTCAATGACACAGTGGCACAGTCTAAAGTGAGCACTGCATATTTTTCTGCATTTCATAATCTGACTCGTGTCAGTGATCAACATAAATTTTAATATATTGCTCTGTCATCATTACATGTAATAGGTTTATTCTGGATTGTAGCATTTTTTTTTAATTCACTCTTTCTCTTTGTATAAAATAATGCTGTATTCTGCTATTTGAGGAATAATTATTATTTGAAGCATAATTTTTGGTACATTTATTGTCTAATCTTCATGTGACCACTAGCCAAGTCATGAAACAAAAGTAATGGCTGATGTTATATTCTTGGTGGCCCCTTTTAAAAATCTTGGTGGGCTAGTGGCTCCATCAGGCTGAATCCTTGATTGAACCTTGTATCATGGGCATGTTATAGATCACTCTAGTATTAACAAGTCATAGATCAGACAATCCGCACTGAAAGGTCTGTCAGTCCTAATAAATCTGACATGGCAGAGGTTTTTTTTCTTTAAAAATAAGTACATTGTGAAGGAATTTGCATTCATGTACATTCTTAACCCTGAGTACCTGTGGCCATGTTTTGATGGAAAGTACTGCCATCAATTTATATTTTTTTTGTACATGCATGGCTATCAATTTACTGCATGTCTTATAGATGTAATAATATACTGTAGGTAATTTGGGAAGGCATGTGTCAAACAGGCAAATATCATATATACTAACAGTGGGAAAATAGCAGCAGTTTCATTTTATTCACTTTAATTCATATAATTATATTGCTGCAAATCCATATACACAACAATTTGGTACATGGAAAAGTGAAACCTTCTCTAATTGTCTACTCCTGGATTAGTTCTGTTTTTGGATTAGAATTATTATTTTTCTAATCAGGTTAAAAGGGGGTACAAGAGTGATGAACTGACCGTTTTTGTAGGAAAAGAATACTGTGAATACACTATTTTTTGTAGGGTACTCATTTTTGTTGATTACGGTTGCTGCAAACCACTGATTTAACGACTTAATGAACAATGATCCTAACGTGAAAGCACCAGGACTCCTTTCCCTGCCATGACTACTTTCCCAGCCACACTTCCTTTCCCTGCCATGTATATAAATACTATAGAAAGTGACATTTTTTCCTCGAAACCATGAAAATTGATACTTCTAAAAGGAGTATAATTTACCATATGTACTTGCTTGTAAGTCAAGTCTGAGTACAAACTGCACAGGCCCAAATCAGCTGTCACATAATGTGGCATCAGATCTGGGTCTATGCAATTTGATAGGAGTAATCAGTAGAACATTATGCATGCTACTTCAATCTATTATACATATTGCTACATGTTGCCAATATGTTTGAGCATAAAAAAAAAAAATGAAAATTTGCTTGTTCCACTCTTTAAAATATGTCCATTATTCACTCGATACAAGCAAATATCCTCTGTGTAACTTACTGCAGATTTTTGCAGAAATCTGGCAATACTGATAAATTTGCATACATTTAAGGGGAGTCTGCACAAAACCATCTTTGATAAATGACAGGGATCGATGATAATTTATACACATAGAATTGTCCTGCTGATAGGAAAATACAAGTACAGTATATCCTTCAGGTTTCTAGGTGTCATCTTTATGGACTATTTATTGCAATTGTGATGCAGTTCAAAGATTGTCTTGAATGACCCCTTGGCCGAGGGTGACATCTGTCAGTCAACTGTTGCATTGCATAATACAAATTCAAATGGACTGGTTACCATTTCTAACCAGCTAAGTGTGTTACATAATTGGGTGACCAAAAAAGAGCTTGCAGAGATAGGTACGGGTAATAGAGAGAATTTACTATATAATATATGCTAATCCAAGTCATAATAACTTCAACATTTTTCAGCCTTTGGGTGTTGTTCAATCTGGAAACATTTTAAAATTGATAAACACTGGTTTCAAAGAAATATGCAAATGAGTAGGTGGAACATTTTCTGTTTTTCTGATGGTTTCATGGTAGCTCAGTTGGTAGAGCATCAGATGTGATATTCAAGGGCTACAGATTTTACACCCATGACAGCTGCTTTGATGTGTCCTTGGGAAAGGCACTTAGCTCACATTTTCCTCTGCATGATATAGGTACAGTAAAGTGATGAAACTGCCGATAAAAACCAACCAACCAATCATGTCATTGGGCCATAGCATGTGCCTTGTTTTCCTGCATAAGAGATGCACATAACATTGGACAGTGTAGACCCATATCTGTCAGTGCTTTATGTGCCAGTAGTTTAGAGTTGTTGCTGTTTTTTTATTTTTTATTTTAATCAAACACATAAACCTTGATTTGCCAGAGCAGTATGTGACATTGGATCTGGACATGTACATATGGCAACTACCCAGGCCTCATATTCTCTAAATGTTTTTATGCAAGAAATTAAAACCCAGCTTAAAGGAATAAAATCAGATAGATACTAAAGTCTTCTCATTATCTTTTGAAGTTGTGGGCTCAAAATTAAAGTACAAAGCAAATTCAATGCAACAATATTAAAAAAGGATACAGTGTTGTAAAAGTAGCTGGCTCAGCCAGAAATTTAGATGGTAATTTAGCTGGTTGCCAGTTGATAATGAAAAGGCCAATACATGTACTTTGAGTACTGTAGATACTGTATATACTCACATATAAGTCGATATCAACTGCAAACTGCAGAGACCCAGATCTGCTGTCGCATAATGCGCAGTTTGTTAGGACTAAACAATAGAACAAACAGCATAGACCCTGATCTGCCCGGTGCATTATGCGATGGCAGATCAGGGTCTATGTTGTTTGCATTTGGACCCGGCTTATATGCAAGTATACACGGTACTTGCTTGTTAGTCGAGTCCGGCTGCAAATTGCACAGACCCAGATCTACTATTACATAATGTGCTGGCAGATCTGAGTCTATGCAGTTTATGAGTAATAAATAGACAATGGCATATCAGGGTCTGTGTTGTTTGTAGTTGGACTCGACTTGTAAGCAAGTATAGACAATACCATCACATCAATGAAATTCGGCTTTCAAGTGAAAGAACCAAAGTTAGTAGAAAGCTGAAAGTTCTGTAATTCTGATTGTATTCAAATAAAAATTGCAGAATGATGGAGTTTTGGGACTTTGACATAGTTATGGGACTTATAGCTTGAGATTGAGTTTGTTGCTTAATAAGTTTTGAGAATACAGGGCCAGGAAAACAGGAGTCATTTTCCTGCAGAAACAAAATGTAGACTTAGAGGATTTTTTAATTATCTACATGTACATGTATGCTGATTTAAACAATCTTTTTCCTATTAGTTGTAGATTCAGAAATATCATGAGGTCCATTTCTCGGGTTCAAATTTGACTCTTTATTCTGCATAGAGGCCATTTCTTTCTTTCAAATTTTGTTTATTTGTACCTCGTCCACTGCCAGAATTTTAATTTTTGTTTTTTATATGTGTTGAATTGAGATTTTCATTTAATAAAACCATGATGTAAAATAACATTTTGTTTGACCAGCTAAATGTTTAAGTTGTCTTCTGCTACTGGACAAGACATTTTACTAGCTCTGTATTCTTCATTCTGTATTTTCCATTTTGGGTATGATACATGCTGTCTGGATTTTAGCAGTATACATTAGCTGCAACCTGAAGCAGGTAGTGGTGAAATCATCAGTATGAAGAAATTGGATAAAAATCAATGACTGATTTATCTTTTATTCAACAGCTCATACCTTTGTGTGAAAATAAATCTTAAAGTATATGGCATGACTGATCTTCTGCCCCAAGAAAAGATTAGTATCTGATATTGTGATCATAAATTACATGTGGTATTTTCAACAGTCAGTAGCAAGTGTTTTATTGTATAATAGCCACTTCCTCTGATTTAGTACCTGACATTATCTCTCCCCAATGTTTTGACTTACCCTTCCCAATAATCACATACATTCCACATTTGTACATATATACGACTCATTGTCTGTTTTTTAAAAAAATAACTTTTTTTGCTTAATATCACAAGAGCATTGGAACATGTTACTCTTTTAAATTGACAGTGTACAACACCTTAATTCAGGGCTGAAAAATTCTAAAATGATCTTTTTTGTCCTGAATGGCAGTATTGATGATACTTTATGAAAATCTTTAATTTTTGCTTGTTATTCTACATAAAATTCCAGGCAAGTCAATTTGGTTTCCGCATTGGATATAGGTGTGGTTTCGTTTTGTGGGGTTTAATGCCATTTTTCAGCACATGATAGGCTGGCTATACATGGCAGCCAGTATATTTTGGTAGAGGAAGAACCTGAGAAGACCCCAGGAAGAACCACTGACCCATGGGAAGCTACTGGCAAACTTCCTCATGTGCCCTTATTGGTAGAGCCAGGACTTGAATTTGCGCAGACAGAAGTGAGATGTGTGAGTGATCTGTAAAGGCGAGCACCTTAGACCACTTGGCCACCCAGGGTCCCCTTGGATCAAGGACTTTTTTGATGCAATATTTAATGATGAGAATGCCATATGATACAAAACTATTTACTTTTTTTTTTAAGAAGAAAGAAAAAGTTCTGAAAAGAATGGAAAAAATTAATTTTAAAGAGAACTCTGTGGATGTGAGAAATGAAGTATTCCAAGTGCTCAATACTAAATACCAAAATACTAAATACCAAAATGACAATATTTCCGGAACAGACTAGTTGTGGAATACATCAGAAAAAACTGGGATTGGTGGGAATTTCAAAAGTTCAGTTGGTTTACAGGAAATACATTATTTTTACTTGGCATAATGAAAGACTTTATTAAGAGTTTTTTTTATTTATTTCAAAATTCTCTGTTCCAAATAATGTAAATGTGTTAGGAATTTTAACTGAAGGACCTTGGATGCCAATTACATGGAAAGCCCATTAAATAACACTATGTGAACTTCCATTTTTATGTTCCCATAAATGGAACCTACATTCTTACTATGTATAGCCAATGTTCGCACAGGTCAGGAAAATATCGGAATTTTCAGTTTTCAGTAAAGTCAGAGAATTTTAGGATATGTCAGGGAAAATGGAAATTTCAGTCAAAAAGTCAGGGAAAAGTTGGAATTTTTAACCGTCAGACGGGGAAATTGTAGTATGGAAAAGCATGCGATGAAATGTGTAATGTCCATGGCTAGGGACATTTTCAGATTTCAAATTTGACATGACATGAACACATTTTAATCCATTTTAAATCTGGTTTTCAACTAATCTGACTGTCAAGTGAACTTATTGTATGGCCCTGCATCTGACATCCGTTGTGAATCCGTAAAGAACAACTGTTTTAAACTTCTGAAAAATGACTTCACCAATTTCAAACCAAGCTTGACAGGCAGCGTCCTGGCATAGAGGGCTTTCAATTTTCACCAATGATGCTGGTCCACCATCAAACATGGCCACCATTACTAAAAATAGAAAAACTTTAAAACAGTTTCTTCTCCAATACCTTTTAACAGATTTTGATCAAATTAGACAGAAAGCATCCAGGCATGAATGTCTTTAAAATTTATAGAAATGATACCAATCCGCCATCAAATGTGTCAACCGTTACTAAAAATAGACAAACCTTAAAATTACTTTCTCTCCAGAAACGTTACATAGAATTTGTCCAAGCATGACAGAAAGCATCCTGGCATGAAGACCTTTCAGATTTGTACAAATGCAGTGTTGCACCAGGGTTCCCAAGGGCAAGGGACACTGTGTCCCCTTTCTTCCAAATTTGGGGGACACATAACATTTTAAAGGACAAATGAAAATAGTAGACATATTTAATGCACTAGAGGTACATGTACATGTACTATAGAAATGAGAAATAGAAATGAGAAATTCCTATTTGCTTTGACAGTTTTGCCACCTTAACTATGTTGTCTGCATTGCAGTATCATTTTTTCCTTGTATAATTACATTATTGTAATAAATGTTTTATCAGGTGCTCAAGTAACTCATGAAAACATTAACATGTTTGTGTTCTGGTTCACCTGACATGTGCTGCACCATGGAATTTTCTATTCTGGATCTTGCTCTCATTTAACTTTAGTGTTCACTCATTATATACCAGCATTTATTATAATAATTCCCATTTTTTTTTTCTGAATTATTTAACTTTTCAAATTAACAATATATTGATTAAATGATGAATTGTGTTATTTGGATAAATTTAGTCCCATTTGTCATTCATTCAGCCTGTAAGTTAAATCTTAGATGTGCCTTCAACCTCAACAATATGTTACTATCAGCAGCCAACACAGACTTTATGTTGCAGCTTGGCAGACTACTATAAACCTTGGATGTTTTGATTGCCAAAATCTTGTTTAAAAATGGAGCTTACAGTTTTAATTGCCATGTTAATGGACATGTGTTGAAAATGTGACCGGAGAAAATTTCTAATGTTGCTAGTGCTTCACCACATTGCGGTCTTCCTTCAACAAATATTATCTCGGTGTTTCATGTATCCTCTCTGTATACTATTTAACATGCCGGTAACCCCTGCTCCCTTCAGAATTGGTTCATTAAGGGACTTCTTAGGTTATCATTAGGTTTCACCCCTCTTATTTTCAAAATACAATTAGATACGGGTATGTCTTGTGTGTTAAGTTGTAACACAACATAGGCCCTACCGCGCAATTAATAGGAATTTGTAATTCCCTTAATTAAATAATTGATTAAACATCAATTCGGTGTTTTTTCTATTTTACCATTGTATTTTAAATATGGTGCATGACATGTCACATTATTATTGTGTGAGTCTGCATTGCTTCTAGAGAACAATAAAAGTTAACAACTGAATGTCTTCCTTATTAAGAAAAGGACAATTTGTCACGAGTAAATCATTGTTTACCCTGTGCAAGTAAAGTACACTGGGGTGTATATAGCGCACAGTACATACAAACAGGCGAATTTCACATGTGAAAATAATACATATTGTTATTATTATTGCTCTCTTCAGATAACATTTATTTCAGAGAACAATGTCGGGACAGTCTATGGGAAAGTGTGGCCTTTGGAACATTCACCCAGACTGCCTCACATGTTCAAAGTGCACATGTAAGAATCGTTGTACTTTTTGCACAAAATGGACTAATGAAGTCTGGAATCTAGCTGATTGCAGATGTACGTATAGAAGGCAGACGAAACATCAATCCCCCACATTGTCTGAATTTTCAGGTTTCTTTTACAGAGCCCCATCATGTCCATGGTAAGAAGATTAGTTCTTCAGCTCGGAAGAACACTTCCGGGTCTCAGGAGCCTATGGGACCAGTCTCTTCGGAGACAGGTAGGGTCCCTCCTGTACGAGCATTAGATCGCCTCCCCCCAGAAAGGGAGAAGTCGAACACCCTTCGTGTTCACAGTAGTGTGATGCCGCCTTCCACGAGGAAGGAAGTGCACTGTTCATTTCAGTGTAGTGTGTTGCTGCCTTCTGCGAGGAAGGAAGTGTATCTCAGGGTAGTGTGTCACATCTTCCCGAGACGGAGGAGCTGCACCACACCCAACACTTCCGGGATAGCGTGTCATGCCCTCCCGAAAAGGGAGGAGCAGCACCACACCTTGGTGAGTGATGAAGATGAACTAGGCTCTGACATATCTATCTTGCCTGACTGACCTGGTCACTGTTCAATGTCTGGTGACCAGTCATTGAGTGGTTACCTTCTATCCTAGTTGACTCCCATCATGCCCATGAACTCCTCTCAGTTGGATGAGGAGATCTGGTCCTTTGATAAGGTGGTAAATGAAGTTTAAAGCCTCCTACCCGAGGACTGATGCCTGAAACTATCTGGCGCACAGCTGAACTCAGCCACAATCATATCTCCTGCTTCTTCTTCATTCCTCTACGATTGAGGAAATATCAAAGAGGTTTTGCAGCTAATAAAACCTCCCTAGTTGGACTAAGGTACGTCCCAATTGGGGTATTTCGACTGGAGCCTTAGTACAGCATCCCATTAAAACAATTAAAGCTATTGAACAGAAAGTATAGCTTTTGGTCACCATAGCTTCCCATGCTGACCTCTTTTCAGCTACTTTGGTTAGTATGCTGAAGGAGGCCGCTCTGAACCTAGCTGCATTACAGCAAAGCTGTGGCCAAGACATCATGGCATTCACTTTCTTTTGCAATAGCTTTATTGGTGGAACTTCTGCACATCTGCTGTAAGGTTGCACTGGACACCCTCGAAAGTCTTACTTAGCCATAGTAAAGACCTTCTAGGGCTGCTCTGTTGGAAGCCGAGTCCTTCTTTTGAGGACTCATCCCCACCGTGGCTTCAAAAGATTTGAAGGATCATCAACATAGATCCTTCGCACCCACTCCTGGCCTGGAAGCATACTAATGGGAATCACCCCAGGGTCCATCCGCTAAATTTTTCAAACAGATGCAGCCTCAGTCCAATGCTTTACCTCAATCAGACCTCCTCCTTGTCAGTTCGATTCACAGTGTGGAAATTGCCCAAGAGCCTCTAGGAGGAAGATCTCTAACCTGCCTTCCTTTCCCAAAGAAGGAGGGGGAAGACAGTCCTAGGGACTTGCACCCTCTTGTCTCATGCATCCCTCTCCCGAACGTCTCCATAGGTGCTTGTCTAAGCCTCTTTTGAGAGGCTTGGTCAAACATCACAGGTGGGTCCTTTCTATTGCGAACGAGGGTTACCAACTTCAATTTTGGGAACAACCCCCGCTATCAAGGACCCCCATGTTCTTTCACCAGTCCAATCTGATGAAATTAAGGGAAGAGGTGCACAACCTTTGCAGAAACAGGCAGTTGAGAGGGTGGGTTCTCAACGATCAGTCTCCCACCTTTTTCTCCCGAATATTCTTGATCACCAAGAAGAGCCGAAATTCTTATATCATAATTTTTGATCTCACTCCTTTAAACAGGTTTCTTCAGGAGGAACATTTCCAGATGGAGACCGCTTCCTCAATCCAGAATGCAATGTGTCTGTCAGATTGGGCAGTCTCCATTGACCTTCAGAATGCCTATTTGCACATCCTGATATTTCCTCCACTTTGAAAGTACCTTCAGTTTTGCTTGGACCAGGATGTTTTTCAGTTCTGGGTTCTGCCATTTGGAATCACTTCCGCACCCAGAGTACTCACCTGAGTTATGGGAGTAGTGGCGTCTAACCTCCAATTGCTGGGAACCCTGATTCCCCAGTACTTCAAAGACTGGCTGATCCACAATGTACAGTTTCAGTCCCTCCATCAGAATCTGTTCTGTTGTTGGTCCACAGTAACTCGGTTGGGTCTCTTACCCAACCTTGAAAAGTCAGGACTTCGTTTATGTGTGAATGAACTTCCTCACAAACCAAAACTTAGTCTGGGTCCCATGAGATCGCATAGATCGAATCCTGGCACTTCTAGAGGCAATACAAGCAAAAACATCATTGTCTGCTTGCCTTTTACCTATTCCTGTTGGGAACCTTGAACCAATGCCGATCTGGTTCCCTTATGATGTCTCTATTTGCACCCTGTACAGTTTCTCCTTCTCGCAAGGTGGAAACCACACACAGATTCTCTGTCAGCTCTGATTCCGCTAGGACCAGATTTTCATCACCATTTGCACTGGTGGATGAATTGGGACAGACTTCTGACTGGGGGCCCCATGCATGCATCCGACCCCCACTCCTATCTGTTTGTCAATGCATCAGATCCTGGTTGGGGTGCTCATTAGAACAGGAGGGCATAATTCTTCAGGGTCATTTCATTGGATGAATCGTCTCTCCATATCAACAATCTAGAAATGAAAGCTGTATTTCTAGCTTTGCAAGTGTGCATCGACAGAGTAAGGGACTGATGTGTCTTGGTCTCCAGAGATAACACATCCATCATAGCATATCTCCAACGTCAAGGAGGCTTACATGCCCCTTCACTTTGTGTGGAGGTTTGTAACCTCCTTTGCTGGGTGCCTCAGAAGGAATTACCATCCGAGCCAGTCACATTCCTCATAAAAATGCCACATTCCGGGGAAGAAGAACATATTAGCAGACAGTCTTTTTAGGTCAGGTAAAATAATCCTCATGGAATGGTCTCTTCATTGCTCTGTAACAGAGTCCCTTTTCTCACTATGGGGAAAGCCTCTGGTGGATTCGTTTGCAATCAGGCTTAACAGACTTCATTTTACTGTCTCTAGTCCTGGACAAGAGAGCGTGGGCATTGGATGCATTCAGCTTCCAGTAGGATCATTGGTTCGCATATGCCATCCCACCATTCTGTTACCCCAAGTTCTGCAAAAGTCAAAACTTCCATTACTCATATCATTCTTATAGCCCCACTGTGGCACCACGATCGTGATTCAATGATCTTCTAGACATGTTGATAGATCAACCCAGGTCTTTACCTCACAGGACAGATGTTTTGCAACACAAGGGGTCCCTCCTACACAACAGCCCACATATTCTCCACCTTCACGCTTGACTCATCTCAAGTGATCTATCTGCTAAAACAAGTTTTCAGGCTGGATTGCCAGTTGCATCATTTAGGTCAGGATAGCTTCCACTCTGAAGGTATATGATGCCAGGTGGAGACTCTTGTGTGATTGGAGCAGTAGGAAAGATGTTGATCCTAGCTGTCCCTCTGTACCTTCCGTTGCTGACTTCCTTTTGTTTCATTTTGAGAATAAAAGATGTTCAGTATCAACTATCAAGGGCTATATAGCTGCCATTTCCAACACACTTAAATTTTCTCAGGGCATGGAAGTCGGTTCAGGTTCGCACCTTGCCGATGTCATTAAGTATTTTGAACTGCCAAGACCTTTTTCCTGCTCTCTTATGACCAGATAGAATCTATCTTGTGTTGTATGGTCTTTAACCAAAACCCCCTATGAACCATTGAGTGAGGTTCCCCTTCAAGACCTCAGACTCAAGATGGTTTTTATTTGCTTTGCATCTGCGAGAAGGCACAGCGAGATTCATGCATTGTCTGTTGACACTGGCTGTCTCCGGTTTAATGGGAATTATGAATCTCTTTCTCTCCTTTGGCAGCTAAAATTTTTATCCAAAAATCAGTTACCTTTCGGTAGCTGCACTACTTATGGAGATTCCCAGTCTCAGTTGAATCTGTGCTGGGGATGATCAAGATAGGCTTTTATGCCCAGTTAGGGCATTATGTTTCTAACTTGATGCCTTGAAAGGGAAAAGGAAGGGTAGGAAGCATCTTTCCCTCCCTCTTAAGGGCTCCGTTGATATTTCCACTTCCACTATCTGATGATAGATTGTCACCACAATCAAAAGAGCTTTTTTTGTTATGGATAGAGACCTTTCCTTTATGAAACTGAAAGCTCAAGAGGTTCAAGCCATTGCTGCCTCATGGGCCTATCTGAATCATTCTTCCTTGAGGACGTCATGAAGGCAGCATTTTGGCAATCCCATACTACCTTCTTCTCCTTCTACCTCAGCTCATTAGCACAAATTTTTTTTCTTTCTGGGACCCATAGATGTGGCACAGCATGTGGCCCAAAGAGATACCAACATTCTCTAAAGTGAATCTCTCGCTCAGTGGTGAGTACTTTATATTTTTCTCTGTTTTTGATCTGTTTAACGCATCACCCTACCCACCTAACTGACCAATTCAGCTATATAATATAATTAAGCGCAGTAGTGATGAGTAAGATATTGCTGTTATTAAAATGTAGATGTCTTTGCTGATTGCCCTCCTCCCACCCTGCTCTGATGTCCTGGTGCAATCATTGTCTATGAAAAAGATGACTTCTGTGCATGGGCATGCGAGGTGCACGAGTGGACCATGTCTTATTGACAATTCTCCACTCTGTGTGAGGATGTATTCATGTCCAGTGGACGAGTTTTTTTGACACAAAAAAGTAAAAGCTACGCAATAGCGATGTGTAAGTATTGCTTAATTAAAATTTGTTTTACCCACCTGAAAAAACTACATTTTAAAATCAGCAGGGGGGTACAAGTTGCCAAGGGGGTAGGCAGAAGCTATAGTTGTCTAGATGTAGCTTTTGCTATTCCCAATTCTTCAGTTTCAATTTTTGTTATGGTTTTGTCTTTTTTTCTGTTCATTGCTTGAAGATTTAGAAAAGGGGTGGGATAAAATGGGATTGGTAAAGGCTTGCTATAAATAGATGATTCAATATTTTGGGCAGCTATGATATTTTAAACGAGAATCTTGAGATAAGAAATATGAATTGATGTCACATTGAAGTCACACAAGGTGGACTTATTGATACTAAAAGATCTCCAGAGAAGCGGATCATAGCTGATAATTTGTCAAGTTCCTTTTTATATACTTGTTTGTAAGTTGAGGCTGGCTGCAAACAACATAGACCCTGATCTGCCAATGCATAATGCGCTAACAGATCAGAGTGTATATTGCTTGCTATTCTGATTATGCCTTATAAACTGCATTGACCCCGATCTGCCAAGAGATCTGTGCCTGTGCAGTTTGCGTTTGACTGAACTTATAAGTGAGTGTATATGGTAGTTATACAAGTCCAGATTGTTTTCATTAGTAATGAGTTTTAATCTGAATAATAAATGTTCAGGATCATTACAATTTCCAAGAGACCATGACTATTACTTTAGGATTTGTTTTAATACTTTATATACTTGCTTATAAGTCCAACTACAAACTGCATAAACCCAGATCTGCCAGTGCATTATGCACCAGGAGATCTGGGTCTATCCTGATTGTTAGGATCAGTCAAACAAACAACATAGACCCTGATCTGCTTGCACATTATGTGATGGCAGTTCAGAGTTTATGTTATTTGTAGTTGAACTTGTAAATGATTATATATGGTATTTACTGAGGTAAATATTTGTCAATGCTTCATTTAAATTTGGCTCGCTATGAAGGTTGCTGGTGTATATTTTTCATATAATTGGAAAGATCAATAGCTGCTGATTTAGATGTACAAAAAGACCACAGCTTTTGTAGTAATTTTAAATTTGCATTCTAGTGAAAATAGATGGTAGCTTTTTTTTCAAACTGGCCTATGAGAGAAATTCTCAAAATGATGAATTCATTAAGACCGAGAGATGCAATTTTGCATCATGAGGTGGTCCCCATCTTCCATAGCCTGTGATGTCATCACAGTTCAGGATAGACCCAGACATGTGGTATCAGAGAAAAAAAGAAGGATGTAACTTTACACTGATGTCAAGTAATGTAGACATTCTATGGATATAAAAAAATACATTGCAGAAAAAATGAAATTCTGCGACAGGAGTTTTTTTTAGTAATAAAAACAGCCTTTGCAGGACTGGAGATTTTAGACTTCCTCTCGTTAAAGCAGACCTGACCAAACTTCACATGGACAGACTAACCTTTGGAAAAAATTGGGTAACTTGGGGATTTGGGATAAAAGGGGACAAGCAGGCAAAAATCATGGGTCCAATATGAAGACAAAAAAAGTCAAATTTTCACCCATCTGCTCATGTGCAGGCCTGTTAAACCAATCCAAAACAACCTCTGTTACATCTAAGCAGCTGTCAGTAGGAAAATACCTCCGAGTCAGATGTGCTTGGATTCAACGTGTGAAATTGCAGCCAGCCTGCAGGTCTGATGCCAGCTACTTTCATTGCGAAACTGGCGCAAAAAAATGAGTAGTCTTGACAGTTTGAATTTTAGGTATGGAGAGAAAATTTAATCTATACAGTGTATATTTTATCATATTCAAAGAAATAAAAAAAGACGTGAAAAATAAATAACAGCGAATTGTTGCTGATGACAACTCGCTAATCTGGAGCAGAGCATTCAGATCTGGGTGAGATGAGAAGGGAAATATCTTGCATATAATCTGTGTACAGTAGATGCTTGCAACTCCAGTTTGAAAAGTCTTCTGCATCTGTGTGATGGCTGGCTGATGACACATGCTACTTCCTATTGCCAACGTCAAGTTGTGGATTTTTATTTGGATGCTTCAAAGTTTGATAGATTTAATCCTGTCTCTACCAGACTTGTAGTACCATGCTTGAGAGAATGAAGCAAATGAAAACAGAATACAGAAATAGGGTGGATGCTAAGACCAAGAAAATGATGTTAACTGTTCAGCTGTCTTTTGATGATGCGGGTTTGATCCAGTTCTAGAAATTCACTGCAGACCAAATTTTATGGACACCTGTACTTCTGATACCATAGCATCATCTTTGGTGGCTGGGTCTAGTCCTAATGCTGTCATAGATGAGAAGTCAGTGGAAGAAGATACTTAGTTCTATTCTGTGATTCAGATTCTGATGCCTCTGGATGTCGTATGTATGGATCTCAATCAGATGGACAGTTAGCAGCATTGTTCTGGTCAGTAAACAGTGGCCGTGTCATGTTGAATTTAATAACATTTGATAAAGTTTATATAATATATAAATATCTTAATTTGTGTTTTTCTTTATTATTCCATTTTTCTTTATATAGATAACCTTTTTAAGGGCACATGCTCATGTTTACCTGCATTTACCAATGGGTCATTGACTTCATTTTGTCTTCTTGCATTGTGAAATGTAGCACCAGTTGGCTATAGACAGGACCAGTAGTATTTTGAGGTTACTGGTCCTGTGGGTTTGCTGGAGTTTTTGGCAAGTTTCATACACTGTTTGGATTCCATTGGAAATAAAAAGAAAACTTTCTCTTCTACCTCAATCTTAGGTGAAAATGAGATAAAGCTCCCAGCCTTAATGGGTTAAGCATATAAATGTCAGGCATTAAATAAGTGAAATATAAAACACATTTTCTGATCGTAGACATTGTTAGTATGAAATATTTGAATATTTCAATAATAAGACAAACTTCTATCGGAAATATTTACCTAGAAAAATTAAAAATGTTGTTTTATGGATCAGTTGAAAAATTAAAGCACATGAAAAATTACACAAAATATATATACATGTACTTTTTTAATTATATAAGTCAAACTCTCTGTTAAAGGACTATTTTCATTTTTATCTCTCTCCCCCCACCCCACATTGGGATGTTAAACTGAGGATATAGCTATTGGTTTATTGTTGTGTTTATCTGTCTGTAAACATTTAGGTTTCTTGAGTATAACTCTAAATTGCACAAGGTATTTCAATCCAACTTGGTACATGTCCAGAAAGTTGCCTTTTGATACATAGATTTTTTCACATTCAGTATTTTTTTTGTTACTTTGGACACCCCAAGTCTAGCATAAGTAGTACGTAAATTGAGAGTACAGGATCTTAAGGTATATTCATGGTCATATCATAATGGGGTTTTCACAAAAAGACTTCTTATGCTGTCCACTTGGTCCTAAATGAAAATGGTGCAGATCTGGCATTCTATATGGAAATCTTGTTATTGCTACTCCTCTTGAATGGATGGTCATGTCAGCATGGGATAACTTTTGCATCTCAGGGAATGTGTTGTTTGCTCTATGATCAAGATCGAACATTAGTTTACTAAAATAGAAGAATAAATAATTTTCACAAATTTAGACATTTTATATCCTGTATTCCAAAAATGTAGTTTATTTATTTATTTATTTTTTTTTTTTTGGGGGGGGGGGGTAAAACTAATTTTAATTATGCAATACCTACCGAACCCTATTGTGTAGCTTTTACTTTTTTGTATTGAAAAACTCGTCTGTTCTATGTCAATACATCCTCTTACACAGTCCATTCGTTCACCTCGCATGCCCATGCACAGAACAGTCATCTTTTTCATAGACGACGATTACGCCAGGACATCAGAGTGGGGTGGGAGGAGGGCATTTGGCAATAGTGACGAGTAAGTATTGCATAATTAAAATTAGTTTTATCCCCCCAAAAAGTTACATATTGATAGCAGCAGTATCTTACCCATTGCTATTTTGCGTAACTGAATTTGTCAGTTAGGTGGGTAGCTGATGTGTTAAACTGATAAAAAACAGAGAAAAAATGGAATATACTCACCATTAGATCCACTTATAATATTGATGTTTCTCTAGGTGACATGTCGTGCCACAACTATGGGTCCCAGAGAGAAAATGCCTGCACTTTGTTGTGCAAATGAGCAGAGGTAGAAAGTCAAGAAGGTAGTATGGGATCACCAAAATTCTGCCTTCTCACAGATGCTAAGCGAGTAAAACAGTCTTGTGCCTGAGCGGTAGACAGTTGTCGGCAGCTCAAAATACTTAATGAGATCAGCAAAGTGTGAATCTGAACTGATTGGTGAGCCCTGAGAGAATTAAAGTATGTTGGAAAAGGCAGCTCTATAGCTCTTGACAGTTGATAGTGAACATCTTTTGTTCTCAAAAAGGAACAAAACTATAATCAGCAATGGAAGTTACATAGGGACAGCTAGGACCAATGTCTTTAAAACTGCTTCAATCACACACGATTCTCCAACATGAATCATAGACCATGCATGTCGAAACTCTTCTGGCCTGACTGAAGCAACTGGGTACCCGACTGCAAAACTTGTTCTGGCTGATAGATTGCCTGGGATGTGCTGGCGTAGATGGTAGATCATTTAGGTCATTTTAGAATGTCTTATTTAGCATCAGATAGGGATCAGCTCTAGAGTTTCATACTTTGCACAGGGTTTGATTTTAAAGAGAAAAATTTCCCAGGTTTTATTTGCTGGTTATCTTGGCTATTGCAAAAAGGACCCTGTATATCTTTGGTATTTGTTTAAAAAACTTTTAATTCCCTTTATTTTGGTGTATGATTGATGGGTGTAATTTGGATTATAGAGTATACAGCTTGGCCTTACTTAGATGTGCACCTATCAAAAGACTGCTAACTCCACTTGGTCATTTTCACTTCCTGGATTTCACATGTAAATTCGATAAAAACTAGCCGATCACATGTTTTAGTCTTTTTATTATTTTATAATTCATTTATAGCGCTTTCATAAGTTAGTACTGTCTACTCTGGTGAAATTCATTTTGTGTATTTTATTAACTGCTAAAGTTAGTGTACTTTGGACTAGTTCAGGTTCATTTCTCAAGCACATGGGAGCAGTCATTTCGATCAACTGTCTTCTTTAGGCAGTGTGTTATTTCCCTAATACCACATATCAAAAAATTCCAGTTACAGTACATGAAAGTAGCATAGAGGGACGCCAACATTCTTTCCATTGTGCATATTGCAAACGCACATAACTTCACCTTATTCCTGTCTTGCTTTGCAAAGTTCTTAATAACTGTAGAGCAGTACATATTAAAATATACCATTTACCTTAAAAGTTATGTTGGACCATCTCATTTAACATCAGAGAAGTTTGACAGTGAATTTAAGAACATTCCATTTACCACCAGGGAAGGCAGATGGAAAGGCTGAACTTTCTCATTTAATATCAGGATTGCATATCAGAATATGCCATGTACCATAAGAGAAAGTAGGTGGTCATGCTGGACAGTCCCATTTAATAGAAGGGGGTGTTTAACAGTGTGCTTTAGAACATTCCATTTACTTTGAGGGAAGGCAGGTGGTCAATCTGGACTGTCTCATTTAACATAAGGGGTGTTGACAGTGTGTATCAGAACATTCCATTTACCTTGAGGGAAGGCAGGTGGTCAATCTGGGCTGTCTCATTTAACATAAGGGGTGTTGAAAGTATGTATCAGAACATTCCATTTACCATTTGGGAGGGCAGGTAGTTATTCTGGACTGTCATTTAATTAACATACATGTAAGGGGCATTGGAATTGTAATCCTTATAATATCATTCCTGAAATATCACCGGAATTCCAGTGGACAAAAAAATATCTCAGTGAAATTTCACACTCCAATGTTTTGTAGTGGAATTCCACCAGAAACCAGTGGGATTCCGCTCAAATTCCAGTAGTTTTCAGTAGGGTATAGCTAATTGTATCAAATCAACCTGTGAGGTTTGCCTTTGATGGGCATTTATTTTATATTATTTCAAAGGATAATCAGAACTACCTTATGACATGAATACCAGTTTTAGTTATGAATAGTTGAGCTATAAAGCAGGGGTTGATTTAGCCTCTGGTCCTCTGACCTTGGCCAGTGAGTTTTGGGTCAGGCAGCTGAAGTTTCTCTAAGCGAGACTGCTGGGCCAGAAATTTTTTGTAAATACAGTTAATGTAAATTTTGTCTGATTATTTTTGATTTGCATATCATTTCCTGTGCAAGTGATCTTTTAAGGCTGATTATAGAGTATATGTTATCTCTGTAGTGTATATTGTTTAGAGCAGGGTACTTATGCACCTGACACTGTATGTAAACTGTACTTATACAAAAATGCTATTGATTGAAATAAAATGATCAGCCAATTGTAGCATGCATTACTCTGATTACTCGGTTCTAATCACAGTATGTTGGCGATCAGTGATGTTATATTGGTACATTGAATTTAGGATATGTATTTGGTACCAATTGGACTGATTTTTAACATTCTAGTCAAAATCAGAATACACGTAATGTCATTATCTGTTGTGTTCTAGTCAAATGTACAAAGTTGGTCTACTATTAAAGTATTGTATCTTTAAAATTTATCAGTGGCTTCTGCTTTCCTTGTCACTTGTTATTGAAACTTCTTGCAGTTTTTATTGTGAAGCTGGACTGAAATGTTGTGTAAAAGTATGGCCAATAATATTTCTGACAGGCCAGTTACTTTCTGAGTTGAATGTCCCTTTTGGCCAGCAAAAAATAGTACCATAAGTCTAACTCTGTAATTTGATTAGTTCCAATGAATGAGCAAGACAGAGCTGAAAATGTTTTTGTTTTGGAAAATTTTGTAGAGAACATGTTGGTGCAAAAGCATTACATAGTGCCCACTTTTCCAGCAGCATTGGTGGTGGTGTTAGTACCAACATATGGTTTTGCTTAGAAGTTTTTAGTTTGAGAATGGGTTAAAACAACCAGGCCATGGCCTTCGTTTTGTGCTATAAAATTGTACATGTACTTCTCATCCAAATAATAGACTACTTAAGTGAATGCATTATTATGGTTGGGTTGTGAGAAGAAAGTCTAAGTTGGCCCAGACGAGTAGAAAAAAAAAATGGAGTTCATATGTATATATATGCTTCTGTTTGACATTGTATACTTTAATTACTGTTCAGAGAATATTTTATATGTGAACTGAGCACAAGGTAGTCTTTGTGATTTCAGTTTTATCCCTCTCATCAACCAGAGAATAATTGTGCGGATAAATAACTTTATCCTTCGTGGATATTCAACTCTGTGCAAGATTTGATGTTCAACCATTATCTCCTGTGGCTATCATGTTCATTGATGAGATGACAATGATGAATGTTTATGGATCACTTGCAGGTCAGAAACATCAATTTAGAGCTTGGGCATTGAGACTGATATTGACTTGATAACTTTCCATCAAAGGTGTATTCAGATACTTTTTGCTTATAACTGTAGTTCTGTAATGATATCCCATTATAGAAGGATCATTGTTAAAGTACTTTTATCCTAGAAATGATTTCGGCCATTGGTATTACACTGAATTTAAACTCACTTGGAGGAAGGCTGTGTGAGCTGATGATATGAACCTGCATCAGTCTTTTGGCAGTTGTCATCAGTCTATCATTTGCTATTTTCAATCTTCTCAACAATAGGTAACAGAATATACCAAACTTTACAGAAAGACAACTTGCACAAAGGCCTTTCAATTTGTACAAATGATGACGATCCACATTTAAATATTGCTGTCATTACTATAAATATTATATTAACCTTTAATTGATTTCTCAATAAATCATGCAGCAGAGGAGGGCACTTGGCAATAGTGACAAGTAAGTATTGCATAATTAAAATTAGTTTTATCCCCCAAAAAGTTACATTTTAATAGCAGCAATATCTTACCCATCATTATTGCATAACTGAATTTGTCAGTTAGGTGTGTAGGCTGATGTGTTAAACAGATCAAAAACAGTGAAAAATGGAATATACTCACCATTAGAGAGGAAAGATCCACTTACATAATGTTGGTGTTTCTCTGGGTGACATGTTGTGCTGCATCTATGGGTCCCAGAGAGAAAATGCCTACACTTTGTTGTGCAAATGAGCAGAGGTAGAAGGTGGAGAAGGTTTCACGGGATCGCTAAAATTCTGCCTTCTCAAATGCTAAGCGAGTAAAACAGTCTTGCTTTTGGAGTCTTGAAGGGAAGCCTCATTCGATGGTTCATAGGGGTTTTTGGTTAAAGACCATACAACACAAGATAGGTTCTTTCTGGGTGTAAGAGAGCGGGAGACAGGTTTCGGCAGCTCAAAATACTTAACGAGATCAGCAAGGTGCAAATCGGAACCGATTGGTGAGCCCTGAGAGAATTTAAGTGTGTTGGAAATGGCAACTCTATAGCCCATGACAGTTGATACTGAACATCTTTTGTTCTCAGAAATGAACAAAACTATATCAGCAATGGAATTTACAGAGGGACAGCTAGGATCAATGTCTTTCCTACTGCATCAATTACAGAAGATTCTCCACCTGGAGTCATAGACCTTGGATGTCGAAGCTCTTTTGGCCTGACTGATGCAACTGGCTACCCAGCCCTAAAACTTGTTCTGGCAGATAGATCGCCTGTTATGAGCCAAGCGTAGATGGTAGATCATTTAGGTCCTTTTCAAAATGTCTTATTTAGCATATGATAAGGTTCAGCTCTACAGTTTCATTCTTTGCACAGGGTTTGGTTTTTAAAGAGAAAGAATTTCCCAGCTTTTATTTGCTGGTTATCTTGGCTATTTAAAAAGACCCTGTATATCTTTGGTATTGTTTAAATAACTTTTAATTCCCATTATTTTGGTGTATGATTGATGGGTGGAATATCGGTTATAGAGTATACAGCTTGGCCTTACTTAGATGTGCATATCTCACAAGACTTAAATCCACTTGGTCATTTTCACTTCCTGGATTTCACATGTAAATTGGATAAAAACTAAGCAATCACTTTTTAAAAAAATCTTTTTATATTTTATAATTTATTTATTGCTCTTTCAGGAGTTAGTACTGTCTACTCTGGCAAAATTCATTTTGAGTATTTTATTAACTGCTAAAGTTAGTGTACTTATAACTAGTTCAGTTTAATTTCTCGAGCACATGAGAACAGCCATTTCGATCAGCTGTCTGCTTTAGGCAGTGTGTTGTTTCCCTAATACTACATTTAAAGAAATTCCAGTTGCAGTACATGAAAGTAGCATAGAGGTATGCCAACATTCTTTCCATTGTACATATTGCAAATGCACACAACTTCACCATGTACCTGTCTTGCTTTGAGAAGTTCTTATTAACTGTAGAGCAGTACATATTAAAATATACCTTTTACCTTGAGGGTTATGTTGGACCATCTCATTTAACATCAGAGAAGTTTGACTGAATTTGAGAACATTCCATTTACCACCAGGGAATTCAGATGGAAAGCTTAACTTTCTCATTTAATATTAGGATTGCATTTCAGAACATGCCATGTACCATAAGGGAAAGTAGGTGGTCATGCTGGACTGTCTCATTTAACATAAGGGTTGTTTTAGAGTGTAAATTAGAATATTCCATTTACCTCGAGGGAAGGCAGGTGGTCAATCTGGACTGTCTCATTTAACATAAGGGGTGTTGAGTGAGCATTAGAACATTCCATTTACCTTGAGGGTAGGTAGGTTGTCAATCTGGACTGTTTCATTTAACACAAGGGGTGTTTGATAGTGTGCATTAGAACATTCCATTTACCTTGAGGGAAGGCAGGTGGTCAATTTGGACTGTCTCATTTAACATAAGGGGTGTTGACAGAGTGTATCAGAACATTCCATTTACCATTGGGGGTCAGGTAGTTATACTGGACTGTCATTTAATTAACATACACATAAGGGGCGTTTGACATAAACTATAAATATTACATAAAGCATTAAATAATTTCTCAATTGCATTGATCCATTGAAATTCTGATACTTAAAATAGCATTCCCTGAAATATCACTGGAATTCCAGTGAGCACAAAACGTTCCAGTGGGATTCCATTCCAGTGGAATTTCACACTCCAATGTTTTGTAGTGGAATTCCACCAGAAACCAGTGGGATTCCACTCGAATTCCAGTAGTTTTCAGTAGGGTATAGCTAATTTTACCAAATCAACCTGTGAGGTTTGCCTTTGATGAGCATTTATTTTATATTATCTCAAAGGATAATCAGAACTACCTTATGACATGAATACCAGTTTTAGTTATGAATAGTTGAGTTATAAAGCAGGGGTTGATTTAGCCTCTGGTCCTGTGCCCTTGGCCAGTGAGTTTTGGGTCAGGCAGCTGAAGTTTCTATAAGTGAGACTGCTGGGCCAGTGAGTTTTGGCTCAGGCCAGCTGAAGTTTCTATAAGTGAGACTGCTGGGCCAGAATTTTAAAAAAAATATGATCAATGTAAATTTTGTCTGATTATTTTTGATTTGCATATCATTTCCTGTGCAAGTGATCTTTTAAGGCTTATTATAGACTATCTGTTATCTCAGTAGTGTATAATGTTTAGAGCAGGGTACTTATGCACCTGACACAGTATGTAAACTGTACTTATACAAAATGCTATTGATTGAAATAAAATGATCAGCCAATTGTAGCATGCATTACTCTGATTACTCGGTTCTAATCACAGTATGTTGGCGATCAGTGATGTTATATTGGTACATTGAATTTAGGATATGTATTTGGTACCAATTGGACTGATTTTTAACATTCTAGTCAAAATCAGAATACACGTAATGTCATTATCTGTTGTGTTCTAGTCAAATGTAAAATGTTGGTCTATTATTAAAGTATTGTATCTTTAAAATTTATCAGTGGCTTCTGCTTTCCTTGTCTTCTGTTATTGAAACTTCTTGCAGTTTTTATTGTGAAGCTGGACTGAAATGTTGTGTAAAAGTATGGCCAATAATATTTCTGACAGGCCAGTTACTTTCTGAGTTGAATGTCCCTTTTGGCCAGCAAAAAATAGTGCCATAAGTCTAACTCTGTAATTTGATTAGTTCCAATGAATGAGCAAGACAGAGCTGAAAATGTTTTTGTTTTGGAAAATTTTGTAGAGAACATGTTGGTGCAAAAGCATTACATAGTGCCCACTTTTCCAGCAGCATTGGTGGTGGTGTTAGTACCAACATATGGTTTTGCTTAGAAGTTTTTAGTTTGAGAATGGGTTAAAACAACCAGGCCATGGCCTTCGTTTTGTGCTATAAAATTGTACATGTACTTCTCATCCAAATAATAGACTACTCAAGTGAATGCATTATTATGGTTGGGTTGTGAGAAGAAAGTCTAAGTTGGCCCAGACGAGTAGAAAAAAAAAATGGAGTTCATATGTATATATATGCTTCTGTTTGACATTGTATACTTTAATTACTGTTCAGAGAATATTTTATATGTGAACTGAGCACAAGGTAGTCTTTGTGATTTCAGTTTTATCCCTCTCATCAACCAGAGAATAATTGTGCGGATAAATAACTTTATCCTTCGTGGATATTCAACTCTGTGCAAGATTTGATGATCAACCATTATCTCCTGTGGCTATCATGTTCATTGATGAGATGACAATGATGAAAGTTTATGGATCACTTGAATTAGTTTTATCCCCCAAAAAGTTACATTTTAATGGCAGCAATATCATACCTATCGCTATTGCGTAACTGAATTTGCCAGTTAGGTGGGTAGGCTGATGTGTTAAACATATCAAAAACAGTGAAAAAATGGAATATACTCACCATTAGAGAGGAAAGATCCACTTACATAATGTTGGTGTTTCTCTGGGTGACATGTTGTGCTGCAACTATGGGTCTCAGAGAGAAAATGCCTGCACTTTGTTGTGCAAATGAGCAGAGGTAGAAGGTGGAGAAGGTAGTATGGGATTGCCAGAATTCTGCCTTATCACAGATGTTAAGCAAGTAAAACTGTCTTGTGTCTGAGGTCTTGAAGGGAAGCCTCATTCGATGATTCATAGGGGTTTTTGGTTAAAGACCATAGAACACAAGATAGATTCTATCTGGGGTAAGAGAGCGGGAGACAGGTCTCTGCAGCTCAAAATACTTAATGAGATCAGCAAGGTGTGAATTTGAACCGATTGGTGAGCCCTGAGAGAATTTAAGTGTGTTGGAAATGGCAGCTCTATAGCTCTTGACAGTTGATACTGAACATCTTTTGTTCTCAAAAAGAAGCAAAACTATATCAGCAACGGAAGTTACAGAGGGACAGCTAGGATCAATGTCTTTCCTACTGCATCAATTACAGAGGATTCTCCACCTGGAATCATAGACCTTGAATGTCGAAGCTCTTCTGGCCTGACTGATGCAACTGGCTACCCGGCCCTAAAACTTGTTCTGGCGAATAGATGGCCTGAGATAAGCCAAGCGTAGATGATAGATCATTTAGGTCATTTTAGAATGTCTTATTTAGCATCAGATAGGGTTCAGCTCTAGAGTTTCATGCTTTGCACAGGGTTTGATTTTTAAAGAGAAAGAATTTCCCAGGTTTTATTTGCTGGTTATCTTGTCTATTTAGAAAAGACACTATATATATTGTGCATTGTTTAAATAACTTTTAATTCCCTTTATTTTGGTGTATGATTGATGGGTGGAATATGGGTTGCAGAGTATTCAGCTTAGTCTTACTTAGATGTGCACATCTCAAAAGACTGTTAACTCCACTTGGTTATTTTCACTTCCTGGGTTTCACATGTAAATTTGATAAAACTAGGCAATCACTTTTTTCTTCATCTTTTTATATTTTATAATTCATTTATTGCTCTTTCAGAAGTTAGTACTGTCTACTCAGGTGAAATTCATTGTGCCTATTTTGTTAATTGCTAAAGTTAGTATACTTTGGACTAGTTCAGGTTCATTTCTCGAGCACATGGGAGCAGCCATTTCGATCAGCTGTCTGCTTTAGGCAGCGTGTTGTTTCCCTAAGACCACATATAAAGAAATTCCAGTTACATTACATGAAAGTAGCATAGAGGTATGCCAACATTCTATCCATTGTGCATATTGCAAATGCACATAACTTCACCTTATTCCTGTCTTGCTTTGAGAAGTTCTTAATAACTGTAGAGCAGTACATATTAAAATATACAGTTTATCTTAAGATTTATGTTGGACCATCTCATTTAACATCAGAGAAGTTTGACAGTGAATTTAAGAACATTCCATTTACCACCAGGGAAGGCAAATGGAAAGGCTTAGCTTTCTCATTTAATATCAGGATTGCATATCAGAACATGCCATGTAACAAAAGGGAAAGTAGGTGGTCATGCTGGACTGTCTCATTTAACATAAGGGGTGTTTGACTGTGTGCTTTAGAACATTCCATTTACTTTGAGGGAAGGTAGGTGGTCAATCTGGACTGTCTCATTTAACATAAGGGGTGTTTACCTGTGTATCAGAACATTCCATTTACCTTGAGGGAAGGCAGGTGCTCAATCTGGAATATCCCATTTAACATAAGGGATGTTGAAAGTATGTATCAGAACATTCCATTGAGCATTAGGGAGGACAGGTAGTTATACTGGACTGTCATTTAATTAACATACATGTAAGGGGTGTTTCAAATATGTGTTTTGGAAAATTTTGTAGAGAACATGTTGGTGCAAAAGCATTACATAGTGCCCACTTTTCCAACAGCATTGGTGGTTGTGTTAGTGAGAACATGTGGCTTTGCTTCGAAGTTTTTAGTTTGAGAATGTGTTGAAACAACCAGGGCATGGCCTTCGTTTTATGCTATAAAATTGTACTTCTCAAACAAGTAAGAGACTAATCAAGTGAATGCATTATTATGGTTGGATTGTGAGAAGGTCTAAGTTGGCCCATACTACTAGAAAAAATATGGAATTCATATTGTATATATATTCTTCTGCTTGACATTGTATACTTTAATTACTGTTCAGAGAATATGCTCTTATTTTGTATGTGAACTGAGCACAAGGTAGTCTTTGTGATTTCAGTTTTATTCCTCTCATCAACCAGAGAATAATTGTGCAGATAAATAACTTTATCCTTAGTGGATATTATACTCGGTGCCAGATTTGATGTTCAACCATTATCTCCTGTGGCTATCATGTTCATTGATGAGATGATAATGATGAAAGTTTATGGATCACTTGAATTAGTTTTATCCCCCAAAAGTTTCATTTTAATGGCAGCAATATCTTACCTATCGCTATTGCATAACTGAATTTGTCAGTTAGGTGGGTAGGCTGATGTGTTAAACAGATCAAAAACAGTGAAAAAATGGAATATACTTACCATTAGAGAGGAAAGATCCACTTACATAATGTTGGTGTTTCTCTGGGTGACATGTTGTGCTGCAACTATGGGTCTCAGAGAGAAAATGCCTGCACTTTGTTGTGCAAATGAGCAGAGGTAGAAGGTGGAGAAGATAGTATGGGATTGCCAGAATTCTGCCTTATTGCAGATGCTGAGTGAGTAAAACAGTCTTGAGCCTGAGGTCTTGAAGGGAAGCCTCACTCAATGGTTCATAGGGGTTTTTGGTTAAAGACCATAGAACTAGAACACAAGATAGATTCTATTTGGGCATAAGAGAGCGGGAGACAGGTCTCTGCAGCTCAAAATACTTAACGAGATCAGCAAGGTGCGAATCTGAACCGATTGGTGAGTCCTGAGAGAATTTAAGTGTGTTGGAAATGGCAGCTCTATAGCTCTTGACAGTTGATACTGAACATCTTTTGCAAAAAGGAACAAAACTATATCAGCAATGGAAGTTACAGAGGGACAGCTAGGATCAATGTCTTTCCTACTGCATCAATTACAGAAGATTCTCCACCTGGAATTATAGACCTTGGATTTCGAAGCTCTTCTGGCCTGACTGATGCAACAGGCTACCCGGCCCTAAAACTTGTTCTGGCGGATAGATGGCCTGAGATAAGCCAAGCGTAGATGATTGATCATTTAGGTCATTTTAGAATATCTTATTAGCATCAGATAAGGTTCAGCTCTACAGTTTCTTACTTTGCACAGGGTTTGATTTTTAAAGAGAAAGAATTTCCCAGCTTTTATTTGCTGGTTATCTTGGCTATTTAAAAAAGATCCTGTGTATCTATGGTATTGTTTAAATAACTTTCAGTTCCCTTTATTTTGGTGTATGATTGATGGGTGTAATTTGGTTTACAGAGTATACATGTACATCTCAAAAGACTGTTAACTCCACTTGGTCATTTTCACTTCCTGGATTTCACATGTAAATTGGATAAAACTAGGCAATCACTTTTTTCTTCGTCTTTTTATATTTTATAATTCATTTATTGCTCTTTCGGAAGTTTAATACTGTCTACTCTGGCAAAATTCATGTTGCCTATTTTATTAACTGCTAAAGTTAGTGTACTTTGGACTAGTTCAGGTTCATTTCTCAAGCACATGGGAGCAGCCATTTTGATCAGCTGTCTGCTATAAGCAGCATGTTGTTTCCCTAATACCACATATAAAGAAATTTCAGTTACAGCACATGAAAGTAGCATAGAGGTATGCCAACATTCTTTCCATTGTGCATGTTGCAAATGCACACAACGTCACCTTATACCTGTCTTGCTTTGAGAAGTTCTTAATAACTGTAGTATATATTAAAATATTCCTTTTACCTTGAGGGTTATGTTGGACCATCTCATTTAACATCAGAGAAGTTTGACAGTGAATTTGAGAACATTCCATTTACCACTATGGAATTCAGATTGAAAGGCTGAACTTTCTCATTTAATATCAGGATTGCATATCAGAACATGCCATGTACCATAAGGGAGTGTAGGTTGTCATGCTGGACTGTACCATTCAACATAAGGTGTGTTTGACTGTGCATTAGAACATTCCATTTACCTTGAGGGAAAGTAGGTGGTCAATCTGGACTGTCCCATTTAACATAAGGGGTGATTGACAGTGTTCATTGGAACATTCCATTTACCTTGAGGGTTGGCAGGTGGTCAATCTGGACTGTTTCATTTAATGTAAGGTGGTGTTGACAGTGTTCATTGGAACATTCCATTTACCTGGAGGGAAGGCAGGTTGTCGATCGGGACTGTCACATTTAACATAAGGGGGTGTTGACAGTGTGTATTAGAACATTCCATTTACCATTAGGGAGGGCAGGTAGTTATACTGGACTGTCATTTAATTAACACATGTAAGGGGTGTTTCACAAATTTGATTTGGAAAATTTTGTAGAGAACATGTTGGTGCAAAAGCATTTCATAGTGCCCAATTTTCCAACAGCATTTGTGGTGGTGTTAGTGCGAACATACAGCTTTGCTTAGAAGTTTTTAGTTTGAGAATGTGTTGAAACAACCAGGGCATGGCCTTCGTTTTATGCTATAAAATTGTACTTCTCAAACAAATAATAGACTACTCAAGTGAATGCATTATTATGGTTGGATTGTGAGAAGGTCTAAGTTGGCCCATACTACTAGAAAAAATATGGAGTTCATATTGTATATATATTCTTCTGTTTGACATTGTATACTTTAATTACTGTTCAGAGAATATACTCTGATTTTGTATGTGAACTGAGCACAAGGTAGTCTTTGTGATTTCAGTTTTATTCCTCTCATCAACCAGAGAATAATTGTGCAGATAAATAACTTTATCCTTAGTGGATATTATACTCGGTGCCAGATTTGATGTTCAACCATTATCTCCTGTGGCTATCAAGCTCATTGATGAGATGACAATGATGAAAGTTTATGGATCACTTGAAGGTCAAAAACATCAATCTAGTGCTTGGGCGTTGAGACTGAGATTGAGTTAATAACTTTCCATCAAAGGTGTATTAAGATACTTTTGTGCTTGTAACTGGAGATTAAGTTTATTGGTTCTGTAACGATATCCCGTTATAGAAAAATCATTGTTAAAGGATCTTTTAACCTACAAATGATTTCGGCCAATATTACACTGAATTGAAACTCACTTTGGGGAAGGCTGTGTGTGCTGATGATATTGACCTGCATCTGTTGTGTGCAGTTGTCATCAGTCTATCATTTGCTATTTTCAGAGTCTTCTCAACAATAGGTAACAGAATATACCAAACTTTACAGAAAGACAGCTTGCGTAAAGGCCTTTCAATTTGTACAAATGATGATGATCCAAATTGAAATATTCTGTCATTACTATAAATATTACATAAACCTTTAAATGATTTCTCAATAAATCATGCAACCTAATTTTAAAAGTTGTTTAGAAAACATAAGCATGTTCCAAATTGTACAAATAATGATGATTTGCAGTGAAATGTGACTGATATTGCTTAAAATAAAATACCTTGGATGATTCCTTCTCAAACACCACAAAACAGAATTTGACCAACTTTTATAGAAAGCAATCTGGAATAATTACCTTTAAATTTTATACAAATTATGCCAATCTGTCAACAAATGTCGCCACCATAACTAAAAATTGGGAAACCTCTGCACAATTCTTGTTTTAAAAACTTCTTAAGAGAATTTGAAGATAATTTGACATAAAGCATCCTGGAATCACGACCATTCAAAAATCTACAAGGTGGGTATGCCAATAAATATCGTTGCCATTACTAAAGATAGAAAAACTTTTCAATGACTTAAAAACTGCTTATCAGAATTGACCAGATTTGCCATCAAATTTGGCCACCGTTAATAAAAATATAAAATCCTTTACATGCTTTGTTCTCAAAAACAGCTCAGTGCAAGTTGATAAAGTTTAACATAGTGTTCTCCTAGTCCATGTTAGATGGCCATTTGCTCTTGCTTTAGGCTCCATTTATTTGATTGAGGAGAACCAGGTGAGGAATTTCAGGCCTACTTGGACCCCTTGTTTTATTATTGATTCCTACCCTTTAGATAAGCTAATGATACTTAAAGATGCAATAATTTCAGCAGTATACAACTGCTTTATATAGCATGCACATTTACATGCCTGCAAACTTTCTTGATAGTGGTGGCAAGTTTATCAGACTGGGGGGGGGGGGGGGTCATTGCACATAGCTGAGGTAATTGTCATGTTGTATTGAAATAAAAATTTTCAAATTAATATATCATACATATGAACATCCCATCTAGGAGGGTTTTCCTCCCAAGATGAGGGGTGTCTCCCGTTCTTCCCATCACTCACTGAAATCTCCAGTGTACTCAAAATTATTAAAGAAAAATCTGGAACAGGCATTTTTCCATGTTTTTTTTTTACACACCTTGCTTCCAGTGTAGTATGTTTATGGTAAAGGCTTTCTGTGATCATGTGACTGAGAACTGCAGGGCAAGTATGACACTTGCAAATTTGACAGATAATAACCTAAAACTAATCATTGGATTATACTATGTGTGATCAGTAGTAATTCAGAAAAGAATAAAGATGTTAATGGATTATGTGTCTGCATTGGAATGTGGCAATGTTAGTATAACTCCACCAAGTCCAAACAGAAGTTTAAATTGTTTCCTGCCTGTGGGTAGATTCAGTTTGCCTATTGCCTGCCAGAACTGCTCAAGATTGGTGCTATCTGTGTAGAATCTGGGAAGCTCATTTTAAAATCAACTTCACAGGAATGGCAGATTGCATATTCATGTCTCTTTGAACTCTATTCCAACCACTGAAATTCCTGGTTCCATCCCTAATTGAATTTCATCTGATATTTCGGTTGTTTTGATGTTGGGATTTTAGTACTGGGAGGTAACGTACACTTAGATATCTCAACAAGCTTTAAATACCAAAGCCAAACTGACCTGTTTTATGCCACTTGAGCTCTTTAGTAATGACTAATCCAACCATAATCCATTAAAGTCTTTAATCTTTTCCAAATTACTTCAGATCACACAGAATAATACTTCTCGACAAACTTCAACACCAAATCCAAACCAACCCTGCCAAAAGACGTAAAGTAATGTTAATTGTTTTATGCTGCTCGACTTCTTTAGTAATCCAGCCATAATCCTGCTGAAAGAGGAATCTTTGTCACCTGCTGCCCTACAAAGCTTGTTAGAAGCAGTGAATAAAACATCTAGACATGCGTTATCCTTGTCCATGGCTTTATTAGGGAAGCTTCTCCATCTCCATTGGGATGTTGCCCTGGACACATCCATGATCTTACTGGAGCATAGTAGGAACCTTCTTAGGGCTGCTCCCCTGGAGTCAGAGACCCTCTTCAGAGGACTCGTCCTGCCTGTGACTTCCCAGTATTTGATAGAACAACGCTGGTCCCTCGCATCTGCTCCTGGCCCATTGAAATGGCCAAGAAGCAGAATCATCCTGACTGGCCACAGGGTCTGTCAGCGAGGTTTGTCAAAGCCATGCAGCCCCATTCCAGGGAACAACCCAAATTCAGGGCTCCCCCTTGGAAGTCAGGCCCTAGAAGAGCATGCTACAAAGGCCCAGGAAATAAGTTTACAGGTCCTTTCTCCTTTCCTAAGGGAAAAGGTGGGCAGCCCTAGGGACTCACTCCCTCTCCTGCAGTGTGTTCCTCTTTTCAGAGCTTTGGTCAGGTATCACGGATGGTGGGTGGGTCTTCTCAATCATAAAGGATGATACCAACTTGGGTTTCGAGATCTTCCTCCTCTAGTAAGGTCCCCCATGTACTTCAACCAGTTGAATCTGGTGCAATTAAAGGAAGCGGTACACCCCCTTCTTCAGAAGGGTGCAGTAGAGAGGGTGTTCAACAATCAGTCTCCGATCTTCTACTGTCAGATTTTACTGGTATCAAAAAAGGGGGAAAGTTTTGACTAATTACTGACCTTTCTTTCTTAAATAAGTTTCTGCAGGAGGAACCTTTCAGGATCAATACCACAGCCTCAGTCAGGAATGCCATAAGACCTGGTGACTGGGAGGTCTCCATTGACCTTAAGGATGTGTGCCTTTACATCCTTATTTTTCCTCCTTTCTTCTTACAGGAAGTACAGTGGTCCCCCTCTTATAAGGCCATCCCTTCTGCAGCAAGAAAGTGGCCTTATAAGAGGGGTGGCCTTTCTAGAGGGGGATCACACAGTTGGGAGTAATAATTACATATAAAGTATAAAAGATGTCACTAATTTTTATATATTTAATATTTTCATTTAAAAATCACAGGAATATTATCTGGTTAAGGACTTATGTGAAAAAACTAATATCAATGTTATTTTAACAAAAATATGAATAATCATAAATCGTGGTGCAAAACCACCTTGTCGGTGAATTCTGAGCACAAACATTTGGTTGTAACTATCCCTGTACGTCCGTTGATTCCGTCTCCCACTTAATGCAGTTGAATGTATATTGACGATGTTTATTTGAATCTTTTGACATAAAATTTCTCAGTAGTGATCAAAAGACTCTCCCTCTTTTCGTTTAATCTAATTGCTTTCATTTTTTGTTCGAAACTGAGAATGTCTCATGATATTTTGCAACAACTTATTCCTTCGCGGGCAATCACGCGAGAGGCACAGTGTTTACAACGGAAGTGAGTCTGTCACGTGATCGACTTTTTTTTCTTCTCCAGTCTGGTACCCGGTTATGTACATTTCATAATCTAAAAGAGGGAAACCAGAAAGGTTAACATGCCATTTTACTATCTTGCGACTGGATGTCATGCTGACTTGAGCTGAACAATGCTGTGCTTCTCATTGGTTAGCTTTTGTCATCTTGATAATTATCGGTAGTAATAATAGCCAGTAATTATCAAAGTGACAAAGGCTAACATCTAAGGAACACATGGCAGTAAGGATAATTGGATTACTTACCTCTTGTATGGATTAAAGTTACTTTATTGGTATGTTGGAACAAAATGTCAATGTGTTGAGTTGAGAAATTAAAAAATATTACCGAGATTTTAATCTGTAAACGACCATTATGTGGCCGCTCACGAGGGGTAAATTTGACCGTTTTTGCACTAAAATGCTGGCCACTGGTCGCGTTAGAGGGGTGGCGATCCTTGAGGGGTACTTTTGAACACAAACTCGTCGGTGTCAAGGGATTGTGGCCATATAAAGCGGGTGGCCGCTGGTCAGGGGGGCCGTTCAAGAGGGGGACCACTGTACCTCCAGATTTTCTTGGATGGGGAGGTATTCCAATTTTGTGCTTTGCCATTTGGCCTAGCCTCCACACCCAGAGCTTTTACCAGAGTAATGGGAGTAGTTGATGTCCACTTAAAGTCACTGGGGATCCCTATCCTTCAATATTTCAATGATTGGTTTATCCACATTTGCTGGTTGGAGTCCTTCAGACTAAATCTGTCTCGCTGTTATTCCATAGTGACCAGGCTGGGTCTTTTACCCAACCTAGAGAAATAGGAGCATACTCCATCTAAAATTTCATCTATGTGGGAATGAATTTCCTCACGAACAGAGGATTAGTCCATGTCCCTTGGGACAGAGTAAGATCCTGTCTCTGTTGGAGGCACTGAGAGCAAAGACCATATTGTTGGATTGCCTTTTTCTTTCTCTGCTGGTGACCTTGAACTCTGCAGCCAACCTGGTTCCCCAGGGCAGATTGAACTTGTGCCCATCCCAGTTTCTCCTTTTAGCAAACTGGAAACCACACGGGACCCTGTGACTGCTTCGATTTCTCTATGTCAGGATTTCCACCATTATTTTAGTTGGTGGATGAATTGGGACTGGTTTCTGCTTGGATTCCCCATGCATGCCCCTGAACCCACTGCTATCAGTTCATAGGTGTGTCAGATTCCGGGTGGGGTGCTCATTTGGTGCTAGAAGGGCTAATTCTTCAGGGTTTGTGGTCCTGCAAAGAATATGCCCTCCACATCAACAATTTGGAAATTAGGGCAGTACTTTTAGCCCTTCAGGGTTGCATCAACAAAATAAGAAGTTGCTGCATGATGGTCTGCTCCGACAACACATTTGTGGTAGTGTACCCAAAGTGACAAAGAGGCAAACATGCCCCTTCTCTGTGCTTGGAGGTTTGGAACCTCCTTTGCTGGGCAACTTTGGAAGGGATTTCCCACCAAGTTCGCCACATTCCTGGCAAAAAGAATATTTTGGCGAACAGTCTGTCCAGGAGGGACAAGATAGTCCACATGGAATGGTCTCTGCACCAATCCATTACAGATTCCTTGTTCAGACTTTGGGGGAGATCCTTGGTGGACTTGTTTGCAACAAGGCTAAAGAATAAGCTCCCATTTTACATCTCCCCAGAGAGCTGGGTAGTGGACACTTTCAACCTGAAGTGGGTCTCTATGTTCACTTGTGCCTTCCCACCCTTCAGGATGATTCCACAAGTACTTCAAAAAGTAAGGACCTTCACTGCTCAATTCATTTTGCAGCCCGTCTGTGGCCTCAGTGAACATGGTTCAACAATCTTCTTGACCTGCTGGTGGACCGGCCCAAAATATATTACCCCTGAGGAGGGACCTTCTGTCACAGCACATGGGCTCTACTTAACAGGTCACAGATTCTTCACCTTCATGCTTGGCACATCTGAAATGATCTCTCCACCAGGACAAGTGACAAGTTTTCAAGCAAAGTTGCCAAGTGCATCTTTTAGTCAAGGAGACAATCTACTTCCAAGGTCTATGATGACAAGTAGGAGAATCTTTTGTGATTGGTTCATTAGGAAACATGTTAATCCTAGCTGTCTTTCTGTGAGTGCAGTGTCTGAATTTCTTCTCTTCAATTTTGATGAGAGACAATGCTTGCTTTTTACTATCAAGGGCTCTAGGGCATCCCTATCCAACACACTCAAATTTTTGAAGGGCTCAGCCATTGGTGCAGACTCTCACATAGCTGACCTGATCAGGTATTTAGAGCTGCAATGACCAGTGTCTCAATCGCTAATGCCTAGATGGAATCTCTTGTCTGTCTTTTGGTCTCGAACTAAAACCCCGATGAACCTTTGTGTGAAGTATCTTTCGAGAACCTTAGCCTCAAAACTGTTTTCTTGCTTTCCTTAGCTTCCACAAGAGAAAGGAGCGAGCTTCATGCCCTATCCAAAGAGCAAGGCTGTCTACGGTTCATTGGAAGTTACGAGTCGGTTTCTCTCCTTTGCCAACCAGGTTTCTTACCAAAAGACCAGCTTCCTTCGGTTGCTCCACTCCCAATTGAGATCCCCAGACTCAGTTGTTTCTGTGCTGGGATGATCAAGATAGACTTTTATACCCAGTTAGGGCTATAGGTTTTTATTTGGCAGCTTCTAAATGGAGAATAAAGGGTAGGAAGCATCTTTTCCTCCTTCTTAGGGGCTTGGCTTATATTTTGGTGTCCACCATTTTGAGGTGGATTTTCATAAATATCAAGAGTGCTTATCAGTCCCTTATTGAGAGGGACCTTTCATTCATGAAGATTAAAGCCCATTTGGTTTAAGCCATTGGTACCTCTTGGGCCTATCTAACTCATTCATCCCTGGAGGATGTGATGAAAGTCACATTTTTGCCATCTCCACCTTCTACCTTTGTTTATTGGCTCACCAAAGCAAAGGCATATTTTCTTTTGGACTGATAGTAGTAGCACAAAAAGTGGCCAATGCGGATACTATCCATCAATAGTCTACTCTTTTACAGTAAAGGTGAGTATTCCTTGTTTTTTTTCTTTCACCAGTTTGTGGGATCATCAGTCTCCCACCCAACTGGTAAATTCAGTGATGCAATAGCAACAGGTTATGTATTACTGATATTGAAATGTAGGGGTTCTTTGGCGGAGGGGGACTACATTTTAATGATGTTATACGTACCTGTTGCTATTGCCAGATTCCCTCCACCTGTCTCGCACTGATGTCCCACTAGTTCTAAGGCTATGTCCTGAAAAAGAATTAGGGCTAGTGTACACATGGGCAGCATGGGTTAAACTTGAGATCTTTCTTGAACTCGCCTATGGGATGATGAATTCTCGTTCATATGGTCGAGGGTATTTTCTGTGCAGAAAAAGTAAGGTATTCAATAGCAACAGGTAAGCAATACATCATTAAAATTAGTTTTAACTCCCCCTCCCTCCAAACTACATTTTGTTAGGACAAATCAGTAGAACAAACAACATAGACTCTGGTCTGCTGGCGCATTAAGCAATGGCAGATCAGGGTCTGTGTTGTTTGCAGTTGTACCTGACTGATAAGCAAGTATATACTGTGATTTGATGTGCACAGACAGTTATGATGATTTTATTATGCTTTTGAATTATGTGCTGGTTTGGTTATATTTAATAATCATATTTAAATATCAATATGTTGTAAGTTTTTCATTATTACTAGTTTTGTCCTTTGTACATACTGAAAATTGTGTAGATGAAAATCCTTCTGATTTCAAGTGAAAACTTTTGATCAGAATTTGTAAATCTCCTGATTTGACCTCTCTGGGATGACACATGTATACATAAGTTATACACATGTTGAACCTGATGAAGTAGGGGCCATGATTATATATTAAAAAATTATTTTTTTTTCTCTTCAGCTTCTATCATGCACTGACTTTAATGAAAGACGTAAGATTCGAGCATCACTACGTGAACTCCGTGGACTCAGACTCGATGGTGACAAAGTCATAACATATTCATTTGAACCTGAAACAGTCCGAAAGTTATCTTCCTCTGGAGCATCGCCACTGTCAGATAGAAAGAGTAGTGAGGAAAGTTTTAGTGAATTCTCTCCAGGTGCACCCTACACTAGAGTTTCAAGGAGAAGTGATGAAGTTTTTGCCTTTGAAGAACCTGGCTTAGAAAATGGTCAAATCAGTATAGTCACAAAGTTTAGCACAACCAGTTCCAGTCAGAATGCAAAACAGGATGACTGGAGATCCAGGCAGCAGTTGCCTAAATTGGGGAGTCCTAGAGCTGGTCATGGCTTTAACACAGAGAAAATTCAGTCAAGGGAGGCAACTCTCTTTGGTGAAAATGTTAAGTCAAGGGAGAGAATTGAAGCTAGTCAGAATGTTCAAGATGGGTTGTACAGGGCTACTGCCATTAGGATCGGAAATGATATAGATGCTAAAGATCACAAGTATTCCAAAATTCCAAGGCACTCAAGTGAAGTGAAATCAGAAAATTATTCACAGATAAAGTCTCATAGACAGCTTTTAAGTCCAATTAGTTCAACTGTGTCACGGAAATTTTCTTTGAATCAGAATAATACTTATGAAAATTTTAATAGAAATTCAGGGGAAAGAGTGAGTGAAGGGAGGAAAATCATAACAAGTGATGACTTTTGTGTCCTACAGAATGGAGACATTGATATTTCTGACCCCACACTTGGGGAATATAATGACATACCAGTGTTTGAGGATCAAACTGGACATGTGGATAATGAAGAAATGGAGAAAAGTAACTGCACAGTTATTGATGGAGAAATGAAAAAGAGTAGACATGTAAGAGTTGACAGAGAAACCAGAGAAAGAAAAAACATTATGGTTAATGAAGAAGCTGAAAAGCTTAAATATGAATTTGAAGAAGAATTTGAAGAAGAATTTGAAGAAGAAGAAGAAGAAGAAGAAGAAGAGGAAGAAGAAGATGATGAAGTATCATTAAAACAGGGCAGTGTGAGGAAGCCAGAGTTTATCAATAATGAAACCAGGAGTGGCAAGAAGACAATTGGCACACCCAGACACATTATTTCTGGTCTCGACCAACAAGAGAAGATCCTACAGGAAAGTGTAAGTCTTTATTTATTAGCTCTGTTGAAATGAAATCCATCAGGTTGGAGATTAATTAACTAATACTTAATTCATTAGAACAATCTCACACATGGTTTCAAACTCATAAAAACAGTCTTGTCTATTTCCATTTCCATTTACCAGAAAAGATTTTATAAGATTTTTTTTGTAATAAAGAGATTGGTATAGTTTCACTCTACTGATAACCTTGCTTGCAGTATGATTAAGTCTTTTTGGAGGGAGACTACTCATAGAAAGGTAAAATGTGTTTGAAAGATTTGTCAGCCTTGCATTAGTTGATCACTGCAGTGGACTACCATCTATATTCACATATGTTGGATCCAACTGCAAACTGCATAGACCCAAATCTGCCATCACATATTACACCAGCAGATCTGGGTCTGTGCAGTTTGTTAGCAGTAATCAGTAGAACAAACAAACGATCTGCTGGCACATTATTCAACAGCAGAAGATCAGGGTATACGTTGTTTGCATTTGAACCCAACTTATAATTGAGTATACATGTATACGGTAGTCTTTCAAATGTCTCTTTCAGTATTTGAGTTATGTAAAGTAACACCCCACACCATGGGCAAAAAAAGTTCAAATACTTTCTGAAATTTAATGAGATTTCGTTTGTGTACATGTTTGTCAGATTATGGGCTGGGTAACCAGCCTTAAAGACAGATCAGAATTTTAAATGCAAGCTACCCCCCATAAAATGCAACCCCCCCACCCACCATAAAATGATTTATATAAAAATGCAGGCTAAGGCTATTTTCACATTACAAGTGGATTAACAATTGGTATTAAAAAGAAAAGAAAATAATGTGTATTTCCTAAGCACCACATTTTATCAAAGCATGAGAATTGGTTATATAGTCACCTTAATCTGTAAAAACACTTACCTTTGTCAATAAATATTTTTGACAATGCTCATTAACACATTAACACTGTTGTACAAGTTTGAAAAAGGTAACTTTTTTTTTTTACAGCTTAGACAGAGCACCAACTTTAGTGAAAGACGAAGATTAAGAGGAGAAATAAAGCAGTTAAGAGAAAAGCGTGAAGGTATGTCTTGTTACTACTTATGCAGCCACTTTGTTGGCTTATGCATACATGTATCTAACATATTGTGGTTTTATACTCTTGCCTCTATTCTGAGTACAGTCTACACAACTCTATCCAACCTCCTTTTAATCAACTATCATGTTATCATAGTATTATAAAACAGTTCTTGTTTTACTTAAAACTACATTAACAAACGGTCTTATTTTCTAGCTACGATATGAAAAATACATAAAGAAATTTTTTAATTCATTCAAAACAGTTTTATTTTAATCATTGAGTCCAAAGTTTTCAGTGAATATTGCTCCTGTATAAATGGTCAGTGTTATATGATGGCATGTTTGATCAACATAAACTATGCTTTCAGAACAATTACTGCATGTTTGTGCGTATTTTAAATAATAGTACTTGATCAGTGTGTGAACACTCATTTAGATAAAGTCATATAATCAAATGCACCTTTAAGTAGTCTTGATGACTAAGCTATTTGATGCATTCAAAAAGCCTTCATTAAACATCCTGATGATTAAGACTCAGTCTGCAATAGTAGTTTGTGTTATGTTGTGTTCACAAAATACCCCATCAAATTTTAAAAAACAATTAATTCCAATCAAGGAAGTAAAATACCATTTATTAAATCTTCCGAGCACTGTGATATGCTTTTATTAATATTTGCTGCCTCGTTCAAATGAATGCAAGACCAGTTGAGTTGTTTAACTATGTGTTGTGATCATGCATTCTATACATTTCTTCCATGATAAGGACAGGGGGCCAGTCTAATAAATTTATCAAAAGTTGAGGTTGGGTGTATTATCAGACATACATATCCTCAGTAAATATTTGCCAAATTTCTTTGACAGTTGGGTGAGCTTATCATGAAACATGAAGCAAAAACTTGTCATCAAATAAATATCATATCTAGACATGTACCCAATATTATTAGCCAACAGGTTTCACCATCTTCCTTTGATGATGTTCTACCACAATAAAAAATATTTGACTTTCTAAAAGAATGCAGTTTATATAACAAATTTTGATCCTTTACTCTAAGGACTTTACAATTTTAGTTTTCTTTTATATACTTTGAAAGAACTTTGGTAGAGCTAAAATGAATACTAAGTTTTCCTATTTGAATATTCATTTAATGTATTTGAATAGGATTTGAATATTCATTTAATGTATTTGAATAGGATTTGAATATTCATTTAATGTATTTGAATAGGATTTGAATATTTATTTAATGTATTTGAATAGGATTTGAATATTCATTTAATGTATTTGAATAGGATTTGAATATTCATTGATGTTAATAAGGTATCAAATCTATCTTCTTTTATTTGTCTACTTTGGTAATTATGGACACCCACCACTCCCAGCCAAGCTGCATTGAAAACACTGTGAACTAAGTCATCTAAAACTTGTTTACATAATATTTTCATGGTTTTGACCCATTTTAGCATCAAGTATGCATCAGGTGCATGTGGTTCTTTAGTAAAAGTGTCGGCAGTGTAATGGAGAAGTGTACTGTGTTGAGTATAATGAGGACAGGGATGAGTAACTATTGCAACTCACTTGTCCTATGGAAAACAAATTTCTGAGCTTTGATTACCTTATGTAAACTAGATAATTCAATTAAGATCTATAATTTAAACTTGCAGATTTTGATATATTAGTGTGGAAATAGCTTAATTATTGTGTCAAACCTCAAGTAACCTGATTTTATGACATTCAGACCAATGTACAACTCTTTACACATGTCAAGCACATGGGCAAAATGTCAAATGTGATTTTTGTACAAGTTTTTGTCATTGAAAGAGATTGAAGGTGGAGGGTATGGAAAGAAAGAAGGTTGAGAATATGAAAGCAACAAGCATAGAACAGAATTTCTGTTATAATGGAAAGAGGAGAACAGGTGGCTTTGAGGATAATGATGTTTCTGTTCAGGCATTTATACTAAATAGAGGATCTTATATCAGTATTTGTTTCAAATGAATTTTATGAAATGAGTTGAATAATTCTTTTCTGAGCCTTGGTAAGCAAAAGATTTAAATTATTTGAGGAGTTTTCTTAATGTAATTTGAAATAAACACAGATGTTAAATTTTATTTATCGCATGACAAAATATACGTATTTTATTTGACCAGACTGCAGAATAGTGTAGTGAAATGACTTTGAAATAGATTTGGATGCCTTGGTCATTGTGCCTTTCATTTGCATGACATTTTGAGGTCATCTGTGACATTATTTGGTGTTATTACATGTGTTATAAAAAGGGTATATTAACATAAATTACACAGAAGTCATGTGATAAAGATTATGATAATTTTATGATTGAATCTTTTAGGCATATTTTGTTATATTTTTGTTCATGTTTATTTTGTTATACAATTATCTATTTTTTGTGTTATTTTTTCAGTAATTTCTAATCAATTAATTTTATTACAATTTTGAAGTTTATGTTGCTTTGGATACATTTCCTCCTGAAAGATGTGTGAGAACTTCTGTTTTTTAGCTTTACTGGTCATAGACCAGAAGAACTTATGGGATGGTCTGATGTTTGTTGTCCGTCCGTCATCTGTGGTCTGTCCGTCTGTTAGCACAAGTTTGTTATCGCTACTTCTCCTAAAGTATGTGGAGGATTGCCATGAAACTTTACAAACTGACCATCTTGAAAATCTTGTCATCGCTGTTCCTCCTTAATGGTCATATCAAAATGGGGTTTTCACTAAAAGACTTCTTATGATGTCTACTTGGTCCTAAATGAAAATAGTGCCGATCTGAAATTCAATATGGCTGCCATCTTGAAAATCTTGTTATTGCTACTACTCCTGACTTGATGTTCATATCAACATGGGGTTTTCACTGAAAGCCTTCTTATGATGTCTAGTTAGTCCTAAATGAAAATGATGCTGATCTAGGGTCCAATTTGGCCACCATGGCAGCCATCTTGAAAATCTTGTTATCGCTACTCCTTCTTCATAGATGGTCATATCAACATGAGGTTTTCACTAAAAGACTTCAAAGATGTCTAGTTTGTCCTAAAACAAAATGGTGCACATCTCAAGTCCAATATGGTCACCATGGCAGCCATCTTGAAAATCTTGTTATTGCTACTCTGCCAGAATGGATGGTCATATCAACATGCAGTTTTCACTAGAAGACTTCTTATGATGTCTAGTTTGTCCTAAATGAAAATGGTGCCACTCTGATGTCCAGTATAGCCGCAATCTTGTAAATCTTGTTATCGCTATTCCTCCTGAATCCATCAGGAAAATCAACATTGGGTTTTCACAAAATACTCCTAATCATGTCTACTTGGTCCTAAATGAAAACAATGCTGATCTGTTATCCATCATCTGATGTCCGTCCATCTGTTAGCATAAGTTTGTTATCGCTACTCCTCATAAACTATTTTCAGGATTGCCTTGAAACGAGAGAGAGACAGAGAGAGAGACACACACACACACATGCATATGGAGATTTTAAGATCCCGGATCATAACCATCAAGTCATTTAGAACATAATTTTCCATGGCACTGTGAACTGTTACTTGCATTTTGTTTGAAAGAAGTCTCATCATGATTATTGTCATTGTCTTCTACACTTTGATGAAGTATATCTGGGTCTAACTGAGCTTGGAGAGAGAAAGGTGTTAGAGGTGTTATATATTTAGGCATTATGTGGCTTGTGCCTGCTTGTGCAGGTGAAGCTGTAAAGAAGTGGGGTCTTGCTTGGCTAGCACTACATGTACTTGGATTTTCATTATCTTGATTAGTGACATTGCCTTCAACAATTTGATGAAGTGTATCTGGGTCTGCCAGGGGTAGGGGACTGGAGGTGTTAAGCAATTGGGCCCTGTGTAGCTTGTATCTACTTGAGCAAATGAGTTTGTAATTCATTACGGCGATACTTGGGAGGCACTTATAGGAGTCGAGGTTATGGGCCAAGCTGAGGATGGCTGTAGTGACACAGTGCTGGTGTTAGATTTATTGTTATGTCTTAACACAGTTCAAGAAATCCATTATAAGTCCAAGCCAAGCATCCACTGCCCTTTAAATAAAATGGTATTTGTTGATAGGAATACAGTACATTTAACTTTGTTTTCATGTGAAGTAGTGATTTTGGACACATACCGATGTTGCTATGAGTATTTGTAGAGTTGGAAATTAGTCCTAGGTTCATTCATCTGCTTCAGTGATGAGTTGTTCCTGACATGGATAGGGATACTGTCTTGATTTTCCTTGATGTGGATAAAATATGGGATTACCTTTCTGTATGAATTTACTTCCGCATCATGAGTATCCTCTTGGGTGAATTCAGAGAACTCAAATAGACTGGATCCATTAAAATTTTTTTACATTATTGATATTGTTAGATTTACCACCATTTTATTTGTATGTGGAACTTGCGTAAATATTTTAAAAAAATAATACAATTTCTAACAGCATCAGTCACAATGAGGATTTACCAAAAGCATTTAAGTACTTAGATGAACAATATCCATGATGAATAAATCCTAGATGAATGAATAATCTTATGATATTCACTGCTTTTGACAAAGTACTTCTAAGCAATTGTTTACCAGGCTACCATCTTGCACCATGAATGAAATGATGCGAAACCACGTTTTTATCATTCAAAATGGGTAAACATGCACTCCAGTTTTTGTTATTTGCCTTTTTTACACTAAGATTTTTCTCTTTGTGTCCTCTTTGATCTATAAAACTAATTTTTGTGTCATTGACCTGTGTTAGTAATTACCAAAACCAATGTGATTCATACTTGGAGGTCACTTGTGAATGGCCTATATATTCAGTTTATCCCAGTTTTAAGAAGTAGAACTACTTTAAAATTCACAAATTTGGCACTCGTTCCACTATATTCATGAATAGTCAGGTATCAAATTACTAATCTGGTTGACCCTTTTATGTCGAAAGCATTAAAAATTTTAATCTGATCATTTTTTTATCACAGAGCATTGGGGCTTGTTGACTTTCATGATGTCACCTTAACATCTGAAGATTTTTTTCATCACTGGTTTTAATGTAGGATAAATGAATACATTTATAAGCTAGTGTTAGGGTTTGGACATACACAGTGACACATAAATCGCATGTATCACTTAAGCTTGGTAAAGAAATTATCAATTTTTTGACAGCACATAGGGAAAACTAGTCTACCTTGTACCGATAATGTAAGTTTGATTTAATTTTTAGAGCCCAGTTCCTGAAAAGAGTTCACTTAAACAAAATAAATGCATTTTGTGTTATAGATATCGTTATTCATTTTTATATCCCTGCCATAAGGAGGAGTGTACTATGTTGTCTGTCCATCTGTCTCTATTACTAAAGTCCACCATCTGCAGTTTCCAAACTTAGTGGAAGTTTTCTACCTCTAGTAAGGAAGAACCCTATCAATTTTTGGATCAGAAGCTCAAAGGGCAATGGCACTCTGACTATTTGTTTTTTGTTTTGTATTTTTTTTAATGGCACTGTTACACATTATTGGCTATATCATGCTGAGAAAATAGGAGCAAAGTGCCTTTCCAAACAGTGCACTGGAACTGTCGCCCCGGGCTGGCCTGGGCGGGTATCAAACCTGTGACTCTTGGATTATGAGTCTGACGCTCCATCAACTGATCTAATGTGACTCCCTAAAAGAAGAAAAATAGTTTGCACACAATGACTTGAGTTTTCTTCTATCTGCATTACCAAACTTTGTGGATGTATTGCGCTGGGGGTAAAGAAAGAATAAAAATGGTTTCCATACAATAACATTAGTTCAACATCACATACCTGGACCAAACTTTGTGGATGGTTTGCACTTGGTGTAAGGAAGAACCCTATCTGTTTCAGGGACAGAAGCACAAAAATGTCAAGCTCACTGATTGAAAGAAGAAAAATGGTTTACGCACAGTAACTTGAGTTTTCCACCATCTACAGTTACTAAACTTTGTGGATGGCTTGGGGTAAAGAAGAGCCCTATAAATATTATGTTAAAGGTAAAGGTCACTGTGACTGAAAGAATACAAATGGTTTCTGCACAATAAAATTGGTTCTACATCATGTACTGGGACCAAACTTTTTGGATGGCTTACATTTAGGGTAAGGAAAGAAGCCTATTGATTTTGGGGTCAAAGGTCAAGGTCACAATGACTAAAAAGAAGAAAATTAGTTTATGCACCAGAAAATTCAGTTATCTACATAGTGGAGTATTAAACACGGGGTGGGTGTATAATATGTCATTCACAGTACTCTTGTTGAAGTACAGTTGAACATGCTGCAGTGATGATAGACCATTATTTTATTAGGGTAAACTTTCACATAAATCAATACATATTTACATGCATATAGAGATCACAAGTTCTTAAGCTTGATGACAACTCAAATTATGTATATCTGTAAATTGTTCAAATGAACAACAGTACTCCCCCATTATAATGCTGTCCATGGGAACCACAGAGTGTACCGCCTTGTCAGTGTTCCAGCTAGGAATTTCTCACAGAAGGAAGGGGGAAGAGGGGCACATTCAGCGAAAGAGATATTCTGTTGAAGGGGCACTTTTAGATATTATGGTTAAAGGACTTGATGCTGATGATGAAATTTTGAGTTTCATGTTTTTGGCAGTAGAAGCAGAGAAAAATACATTCATATATTAATTAAATAATAATAATTAAATTAAATAAACAGAAAAGTAAGTGTAATAAATAGAAAATAATACAGATTTAAGTTGTTATTATGGTGATCTGCAGAGAGGCAGAGGGGAGAACCTATGAAAGGCAGAGGGGAGGGGCTAGGAGAACACACAACAGGAGAGGGAGAGAGAGCCTCTATTTCTATCAAGCTGGATCACTGCTTATAGTGAAATTGCCTTATACTGAACTATATTATAAATATAATTTCATTGTAACATAATTAAATGGGATCCATGACCATACCCTCCTTATAACAGGATTGATGTTATAATTAAGGGCAATATAGTGGAGGAGTGCTGTATATTAAAGATTGGAATGTAGTAGGCACATCAGAATGAAACAAGTGGGGCGGCACCAAGTTAGTTTTTCAGTGGATTTAATTGAGATGTGACCCTTATTTCACTTAGATTTTCCAGTAAAATGCAATGAGATTTTGACATATATTTTCTTACATCTAGATATATTTCAAATCCTTTGCTGAGGTATCTTAAATGATATCAGCTTTTGAAAAGCAAAGTAAAGTTTATGTATCACCATGCTTGAAATAAAACTACAGCAACACTGATGATGCAGAAATTGACTAAAATTTTATTACAAGTAACAGAGGTACCGAGATGAAGGTTGGAAATTTTTCTTAATTTTACGAAGCATATGTGATATGATGAGTTATTTAGAAATAACTCTACTAAGTAAAACTTCCCTGAATCAGATTGTGTTAAAACATATTAATCTGAAGGTCACTTTTACCTTAGACCATATCAATCTGAAGGTCACTCTTACCTTAGATCATATCAATCTGAAGGTCACTCTTACCTTAGACAATTTTATAATGTATTGTAAATTCACTCACTTATTTATTTGGGTTTTTGTGTAATTATTTTCTTTAAAAAGTTGAAAAGTTAAAAAGTGCTATTGTCCTTAATTAATTTCATTAAACCTGCAGTAAACTGGTTTTCAGTTTATGAATATACTCGTACTGTAACAGCTTCTAGCCAGTCCCCTAAATGGTCTTCATACATAGGTTTGACTGTAAATAAAAAGATATGTAACCAGTATTTGTATTTTGTTAAATTAACAAGATATACATACACCACTCCCTCAATAACTCGTGAACCCGCTAATAACGCGGTGTCAGTTGTGGATCCAATTTTTTTCACTAGAAAATAACCCAAAAAATTGGCCCCTATATGTTGAACGTGAAGAAAATCACAATCAAAATTGGTAAATGAAACCGTGATATATCGCTCGTGGTTAGTACCTGGAAATTTAAACCAATATCATGAAATTCTCAACTTTTAATAAGTTATATATTTTGTTACATTTTATTTTCAAACAACAATTTCAGTGCACTGTAAATAAGAATATTCAACGAAATTTCGATCAATGAAAATATCACTAATGCAAACTGATGGCAATACTTTAATAAATAAATACCAATTAAATAAGTTGTGCAAAGTGACATTTGTGTTTTAGTTCTGTCTTTTAATTCAGTTTCAGTGTAATCATCATAAATGCAATATGCCCTCCAGTTCAAATGGGAAAAATGTCAATCTGCTGTCACAGCTATGTCCGCAAGCGTTTCTGTGAGAACCTAATTAAGTGCTGACCTTGTTTTGATTTCTGACTTGCGGAAGTATTTGTTGTATTGTTACACTCAATTAAAAGCAGACCTGCTTTGTATTATCACGTTAATTATGTCTTTTGTATCAAATCAATTAAAGTGGGTGGAATAAAAGAAAAGTTAAAAGGCATGCAAATCCTACCTGTGTAAAAGCTAGCGGTCATGGTTGTGTGTCAGGTCAACTGATTTTAATTGATCAATCAAACAATGTTATAAATATTATTATGTAAGTAATATAATTAAACTACCTTAAATTAGCCTACTCGTTCACAAATGTGATCAAAGATAGCAAGGCAACCAAGCAAAATGAGTACAGTGAAACCCCGCTATAACGCGCCCCGCTATAACGCGAATTCGGATATAACGCGATCGTGGCGTGGCTCCCAAAATTTAATATATTCATTCGCACATGAACTTTTTTTTTTTCAAAGGACGAGAAATAGTGTATAAAATGTGTATATTACAGTATCATTTTGGGGAAGAGATCGCGTATGAATTGGAGTATAATACGTCTGTGGCATGGTTCCTGAAATTTTATATACATGTACGTGTATTTTTCTCGTACACGGAAAAAATTTTTTTTTTTAAGTACGAGAAATAGTGTACAAAAAGTTTATTTTCATTTTGGGGAAGAGATCACTTATGAATTCGATCGTGGCGTGGCTTCTGAAATTTAACAATTTCACCAATTTCTTGAAGTGTTATGCCAAAATAAACATTATCGGAAATGTTACTTATTATTGATCCATGAGTAAAGCCATTAAGTTTTCTTTGTGTTTGTCTTCAATTCATTCTGTATACAATCATTGCTCAAACAATAGCCGATATGTTTTTCTTCTTTAACTGCATACACAACCGAGCATCAGACAATGTGGTGGTTGATAAAAGATTCTCACGATTTAATAAAATCAAAAACATAAGCCGACAACACGTGCACTGGACTTCAGTTCATCCTGTATACAATCATTGCGCAAACAATAGCCGACTTATGTTTCTTCTTTAACTGCATACACAACCAAGCACCAGACAATGCGGTGGTTGATCAAAGATTGTCATATGTGGGTGCTTATATAGAGACTGAGCTTGGGCGGCAAGATCAAAGATTGTCATATGTGGGTGCTTATGTAGAGACTGAGCTTCGGCGGCAAGATCACAGGGAGTTCAAATAACCACTCTCTGTTACTTGGCACTGAACAAGTACAGCTGTATCAAATTCGTGGCTCAATCAAAGGGTTGTCATGTGGGAAAACAAAGACGGATCGATATCAGATAGTAAACGGTGTTGATACCCTATTCATGCTATACATTAGACGTGTATACGTTGTTCTCTGAATAAAGAAAAATATAGGAAAACCCTGCAATATCGCGACCCCGCTTTTTCCGCGATAGAATTTTATGGACCCCAAATATCGCGTTGTAGCGGGGTTTCACTGTACTTGATGAATGAAAAGCTTTGTTTCACAGATACAGTTCGTTATGGAGAAGCGAGTTCCAGAGTTTGCAATGAACTTAAAATTCCTGAATTGGCACTCAGAGATTTCCTCAAGTTTGAGAAGTTTCACTATTACTTTCAATGAAATCACTGCTAATAGAACAATAATAAAAATAAAATTGAGTTTCAACGTTGACGGTCGTTTCATGAAATAAATGTCCCTAGGTTTTCAACAACAACCCCAACAACCCCCCCCCCCATCCCCCCCCCCGGTGTTTTCTTAAAGTCCGGTCTATGTTTTTTTAAACCCCATTTTGCATGAGTTATCGAGGGAGAGAGGTATTTTTAATTTTGAAATTTGCCAAATTTATATATATGCTGATTAAAATTTTTTAACCACTTGTGCCTTAATTTATAATCCAATAGGGACATTTTGAATAAACTATATTTGACATAACCAATTTGAGGCTTGTTTATCAGCACAACTTGCATTGAATGGAGTTACTCGAGTATTACAGTGACCTTTAATTGAATGTTGCCACCGACTCTAGTGCATTTCAAATGAGATTTATCATTGCCATTGCCATCATCATCATCATCATTGTCATTCACACCATCACTACCACCATCATCATAATAATTATCATTATTGTTGTTGCCACCATCACCACCATCATGTCATCATAATTGTTGTAATTATCACCACCACCAGCATAATTTTTGTTGTTGCCACCACCACTATCATTATTGTCATCATCATTATAATTGTTGCCACCACCAATAGTTTCATTGTCATCATTATCATCATCACTGAGAACACCATGAACAATTGGAATAATATTTATTAGAAATCAGCAGCAAAACTGCCTGTCCATGTGTTTTTGTAAGTTACTGATATTCATGAAGCTCATGACTACATTACCCCTGTACCACTGTTACCACCAATGGCACCACCACCACCACCATCATCATCATCATCATCATCATCATTATCATCATCAGTGACAACAACATACTCATCATGCTTAATCACTATCATTACAATATCTCATGTACTACATGTACTTGGTGAAAGTGTATGACCAGGGTCAAATTTTGTTTACAGAGACATTATCTAGCTGGGTGCAGGTGTAATGGAATCACATGGCCTTATTGGTCTTATGTCAGATCACTTACCTGATATAAATGATTAAATGCAAAGGAAAAATGGGTTAAATTTCTAGGTAGTGAACTACCTTACACTGTTGTATACCATATTTTGTTGTGTATAATATGCATTAATGTATAATGCACACCTGATTTTTCAACCCAGAATTAGTTGAAAAACGTTCCATCTTATAACACGCATGTGATATCCAACATATCAATGATTTTGCTTAGATTCTGTCATGAAGCAAAATTTTCGAACCATTTTGGATTGTTGACCAATTTTCATTTGTTACACAGCATTGATTGGTTTACAAAAAATGAGTGACTGTTTCTCTGTTTGTTTAATACTTGTATGCGGCACCTGATCACATCCAATGAACATTAGTTCTTTGGAGTGCTTCATTTGTATTTTTTGTATATGAGCATGAAAATAAAGTGGCAAGATCGATCTTTTCATTTATATGGTTGGCCCTTAATTAAAAGGGTGGACTAAGGTTTGCCAGGAATGGAAGTTTATTTAACGTGTCTATGGAGTTCGATCAGTTGCATGAAATCTATAAAATTCCTCTTTGTTGTCACAAGTCATTAAAAGATGCTATATGTCCTCATCTGTCTCGTTTCAAGGCATTGTTGTGTAATAGTTCTTGTTTTTGGTCTTCATCCTTGCTCATCAGGTGGTGCTGGTACTTGATATCATCCTCCTACATAATGTCATCCTCTATGCCATCCGTTACGTTAGAGATGCGGCACTTTTTGAAAGCACTGATGATGATTCTTACAGTAAAAGTCGTACAGGTCATGTATGTGTTCAGTACTGACTATTTCAGTAATGGATGTCGTTTTTTTAGAATTTGATTACACATACCTTTAAATGGCAAGTATTCACTTTATTTTGATCCACATAAATCCATATTCCTTTTGACGGTCATTATTTACATGCCCCGAGAAACACATACGGCAAAACTCAGTGTTCAAGTACATGGACATTTTTGGACGAGGTCCACCTAAAGGTGTGATTCAGTACAAACTGGATTGAATGTCGTGTGCTGTGATGTCACAATGAAAGCTATGCATGGGGACAAGAAAAATGCATACTACCCGATACTGTGACGATTAGATGCGATTTGCTCTTTTCTTGACCCAGTTTAGTACTTGGCCACCATTGTAAAAGTCCATAGCAATCAATAATTTTTCTCTGGAAGTTTCTTGATAACAGTTAAGGTGCAGAGCATTCCATAATCAGGATTGAATATTCTTTGGATAAACTATATTAGTATTAAAATTTAGAACAACAATTCATATTTAATTTAAGATGAGTAAATGTACCTACATGACCAAATTGGCATACACTTTAGTTTCAACTCAGCCCACACATCTGCTGTTCACAGGCACACATCAACCAACTCAACCTTTTTCATTCTTCCAGTCAGCAGAAATGTATGTTGATCACCAACATACTATTCATTCCATTTTCTTCTGATCGTTGTTTTCATGATTTTGCTGATGCTGACATCTAAGGGCTGAAATACTGATGTCATGCCAATGGGGATTATGCCCAAAGTCATCGGAGGGGTAGTCAGTCCTGGTCATTGTTAGATTTTTGTGGCATATGCTGTGTGAAAGTTCAGGTCCAGTATTTATACTTATGTGTACTAGCTTGACACTTGTGCAATATATATCAATTTTAAGCTAGAATTTATCCAAACAATGCATCCTAATTATGTTTGGCACATCAGAACTTTAGTTGGCACTGTTTACCTTTGAAAACATCAAGCTGAGTCAATGAAGCATTGATTGTTGTATAATCACATAGAACTATTGAATACTGTGATGTACGATGAGAAATAAAACAAAGAAAAAACGTTTATTTTCCAAGGTAAATAAATTGCAAATTTGATGCATTCATTTATTTTTTTATTTCACAATATATTTTTTGTTCATTCATTTCTTTTATTCTTGATTATGCTGAAATATAATAAACAAATTTTGATGTTCTCATCTCATGCATCTGTTTTAGATGACATCGTTTTTGTGACTATGGAGTGTCAGTGATGGTAACATAGATACTTGCATTCGCTATTGCACATATTGAAAATGGGATCAAACTTAGGACAATAGGGATGCAAAGCATCTTTATTAACACTGAGCTTATTAGGGAAATAAATAAGAAGAAGCTGACCAATTACTCATTATGCCATACCAAATTGTATCAAGTTACTCATGTCCTTCTGTCATGTATATCATGTACATTGCAAATTTTGTTTACACAATAACTTGTGAAAGACTTCATGGACTGAAACAAATTTGGTATGAAGCTTAAAAAGACCTAGTTATGGTTCAATTGTACCTTTTTTCAGTCAAAATATGACTAAATTATGGCCCATACTTGACTCAAAAGTTTGCCTTTCCATCATGAATTTGTTTCTGTTCAAAAACTTTTCAAGGACTTAATGCATTGAAAGCAAATTTGATGCGAGTTTTTAAATATCAAGAACAACTTGGTCAAACTTGATTTTCACTTCTTTTTCTTATCAAAATTTGATTCAGTTGTGATCCTTGTTTGACTTGGAACTTTGCAACTGCATATTAAATGAAGGTTCCTTCACTTGTACCTTATAGGTATTTGCTGGGGCATTTTGTCAGGTGGACAGATTTATGGTTTTAACAGATGAAAGGAAAGATACCATTTATTTGTTTTTCATACTTTTGTATTTTTCAATTTTTATTATATGCCTGCTGTAAGTTAGAGTGTAGTATGTTGTGATGTACAAGTCATTGATCGACAAGTACATCTGGCTGTAACTAATTTCACAATAACTTGAGTTGTCCACCATCTACAGTTTCCAAACTTTGTGGCTGGCTTGCACATGGGGTAAGGAAGAACTCTATTGATTTCTGGGTCAGAAGCTTAAAGGTCAAGGCCACTGTGACTGAAAGAAAAAAAAAGGTTTGTGCACAATAACTTGGGTTTTCCACCATCTACAGTTTAAAACTTTGTAGATGACTTGCACTTGGGGTAAAAATGAACCTGTCAATTTTTGGGGGGTCAAAAGGTCAATGTCACTGACTGAAAGAAGAATAAAGGTTTCTGCGCCTTAACTTGAATTCTCCACATCTACAGTTACTAAAGTTTGTGGATGGCCAGCACTTGAGGTAAAGAACTGTTTCAATTTTGGGGTCAAAAGATCAAAGGTCAATGTCACTGATTGAAAGAAGAATAATGGTTTCTGTACAATAACATTAGTTCTATATCACATATATGGATAAAACTATGTGGTTGGCTGACACATGGTGTAAGGAAGAAGCCTATAGATTTTGGGGTAAATGGTCAAAGTTACTGTGACGGCAAGAAGAAAAGTGGCTTCTGCAATAAAATGTTATTATATATACGTAGAGAAATATTAAACACAGGGCAGGCATGTAATGTGCTGTTCACAGTACTCTTGTTTTGTTTGTTTACATTGATAGTCTACTTCTCTCCTTAAATGTTCCCTTTATTTGTTTGCAGTAATTTGCAACAATTTTGTAACATTTTGGTCAAATATACCAGCACATAGCCAGGATCTACTTTACAAATAAAAATTAAGGCATGAAATTCTCCCTCCATTTGAAATTCTCCCACTAGAAGAGCTTATGGGAAGGTCTGTTGTCCGTCCTCTGTCATCCGACATCCATCCATTAGCACAAATTTGTTATCACTACTAAACCAAAACTACTTGGAGGATTGTCATGAAACTTTACACACACATTCATCCCAAGATCTAGTTGGTTCTAAATGAAAATGGTACTGCTCAGACATCCAATATGGCCACCACAGCAGCCATCTTGAAAATCATGTTATTGCAAATCCTCCTGAATGGAAAGTCGGCATGGGGTTTTCAATGGAAGACTTCTTATGGTGTCTGGTTAGTCTGAAATAAAAATTTTGCCAATATGATATCCAGTATGACTGCCACAGTGGCCATCTTGAAAATCTTATCGCAACTCCTAGATGGAAAGTCATATCATCTGGGTTTCTCCAGAATACAAGGATGCCAAGTTTGTACTAAATGAAAATGGTACTGCTCAGACATCCAATATGGCCATCATGGCAGCCATCTTGAAAATCTTGTTTTTGGTACTACTAAATGGAAAGTCATATCGACATGGACTTTTCACCTGGAGACTAATTCTGATATCTATTTAGTCCAGAATGAAAATGGTGCTGATCTGACCTCAAATATAGCCACCACTACTCCTACTTAATGAAAATTCATATCGACATGGGGTTTTCAACAGAAGACTTCTTATGGTGTCTAGTTGGTCATGAATGAAAATGATGTTGATCTGAAATCCAATATGGCCACCATTGTGGCCATCTTGAAATTCTTGTTATTGCTACTCATCCAAAATTGATGATCATATCAACATAGGGTTTTCACCAAAAGTCTTCTTACGAAAATGGCACCCCACAGGCATCCAGTATGGCTGCCATAATGTACATGTTGAAAATCTTGTCACGAATTCTCCTGAATGGATGGTCATACTGGCATGGGTTTTTTAAGATAAGTCTTCAAATGGTGTCTAGTTTATTCTAAATGAAAATGGTGTTGATGTTAAATCCCACATGGCTGCCACAATGGCTAATATGAAAATCTTTTTGCTTAAGAATATCAGAGATGGTTTCAACAGTCAGCAGTTAAGAAGAAGAAATGTCTTGAATTTCTGGAAATTCTTTTCAGACAGTAGAGCGTAAGTCCCTTCAATGTTTTTTTAATTAATGGAGGGATTTAATGAAGAAATAAATCTAGGACTTGAAAAATTATACTCAAGTTTTGCACATTTGTTTGATTTCTCAGCAAACTTTTTGTGTGAAAGCCACAATCGAGGGTCCTAGAAAAACCCTGTGTATCATTTGATGTTTTATCATTCAGTTCATTTAAGATAAGCTTTCTATTGAGATTTCTGAAAGTCATTTTGTTTTTAGCTCACCTGCTTGTTAGGTCAAGTGCGCTTATGGTATGATCCATTTTCATTCTTGTGCAATTTGTTTTCTGTCCATCAACGATTTCTTGTTACCACTCTGGAGGCCATATTTCTGATTTGAATTTGATCAAACTTGGAATATAGGAATATAAGCTTATATCATCAAGTTCTCAGATGATTTTGATTATGAGCAAGGCCTTCACATATCATTGAGATGATATTATACTGTATTTGATTGGCTGAACTTGTTACCACTCTGGAAACAATATTTCTGATCTGATTTAGATAAGACTTGGGATATATGCTTATATTAGCAAGATCTTGGATGAGTTCAGTGGTGTATGAGATAAAATTACACAATTCTGTTAGACGCATGATAAATTTGAAAAGGTCATGTACATATGCATATTTCTTTGAATTTTGTTGACTAGTCACAGAGTATAATGCATGTTAATCAGTTTATTGCCACCAAATGTCACAAGGGCGAATCATGCAAAGCCAGACTTGGATATGTTTTTTCTGAAAGATGATATCAGAATGTGATTGAGCTAGTACCTTATATACTTGTGTATAAGTCAGATCTAACTCCAGACTGCACATATCCAGATCTGCCATCGCATAATGCACCAGCAGATCTGGGTCTGTGTAGTTTAAGATTAATAAGGAGAACAATCAACATAGACCCTGATATGCCAGCACATTATGCAACAGCAAATCAGCAGTAGCGTAATAAGGGGGGGGGGGGGCGCCAGATGGGATGGTTGCCCCAGGCGACAGAGGTCTTGGGGCACCAACACTGCTGATAAAAATTCGGGCCTCATATTCTGGCCCTTTGGGCCATCATCGTTGCCCCGGGCACCATTTACCCTTAGTATGCCACTTCAAATCAGAGTCTGTCATTTGCAGTTGGACCTGACTTGTATGTCGGTATATACTGTACCTAATAAAATTCATTCACTGCCCATATTTTTAACCTTGTAATAATTTCATAGATCATTAAAGGATTTTCTATTTAACACCCAGAATGTTAATTTCATTAAGTCATATGCTAAAAAATGGTGCCATTACCAATATGAGCAGTAAACTTTACAATGATTCTAGTCACATAGATATGATGGTAAATCTTGCGATCAGATTTTGTTTAATGACTCTTGACACAGGATGAATGATGTCTCTTTCCCTCATAAAATAGATAAGGCATTTGGATTCTAGGCACACAAATTGATATTTAACCCTCATTTTATGCTAAGAAGCGATTTAAATACCCACCAGGGGGTGAATTGCCTATAATTGAATGGTTAACCACCTCAATTAGAAATTATTTGAGAGGGTTTTCTCTTGTTGTGAGTGAACAAGAGTATTAAGGTAGAGGGTTTTATTTAGTTGATGTCACCATCTGAGTGTCTTTGCATGAATATGTACTCATGAACGGCTAACCCAGTGTTATGTTGTTATTCTTGCTCTTGTAAAAATTAAACAAAAAATCAGGGATAATGGAACCTTAAAAATCAATATATCGATAGAGATTGGTTTGGTTTGTTTTTGTTTGGTGCTTTACAGCACAGCAACACAATTAGGTTATTTAGGGTTGAGGTAATTGGAGTAAAGTGACTGTCCCAAGGACACAATACAGTAGCTGACCTAGGCTGATCCGAGGGTACGATTTGAACATGCACCCTTTCAGTCTCAAGTCCGGCATGTTAACCACTGGGCCACCTCAGCTCCTGCCTCCATTACCTATATACTCGCATATAAACCGGGCCCAAATGCAAACAATATAGACCCTGATCTGCTGTCGCATAATGCGCTGGAAAATCAGGATCTGTGTTGTTTGTTCTACTGATTAGTCCTTACAAACTGCAGAGACCCAGATCAGTTGACGCATTATGTGATGGCAGATCAGGGTCTATATTGTTTGCATTTGGGCCCGGTTTATATGCGAGTTTGCAGTTGGTATTGACTTATACATGAGTACATATGGTAGTCGCCTCTTATGACATGCAGGAGAATGCATTAAGCCTATTATCCAGTGAAATACAGGCATATTAACAGTTGTTCTCATTCTTGTAGATGGCACCTCCAAATTTTCTTTTCATTCTTTTTCTAAAGTAAAAAGTTTAAAAGAACTAGGTTCACTTCATCTTCTAAACAGCTCTAAAATCTGGTAAAAAAATAGGTTTTTATTTTCTTGTTTTATCTCTGTCATAAATGTTACAATACCAATAAGAGTTCAGACTGTTAACCTTATGACAACATATGTATGTGCCAGTGTCATGATGTCGTTTGCCGAAATGGCAGTGGAATGCTGAAAAGTGCAGTTTTTGCCAGAAATTTAACCTTTTTGACAAATTTAATATGGAGTGCATGCATTGTCCACAGTAATATTTTGTCAGCTGGTGGATAAGACTCATAATGACGTAATGCAAAAGTACTAAGTTGGTTCATAAATGTGCTCTGTATATAAAAAAAAATCGTTTTTTTACTGCTCTTCTGAAATTGATTTTAGAATCACAAACAAAAAATAATGAAGTACATATCTAATCATAATAAGGTAAAAAATATTAGTAAATTACTTATTTTGCACAATTTTCTTTAATACACTATGCTGACAATGATTTTTGGTGAGGTGATGTTTGAAAAATTTGATATTTAAAAACTATTGATCTTGGTAAAGAAATAAAATAAAATACCGGGGTGTGATTGTTTTTGTTATCTATTGGAAATGCATAGTTTATCATCGACACTGATCGGAGATATTTTGTCTCGTGCTTCTGTAGATAGAGAATAGACTACATCTGGTTGTGCGAAGATCTTTATGAGAAATACCTGTACCACATCTGACTTAACTCATTAACCCCTAGTGCCATGTTAACGCGCCGTGAGGTTGTACCCTACTTCCGAGCTCTGTAACATCAACATCATTTAAGATACACTAAAGTGGATGGTATTGCAGGAAAGTAGACATATGTAGCTCTACAATGATACCAAATAATGTCGACTTTCTACACGCATTAAAAAGTACAGCGAACAAAATGCAATCTTTGAGACCCGATTTTTTTTAGGTCGAAAATTGACAGTTGCGGAACCAGAGTTTGTGTCCTGATTTTAGACTTTTTGGCCTTAGATCTAAAGCAGACCCGTCTGAACTGCACACAGACAGATGAACCTTTGCAAAAAGTAGGATAAGTTTGAGATTTGGAGAAAAAAGGGGCCAAGACACAAAAATTGGGGGTCCAATACAAAAAAAAAAAATCAAAAAAAAAAAAAAAAAAAAGTCCAACTTTTATCATTCTGGACATGTGCGAGCATAATAGCCAATGAAAAACAACGTTTCTGATACACCTAAGCATCCGGCTAAATGATAAACTTTCTTAAGCAGATCTGTTTGGCTGAATTCAGAAGTAACCCCAAAAATGTGTTGCCTACCCCCATTTCACGCAAAAATGATACAAATCTCCAGGGGTTAATGAGTTAATAAGCATCCAGAGTACTATGAAAATTCATTTGTGGGGCAAATACTTGAAGTAAATTGTTGTTTAAGTTTTTTCCCCATTTTTTATGATTTTCATCTTTGTGTAATTCTTGATAACAGTTTCAGAATCAGGATTATGGTGATCTTGTCCTAGATACTGTTTATAATGGAAAAAATAAAACACAGATAATATCGCTAATATAAAGCAATAAAAATGTCGAAGGAAAAAACATGGTTAATGGGTTTTACAGAAAATGCAATGCTATACATAGTGAATATGGCTATCTTTGTTCTGGAGATTTGTTATTAGCCTACCTCTGTAGCCAATCAACATTGGTAGGTGGTTAATTATGTGTTAAGATTCACCTATTGACCACTTTCAGGTAGTTTACAATGTCTTAAAGTCAATCGGATAATGATAATGAGAATGTTATTTCATTTTTTATGACAACCAAATTCAGATAGGAGAAAAGGTGTAAACCCAGTCCCATTGACTGTGGGGTCTTGGCCTTTAAATAATGGGGAAGAAACAGTAATGTGATTTTTGTCATCACATTTTGTTTTAGAGTAAAAACTGAGACAGTGCGATTCTGAAGTCAGCAGCTGCAGCAGTAGCATCAACACAATGTTGAAGTTTTTTGGTGAAGTCCGAAACTCTGTTCAAGCCAAGACATTATTCAGTGGGATACTTGTTTTATAATAGTAACTGCTATATCTTGAACTAATCTAAAAATTGCAATACTTAAGAAAACTTGCTACATTATATTATTAATACAAATCTTTGGAATAAATTGGATACTTTTCACTGAGAAGCTTATTTCCAATAACACAGATAAGAACTATTGCTGACTGATGCTAAAAGCCTTGTAACGAATGCGAGAATCTTAGTTATACTGAAGAAATTGTTTTGCATATACTAGTAACTAACAAGCACATGTATCACTTTTGTTAACTATACATATATAAGAGAGAATATAAACTCCTTCCTCTTGTGTGTCTATGTATACAAGCAAAACATGTCAATATTATATGGAATGTTGATGTTCGTCATTAGACAATTTGCACTATAAATGACATCATGATCATTTCGCATCAAAAACACATTAAAGAGTAATACCCATTTTCAAAACAAAACTAATTTTATGCAGTACCAATATCGTAGATATGTTCTGAAAAATATTAGAATCTGACATAGGACTGATTTTAGTCAAAAGTGAACCTTAGAAAGTCCTTTATTATACAATGATATTTGAAACTGGTACCATGGCAGTCACACCAGAGTTTGGTTGGAGCTCTAGATGTGAAACTTGGGGGAATGAAGGATTTGGTTCTGTCTGTTCATATATGTCTGTCTGTCCTACTGTATGCCAGAATTTTCATATGTCCATCCATACGTCACCATAAGCTTTTTAGCAGTACTACACAGAATCTAGTTCATATAGACGAGTAAAATTACCCTTTGGCAAACACGAGCTATATTTGGTATTTTTTTGTTGTTGTTTACATGTACCAACCAAGACATGCCTTTATACCAAAACTTTTATATTTGGGTTGGGAAAGGTAATTATTTAGAAATATAAAATATTTCAATGAAAAAACCCCACAACAGGTTGTGGTCAATGGCTTCTACAACCCCCCATACAAAATGTGAAAAATTATTTTGTTGTACTGTTAATTTATCACAGAATTTAAGACATAAGCATCCCAGAATGTGCATATTATCATGTTGTACTTGGCTTTGCAAACATCACTTATTGAACAGAAATTTGTATTGTGCTATGCTGATATGCCAACAGCAATAAAAATTATGCAAAGATGTTATATCACTCCTCTTTTTGTGTCTCTGTGCATGCATCCTGTTGTATTTATCTTTGTAATTTGTGTCTCTGTGCATGCATCCTGTTGTATTTATCTTTGTAATTTGTGTCTCTGTGCATGCATCCTGTTGTATTTATCTTTGTAATTTGTGTCTCTGTGCATGCATCCTGTTGTATTTATCTTTGTAATTTGTGTCTCTGTGCATGCATCCTGTTGTATTTATCTTTGTAATTTGTGTCTCTGTGCATGCATCCTGTTGTATTTATCTTTGTATTTATCTTTGTAATTTATCTTTGTATTTATCTTTGTAATTTAACCTTTTTCCTATCCTTATACAACATAATATTTCTCTAATTATCTTAAGACAGTTAAAAGTCAGATATTTGTACAACTATAGATGGTACCTTTGAAATTGGATGGTTAAATCACTGAAACTTGTTTTCAATGTGATAAATTGGAAGACATAGAGATCTGACAACCGGAAGTAGTAAATAATTAATAAGAGAGAGTTTTCTTAGGGAGATAACTAGGTTACTGAAAGAGGCTACAGATCCGACTTTTAAAAATGTAAAAGCTTATGGATATTTGTGCAATTTTATGAGACGTACTAAAAATACTGGGGCCCCGGGTGGCCGAGTGGTCTAAGGCGCTCGCCTTTACAGATCACTGACATCTCACCTCTGTCCGTGTGGGTTCGAGTCTCGGGCTCGGCCAGAGTGGTTATGTGAGAAAGCTTGACAGTAGCTTCCTGTGGGTCAGTGGTTCTTCCCACCAAATATACTGGCTGCCATGTATAGCCTATCATGTGCTGAAAAATGGCATTAAACCCATAACAACAACAACAACAACAACAAATACTTTACTAAAGCCATTGTATATTATGATGCTTGGAACAATTTCACAGGGAATACAAGGGGTATTAGATTCACACATAATTAGATGCGGGAATACAAATATTGATTCTAGGTTTTCTTAGCTTATGTTTCAGTTTAAAATTAGAAAGACTTTCATTAGACATGACTAAACAAATACTTTTAGTCAAAATTTATATCTTTTGTCATTGTTTCTGTTGGATAAAAACATTTCTGTTGGATACAAACATTTGTGTGGCTGTCTTATGTAATGTTATCTGAAGATAGCATTTCCCAAATAAATCCACAGAGTTAAGAAGAAAAAAGATTTGAAGTAGATAATGTTTTCGAGTATCTCTGGACAACAGATAAATCTGAGTTACTGGTTCCTAAGTCAGTATTCATCCATTTTTCTGTGTTCTCCTATCATGATTTTAACACTGTTCCATTTGCTCGACAGCGGAATGTCAGTCTTCAGGCCTGGTATTTACAAAACTCCTTCAGGAAGAAACTCAATCTCAAAACCACCAAATTGAGATAATACTTATGGTGCATCTATGTCAGGGAAATTTAGAAGTATGGTAGAGAGACCCAGGTGAAGAAAAATCTGAAAGTTCTGTGATACTAACTTTATTCTAATTAAAGTTAAAAACTGGCAAAGATGGGGACTCGGAACTTAAGCCTGTATCTCTTGCTCAAAATGTTTTCAGACTGTGTCAGGTACTGTTTGTTAGGCTATACACTTAAGGTGGCCCAAGTGTCTTCCATGCAGATTGGTTAGTTGCCTTGGCAATCTCCAACTTGATGAACGGACAATTTGGAAGACATGTTTGTAAGCATATTTATATATATATACATATAAATATAATGTAGATTTCCAATATGTACTGTCTATACTCACGTATAAGTCGATACGAACTGCAAACTGCATAGACCCAGATCTGCCATCGCATAATGTGCTGGGAGATCTGGGTCTATGCAGCTTGTAAGGACTAATCAGTAGAACAAACAACATAGACCCTGATCTGCCATTGCATAATGCGCCGGCAGATCAAGGTCTTTGTTGTTTGCATTTGGACCTGGATTACACGCAAGTATATACGGTATATGGCCTGATTAGGTTTCCATGCCACAAGCAATTTTTCCATTTAAAAAAAATATATTTGTGAACTTTTTGGCACTTGGACTCATTTGGTGAAAACAAATTTTAGCACAATTGCGCAAAAACAAATCAGATTTGGTAGACATATTTGTATGTATTAGATGACCTGATTAGATTTCATGCTACTAAAGAAATTATTCTGGGTTTTTGTTTATAATTTTTCGGCACAATTTGGACGTGGAGACTTTTGGTGAAAACTTTGCAGGATTGTGTGAAAACCACTTGACACAGATCATCAAAATTTGGTAGCTATGTTTGTAAGCATATTTAAATGACTTGATTAGATTTTCATGGCACTAAAGCAATTGTTCTGCTTATTTGTTGTTTTTTTTGTTTTTTTTTTAAATTTGAACACAGACTTTTTAGGATAAAAATACTTGTTAACGAGATTGTGCCAAAACCACTTGGCAAAGAGGGATGAAATTTCATCAGCATGTTTCTATGCTTATATAGATTACCTGGTTATATTTTGAATCAACAGAGCAATTTTTCCAGTTCTTTTAAAATAAAATATTTTGAACTTATTCAGCTTTGACTTTTTGGGGTTGCAGTTGGGCGTACATTTGCAAATCTAGTTAAATTTATTAAAAAATTCTGTCTCTTGCACTTTTGGACTTGCACATTTTGGTATAAACCTTTTGGCACAGTTAGGCAGAAACTGCTTAACCAAGGGAAAATAACTTTGGTATGCATATTTGTTTGCATTTGTATGACAAAATTAGATTTTGGTGTCATTTAAATGATTTTTTCATGTTTTAGCAGTTTTTTTTTTTATATACTTCTTTTTTTATGAAACATATGGTGATTTAAGGGTAGAATAAAACTGTGGTTGTGTTTTACAAACACAGATATAGTTTTAGTATACCCCTAAATTCCTGAACAAACCTGAATTTATAATACACTAATTTTTTGAATAAAATCCATTTTCAGAGGTTAATTGAATAAAATGATAAGTTAACTTGATGAAAATCTTCAGATCATTTAATTACTGAATTTCCACATATTTAGGCAAAAGAAATGCATGCAATGTATTGCATTTATTACATTTGTATATAGTAATTTATTACATTTGTATATAGTAATTTATTACATTTGTATATAGTAATTTATTACATTTGTACATAGTAATTTATTACTGATCAAACATTTGATAAAGAAAGTCCATCTTCAGATGGTTGCTATACACTTAACTCGGCAAATTTTCTGGTTGTCTTTCACTATCTGAAGAATTGACGAGCCTTACTCAATACCAACTTGTGACTGTTATGGTTACTTTAAAAAAATTAATGATGAAACTCAGGTTGTGTAAATTAAATGCATTGTCAGAAGCCTTGATTATTGGTAACTAATTAATAATGTTTAATTTTTGTTTGCTTTAGAAACTCTGAACAGAGTTTATCTAAAAAGAGTGACATCAGTAAAATGTGGAAAACAAGAAAAAGTGGTCTGTCATGTATATACCATGTAGTTGTAAATAATATCTCTTCCCAAAAGCAATCTAAGATGCTTGAATCCGTTCTTTTTTATTTAGGGGTATCCACTTTAAAATCGAATTTGATATATTCATTCTTGAGGGAGGATGAATTGGATTAAATTTCTCCCTTGGAGATTTTGTTATACATGACCCAGGGATCAATCAAGTACAAAGAGTTTTATATTTGTTGTTGTCCAATGAAAGAGATATGTAAAATGATTCAGATACTTACAGTGATCTAAATGACACCAGCGACAGGAATCACTCAGCAAAAATAATCCTCTTTACTGGATGACAAACCCATTTTTTAGATACCCACAATGCTACATGATAAATCGCACTTGAAATCTATATCAACTATTTATTTCAGAGTGTATATATGTATATATTAATTATAGTTTACTGTCAGTATTTTAAAAAGTGTCCCCTTAAACTATAGAAATACACCCTTAAATGTGCATAAACAATGTCAGGAAATAGATTTTCTAAAATGCTAGCCGATTCTACCAAATGTCAAGTTAAAATTACAGGTGTTGTACAGCAGAGGGTTTAGAATTTTGGCAGAGGGATTATGGGTGGATAATTTGGACCCAGCTGTGCAATGCTCTTTTTTCTCTCAGAAGGTTTAGCAATACCAGGCAAAATGTCAGTTTGATAGATGCTCAATTTTGTTATGTCATGTAGTAATTGAAATATATTTTGTGGTGTCAGTGATGATTTGTATTGTAAATTCAAATTTATTCTGGAGTGGATAAAGCAATAAAGGTAAGCCATATGTATGTTTTGTCTGCAACAAAATAATAGAAAAAAAAGCATGACAATATACACACAGTTGCTAAAGTTTTTGATACGTTTTTTTAATTAATTATATTTTTTAGGTGTAGAGGTAATTAAAGGCAAACAATTTAATTCTAATTTTCTTAGGTACAAAAAATTTGCAGTTTTAATAAGTAAAAGAAAGTTATTTGTACCAAATATTAGATGACAAAAAATTGGGATTTTATGGATTGATAGTGTATAAAAATAAAATAGTGTATAAAAATAAAATAGTATATAAAAATAAAGTAGTGTATATAAAATTAAAATAAAATAGTATATAAAAATAAAAGAGTATGAAAAATTATATACAATAAGATAGTAATGTGTATAAAAATAAAAGAGTATGAAAAATTATATACAGTATGGTAGTAATAACAAGAATAAGGTTGGTGCTTTACAAAAGTTTACAAAAGTACCGATAGAAGGTGCATGAGTAATGGCATGTAAAAAAGTTGTTAAGATGCATGAAATGTGTGAAAAGGAAAGAATTTAGTTTGTTGCATGGTTTGTTTTGAAGGGTATTTTTCAACTCATTATTTTGTATATGAAGTAATGGTGCTGTTTGGTATAGGACAGAAAAGTTGTATATTTGGTAGCACATACAACAAAGTTTTATAATCAGATAAAGAAGAGTATGATAGAAGCAGATGTAAAAGGAAAAATATAATTACAGCAGGGATAGGTAACTATTATCTACGTTGCCTTGTAAGTGAATACATATTCCATAAGGAACACAGTGATGAAGTAAAGCTGAATGGAAGAACCCAACATATGTACATAAGCATAAATAATAATAGGAGGTGAAGATGAAATATCAGTATGTCTAGTCAGTATGAAAAATATAACTGGAGAGTAGGCCATGTTGGTTCTATTTGTTTGTTTTTGTGGGGTTTAATGCCATTTTTCAGCACATGATAGTCTAGACATGGCGGTGAGTATATTTGGTGGAGGAAGAACCTGGGAAGAACAATCAACCCATTGGAAGCTACTGGCAAGCTTTCTCACATAATCACATTGGTCGAGTCGAGACTCGAACTCATGCTGACAGGGGCGAGATGTGAGAGCGATCTGTAAAGGTGAGCGCCTTAGACCACTCAGACACATGGGGCCCTGGCATGTTGGTTCTGACATCAGATTTAACAATTTTAGCATATTTCAATACTAAATGAGTTAAGGTTGTTAAATGTTTAAAAGTCATGCTTCATCAACTAAATATAATAGGCCCAGATGATCGCACTGTTCTTTCATTAATGAAAATACTTATTTCAGTAGCAGTAATACCAAAGAAACATTTAAGATGCATTATAATATTGACTGTGCAAACACTGATGTTATTTATTTGATAACTTGTAAAAAGAAATATGTTGGACAGTCATCAAGTATCTAAATGCATGAACAAATATAGATTTGGCATAAATAGCTTTATTGATCCATTTTTTAAATCTCACGTCTCCCCACACTTTAATGACGGCTTCCATAATTTAAAAGATTTTTCATTTAAGGTAATTGATACTGTTAATTCAGAAATGGAACGTCTGTTAAAAGAAACATATTGGATTCACTGTCTGGATACTATCTATCTAATAGGTTTAAATTCTAAGATTATATTTGAACTTGATTGATAAATTTATTGTATTTGGTGTGGTTCAGAAACACATTCTCAATAATTGGTTTGGGTGGGCTGAACCTGCTTTAAAGTATTTTGCCTACAATGTTTTGGGGTATTTTGACTTCTCAACGGTAACCTTTAAAATGCAGCTGTTTTTTTGTTTTTTTTTCATAAGATTTTAATATCATATTTAGATGATAAAGGATACAAAAAAGTATCCACAATAATATGTACATTACCGGTATATATATATATAACAAAACCACCGCTTTTATTTTGGTATGTCAGAAACGCGCTCAAAAACTGGTTTAGTTGGCTGAACCCACTTCAAAGTACTTTCCCTATGAGGCTTTTGGTCATTTCTATTTCTCAGCGGCAATGTTCTTTATACATACAGCAGCTGTGTCCTTTCTTTTTCACTACTTCTGTATATATAATGAAAATTGCCTAACCACTAACAATGGAACTGATATTTTACAATTTTATTTTTTATTTGTAACAAACTGCAAAAGTATTGTGCAATTAAAAATTGTAACATCACCTCTCTGATACTTCTTTTGAGCTATTTATTTATCAAAATAATAAAAATAATTTCAATATTCTTAAATTTATAATCTGATATTATAAAATTTTACAATCTTAAAAACTTTGTACAATAATTGTACAAAGAGGCATAATTCACTATTAATTCTGGAATGTCTAGGGATTCACCATTTGGATACTGTCAGACATATCTGAAAAGTTCTAATTATAGATTATTTATAATCTTTATTGATAAATTCATAATATTTAATCAATTATACATATTTAAAGGGAAATAAAACCATTTGTCTCTGTTTATTTATATATGTTCTACCAATAAATAAGAAGAACTTGTATACCGCTTCCATTGGTGGGTACAGTTTTACTTTCAGTATGAACGAAACACCTCAGTTCACTAGATGCAGTGTTGTGCATGCCCAGCAGTTAGCATTCAGCGAAGAAAGCTGAATTAGGGAATCCAGTTGTTTCACACCCTGGGAGATGAACTATTCTATATCTGTAGGCTACTCTATTCAATTTACATAGTGTGTAATGGGTACAGTATTCATTTATTATATCTTTTTGTGTATATATGAGAAAGACAGTCCATTTATTCATTTGTTGAATTAATGACGTGTGCGGCCATTTGGCCATGTACGTCGAGAGACAGTCCAACAAAGGAAGTACTCATCTACATAAAGAATAAAAACAGCCCCCAAACACCTGGATGCCAAAAAGCAAATCTAATAAAGAGGACACTCTAGCATTTTCTAAAAAAAAAAAATAATAATAATAATTACTTTAGTTAAAGATGGTGGCATGGAACTAATGTGCATTGATATGCATACCGTTTGTACTTGCTTATAAGTCGAGTCTAACTGCAAACAGACACCAATCCGCCATCACATAAAGTGCCGATAGATCAGTGTCATTGTTGTTTGTTATACTGATTACTCCTAACAAACTGCATAAACCCAGATCTGTGGGTCTTTGCAGTTGGATTGGATTTATAAGCGAGTATATACGGTAGTTATTTACCTTGAGATATTATTGTCCTTTGAAGAATTAAAGAGCAGTGACATTTTGGCATAATGTATGATTGTTTTTTTTCTTGTTTCTGAGAATAGGAGTGATGCAGTTAAATTAGAGATAGATACAAACCACAGTCACACCAGCTTAGGTTGTTAAGCCTTTCTCACTTGGCCAGAATGACCTCACAGTGCTAACTCGATGGATGGCAAAAGATATGGTAGATGTAAATAGCAGTGAGGAATAAATCAAAATAATTAAAAAACTGCAGAAAGTTTGACGTATTTCTTATTCTATGTCAAAATAAAATAGTTTATTCAGTATTTGCTTTCATTAGAGAGTTGACAAACATTTTAGGTTTCAATAAAATTTGGCATATGTCGCCAAGTTATACGTTAAGTCTTTATTATTCTGCCATCCAGATAATAATCTAAATGGTCATTTATATGACTATGTTACGTAGTGTGTAAAAGATCTAATAGTACATGGAGAATTGATTATTCAATATGGGTAATATTTCATACGTAAGAGAGTTCATTAAAGTAAAAGGATACAAGCATACATATTCATAGATCTCCCCAATTCCCATTCTCACTGTTGTTATAGGTGCCTGTAGTGTATAATAACTATTTTATTTTGGCCTTTGTATGTATATTCTCTTTAGAGATAGATTTCCACGGTTTAGAACATATTATGATCGTATATCCTTTGGTTGTGTTGCTGTGTAATATTTGACAATAGTAGCATAAATTGAACAGTACTAGAGGGCAACTACAGCAAACAGTAAATCACTGTTAAAATTGTAATGGCTTTCTATTTTGGAAAAATAAAATATAGACTGTTCAACTTGAGACGGAGAGCTATCATTGGTTAAAGTTTCAATATATGACCCCATCAGATGTGTAATATCATGCAATTAAAATATTCACAACATTGTGTCATGACTGACTTGAAAGATGGAAGGAAGACTTCATAACCATAAATTAGGTGAAAGATATGATAATTTTTTTTCATACTTTTATTTCATTGTTATGTTACTGTTTATAGTGTAGGAACATTGTTACAGTGTTGAAAATACTGTTGAAATGATGTTTCATGCTGTTACAATATACTGAATTTTGCAGTGAAATAATAGTTGAGGTAGGGAGTTGTGGTATAGTTCATTTGGTAGAATGTTGGATTTTCGGGTTTGTAATCTAAGGGTTGCGTGTTAGATACCCACCAAGGCCAGCCTGGGTTGGCTGCTTCAGTGTGCCCTTGGGAAAAGCACTTGGCTCACATTTTGTCAGCATGATATAGCTAGTAATGTGTTAAAAGTGTCATTAAAATCAATTAACCAACCAACCAATAGTTGAGATACAATGTGGCAAGAATGTCTCAGTATAGCAAAAATGTTGCATTGCTTGGTATTAGGGCTGGGACGATACATGTACAAGGTGATATGATACATATCGTGCAACAGGTGTTATGATACGATATGCAAGATGATATTATTTCATATATTTCAAAGCAAGTGTTTTGTCACGCACACACTTGTACTCTTTAGGGTATTTTTTTGTCAATCTGTGCCATTATATTAAAATGGATTTTTAAAAAAATATTGTAAAAATGAATGAATAAAGAATAAATACATAAAGTTTTATGTTATCCTTTATAATAGGAAAGAAAATAACGTAACTTCAAGAGAAAACTTCTTCCAAGCCAAAGACAATCGACTAGAGGTTTAGACTCATGACTAGAATATTCCAACATCAATGTGAAATATCTGGTTGGTAAAATTGTAAAAAAAACATCAATAAATGCTAACGTCAGAAAGATTTCTCTAGTGAAATCTAGTGAAATTCAATCGCTAATTAATGACTAGAAAATATCAAAGACGTAACTATTAGCTTCAAAATATCAAATGTAACTATCAATGAATCAGGGGAAGTAAAAGAACTACAAGTGTTTAATGCAGAGTAAGAATGTGATTATCAGCTTAATATTTGACTCGTTCACTTACACAAGTCACAAATACATACTCCTGAATTCAGAAGTAGCGCTTAGAGAAGTGCATTGAACAAAACACTGTGTGATCAACTATTGACAGAGGACTCATCAGAAGCAATCAAAATTCCTGTCTGGCACTTATATATCTGAGCTAGTTGGGAGTTAGCTGGATATTTATTTTACCTTCCAAACATTTCAGCAATATTAGATTGACTGCCGATCCAATAGATCGTGTTCAGATTCTTCAGATTTAATTTCACTTTGAGTTTTAGGTTTCGAATCGGAAATAGTAGGATGAAGTCGAGTAAGGTGGGTTTGCATATTTGTTGTTTTCCCAGTATGGTTTAGAACAGCTCTACAACTTTGCATATTGTTTTTGTTTTTACTGTATTTTGGACTCCATTCTGTACAAATACTGGGCGTCTGAAATGGTCCCACACAGAAGATGTTGATCCTGTTGGACTGAAAATATAGGCAATCGCTCTTTCGTCATCCATGTTTACTTGTGTGAATTGTTGCTTTTGCAAGGCATTTACTGATTGGTCAATATACACCAGCGAAAGATCAATTTTCCAATCATTGTATGTCTTGTATTACACTTTTGAATACCCTCCACAACGGAAGATGACTTGGGGATAAGACTAAGCTTCCTACCTAACACCTGGTTTTTGTCAGAAATTGATTCTAATCTATGCATATCAATAAGCAAATTGGCAGATTTTAAATTGTGATACATCGATGCAGCGATGAATTGTCCCAGCACTACTAGGTATAATGTAGCTCTAAATAAGTGACAATTTAGAACAATTAACAGCAATATATTTTTCAGATTGCCTTGGTGGAAGCTTGGCATAGTGATCATTTTAGCATCCAAGTCCGTTCATATGTCCTCACCCAAGATTAACCTAAATATTAACAGGGGTGGATCAGATAAGTACAAAACAAGCAAAATGTTTTGTGGAATAGGTTTTCTTTACAGTTAGATGGTTAAAATTATACCCTGAAAATGCCTAAAATGCAGGAATTTTTGGGGGTTCCATGTCCCACAGACCACTCTCCTACTTTGTTTACACACACACACACACACACACACACACACACACACACACACACACACACACACACACACACACACACACACACACACACACACCACTTGTGTGCCCCATAATAATATTTCTGGATCCACCACTGGTTAAGGTTTTTTATACGTCATTAGCATGGTTAGTTTCTTAAGTACAGTTGGCCACAGAGTCATGTTACTTGTTATGTGGATAGATCTTGATGTATTCAGCACCAATTTACCAGCAAGCTTGGAGGCAGCTTGACAAACAGATGATGGCCAGCTTTTTGTCACAATGCAGTGTTAAGCTTGAAGCAAGCAGGTATCCATTTTGAAAATATGTAAAGCAGTTGGTAAAATATAGGAGAGACAATCATGCATAAACCCATGATTAATAATAGTTTTTAGCTCAATTGGTCATAGACCAGAATAGCTTAAGGAATCGTCTGTTGTCCATTGTCTGTCTGTCCGTTAGCACAAGTTTGTTATCACTACTCCTAAACTGCTTGAAGGATTGCCATGAAACTTTACACACACATTCATCCCATGGTCCAGTTAGTCCTGAATGAAAAAATGGTGCCACTCAGACATCCAATATGGCTGCCAGAGTAGCCATCTTGAGAATCTTGTTAATGCTACTTGTCCTGAATGGATGGTCATATCAACGTGTTGTTTTCACTAAAAGGCTTCATATGATGTCTAGTTGGACGTAAATGAAAATGGTGCAGATCTGGCCTGCAATATACCTGCCATGGCAGCAATCTTGAAAACCTTGTTATTGCTACTTCAGCTGAACGGAAAGTCATATTGGTATGGGATTTCTCCAGAAAATGTCTTATGATGTCTAGTTAATCCTAAATGAAAATGGCACCAATCTGATGTATAATATGGCCGCCACAGTGGCCATCTTGGAAATCTTGTTATAGCTTCTTCTGAATGGATGGTCATATCAACATGGAGTTATCACTGAAAGACTTCTTATGATGTCTAGTTGATCCTAAATAAAAATGGTGCCGATCTGATGTACAATATGGCCACCATGGCAAGCCATCTTGAAATCTTATAACAACTCCTCATGAACACAAAGTTGTATCAACATGGGGTTTTCACTAGAAGACTTTTTAGGATATCTAGTCAATGAAAATGGTGCCAATATAACAACCAGCATGGCCACCATCACAGCCATCTTGAAAATCTTGTTATCACTGAAGACTTCTTATGATGTCTAGTTGATCCTAAATCAAAATGGTGCTAATCTGACCTCTAAAAATATGGCCACCATAGTGTCCATTTTGAAACTCTTGTTATTGCTACTCATAAATGGAAAGCCATATGAACATAGGGTTTTCACCAGAAAACTTCTTGTGGCATCAAGTTGGTCCGAAATGAAAATGATGGCAATCTGACATCCAATATGGCCACCTTATTTGCCCTTCTGAAAATCTTGTTTATGGTTACTCCTCTTCATATATATATATATATATATATATATATATATATATATATATATATATATATAAAAGGGATGAAACAATTCATTTATATATACAGTACACACATCGTGTTTTTATGATTGACCACGAAAATTGCGTGGGCATGGAGAGAGGGCAGGGGATTAAATGTCCACTATGAGTAGTTTAAGTCCACGCAGTCTGGTGGATTTTCACACTAATTTAGTGAAAATCCACTCAGTCTAGTGGAAGTGCGTGACGGATTTTATTGCAGTCGTCGTGAGTCGTAGTGGGTTTTATGGCACCCCTCGCTGATTCTATTGTATTCACTCCGCGAGTCGACACACTAAACAAACAGATGGGAGAAACTCCGACACCGTAAACCGAACATGGCAGGTATCAATTTCATACCTTTACCTGTACAGTGGTAACATTTCCTGTGTATTTATCAGTAGCCTGGCTGAGGATACATACAGACGAACGCGCGTGATGTAGAACAAATGAGATTTTATATTTCTTGTATATCTTTCCACCCCTGTCCATGACAAAGCGTACATCAGAAATATTTGCTTAGCTACAACGTACATCCCTGCTGATTTAATACATGTATATGTACCTGTTAGCATATACAGATGCGGAAATTGACATTGTTCTGCATCATGCGGTAACCTCGAGGTTCTTTCTCAATAAATGATATTTCATAAAAGTGTGTTGTGTACTGGTTATTAATTTGTCAGTTTCCCTTTAATTTCCATATCATTTGCAAGACCCACCTTGAAGAAATCATTGAAAGCAGTAATACATATAGAACTCGAAAAGAGATTACAAACGAACGCCGTAATATTTATATCGAACATGTACGATCATGAAAACTGGCACATTATGACATGTATGTCATAATTCTTGCCAAAGTATTTTAAAATAAAAAAGATACAGGAGCTATACTACGGAAAGGTTCTTCTATACTGTTACCCTTAAACTTTTAAATAACATTGTTTATGAGACAGTACGGCAATTTTTAAATGCACGGAATTGTGTACACTGTATTGACTGTTGCGCTCTATCAGTGGCCATTCATGTCATAAACAAGTGAGTTCAATGAGATAAAAAAGTTATTTCCTGTCCACACTTTTTTCACGAATCTACATTGCATCACCAGGAACTGGCTGAGGAGTATCATTCTTACTTTGAAACAAGCCGCTATGCCTGTTGCTGTAGCTTCCTGCCTCGAGTCGACAACAGTCTGTCATGACAGTTTATACATGTCATCAGCTAATGTTCAATGTCGCGCTTCGATGTTTCAAAATGTACAGTACAATAACTGTTGAATGAAAATATCACAAAACCACACACCTTAAAACTAAAAAGATGTTAGTTTGTGAAAAACAAATTTGGATTGAGAAACGCATTTGATGTTAAGTTCTCATATTATCGTGTAAAACATCTAACTTAAATTTGGGGGGGCGGGAGGGTACTGGCCTTGATGCATGTCTAAACTATATACAAATCAGAAGAAGTGTAGTATTTTTAAGCTATATCCCATCTCCTCCGTCTCTCTTTCTCTCCCAGCCTACACCCCCCCTCCCCACTCTGTTGCGTAATAAGCAAATAGAGTTGAAGTCTTAAATGACTTAAATTAAAACAATTCCTAGCAGCTACTGGTCAGTGTCGCACTTCTATGTTTTTTTTTAAAAAAAAACACTTGAATAAAAATGTTTCTTGTTATCGCAAAATCAAACGCTTTAAAACTAAGAAGATGTTAGTTTGTGAAGAGCGAATTTAGACAGAGAAAGTCTCAGAAACACATACCCGTTAAGTGTTGATATTATAGCGTAAAACTGGTTTCTAGCGGTATATAAAGCATATAAAGCATATAGTATTGTTATTTTCCCGATAAAGGAAACAAGCACTTAAATGTAACATGCTGCAATGGTCCTGAGTCATGTAAAATTATTAATATTTTATTTTCTAAAAATCACAACAAGTGTAATTTTGTTTAAGCTAAATCCTATCACACCCGCACTCCCAGTAGCACATAGAGTAGAAGTTAAATTACTTAAATCAGAATACAAATATGTCATGGGAATATTGTTATGAAAACACCAAGGGTTTCTGTTTAATGAAGCCAATTCAGCTGGCATAACATCCTGTAATGCAAGCGCTAGAAAGACGTGAATGAAACAGTGTTAGATAAACAAATAGCGCGTCAACCCTGCCTCTAGGTATAAGCGGCAACTTCAGTGTGTTTTCTCAATAAATGATATTTCATACAGAACTTCTTGTACTAGTTATTAATTTGTCATAGTTTTTCTTTAATGTCTACACAGTTTCCAAAACCTTCCTTAAAGAAATTATTGAAAGCAGGATACAAATAACTTTATCTGTAGACTTAGAAAAATGACTGATTATTTCAGAGTATGATCATTTCTAAATGAGCCGAATTCGTCTACACGGTATTGAAGGTTGCTCTCTTTCAGTGGCTGTTCATGCCATATACGAAGTGATTTTTTATGAAAAAAGTTACTTTCTTCGTCACTTTATTTGTGAATCTATCATCAAGCAGCAGCCGAGGAGTGACATTTTTACTTTGACGTTAGCCGCTACGCTTGTTAACCATGGCCATTCATGAAGTGTTGAGCTTCTATCTTATTTTTTGTAGCCCCGATGTTTCAAAAGAAGCATTAACTTCTGAATGAAACTATTTTTGTTGCGTGTGGAACAACGAATTTTGGACTTGTAATATGGAGTGAGAAACGCAATGTGGTCAAGTTGTAATATTTTTGCGTAAAACTGGTTTCTAGCGGTATATAAAATAAACCATATAAAATTTGTATTCTCCCAATTAATCTTGCAACGCAGCGCATATAATACAAATCTATCGCAGCAACACAAAGCTATTACATGTTTAAGAAAGCTGTATTACACTACAAGCTTTCTGTTTTTTTATTTTTAAATGCATCTTTTTTGTAATAAAATTTGTTTATCACATGCAAACATGAGAGAGAGAGAGAGAGATTATGTACCATAACTTTCGATCGATGTTAGTCATAACTTTCATCGCAAACTTGGAAACAGGCATTGCTAATTAGAGAGTATGCATTTTAGAAATGTGCCTCGTTCATCTTCATTTTGGAATTCGTCTACTGACAAAATTTAGAAATACAGTTTTGATTCCACTCTTTATATAAGTAAGTTAATATGTAAATCGCTGCTTGGCAATTCATTTTGTATTTAACAAGAATTTATATAATTCATTGGGTTTATTCACCTGCTATTAGTGTCCTTTGTCTTTTTTTCTTATTATCTATTGTCGAATCTGGTCATAATTAATCATGTACGAACTTAAATGCTTCAGAAATTTAATAGACTGAAAGTCCAATGAGAGAGCATTACTGCAATAATCAAGGTGGACCTGACAATATTCGCGACCACCTTAGAATTAATATGAACGGTTCAAAATGAACAGGAAATAATTGGGATTTACAACCTCTGAAGCCAAAACGTTTCCACCTCCAGGTCGGAGTAGTTAACGAAAAATAAGAAGCCACATGTTTACAGCAACGAGTGCAATAATATAGATAGATTTTATAGTCTGGCAAACACGTGGCGTCGCAATTTCGGGTGATGTTCAAGGCATTATTGAGAGACATGATGTGTTCAGCTTGCGTTAATGCAGTACAAGTTAAACAAGGGGAGAAAGAAGTAATTCCAAAGCACAAAATAAATCTTACTGAATGATACATTAATTAAAACACCAGAAATTTTAAAAGTTTCGCCAATTGAAGCAAATTAATCGTGATTACACACTTTTTATCGCTTTCACCCGTCCATTTGGTAATATTAAACTCATCAGATGACCAAACCAGCAATCTTAAGTATATTTTTTAAAGCTGTTGGTCATAGAATGCAGCATCATGTGCTTCGTAGAATTGGAGGAAAAACAGTAGGTCTACGGTAAAAGTAAACACGTGTCTAGTTCCTGAGAAAATGTGTCACATGGACATGTATATTTGAGTCGCAAGTACTAAACAGGCTGGAATAGTAGAGGTTGTATATTGCATAGTGCCGTGTATATTTCATTGTGTGGGAACATTTTAAGCAGACCATTTAAAAGTGACTGGGGTAATTAAAAACAAAATGACAACATTTCTCGCATTCTTTTAATTTAATAACGGAATGAAACCCGCTAATACATGTATTTACGTATGATTTATTTTACCCTTTGTTTATTTAAAACAGAATCTCTCCCCCCCCCCTCATTAAAATTAAGATAATTAAACTTTGTATAATTTGTGAAGCATCATTCGTGACTCTTTTCTCTGCAATTTATCTTTCATCTCTTTCAATACACGTATGTGAATGCATTTTAGCGAGCGAGTCTTTGAATATTAAATGGCATTGTGTACAAATTAAAAAGAGCATTCTGCACTGTGTGCTGTAGCTGAGCCGATAGGTAAGTTCCACGCGTGGTCGTGGGCGTCCACTATTACATAATTATATTGCTGCGACTTTCAAATGGGCAATAAAACTTAATCCGTCCACTATGAGCCATGACGTGGACAATCCACGACGACCACGATATCCTGTCCACGACGACAAATCGTGAAAAGGATTAAGCTCCATGCCCACGACGTGTTTTTTCATAAAAACACGATGCGTGTACTGTATGGTGCATCAATACTTTTGCCATATCGATACACATATTGATACAAGAGGTGAAGAATCGATACAAAATGATACTTACTCTATAGAAGTTACTTTAATCTTCAGCTGTCATGAATAATTATTAGTCGTTTTCCTTTTTATTCTTTAAACTGAGAATTTCTCCGAGATGGACGTCATAGGTACAGGCACTAATATTTATCAGTTAAAAAGAAAGAAAAAAAAAACTGTCTCCCCCCCCCCCCTTTCGCTGATTACATGTTAATTATTTTTATCCCATCAGCATGTTCAGCCACTGACAATATATATCAACATAAAGAAGACTTTCTAAATTTGTTCCCCATGTATGATTGAAGTACTTTACTGATTATTTAATAACCACTCTTAAGCGAAGTTTCTCTGTTTTATATTTTGTTTATATGGATCGAATTTGAAGGCTACACTTCTTGTGTGTCACCCAGTGAAATATGTTACATTAAATTCTGATTGGTGGTTATTGTTTGTTGCAGTCCATGGTAAACAATAACCACCAATCAGAATTGACTGCATTTTTTTAACTGTGTGACACACCCGAAGTATTGGAAACCAAGCTCGATCCAGGTAGATGCAAAGCAACAGATAAACTTCGTTCAAAATGGTTATGAAATGATCTGTAAATTACTAAAGTTGTACATGGAGAACAAGTTTGGAATGTTTCCTTTTATGTTGATATAGGTAATCAGTGACTAAACGTGCCAACAGGATAAATAAAATTAGTACAGAATCAGCAAGGAGGCAGATTTCAAACAGTGCAGATTGTTGTCACCTTGTGTTAATTTGTTAATTTTGTAAAGAAGGGGAATGGGCATTGTCAGTAGTTTTCCTTTTCACTAACAGAAACAATTGCCTGTGGCCGCGGCAGTAGTTTTACATCTGCAGGAAGTACAATGTGATAGATTTTGGTTGTTAGTCATCTCCACTCCCACATCTGGACTTGCTCAAGACAAGATTTTCCTTGCAGGTGGAAATTACGCTATTTCTTTTGTTTTGAAGATAACACCGTCATGTCTTTAAAATTTAAGTGAAGACATGAAACTGATAATAAGATGTTTTAAAAGCATTCATGCAGTGCAAAACAAAGAGTTTGGTTACCAAGAAGAGTCCTGGATCTTATCAAATGGAATAGCCTCAAATGGCCTAAATGATTGAATTACGATCACTAACAACTAATATGTTGTCTGTTTGGATGTATTTTTTTTTATCTTGTCAAGGATGAAAATGGGATATGAATAGAATAAATCTATGTCTGTTTGTAATCTGCAGATGAAAGGACCATTAAGTTGATATGTGTATCAACAATGTATCATATTGTAGGCTGTATTGTGAATCATATCGATATGTATCACAGGTGTATCATTTCACCCCTAATATCCTTATATATATATAAATATATATATATATATATATATATATATATATATATATATATATATATACACACACACACATACACAGACATGGTCACTTGTACTTGGTATAGAGCAGTGGTTCCCAAACTTTTTAGATTGCGACCCAAAATACCATCTTTTGCGACCCAAAATGCAGTAACAGTATAGGGTCGTGAGGGTCCTTGCAACCCACATTTGGGTCGTGACCCGGGGTTTGCGAACGACGTGTGTGTGTATATATATATATATATATATATATATATATATATATATATATATATATATATATATATATATATATATATATAGAGAGAGAGAGAGAGAGAGAGAGAGAGAGAGAGCATTTAATTTTCTCTCTGTCTCTGTTAGTGTGTGTGTATAAATGGATATATATATATAGACACACATCTTACACTCTTTAAAAATATCTATCTTTAAATTGTATATAAGATATCTTATAAAGTATAAAGCAAAATGAACTTTTCATGGATTTGTGGCTTTTCTTTTTGGCCAGGAGAATGTCAGTTCCTTGAAGGGACTCTTGTTTCTGAATGGTTTCAATCACAGTTTACTTTGATGTGAAAAAATAATCATTTATACATAATGTAATTGACAGAAAAGGATTTATATTTTACTGCGCTGAACAGGATATATAGTTAACTATAATTTACTCAATTTTGCTAAAATGTTCAGAAAATCAACCAAAATGAAATATACACATAACACCCACTAACAGATCTAAATTTGCAATGTGCAGAAAAATCTACATTTGTGGTCACCTTCGTACCATATATATTTATATATTCAGTGATATTGTCACAAATGATGCAACTCTTAGTTGACAACGTGTACATCATGAACACTTAATGGGCAGTATTAAAACAGAATAACTCGAAAATTAAGCATGGCACTTACCTAGAGTTTTCAGTATTTTTTAATATGGCCTCTGGACGTTATAACTTCTTTTACTGTCCTGGGAATGGTGCTATATAAAACTTTGATAAACCGTATATACTCACGTATAAGATGGGTCAAAATGCAAACAACGTAGACCCTGATATGCCGTCGCATAATGTGCGGGCAGATCAGGGTCTATATTGTTTGTTCTACTGATTAGTCCTTACAAGCTGCATAGACCCAGATCTGCCGGTACATTATGTGATGGGAGATCTGGGTCTATGCAGTTTGCAGTTGGTATGGGCTTATATGCGAGTATAGACAGTAATCAGTAGTGATCGATGTCCATATATCCTGCACTTCCATCACTAGATCTTGGCAAGATTGAATTGCATGCAGAGATCTTCCAAATCGGATTTTGAGAATATGTAACGCATTTTCAATTATGTTGAGGTCATGTGACTTTGACGGCCATTCAAGATTGTCAATATTATTTCTCGTGTTTCCAGGCACAAGACCATGCAGAATTGTGGCAAGGTGCATTGTCACCCTGAAATATGAATTGTGAATTTGCTAAATGTTTGACAATGACTGGCCGTGAATGAAACATAAGAGTATTAATGTACTTCTCTGTATTAATATTTCCTGCAATTTCTGCAATTTCTATCAAAGTACCCACTCCATGATACATAATGCAAAAGAGCCCACTCTATGATACATAATGCAAAAGTACCCACTCCATGATACATAATGCAAAAGTACCCACTCACACAATAGTACATGATACAGCCACAAATCATGGGGCCCCTACCCTGACATTATTTCCATGTAGTCATATGCATTTGGGTTTGTAAAACTTCTTTGCTAGTTCTCCACCGTTTTCACCCATGTTGGCATCCTGGGTTTCATAGGAAAATATTACTTTATTTTAATATATTTCAGCCATGAGATATCTCTTTTTCTTGCACCACTTCATGTGTTTTTTTTCTGTCATTAGCAGATACTGTCAGAGTCTTTTGAACTTGGTGTTTCTTTAAACCATAATCATGCAGTCGGTATTGAACTGTCCACATGGATGTTTTTTCAGGTCTTTATTGGTTGTAATTATCCATAATCTCTCTCAACAACTTAGTCGTCTGTTTTGTTTCACCACTCTCAGAAGTTGATGATCTCCCCTTGCATCATGACTTTTCTCGTTCCACAACAGCTGCTGTTTTCCACTTTTCCTTGTTCTTCAAATTGACTCGAAAGCCATGAAATGGTAGACTTATGAAAATTTATTATTTCTTCAAGTTTCCTGACTTTCACCTTTCTTATACAATTCTATAGCCATCTGTTGTAGCTCAGTTCACATTTCATGTTGTCTGCCATTCATTTTTACAATGTGACATTTAAGATCTTTCAAGAGCAGACTACTCCCTTTTTACGAGTGCATTGTTAAATAAATATCTCAAACATTTGTCCAGGCACAAAATCTTTACATTTCAGATGAAGATAAACTTAAAAAAATGATTACAAATGATTTCATATTGATTAATTGGTGAATTATGGTTGAGACATCAGCAAAATTTTTTATATGTATATTTGCACACACTAGATTAAGTGTTGCATATAAAAAAAATCCTCTTCAGCCAGTTGCTACAGCAGAGTGAGAAGTGATAGATTAGTCAATATAGCATTGGACTTGTTATCCAATGTTTGGGTGTTCGATTACCCACTGAGGTCAACCTGAGTTGGCTGCCTTGGTGTGTCCTCCAGAAAGGCACTTAGCTCCAATTTCCTTGGCATGTTATTGCCAGTAATATATTAAAAGTGCCATTTAAAAAGAAACAACCAACCAACCAACAGCTACAACAGAAAATGTGTTTATATAATTGGTACATAATTAATAGTTCCTCTATTTGGGTAAGTTTAATGTAAATTTTATGATAGCTCAACCCATATCAGTTTATTTTGGGCAGGGCATTACACATCTTGTTAACCCCTCGAAATATTTAATCAACAAGTCAGGTGAAATAATGCCTCACTAGTTTATTGATATATTTCTGTGATAACTTTATTTTGGATCTTATGTTGAAATCTACTTGAATGTTTTAGATACATGCAAAAATATTTTGTGTGAGATTGAATTACAGAATTATATGTTACTAACACTACATGGATGGAGGAAGATGTTCATAATTGCTGTTGGTTGTAATGAAATAGTTTATTCCAAGTGACAGGTATGTAAAGCTTACCTGATAACTGTTATTAACAAGATTAATTATAGGAAGCATGCAATTAGGAAAGAGATAATTTGTCGTAATTGCAGAAAATCCATATTACAACTCAACCTCGTTATAATGCCACTATCGCAGTATATAAACTGCTGACTGCATTTTGTACTTTGGGATGTTACTTTTGCTAAGAAAACCAGTGGGCCCTAGTGATGGGCCAATTACCTAATTTTCTATATAAAGCAAATGCAAAATTAAGAAAATCAATGGGCCATTTGAAAATTTAAGGGGACACCAAGAAAATGTGATGGGCCAAGTATCTCTTAATATTGCTTTTGGAGCAAAACAGATGCTATATTTCAGTTGGTCATATAATGGGCCTGTTTAGAAATGAATTGAGTTTAACTGTACATGTCATACTTTTCTTGTAAATTGATGTCAGCTGTACTGACCTGTGGTATAGCGAGGATGATACAATTTTTTATGAATGCATGTATTTGTGTTGGGGAAGCCGGACTTGTAATCCAGTGTTCGCAGGTTCGATACCTGCCCAGGTTGGTGGCCGTGGTGTGTCCTTGGGAAAGGCACTTAGCTCCCATTTCCTTGGCTTGATATAGACATTAACTCAATAACCTCATGTGCCACATTTACATTTCTTGAGGTTGTACCCTACTTCCGAGCTCTGTAATGTTTACATTATTTATGATACACCAAAGTGGTTGGTATTACAGAAAAGTAGAAAGATGTAGTTCTACAATGATACCAAATAATGTAGACTTACCACTCGCATTAAAAAAATACAGCGGAAAAAAACAAAATTTTGAGACCCCATTTTTTAAAGGCCAAAAATTACTGGTTTCCAAACTGGAGTTTGTGTCTGGATTTGAGTCTTTTGGCCTTAGATCTAAAGCAGACCGGTCTGAACTGCAGATGGACAGATCAATCTTTGCAAATAGGAGGATAAGTTTGAGATTGGGAGTAAAAAGTGGCCAGGCCATGAAAATCATGGGTCCAATATGCAAAAAAAGAATAATAATAATAATAATAATAATAATACTTTATTTTCAGAGGGTACAACTCATTTAGCCAAATTCTTAGCTAATCTCACATGAGGCCCTCATGGGCATACAACATTCTATACATGTAGAAATTATTTATAAAAGAAAGAAAAAATGAATGTATTAATTACAGGTTAATGTCAGACAAGTGCAAGCAAAATGGCCAATCAAAAACGTCTTTTAAACAGCTAAGCATCTGGCTACACAAAAATCTCTTGGAAACAGATGTGTTTGGATACATTCAGAAGTAACCCCCAAAATGCATTTCCTACCCCATTTCAGGTGAAAATCAAAAGAATCTCCAGGGGCGAATGAGACAAAGTGCCATTAAAATGAAGGAACAAAATATTTCTGAGGTGGGTGGTGGAGATAAACAAAATGCAGTCAAACATGCGATGATAATTTTACTTTATATAAATTTAATATAGTTTTTCACTTAAGGGTATTTGTGCATTTAATTTTGTCAATTTTTTATAAAGGAAATAAAGATATAATACTGATCTTCATGTTGTTGTTTTTTTTCCAACCCATGTTGTCATACATTTGACCAATTCAAGTACAATGGTTGAATTTTGGTCACTGGGTCCAATGCGGTACTGTGTTATATCCAGAATCACATTATAATAAATGGCATTATAAAGAGGGAGAGCTGTGACAGCTTTCAGTTCACATAAACAGAACTGCTACAGTGTACACTAATAGTCAAAAGTGCTCATAGTAGTTGTCATTTCATATCGTGGATTATACCGTATTTTGTAATCTTTTATCCTCAGAATTTCCCACTTGTGTCCAGGACTGCATGCATTTATGCTGATTTCTGTATGCATTCTGAAGAGTACTGTATCTTTGAATCAAAAGAAGGTCTTTTTGACCTATACTTCTTTTCGATAGTAAACATTTTTACAACTTCATCTGGGTCACACCATTAACACTAGGGGTGAAACGATTAATCGATATATCGATACTTTTTCTATATCGATACCCATATCGATACAAGAGGGGAAGAATCAATACAAAACGATACTTACTGTATACAAGTTACTTTAATCTTCAGCAGGCGTGAATAATTATTAGTCATTTACCTTTTCATTCTTTAAATTGAGAATGCATCTGAGACAGCCGTAGCAAGTACATTCACTCATTTCTGTCAGTAAAAAATAAAAACTATTGACAACACCCACTCGCCTTCTACAAATTAACACAAGGTGACTAATTCACGTGGTTCGAAATCTGCCCCCTTCACTTGCCCCAATTCCATGCTAATTAGTTTATCCCATCTGCATCTTCAGCCACAGATAACATATATCAACGGAAAGAAGACGTTACAGATTTGTTCCCCATGTATGATTTAAGTACTTTACTGATCTTTTAATATCCTCTTTTACGTGAAATTTATCTGTTGCATCGCATCTTGTCTACTTCGATCGAATTGAAGGCTACACTTCCAATGTGTCACACAGTGAAATATATTACATGCAATTCCGATTAGTGATTATTGTTTGTTCACGTCCAGGGTAAAACAATAACCACCAATAATAACTAACTGTAGAGTGTTCACTGAGTAACATACCATAAATATTGGCATCCAAAACTCTTCCAAATAGACACAAAGCAACATAGAAATTTCACACAAAAGTGTCTATTAAATGATCTCTGAAGTACTTAAATCGTACATGGGAATAAGTTTGGAATGTCTCCGTTTACGTTGATATATGAAATCAGCGACCAAACATGCCGATGGGATAAAAAAAAATAGCACAGAATCGGCATGGGGGCTGATTCCAAACCATACGAGTTATAGCCACCTTCTCAATTTGTAGAAGGGGAGTGGGTGTTGTCAATAATTTCCTTTTTCACTGACAGAAACAAGTGCCTGTGGCCGAGGCAGTTGTTTTGCATCTGCAGGAAGTAAAATGTGAAGGATTTGGTTGTTAGTCATCTCCGCTCCCACACTTTGACTTGTTCTAGATAAGATTTTCCTTGCACAAGGAAACTGCACTGTTTCTTCAGTTTTGAAGATAACACCGTCATGCCTTCAAAATGTAAGTGAAGACATGCCATTGGTAATAAGATGTTTTAAAAACATTCATTCAATGCAGAACAAAGGGCGTGGTGATCAGGATGAGTCATGCATCTGATCATTAACAGCTTACAGGTAGTCTGTTTGGAAGTATTTTTTTTTTATCTTGTCAAGGATGAGAATGGCATATGAACAGATGATAAGTCTATGTTTGATTGTAATCTGCATACTGGAAATACACACAATATGTCTACACATACAAAATGGTACCACCCTACCATTAACAGACCTTCTAATGATGAAAAGACCATCAAGTTGATATGTGTATCAATAATGTATTGTATCGTAGGCTGTGTATCGAGAATCGTATTGATATGTGGCAGAGGTGTTTCGTTTCACCCCTAATTAACACTGACACTGCTGCCATCAAGATTTCTCACTTGAATTAGTCGAGTTAGACACACTTACAGATCCATGTTTGTAATGTACTGTCCAGATTCCTCATAGATTTTTGTGGGTGTGGGGGCCAAAGGGCCCCCAACCCCATTATGCTGTGTATCATAAAGTTGCCTTGCTAGCTGTCCCTGACTTGCTGTTGTAGGAAATAGAAACATATTTGGATGTACATACAGAGCCTGTATGTCAAGGAGTCAGTTACATTGCAGAAATGGAACTGAATGAATCCAGTGTTTCTTGTGTGCATATGGGGGCTGTGTGAATATATATATATATATATATATATATATATATATATATATATATATATATATATATATATATATATATATATATATATATATATATATATATATATATATATATAATTCTGTTTTTTTTATAAATAGAACTTGAAAGATCAACAGTACAAACATCCACAGAGGTTGGCATAAGCAAAAGTGAGCCATTGTCCCCAGCAGCTGAGGTCCGAATTTCAGGGAAATCCAAAGAAACAGTTAGCAAACAGGTTACCAGTCAGAATGAGTCACCTCCTACTGACTACACACTAATTGATGATTTGGATAAATTGCGTAAACTGGTAAGTATAAGCTGTTTACAGTCTTTATCCATTGATATGAAGTTTCCTTTTTTTCATCCCCTTGCTCAGATAACTGCAACCTCCAACTCTAATAAAGCAGATCCATCACAACATTCTTTGGGACCCCCCCCCCCCCCCCCCCCATCGCTCTTGACTATTGTGTTTAATACAGAGATATTTAACTCTGATGGTTAATATCTGTACATTATGTATTTTAGTAGTGTAGTCCAGGCCTGGAGAGTAAAAGCTTCAGAACTTAAGGTTGAATTTCACTCTGAAAAACATCAAAAAATATCTTAGAAACAATAAAGGTCTTTCGAATTGGTTATGCTTGTATTAAAACTAAAGCCCAAAACTTGTATGATTCCAAGGCCAGGCCTGAAGAATGCACCCACCATATTTTTGGAGGGAGCATATAATATTACCCATGTCCACCCAATTTCCTCAAGCCCCATTTCAAAATTTTTTGTTTCTGCTCAATAACTGTTGAAGGACTTAATGGGTTGAACTCAAATTTGGTATGAGGAGTTATATTATGAAGATCTAGGTCAAGATCAATTTTCATTATTTTTCAATAATTGTATGTATTTATGGCCCCTGTTTGACAGAATTTTTCCCTTCCATTTAATTTTCATGCAATAAATTTTGAAGGACTTCAGGTATAATTGTAATGAGTTGTGGCCCCTGTTTGACTTAAAACCTTTTCCTTCCATTTCCATTACTCATTTCTGTTTGATAAATTTTGAAGGACTTCATGGATTGAATTCAGATTTGGTATGAAGCATTATATTAAGAAGACCCAGATCAAGTTCAATATTTACTGTTTTCTGGTAGAATTGTATGGAGTTGTAGCTCCAGTTTGACTTAAAAAATTGCCCATTCTTTTGTTTCTGCTCAGTAACTATTGAGGGGCTTTATGGATTGATAAAAAATCTTGGTTAAGTTCGATTTTTTACCATTTATTGGCAAAATTTTATGGTATTATGCCCCCTGTTGGTCTTGGAACTTTGCCCTTCCATTTGATTTCTGCTCAACAACTTCTGAAGGACTTAATGAATTTGAATCAAATTTGGTCTGAGACTTTACAAATATCATGAATATTAAGAGAGATACAATGGCTTGAATGCATCAAGCAACTTCATTGGGACATTAATTTTATGCAGAAATTTTCCACAGCATACTGATATGATGATATTCTCAAAAGGAATGAGTTCTTACATTGTTATATATATATATATATATATATATATATATATATATATATATATATATATATATATATATTGTTATATATATATATATATATATATTGTTATATATATATATATATATATATATATATATATATTGTTATATATATATATATTGTTATATATATATATATATATATATATATATATAAGATATAGTCAGCAATGCAGTCATCAGGTCAGCTTCATATCACGAAGATGTACATGGGCCCGTGGCCATTGTATTTTAATAGCAGCAATATCTTACTCATTGCTATTGCACAGCTTATTACTTTTTCAGGTAGAAAAATCTCATTTGGTGTGCATACATCCTTCCAGAGTGGAGCATTGTCAATAAGACATGGTGCACTCGTGCATATCTCTGTGCCTGCATAACAGTCATCTTTTTCAAGGATGCCATGTTAATGGTTGTGTCATTCATAATGTGACCAGAGAAAATTTGCTTGTTGCCAGTTTAAACCACATTCGGTTCTCCCTTCAGCGATATTTCATTTAGTGTTACAGTCATCCGTCTTGTCTTCTATTTGTATGCTGGTAACCTCTCTCCTTTTTCAGTAATTAGTTTTGGAAAGGTCTTCTTGGGTTACCACATTGTATCCCACCCTTTAGGGCTTAGGGTACACCCCTCTTTTTATATCAAAATACAGTAGTTTTAAGGGTCAGTCTTGTGTGTTAAGTTATAACACAACATAGGCCCAACCGCAATTAATTGGAATCTATAATACCCCTAATTAAATAATTGATCAAACATCAATTCTGTGTTTTTTCTATTTCGCCATTGTATTTGAATACCACGTGTGATGTGTCGTATTGTTATTGTGTGTGTCTGCATTATTCCTAGAAAACAATAAAGGTTAAACAACTGAGCATCTTCCTGATTAAGAAAGAACAGGAGAGTGAGAAGACAGGAAATTCCTCATGAGTGAATCGTTGTTTACCATTGTGCAAATATGCTGGAGTGTATATAGCATGCAGTACATACAAACAGGTGAGGTGCAAATACACTGGGATGTATATAGCACACGGTACATACAAACATGTGGGTTTCACATGTGAATATAATACAATATTGTTATTATTATTGTTCTCTTTCAGATAACTTTTAATTCAGAGAATAATTGTTTACATTATGAAAATAAATGGGGGTGTATATAGCACGCAGTACATACAAACAGGTGAGTTTCACGTATGAAAATAATACAATATTTTTACTATTATTATTCTCTTTCAGATGACATTTATTTCAGAGTACAATGTCAGGACAGTCTGTGGGATAGTGTGGCTTTGAAGAGCCCTTGGGACACTCACCCAGACTGCTTCACATGTTCAAAGTGTACATGTAAGAATCGTTGTACCTTTTGCACAAAATGGACTAGTGAAACCTGGAATCTAGCCGATTCCAGACATATGTATAGAGGGTGGAGAAAACGTCACTCCCCCTCATCGTCTGAATGTTCAGGTTTTTCTCTTGCAGAGCCTCAGAAAGGAACACACTGTAAGAAGATTAGTTCTTCAGCTCGGAAGAACACTCAGGGGGGGGGGGCAGGAGCCTATAGTACCAGTCTCTCCGAAGACAGGTAATGCTCCTCCCGTAGGAGGGAGTTAGCGTTCGAGGAGTGGATAGCCTTCCCCTGAAAGGGAGGAGCAGTTGAACACACTTCACATTCATGGTAGCATGATGCTACCTTCTGCGAGGAAAGGAAGTGCACCGTTTGTCTCAGGATAGCGTGTTGCTGACTTTTGCGAAGAAGGAAGTGCAGCACTCGTCTGAGGGTAGCGTTTCACACCTTCCCAAGAGGGAAGAGCTGCACCATACCCAACACTTGCGGGATAGTGTCTCGCGCCCTCCTGAATGAGAGGAGCAGCATTGGACCTTGAGGAGTGGAGAAGACAAACTAGGCTCTGACATATCTATATCGCCTGACCAGTCATTGACTGATGACCAGTCAATGTCTGGTAACCGGTTAATGTCTGGTTACTGGGCACCAGTCATTTCGTCAAAGTCACCGGTCAATGTATGGTGACTGGTCACCAGTCACTTTGTCCGGGTGACCGGTCAGATGTCACTGGCCACCAGTCATCCTGTACCGGTCGGCATCTTTACACTGGTCATCAGTCAGAGGCCTCATGGTACAGGGATGGGATCAGACCGAGATGCCCCCTCTCCCCACTGTACCATCATACCCTGTGCAGGATTGCAAGTTTGCCCAGCATGTCCAGACAAGGGAAGGGAATAAGAAAGGTATCCTCCCCTTTCCTATTATCCCAATGAATGTGTATGGGATATGGGGCCCTCCAGCTTAGGGCAATTGGTCCCTTATGCCGCCTTGGGCTACTGGACCCTGGACCCAGAATATAGGTGATGCCGCAGTTTCTGTCCTGCCAACACCTCCTTGTCAGGTGGTATCCATCAGGAAGGCTGGAGGCATAGCATCATCCACTAAAGACAAGCTGTCTCATCTTTATCCTGGAACTTCTAGAACACACAGAGTCCCTACTCACCATGACAAACAAGTACTGGAAATGGCACAGAGTGCTCCTATGTCATTTCATCCAAAGGACAAGGTGATGATCAGCCACTCTCCTGCTCGGAGTGTTCTGGATGATAATGCGTTATCTATCCTTATCAAGTCCATTGAGTTTCAGGTAGAAACAGCTCATTTGATGCCACCTATCAGGCCCATCAGCTCCTCTCAGTTGGATGAAGAGGAGGAGCTCTGGTCTTTTGATAAGGAAGTTTACCGCCTACTACCCGCAGACTGGTGCCTGAAACAATCTGGCATACAGCCCAAGAAGATCCTTTCCATTTTTGAAAAGATCTCTGAAACTAAACCACAACCAGATCTCTTGCTCCTTCCACATTCCTCAATAATTGAGGAAATATCACAGAGGTTCTCCACAGGCCAAGACTTTGCTTGATGGCATAAAGGGTGGTCTGTTCCTTCTTCTACTTTGAGACTTGTTGTCTCTGTCTCTAGTTACCGGGTACATTCCCCAAAGTGGCCCATTAAACCTCCCCAGTTGGATGCAGGTGCTTCTCAAGTGGGTATTACAACTGGAGCATGGGCACGCCTTCCCATTAAAACAATTGAAGCCAAAGAGCAGAAAGTCTGGCTTCTTGTCACCAAGCTTCCCATGCTGACCTCTTCTCGGCTACTTTGTTTACTATGGTGAAGGAGGCCGCTCTGAATCCAGTCACATTGCAATGCATGCTGGAAGCTGTGGCCAAGACATCCCCACATTTACTTTCTGTCGCAATGGTTTTATTGGCAGAACTTCTACATATCTGCCATGACATTGCGCTGGACTCCCTGAAGTTCGTTCTTAACCATAGTATAGACCTTCTAAGGGCTGCTCCTTTGGAAGCCAAGAGCCTTTTCGGAGGACTCATCCCCATCATGGCTTTACAAGATTTCAAACAGAGGCAGCCCTAGTCCAATGCACAACCTCAAATGAGATCTCCTCCTCATCAGTCAGGGGTCTCGGCATGGAAGTCGCTGAAGAGCCTCTAGGAGGAAGTTCTCCAACCTACCTTTCTTTCCCAAGGAAGGGGGGAGGATGATGGCCCTAAGGACTCGCACCCTCTCCCATCATGCATTCCTCTCCCATATGTCCCAGTAGGTGTTCATCTAGGCCTCTTTTTGGAGGCTTGGTCAAGCATCACGGATGATGGGTGGGTCCTTCCTATTGTGAGTGAGGGTTACCGACTACAATTTTGGGAACAACCCTGTCTATCAAGGACCCCCATGTTCTTTCACCAGTCCAATCTTGTGAAATTAATGGAATAGGTGCACACTCTGTTGCAGAAAGGGGGCAGTTGAGAGGGTCCTGAATGATCAGTCTCCTGCATTCTACTCCCAAATCTTCCTGGTCACCAAGAAAAGCAGGTCATTTCGTATCATTATAGATCTCTCCCCATTAAACCAGTTTCTTCTTGATGAACATTTCGAGAAAGAGACTACTTCCTCAATCCGGAATGCAACGCATCCATCAGTTTGGGCGGTCTCCATCAACCTTCAAGATGCCTATTTGCACATCCTGATTTTTGCTCCACATTGGAAATACCTCTGGTTTTACTTGGACCAGGAAGTTTTTCAATTCTGGGTTATACCATTCGGAATTGCTTTTGCACCCAGAGTCTTCACCCGAGTTATGGAAGTAGAAGTGTCCTATCTCTGATTACTGGGAACCCTGATTCTCCAGTATTTCAATAACTGGCTGATCCACAATGTTCAGGTTAAGTCCCTCCATCAGGATCTGTTCCATTGTTGGTCCACAGTAACTTGGTTGGGTCTTGTACCCAACCTCGAGAAGTCAGAACTCATTCTATCTCAGGACTTTGTTTAAGTGGGGATGAAGTTCTTCACATACCAGAACTTAGTCCAGGTTCCACTGCATCGGATAGATCAAATCCTGGCATTTCTGGAGGCACTACGAATAAAGACATAGTTGTCTGCTCAACTTTACCAATCCCTATTTGGAACCTTGAACGCTGCTGTGGATCTGATTCCCTTAGGATGTCTCCATATGCACCCTGTACAGTTTCTCCTTCACACAAGGTAGAAACCACACAGAGATTCTCTATCAGCTCTGATTCCTCTAGGACCAGATTTTTATCAATATTTACATTGGTGGATACATCGGGGAAAGATTCCTGACTGGGGTCCCTATGCATGCACCCGACCCCCACTCCTATCTGTTCGCCAACGCATCAGATTCTGGTTGGGGTGCTCACCTAGAGCCGGAGGGCATAATTATTCAAGGTCTTTGCACTTGGGACAAATTGTCCGTTTGCATCAACAACCTAGATCTAAAAGCCATATTTCTGGTGTTGCAAGAGTGGATCGACAGAGTAAGGGGTTGATGTGTCATGGTTTCCTCCAACAACACATCCATCATACCGTATCTGCGACATCAAGGAGGTACACATGCCCCTTCTCTTTGCGTGGAGGTTGGAACCTTCTCTGCTGGACCACCTCGGAGAACATTACCCTTCGAGTTCACCACATCCCAGGGACGAAGAACATTTTAGCAGGCAGTCTGTCCAAATCAGGCAAAACAGTACTCATGGAATGGACTCTTCATTGCTCTGTAGCAGAGTCCCTATTCTCACAATGGGGAAAGCCTATGTTGGACTTTCTTAACAGTCTTAACAACAGACTTCCCTTTTATGTCTCTCCAGTCCCACACCAGAGAGGATGGGTAGTGGACACATTCATGTTCCAGTGGGATCATCTGTTTGCGTACAATTTCCCACCATTCCAACTACAAGCTCATGTTCTGCAAAAAGTCAAAACCTCCACTGCTCATATAATTCTCATAGCTCCATTGTGGCCCCAACAATCATGGTTCAACAATCATCTCGACCTGTTGATAGAACAACCCAGGTCTCTACCTCATAGGAGGGATCTTCTGTCGCTACACAGGGGCTCCCTCCTACACAACATCCCACACGTTTTCCATCTTCATGCTTGGGTCATCTCGGGTGATCCCCAGTTGCATTATTCAGGCCAGAAGTGATTCAGCATCCAAGGTCTATGATGCGAGGTGGAGAATTTTCTCTGATTGGTGCAATAGGAAATTGAGTATCAACTATCACAGGCTTTAGAGCTGTCATTTCCAACACACTTAAATTCTCTCAGGGCTCAGCAATCGGTTCAGATTCACACCTTTGCTGATCTCATTAAGTATTTTGGGCTGCAGAGACCTGTCTCCTGTTCTCTTACCCCAAGGTGGAATCCATCTTGTGTTTTATGGTCTTCAACCAACACCCCCTAGTTTTAGCCTAAGATCAGTTTCCTTCGGTAGCTCCATCACCTATACAGATTCCCAGTCTCAGTTGAATCTGTGCTGGAGAGGATAAATTTACATCAAACAAACGAGATTTTTCAACATGAAAAATGAATAAGCTAGGTAATAGCGTTGGGCGAGTATTGCATAAGTAAAATTGGTTTAACCCCACCAACCCCCCACCCCTGAGGCTACATTATTGTAGTTGGACAATGAATTTGGAAGAGAAGTATTTAAGGTGCAGGGGTCCAGGAGTTTGATGTTATCATGCAACTTGCTACTCTGCTTTTTGCTGTCTAGTGGTACAATGTATTTGTCAAATTGAACAGGTTCCGCTTTTTATCCATTGAATTGGATTATAATTAAATGCATTTATATTTGTACCTTCTCAAATTTCCTTAGGGATTCTGTTCCAAATTAGTGACCCTGAATATCGAAAATTTGTCTCAACTCATTAAGGCCAAGAGACGCAATTTTACGACAAGGGTAGTACCCTTATTCCATAGCCTGTGACATCATCACAGTTCACAATAGACCCAAGCGGGTGGTATTAGAGAAAAGAAGAAGGCTGTAACTTTACACTGATATCAAATAACGTAGGGATTCTATGCACATTGAAAAATAAATCAGGGAAAAAACGCAAATTTTGAGACCCAATTTTCTTTTTAAAAAAATTCAGCAGTTGCAGGACCGGAGTGTTTGTTTAGACTTCCTCTCATTAGATCTAAAGCAGACCTGACCAAACTTCACACAGACAGATGGGTAACTTTGCAATTTGGGGTAAAAGGGTACAAGCTGGCAAAAATCATGCATCCAATACGAAAAAAAAAGTCCCAATTTTCACCTATCTGCTAATGCGCGGGTCTGATAGCCAATCCAAAACAACTTCTCTTACATATCTAAGCAACTGTTGATAGGAAAATCCCTCTGAATCAGAGGTGCTTGGATTCCATTGGACATAACATGAAAACTTTCTCTTCTACCCCAATCTGCAGTGAAAATGTTGTGATAAAGCTCCCAGCCTTAATGACTTAACGATGCATTATACTGACATGACTAAACTTGAAAATTTCTTGCTTATTTATTTGTTTCTGCATTAAAAGTGTACAAAAGTTACAAAAATATTCATTGTGCTACCATCTGTTTTAGAAATTTAAAGTCTTTACCTTTGCTTATAAGGCTGAGAGATGCAATTTTACATTGCGAGGTAGTACCCTTCTTCCATAGCCTGTGACATCATCACAGTTCACGATAGACCATAGCAGGTGGTATTAGAGAAAAGAAGAAGGATGTAACTTTACACTGATGTCAAATAACATAGAGATTCTATGCACATTAAAAAATACATCAGGAAAAAACACAATTTTGAGACCTGATTTTCTTTACAAAAAAAAATTTCTTTTTATTATATACCAACTTGCTGCTGAATTGAAGCTCTCCAGATTAAATTCACTCTTTAGCACACTACCCCACCCCCCTTTTTGTAAGTTCACCTCAGTTTCAATAATAGTTATTGGCTGATGATAAACATATTCCAGCATTTCGAGAGAACAGTGAGTTTGGGATGACATAATCTGTTGCAATAAATTCAATTTTTGACATTTTGTAAACTATTTTACCCTGTCCGACCGCAAAAGCAAGTCAAATTGAGTGGTGTAGCACACCAGTTTCACATTTGAAATATAAGGATATATTTTTCACATGTGAAAACATAGGAAGGAAGAAAATATGAAAAATATTTCAGCAATAATTTTCTATATTTCACATTTAATTATATAATAAATGAATGAAAGTTTTTAAAGCTCATGTAGTTGATTAATGATGCAGTATTGATTCTATTTTATATATTGGCTTCATGTTATTTTGCAAAGTATTTTTAATCCTGACACTGGTCACAAAGTAAAACTTCTGGTAAATCTCAGTGCTTCCTTCTTGACTCGGGCATATGTGACATATTAAGGTTTCCTTAAAAAATGGCATAATTGTACTTGATCATTGCAATGCGATATATTGTTTAGTCATATGAACTTAGGGAAGATTTACACTGCTACAATGTATACTCACTTATAACTTGAGTCCAACTGCATAATGTTGCATAATGTGCCAAAAGATCTGGGTCTATGCAGTTTGTTAAGAGTACAAAGTAGAACAAACAACATAGACGCTGATCTGCCGGCTCTTTATCTGATGGTAGATCAGGGTCTATGTTGTTTGCAGTTAGACCTGACTTATAAGTGAGTATCGATGGTATTTTGTTTAGTCATACGAACTAAGGGAAGATTTACACCTATATTTTATCCAAAGACCTTTATGCTACAATGTATTAATCTTTATCAAGAAATGATAACATTCTTTGACAATCTTTCAGTGTGGTGTGACATTTTGTGATCCTTCCTAAAAATATTTTACTGTGTCCCAAGCAAGCCTTATTACCTGTGTAATTTTTGTTTGAAAGGCCGATCCCCTAGCATTACCTCATGTGCACACTTACAACTAAATAAGATTTTGAAAATTGCTACCTGCTGATAATCTAATACAAATATTTTTTGATAACCAACAGCAGTGGAGTAATTATCTTATAGGTTGGAGGTCAGGGCTCTTTGAAAATAGGAGAGTTCTGTGTACATTTGCAAGAGCTATGGGAGGTTTCTTTTCATGAACGGGTCTGTCAATGCCATTTGGAAAGAGTAGGTGGTAAACTGGATATGCTTTAATGAAGAATGTGTCAATTTTATGAAGTCATAACTGACTATATTTGTTTCTTAGGTTGTGGTTTTTGTAAAGTTCCTATTTAAGAAGGAAGATACATCTCTAAAAAAGGTGCAGTCCATAGATTTAAATGAAAAATAGTTGACTTAAATTCAGGTTTGATTCTATTGTGGAATTAATTCAGACATCAACTTTTTCATACATGCATCACTTCAAACTGGGAATAGAATGATACCATTATATCAAGCCAAGCTTTGAATATTTGATAACATTGTCCAGTATTCCCAGGAATAACCTTCTTAGATCCTTTGAGAAAATATCTAAGAGCTTCCATTTGAACTTTTCAGACATATTTGTATGGTTTGAAAAATATTCAACAGCCAGATATGGAAGGCTTTTTTGCATGATTCTGGTATGTGTATTTGAGTGTCAGAAGCATTTAAAGACATTGAGTGAAGTGTTTACCATCTTGATATGTTTGAAGAATGTGGCAAGTACCGGTGGCTTAAGAGCTCTATTCTCTTCATAAGATCCTAAAACAACAAAAGTATCGATTAAACCCTTAATCTGAGTCGTGAATTGACTCTTGCCAAAAATGGAGGTCAAGGGGACAAGGGACTTTTTGTTCTACTGATCCATCCACCGTGACAGGTGGAAGAGTTTTGTGATTCTCATGTAATTCATTGAAGTATTTCCTTTTTATCAAAACAATGTTGATCTCAAGTTATTTACTGGCATATGGATGTATTTAATGTGGAATTTTTAAGAAAGGTGAAGCTAACTAAGTGCACTTGGAGTACTCCTTGACTGTGCACATTTGTTTCTTTCTTAAATAATCTTGCACTGGCAGAATGGAAAGTATGTGTGGTGAAACCGATAAGTGAGCACTTAAAACTGACAGTTACTTTAAAAAGACACTACAATTTATATTTTTCACTGCAATTTATTTCTGCAGCCTTTTATTCAAGGATTCTGAGATTTTTTTTCAAAGCTTACTTTACTGTCAGACTTTTCTTTCTTCGTACATAAGTTTAAGATACAGGCATAATAAGAACATCATGAAATGTTATGGTTTTCAGGTGGAATTAATGTTTTGAAAATATTTGAATTGAAGGGGTGGCAATGGAATGCATATTTAAAGATGGATTTAATGCCAGACCGTCGTGTGGATTTTGATGATGAGTAATTACATTTGATCAATACTTCAGCACGGATCTTACTTAAATGTGGTGTAATGATGACACATGTGCAAATAGTCATGTTGAAAAAGTGATACCATTTGTTAAATCTGATTCCAGTACAAACAGAAACAGATCTGTTTATTCAAGTTTGTATTCTCCTATTCATTCACATATTTGGGATAGTTGTGGAAATAGTCAAATAAAACGGGTGATTTTAGTGACATGTTTTTTTCGCCACATGCAAAGATTTTGAAAATTAACTCCACACCCTTTATTTGCTTTGGATAAGAGTTTCTCTTCACAAGTAGAATCATTTTGTGTACTAGCAACAAGCTGTATATAATAGATGTGAAAATGAAGCTCTCTGATGTCTATCCTGTGCTAAGTACAGATTGAATTTCTTTTAAATTTCTGGTTTAATTATCTGTTCTGTATTCATGACATAGAAATCACTTCATAGGAATAGAAATGATTGGAAAAAACACTTACAAAGAAATCACCATTCGTCCTCTGTATTGAGTGATGTAAAATTAGTACGAAAGACCAGACATCTTTGAGACATTTATGACTTTCTTTCAAATTTATGGCTTCATTAATTAGCAGATGATTTGACAGTTGAATGTGAAGATGTTTTGATTCAAATCTTTCAAGTTCCCTGAGAATCAGGAAAACTTTGAATTAATATATTTACAAACCGAATTGATTACTTATGTAATTTTTTTGGTATTTTTTTTGTAATAAAAGATTCTGCTCTAGGTTTTTTTATTAAAAAAAGACAAAAGCAACTGCATGCATTTGATTGGAGATGTTTTAAAAGAAATATTGGAGTTTAGTTTTAATGAGTGAAAGTGGCCTCAAGCTGTTTGATTTTCTGCAGTTTTTATCTAATACTGCTCAGTCATTCCTGATTGATTACTAAACCACTTCTCATCAGGAATTCTCTGTACATGCAAATTACCAGCAGTAAATGCCTAGTGGTGTTTTGTACCTGTGTCAGAATTTATGTTGCATTTTTTATTAGGATGTTGGATATGTATTTTACCTGGTGTGACACTAGTTGCACAGGTATGCTTGGATCTTCTGTATTAATGACATTAGATCAGCAAAACTTTTTATAATCAATAACACAGCAGGAAGCTGTATTCTGAAATCGATAATTGTGATAACGGTTTAGTGGCTGTGCCATTCTCACCGATAATAACAGAGACAAGCTGGAGCAAATTGAAAGGCTACAGGACAAAAATAACTTACATGAAAGACCAGGACATTTTTTTCTTCTCTTGATTGGTCCATGTTCATGCATTCTAAGTTAAAGAGATATGATTTATAGAGTGGTTTTATTCTGATGGATATGTTGTGAAGCTGTCAAGGGAAGTAGGCAGGATGTATTTCCAAAGACATATGAAGCAGATGAATGGGCGCTACAATAAACATCCAAAATCTCTGCCCATCATTAGGTCTTCCAACACAGTAAGTAAATAATTCCTAATAAACTTGTTTTCCTCCCACATTTGAAATATCTTTTACATTTCTAATCTTTTTGCAAAAATATGTTTAGCTTACAGCCAAACTTGTCAAAAAAAAGTTTTCTTATGGGGCTGTGGAAATTGGTCTTTAAGAGGTGGTGGTCTTTATACACAGCTTAGTGTGTGACATATTATGTAAAAATGATTTATTTTTATTTGTGAAAGAAGTGAGACATTGATTACTTAAAAAATATTTTCATTTTTGTTTAATATCTTACCATATTTAGTTACTTGTAATGCCCACCCTACAGTAAAAAACATAGAACCAGATCTGACAACTCGTAATGTGTGAGCAGATCAGTGTCTATGCTGTTCACTTGAAATTGTATGTAGAATGAACAGTGCAGGTTGTTTGTATTAGCGAGTACAGTACTGTTATTTTTTGCCCCTCGTGAAATGGACGAATAATTTTCTTTTAAGTGTTGGTGATGGCATTGTATCTAAAACTATGTTCTATGTAAATCTTGTATTAGGTAGTTTTTCCACAGCTACCCTGTTTTCCTCAATTATATGTTACTACCATATACGCTTGCCTATAAGTTAAGTCCAATAGTAAACAACATAGACCCTGATCTGCTGTCACATAATGTGCCAGAAGATTAGGGTATGCGTTTATTCTACTGATTACTCCTAACAAACTGCACAGACCCAGATCTGCTGGCACATTATGCAATGGCAGATCTGGGTCTGTGCAGTTGTCAGTTGGACTTTACTTGTAAGCAAGTATATATGGTACATTTAGTACTACCATGGCCAAATTTACCATTATTGATGGGCTTAAGGATTTGCTGTATTTTAATTCATGTGTGGTTTTTCACTAGATTTTTATGACAGAAGTTAGACAGGAATTAAAGCCTCTTTTGAGAGAGACCAAGTTGTTGACTAACTGTGTCAATCATTTTTTTAAAATTAAAAATGACAGACCTACCATTTTATTTCCCACAATTAAAAAATTTTCACATGGAGGGGAGAAAAAAAAACAGGGCACAAACCATCAGCTGTGATATGGCTTTATTCTTGTATGAAAAATTATGTACTACATTGTTTGTAAATTTTAGCTTACCTTTACTTTGTAGAGGTGAGCTGTTGTACTACCCCACACATACAAATGCATATAGATATTGTCTGCACATATAAAAGCATATACATATGTACAACCTCGCTTCATCTTGACCATTCTTTCTGCCTAGGTCCTAGGCACCAGTTGGGGAGTTGGGTTTCTAAGCACATACCCAGCTGGAAAGTGTGCAGGGGGGTTGGGTTTCAAAGCACATACCCCCCTGGAAAGTGTGCAGTGGGGTTAACATCACATAGATGCAGAAGAATGTTTACCAGGAGTTGCAAGCATTTATTGAACACAGACTACACACAAGTTATTTATCTTCTCATCTCAACCAGATTCACGAGTGGTCATCAGAAACAATTCACCGTTATTTATTTTTCACTTGGTTTCTATTATTTCTGTTAATATCATAAAATATTCTATTTGTAGATTAAGTTTATTCAATATGCCTAAAAATCCAAATGTCCAGATGAACTGGCTACTCATTTTTTGCCCCAGTCCACTGTGAAATTAGCTGGCATTGGACATACCAGCTGGCTGGCAGCAATTTTGTATGCTGGTGACCAATATTTCATGTTTCACTGACTTCGGTTAAAAATTGTTTGTTTGAAGTTTATTTCTAAAGCACTTTTCATATTTTAATCATGACACAAGATGATTGTATGCATCTTTGTTAGTACCACAGCCTTACAACAAAAAAGGTCACAGTGATCCAAATTTCATATTTTTAAACTTGTGTTAAGCTTTGGCATTTAGCTTGTGGTGGCATAGTTTTTTTTACATGCTACATACATAGTATCCTATCTACATTCATAAAACTTGTTGGGAGTGGGATGCATCTCAAAGAGCAATATAAACCCTAATTGCAAAAGTTGGTCATTATTGCCCATATTTTATGCTTCACTAATTTGGGCTAAATTTTGTATTTTTGATGTTCATTTCTCAGGCTTTTTTCATGCTAGAATCATGAAATTTGTGATGATATGCAACTCTCTTAGTACCACACTGTTACAACAAAAGAAGCTCACCATGACCTATTTTCATCTTTTACTGCCTTTGGTTAAGTTTTGTATTGAGCCCAAGAGCACAGGAGTTTTGGCATGCTACACACATGCTATCCTTCCCAGAATCATGAAACTTGGTGAGGGAATAATACTACATCCTTACTGCAAAAAAGGGTCTTTGTTGCCTATATTTTATTCTTCAATGATTTTGTTAACATTTTGTGTTAAAAGTTTATTTCTTGGGTGGTGCTTATGTTAGAATCATGAAACATTTATTGAGTGGTAAACTTTACATATTAATGACTATACAACAATGATAGGTTACTCTCAACAGGGTTAACTGTGTATTGTACACATGAATGAGTAGGTATTAGAAGAGTGGATTGCATGCATTTCATGTGAGGCCTCAGATGTAGTGGCTAATAAAGGCATGAATGATACTTTCAGTAGTGGTTATACTGGCTGTCACTCTAAAGTTACTAAAATCTGGCTCCTATGGATGGACAATGATAATAGCTTCTGAAACAGAATTTATGAACGATGAAAAAAAAAAAATATAAAGGAATTTTTTATTTCCGGTTTGTATCAGCTCATTATAGCACCTCTTTTTTGATATAATAGAAAAAAATGCACCTTGTTAGCTCTATTGGCCATAGAGAAGAAGAGCTTATGGGATGGTATCTCTGTCCGTTAGCACAAGTTTGTTATCACTACTCCTTCTAAACTACATGGAGGATTGCCATGAAACTTTACACACACATTTATCCCATGGTCTAGTTGATCCTAAATGAAATTGGTGTCACTCATTGGCCATCTTGAAAATCTTGTTATGGCTATTGCTCCCAAAAGGATGTTCATATCAAAATGGGCTTGTCACTAAAAGACTTTGTATGATGTCTCGTTGGTCCTAAATAAAAATGGTGCCGATCTGAAGTCTAAAATGGCAACTATAGCAGCCATCTTGAAAATCTTGTTATTGCTGCTGCTCCTGAATGGAAAGTCATATTGACATGGGTTTTCACCAGAAGACTTCTTATAATGTCTAGTTGGTCCTAATTGAAGATGGTGCCAATCTGATGTCTAATCTGGCTGCCACAGTGGCCATATTGAAAATCTTATGACTGCTCCTCCTGAATGGATGGCCATATCAACATGGGAGTTTTCACTAAAGACTTCTGATGATGACTAGTTGGGCTAAATGAAAATTTTGCTGATCTGACATCCAATATGGCCACCACGGCAGCCATCTTGAAAATCTTGTTATTGGTGCTCCTCTTGAACAAATGTTATTGACATGGGGTTTTCAGCAGAAGACTTCTTATGATGGTCCTAAATAAATATGGTGCCAATCTGACCTCTGGTATGGCTGCCACAATGGCGATCTTGAAAATCTTATTGTTGCTACTTCTCCTTGTTGGCTCATCATAACAACACTGTGCTTTCACCAAAAGACTTCTTTTGATGTCAAGTTGGTCCTAAATGGAAACGGTTGGAATCTGATATCCAATATGGTCACAATGGCAACCATCTTGAAAATCTCGTTATTGTTACTCCAGAACAGAAAGCCATATCAACATGGGATTTTCACTAGAAGATTTCTTATAATGTCTTGTTGGTGCAAAATTAAAATGGTGCTGATCCGATGCCCATTATGGCCACCATGGTTATCACTACTCCTCTTAAATCTAAAGTCATTTGGTCCTAAATGAAAATGGTGCCAATTGTACATCCAATATGGTTGCCATGATGGCTGTCTTGAAAATCTTGCTGTCACTATCCGCCCTGAATGGATGGTCATATTGACATGGGATTTTCACCAAAAGACTTCTGATGATATCTTCTTGGCCCTAAATGAAAATGGTGCCAATCTGACATCCAATATGTCCACCATAGCAGCTAATTTGAAAATCTTGTTATTGCTGAAGAATATCAGAGATGGTTTCAACACTCAGCAGTTAAAAGGAAGAAATGATCTTATCTTGAATTCCTGGAAATTCTTTTAGGCCAGTAGAGTGTCAGCCCCTTTGAGTGACTCTTGTTTTTGTTCTGTATGTTTTATGCAGTATCATGGGGGCCAACATTTCATAGGTCAGAATTACTTTTGTCAGAATTTCTTTTCTGCATATTAATTAATGTTTGCAATGGCTGCAGGACTATTAAAAGGGTGCAGTTTCATACGAGTGATTCTGTCAAAAGCCAGACTGATTATCATGAATAAGATCATAAGTGTTCAAATAGTTTATAAAACAATCATGTACAAGTTTGTTTTAGTTATTTGGAAAGACAAGTAAGGATAGAGATTGGTCTTTAGTTATTTTGTCTTTTATTCCCGCTTTATGCAGCAGATTTACCTTGTCAGTTTTCCAAGTCTGTGGAAATTTATTAGACCTAATACTTTGATAAAAGCTGTATACTCTTTACTATAGTAGCTGATTTCCTATCAGTTAAGTTAGAACTAAACCAGTTTAGTGAGTTTTCATTACATTGATAGATTTTTAGTTTTTCGAGCAAAATTTCATAGTCTAGAAGATCAAAAAGCTTTACAAAAATCAACCATAATATGCCAACCATTTCTCTTTTATCTAATGCTTGTAGCTATATATCAATCATAGATATGAGTGCAGTTTTGCATGAGTGATTTTGTGGAAGCCAGATTGATTATCAGGAATAAGATTATAAGTGTTCAAATAGTTCATAAAAGAATCATGTTCATGTTTTTCTAGCAATTTTTAAAGACAAGGAAGGATAGAGATGAGTCTGTAGTTGTTTTGCATCATCTTTTTTTTCCAGCTTGATGCAGTGGAGTTACCTTGGCAGTTTTCCAAGTCTCTGGAAATTTATTAGACCTAATACTTTCATTGCAAATAAAAGCTATGCTCTCTACTATAGTGGGTGTAGCTGCCTTCAGTAGCCATGGTCCAATCTTATCAAGTCTTGTGACTACAATCATCCAGTTTTGAATATACTTCAACACAAATTCAAGATTGGTTTCCGGAATTTTAAATTTGATATTATATGTGGAAGTTTTTAAGAAAAAAACTTTTTGGGTCCTGGGAGATCGGAGGATATTTTAAGTTCTTGAAGTTCTTCAGTAATTTGAACAAAAGAGTCATTTAAAATATTTGAGTTATCACTTGGATTGTCAATATATACCCTCATGATTGAGGGATACAATTTTAGTTTTACAGTTCCCAGCAACAAATTAGATAAAAACTCTCCAGATAACTTTAGGGTTATTTCTATATTAATCCAGCACTTTTTTATCGTGAGTTCTTTTGGTTTGATTTTTTAAAAACTTCATTCCTCCAACTTTTACGTTCAACTTAATTTCCTACAGTGTTTAGATGGTCTCTTTGCTTCATTGGATCTAAAATTTCTGGAGTGATCCAGCATGGCTGGTGGTCTTTCTTTATCTTGTGTATTTTTAAAGGGGCATATTTGTTTACTGTTTCCATGAAAAGATTCATCAAAGTACCTAAAACATTATCAGTACATTCAAAGATTTGGACTGTATTCCATGGAATCTATTTTCAAATCTTTCAGGAATTGAGTAGTATAAGGTAATGGATTTATGGATATTATTTTTCTTTGATTTGTTATTGACTTCATGTGTAGAAAAATTGCAAAGTGGTAACTTAAAGCAATCTTAGGAACCATTTCTTCCAGAACGTTTTCTTTTTTATTGGTATAAATATGGTCTGTAAGTGTTTTAGAGGTAGATGTTACTCTGGTGGATTCATTTGCTCCATGTCAAAAGAAGCATTAAAATACAGCCATTTCATTTTATTTGATCCCTGAAAAGGTTTATGTTTATATCACCTAGAATGTGAAAATCCTTTTCTTGACTTGAAATTTAATCTTTTTGAAGTTCAAAGTATTCACACCAATCAGTATTTGATGATGGGGGGTCTGTACATAAAATCAGTTACGTAGGGTTTAGCTGGATTCTGTTTACTGTGTTTCTGTGTCTTCCCTTCTTTTAGCAACAGTACCATTTTTACATACACAAGGTGCACACTTTTCGTTGCTCTTTCTATCCCAATGAAAAGGTTTGTCATGGCCATTGATATACAAGAAAGTAAGAAATTTTCACCATGATTTTCTGTCAGCTTTGTTTCTGAGAGTACAAATAAATGTACATTATTATTTGGTGACGTTAACAATAACTTCACTTGGTCCGTCATTCCATGAAGACCCTGAATTTATGAAAGTGAGAGGATTAAAAGGCAGTCCATATTTTACACCCATAATGACGTGTTGTTGTTGATGTCCAAATTTTGTTTACCCCATTGACCCATTTGACTCCCATCCCCCCTTGCCCCCAACCTCAGGAACTCTGGAGTCAACTGTGAACAATGTGCTACATGCATGGTATATCCTGAATAATTTAGAACTGTACCAAAATGAAAATGAACAGAATAATGAACAGAAAAGAAAGCATTTTATATAGTTTTAACCTTTAAACCTGCCCTGGGGCCCCTGGGGTTGCAAGGAAATTCAGAAACCTTACTGCAAATCTATATCCTTTAGGGAAGTCACCTGCCAACACATGCTACGTTTGACTGCTGTTTCATGAGCATTAAAAATGTGTTTGTGTTTGTAAGAAACTTGACAGATGGATTGGCAGACACCAAGATGAAGGTAATCAACCTAATTTTGGGGGGAAAAACAGGTATAAAAGTGTAAAATTACAGACAATACAGTATTGTTTTATTCTTTTCATTATATACAACTCGAATGTTTTAATGTTTAATCAAGTTTTAAGTTTTTCTGATTGAAACTATTTTTTAATTGTACAGAAGTCTGTTTACATGTGTCGAGGGTCTTCTGCTGATGATATTATCTTGTAATGATGGTGTTTTAAGCCAATTTGATCACCTTGTACAGTAGATTAGGAAGAGTCCTTTCAAAAGTGTGACCTGGTAAATGGAACCCCACTGCTCTTGGAAATAATCCTTTTTATCCTGTTGATAATGTCAGTGTATCATGTATCCAAATATTCAGGTTGATATTAGTGACAGCTCCTTGGCTGTTTCCAGGTGTTAACAATATGTTGTTGCTATCATGCTGTCCAAGTGGATTGTTGTCTATTAAAAAGTGAAAGAAATATGTTCCAGTAACATGAAAGCCTTGTAAAAAGATTAAATTGTATGTGTTTTGTTTAAAATAATTTTCTAACTGCCAAATATTTGTGTCAGGTGTGATTTATTTCTGATGTTGCCTCATGCTGTTTATCAATTTTGCTTCATTGATGCATGGTGAGTATCATTGCCCTTGTTTGATGACCTGAATGATAAATTTTGAAGCCTACTAAAAATGCCCTGTAACTAACAAATAGAACCCCACTGCTTTTGAATGTGATCCCTTTTCATCTTACAAATTGTGTCACTGTAACATTTAATGGATAACCATATATACTCGCGTATAAGCCAGGTCCAAATGCAAACAACATAATGCACTGGCAGATCAGGAACTGTGTTTCTTTGTTTTACTGATTAGTCCTTTCAAACTACATAGACCCAGATGCCGGCGCATTATGCGACAGCAGATCTGGGTCTATGCAGTTTGCAGTTGCTATCAGCATATATGCAAGTATATGAATGACCTGTCTTATCGTATTTTTTCCTATTCTGTTCACTACATGTGGTTTTGTGCCAACAGTTTAAACCAGTGGATCCCAAGCTTTTTTGATTGTGACCCTAAATACCATCTTTTGTGACCCAAAATGCAGTACCAGTATAGGTTACCCTCATTTGGGTTGAGACTTGGGGTTTGGGAACCACTGGGGTAGACCCTATTATATCTACCATATATACTCGCTTAAAAGTACGATCCGACTGCAAACTGGATCCAGATCTGCCATCACATAATGCACTGGCAGATGTGGGTCTATGCAGTTTGTTAGGATTATTCAGTAGAACAAACAACATAAACTCTGATATATGGCAGATCAGGGTCTCTTTTGTTTGCAGTTGGACCCAACTTATAAGCAAGTATATACGGTATGCCTTGCCCCACAGCAGATTTTGGTCTATGCTGTTTTATTGGGTGGGTGCAATCAACAGGTGCATACTGTGGTTGTCACCAGGTATCTTCAGCGGTTGGAAAATTGCAACCAGTACACTGGTCATCATTCTTGTTTGCTATACTCTCCTTTATGCAGAAGAGGTTCAAGCCACATTAATGTTTTTCTACAAAGATATTTTAACAGTGTACTATGTATAGTCATTGTATAAGTGACCGTAATGTTGTATCAACTGTTAATTGCTCTCCATTAATTTCCTTCATGGATGCAGGTTACTTGTCTCCCAAGTTCGTTACTCAGAAAGATAAATTATTAAGAGTTTTGAGAATGGCTAATTAATAAATAGAACCCTGTTGCTCTTTAAATTTATCATAATTTCATCCTGCTGACAGTGTCTGTATTATTAATCCTTGTGGTATAGTTGTGATTTTGGTGACATCCCTTTAACTGACTTTGGTAGCAGCACTACAGGTACACTGTTCTACATTCAGATTACTGCTCTGTAGTTGAAAAGCTCATGCTACATGTATGGCTTTCATTCGCTTTTTTAAAACCCTGTCCACATTTGCAGTGTTACCCTTGTCCATCCATCCTTCTGACTGTTCATCTGTTCTTGCATCTGTCTGGTTAAGTTTCGCATCTGAGTTACTGTGGAGGGGCATACGAGTTCCATAAACACATTTCTAGTTTATGCTGATCATACAGAGCTTGAAAAGAATTGTCAAAAAGTTTGTCATAATTGCAGTACATCAGTCCCTCTCTATAAGGCCCTTAATTACAACACCTTTTCTGTTATAAGGTGGGTATGGCCATGGATCCCATTTCATTATGTAGTAGTGAAATTATTTATGTACAATGTATTTCATTATATGGCGATCTCACTATTGAGACTACTGTATATACTCGTGTATAAGCTGATACAAACTGCAAACTGCATAGACCCAGATCTGCTGTCGCATAATGCGCCTGCAGATCTGGGTCTATGCAGTTTGTAAGGACTAATCAGTAGAACAAACAACATAGACCCTGATCTGCTGGCGCAATATGTGATGGCAGATCAGGGTCTGTGTTGTTTGCATGGACCCGGATTATACACGAGTATATATGGTAAAACTATTGCTAACTGTTGAGCATAGGATAATGTTTTATAAAAGTTATATTCAATCATATCTTGACTACTGCAATATCATGTGGGTTAAATATGTTAAAAGTGGAAAGACTTCAAAAATAAGCCATCAGGATTATCCTTGACAACAATATTGTTAATGTCTACCAGTATATGAATGATTTGAAGATCATGCCTATCTGTGAAAGAATATATTTAAGAAAAGCTACATTTATGTTTAAAGTTTCAATGGGATCTATGCCCAACTATACAAATGATACGTTTAATAAAAGGACAAATAATACTAATACAGATTCTAGTCTACCAATACTATACTCTATATCATCTGATAACCTTCTTCCTAAGCTCAAAAGTAAATTGTATAAAAATAGTTTGGCCTTTTCTGGTCCAATCATTTGGAACTGTCTACCTAAAGATGTTAAAGAAGCATCATCAGTGCCACACTTTAGATGTTTGCAAAGACAATGGCCACCTGGTCTTGTCATTGGAGAAATATGATGATAGATTTCTTTAAAATTATTTTGGGTATCCATTTGAAAAAAGTGATTGGCAATTTAAAATTCTTTGTTTATACTAAAGACATAATACATTATTTTTTTTGAGAAATGGTCTGTAAAATACTAGGTAACTGATTAATAATCTGTTTTCCTCCTTTAGTTCAGTTTTAGGAAAACAGGTACTGTATATACTTGCATATAATCCAGGTCCAAATGCAAATAACATAGACCCTGATCTGCCGTCGCATAATGTACCGGCAGATCAGGGTCTATGTTGTTTGTTCGACAGATTAGTCCTTACAAACTGCATAGACCCATATCTGCCAGCGCATTATGTGATGGCAGATCTGGGTCTATGCAGTTTGCAGTTGGTATTGGCTTATACGCGACTTTAGACAGTACATACAACTAACACCCTGGAGAGATTGTTGTTTAGAAGACAACTTGAAATTCTTGCCCATCCACCTTTGACTATCTGATAGGCAGTGGGTATTGGTGAGATAGATATTTTGTGAAAACAGAATATCCATCTTGTTTAGTTTTGAAGATTTTTCTCTATTGCCACTGAATTTTAATCCTTTTATCATTGTTAAAAGGGACAAGAAAATGGGGTTTAGAAAGAGACACTAGCTTGTTACATGGAATGGCTCAGATTTAAATGATTGTGTTATTATTTGTGAACAATATGAAGAGATAAGAAGCTTAGATAGGGTATTTTATTTTCTTTACTTTTGGTAACTTGGTCATAAACAAGATTAGCGGCATTTCAGAAGTGTCGACAGTAACAAGTTTTAATGTTCAGATCCAAACAGGTTTGAACCTGTGACCCATCTTCGTGTGTTGGTACAAAAATAACTGATTTACCTGTATATAAATGCACACTGCATATACCCGGGTCTGCTGTTGCATAATGCTTTGACAGATCAGGGGTCTATTGCTGTTTGTTTTGAAATTACAAGTTAAACACAGTTTACTATATATATTCGCATACAAGTCGAATCCAACTGCAAACAACATAGACCCATATCTAGTGGCCAGGGCCAGCGCAAGCTATGTGCGAGCAGTGCTCTTGCACAGGGATCCGTTTCAGAGGGATGCCAAATTGGAGAAGAAAAGGGGCGTGAAAATCAGACAAAGGAGCTTAATTAAAACAAAACCTTTGTTTTTTCTTCATCTGAAAATCTTTTTATTTTATACACGTTTCCGAAGTTTGAATACAGAACGGGGGAGAAGGGCGGAGCACCAAAGGTCTGTTTTGCTCAGGGTGCCATATTGCCGCATGCCGGCCCAGCTAGTGGCACATTATGCGTGCGATTGGAGATCATTTTTTAGTATCACATGATGTCTGAAATCTTTTTTGATTTTCAGGGGCATTTCTACTACGGGTTAATACAATGAAAGACCAGATTTTTATGCGTGGATCAGTTGTTTGATATAATTTTTAAAAGACCACCTTTTTTGAGAGACCACTTTTTGTTGGCAGATGTGGTGGTCTTTCAAACCAGGTTTTACTGTATTCCAATACGTCTTCCAAGCAGAAGGTGGGATTGATAAAGGATTTGTAAGAAAATTTAGACCTGGTCATATACATCTTGTAGGATATACCTTTTATTTTTCTGTTTGAATTAGATTGCCAATATGTTTTTGCAAATGATCATGCATACACTACTACTAACAAAAGTTGCTGTTTTGTTTTGTATGTCACACATACAGCAACTTTAGCCTGCAGTTATTAAAAGCCCTTCACTGAAAATGTATTAAAAATTACTCCTCCTTCATAATGCAAACACTATAATTTGGGCATTGTACCTTAATTACTTGGTAACTTTTTGTCGGATATTGCACTCCACGAGTTCTTCTGCTGTTTTGTGTGACTGTTATATTCGTCCATAATGATCATTCATGTTAGGAAAAAGAGTCCTTTATCAAAGCATTTATGTCATTTCAGTTTGTAGGATATTTCTTATGTTTATACATTTGCCAGCTCCCAATTTTTTTCATTTATGTACAATTGGAAGCACAAATTAATATATAGGTTTTCATGGGTTACTTTTTGGTGCCTAATGATATGAAGGGTAATGAAAGGGTAGATAAAGCAGCCAAAGCTGCCCAGCAGTCACCCATTTCTAAATGGAAGATACCATATACTGACTGCATATATTTTATATATTGGCATGTTCTATATACTTGGCAAAATATGTGGAATGAAAACTCCACCAACAAGCTTGTAACATGAAACCCATCACTGGAGATTGGCATTCCTCATATACAACAAATTGCAGGGATGAGGTGGTACTGTGCCAATCATGCCATGTGTATAGGGTACACAGGTGTGACTCCTGCATACCTCCAGAATGGTGAACATTGACCAGAGTGCTTTCCAAGCCGCTGTCCACTGACAGTGGAACACATTCTTGTTGAACGTACGAACACACACCCTGTGAGATAGGTTTCTCAATGTGAACTCAGTTAAGGAACTTTATGATGATGTAACAGCAGAGAAAATCTTGGACTTTTTGAGGGCATGCAGTTTATGTAACAAATTATGACCTTGTATTTGAAGGATGTTATATTTTTACCTTTATCTTTTCTTTTTATATGAATTGTAAAGAATTTAAGCAACTTTACTGTTTTTCTTTTATCTTGTAGTACTTCATGTTTAGGTTTATTTAGAAGGGTTTATCATTATAAAGTGGGTTTTATTTTTGCAATTCTTTATATTTACATTTTTAGAACTTTACCTTTAATTGTCACCATATAGCCATTATTGTACTGATGTACCAATAAACCCTAATACATACATATCATGGCATTACAAATCCACTTGTTTGATGCTGGGAACAAGCTTAGATTCAGCTCATGTTAGGTCAAGTTTGCAAGGTACTTGCCCATGGGCAAGTCCCAAAAATTGAGGGGGGGGGATGTTCAGTTCATAATGCTATATGGTCTGCATGTTTCATACTCTGAGATCTCACCACATTACTTATATCAACGCCTTCATTTAGTGTTTATATGTACTGCATTCTTCTGTTATCTAAATGCTCACAGTTTCTTTAATCAATCGATCTTTCATTTCACACAATGCACTGTCAAAGTCTGTTATTTCCATCTTGGAAATTTTAGTCATTGTCAAGGTCAGACTCATGCTTTCTCATGCAGACACAGTAATGTGAATATTTACTATTTAAAGCAAGTTTTGATAAATAGGGAAAACATATTTGTATTTTAACTTATCAGTTATATTTTAATTGTAATATTTGTAAGTATATGGGATTTGCCCATGTTCGGGTCCTAACTCGCCATGGGCAGTTTGTGAGTAGGCTCAAAAATGTGCAGAGCTTGCTGACTCTCAAAAGTCAGCTTGTCTGAGATTGTTTTGATGCATGTTGCCGATTTCAAGATGACTAGGCGATAATAGTTAATAATATAACTAGTGAGATTTGTGAGATTTCTTGGACAGGTGTGTTTTGGAAAATAAAGTCCCTTGCCTATATTGATTAGCAACCTGGATTTCTTTAAAAGCAATATCAATGTACTGAAACTTTAGCACCCAGGGCAATCACAAATTTGTGCTGGACGAAACGGCGCCCTTTGGTGTCCTCAACTCGAAAAAAAATACCACAAACTTAGTGAAATGGCACACCCAGGCTTGGAGCCCCGGGCGGTTGCCCATATCACCCACACCTTATGACGGCCCTGCTAGCACTCATATTTCCAAAACCCTTATCTATCTGTTTATCTGTCAATCTATTTATATGTCTGTCTTTGCTTTTCAAATTATATATGCATTCTAACCCTTTCTTTTTGATAACTTTAATTATTGGCATCTGGTTTTAAGATACAAAGATAAAATGAAAACAAAAGTTCTTGATTTGGAAAGTAAATATAGTGCAATTTCCAGAAAACATCCCATGTTTTATTTTACCTTATTTGTTAACTTTCATTGTGATATTATGTTGTCATATTTTGTGGCAAGCGCAAATTTACCAAGGTCGAGTTCAATTTTCCAGTCAGCTTTCCTTGGGGTAAAGCCCTGCATACATACATACATACATACATACATACATACATACATACATACATACATACATACATACATACATACATACATACATACATACATACATACATACATACATACATACATACATACATACATACATACATACATACATACATACATACATGTTATTATGTGACAGCTTCATTTGTATGTAAGGTTCAGCGGTTGGTTGTCATGATGTTTCATTCAACCTTTAGACAGTACATTCCGTTAAATGCAAAGTCTGTTTAGTCGGATGATTTCCATGCTTAAATCAATCATTTGCATCATCCTTTTCACCTGGCTGGTATTTCTTTAATCTTTTTTTGCTACAACTCAGAACATTGATCTCTGTTCCATTCTCCATTCCATTTTAGTGCATGAACTCGGCAGTTTGATAGAATGTAACAGAATTTTTTTTGCATGTGTGGTAGACCTGGAAACGATCACAACATTATAACTACATGTATGTACATGGGTATGAAACTGGCTAAACTTAGTATTGACGTTTTAATGGTTTAATGTTTGGTATTGTAATTTATTTTATATTAAATTCATGTAAAAGACATGGATTTCATAAACTGCTTTTTTGGTTGATTTTCATTCCTCACATGTTTCAACCATAACATTTCTATGGAAATTCTGTTCCTTTCTGTAATATTCTTCATGAAAAAGGCATAAGAAAATAGGTTGCATACATACTGGTTAATATATGAGAAAATTATGCATAATAGAAAAAGCGTGTCCAAAATAAGCTTTCCTTTGTTAGAGAAGTTCGTTATGTACCGAACCATGTTTTAGTGAGAACCAAGGTATGTACGGAATCACTATATATTGAGAACAGCATTATATACCCACCTGCAGTTTAACGAGAATGATCAAGATTTGTTAAATAATGGTGTTTCAATAAGGAAATAATGATATGACACTAAACTTCATGTCGTTTCTTTCAACCTATTTTGTTATACATTGGTATGATTTTGGCCATGGGGTCCATAGTGGTACCACGTTATATCCAGAATCGTGCTATAATGAAGTGCATTATAATGAGGGAGAGCTGTATGTGTGAAGGGTTGGCCTTAACAAGGATAAATAATGTACCAATCATTGAGAGGAAAGGGAGAACATTTCTTACATTTACCATATGTACTTGCTTATAATGTAATACCAACTGCAAACTGCATAGACCCAGATCTGCCATCACATAATGTGCTGGCAGATCTGGGTCTATGCAGTTTGTAAGGACTAATCAGTAGGACAAACAACATAGACCCGCATAATGCACAGGCAGATCAGAGTCTATGTTGTTTGCATTTTGACCCGGCTTATACTCGAGTATATATGGTACTGTATTTGCCAATATAAAATGTGCAACTAAAGTCTGTCTTAAAAGGGCTGAGTAGGCATCTCCATCCAGTTTGCTGAAAAAAGTACTTCAATAAATTAAAAATGATAACTAAAAACCTTAAAAATGCAATTGTTCAGTTATTTTTAGCAGGTAAATAGATTTTAATTTCAGTTAGAAATATGATTTGTAGCTGATGATGGCAAAAGTGGAAATGTTGATAAGATCTGCCATTTTTGCACGTCATTTTGAGCAAAACTGCTATCATCTTATATTTTCACTAGCTTAACCCTCATATCAATTAAAAATCTATGCAAACCAGAACGTAATACCAGTCATACCCATCATACCTTGCAGAAAATTACCCACAAGGACTTGTAAAGTTGGCTATGATTTGTACTGAAAATTCTGTTGCATAGGCTATCATCTGCTACAAATCATAATTCTGAGTGAAGATAGAAATTCATTTACCTGCTCAAAATGTTGTCAAGGTCCATTACTAACATTTTTAATTTGGTTGAGTATTTATTTCAGTCTGTGCAGTTTGTACAGACTAATCAGTAGAACAAACAACAAAGACCCTGATCTGCCAGCGCATTATGCGATGGCAGATCAGCTTCTATGTTGTTTGCATTTGGACTCTGCTTATACACGAGTATAGACGATAGTAAGTGGACTGAAAGATTCAAAAATATAACTATGACATTTTGAATTGCACAGAAATCTTGTGAGTTTAATTAGAAATCTATTGTAAAGAATTGCTATGGAAGCAAACATTTATACATATATTATCATGATTAGTATTTGAGAAGGTTTAATCTCTCAAATTTTGATGCTTAATGCACACCTGTGAATAGCATAGACCCAGATATGCCATCTTGGCAGATTTGTGTCTGTGTTGCTTTTTGAAACCATAGGTAGAACAAAGAGCACAGACCCTGATCAATCATTGCATTATTTAATGGCAGATCTGGGTAAACACTGCCTACTTTTGGGTGTGGACAAATACAGTAAAAATTAACTACATGTAAGGTAATTTAGACATTTGTCTTGTTTACACAATGATTCTTTTGGTGGTAGGAAGAAGAAAAAAGACAAACTGTTATCAATGTCAGTTAGAAAGTAAACAGCATTTGTGATGTGTATATTCCAGTTCAAATAAAGTCATCATGTTCAAAGTTGGTCAGGCTATTCATAATTGTTCCTTTTAGTGTTCAGAAGTTAGTAAATTTACTCATTGCTTAAAGAAGACATCATTTGCCAAGAATAGTTATTGGACGACATTTTACATGCTGGTTTTACCAAGCTTCATAATTTAAACTTGGAATGTTTATTTTCACAGTCTTGTAGTAATTTGTCCACACTTCAGAATTATATAGAGTGTATGACTTTAATAAATGACTGCCTGTTGATTTATTTATTTTTTTGTGGTAGAAAATATGTGGTGTCAGATACTTAATTTTCTCAGAACAAAAAGCAATGTAAGACCTCAGAGCTACTGTATATACTCACTTATAAGAGTCCAACTGCAAACTGCACAGATCCAGATCTGCCATCATATAATTCTGGCAGATCTGGGCCTGTGCAAATTGTTAGGAGTATAATCAGTAGAACAAATAACATAGAACCTGATCTGCCAGTGCATTATGTGACAGAGGATCAGGGTTTATGTTGTTTGCTGTTTGACCTGAATTATATTCGAGTATATATGGTATTATTTCAACAGAACAGCATCCAGTTTTATATGAATCCACAGACATTGTCCATTAATCAGACCAGTGAAGATCAACCGATTTGGTTCATGTCAGGCTTGTTACACTTGTTGATTTTTTCATAAACTGTAGAATTTCAGGTGCTTTTTGTCTCTTCTTTTAGAGAAAAATGTGAGACATAGTGAGAATGATGTGTGTCATTAGCTTTGTTAGCTGCATCAACTCAAAGTTTTAATGCAAGATCATAATTTTGGAAAAGGAAATACACCATGTTAATTGGAACACTGGTCTGTACTTAAACTTCGTTTATTTAATATTGATTCCACAAGAAGTCCATGTAACTTGTGTGACATTGTCCCAATGGCTCATATGTTGGTTTTATGTGGTCTTTAAGATAGAGGACATGGGAGAACCCAGATGAAATTACTGATTTTCCTGTTCCATCACTTACCCTTGCAAGTATCAGAACCAGGGATCAGACCTGGGATCACAGAGGTACAAAGTGAACATGTTACCTGGTGCGCTATTCAGGCAATGATACAAACTTGTACCTGCCAGTTCTGTTAGCTTTATATAGTTTCTCAAAAAGATGTTTTACTGATTGTGGACATACACAAATATATTTTACTCCTTCACCATAGATGTTTTTCATTAATAACTTTATCACAAAATGTCATTCATCGTTTCATATTGGGTAAAAAGTTTTATTTTAACAATGTCAGACACGCATCAAGATTTACTAGCCTTCGGACTGTTGAAATTATGAAAACTACTTGTCCAGCAGGAAATTTACTAGACTCTGGCTAGCAGACTACTGCTAATTTCGAGTCCTAAGACCCAGATTAGTTGTTGTATAATGTCCTGGTAAATCAGAGTCAGTGCCATTTATATAATATACAAGTAGAACAGATCCGAGTCTATATCTTGTATTGTATATAGGTAGATATGATTTATGAAGGGTTTTGGGAGCTGCAGTGGCTCAGTGGTTTGTGTGCAGGACTTGCAACTGAAAGAATGTGTGTTTGAATTCTACAATTAGATCAACCCAGGTTGACTACTGTGGTGTGTCCTTGGGCAATGCGCTTTACTTCTATTGCCTTGGCACTAAATAACCTACTTGTGTTGCTGTGCTATAAAACAAACACCAAACCATTCTCTAGTTTGATCACACTGCCATATTATGAGTTGGCTGTAGGGTAATTGAGCAATAATTTTATTAAAAACATGTTTAAGGTGTGGTGGAAACTGTTTGTCTACATGAAAATGATTGTAATATCAGTAATTATAGTCTGAATTATTGACATTTTACCATACCATACAAAATTTCTGTGAACATGATAAACCTCTCAAGAAATGTATCATAACTTCAAATACATTCCAAACAGTTATAGTTAAAAGTGTAAATGTATCCTGCTAAATAACAGTGCTTTAATTATTTTGTTGGTATTTACCATGTCCACTCTGCACATAAATTAGTAATTTCATAACTATGTGCTATTTGCAGCCAACTATACTTTTAACATTAAATGCTGCACATAAAAGTTTTGATTTTTAAAAGCAGAGTTTAATGGGGGGAAAAAAAATATGCAAGACTTTCAAAGAGATAATTGGACTTCATTTTAACATGGCTTAGTTTGAAGGACCTTGGACAGGATATGAGAAGAACTATAGATGAAGTACCGTATATACTCGTGTATAAGCTAAAACTGCAAACTGGATAGACCCAGATCTGCCGGCACATTATGCGACGGTAGATCTGGGTCTATGCAGTTTGTAAGGACTAATCAGTAGAACAAACAACATAGACCCTGATATGCTGGCGCATTATGCGATGGCAGATCAGGGTCTGTGTTGTTTGTATTTGGACTTAGATTATACGCGTGTATATATGGTAAGACCCCCAAAAATGCAGTTAGCTGCTTGGCACATCTTCAAAGATATTTCAATAAAAGATTTCACAATTATTGGTGTCTTCTTTCTTAAGTCAAGTCTGGCTTGTATACAGAAATGTGTACAGTTAGTAACTTCAAAAAGTTTTTTTTATGCCCCTGTCATTCTATGGAGGGGGCATATAGTGCAATCTATGTCCATCCATATGTCCTATGTCTTCCATCTGTCTGGATGTCACAATTTTTGTTTCTGCTCAGTAACTCTTTAAGAATATACTGGATTTAAACAAAACTGGTACGAGTCCTAATATCAAGAATAACCTGGCCAAATTTGATTTTCATGTTTTACAGTCAGAATTTGATGGTGTTATGACCCCTCTCGGACTTAAAATTTGCACTTGCATCTTGAATGCATCTTGAACTAGCTTCTTCAAATATACCTTATTGATGTGGCATTCATGTTGTCTGTATCAGTTGTTTGCACGAAAATGTGACTTTAAGCAAAACTTAAAATCAGATAAACTGAACATTTGAAGGTAAGACAGCCACCCCACACCCCTTCTCAGTGATTCATGAACATCGATTTAGCAAACAAGCCTTTCCCAAGGATGTGCTGAAGCAGCTGCTAGCCTGGGCAGGTATTGAACCTGCAACCCTTTTTCCAGTTCCATCCTATTTCGGCTGAAATTTTCCCTCTTAACCATGGTGTGCAGTCCAGAATTGACTACACTGCTCCCTCTTTTTAGCACATCTGGATAAATTGCAAACCCACTTCTAAAGCGGGGGTAGGTGTAGATCCCATTTATTCATATAAAAAATGCCCCCAAAATATGTCCCATTATTGCTGAATGTGAATAAAATTGCAATGAAATTGGTAAATGAAACTTTGATATATATATCTCTCGTTTTGTCATCAAAAACTGAGGTTAGTACCTGGAAATTTGATTTTAAAAAAATAATTCTCAATACACTGTAAATGACAAATTACAAAACAATATTGATTAATTAAAATGTCAGTAATGACTACTAGTGGGAATACTTTAAGAAATAAATACTAATTAAATAAGTTTTGTCAACTGAAATTTGTGTTTCAGTTTGATTTGTGTTTTACTCAATGATTGGCCCAAAATGGAAAAGTCATCAAAATGGGATAAATATTGCGCAGTCATAAAGTTTCATGCAAAAATATATGTTTTTTTCCCCCTGTGTTGGCTGCTGATCAAAAGCAACAAATAAACAATGTATGTTGTTTACAATGGAAATCTTTATTTTCTCTTAATTTTTCACTGGCACATGGAATGGTTGTTTTGGGTCTACATTGCAGTTGGTTTAAATATGAACTGTGTGTGAACTGTACTATTGTAACAGCTGGAAAATAAGCGTAAATACTTTTTAAAAATCATTTGCTTACTCGTGCTATTTTATGGAATGAACTCCCCATAACCATTAGATCAGAAACAAATCTAAACGTGTTCAAAACAAAATTGTATAACCATTATGTTGAAGGGCAGTTAAATATTGAAATATTGAAATACATGCTCTCCAGTTTGCTCTGTTAATGCCTCTCCTATATACTTTGTGCTGTTATACTTAATGTACCCTGAGGGCCGCAGGGGAGAATAGTATATTATACTAACTGAGATACCATCCAAAAATAAAGTGTTTATTATTATTATTATTATTATTATTATTTATACTTGCTTATAATTTGGGTCCAACTGCCAACAACATAGACCCTGATCTGCTGGTGCATAAGATGCCAGTGGATCAGGGTCAATGTTGCATGTTCTATTGATTACTCCTAACAAACTATATATACACATTATGCAATGGCAGATCTGGATCTGTGCAGTTTACAGTTTGATCTAACTTTTATGTGAGTATATGTGGTATGCTTAGTTTTGAAAATATTGTTTGTTTGTTTGTTTTTGTGGTTTTAACACCATTTTTCTGCACATGATTGGCTGTACATGGCGGCCAGTGTATTTGGTGGAGGAAGATCCCAGGAAAACCCTGGGAAGAACCATCGACCCATGATAAGCTACTGACAAGCTTTCTCACATATCCACGTTGACCGAGCCAAAACTCTAACCCACACAGAAGTGAGATGTGTGAGTGATTGTACCGGCGAGCGCCTTAGACCACCTGGCCACCGGGGCCTCTGAAAGTATTGAAAATTGTCTGCACATACATTTTATATGCATTTACTGTCAGTGAATTTAGTCACACACAATCTGAAGTTTCAGTATTTACAGCTTGTCAACCAATTTTAAAAGCATATTGCATAAAGATCATTCTTTTAGAGAAATGATGGACACAAAAAGGCAGAATAAGAATTTTGTATATAGTTAAATTGTCATGCCAATCATTAATTTGGAACACAATTAGCATTAGAGGAGGAAAGTTGAGGTCTTAAAGGTTGTTATTCTCTGCATGCATGTATACACTTATTATTGCTACAAATATTTGTGCTTATTTTCCAGGTTGCTCTTAATGTAAAGATTTTATAGTATTTAAAATTACTTCAGATAAATCAATCTATTTATATTGAACTTGAAAAGTATTTTTAAGATCAATTGTATGTATATTCTGACTGCAAAAACGTTTTGTTCTGTGTCTCCTGATGATTATCCTCACAAAATACAATATTTAGGCTGATATATCTATGTAAACTGAACTGAAATTCCTGCTTTTCCCCTTTTTATGAAGTCAAGCAGGGGGAATCAATGTCTCAGAATTAGGTCAATGAATGTGTGTACATCAATATAAAATTAACAAGTAATTTGTAAAATCTGCCAGTCTACCAGGTGGATTTAATTATATTTTGAATATATGGATGACAGGTTTGATGAATTGATCAATTTCAGTTCATTGCACTTGAATTATCCACCACAAAATTATTGTCACATTTAATTACAGATCGTTAATGAAATTTAGCCTAATTGCTGCACTATTTCGCTTCATCAATCCAGTGTCACTGTTACAGAGTTATTAATTGCATGTGTCAGAAATGCATACAAATTAAATCAACAATGAGCAAATCTGACTTTAAAAAAAAAAAAAATTATTTAATCAATATTGACTGCAGTACAGTGAAACATTAATAGTCCAGACATTGATTACTGTCATTAATCCAGATATCTGTAACCTCCAATTTTCTGGACACCATATTTTTCCAAATTTGTAATAATTTTCAATAGTACATACAATTTTCAGTGACCAAGTTCATTATTTTAAGCAGACAGAACAAATAAATTCAAGCTGGAATGTTAACTAAGGAATGTTTTACTTAGACTCAAAAATAGGTGATTGAAAATATTACCATCAGATCTTGGAACCGCTTTGATTACCATAACTATAGCCAAAGTTCATGTGGCTCTCTCAGCTGTTTAAAAAATTCTTTCTACTGGCTGAAAGGGCCAGATACATGTACGGGCAGGTAACCAAATATGAAGATTTTTATTTCTCCATAGGATAACTGTATTTTCGCCACTCTGTTGCCTCATCTAAACAATTTCTAGTCATGAACTAGAATGTGGAGAAGGTCAAAATAATTTTTTTTTTTTTTTCAAAATAATTTTTAGTTTCAATACCGTATATACTCGCGTATAATCCAATACCAACTGCAAACTACATAGACCCAAAATTGCATCCAAAACTGCAACCAGTATTCATTATTTGTAAAAGAAACCACCAGAAAATAATAATGTAAGTGGTATTTATTTGCAAGCAAGGATTTAAGGCAACCTAGTTTACCTAGTCCAGTTCTGACCAGCATTAAACATGCTGGGTGGATCAATACACAATAGATATATTAATTTTCTGGACAAGTTATTCATGTAAAAATGATAATTTTTTTCTGACAGCAAAAAAAGTAATTATTTTGTTATGTCTGAAAAATTGAATGAACATCTATCTATTCAGTTGCCATGAACTAAAATATTTTTTGACCATGTGGACCAAAGTAGTGTTCTCCAGACAATTGCTGTTTATTCTTTAAAAAGTTATTGGTTATCTGGACAACTTTTTTGTGTGGATAAATCTGTTACTCCTATGGAGGTTTTACTGTACAGTCTAGTCCTATCCATCTATCTTACAGCACTTTAATCAGATGTCCTACATCCTAATACAGTCAAATCTGTCTTAAGCACCCATCTCTGGTAAGTGAGAAAAATGGCCACTAAATACAGGTTTCTGCTTAATGGAGGTTTATTCCTACAGTAAAATGGTTTAGGTGATCTTGGAAAAGTGGCTGTTTAAGACTGGTAATTGCTTAGTACAGTTGACCTTAAAGACAGGTTTAGCCAATTTATTTCAATTGGTTTGAATGCATCATTTGTTTGGAAGCGGTGTGCACCAGTTTTCATTGCTTTTGTGGTTGCTACAAAAAACAAAATTTCAAAACCCAACAAAATAATGTTAATTCTATGGAAATGATAGGATCCCTTCACCAATCCATAAATTTAAATTTAAATACTGATGAAAGTGTGATTTTCCCAAAACCACAAAATTTTATAACCATGAAAATGAATGAATTCACAGTAAGTGAAAAGTAAACCCCAGTTTATCCAGTGATTAGGTTTATCTGGTGTTGTTAATGGCAATAGCTTGCATGTTTCAAACTCACAAGTCTGATAATTCTTTGCATCATTGTCATTCTTGGAGACTTTCACATGTGATGATTAGAAGTTATTTGATAACATTGATACATTTGATAAATCATTCAGGCTTTGGATACAGGATGATGTGAAATATGAATTGCAATATATACTCCCATATAAGTCGAGTCTAGCTGCAAACAACTTAGACCCTGGTCTGCCATTGCATATTGCACCAGCAGATCAGGGCCTATATTGTTTGTTCTACTGTTTACTCCTAACAAACTACATAGACCTATATCTGCAGGCGCATTATGAGATAGCAGATCTGGGTCTGTGCAGTTTGGAGTAGGACTCTGCTTATTAGTGAGTACAAAAAATTATATAAACTATACTTGAAAAAGCTAGTGGAAATTGTTATTTTTGTCACCCATTTGGAGGTGAATTATGACTCAGTGGACCTGTTTAGGACCATTACTAATAAAATTAATCTTTGTATCCAATATTTGTCCTACAAACATATGAAAAGAATACTTCTACTTAGGAAACAGTTACCAATTTAGACTGTAATCTGTTTTATACAATAACTATGTTATACAAATGTGGTGAAGCAAACTTAGAAACATTTTTTTATATGTTGATATACTTTAATAGAATTTAATTCATATTTAACCATCTAACATGAAAATATTCAAAAGCCGATGTTTAAAGCGAGTATTTTAAACATTATTAATTTTGAACTCTCTACACTCACCTCTCCATATTTTCACCAGCTTTGCCCTATTCTGGCTGGAGGAGTCATGGTAGCTTAGTGGTTAGCATGTCAGCCTTGTGACTGAAAGGGTGTGGGTTTGAATCCTACCATTGGATCAGCCCCGGTGACTAAGGCTTACCGTATATACCCGAGTATAAGCCGGGTCCAAATGCAAACAACATAGACCCTGATCTGCTGTCGCATAATGCGCTGGCAAATCCGGATCTATGTTGTTTGTTCTACTGATTAGTCCTTACAAACTGCATAGACCCAGATCTGCCATCGCATTATGCGACGGAAGATCGGGGTCTATTCAGTCTGCGGTTGGTACTGTCCTGTACATGTGTATATACCATATATGGTGTGTCCTGGGGAAGTCAGTTTACTCAGTTCTCTCTGCACTAAAGAAGTTACTTGTGTTGCCGTGCTGTAAAACACCAACTAATAAAATATTAAAAAAAACAAAAATGATTTTACCCAAATATTAGAGTACAGCATGAACCCAGACTAAAAAATTAGCAATGAAAACTGATGATGCACACTTGATGATGTATGCTGGATGCAGGGATATGCCATAAGCATACTTGGCCTTATGACCAAGTGAGCTTAAAACTTTGTTTTAATTCATTGCAGTAATTCAATTATTCTGGCATAGAGAACATTGATGCAAGCAATGTTTGCATTTCCCTCGTTTTAATGCTTCACATTATAGCATCATTACAAAGATAAAGAGGTATCACTATGGACATCATTACCATAATTATCTAAAAAATAAGATATAAAAATTACAAATACAAGAATTAGAATTTTCAACATCCATTAGCTGAAAAATGTGTGTTAAAACCATTGTACTTGAATTGGTGTATCACATGTAAAGCAATATGGGTAACATTAAGTGAAAAAATATATTTTAATTTACACAAATACACACATTCATTAAATTTTGATTATTTGTTCTGAGGTATGGCACATAAAGAAAAAAAAAAAAAAAATATATATATATATATATATATATATATATATATATATATATATATATATATATATATATATATATATATATATATATAATATGTTTCCTATATTGCAATTTTTTTAAAATTAGGATAGGCAGGTAGGTTTTTTTTTTTTTTTTTTTTTAAACAAACATTATATATGAATCAAATAATATTTCAAGCACTTCAAAGTACTGGGCAAAACCGGCTCAGTTATATTCACAAATCAATTTTGGCAATGTGATTTTTTTTTTAGCCATTGGGGGTGGGGGTGGGTGGGGACAAAAGTGTTAGGGTTGGCGATGAGAAACAGGGATGGTTGGCTGACCGGAAACACACATATATATTTTTTTTGCCTAACGTGGTTGGCAGTTTATGAACCACAAAATGTTATAATGAGGGAGAGCTGTATCCAGAAGGATGACATCCCTGGAAGGTTTATTTATGTATGTGATACATTATGTATCAAAGAGAATTATCATGATACAACATGGCTGTCAGTACCCATCTCTGGTAGTCATGAAACTTGATGCTTTTCATTTTTATGCTCCATAAAAAAAATTATGTTTTGCATTTTCTATTCTTTAGGCTGGGGAGGGCATTTGTATGTGCATGTTTTTTAAACCTGCCTTTCAGTTATATATTCTATTTCCGTATGTTTAGTTTCCTTTTTTTTTTCTTCAGTTGAGTGAAGCAACAGACTATGATGAAAAGAGAAAGATACGCTTGACTCTCAGACAGCTTCGCACACAAGGAAAAGGTAATTTAAATTACAGTGTAATGTCCCAGAGATACATTTTGCCATTTAAGGGAGGCAGCTAGTGACATTATGTTAGATACACAAGGAAAATTATGGGAAAGAAGACAGAGCCTGGCCCCATATTAACGAAACTCCTCAACTTGAGTGCTCATTCAGACCCAAAATTACCTTTGTAATATGTCTTACTGTATATATTCACGTATAAGCCGATGCCAACTGCAAACTGCATAGACCCAGATCTGCCGTCGCATAATGCGCTGGCAGATCTGGGTCTATGCAGTTTGTAAAGACTAATCAGTAGAACAAACAACATAGACCTTGATCTGCTGGCGCATTATGTGATGGCAGATCAGGGTATATTTTGGTTGCATTTGGACCTGGGGAAGTAGAATAGGCTTAGTGCATCCACCTGCATGTTGTAAAAGACAACTAATGTAGGCAGGAGCCATGGTTGTGCAGTGGTTGGCTTTGTGGACTCATGACCAAATGGGTCAGGTTTGAATCCTATGATTGGAACAGCCCAGGTAAGCTACTATGGTGCATTGTTGGACAAGGTACTTTACTACAATTGCCTTGGCACTAAATAACCTACTTGTGTAGCTTTGCCGTAAAACACCAAAGCAAACCACGACATTTGTTAAATTGTTGCAAAATAAATTATGCATATTTAACAGACATTTGTTTAAAAATGTACTAGCACTTTGATATCTCATGTATTTAAATTAGTTTATTTATCATAAGATATCAAAATTTGAGTTTGAATGTACACTCAAGTTCAAGAGTTAAATGAAAAAGAGTCCTGGTCGGGTATGAGAGGTGACTTTATATATATATATATAGAGAGAGAGAGAGAGAGAGAGAGAGAGAGAGAGAGAGAGAGAGAGAGAGAGAGAGAGAGAGAGAGAAGGTAACTGTTGTAGGAGGTTTTAATTGTACTTGTAACAGTTTGGGACTTGATTTTGTTTTTAGACATATTCATGGCAATAGGGACTAGTTATTCTTTTCATTTAACACATCTGTTGAAGAGGTCGCTTTTACAATGAAGCTTTTTTATTCAAAGATATTTTTAATATGCACCCACATATTAACAGCATAGAGCAGGATCTGCCATTGCATAATACACTGCATAGAAAGATCTATGCTGTTTCTCCTGCCAATGACTGCAGGCAGATGGCATTGTACCTGATCTGTTGCACATTATTCAGTTGCAGATCTGGGTCTATGCTGTTTGTTCTGCCAACGACTGCAGACGAATGACATTGTCCCTGATCTGTTGCACATTATTCAGTTGCAGATCTGGGTCTGTGCTGTTTGCAGTTGGACAAGTAATAAAAAGGAATGATTATACAGCACTGGTCCCATTTTATTTATAGAAGTTAAACAGAGATCATTAGTATCTATAATCCTATACTTTGGTACTTATAATCATATGGATATTGTGGACAATTAATAGGACCTCTTATCCTTGTACCCTGTTGTGACATTAGGGTGACAAACTGGCTACCAGGGAATGCAAATCCAAAATTTGTTATTCTGCAGTTTCACATGATATCGGCTCTGCTTTAGACATTAGAAATTGATCTGGAATTGACATAGGTAATCCCTTGTCCACATAAAGTATTTCTGATTTAATTTGGTTTTCTTTGTGTACAACGTGGAATTGACAACATTGGAATTCTTATTTCTGCCATAGATTCATCAAACAACCAGGGGTTTGTGAGATAAAACACTCTCAGATCATATAGGGGTCTAATTTCTGGGTATTCATACCTCCTCTATATAGTTGACTTTTGACACCCCTAAATCCTGTACCTTTTTGTGGGGGCTTACGTGTGACAGTTCTACTCAGAGATATATAAGGAATGCAGTATGAATCTTTGGTTTCATTGAAAAGTGACACACAAAATTTATTTCCCAATCATTTGCACATTCTTGAAACATTTTTCAGCAGTAAATGTTTGCATATTTGTATGTGTACTCAAATAAATAGAACAAAAGTTCATGACCTATTAAATTATGTACTTCAAATTATTTGTATACATGAATCGGAGTTATTTCATTTTGAACTCTCTTCAAAAGAGTTGTTGCATCAGAGTTAGTGAAAGTTGTATAGATTTACAGCTGTCTATCTTGGAAAGAAATAGTCAGTTGAATCATGAGTAATTCTTAGTAAGATGAATAGTCAGTTGAATCATGAGTAATTCTTAGATGAATAGTCAGTTGAATCATGAGTAATTCTTAGTCAGATGAATAGTCAGTTGAATCATGAGTAATTCTTAGTAAGATGAATAGTCAGTTGAATCATGAGTAATTCTTAGTAAAATGAATAGTCAGTTGAATCATGAGTAATTCTTAGTAAAATGAATAGTCAGTTGAATCATGAGTAATTCTTAGTAAGATGAATAGTCAGTTGAATCATGAGTAATTCATAGTAAGGGGTATGTTTTAGTAGTCAGATACCAAGTTTCAAATAACTAGAATTTGTTGTAAACATTATCATTTCCTGTGTTGAACCTTAGATATTTTTTGGCCTTAAAATAGAGTTTCTTTAGTATTATCAATTTAATACTACTCTTTTTAACCTTGTTTATGGTAGCAATAAGCATAACCTGCATTGAAAGTGAGGGAACCTTATACTGAGGGAGGTTCCAACATGGCTGTTATAATAGTGCATCAGACAAAAAAATTAAGTATTTTGAATGATGTTATATCACACTATAATTCCTTATTGGCCAAGAACTAAACTTAAGTGAAATAATTAAAATAGCAATGATTTAAAAAATTCAAACAATTTAATGAGATCCTTGAATGTAACCACGTTTTCAGCTCTAGAAAAATCCATTGCCTGGATGCCCCAGACAAGTTGAAAAATCTGTCAGGCAAATGGGCAAGCTTTTATCGGGTTAAATATTTGTATGTGTTTTCATCCTATACAACAGCTAACACTGTCAGTAATGAGATGTTTTATTCTTTAAGATCGCTATAATAAACAAGCTTGTATTCATTAACCAGTCCGAGTTGTTGAGAATTGGGTGTGCCAAGAAATATTGCTCAGTATGAAATTGATAATACTAAAAAACTATTTGTTTACACAATCATGTATTTGAGAATACACATAAACTGCATGAAACAACTATCTGTTTACATGATCATGTATTCTGGGAAGAAGCGAACTGAATGAAAAATTTATTTGTTTACATGATCATGTATTCTGGGAAGACATGTAAACTGCATGAAAAAACTGTATGATTATGTATCACCTGAGAAAAATCTTCATCTCTTTGAGGGAATGTAGTTTATATAAGTAATTTTGATCATGTTTTAAGGATTTTACATGTGTTACCTTTATCTTTTATTTATATACATTTTACAGAATTATAACATCTTTAAGTTTTATATTTTTCTTGTTGTGCTTCATGTATGCATTTATTTGGAAGGGTTTATCTTCGTTAGGTATTTGTGCAATTCTTTATTTAAAATGTTTTTAAAAACTTAACCTTTAGCTGACACCATATAGCCACTATTGTGCTGAGGTGCTGTGGAAAGTTACTACATGCATAAATTTTCATCAGTGGAATATTTGATGAATCAATCTTTTATTTGGTAGAAAAGTCGTTTTAGTCATTGAGACTATTGTAATATTTCTCTTGATCTGAGGTACCAAAGTACTTTTGTTAATGCTGGTCATGGCCAAATAAAACACAGTTGATTGTGATTTTTTTAGTGATTTGTAAAATTAAAAATACATTAAATATACACGTATTTTGTATCTATTGTACATTATCATAAATATAAAAACACTTGGATATGAATCTTTTAATGATTTGGTTGATATGGACTTTAGTACTGGGCGGCCTAAAAAAGATCAATTGATAAGTTATAAGTAATATTTAGGTTGACCGGAAACATACTTTATGTCAATTACATTGTTACAACAGAAAGTAAACACCTCAATCCTGAGTTTTTCTTCAGTTGATGAAATAGGTATCCTCATTATTACACAAACAAACTTGTTTCCAAAGCCTTGTTCTGTTTTAGGAACACAAACAAAATTACTGAAATGAGCAGAACGTTGAAGGATGAACTAAATCAATAATAATAATAATAATAATAAAAATAACAACCACCACCACCACCAATGATAGACAATGGTAGGGATTTGAAATACTTAGTGGCTGGAGTGGGTAGGGATCTGAAATACTTAATGGCTGGAGTGGACAAGTTTCACTGTGGTACATCGCTTTGGCACCATGTGTAATTAATGGGTGGTGCAATAAATTTTGGATCCAGAAAATCTCCCAAATCTTTCCTGACACATAGTATGTACCTTTCATCTGCTGACATACTTTATAATATTAGACCAGAGAGGTGGAGCAGGACTTGTCTGAAAATTGTTACACTACAAATTTTCTGATTTATATCTTTGTGTAAGGTGTGTAATATGTTTATACAGCTCTCACATGATGACATTCATTTTATCAATTTTCCCTGCTTGGTTTGACCCCCTGGTTAGCAAAAGATATAATTTTCCAAGGGAACAGCAACTTGAGGGGTATCTGTTTGATACTTATAGCATTCTAAGGTGCTAATCACAGGTATTTTCCATTTCATTGTTTATATTGTTTTTGTTAAGAAAATCAGTACGAATCTGCATTCAGTGTAATTTGCTATTTTATCAAGCTGTTTGTAGTCAATGCTGCAAAGATAATTACACAAGATGAAGTTGTTCTTTTTGGTTGAAATATGTTTAGTTGTATTTCAGATAATGCTTTAACTCTACATTTAGAGGCCCAACTGAATTCTCTGTGGTCATTCCAATTTCATATTTGATTCACATGACAAGTAGGAAGGCTTTTCATTTTCTTGCATTTGTGATGTGTTTTTTTAGGATAGAACAGTTAAGGTAGTAATGGAAAGCAGGTAACCGCCTAGTTAAAGATCATTTCTGTGATAAATATATAGGGTTCAAAGACACTGGAAAAAGGGCAATTCTTGAAATTCTATTGGCTCTTGCTGGATATTTTTTTTTGAAAGTTAATGTGGTGGCCATATATTTGTGAAATTTAATATCAAAACATTCAAAAGAGATACAAGTTTTGACAAAAAAGAAAACTTTTATATATCTAATTATTAAATGTACTGGAATATGTGTCATTTTCGGTTCTGGATTTGCTGCTGTTTTGGTATTAGTACTATCCTTCCCTGATTAACTGGTTTCCTTTCAAACAAATTTTTATTTTTTAGAAAACATCATTTTTTCTTTCAGAAAACTATACTATAGAATTTTACCCAACAACAGTATTTTATTACACTCTACTGTTTTTAAAATTAATTATTACTTGACAACAAACGAACATACTACCTCTAAAATACATAACACGTAATTAACGGGCATTTCCGGTAAAGTCGGATGGTGAAGTTTTATTTGATCATGTCCCCAAATAAGTATTGGAGGATGATCATTAAAGTTATTTGTTGTTGCTAGTATCTTTTTTTTTCTTAATTTGGGCCTAAGCTTAACATACCATTTATATTTGCGTATAAGCCTGGTCCAAATGCAAACAACATAGACCCTTATCTGCTGTTGCATAATGCACAAGCAGATCAGGGTCTATGTTGTTTGTTCTACTGATTAGCCCTTACAAACTGCATAGACCCAGATCTGCCGGTGCATTTTGTATTGGCAGATCTGGGTCTCGGCAGTTTGCAGTGGGTGTTAGATTATACACGAGTATATACTGTATTTTGTTCTAAAGTTATGTGCTGACACTCAGTGATACAAACCAAGCAATGTGAGGGACTAGTATAATGTCTGTAGTGCAGACCCTGGGGCAGTCATTCAGTTATAGGGCTTTTGATAAGTCCACAGCTTTCACACCTCTTCGGTCGTGTGTTTTGTGGCTGTAGAGTGTTAAACAATTGGGGAAAACATGATGACCAGACATTCTTAGTTGGCAATATAATAGATAAACAAATCAAAGACAAGTTGATATAATGATATTTGAGAACTCCTGTGACAGATATCCCGATATCCCGCTTGCTCAGAGTAAGTGCCGGTCAAAACCTTTGACCTACCAAACATGTCGGGCAAATACAGGTATTTAAGGATCTCACACACACACACACACACACACACACACACACACACACACACACACACACACACACACACACACACACACACACACACACACACGCATGCACGCACACACACAATGTATGATATTATTTTTTGGGTCCTCTTGCTATCATTATGTCTTGAGTTTACTACAGGCTTTAATTGACTTTGTTTTAAATATTGAAAGATTTAGTCATCAGTATTTATACACCTAGTTTACCACAGAATGTTAGCCTTTGGGCATTTATAATAAAGCCTACCACAGAATGTTAGCCATTGGGCATTTATAATAAAGCATACCACAAAATGTTAGCCCTTGGGCATTTATAATAAAGCCTACCAAAAAATGTTAGCCTTTGGGCATTTATTATAAAGCCTACAACAAAATGTTAGCCTTTGGGCATTTATAATAAAGCCTACCACAGAATGTTAGCCTTTGGACATTTATAATAAAGCCTACCACAGAATGTTAGCCTTTGGGCATTTATAATAAAGCATACCACAAAATGTTAGCCCTTGGGCATTTATAATAAAGCCTACCAAAAAATGTTAGCCTTTGGGCATTTATTATAAAGCCTACAACAAAATGTTAGCCTTTGGGCATTTATAATAAAGCCTACCACAGAATGTTAGCCTTCGGACATTTATAATAAAGCCTACCACAGAATGTTAGCCTTTGGGCATTTATAATAAAGCCTACCACAGAATGTTAGCCTTTGGGCATTTATAATAAAGCCTACCACAGAATGTTAGCCGTTGGGCATTTATAATAAAGGATACCACAGAATGTTAGCCTTGGGGCATTTATAATAAAGCCTACCACAAAATGTTAGCCTTTGGGCACTTATAATAAAGCCTACCACAGAATGTTAGCCTTTGGGCATTTATAACAAAGCCTACCACAGAATGTTAGCCTTTGGGCACTTATAATAAAGCCTACCACAGAATGTTAGCCTTTGGGCATTTATAATAAAGCCTTCCCAGATTTGGGACTTCATATGAAACCATTTATTAACAGTGTATTCTCCAAGCTTTCCAAAATCAAAGTGGCCCTACTTTCTGTATTGTAGGATGGTTACTAATAGGTAATGAGGTACTGTGTAATGTTACACATATACTGTCTTGTAGGAAGGTTATTAATAGGTAATGAGGTACTGTGTAATGTTACACATATACTGTCTTGTAGGAAGGTTATTAATAGGTAATGAGGTACCGTGTAATGTTACACATATACTGTCTTGTAGGATGGTTATTAATAGGTAATGAGGTACCGTGTAATGTTACACATATACTGTCTTGTAGGAAGGTTATTAATAGGTAATGAGGTACCGTGTAATGTTACACATATACTGTCTTGTAGGAAGGTTATTAATAGGTAATGAGGTACTGTGTAATGTTACACATATACTGTCTCCTCATGAATGTATTTACATTGGATTTACTTTGCATCATTGTCATTATTTGAATCCTTCTTTACTTTCCAGAATATTGTTGATAACGTGGACGTATTTGACTGTGTACATATAGTTGCAATTTTATCAGTTTTTCAAACTGTAGTATTTCATTGATTTCATGTGCCTCTTGTTTTTGTAATTAAAATTTCTTCTTCTACCTTTATTTTCTCTCTTTTTGATGAGCTGTTCTTGGGTTTTTATTCAACACACCTATTCAGGGTACATGTATATATATTTGTCCTGTACAAACTACCAGGCCTCCATCGTGTCTGATACTGAATGATAAGGCCACTTCATATCACCCTCTACTCATTTTTCAAAAGAGGATATAACAGGCTGGCACCGTTTTATTAAATCTTTTTGGACTTAGGTCTCAATAAGCCAGTTTAATCATTTAACAAGCTCATGAAACTATTTGTCTGTTATCATTTCAGCAAAATACTGACAATAATACAAAGCAAGAGGAATTTCAAGAATCCGATAGAAAATTGATGGGACTGCAGGGTTCCTCCCTTGTTGAATTTGTCAGATGTGTAAGATAACCACTGACAATTTAGTTACACAATACTGAACTCATCAGCATATGTATTTCTAAATTTACTAGATTTGAGTTTGTAAGACATGTATGCCACCAGTGCAGTCATGCAGATTCCCCTAAAAAGTGCAGAAAGTTAAAATTTTTTAGCAAAATGTGAAGATGGTTATAATTGCATGCAAATCTAATCATGTCATCTATATATGCATACAAAAATGCATATTAAATTTCATTTGTCTACCTGATTGTGTTTTGCTGCATCAAGCTAACAAGCATAGTCCAAAAAGTTTTAAAAATATGTACAAACTTGAAAAATTTCTGATACAGCCTAAAAATCAAATTCTTCTAGTTATGAATAAAAATGCACCTATTAGATTTAATTTGTCTGTCTTAAGTGGTATTTAATTGTGTTAAGAAGTTTTATCGAGCCCAGATAGTTGAGAAATGTGAGAAATGTGTTTTTGTTTTTTTTTGTTGAAAAATTGCTGCAACGGCCTAATCAGGCCTATGTATATAGAAATACGCCATGCAATTTATTGTCTACATTATTTGGTGTTTGTGCAGTCTTGCTACCAAGTTTCTTGGGATGGATGGATGGACAGATGGACAGGATATAATCTAGATGCCCCTGTTGCAATCAGTGGGCATAAAACTGAATCTTGGTCATTATAATAATACCGTATATACTTGCGTATAAGCTGATTCAAACTGCAAACTGCATAGACCCAGATCTGCTGTCACATAATGCGCTGGCAGATCTGGATCTATGTAGTTTGTAAGGACTAATCAGTAGAACAAACAACACAGACCCATATCTGCTGGCGCATTATGCAACGGCAGATCAGGGTCTATGTTGTTTGCATTTGGACTTGAATTATATGCAAGTATATATGGTAATATTAAAAATAATAATAATAATAATAATAATAGTAATAATACTTTATTTATAGAGGGTGACTCAATTAATCAATGACTATTCTCCCTTGAGGTCCTTTTAAGAAAAGTATAACAATCTGTATTATATTAAAGATAATAGTAATTACTATTTATTTTAACATTTCTTTAGTATTATAGGTACTAAATTCTATTGTAATCTATTAGTAGCATGTACATACTCATGATAACTCTTCTTAAATACTGTGATATTTTCAGCAGATTTTACATGCAGTGGAAGCTTGTTCCACAGAATTGTACCAGAGTGTCGGAAGCTTTTCTTAAATTGCTCTGTTCTTGAACTGCAGTTTTAAATTAACTTGTAAATACACACTTTTGTTTCCGTTAAATGACATATATAGGATTGGATCCTGCAAATAAATGTACCAGATATTTGAGATAAATTTTCTGATGTTACAAAACAGACATTGAGTAACATGGACACTCATTGACACTCTCTATTGTTTTTGTAATAAATAAATAATTAAAAATAATGCCTCAAGCTCTATCCATACATCTGTTTTGAGGATATTTCAGAAGGCAAAAGTAGGTCAACATAAATGAAGAAGTTGTTAATTATAAGCATTTACCTATATACCCAGTAAGTAATTATTACACACTGCATGGAGATAACCTTTTTCTTTAGGAAAGCTGAGAGGTTTCCCATTATGACTTTAATTGATGTAAAGTGGTTTTCTTTTACCGATCAGGTGTGAATAGAGTTTTAGCTCACCTGGCCATAAGGTTGGTTGGTTGGTTTTAAATGGCACTTTCGAGCACATTATTGGCTGTATCATGCCGATGAAATGGAAGCTAAGTCCAAGAGAGCTTATGGTATGGTCCTGTATCTGGCATGTGTCATCCATTGCCCAACGGTCCTGTATCTGGCATGTGTCGTCCATTGCCCAATGGTCCTGTATCTGGCATGTGCCATCCATTGCCCAACGGTCCTGTATCTGGCATGTGTCATCCATTGCCCAACGGTCCTGTATCTGGCATGTGTCATCCATTGCCCAACGGTCCTGTATCTGGCATGTGTCATCCATTGCCCAACAGTCCTGTATCTGGCATGTGTCATCCATTGCCCAATGGTCCTGTATCTGGCATGTGTCATCCATTGCCCAACGGTCCTGTATCTGGCATGTGTCATCCATTGCCCAACAGTCCTGTATCTGGCATGTGTCATCCATTGCCCAACGGTCCTGTATCTGGCATTTGTCATCCATTGCCCAACGGTCCTGTATCTGGCATGTGTCATCCATTGCCCAACGGTCCTGTATCTGGCATGTGTCATCCATTGCCCAACGGTCCTGTATCTGGCATGTGTCATCCATTGCCCAATGGTCCTGTATCTGGCATGTGTCATCCATTGCCCAACGGTCCTGTATCTGGCATGTGTCATCCATTGCCCAACAGTCCTGTATCTGACATTTGTCATCCATTGCCCAACGGTCCTGTATCTGGCATGTGTCATCCATTGCCCAATGGTCCTGTATCTGGCATGTGTCATCCATTGCTCAATGTGTCTTCTTTCAAGCAGGGTCTGTCTAGGATTGTGGGATTTGCGCTAATTTCTACAAAGATGTGCTGAAAAATCAAGGGGGTGGGATGAATTTTCTCCCTAAATTTTCAGTTCTAGAATAGATGCTTGTCAACATGGGTATTTTCAGCTTCTTTCCAAAAACAGCTGGGCCAGTTTCAATAAAACTTGGTAGGAATGTTCCTGAGGATATGCACTGTCATGTGCTGAACAGTGGTGTTAAGCCTGCAAAACACACAAACATTGACTTTAATGTTTTCAAAAAGCATAGGATATTGACTTTAATTTCAGTTAGTTGAACGTCAGTGTGGTACTTTTTAGGCCGTAGACTGTCAGGTACAGCAAAATATTCCTCAAGATTTGAGTAGTTTTATGTGAGCTTTTATTTTCCTTCCATGATTGTCAATACAGAATATACACAAACCATTGTTTGGGCTCACTATTACCAGAATGTAAGTTACAAACTATGTAGTGTTACATGCAGTAATTTCTCATTTGATCCATATTTTTGTCACAGCTGGGAATGGCAAGACATAGGCATCACTTTTACTGGTGGCAACGGCATCCTCATCCTCACTAGGATTTTGTGCTAAAGTTTCTTGAAAGTCATGTATCTTTAGCAACAGAGAAAGGACAGATCATCAAGCCCTAGGGTAAGCCTTGGATGAGAAGGTTCCCCCCCCCCTCAATTTAATTAAAACTTTGCAGTAATGTTACTACATGTCTGAAGTTTGCATAGTGGTAGGCTTGCATTTCATGCCTGTAATGGTTGCATTGGCAGTATCAACATGCTGTGTTCAAAACTAACAATTTAATATAATATTACATGTTCTAATTTTTGTTACCCTATTACAGCCCCCCCCATTATAACACACCTCATTATAACACGATTCTAGATATAATGTGATCCTACTATGGACCCCATTACCAAAATCATACCAATGTATAACCATAAGGATTGAAAGAAAACAAGGTGAAACTTAGTCTCATATCTTCATTTCCTTTCCAACACCATTATTTAAAAAATGTCTGTTATACCACGGTTCTGTATATTATGCTATTCTCAATATATCGCAGTATTCAGTATAACGCAGTTCGGTACATAACATGGTCAGCAGTGATGGACCCCGACAACCATGTTATAATAAAGGAGATCTGTATATTTGAGTTCCTGTCTTGCCTGCTTAAGCATAAAATTGCATCTTCACAACACCATTCACAAGCGACACACCCTGCTCTGTGGAGCATTATGCTTATATACCCTAAAGCATAAATTGCACTTTTACTTATTATTACAAAGCTTTAAAGTTGTAGTCAGTAGGTTTTGCCTTAAATTTCCATACCAGAGTTTAGCCAATTTACTGTACATATTTATTATGATTTTGGACAATTTAAATTTAATACAATTTCTGTGAGAAATTATATTCATATCATGGGACTGAGACACTGCCCATGTGGGATTTTACCTTGTTGACCGGTCAGTTCAAAGACATAATAAAATACGAGACTGAAAGGAAAAATCTAATATTAATGGACTAAAAGGAGGTCAAGTACTAATTGTGGAGCAAGTTTATGACTTAGAATGGACATTGATCAAATACTTAAAGCTGAACTCATTTTATACAGGTAACGTTTCATGGTAAGCTTCTATGGGATCAGGTTAGTTTTTATTGTCAATGATATAAAGTAATTATTCAGTAGGATAAAAGGACATAATAGGTCACCCATTTTATTTACCCTGGGGCATCTTGACAATACACTTAAATTTCTTTGTGTATCAGTAGAAGGTCCGTTTAACCTGAAAAGGAATACAATCAAAATTGACTTACAGCCATTCAGTTGACCTAGGCGAACTTCGTTAATCTCATCATAGTCAGGAGTGTCTGTTTTTAAGCTTTAAAAAAAGAATAGTTGAAATAAGCCCATAATATGTGACATACCATATATGTAGTGGAATTTTGTATGTCTTTCATTTCGTAGAATGTATTATGCTATGACTCTGTCTGTCTGTTCATTTACTTTTAATATTCTGCACGATAACTTCAGTTCTACAGCATATGCCTCCAATCGATTTTGTGGATAGCTTGCACTTGGGATAAGGAAAAACTCTGTCAATTTTAGGGCCATAAGGTCTGTGGTTAAAGTCATAGTGGCTGAAAGAAGAAAAATGGTTTCTAAACATTTACTTGAGTTCTACATCACAGACTTGGAAACTTAACTTTGTGGATGCTTTACACATGCAATGAGAAAGAAGCCTAATTTATTTTTAGGTCAGAATGTCAAAGATTAAGGTTACTATGACTGAAGGAATGGTTTTTGAATAATAACTTTAGTTCCAGGCGTGAATTTTGACCAAAGTTTGTGGAAGGCTTGCTTTTAATGTATAGAAAAGGTCCATTGATTTTGTGGTCAAAAATTCAAAGGTCAAGGTTATTGTGGCTCAAAGAAAAGTGGGTTTTGCAGACTAACTTTTATTCTAGGGTACAGGTTTAAATCCTGCCCAGACCAGGCCGGATCAGCTGCCTTGGTGTGTCTGTGCATGTCACTTTACTCCAGTCTCCTCAGCACAATATAATATTTCATGTGTTGATGTGTTGTTAAACTCAAATCAATCAATGATTCACTTAATCAATTGATTGCAATTCATGCATGTAGAGGGTGAAGGATGTGTAGTTGCCATGTACTGCACTTTTTTTCTTCTTTCTAACAATTACAATTTTGAGGCATACACCTTCCCTGAAAGTGACAAAATTTAGCAAGACAACTGAAGATGGAAGATAATAGTGCTTTTGAAAACATGATATCTCTTTCGAGTGTTAGGAGGGCAAATATTTACATTGGAATCAACCAGAGGAAATATAGGTATCAATTCTGCATTGAGTTTCATTGGTTCTGCTTTGTTGGTTGTATATTAACCCATCTGAGTGCTTCATACCTCTCATTTGAAACTCATAACAGCTGTATCTGTTGGTATGTTATCACAGATAAAATTTTAATAAATCCAATAAATATTGTTCATTTATTCTTTTGAAAATCCAAGAAATCCTCTTTTTGGATGTTATTCACAATAATGGCAAATTGACTATGTTGCTAAAGTGTTTTTGAAGGCATTGATGGATGGTTTGAGAAGTGAAGATTTTATCATTGGGGTTAGACATGGCTTTTGTTGGGGATGTAATTTGCCACCTGGGGCAGCCGTAAAGGAGCTGCATGGGTGTCAATGTTATCATTACTGGGGATCAATGCGAATGTCAGGGATAGGTGGGCTGTCATTTTATACCTTCCAAAATTTCCATCCACTGACAGTGTATCCATCGTAATCATAGCTTCAGAGTCAAAGAAGATTCAGACACTGTGAGCTTTAGGTGTGGTTGGTGATATCTTTCAGGAAAGGAGTGTAGAGAGACAATCATTATTTCATTAGAATAAGTAATTTAAAGGATTGTATACCTGTCCAGACCTTTTGTGGATTGATAGAGTTTGTAAGTATTGAAATTATGTATTGTTCAGTAAAGTCAGATACATTTTAATTTGTCTGGTTTCACATTCTGACTTTACAAATGACAACTCTAGTACAAGAATACAGACACATTCTGACTTTACAAAGTACTACTCTAGTACAAGAATACAGACACATTCTGACTTTACAAATTACAGCTCTAGTACAAGAATACAGACACATTCTGACTTAACAAAGTACTACTCTAATACAAGAATACAGACACATTCTGACTTAACAAAGTACTACTCTAGTACAAGAATACAGACACATTTATGACTTAACAAATTACAGCTCTATTACAAGAATACAGACACATTCTGACTTTACAAATTATAACTCTAGTACAAGAATACAGACACATTCTGACTTTACAAATTACAACTTGTGTACAAGAATACAGACACATTCAGATTGTAGATCAAGTCACAACTATAATTACATTGTTTTCTCATCGAAATAACAATTTTAGAGGGATCATTTTACCATTTAACAAGTTAAAAATAATAATTAAAATTTGGTTAACAAGTTAAAAATAATAATTAAAATTTGTCTAAAGGAAAATACTTTCTGGATGATACAGATAATGAGCTGCAATTTCCCATTTATTGAATGGTCATTCATATTTTTAAGTTCACTTTTTGTGTCACCTGTCGAGACGTAGGTATCACTTTCCCAGCTACGATGGCAGCGGCACCAGCTAGTATTATGTTAAGGTCTTATGTTCAAGTTTTTTTTAAAAGTCACATATCTACTACATCTGTTGCTGTATATAATACTGTTAATGGGTGAGACACCATGTTCTGCAAAACAGTTTTGTTCAGTTTGTGAATTTCTTTCAGAAGTGATATTAATCAGTTTTTTTAGGGTGGTTTTTTTTTGGGGTGGTGCTGGTGGTTTTAATGGCAGTTTAACACATTATTAGCTATATCATGCCAAGGAAATGGGAGCTAAGTGCCTCTTCCCAGGGGCACACCAAGGCAGCCAGCCTGAGCTGGCCTGGGTGGGTATTGAACCGTGGACCTTGGACACTTTACCAACAGAGCTACAGTGGCTCCCAAATATCAAGCTTGATATTGAATGGTCAGTTGATTGTGTTTGACTACCATATATACTCGTGTATAAGCTCGGTCCAAATGCAAATTAACATAGACTCTTATTTGCCATCGCCTAATGTGCCGGCAGATAAGGGTCTGTGTTGTTTGTTCTACTGATTAGTCCTTACAAACTGCATAGACCCAGATCTGCCACCACATTATGTGATGGCAGATCTGGGTCTTTGCAGTTTTTACAGTTGGTATTGGCTTATACGTGAATATATACGGTACTATAGTTTTATTATGTTTAAGTGTATTCTGTGTGTGAACTTTTAATATTTTTTATTGTTTAACATAGCACACTATGTATGTTACTTCTTGGTTACTTCATATGTAGGGTCCAAGATTAATTCAGAGTCTGGAGTCTTATACTAAACAATCAGAACGTTTGTTTATGTTAAACAGAGCAACAACAGAAGTAAGACTAGCACGAAAAAACGGATGCCAGGAAGTTAATTTTAGTGACACCCATCAAAATATGAACAAATTGCAATTGTCTTTTAAGGGAATGGATCAATGTGAAAGATTCTGTTGCACTGTTTTTTTCACATAATTAAATGTAACACCAATTAAAATGCAAAATGAAAAGAATTGATGGCTTGAACATGTGCTTGCCACCCGTCATCCATTCATCCCATTCTGTGTGGTATAACAGCAATATGCCTGCCAGCAGCATTAACCGTTGCTTGCACTGTTGGCTCTTTGTGTGCAGTCATGGCATCAAAAACCAATAGTGACTTTGGTGAAAAAGCCCCACCTGGACGTGTTCTGAAGCATTTATCTATCCAGATCTTCATCACATCAGTATTCATCCATCCCTTTTTGTTGCAGTGGATGACAATGCCAGCTGGCATGTGGTCGGTTCATGTGAGATTATGTTAGGGTTTGTGTGGGGTATAAGCATTGGCGGGGTAAACTAAATATTTTTTACACGATTAGTGAATTTCTGTGGGGTATATGCGTGGGCGGGTTATACGCATGGGCAGGGTATTTGCGTGAAAATACAGTATGCATACATATGACTATGTATTCATCCTTCAACCTCAGCTACACTGATACATCTGTACTCTAACTCTCACCAACCATTTTACTAGATTCAGATAGTTCATGTTAAGGAAAATTCCCACAAACATTTCTACTTGAATCAGATAGTTTATGTTAAGGAAAACTCTGACAATATTTTCCATGATATTATGACACAGGGGCCTGCTTTCCATATGGAAAATCGTGCTCATGGATAAAGCTGCAAATTTTGATCCATATGGAATTTTCACTTGTAGTGAAGTACTTATGGAATAGATATGGAAAAAATTGTCTGATTCCATAAGTTTTTCAGTCCATACGGAATCCTTGAGAAATTTTGGTACGGGCACATTCTGAAATCATTAAGAATTTACTATTTTGGAACATTCAATTTTTTTGTGCAGTTTTTGTACTTCATGACACAGGTTTTTTTTTTACTCTACTATAAAAGTCACAAAAAAAGAACACTATGCAGAAATTTTTCCATTGATGACATGTAATTGAATTCAGACTGAATAATGACATCACTCCAATGTCTTGAATGTGAAGAAAAAAAAAAATGTTACCGGTAGTAGAACATTTTATCTCATACAGTAGGGTTACAGTTCATCTTTGTGGTGATAAAAGAGCTTTACTAGCTATGGGAAACAACGAAAAAAGCAGATTTAAGTCCTATTTGTTTTCAGTGAGGCAAGACACGCCAAGAATTTGATGATGTTGGTAGTATTTTTTTCTTCTCATTATTGTCTTGTTATACCTGGGGTTACAAGGTGCAATCAATAAAAATGTTGTGCTCAAGATCCAGTGTATGGTGGCTGCTGCTCACTTGTATAATATGGTTGTATGAGCCAGTGCATAAGGGCTGCTGTCCCACTCATATCACATGGTCATATGAGCCAGTATGTGTGGGCTGCATTCCCAAGTATAAAGGGTTCGGACCAGTAACTAATTTCCCATAGAACTTAAAGTTAATATATTAAAAAATAAAATTAATTTCTGCATTAGATTGGCATACAAACCACACATGCTTTCATTCATTCAAGTTAGAGAAATTTTGTTAGCCATAAAAAACAGGTGTTTTTTAACCTTGTGTTGTTAAACAGGGGGATCGCCTGGTCAGCACCTAATAACATAGCCTTGCACACAGAGTTCATATGTTTTTTTGTCAGTAGAAAATTAAATACAGGATATCAAAAAAAAAGCAAATATTTTGTTGTCAACTATAGTATATAGATTAAAGTTTATGAAATTAATATTGGAAAAAAATGAAATACATTTACTAGTCAATGAGTGCATCTCAAAATATTAAGTACTCTTATCTTTTACTCCCCCATCATTAGATTGGTTCTCTGGTTGTAAAATAATTAGTGGTCCTGATGCCAATACCATGGTTGTATGAGCCAGTTTGCATTGCTTGTTTAACAGCAGCAATATCTTATCCATCACTTTTGCACAGCTTTTACTTTTTCGTGTCAAAAAATCTTGTCAGTTCGATGCGAATACATCCAACCATTGAGTGGAGAATTGTCAATAAGACATTGTGCACACGTGTACCTCACTGTGCCTGCGCAAAACAGTGATCTTTTTTAAAGACGCCATGTTAATGGTTGTGACTTTCATAATATGACCAGAGAAAAATTGCTTGTTGCTAGTTTAAACCACATTCGGTTCTCCCATCAGCGATATTTCATCTAGTGTTACATTCATCCATTGGGGGGTGGCCTCTTAAGACAGAGAACACTATATATTGAAGCATTTTGTGACCAGGTTACCACAGTTTAAAAAAAGAAAAGTTTGAAAAGTATGGAGGAAGTATCTAAATGCATGTTGACTATATAAAATGCATTTAGAGAAAGGACCTACTGCGTTGAAGAGTGAAAACTTTATAATTTCCCATTTACTGTAACCATGGTTGATATTGTTGAGGAGAGGAGTCTCCTTGTCTAAAGGATGTGCATGAGAACTCATGTCTTTCTGGAATGTTTTTGTTTTTTTTAAAGCAGCATTCAAGGGAGCATATGGGTACATTTAAAAGTTTAACTGAGTGTCACATTTTTATGACAAAGTCAGACTTCCTGTAACAATAGAGATCCAATTTCATCCGCACTTTGGTGATATTTTAGGGTATGGGTTACCATACTTGACAGTTTCTCATGTTAAAGGTTACCAGGTATTTGGTTCATCATTACTGAGATCTTGGTGAGTCATTGCCAGTATTCACAAGACTTGTGATGCATGATTCGGCCCAAATGGTATTTTTCAAATTTTTCAAATTGTAATGAGACAAAATAAACTTTATAACAAAAGAAATAGACACAGAGACATTTTCTGAGGGTCATAGACACAAGCATAGATAACAAGGTTCCCCTGGTCAGAAAAGAGTCAGAGAATTTTAAATTTTCAGGAAAATCGGGGAATTTTATAATCAGGCAGGGAAATTGAAATTTTAGTCAAAAGTCAGAGAAAAGTCCAGGAATTTTGTACCCTCAGTCAGGGAAATTTGAATATGGATGAGTATGTCCAGGGAAATCTGTTGTGTTATGTCCATGGCTAGGACTGTTTTCTTTCCTCAGTGCAAAATGTTTGGAGTAACCTTTGAATTTATTTAAGAATGTTGATGCTTTTCCACTTCAGTAGACTTTTGGTTATTTTGTATCTTATCATTGCAGAAATGTTGCCCATTTCTTTGTTTTATATATTTAACATTGGAAAGTGTCTGTGCATGTTTGTCTTCCTTTTGACATGAAACATGTGACCAAGTAATTTGTATTCCAGTAACTTGTTGGAGCCATGTATAACAAGCTTGACTGAGATTATAATGCAAATACATTGTACAATCTTGGCCCTGATAAATGTAAAATTATTCATTTTTGCAGAAAAATTTGGATTTTGCTTTTTGTATTCATCATATTTTGTTTCATATTCAACAACAAAAAGGAATAGACTGCAATATTTCAACATATCAGACATAACAATTTCAAATGGACCATGACTTTGTATACTTTGATAGTTGAATACAGAGATGGACCTGGATAGTGCAGCGATTCTACACTTGCTTTGCACTTATGTGATCCCGGTAAAGTCCCTGAAATCGGCATATATGTGACAGTTAGTGACCACCCATCCCAGGTTCATAACTTCGTCCAGGCTGTCCATTGTCCTTCCCCTTATGCCACTACATGCATCATCAAGCCACCATTACTTAGTGATCAGTATGCAGGATGCAATTAGTGGGTTGCAGGATTGTATCCTATACAGGCCGTCCAATGTCGGCTGCCATTGTGTGTCTCTGGGCAAGGCATTATACTTCCATTGGCTTAGCTCTCAATAGTATTTCATGTGCTGGTGTGCCCTTAAACACCAATCAACATGTGTTGTGATAGTATGGTACTTGACAGAACATATTTATCATAGCATTTAGGTCTTGGTTTTACTTTCAAACCAGAATTTTTCTTTCTTCTTTTACCTCAAAAAAAAAAATGTCAACTAATATAATGGATAGAATTTGGTCTTTTTTTAAACCTACAAATCAGAGGAAGAGTATTTCTTTCAAGGTATTTGTGGGTCATAATTTTTTTAAACCCAGCCCCAGCCCCCCCTTAAATTAAAATAGTTGGTCTCTTATGATTTCAAGCAAATAGCATAGCTCATGAACTGCTAGCACATTATCTGGATCTGTGCTGTTCACTAGTCAGGTTTGCATTATATATTGGTAAATATGAAGAACTTTTTTTTTAAATTAAAAAAATGACGCAAAATAAGTTTTTTAATACAGAGTTCAAGAGCTCTTTTAGGTCCTGTTGATTATAACTTGGCTTTGTAAAGGTACCAGTGTGTATATTTATATGTTAACATACTCATTTCGGGATGAGAGCATTGACATTTCTGGTTTAATCTTTTATAAGGAGTGCAATTTAATTCTGGTTCATTGCACAGCACTGAGATATGAAAGAACAAATCAAAATATTGCATAATTGAGATGTGACATAAATGTTTCCACTTATCATTTCTTAATCATAGCTAAACTCCCAAGTACAATAGTATGATGAAAAAGGTCAGTGCTAACATGAATATGAGACTTTTGGTTAGAGAGACTTAATATAACCTACGGTATATACTTACTTATAAGTTGGGTCCAACTGTAAACAACATAGACCCTGCAGTCACATAATGTGCTGGCAGATCAGGGTCTATGTTGTTTGTTCTACTGATTATGCCTAACAAACTGTATAGACCCAGATCTGCCAGTACATTATGGAATGACAGATCTGTGTCTATGCAGTTTGCACTTGGATCTGACTTAAAAGTGAGTAACTACTGTACTATGATATCACAATATATTTTGTAGGCTATCAGTTTTCGTAAATTTCATGGTTGATGCAAACCATAAATTCAAGACTCTATGAACAATAATCCTTCAATAAACAAAATAGGATGCCTTCCCCAATCCTTCAAGTACCAACAAAATAGGATGCCTTCCCCAATCCTTCAAGTACCAACAAAATAGTATGCCTTCCCCAATCCTTCAAGTACCAACAAAATAGGATACGTTCCCCAATCCTTCAAGTACAACAAAATAGGATGCATTCCCCAATCCTTCAAGTACAACAAAATAGGATGTCTTCCCCAATCCTTCAAGTACAACAAAATAGGATGCCTTCCCCAATCCTTCAAGTACAACAAAATAGGATGCCTTCCCCAATCCTTCAAGTACCAACATAAATACCTTTTTTTGGGTGTGCAAAATTACAAAATGTTATACCCATGAAAAGAAATGAATTCACAGTAACAAAATAATGGTTATTTTATGTTCAGTATAATGTCATTAATTTATAGGGATATAACAAAATATAGGTTATTTTCATGTTCAGAATAATATCATTAATTTAAATTCTGCTTGCTGAACTTGCCACATTCAGACAGGTTTAATCTATTGCAGGTCATTCAGATATTGTTCTGTTTATCTGACAGTCAGTTTAATCCAACTTTTTAAGCAGAACAATTCACATTGATTAACTAGACTAGACTGTAGTATATTATAGTGTAGTGGAACTTGTCTAATCTGTCCCCTTAGTATTCTGGATCTCTTCCAGTTGCGGCCACATATTTAGTCCATAGTGGCCTAATTTAATTGAATTTATCACAAGAGTATTTCAGTTTACCTTAATTTGTAATTCCCATATGGTCAGATTACACAGGTCCCCTTGTATGTTATGATTTATTTTGATATATATAATCAAACTTTCCTTAACAGCCCCCCCCCCCCCACGCCTCTGTAACATGGCTTCCTCAGATGTTTGGCCACATATTTTGGTGACAGTCAGGCGAAATAATGATGCAAATGAATTCTCTTTATACAGACCATCTTTATAAAATGGCCAACATTTTGGGTCCCAACAGCGTTCAGTTTGCTGACGTTTTATTGTATATACTCTTTTGCTAAATAGACCTGCTAGAAGCTGAAGATTTCTTGAAAACATTAATTTATTTATGTAGTTCATTCAGTTATGAATAGGACCAATAAGCCTCAAATCTATGCAGTTTATTGTGCCTACATGACAGAAAAGGCACTTGAATTTTGTGCAGAATTGATGTAAACATATATATTGAGATTAACAATACATACATATCTTGTGTATATAGTCAGATTATTTGGTCTCGCTCTCAAAATCTCAATACACAACCATCAATTAAAATGGCCTGTGAAAGAAATTTCACACTGATTTCAAGTGCACCTGTAGTAATTTTGCCCAGCTAGCAGAAAGACTGGTGTGAATTCTAAAATACGAATTTGAATTAGTTTGATAACTGATACAGTCCATGAAGAGCTAATAAATGGAAGGTGACATTGATACCTAGTGCATATTTACATTCTAACCAATATAAATGATTTGTGGTATTGTCCCATCATCTTATACTTGTTTGATCTCAAGCCTTTCCACTTTAAATTTTCCTTGACTTGTTCTGATTTAATGACATGTTTTACTTCACAATTGAAAAGTGTAGCACAAGGAGAGATTTATCAGTTAAACATTCTACTTCTATCCTGCTCATTGCTCTGCAGATGACCTTCGAGTTATCAGATGGAGTATAAGCTTGTTCTGTCTTGATAACACATTATTTGTAACTGTTCTTCTATGCTCTTTTGATACGGAGAGATTATTTACCTTCTGTCTGTGCGAAAACTGAGTGACGGTGAATTGACATGCAAAATGATAAGAGAGTGCCAGGTGAATGTCTGCCTCAAAAAATTGTTGTTACTTATTTATTTACAGTGATAAAAGGTTCTCCTGAGTGTTTACCGATTCTGAAGACTGGCATGGAGCCTGCTTGAGGAGTCATACATACACTTATTTGCTGTTGAAAATGCTTTACGTTATATTGTTGGCCTGTTATAAGATGTGGTTTGGTCATTCTAGTAAAGAGAGATAAATACAAATTGATTAACTGACTCTATTTGCATTTGAGAGATACTGTGTCATTTTCTTGCTACAAGGAGGCATCATTAAAATCTGGAATCTGTTAATCATAATTTCTCAGATTCTGAAGGATTACAAATTTATCCAAATGATCAAGATCGGAACAAGTGTTGGGATTAATGGGGTTTCACTGAATTCACATTTTAGAGATGCACTTAAATCCATTTTTTGAGCCTGTCTTAGTGGCAGCATGACATAATGATCACTTTGTTTGTGACCATATGGCTGTCTGTACATCCATCTGTCTCTACATTCATCCAAACCCTATTGTTCAAGTTTGAGCTCATCTGGCATACTACCAGGTGAGCTTTTGGTATGGTACTTTATCTGTTGTGCACTGTCCATTTTCTGTTGTCCATTCACAGTTGTTATTTACAGATTCTTCTAAATAATTGCTTGACCAATTTGCACAAGATTTTGCAGAGAGGATTCTGGCATCAAGGCCTTTCAAATTTGCTCAGTGGATGCTGTTCCTAAAAATAGAAAAACGTTGAAACAATTTCTTTTCATGAACCACTTGGTAGAATTTTACTAAATTTGAAAGAAAGTGTCCTGGCATGAAGGTTTCACAAAATCTGTTCAAATGATGTTAATCTTCAGTCAAATATGGCTACCATTACTAAAAATAGAAAAACCTTTGCACAACTTCTTATCATAAATTGCTCAGAATTGGACCAGATTTGTCAGAAAGCATTCTGCCATATTAGGCTTTCAAATTTGTACAAATGATTCTGATCTGCCATGAAATATGGCAACTGTTACTGACAATAGAAAAACCTTTAAATGAGTTCTAAAAATAACTCAGCAGAATTCGACCAATTTGACTGAAAGCATCCTGGCATAGAGTGCTTTCAGTTTTATACAAATGATGCTGATTTGCTATCAAATATGGCTACCATTGCTAAAAATAGAAATACATTTAAACGACTTTTTCTAAAAACCTGTTGAACAGAATGTGAGCAGATTTGACAGAAATCATCCTGGCACAGAGAGCTTTCAATTTTATACAAATGATGCCAGACTGCTATCAAGGTTGGTCATCATTAGTGAAAAAAAGAAAGACCTTTAAAGGACTTCTTCGCAAAAATTGCTCAACAGAATTTGACCAAATTAAACATAGAGGGTGTTTCAAGTTCATACAAAGGATGCCAATCCACCATCAGATATGACTACTATTACTAAATATAGAAAAAAAACCCCTGAATCTGGTTAGAAACTGCTCAGTAGAATTGACCAAATTTGACCAAACACATTTTGTTATTAAGGGCTTTCAAATTTATACAAATGTTATTGATTTGCCATCAGATATGGTCACCACAACTAAAAATGGAAAATCCTTTAAACAACTTATTCTCAAAAACCACTCAATAGAATTTGACAAAATTGTACAGAAAGCATCCTGGAATGAAGGGCTTTAAAATTTTTGTAAATCATGCCAATCTGCCTTGAAATATGGCCACTGTTAGTAAAAATAGAGAAACCTTTAATTTTTCTTTTAAATAACCCAACTTAACCTAATTTGACCAAATATGACATAAAGTGTCCTAGCTTAAAGGCCTATAAGATTTATACAGATGATGCCATTCTGCCATCAGATATGGCTACCATTACTAAAAATTAAAAAAATGTACACAAATTTATCTCAAAAGACTGCTGAGCAGAATTTGACCAGCATTGACACAAAGCGTCGTGGCTTAGTGGCCTTTAAGTATTTGAGAAATTTTGTTGATGTGCCATCAGATATGGATGAAGATAGAAAAACTTGAGAAACCTTGAAACAATTGTTAGCATTGGAAGAAATGTCAACAGAAAGCATGCTACTGAGTGAGATTTCTTGGCCAACTTGGCATTTGGCTGTTAGGCAGACGTCAGGTGAACAATCTCAGCCCACTGTGCCTCTTGTGTACCTAGCTAAATAAAATGTGGGCCTGACAAAAACGGGATCTCTTGTTTTAAATATGTTCTTGAAGAACAAATAATGGACAAGTGAAATATGTATTATGATGATGGCAACAGATTAGAGAAAAATGTGAAAATTTGAAATCTTTCACAGGGTATGAATTAAATTTTTGAATCTTTTTAATTCAGCTTTGGCCAATATTAGAACTATATAAATATTTATTTTATATTTTATATTTTAAGTTTATTTTTTATTTGATGTAGATTATTCGGCATTTTAACATCTTTATCTTTTATCTTGTAGTATTTCATGTTTACATTTATTTGGAAGGGTTTTTCTTCCTTAATTGTTTGTTTCTTTACATTTACAATTTTAGAACTTTACTCTTTATTGGCACTAAATAGTCATTATGGTGCTGATGTGTGGTTAAAGTCTAATACATTACATAAATAAAGACAGAAATGAAGAATGGCTTGTTTTGTTGCAAAGTATGCATGAAAAACATGACAAATGGAATAAAATATGCTGGTGAACTTCAAAACACAAATACCATTTTTGTTTGGAATTCTAATGTTTGCTGAAGATTCCACAAAAAATATACCTTCTCCACTGTCAGTCTGCTAGAGTGACTGGACCTCAGGTTTTACAAAAATGTTTAGGTGATATCAGCCTTATTTTGATTCTATGGGAGATCATCAGTTTAATTTTTAAAATTTCCTGTGTAGATTTAAATTTAATTATGGCTTGTAAAATCAACAAGAATTTGGATCTTTCTCCAAAAGTGTGTCTGGTCCAAAACTATCTTTTCAGTGCATTGATGCCAAAGATGGCACATACACACAAATAAAATTTTGTACATAAATGTATACAAAACATAAATATCTCACATTTCTTGCAAAGTTTTGATCAGGTTTTGACCCCAACTAATGTAGGATTTGCTTTGTCAGTGTTATTCAAAACACAGTTGATAAATTATAAATAGGAATGTAAGTAGTTATTCAATTTGATTTTTTAATATCAAGACAGCCACAAATTGATTATTAATTACAAATGTGATAATCCTATCCAGTTGCACAAATCATTTTTATCAGTTAACTAAATTACCTTTTTGCCCATCCTTTTTTTTGTAAATTTTTATCTGCAGATAAGTGATATTTTCATTCTTTTTCTTCTCCTTGCATGTGACAAATTGAATAAATTGCTGGTGTCACATGTACATACTTTGTAACTAAACAAAGCCATTCTTTGTATTCTTGTCATCATTATCATAGTCACTATCATCATCATCATCATCGTGATGGTACTGCAGCTGCTACTACTGATGATGATGATGATGATGATTATTATTATTATTTGCAGAGAGGGATTCTGGTAGCGATGTGAATGGTTTTGAGAATCAGCTGCAGCGGAGTCAAAGCTTTGTAGATCAGACGAGGAAGCCATCCAAGTCAGACCCAAAGGAAGTCATCCCTGAGGCTCCACGGCCTCGTATTCAGATTGTTCGCAGCCAGAGTCTGACAGTAAGGGATAAGTTGGAAGGTGATGAAAAACATAATTCAAAAACTTTGAGGGATTCCAATATTTTGAAGGAGAAACCTAATGGACTTGTTCCTCATGAATTCCCATTAGACATTAATTCAAGTTCAAAGCATGTTGCAAGTCAGGATGAAGCAGTAAGGACAAAACGAAGCGCTCATGTTCATGCTTCAGTCACAAATTCTAGTTCAAGTGATGCTGCTGATGAAGAAGTGTTTGAAACCAAACAGAGTACTCATGCACATGTTCCTAATGGTCTTCGCAAAATTGTTCCAGACGAAAAACGTGCAGCCTTTTCAAAAGTTTCCCCTCGCTCTGTGAGTGATAGGAGACAAATAACACCAAGGCATAATTCTGGTTCCAGAACCAAGTCACAGTCTTCTGAGTCAGATGATTTGGAAAGTGTATCAGTACAATCCCCATCAAGGACATTAAGCGATTCAGAAGAAAACATATCACTGTCAGTATACAAGGACCCAATCAGTTCAAACAATTCCAGAAATTATGTGAACAGCACCACATCACATAAACCATTAAGTCCACGCATCATAGCTCGATCCTTTTCAGATGCTTCATTAAAGTACAGAAAAGAGCACAAGTCCAGTGTAACAACTGATGTAGATGAATGTGGAACTACAGAAAAGAAGGAGAATAAGCCTCAGTCTCCAACAGATACAAGGAGCCACTGGCTAGAGAGGAAGAAGAAATCCAATTCACCTTCGGATGATTTGAACAAGCTTATGTCCACCATGGATATTGAAGCTGCTTTCTCAGAAATTCTTGAGGCAGTGGATGATTCACAGAAGCTTTTGGAGGAAACACCAGGTGTTGTGATTAAAGAAGAGGATGAAGAGGTGGAAAGTGAGGAGGTTGATGGGAAGAATTTAGAGCCATCTATAGAAAAACCTTTGCAGATAACATTAAAGGAGAGTATTGACTGTGGGCAGATATATGACTCCAGTGCAATAAAGACACCTAATTCTGATTCTGCTTTATCCCAAAGTATACATGACAACATCAACTCCCAGAATCAAGGTAACAAACAAAATATGATCTTAGTTCTAGTTTTTAATTAAAAGAGTTGCTTGATTTTTTTTAAATAAAAGGCAAATTAGGGAGATGGAGTTGTACAGAGCCAGTTTTATAGTATGAATGATGCAGCTTGTATTGGAGTCATTTCTAGCACAAAAAGGAATACTTTTATACTTTTATGTTAATACTTGTATGGTCTAGCATTGGTGTCCAATAGACACTATATTTAGGAAACCAGTTGAACTTTTTTATTCAGTGAGCAACTTGCAGTAAGTTGCTTGATATATTATTGTTCAGCAATGTTAATATATCAATTATTAAATGAACATGAGTGTGATATTTTATGTGTCACATAACTTCAAAAATGTAATGCTACTCAGTGAAGTTATCAAGCACCTGTTAAGTGTCATTCACAGTGACATTCAATACAGTATTTATGACATGCCATTGTACCTGATAAATGATATCTGATAAAAGATATTCACCATGCACGGAGAATTTCCACATTATAATATTGTGTGCATTTCTGATTTTCAAAAATTTTAATTTTAATTTTGGGATTTCGCAATAGTTGTGACAAGGTTGCCAAAATGGCAAAAGTAAAACCACACATTTCCCTATTTATGATATTGACAAATTTTAAGGACATCCACAATTCACCTTAACAAGTTGCCATTGTTTGAAATCAAAGATATGTTGACCAATACAAACACATGCATACAGGTACATAGATTGTATTGGTTATACCTGAACTTTCTTTTAAAAATGTGTAGGGTTATCCCTTACACAGACAGCCTGGATTCCTGATTAAAGTTTCTCATATCGAAAACCATTTAAAAAAATCTTGGAAGTCCCAGGGACTCGACTTTTGATAAATATATTGTTATGGATTCAGGTCCTCATTTAGATAAATGAAATGTTCCCAAGAACTCCTTAATCTGTTAACCAAGAGAAAACCTTGAATATGTAAAAGGTTTGCAAGGAACCAGGACTGAAAAATTCTTAATTTAGGAAGGTCAGTGTGAGGAATAATCTTTAATTAATAAAATGGAGGTAAACAGGACAACACTTAGTGTATTCAGGGGTTGAAAAATCTCAAACAATCCACTTTCTTGTGAGGGAAGCACTAAAAATATTTACTTGCCCAGAATAAACTCTTACATAACCAGCTATTATATAAATATACAAGTTGATGATGTTAATGACCCAAATTTGATATGTGAAAGGTTCTTTTCAAAAACTTATTCTCTCAACACCTTGGGACCAGTCTGTTCTTCCTCAGGTAAATATTAATTAGTATTGAAGAGCGAGAGTAAAGTGCTGGTATGAGCTTGATCAAAACAAATAGAAACAAACCTTCTGTAGAAAATATGGACATTCAGTGAACAAAGTTGCAATATTATCGACAGAACATTCTTTTCATTAAAGAGAAATACTGGTCAGCCCTGAATCAGCACATGACCGATCAGGTGAGTGAGTGGAAAGTTCACTCCACTGCTGGAAATTTTCACTTGCCATTTCGAGTTGGATGAGTTAATTTTGAACCAGTACAGTATTGTGTGTAATTTTCTGTGCACGTGTATTATTTTTGGGAGTGTACAGCTAATTATAAAACAATAAAAACTAATTGTAGTCTTCAGCAGATTCATAATCACCCATTTTAGCCCCCCCCTCCCCATCCCCCAAGTACAAGGTTTTATGTACACAAAATTGAAGCACAAATAATTACTGGTATGAATTGTTGATGTACAAACAATTATAGCTTATAAAAGATACTATAATAATAAAATTAATAATAATAATAATAATAACAACTTTATTTAGAGAAGGTAACTCAGTTACAGGAACTAATCAACCTTGAGGCCTTCTGTTATGTACAATATATACAGTATATAAAGCACAATGTGACGACAATTTGGCTTAATAGTAAAGAACGGAGTTTTTCTGAAACTCAAACAAAGTTTCAAGCTCATAATACACAAACATCAGTTAGCACATAAAAATAAATAAAATCTCTGTATTAAAAAAATCATCTGTGAAAAAGAGGTATGAGTGGAGTAAAGCAGGAGGTATTAATATTAATTAGGCCTGTTTGAGTATCTTAATAATATTAATTAGGCCTGTTTGAGTATCTTATTAATATTAATTAGGCCTGTTTCAGTATCTTATTAATATTAATTAGGCCGGTTTCAGTATCTTATGAATATTAATTAGACCTGTTTCAGTATCTTATGAATATTAATTAGACCTGTTTCAGTATCTTATGAATATTAATTAGACCTATTTCAGTATCTTATGAATATTAATTAGGCCTGTTTCAGTATCTTATGAATATTAATTAGACCTGTTTCAGTATCTTATTATTATTAATTAGACCTGTTTCAGTATCTTAAGATTTCATCCATGTAAGACATTGATTAGGAAAAGAAGAAATGGTAGGAGCCTGTCTGGGAATAATGTTCCATACCAATGGACCAGTAAATTGAAAGCTCTTCTTAAAAAATTCCTTCTTTGGCTTTGCCTATAATGTAATTGATTATTATTCACAGGGTGGCAATATTGGTGGTTTTCATAGGTAAGATAAACCACATTTAAAGTTACAATGTAATAGGCTGATATTCAAAGCCTCCTTTCCCCCATTATGTGATGGTAAAGTATCACTTGTTCCTTTGAAACTTGAAACTGTTTTAATACCAACAGTGCAGTGGTGTAGGAAGAAATCTCTCTCTCTCTCCCCCTCCCTCCACCCCCCCTGCAAAACTTAATTCTGGGGCCCCCTCCCAATAAAAAAAAAATTGTTTGATGGGAATTTTGGGTCTGGCCATTCCCACCCACCCACCCCAGACACATACACACACAGTTGCAGGGGTTGCTACACCATTGCAACAGTGAAAGATGAAGAACAATGATTGATTTCGATTTAATTGGCATGCACAATACTATTCTTCTGTGTCAATATCCATCATAGAGTATGGATTAGGAAAGCACTGTATTATCTTCTACTAGATACTGTTCCATTCTGAATATATATATATAATGAAAGCAATTACCTTCTTTGATTTAAACATTAATTGTACATTGAATACAAAGTTTTCACCACATTTATTATTCTGTTGATCACAAGGAACTATTCACTTTTCCAATTGGAACACAAGAACACTTTGTTACGACTAAATACGTTTCGTACATATAACTAATTGCTGAATAAACAATCAGCAGATCAGTCCTGCTTTCACAAAGCCCATTTTAATCATGCTGATCCAAAGTGACACTTTGTCATGTGTGAAGATAATCCACTTTGTGTGAAATGGCCTTTAAGGGTAGATGTCTTCAGGTTGATCAAGACTTTATCTGAGAGTACATCTCCACTATCCTCTCATTCATTTACCTGAGCAATACTGGGCCATAACAGATAAATCTGGGAGTTGCATGTGGCTACAGAGTACACATGGTACTATAGTACATGTATCACTAATTTTTGTGGATTTCGTTGTTGCCCCAAACCACAAATGCATAGATCCGACCTGTCAATCAAATTGACAAGTATTGACCAATCAGATAAGATAAATAAAAAATATATTAGATCTTCCCTGGCTTTACATGAACAATATAAGTCTTTCAGTTTTTCCTCTGTGATTTTGATGTGCAGACAGTGAGGAAGCTGGTTCTTCCTAATAGATGGCCAGCATCTCGCTTCAATGTGAATCTTATTTTCAAACTCCAAAATTGTAATCTCACGTATATATCTGTGCATAAAGTAGTTCAAACCCTTCGGTAATGCTTTTCGGGAAAGTTTATCTTGATCAGGTAAGTATTTAATTGAAATGTTATTGAGAATGCGCACAAGAGAATCTGACATGGTGCCTGTATTCTCTGATGATTCTGCCATTTTAATGGGAAGTTTGGGGTGTGTAGTAACAATCTCTAAGGGGGCGGGGCTTATCTAATCATTTTGGATCTATGCATTTAAAAATCCAACGAAAAATTAGCCACATATGATGAAGATGTACCCCCACACCCATTTTCATACTGTGTTTCATTCCTTGAGATCAAGAAAGCTATTTGATAAATAAATGTCATTTCTGTAATCTAGTACGAAAGTGTTAGCTTTTACATGTCTTTGTTTTATTTTAATCCTTAGGAAAAAAAGAATTATAAAGCATTTTATATTGTATCTATGCACATGTATCTATACAGTATCTGTTAGCTGTAATTTCCACTCACTGACTTAAATCAGTATGTTGTGACATCAGTAAGGATAGAGAGAAACAAGACAGAGCATAAGGTAATCAAACACTAGTATTACTGAAAATGACAAAAGGACTAATAAATGGCACTAGTATATGAAAATTAGATTTAATGCTTATTCAGATTGATCCTTCATTCAAGTGCAAATAAATCAGGTAAATAATCCTGAAATTGTTGAATTAAACAAGTCCAGCATTCTCAAAGCCACGGATAATTAGGTCCGATCTTTCACACATTTTCGCGTGAGCCACAATTATCTGTTCAGCATGACTTGGCTTAATTGATGAGGTTCTAAGGTCCACTAATACAGTACACTGATCTTCACCAGTGATGTCTTCCTTTTCCTTGATGATCTCCATGACATATTTAGCATACCAGCTGTGGAAATGTGATTTTAATTTTTCTTTTTTGTCTTTATTTATCATAAAGTCTACTGGTTGAAGTGTGTTTGTACATGAGGCAGGCTCAAACAAAGGAGTTCCATTGTTTTTCATCTAGTTAGCATCTTAGCAATTTGATAGGCTCTGAACACATCAAATCTTGACATTGTTTGCTAATTGCATTGAACGTGGGGCAGCTGGTCACATATTTGGTTCACATGTGGAATGATAACATTATCCAAATGATGGGGGTCAAAGTTAAATTTTACCACTAATAAGCCACTGTGTTTACACCATGGACATCATAAAGTAATTGATGGTGCAACTTTATGGACAGTGTTATAAGGAAGAGATCATACACATGTACTTTAATAACTGATTATCTTAGTGTTGTTGGCTGCATCAGCTCCCTTTGATGTTGAGTGTAAGTGATTGATCTTGATAGGTGTTTGATTTGTATGTATACAGGTGGTAGTATTGTTTCAACCATTGAAGATTGAAGCGACCACTGTTTGTTGTCAGAATAGTTTTGTTCTTTTGTATTCTTTATTTTGGGTATTTGAAGAGGTTAATCCACAAAATAAATACTGGTACCTACAAATATGCAAGCTTTGACAGGCAAAAAACCATGAATGTAAGTACCCACGAAAATGTCTTTTTTTTACAACAAAAAAAACCACGCAAAATTGCGATCCACGAAAAAAAAATGAAACTACAGTATCTGAGTCCCATCAACAAAATGAGGATTCCATAGGATCAGGCAGGCAGGAGATTTTACTTCAAGTTTCCCCTATTTGACCACTGTCTCAGCAGCACTGCAATAGCTGAAAACAGTGAAACTCAATTTTGACAGAACTATTTATGCATGAAAAAGACAGAAGTGTTGTTTCAAAAGAGTTTGGTTTACTTGCATTGGTTTTGTTTTAGTACCTGATTGTAGAGAGCTTTATGTTTTGATATTGGTCTTTGTAGAGAGTCTTATGTTTTGATATTGGTCTTTGTAGAGAGTCTTATGTTTTGATAGTGGTCTTTGTAGAGAGTCTTATGTTTTGATAGTGGTCTTAGTAGAGAGACTTATGTTTTGATATTGGTCTTAGTAGAGAGACTTATGTTTTGATAGTGGTCTTTGTAGAGAGTCTTATGTTTTGATAGTGGTCTTAGTAGAGAGTCTTATATTTTGATAGTGGTCTTAGTAGAGAGACTTATGTTTTTATAGTGGTCTTAGTAGAGAGACTTATGTTTTGATAGTGGTCTTTGTAGAGAGTCTTATGTTTTGATAGAGGTCATTGTAGAGAGACTTATGTTTTGATAGTGGTCTTAGTAGAGAGACTTATGTTTTGATAGTGGTCTTTGTAGAGAGTTATATTTTGATAGTGGTCTTAGTAGAGAGTCTTATATTTTGATAGTGGTCTTAGTAGAGAGTCTTATATTTTGATAGTGGTCTTTGTAGAGAGTCTTATATTTTGATAGTGGTCTTAGTAGAGAGTCTTATATTTTGATAGTGGTCTTAGTAGAGAGTCTTATATTTTGATAGCAGTCATTAAGAACACAGAAAAAATTAATTGCAGTCTTAATTAATTAAGGCAATGGAATTAATCTTGTTTGCTTGTACATGCATGCAAATGTATGTCAGTATCTTCTTTGATTCTAATCTCCACATTTATGCGGAGTGTTAGCAATGAATAAATTGCCAAATCAATCCAGTTATCTTAGACTAGATCTCCACTGTCCACCTGTTCATTTAATTGAGCAATCACTTGTGCTGTGACAACTAAAACCATCGTTTGCATCTTATCCATGCAACTTATCAATTTCTTTAAATGAGACAGCTGCCTCTCTCAGCAATATGCTTTAAAAACATGAAAAAGCGCTATTCCCTTCTGATCTAGCTAAGGGCAGAAGGTCATGTACAGAGTTCACATGGTATCAGAATCTGGTCAGCAAACAGAGGACACCTTTGGATCAGGTAGGCTTGCAAGTCTGGTAGGAGAGTTTACTATTCTTTGACCATTGTGTCAGTAACATTGTCATTGTTGAGAAAGTGAAACTCACTTTCAGTAGAAGTGTTCATGTATGGAAAAGATATCTTTATTTCAAAAAAGCAGTTTACTGTCATTGGCTTTGATTTATTGCCTAATCCAGAATTGTTGAGAGCTTTATGTTTCGATAGTGGTCTTTAAGAACACTGAAAAACCTAATTACGATCTTAATTATAGCAGTGGAATTAAGCTTGGTTGCTTGTACATGCATGGACAAGGATATTAGCATTTTCTTTGATTCAGGCCTCTGCATTTATTCTAAGTGTTATCAATTAATAACTCACCTACAGCCTAATTATTTCAGTAGGGATTCAACCTGTTTGCTCAAAAAATGTGTGGAAGTGAATGTCGATAAAATCTTTTATAGATGTATCATCACTCTGTATTTTATCATTGTTTTTTTTATTTTTTTTATTTTTTTTACAAATACATGAAATTAAGTACAAAACAGTACTGTGTATGCTCGCTTATAAGTTTAGTCCAACTGCAAACAACATCTATGCTGATCTACCATTATATAATGTTCCAGCAAATCAGGGTCTGTGTTGTTTGTTATATTCATTACTCCTAAAAAAACTGCATAGACCCAAATATGCTGGTGCATTATGCAATGGCAGATCTGGGTCTCTGCAGTTAGATCTGACTTATAAGCGAGTATATACAGTATGTATTTATTTTCTTGAGGGCCACACAATTTGCTAACCAAATCTGGCAGATCTGGATCTGTGCAGTTTGAAGTTGGACTCCGCTTCTAAGCAAATATAGACCATAGTTTTTGGGACAAATTATGGTCCACATATACCCTTTAATAAAATCCCTTTCAGTCTATGTTGGTTGAAGCTTGGAATTCTGAATAGCTTTAGTTTCAGATCACTTTGTTTAGTCAGGAAACTTACAAAACTGCAGTTTCTCATGATATCTGTGAATTTGTACAAATAAAACACATTCATGTTTTCTTAAGTGTTTAATTATCTTTCCAGGGTAAAGCGTTACAAATGAATTTGCATAGAGCTGTGAAGAAAGTCATAAAACATTTAGCTACATCACAGTGTGTTCATTTGAAAAATTGAGAATGCTTTTATTGGGTAAATAAGAACATACTGGAGAGTACATCAGAGGTATAAAATTAGTAAAAATGCTACAGTACTCTTAATCTTAATTAAGTGGAGGCAAAACACAATCCCGTTTAGCTACAATTATCAAAGGTTTTTGGCCATAATTGTTCCTAAATATTCCCAGACATGTTTTTACACTGCCAGTGGAGCATGTAAATTATTCAGTCATTGAATTTTATATTGACCACTTTTACTGATTGCCAATTTGGTTTGAGCAAAATTGTTTGAATTTTCAATTAAGTTTTTGGCTTTTGAAAGTTTTTCATATAGACAATGACAAGAGTGCAATCAACTGCAGTAAATTTGCAAGTCTTAGCACATCATAGGTAATAAAACACAAATTAATACTCTGTCTTAATTTTTAGAATTAAAATGTATGACAGACCCAAATTCAAAATGTTCCTCGAAGTAAGGTCGCTTTGTGAATTTATTTGCTTGAGAAAGAGAGCTTACATACTATACCTGAGGCATCATGTTTGTTTTTATTATTCTTTGCATTATTGCTTTTTGAGTTAGAGAATATTTAAGTATATATTACAGCAAAATCAGATATAATGAAATGAGACATGTGGTTGAATACTTTTACACAAGTATTTTCTTTTGTTTGTTTAGAGTATGAGAACAAGTACAAGTAGTTATGATTTTACTAATTAGGAGTACAAGTTCAACTACGAGTACTTTTCAAAAGTGCCCACCGGTACAGATGGAGTCATTTTGATATTGCAACTGCATAGAATTCAAAAGTCTGAAACAACTTTTTATATAAAAGAGAAAAAATAAAATCACATAATTTAGCACAGTATGTTCAGTTCCTTTATTCTAATTCGGAGTTACCTTTCAGAAACAAGTTATTTGTTATTTTTCAAACCATGTAATTACTGATGAAAAGAAACCAAAATTTCATTCAAATATGATTCATATAATAGCCATTACTGTCATTCATCCAGTTTTTCAGACATTAAAAGGTACTTTTCTTGCCATCTGGATAATTGGTGTCCAAATGAAAATGATCATTTTTCCTGAATATCTTGTCTGGAAAATTAATGTCTCTATTGAGTTCTTATGCACCCAGTCATTGTCACAGGCCATGGGCAAAAATCCCAGTCGTTGTCACAGGCCATGGGCAAAAATCCCAGTCATTGTCACAGGCCATGGGCAAAAATCAACTATGCTCTTTTTTCACACATGGCTGCTTGCAACAAGATTTCCTTGTTTCGCATGAATATACATTAAAGATTTTGGCACTGTTCTTTCTTTGTATTTTATGATCCATGTGCCTTATAATAGTATCAGACTGGTTCCCCTACTTGGCATCCACCATGGTGAAACATCAGGATAATTTTTTAGCTCTGCTGGTAATAGACCAGAAGAGTTTATGTGATGGCCTTTTGCCCAGTATCTGGTGTCTGGTGTCCATAAGCACAGGTTTGTTGTTGCTACTTCTCCAAAACTAATGGCAGGATTGCTACCAAACTTTACAGATACGTTCATCTCAAGGTCCTAAATGAAAATGGTGCCCCACAGATATCTAACAAGTCCATCACAGCAGCCAATTTGAAGATCTTTATTGCTGCTTCTCCTGAACTGATCACTCCTGAACTGATCATAGTGCCATGGGGTTTTCACCAAAATAATTGTTATGATATCTGGTTAGTTGTAAATGAAAATTGTGCTGATCTGACCTTCAGTATGGCTGCAATGGCAGCCATATTTAAAACTCTGGTTATCACTACTCCTTCTAAATCTTGTTATTGCTACTCCTGAATGGATGGATAATCATATCAACAGCAGGTTTTCAATGAAAGACTTCTTATGATGTCCATTTGGTCATAAATTAATCCAATATAGCCACCAAATGATTTCAGTAACTCGGCAGTGAGAAAGAGGAAATATCCTTATAAATGATTTATGGAAAATCTTTTTGACCAGGAGATTATCAGTTCCTTCAAGGGTTAAGTACAATGATAAATTAATCACATGTTCAACATTTTTTTTTTTTAATTACAAGTTCAGGCATGAAAGATGGTTTGTAGATTTAATATCAGTATGAAAAACTTAAGATCCCATAATGCTTTGCTAAGACAAAAACGGCAGATGAAATCTTAAATGCAGGGTTTCCACGCTACCCAGAGGATCTGGAAAAAAGTTGGGAGAAAGTATAGGTTTGTTCCCAACCAGGAAAAGCGCTTACATTTTTAAAAAATATTCATGAAAGTCGGTGACAAACCGGGTAATTTTCAACTGCCACTTGATGACAGAAAAAATATATAATTGAACTGATCGTGAGTTAAATTTATCGAGTTCTTGCAGAAGTTTCTGAGGTTGCAGAACTTTTCAGTCAGTTGAGATACAATTGCTGTATGGGTCATTTGGCTTAAACATATTTGTATAGTCAGTCCAAGCACTCGGGTGATCAGATTGGTCAAATAGACTGGTTATCCCTTAGTCTGCTCCATATCGGTATTTTGTCTTGTGTGGAAGGAAGATAAGAAGACCAGACTAGCATCACACTGTACCAACATGTTGTCTGCGACATGTGATCTAAGTAAATGTTACAGAAAAATAATAAAGCACATCTTCCACAGTTCCCCTTTTGATATGTAAATGTAACGAAAGTGTATTGTGACAAATGTTTGTTTATTATTTGCTAGTTTGCAGTGGGAACACAGTGTTCAGCATCATTGTCAATAGTAGCCTTCGACAACCCCAACTAACCTTTGCAGTGAATTTTACTATCAGACCTTGCTAAATACGTAGAAATCTACAAACTGTTGGGGTAATTTTCAATGCAGAATTCCATGTTCTGGGTGTCCTTGACGATGATTGGATTAAATATACCATCCATAGTCATATAATATTGAAAACAGATGTTAGGGCACCAACCAGGCATATGCAGGGCTCAGGAAAATCACTCATTCTCTCATCCTGACTGCATAAAATTGGCTATGCCAAGGACAACTTTACTACTTACTCATTCCTGGGCAGAGTAGATGCAGATTCACATCGTGAAAATATTGTGTTCAGTGTGAAGATAGGTTAAAACCCTTCTAGTATCAGGCTCATGTCGGGTGCCAATGTTTTTTTTAGTAAGAGCACAAATAGTGTTGTGATAAGTGTACTGTGTTGAGTAAAGTGATGACACACACGAGTATCAGTTGCAACTCACTTATCCCAAGGAGGAGTGTATGGAGAAAAAAAATTCCCCGAGACATGCGATTAAAGTGGATTTTTTAAAAAATTTTATAAATTTTTAAAAAATCAATCCTTTTTTTTATATACAGGTATGTAAATTATAAGGGCCTACTGGCAAAATTTAAAAAAATGTAAAACGACCTTTTTCTAAAAACCTTTCTTCATACAAACATATGCAGTTAAGCAGAGTAAAGTTAACATTTTTATTATGTTAAGAAAAATGAATTACATGCAAATGTTTATAAATTTCATTAATTACACTTGTTTCTAGTGATACATTTTGTGGTTTAATATATGGTCATATGTCTAATACAGATGTTATGGGATAGTTTCAAAATAGAAATGGCTTTTAATTTTAAAAATGCTTATTTTCTAATCCAAAAAATATTTTTAATTCTGGACAGTAATGGTCATAAGAGAACCTTGAAATAATGAATTTCATCCAGGAAAAAAAACATGGAAAAGACCTGCTTACAATGCCAAAACAGAGATCTAGACATTATATGCAAAAACAAATGTACAAGATTGGACTCTATATTGTGATGCATATTGTATCGACACTCTTGTATTGCAATATGTATTTATCACCTGGTAACTGTATAATACATATTGCAGTATGTATTGTATTGCCACCCAATTTTGTTGAGTATCATGACCTAGCAGGTGATGTACAGCTGTAGTAAGGAACATGTCCCCTTTGAGTTTTGAATATACCCTAAAACACTGTAAATGTCTATTTCCAATATATTGAGACTTTCTAAAAATCTACTCAAAATCTAACTTTATTCAGGATTAAATTTCCTGCTACTTCATCATTTGCAAGAAACCAGTTTCTTGCCAGACTTGTCTGCTTATGCCTGCTTTGAACAATTTCTGATTCGAAAATTGTCACTTATTATCAGATGACTTAAACAGGAGATTTTAATTATTCCAGTCTCGATAAATGAAATCATTTTTTGGTCAGCAAATGTTTCTTTTCACCAGTGGTTGGGAAGTCACAAACTTGGCATGTCATATTGGCACTTAATAAAAGTCTGTTCCAGACTGCAAACTGTTAGTAACATGCCGTATATACTTCCGTATAAGCCGTGTCCAAATGCAAACAACATAGACCCTGATCTGCCGTTGCATAATGTGCCTGCAGATCAGGGTCTATGTTGTTTGTTCTACTGATTAGTCCTTACAAACTGCATAGACCCAGATCTGCTGGCGCATTATGCAATGGCAGATCTGGGTCTATGCAGTTTGTAGTCGGTATTGGGTTATATGCAAGTAAATACGGTAGTATAGAGACAACATGCTGATCCAGAATGGACAGGGTACTGGAGAAAAAAGATGGGGTGGCAGTGTAAAAAATTAAATAGGAGTGGGGTCCAAATTGAAAGCCAGAAATAAGTGCAGGGTATGCAGAGTTGGAGGCAGATCTCAATGCCCTGCTGTACTTGTTTGGCTGTGACTGTGGACCTGCTACTAACAGGTCACTCTTCCTTAAACTTCATGCTTCAGAGATAGCATATGTGTTTGTCTTTCAGTAAATATGCCATATCCTGTTGCCTGTATGTTCATAATTGTTGGTGTTTTTTTTTCTCTTGCAGAAGTTTCAGAATCTGATTCTTCCAAGAAAGTTTTTTCATCACATTTAAAGCTAGATTTGACCCCAGTTCTGGACAAAAATAGTGCAATATCAATAATTTCTGATGATGATGGTGCAGTCACGGTTCAGGAAATCAAGCAATACGAGGAGGGAGGCTGCGTGGTGACAGAACGGACTAAAATTAGACGAACTGAAAGCAGAACTGAAGAAAAGGAGACGGACACGATCATAGAATCTGTTGTTACCTCCCCAGGTGGCAGCACATCGGGATACGAAAAAGATGTCACTAAAATTCATCGCAAGATAACCTCAAGAGGTTCCGAGTACTTCCAGCGCCAGAATTACAATATTAAGCGACATCGTGACAGAGGTGGTTCTGAACTTGTACAACATGAGTTGTGTGTTGATTCTGACAATCTTTCTGTGACCAAGAATGAGTCATGGGGTGAACATGCTGAAACAAAAATTACATTGAACAAAGGGAATGTGGTTTTGCCACCCACAATTGTAGAAAACCAAGAGAGTACCAGAGATCCAGGCGTGGAGAAATCACAGTCTGTGATTCCTATTGGCAGACTGAATGTTTCCAAAGCCAGTAGTGGTTATGGAAGTGTGTCTGGTTCAGATGAAGATGAGAATCAGGAAGCGGTGGAATCACGACTTGGAAGACCCTCAGGTATGTTCAGATTGAAATAATGATCTTAATTGTCTTCATGAATTAAGAATCTGAATTATGCAAAATACAGTTTTCCCTCGATAACTTGTACACAGTAGGGTCCAAAAATATAGACTGCAGCATAAGTGAGGGTGCGAGTTACTGAGGTACCTCTGAAAAATTAAGAAAGTGATGGACATCGACAGTGAAAAGAGAGAGAGTGGGGTGGGTGGGAGAGTGAGGTGGGTGGGTGTTATATAGTTGAATACTCGTTTTAAAATCGCATTGGGAATAATCATTAAAAACATTACTCCAATGTTTCAAGATACATGGTTATCATGCAAAAACTGTGTATTATTACATCACTACTTTTTGCATGTGAATGTTGATACATTCTAGTGTTATTGTTGAAACAGAACAGAACTAGATTATTTGTTTCAAATATTTAGGATGTGATTTCATTGTAAGTAATTGTGAAAACGCTGCTCATCCCTGAGCAAACCTCTGAGTGCCAATTTGCCTTTTACTTGGTTCCCTTGCTTATCTTGATCATGTTTGCAAACTGAATAATGTTAGATACTTTAATGATGTTATTTACATAATAATACTTAAAACAGTGTTCGATTGGTCAGTTGTAATGAGTTGATTTTGTTACACAACTGTGACTGCTAGCTCTTATGCAGGTAGGATTGCATGTCGTTTAATGGTTTTTATTCAACCCTGGACTTGATTTGATACAAAAGATGTAATTACGTGATAATACAAAGCTGGTTGACTTTTAATTGATTGTAACAATGCAACAAACACTTCCGCCAGTCGCAGATCAGAACACAATTGACACTAGTTAGGTACTCACAGAAAGGCTTGCAGGTATTGCTCTGATGGTTGATTAAGACTTTCACGTTTTAATACAACTGGGAATATCACATTTATGATGATTACAATGAAACCAAATTAAAAGACAAAACTGAAACACAAATTTCACTTGACAAGACTTATTAAATTTATATTTATTTCTTAAAGTGTTGGCACTAGTTGGCATTATGAACATTTTCATTGAACAATATTTCATCCTATATTGTTATTTACAGTGTATTGAGAATTTTTTAAAAAGAAAATTAAACAAAATATACTTTTTCTTAAAAGTTGCGAATTTCATGATGTTGATTCCAAATTTCCATGCATATACATGTACATGTAAGAAAGTAAAAATAAAAAATAAATGACACAAATAATTGCCCATCAAAATCTGACCAGGCCCCTTTTGGAAATATCAGGGGGTTATTGGCCCTATATCCCTGAATCCTAGATTGAACCCTGAGAGATGTTCAAATAATATTAGAGACATAACATTAATTTGCATTATTTCTCCCAAGCAACATCCACCGGTTATCTCCTCATATGGTTTTTTTTAAATGGTGGCTACTTGTGTCATTTCTGGTTTTGGAACTATCAATTTAGATAAACAGTGGTATTTTTAGTATACAGTACATTAAGATCTTGTAAGATTAATAAAAAAAATTATAATTTTTAAATTATTTTTCTCGCTATAATTTGCTACAGTTTTATGCTCATTAATATTTTGTGTTAACAGTACCTGAGTGTAACTATTATATTACTCAACACGCTATTCTGTGTTCACAGTACCTGATTGTACCTTTATATTACTCAACACGCTATTTTGTGTTGACAGTACCTGAATGTACTGTTATATTACTCAACACGCTATTTTGTGTTGACAGTACCCGAATGTATCTTTATATTATTCAACACGCTATTTTGTGTTGACAGTACCCGAATGTACTGTTATATTACTAAACACGCTATTTTGTATTGACAGTACCTGAATGTAGTTATATTATTCAACACGCTATTTTGTGTTGACAGTACCTGAATGTACCTTTATATTACTCAACACACTATTTTGTGTTGACAGTACCCGAATGTACTGTTATATTACTCAACACGCTATTTTGTGTTGACAGTACCTGAATGTAGTTATATTACTCAACACGCTATTTTGTTTTGACAGTACCTGAATGTACCTTTATATTACTCAACACGCTATTTTGTGTTGACAGTACCTGAATGTACCTTTTTAGCTCATACATATAATGCTTCAGATTGTGTATTTTGTCAAATTAATGATTGTTTTCATGTAATAATGAGGAGATTTTTATTTTTGTTAGCACATTTCTTGCATAGATTGATACTGTTAACATTGTTGGGGTGAGGGTATTGTAGAAACATCACAGCAGTTGTATCCGACTGACTTAAGAGTGTAACATCTTTAAGCAAAATATTTTAATGATTGTGAGTTTACTTGCAAGGATGTTGGTTATTTTGTTTATTTCTCTATTCAAACGTGAATTGTGTGGCCTTGGCAAGTTTGCAGTCTAGTTCAGTAACAGATGATGCACCCATATTTCGATTCTCTCTTTGGTTTGCAATCAACACTCATCTATCCCTGATTTCTCCACCATTTTTTAACATGATTATGATTGTGATGAGAACTAAAATCACTACTTTAAATTTAATTAATATATTTAATCAAGTCTTTTTCCTTTTCCACTAGGATAGAGAGCGAGTCGGACCCTCCCATCATGTTGGAGTAGCACCCTTTTTTGTCCATAAGGGCAGAGAGTGAGTAGCCCCCACTCAACTCACCCGCAGGGTGAAAGTGAGTCGCACCCCCTCCATCCCCCATATGGGGGGAGCAGCACCCTTTCAGTCCCCAGGGCCCATTTTTGGTGACAGGAATGAGCCCCCCAGGTCACCAGTCACCGTGCACCGGTCATTGGAGCCCCACAGTATGAGAATAGGGATCAGGCTGAGTCCCCCCTCTCTCCAGATTGCCGTTTCATCCTGTGGGGAACTGGGAATTGGCTTACAGACACTAGATTAGGGAAGGGGATCGGATTGGCATCCAAACCTTTCTTATTATCCCTCTAAATCCCAATGGGATGTTGGTACTTCTGCCACAGGGAAGCAATTAACCCTTTCCCAACATGCAGCCATGGACTTGATAGTGAGGTCGTGGCTGCAGGTTGTGTACCTACATCTTCTTACAAAGTTGGGTCAAAAAAAGAGGAAAGGCGATAGAGCTTCCTCCCTCAAATGCTCTAGGTTGGTGGAGAACCATCCTCATCCATCTGCTGAGTTCACTGCTAAGAACAGCCCATAAGATCCAAGGAAGGAGTTAACAGTTCAGTTTCTCTTGACCCCAATTCTCCCCTGCAACAGAGAGACATTGAGTCACGTAGTCCTGCCTCCCAGGAGAGAGAGTGGGATGAAGATGTCCTGTGTCCTCGTCAATGCGCACGAGTTTGATACAGAACAGGCTGATGTGGTACCCCCTCCCTTCAGGTCCCCTCCCCCTCTCACCAGTTGGTTAAGGCAGCAGAGGAGGAAGAGAGCTGGTCTTTTGATAAAGCGATAAACGAGGTTTACCACCTCCTGTGTAGTGACCTGTGACCCAAACCTTCAGGTTCTGGTGACTCCAAAATTCTTTCCAGTTTGGAGAAACTTTCTGGGGCAAACTCTCAACCAGATCTCTTGTTGTTTACTCACTCCGTTTTGATTAAGGAGCTCTCTCGAATGTTTAGAAAGGGATAAAACTTTGCTAGACAACGTAGGGGGTGGTCTGTCCCTCCCTCTACATTGTGATTCTTGGTAGCTGCTTCTGACTATAACTTTCTTACCCCTTCCTGGCCCACTAAACCACCCACTTTGGATGCTGGAGTGGCTCAAGTGGGCATTTCTATGGGGACCTGGGCTCGCCTTCCAGTGAAAACTCTGGAATCCTTAGAACAAAAGGCTAGATCACTAGTAACCATAGCATTGCGTGCCAACCTCTTTTCAGCAGCCTCATTTAGAATGCTGAAAGAGAAATCTCTTTCGCCAATGGCTCATCATCGTTTGTTGGAAGCAGTGGAAAAATCTGCTAGGTATGCGTTGTCATTGTCCATAGCCCTGTCAGCGAAGCTTCTCCACTTCCACAGGATGTTTCTCTAGACACTTCCAAGGCATTACTAGACCACAGTATAACCTTCCGAATGTTGCCCCCCCTGGAGGCAGAGATTCTCTTCAGAGGGCTCATCCCCTCCGTGACTACTCAGGATTTGAGGGACCAACAAAACCAGTCCCTGCTGCTCCTCTGTTAGTGCAGTGGCTGATTTTCTTGTGTTCCTTTTCTAAGAGAAACAATGCTCAGTTTCTATTATTAAGCCTAGTGAGCAGCCCTTTGCTAGAATCTAAAATTTTCAAAAGGTCTGGCCATTGGGACAGATTCTCACTTGGCAGACCTGATCAGGTATTTCGAGCTGCAAAGACCAGTGTCTTGCTCCCAAATGCAGGGTTCATACAAAGTCTGGAAAGTCTGGAAAAAGTATGGGAAAAAAATAATGCTTTTTCAGACCTGGAAAAAGTATGGAAAATAAAGATTTTACCCTAAAGGTCTGGAAAAAGTATTGAATTTTGGGTTGCTCTGTTTTGCTGAAGATGCTCATTGCCTGGAGTGCCATTTGGTGTAATGACAGCCCTGCTAGTTCAGTGCGGTTGGTGAGAAACATGACCTATCATCCACTTGTGATTGGTGGACACTATTTTATATTATGTGGATACCACATGCTCATTTATTGTGACACAGACTTAAAATACATGTGCCAGAGAGGTCTGGAAAAAATTGCAAACCAGTCTGGAAAAAGTCTGGAATTTGTTTTACTAACAGCTGTATGAACCCTGCTAATGCCTAAATGGAATCTTTCTTGTGTCTTGTGGTCCCCCCTATGAATCCTTAGGGTGAACCTTCCTTCGAGAACCTTACCCTCAATGTCGTTCTCTTGCTCGCTTTAGTGTCTGTGAGACGAAGGAGTGAGCTTCATGCCATATCCATAGATCAGGGCTGTATCAGGTTCATTGGGAATTATGAGTCTGTTTCTCTCCTTTGCCAGCCATTTTTTTTTAGCAAAAAAGCAGCTTCCATCAGTTGCTCCACTCCTGATTGAGATCCCCAGTCTCAGCCATATCTATGCTGGGGATGATCCAGATAGACTTTTGTGTCCAGTTAGGACTTTACATTTTTATTTGGCTGCCTCTAAAGGGAGAAGGAAAGGTAGAAAGCATCTTTTCCTCCCCATTAAAGGTTCAACTGATATTTCAGCTTCCACCATTTTTAGAGGTGGGTGGGTGGGGGTGGGGGGGGGGTAAAACTAATTTTAATGATGTCATAGTTACTTGCTAGGCTGTTACTATTGCCAGATTCCCTCCTCCCGCCCTGTAATGATGTCCCACTAAGTTAGGCTGCTCCCTAAGAAAAGAATGAAGGATAGTATACATGGGTAGAATGTGTGTGGTGTCCCAGTGGTGATCCAGTGTTCTGGAAATCTTCTGATTTACCCTATTGGGATGATGAATTAATAATGTTCACCCAGCTGAATGTCAACCAACCCATTCAGATATCAGTTTGAAGTTTGAACTGTAATAATAGCGCATGTCAGTACTATCCACATCTCATGTTAATATTGAATGCCACTTTATCATTGGTCCATTACAGCACAAGCTCTGATTGGCTAATTTTGTTCAGTCTGTATGAAAATGGCAGTGTACAAGGTAGTGGGCCATACTTGGGACTATAACTGAAGAAATTTGAATAAAAGAAGGAATATTCCTGCGAGTTTTTGCTTGAAGGCTTCATTAGTCATTGATAGTCTCTGTGCAATCTATCAATTAAAGTGAAACGGTTTCATACTCATTGAGATGATCATGAGTGGCATTCTGACAACTCAAATTTCACTGACATTGATGAACTCGAGTATAAGCCGGGTCCAGATGCAAACAACATAGACCCTGATCTGCCGTCGCATAATGCACTGGCAGATTAAGGTCTGTGTTGTTTGTTGTACTGAATAGTCCTTACAAACTGCATAGACCCAGATCTGCCGGCGCATTATGTGATGGCAGATCTGGATCTATGCAGTTTGCAGTTGGTATCGGCTTATGGCATCCCAAAACATGGTAAAGACGGTACTGTCAAATAGTTTCACAGCAGATTATGTAAGCCATTACTGCATCATAAATCAGCATGGTACTTGAGTTTATAATCTTTTAATCCATAGTTCAAATACATTATGCAAATGAAAATATCTTTAAAAGCAAACTAAGTTGTCATTTTTATGTTAATGGCAGATAGAGATATTCATTTATTCAGTATGATTGACAGTCAAGTGTAGGAGAGACTGGCAGACTGCCATATACAGTAAAGTGTAATTTCGTTTCATTCTAGGGACAGTGTAATCTCAAACATCCATAACCTGTGAATGCAGCAATTGCTTGCATATGTTGCTAGAAATGCGATAGTGATTATGTAGTTAAACTGGTTCTTTTTCTCAACAGTAGGGTTAATCTTTCATTTGCATACATGTTGGTGCAATGTGCAATGTTTATTCTAGAAGTAAAAGCATTGGGGCCCTACCAGGTCTGAAAGTGGGATAATTTAAAAAAACAAAACAAAACAGGAATTAAAAATAACCTTAGCTGTTTCTTGTTTATTTATTAAATTCAAACACATATCATTATTACAGGTACTTGTATTGTTGATTTATTAATTTTTGCAATAAAATTGTCACTTTTCCAGCATTTTATGCTTTGAATCAGTAACTGTAGTTGTAGAGTTAGAATACAGCAGTTTTCTACAATTTTCAAGTCAACTAAAATAATCCTGTGCACTGTTCAGTTCATGGTTGTTTTAGTAGACAAGGAAATCGTAGCAAACCATGCTTTAGTCTCGCTCAGCAATGACTGATTCAAAGTATATAATGCTAGAAAAGTTAATGTCTTTTACAGAAATTAATAAATCCATGACTCAAGCGCCTGTGATAATTATCAGCCTCCCCTGTTGCGATATTTCCATACTGGGATTTGAATTCCTGATGCTATAGTAACCAGTCCCCACTAGAATTTTTTTTTCAACATTTGAGTCTGAATTTCTTCCTACCTGTACATTCCTCTGGAAATAAATGCAGCAGTGTTTTGGCTGAAGATTTCATCTTCTCTTTACATTTTCTATCAATGACCATTGTCCATGTGCTCTCAATTGGAAGATGACAATGTTAGGGACCACTTGGTGACAATCAAGTTAGAAATTATAAATCAATGAATGAAATGAGTAAGTTTTGTGCATTTTTTATATCCTTTATGCTTTTCATTGTTCAAGTCGGTTGGGTGGTACAAGCTGCTGACGGGGTTAGGCGGAAACTATATTCAAAATCAGCAAGACATTTCTGTCAGCCAGTGACATTGATCATCTTATACTTATTTGCCAATGAACACACTCCATTTGGTAAGATTAGGATGTGCTAGATTCAGTCAGTCAATAATGAACCGTAATGATCTTTTATCTTTATTTTCTTGGGTCTTTTGATGCACCTTACGGGTTCCATAGTGGGGACTTTCTTATGCCAAAGATAAAAAATAAGGGTCATTGATGTAAGGGTGCAGCCAAAAATGAACCCTGTATGTGTGATCAACGTTTTCATTTACCGTTACTCGTGTATAAGCCGATATAAACCAACTGCAAACTGCATAGACCCAGATCTGCCATTGCATAATGTGCTGGCAGATCTGTGTCTATGCAGTTTGTAAGGACTAATCAGTAGAACAAACAACATAGACCCTGATCTGCTGGCGCATTATGTGACGGCAGATCAGGGTCTATGTTGTTTGGATTTGGACCTAGCTTATACGCGAGTATATACAGTAATTTAATTAACAAATACTTCGCACATTGTTTTGTGTAATGCATTGATAAGGATTAGCTATACAGTTATATTCCTCTAAGAAATAAATTTCTCTTTCACATTTGACGTTCTATATTAAGAAACAAGTGTTTATCATATTTCAAAACATACAAGTAACACATAATAATTCATGTTCCTCTTTGTAGAATCTAATTTTGTCAGTAACCTGAAATTATTTTTTTATGCTTCACCATGTCATGGGTAGGGTAGTGTTGCCCCGTCAATCCATCCATACATCCTTACATCTGTCTATTGCACCTTGATTAAGATATTACATCAATGTCTTTAAAATTGTCTCAGTTAAAATGATATATCACTGAAAAGAGTGAAGATAATGTCTGCCATGTGGGAATTCTTCAATAAAGTGACAAATGATGTATGGATGAAAATTTGTTGCCAAATGAACATGCAAATAATTTTCATCATCAGTGAAATTTGGCAATCTACAAAATCTCATTTTCTTGCACTGTTTCTAAGGTTCTTCAGAATCAGATATGAATAAAAATTTTGTGACAGATGGTCTCTTTAAAGACATCTTTAGTGAAGGTTTGACTGCATCGACAACATGTAAGAGGCAACCATGTATGTAATGGCTTCTAATGGCAATAAAATAAGATAAAGATTAGAAAAAAAATTCTTCAGTATAGAGATCAGCAATTTTTAAATTTCTGTTAGTCTTGCTGAATAAAATACCATCATGTGACCACAGTTTTTGCATGTCCTTAACCACCAACCAGAAGGAAGAGCAGACAATTGGATTTCTAGCCCTGCAAGTATTGTTAGTTGCAATCCTTGATAGTCACAAAGTCATCAATACCACCAGTTTTGTGTATTGCAATGAACACAGTTTATGTATGGTTTCAACAGATAACATCTGCATACATCATTAAAAATTTGAATTAAAAGGTATTTGATAATAAAAATTTCCCTTAATCATACTTGCTTGGTATTGAAAGTGAATGTTTTTAAAGTACATGTACATTTTACACTTCTCCACTCACCATAGGAATTTCTCTGTCTACTATTATAGTGTATATAGACACCATATCTTATGCACACAGTACTTGTCATTTATGTCACTTTGTAGAACATTAATGAATTCAGGGTCAATGTCATAGTGAAAAAGTACATCAATTAGACATGACATTTGTTGCTTTCATGACTGAACTAGCAGACAATACTGTAATTTTTGTTCATATCCTTGCTGAACCATCAATGAAACAAATAATGCAGTGAAATCAAATTTCAAACAAAATTGTTGATGAAAGAGTACTTGAAATCTAGGTTTTAAACTTGCTCATGAAACTGCCTTGCACCAAACTTTGGATTTAATGTCATAAAAATGTACATTTAGTAACTCTAATTCCATTAATGTTTAAAGCAGAGGGGAAAAAGTAGACATCAAAGGAATTTCCTAAAGTTTTCTCTTTATATTTTCAACACTCCATGACTTTCAGAATATGTGATTTTTTATATTTCTTATTTCTAGAGTTTTTGGCATTGGTGAGGTCATATTTTCATATATTGCTGGCAACACACATAATTTGTATCATTTGTTTGGGGGGTGGGGGTGGTGAAACACAGTGTGCATTAATCTGAGCATCAGCTTCAGAAATTTTACCTAATATCATTTGGTAACTTTTCTGTAAAGTTTTAGAACTTCAGTATTTTATTTTATTTTTTTAAATTGGAAGATTATAATCAGTGTCAGTGTAATCCAAAATATCATCATGTACAAAGAAATAAATGATCATCCAAACTGATGAAATTGTGAAATTGAGATTTAATCATTAAAGATTTTCAGACTCAACTTACTCTGGAAATTGCATACATAATATATAATTCTAGAAGCACGATTTATATTCTTCAGGTTGTCCAGAGATAGTCATACCAATGAAGGATGTTTCAGCACAAGAGGGCGACAGTGCCATGCTGGAATGCACTGTAACTTGCTCACCACTGCCAATGGTCACATGGTTTCGTAATGGCAAGGCAATTGAGGATTCTGGCCACTTCACTTTTAATTTTGATGGTACTAGTGGGAAGGCCTCACTTTTCATTGCTGTTGCAACTCCAAATGATGCTGCTGAATACAAGTGTTTTTTCCATAACCCACTGGGAGAGGCTGAGTCCAAAGCTAGTATCTCCATCAAAAGTAAGCTTTTTGTCTCACTTTAGAATGGCGTGACAGAGATATGACTTTTCTAGTGTTGACATATGATACGATATTCTGGGCATTGATGATGGTGATTGTGGCATGATATGATATTGTGGGCAATGATGATGGTGATTTTGGCATGAACAATGTTCATATTCTTTCTTTATGTTTATGTTTATGAAAATCTTATAACTTTTACATCAATGGTTGTATTCAACTCTAATGCTGAATAACTTTACTTGATGCCTATAGTTTATAAGTTTATAAGTCTTTACTGTTTATCTGGCACCTGTGTATCCAGCAATCACTTTTAGCTTTGAGGGGTTTCAATCCCTCCATGTCTAATGGCACAGTGTTCATTATCTTTTACCAAATATGGTTAATATTGCTAATAATAGTAAGAAACTTTATGGTATTACTAAATTTGGTAAGAAAGTATAGCTCCACTGGCCTTTCAGGTCAATTTTATGTCAAGGGAGGCAACTCAAATTTAGGTAAATGATTAGACAGCAGCTGTAGGTTCTTGCTTATCTGACACAAATAGCTGAAAATGCAAAAGTCACTCAAGTGTGAAAATTAGATCACATTGACCTAGTTTGGGCATGGCTGAGTTACTTTTATTGTGATGTATGTACATAAAAATTTTCGTGAGTGTATGTGAAGTAGGGTCCAAGATTTTTACCAACATTCATGAAAACTGGTATGTAGCTACATCATTGTGAAAGTAACTCACCATATGAAAACCAGAGTCTGTTTTAGATCTGAAAATTTAGGGGCAAAATCCCCCACCAAACATTTGCTAAAAGGGGGAGAATTTTTGTGGATATGGAGGGATTTATTGAATAAATAAAAGTTGGGCTTGATTTTGGCATATTCAGTTGATTTTTCAGCTCAATTTTTAGAAATTAGCAAGAATCCCGCAATGGTACATTCTAGATCAGACCCTGCCAAAACTAAGTGTGACCTTATTTGTACGCTTGACTGGCATTTGAATTTGTTGCTGTTTGCTCGTTACACTCTCAGTATTTTGGACCCTACTTCCCTACTCAACCATACCAAAACTAAGACACTGTAACCTAGGAGTTGCTGTGGCTCAGTGGTTAGTATGCCTGACTCATGACCGAAGGGCATGGGTTTGAATCTTACCATTGGATCAGCCTGGGTTAGCTTCTGTGGTGTGTCCCTGGACAAGGCACTTTACTCTAATTGCATTGTCATTAAATATCCTACTTTTATTAATGTGCCATAAAACACCAAACCAGTCACTGTAACCTATTTTTAACACTTGTGTGACCTTTGTATTTTCATCTATCATCTCATTACACCCTCAAAATCATGGACCCTATTTCACCTACACTCATGAAAATTGGTATGTGGATGTATGTCAAGGAGAGTAACTCAACCATGCCAAGCACTGGTCATTGTGACCTAATTTTCAGGCTTGAGTTAATCAGGTGTTTACCTCTATACCAGTCTGTATATTGTTGACTACTCTAATGGTTACGCTGTTGGCGAGGAGAGTCATTTTTATGAGTAAACACCTTTTTTTTAAAAATTTATATTGATTTAGCTATACAAGTTTCCAATTTGGGAGAAGCTATATTAAAGGAATTTTTAAGGAGTTCAAATGGAAAGCACCACACATCAAATAATTTGAGAATCATAAAACCTTGTAGTTCACTTGTTTCTAATCAAGCAAGGATACAAGATAACACTGTTCAGTCACTGAACTTGGATTTTTCAGTGTACTTTTATAAATTTGAAATGCTTATGAAACACATTTATTTTTATTTTTGTGTAGTGTGCTCTATCAAGCAAAGCAGCAATTTTAGTTTTCCTACCTTATTTCTTGGGGAAAATTCTCATGAAAGTTTGCAACTGAATTAGTGAGTTTTCATTGTCGTTTTTCAATGCATTTTAGAGAATGTTCGGTTAGTGTCTGAATTGGAAATTATTTGTAACTTTCATTAAAAAACCCCACAGGTTTTTGTGTTTTGGTATTGTAGCCAGTGTTTTCTCTAGCCTTTCAAGAAAGAGGCCCTTAACTTTAAATTAAAAAGGGATTTTAATTGAATTTATGGGGCCCTTCCCACTTTTTGGCAGTTCTCTTTTTATTTCATTAGAACTTGTTACTTGTTTATTACATCACCACAATTATGAATATTTACATTAAAACAAATTCCTTTAAATTACTGCATTAATATCGTATTAGCCTTCCTCATTGATACAACATTACTGTGAAATTATTTTCACAGTTTTATTCAGTAGAAGAATTTCTAGATGTAAGAATTGAAACAACATAGGGCCTACTTAGTACACATAACTCAGTCATGTTTTTTTTTTCTTTTTTAAATTGTTGCTCATTTTATAAAATGGAAATTTTTTATATTTTTATTTTGGTCATTTTAAAGTAAATATTTTATTTGGGATTTTCTTTTGCCTTCTTCACATTATATTGTCTGAACTATCACTCCTGTAACTGGTATTATAGCTGGAATTTTTCTTTCCAGTATTAGGAGGAAGGGGAAACAGGCCCAGATTTATCATGTACTTTGTTTAAATCTTGAGGAGTTCCTTCCCTTAGAGCTATGTCTCTGTCTCTGAAATGTCTGCCAGTCTTTACCTCTTTCTTTTTCATTTCATTGTGTTCTGTCTGGAATGGTGGCTCAGTGGTTGGCATGCTGAGCTAGTAACTAGAATGGTGTGGGTTCAAATCCTGCTCAGAGACCAGGTCAGATCTGCAATCTTGGTGTGTCTCTGAGCAAGTCACTTTACTTACAGTTGCCTCAACATAATATAGCCTTTCTTGTATTGATATACCATTAGGCATAATCAATCATTTCTTTTATGGCTGCTTATATAAATATTTCAATCAGACCTTGTTTTTGTGAGAAGTCAAAGGTCATATTAACCTCCTTTGCAAAATAAATGGGGTAAATTTTAAGTGGCTATCATCACATAGTTCCCAGTACATCTGAATTGCACCTTCGGAAGGTTTCTATCAGTAAACATGATATGTGATAAAATTGGATGTAGGAGTCAGGCTGTACTAAAATACTGTATTAGGTAAATCAAACTGATTCATTTATCAATGAAGAATAGTAACTTCATTTGTGGACTTTGTGTGAAATTGAACAACATTGAATATGATATACGTCTATATTAACATTGAATATGATATATGTCTATATTAACATTCAATATGATATATGTCTATATTAACATTGAATGTGACATATGTCTATATTAAATCCAGATGTTAAGAATTAATTCTGTTTTATAATGGGTACTTTAAGGGAAAACAATCCAGCCTCCTGTGATTGAAACTTTCCTCCAGGATGTAACTGTTAATGAGGGCTGCGGAGCAGTACTGGAATGCAGTGCTCAGGATGCTGACACAATCAAGTGGTACAAAAATGGAATTATTCAGAGGAACTCCTCAGACTTCCGACAGACATTTGATGGTCGAAAAGCCAGATTGGAAATTGCAGAGGTTTTCCTTGATGACAAGGGAACATACACGTGTGTTGCTCAGAATGCAGTTGGGGAAGCTAAGTCATCATGCACATTATCAGCAATAGGTAATCATCAGTCTCTGTGGAACATATGTATCAATCTGTTCATTTACATGTCAATATTTCTTCATAAAAGCCCCACATAGATGGTACATTTCTCTCATTCTCCATCTGTCCGTCCATCAGATAATAATAATAATAATAATAATAATAATAATAATAATAATAATAACAACAAATATAATAATAATAATTATATAAAATCTTTTTTCAGAGGGTATCCCAGTTAGTTTACAAAAACTAATCTCTCTTGGGGCCCTCTATTATGTACAAGTATTCACAGATAAAAGTTCAAAGATGTTAAGTACAAGTATTTAAAATTGATAATATCCTGTGCATACAAGCTTTAAAAAAAGGAAAGGAAAAGAAAAGTTGGATGAATAAAACAATATACTTATAAATCATATTGATGCATCGTGTAACCATTTTCAGAGTCTTTGATGAAAAGTGTTTAATGATAATGCTTCTTTCATTGATTTTAGTAAACTATTCCAGATCAGTGGGCCACAATATGCAAAACTATTTTTTAAATATATCTTTTTGGAGTTTTGGAATATTTAAATGTTTCTTTCAAACAGACCATAATAAAGGTCGAATTAGGATTTTCTTGCTGTGGATTGACAGTGTTTTGGTGATACTGAAATAATTTGAAATCTTGTGGATAAGTTTAGATTTTCTCATACATATCCATTCCTTAATGTATTTCTAGTTGGTTTATTGCTTGTTTGGCATCTGTATAATTTTTACCAATGATAATTCTAAAAAGTCATTTCTGAAGTCTGAATAGCTTGGTTATGTTGGTTTGGCACTAGCTTCCTGTACAGTGTTACGGTAATGAAAGTACTGCTGAATGTAGCTTTTGTAAAACTTAAGTCTGGAAAATTGCAAGAAAGTATTTAATCTTGGATAGTAACCAAAGAGTTGAGAATACCTTTTTCATATCATGTCTTATATGTTCGTTCCATGTTAGTTTGTTGTACACATGCATACCTAGGACATTGTCATGTGTGATAACTTGCAGTAAGGTATTCTTATTCAAGAAATCTTATCTTTTGGGGCTGTTGTTATCAGAATAGTTTTACAGGGTCAGAAGTGGATCACAATAACCTTGAAAACCCTAAAATTTAATTTTGACTTTAGAAACCTAAAATTTTGACTTTAGAAACCTAACCCCCCCCCCCCCCAAAAAAAAAAAACTGAAGGAAATTTTTTTAAAAACCTAACAATTTTTTTAAATGATGAACAGCTTTACCCCGACCCGACAGAAAATGCTTTTTAGCACGTTTTTTTTTTTTTTTTTTTGTTAGATTAGCCTAGCGGTTGAGAAAGCGTGCAAATTATGGAAATTAAAGACATCTGGTCCTTTTATTCTATCATTCATTTTCAAATTTTTAATAAATGTTATGCTAACCATGGAGATAATCTTGTAACTGCTTTGTGTCTTGAACCTAAAATTTTTTTTAAAAATTTTTTTTAAAAACCTTGAAAAAAACTTGAAAAAACCTCAAAATTTTAAAAGTTAATTTCACTTCTAACCCTGGTCTTTGATGTTTTGAATCATTCCATTCTGTGTTTGCACCAAGTTTCCAAATCATTTAGAGCACATGGCAAAGTGTTTTGTAGTATAGTTAGGGAGAATTGTGCATCTGATAATCTGATATCATCAGCATATAATTTGTTGTTACAAACTAATTTTGCAACAAATAAGCAGATCAGTAATAAAGATTAGAAATAGGAGAGGACCTAGGATTGAATCCTAAGGAACACCTTATTATACAAGTTGGCCATTTGAGGGGACTCCATTTATTGTGACAGTTTGGTACCTCTTTGTGAAGTAGGATGGAAACCACTTCATAATTTTCTCTGCACATTTAAAATTTTTCAGTTTATCTTGAAGAATTGTATGGTCCACTAAATAAAATGCTTTTCTAATCTACTAAGACAGTACAGTGGTCCCCCTCTTGAACGGCCCCCCTGACCAGCGGCCACCCGCTTTATACGGCCACAATCCCTTGGCACCGACGAGTTTGTGTTCAAAAGTACCCCTCAAGGACGGCCACCCCTCTAACGTGACCAGCGGCCAGCATTTTAGTGCAAAAACGGTCAAATTTGCCCCTCGCGAGCGGCCACATAATGGTTGTTTACAGAGTAAAATCTCGATAATATTTTTTAATTTCTCAATTCAACACATTGACATTTTGTTCCAACATGCCAATAAAGTAACTTTAATCCTTACAAAGAGGTAAGTAATCCGATTATCCTTACTGCCATGTGTTCCTTAGATGTTAGCTTTTGTCACTTTGATAATTACTGGCTATTATTACCACCGATAATTATCAAGATGACAAAAGCTAACCGCTGATAAGCACAGCATTGTTCAGCTCAAATCAGCGTGACATCCGGTCGCCAGATAGTAAAATGGTATGTTAGCCTTTCTGGCTTCACTCTAATAGATTATGAAATGTACATAACCGGGTACCAGACTGGAGAAGAAGAAAAAAAAAGTCGATCACGTGACAGACTCACTTCTGTTGTAAACACTGTGCCTCTCGCGTGATTGCCCGCGAAGGAATAAGTTGTCGCAAAATATCGTCAGACATTCTCAGTTTAAAACAAAAAGTGAAAGCAATTAAATTAACGAAAAGAGGGAGAGTCTTTTGATAACTACTGAGAAATTTTATGTCAGAAAGATTCAAATAAACATCGTCAATATACATTCAGCTGCATTGAGTGGGAAGTCGGAATCGACGGACGTACAGGGATAGTTACAACCAAATGTTTGTGCCCAGAATTTACCGACAATTTGGTTTTGCACCACGATTCATGATTATTCATATTTTTTAAAAAATAACTTTGATATTAGTTTTATCATATTGAGTCCTTAACCAGATAATATTCCTGTGATTTTTAAATGAAAATATAAAATATATAAAAATTAGTTACATCTTTTATACTTTATATGTAGTTATTACTCACAACTGTGTGATCCCCCTCTAGAAAGGCCACCCGTCTTATAAGGCCACTTTCTCGCTGCAGAAGGGGTGGCCTTATAAGAGGGGGACCACTGTACCTGCAAGCTGACATTCATCTAAGACTTTGAGCCACTTATCCACTAATGATTTTAAAGCAGTTTCACATGAGTGATTCCCACTGAATCCTGACTGATTTGGTGTAAAAGGTTGTAGCTTTTGAAGACATCCATTAGACAGACACGCACATGTTTTTATGTCTGTTGGAAAGGGTTGGTTTAAAATTATTAACATCTTTTCATTTCTGGGGGATCTGCCCAACTTTGGTTGATAAGATATATAATGCTTTCTGCTATGATAGGACAGGCAAATTTAAAGAGTCTCAGGCCAGTTTGATTGATTCCTGTCACATGTGACAAATAAAGTCCTGAAATAAAATTTGGATACTTTATTTATCAGAATTTCAAGCATCAGGTTTTAGTTTATTCATATAGTATTTCATTAGTACATAGCACTTTTTTAATTTAGTAGGTATATGTATGTAAATAATTCATTCAGAATATAAAGTATATACTCGCGTATAAGCCAGGTCCAAATGCAAACAACATAGACCCTGATCTGCCATCGCATAATGCGCTGGCAGATCAGGGTCTGTGTTGTTTGTTCTATTGATTAGTCCTTACAAACTGCATAGACCCAGATATGCCAGCGCATTATGTGATGGCTGATCTGGGTCTGTGCAGTTTGCCGTTGGTATTGGATTATAAGCGAGTATATACGGTATCTGATTTGGATCAGTGATATCCTGACTTTTGTGTGGAATAGTTGTAATATCAGTAAATTTATGATTTTTACCTTTCCTTATCTTTTGAAACATTTTTCAAATAGTGCAAGGATTTCTCTTGCCACTCTCAATAATTCTCTCGCAGTAAATAGCGTTTCTAACAAGTTATGTGACTTCATTTCTCCCCAGTCTTGGTTATATCTCTGGTTCTTGTAACCTCAAGAATTTCAGACGTCAACCATTTTAGTTGGTGTGCATATATTACCGTTTGAATTTGTATAGGCAGATGTTAATCAGTTATATCAAAGAATAATTTTATACAGGTGTTAATTAGTTATATCAAAGAATAATTGTATACAGGTGTTAATTAGTTATATCAAAGAATAATTTTATACAGGTGTTAATTAGTTATATCAAAGAATAATTGTATACAGGTGTTAATTAGTTATATCAAAGAATAATTTTATACAGGTGTTAATTAGTTATATCAAAGAATAATTTTATACAGGTGTTAATTAGTTATATCAAAGAATAATTTTATACAGGTGTTAATCAGTTATATCAAAGAATAACTTTATACAGGTGTTAAGAACTTAATGAGGATCATTCATCAAATGCCTTAATTTTGTCCTATGGTACTAATTCCAGATCACATAAAAAAAAAAGAAATCCAGAATTACGTGATATTCTGTTAAGTGTCTGTCTATCTGTTTTCCCTCTTGTTAGTGATTTACATTCATTTTCTGCAAATGTCTATTAAAAACAATAAGCAATGAAAATTTAAATTTTGTTTGTAATATGTTCTTACATTTCTGACACAGAATGCACATCAGAAGACAGTGTTGTACCTATTTTCCTGCGCAAGCCAGAGAACCGAATCGCTGATGAAGGAGACAAAGTTATCATTGAATGTGACATCATTGGTTCCCCACAACCTGTCATCACTTGGCAAAAAGATAATACTCTGCTCACTGAGGATCGCACCTTCTCATCATCTTATGACGGCCGGGTTGCCATGTTGATTATCAGGAATATTGTGTCGGAGCACAGCGGAAAATATGAATGTTTGGCCAAAAATGCAATGGGCAAGATATCTGCAGACTTTCTTGTGGTTGTTAAAGGTAGGAGATAGTTTGGTTTAAAATTCTATTTTAGGGAGCTTGGCGATAGTTTGGTTTAAAATTCTATTTTTGGGGGCTTGGAGATAGTTTGGTTTAAAATTCTATTTTAGGGGGCTTGATTTGGATCATTATTTTATTGCCAACAAATTAGTTTAGTTCTCAGTATGGAAATTTGTCAATGACTTTTTATCACAGTATGTTTTTAAGTAGGTCAAATTATTCTTTTGTTCATTTTTTCAATTTCAATTTAGTTACTGTTATTAATATGAACCTGTTGCTGTCTTTGCTGTGGCTCAGTACATTTTCAGTTGTATATATTACAGGAAAGAAACTGAAAAATAAAGTTCAAGGAAAAAGATTAGAAACAGTAACTTTTATTTTAAAGAAAGTCAAAAAATTAAGTGGTCATCACTAAGACAGATGTGTGCTTTATAGCAGTTTATTTCTTCTGTATTTTTGTTGAGGTCTCCTTGGAAATTGACTTTTTTCAGACAATGGTTAAAGGTATTGTTTTGGTTGGATGTTTAACGGCACCACTACAAATGAAAGGTTATTTCTTGTGGAGACAATTTGAGTAAATGGCCTTGCTCAGGGACATAATTATTTCTTCAAAGAATTTGTTTTAATTGAAAGGTTAAAACAATAGTTTGTCTACACCAATATACCAGAGAAGATCATGGATTTTTTTCTACCAGAGCTGTATTTTGAGAAAATGGGTGGTTTATTGTGCATACAACATCCAACTTCTCTGTTTTTCATACTGAAAAGTGGACCATTTTAAATGGAAATGGGTTCAACTGAACCCTTTGACCCCCCCACCCCTCCCGAATGATTTACACTTTTAATATTTTTCCTACTACATTAAGTGCCAAGCAAATCAACAGATATTTTTACTGATCTACTTGTTCATTATTTACATTTCTCATCAGGGTCAAGTTTAGGTGAGAAACATTCTGTTTATATGGTTAACTTATAGAATACCAGAGCTGTCTTAAGTGGAGCATTTTGAATACATGCAATTGAAATTACATTCCTTATTATGTATTGTGCAGTTATTATTATATGCTGCACAATTCTTATTATATGATGTGCTTTTCTTATTATTTGCTGTGTATGTTTAATATATGATGTACATTTCTTATTATATAATTTGTATGTTTTTTTTATTTATTGTGTGCATTTTAAATATATGACATACAGTTGTTACTACATGCTGTGCATTTCTTATTATATCATGTACTGTTGTTATTATATGCAATCAGTCCTGAATAAGTTGTTGTCTGAGTGGTAGAATTAATATAACATGGTAGCAGTGTAATGGCTGAGGTTGCTGTACAGGTCCCTTGTTATTCTACTTATAGATCCTTTGACTTTACCATTTTTGACATGTGAAACTGATGCCAAATCAGAACACAAAATTACAAAGTTTGTTTTGTTTTGGTTTGGTTTGATGTTTTATGGCACAGCATCTCAGGTTATTTAGTCCCACGCCAATTCGAGTAAAGTGCCTTGCTGAAGAACACACCCAGGCAGCTGACCCATGCTGGTCCAATGGTAGGATTCGAACCCGTACTATTTCAATTGTGAGTCTGGCATGCTAACTACTGAACCACCGTGACTCCCACACATATTGCCAAGACACCATCAGAAAGTCCATTTTCTGCTTGTTTTATTGATGTAAGTTTTATAATTAGCTCTACTGTTGGCACAAGTTTGTTGTCAGTACTCTTAAACTACTTGGAGAATTGCCATGAAACTTTACACACACACGCACATTTATCCCATGGTTCAGTTGGTCCTAAATGAAAATGGTGCCACTCAGACATCCAGTATGGCTGCCACAGTGACATCTTGAAAATCTTGTTATCTCTACTCCTTGTGAATATATGGTCATATCAATATGGGGTTTTCACTGAAAGATTTCTTATGATGTCTAGTTGATCCTAAATGAAAATGGTGCCACTCAAAAATATCCAATGTGGCTGCCACAGCAGCCATCTTTAAAATCTTTTTATCACTACTCCTTCTGAATGAAAAGGCATATTGAAATAGGGTTTTCACCAGATGAATTTTTTATGATGTGTGGTTGGTCTTAAATGAAAATGGTGCCACTTGTACATCCAATATCACCACCATCTTGAAAATCTTGTTATCACTACTCCAGAAGAATGGATAGTTGTATCAACATGGGGGTTTTACTAAAAGAGTTTTTATGATGTCTAGTACCGGTAAATGAAAATTGTGCTGCCCATAAATCCAATATGGCCACCATAGTGGCCATGTTTAAAATTTTGTTATCACTACTTCTCTTGAATGAATGGTCATATCAGCATGGGTTTTTTTACTGAAAGATTTTATGATGTCTGGTTGGTCCTAAATGAAAATGGTGCCAATCTGGCCTCCAATATGGCCACCACAACGGCTATCTTGAAAATCTTGTTATCACCACTTCTCTTAGCTGGTCAATCATATCAGCATTGTGCTTTCACAAAAAGACTTCTTATGATGTCTAGCTGGTCCTCAATGAAAATGGTGCCTTTCTGGTGTTCAATATGGCCACCATGGCAGCCATCTTGAAAATCTTATCATTAGTACTCCAAAATGGAAAGTCATATCAACATATAGTTTTCACCAGAAGACTTCTTATGATGTCTTGTTGGTCCTAAATGAACATGGTGCTGATCTGATATCCAATATGGCCCCATGGCACCCATCTTGAAAATCTTGTTATTGCTACTCTTCTTAAATGGAAAGTCATTTTGACATTGGGTTTTACCAGAAGACGTCTTATGATAACTAGTTGCTCATATATGAAAATGGTGCCAATCATACATCCAATGTGCCTCCACCGCAACTGTCTTGAAAATCTTGTTGTCACTATTCTCCGTGAATGGATGATCATATTGACATGGGGTTTTCACCAAAAGACATATAATGATGTCTACTTGGTCCTAAATGAATATGGTGCCATTCTGATGACCAATATGTACACCACAGCAGTTAATTTGGAAATCTAGTTATTGCTGAAGAATATCAGAGATGGTTTCAACACTTAGCAGTTAAAATAAAACAATGGTTTAATCTTGAATTCCTGGAATTCTTTTCAACCAGTAGAGCATTAGTCACTTTGATGGACTCTTGTTTTTTTTTATGGAGATGAAAAGAATTTGTTTGACTTGTCACACTCCTTTATAATCCTTCATAAAATCTATAATTTGTCATCTATATGACTGACAATGACATAACCTGAATGACATAAACTGACAATGACATAACCTGAATGACATAAACTGACAATGACATAACCTGAATGACATAAACTGACAGTGACATAAACTGACAATGACATAACCTGAAAGGGTCTATAAGTAAAATAGCAAGGGTCTTGTAGAACTTACCATATATACTCGCGTATAATCCGGCTCCAAATGCAAACAACATAGACCCTGATCTGCTGTCACATAATGCATTGGCAGATCAGGGTCTATGTTGTTTGTTCTACTGACTAGTCCTTTGGCGCATTATGCGATGGCAGATCTGGGTCTATGCAGTTTGCAGATGGTATTAGCTTATACACGAGTATATACGGTAGGTAACTTCATCCAGGACAGTGCTACAATGTTATATGTAATTTTACCACTCAGACTCTCAGCTCTCATTTCTTCAGCATGATATAGCCAATAATGTGTTTAAAGTGCTTTTAAAACCAACCAAAATGAATAAAAAATCAAACGCATGTATTCAAAATCGATCACTTAAAACAGCTCTGGCATTCAATATTAACTTGTACTTTGTCTTCAGTCACTAAAAAGAAGATTTTTGTATGTGAAAAAAAAAGACCTGCAAGAACTCTAGCCTCATTGTGGATTACCAGAAGCTTTAAATTTATTGTATCGCAGTATCAGATTTTAGTCTGCTGAATTAATTAAACTACATTAGAATCCTGACTATTAAAGCCACTATTCTGCTACATTAGAATCCTGACTATTAAAAACACTATTCTACTACATGAAGCCTGACTTTTAAAAACACTGTTCTACTACATGAAGCCTGACTATTAAAACCACTATTCTATTACATAAATCCTTTAGAAAAATATTCCTTTTCCAACCATTCTATGAGCTAATATAGTTTTGAATGTCTTCAGATTAACCATACCTAAGAAATACTATTATTCTACATTTGAAAGAAAACACACAGATTGGTCAGATTTAAGTAGAGTTTAATTTAACACTTGAAAGATATACTTACTGAAGTAATTTGATCATGTCAATATTTTATTTTCACACCCCCAACTGAGCCACTGAGTTGGAAGAATGTATAATCCATACAAGGTCTTTAACAATGTTTTGATCCTTTTGAAATCCCCTTTTTCTCAATATTCTATATACGGGGTACCTATCAAGGATATACTCTATATTTAAGATTAATGTCATCCAAGAAACATGCAAATATTTGAATTTTGAATTAGATAGGTTTTTTCTCAATTGAATTATACTTTTAAAAATGCATACAGTATGCAAAACCTTCCCTGTAAAGTAAATACTTTAGGACTTTTATATCAGATGAAAGGTAAATAAGAACAATTGAGTCGATCATTTAACTTATTTCTAAATTTAGCTTCTTTTTCATATAAACAATTTCTTAGTAAATTTGAGCTTTTTTCTATCCTGCATCTCCAGAACTTAAATGACATTTACAGTATGTACAGTTATTTACAAAATAACACTGCTTTACCAATTGCATGACCATATCATTGTAGAGAATCCATTAGATGATCAATGGATGCTACATTATCATCTATTTCATGTCATAAGTTGTAATTGTAATGTCTAAATGATGGCAGATATTCAAAATAATGAAATGTTAAGTAACAGTTGTAGCAGTTGCCATCTTGTTTTAGGTTTGGTGTTTTATGGCACAGCAACACAAGTCGGTTACTTAGTGCCAGGGCAATTGGAATAAAATGTCTTGCCTAAGGACACACCACAGTAACCTACCCAGGCTGGTCTGATGGTAGGATTTGAAACTACACACTTTTAGTCATGAGTCTGGTATGATAACCACTGGGTCATCGTTGCTCCTCACCATCTTGAAAATTGTTTATGTTGACTTCTGAGGACATGCCACTGTAGCATTTATTAGTTCATGCACAGCTGAATTTTATTTTGATAAATGTCAATACCAAATTTACCTGTATACAAGGTACATCTGTCATGGCATGACATTTAGGCAGATCAGGTTATACACAGTAGATCTGGGTCTATCTTGTTCACAGTTGGGCAATACACAGATATATATATATATATATATATATATATATATATATATATATATATATATATATATATATATATATATATATATATATATATATATATATATATATATACATATAAAGATGTCTAAATGAAATCTACCGTATATACCTGTATAGAATTTGATACCATCTGCAAACTGCATTGACCCAAATCTGCCATCGCATAATGTGCCGGGAGATCTGGGTCTATGCAGTTTGTAAGGACTAATCAGTAGAACAAACAGCATAAACCCTGATCTGCCAGCACATTGTGTGACAGCAGATCAGGGTCAATGTTGGTTGCATTTGGACCCGGAATTTATGCGAGTATATACAGTAAGTGAATGAGAATTTCTTTTGTAAAAGGCTGAATTTGAGTGGAGAAATTTTGGAGGCTACTGATTTAGTACAATAATTTGAAATAGATTAGAAATTTTTCCTCATCAGAAATATTCAGAATTCTTTCTTTTCTTTTTTTTTTTTCCAACTTGGAAGCCAGTCAAAAATTACCACTGTGAATTCATTTATTTTTGTGGGTATCAATTTTCCTGATTTTTCAAAATATGTTGTTGGCACTTAAATGTGTGTATTGGGTATGAAGCCCTTTTGTTTCTACCGAAGAATTATTATTGTCCATGGGTTCTTTAAATTCATCATTTGTAGGAACCACAAAATCCATGAAAATTGGTACCAGTTGAAAAATTATTAATTCATAGTATCTTCTGGCTTTAATCTTTAATAAACCTGAAAACATATTAATATAAAAAAAATATATATATAATATAATAATATATTTAATATAAATATCCCCAAAATTTAAACATGTACTATATACCTCAGTAGTTGTTTGTTTGTTTTTTTGCCATGAGAAGACTATAGTTTGGAGGGAATTTTAGAATGTTTACCTTCTGTACTCTGTCCTTATCATTAAAATTTTATTTCTAATCGAAACTGGAGGTGAAATTCATTATGTACTTGATAAGCATTGAGATCTATTTAGCATATGCAAGTCTAATATTACAAATACAAGCAACCTGTATTAGTAATGACCTTTGAATAATAAACTAAAGCTTTGTGCTGCCCCAGTTTAATTTCAACATTGGATTAAACTACATGCATAGTCTGTCTGGCAGATTCAAAAGGAAAAAAAATCTTGGATTATGTTTAACTCCGCTCTTTATTGTACAGATTAATAAAAATTAAAAAAATTGTGAAATTGAAATCAAAGATTCAGTATCATTGAAACTTGTTGGATAAAACTAATCCCAATTAACATTAAGTAGAAATAGTCTAGAGTATTTTATTTTTGATAAAATATTTGAAAGTAGCTAAAACTCTGTATGGATTTGGTTTTTTATCTGGTGGCATGATATTCAATGAGTTACCTTCACCAAGAATTTACATTTAAAAAAAATAACAATATTGAAAACATTTTTTTATATTTATCTTTGTAAATCACTTTTCATTTTGGTCAGTACTTTTTTGTGGCATAAATCTGGATAAAAGGATTACAACATAGAGTTGTTGGTTTTTAATTTTTTTTTATTACAGCACTTAGTTTAAGTGTTGTTTGTTTGCTCCAGATGGAATTGGAGCATAATTGACAATTATTCACTTGCCAGATCAAATTAGTGAGCACAGAACAAGAACTGAAATGTTAAAGTTATTATCACACTGGCGTTGAAATGCTGAGTTGTGCATATAAATAAAGTATAATTTCCAAGATGGAGATTTACAAAAGCTCTTACTTTATAGAACTGAAGCAGCCCCCATCAGTGTCTGAACCCCTGTGTGATGTAGAAGTGGGTTGTGGGAAATCTGTCATCCTGGAATGTGAAATAAAGGGAAACCCGCAGCCTACAGTGTTTTGGCGAATGGGTCGCCATCTGATCGGGAATAAAAAAGATTTTAATCAGAGCTTTGAGAAGGGGAGAGCAAAGTTAGAAATATTAGAGGCCTGTTCTGCAGACAGTGGTTGCTATGAATGTGTTGCCAGAAATTCCCAGGGAGAAACCTCTACCTCATGTCACCTCAGTGTGAAAGGTAAAGTTATCTCACATACTGTATAGCATTTCTTTTACCAGGGTTTTCATTTCTGCTGTATTTGAATTCAACCCGTCTTCTTTAAAAATGAAGGATCCTGGACATTTTCATCAATAGTTAAGGCCAAGCCAATAATATCACTGATAACAGCACAAATTAAATACCTCAAATATGTTGCATAATCGGAAGCACAACATTTTGGTATCATATGAAATAATATACAGAATGCCAATCTTGAAGAGTTGGTGGTATTATGTCCTGGCATTTGTCATCCATTTGTCTATGTACTTTCTGTGTTCATTCTATAATTTTCAAATAGGTAGAGATATTTCTAAGACACATTTGCCATAGGTAAGTGATCACTAATGTAGCTTATTATCAATGTGTGTCTGTGTGTGTGTGTCTGTGTGCATGTGTGTGTGTGCATCTATGTACTCTGTATGTAAATATGCAAATACGGTATTAGAAGGCCACAAGGAGGATTAGTTCCATGCAGCAGTGTAACCATCTTTAAATAAAGTCATTATTATTATTATTATTATTATTATTATACAGTGTGCCATGTAATATGACTTTACCCTAAGTTTTGGTCACCCTGAAATTCGTCTTGTAACAATTTGTTAATGTACCTGAAGTTTTCGGACATGGGTGGTTGGTAATTTTATTTTTGTTCGCCACTTTTTTCAAATAGCGATGGACATAGTATTTGGTCACAGGCAACTATTTATTTTACGAGCTATGGAACCAGCTTATGTGTGGTGGTATATTAAATACTGTATTTAAAGACTGAGTAGCTGAAAATAATTACTGGGAAAAAATAAGACAAGTTTTTCAGATGAAGCCTATTGTATGCAATAGTAGGTTCGAACCTAAAACTATTGTCATTTTATTGCTGTTGCCAAACAGGTACTACTTGATATAAATGGGAAGATCTCACCAAGCCAGATTTTTATAATGGACACCTAGAAGATAAATTTTATCAAAAACAACCCATGCAGCATATCATTTTCATCTTTAGAATAGTTTCCTCATGGATTGTTCATGCATAGGATGTAAGCATATTTCCACAAAAGTATAGATATTTGACCAAACCGTAACATTACGGTCTATGAGAAATGAATTAGTTGTTTGTGCCCTGTAGCAATTTGTGCCCTGTAGCAAGTGGAAAAAGGACCTGGATAAAATATGTCCAACTCATTTCTCAACTGTTTTATCGGCCAGTTAGGGTGAATTTGTTTGTATTGTTAGGAATAAGTTGTCTTTTGTGTAAGTTTATGACCATTTAAATTACAGTCAAAATTGTTTGTCACACTGAATACAGTCAAAATTGTTTGTCACACTGGATTTTAGAAACGGGTATCCTGTGATAGCTTAAAAAAAAAAGCTGTGAAGTTTATTTTCTCACCAGCGCTATCTAACAAGACTAGTTCCCAAAAATGTATTGGTCATAAAAGTATGATTAACAATTCTTGACTTTCCAAAGTGGAACTTGACAGCTGCAGTTATTAAGGTTTAGGGAAGAAAAATGTAAACTTTTTATGCAACAGTTTGTCAAACAATATTGATATTTCCCCAATTGTGTCCAACTCTGTACATCTACCCAGACAAAACTGTGCCACTAAATGAAGTTACATGATCACTATCTGTTAAGTTTGGTATCTTATTTCTGTAACTTGACAAATCATTTATGATAATTTTTTTCCTGATGTTTCCATAACTTTCATCCATTTGTTTCAAGTGTTTGCCTGATTTTATTATGGGTAGATCTTTCTTTTCCTCAAGGACAATGATGCAGTGGGTTGAGGAAACATAACTTAGAACTTCATTCACACCGAAAGTGACCGCTTGGTTTCTCAAAGGTGGTGAAGTGGTGAAAATTGAAGTCTGTAAAGAATGAGAAGTGGGTTCCAAGATTTACTTCCCTTTTCTGTGACAATCACTTTACACGCAAACCTTTCATATTAACATTAGCAAAAGGAAGAAAGGCAACTGATACCAATTTTATGTTAGCACAATCAATGACATGAAGTAAGTTTTTTAAGACTGCACCAATTTTTTATGTTTTTTATCAACTAGGAGCCTATATAACGATTCCATATTAAAACCCTTTATCACAGTCCTGTTGCATGGTGCATCATAATTCATTTAGCTTAGGATATATGATGCAAAGGAACCAAACTTCATCATTTTGTATATATGAAGAAGTTTCTCAAGAAACTTTATTCTTTTGTGTAAAATGTCATAATAATTTCATAATATAATAATATTAATAAAATAATAATAATTTCATAATAAAATAATATTAATAATAATAAAATAAATTCCTCTACATCTTCAAATACCATAACTGCGAATCAACTATGCTATTGCACTATGTTTCAAGGGCAAATGCTGTTGACTGAATAATTATCATAAAAATAAAATTTAACTTTGGTTCACAGGCGTGTAATAATTTTATGAGCTATGGAACTGGCCTGTGTGTAGTGGTATATTAAAGTACCATATTCAAAAGAATGAAAGTTGCTGATCAGCTGAAAATAATTACTGGAATTTTTAAAAAAAAATTGTTTAAAAGAAGCCTACTTATGGGTAAATTGTATGCAATAGTAGACTTGAACCTAAAACCATTTTTATTTTATCGCTGTCAGCATATAGGTACTAGATGTAAACAGGCAGATCTCACCGGGCCAGAGTTTTATAGTGGACACCTACAAGGGAAATTTTCTGAAAAACAAGCCATTTTTATAGTTTTTCAAGTTTTCTCTTGGATATATCATGCATAGGATGTAAGCTTGTTTTGCCAGTTTTAGCACGAAAGTATGGCCAAACAGTAGCATTATGCATACATGTGACAGAACCAGGATTTCAAACCAGTAGATTTACAAATTTTGATCAGTAGATTGGCTTCTAAAAGAGTAGATTTTTTATCGGCGTATATTTTACATGTTTTAAGAGGATTGAAAACAAAACAAGTGCGTTTTTTCACATAATATCTATTCTCTTCATATTATAATAAAACACAAATTTAGAAAATGAATCCGATTCAGAATCTGATGGAAAATGTTACAATAATAGTTAGTTAATATGAGCCAGTATATTGTTAATTAAATGAAAAAGGAATAGTTGTACATCTCACAGTTCACTGCAAAGATTTTGTATAAAATCCACAGACAATTTTTAGTTTCCTTCACAAGATCACTGTTTGGTGACCACTGGTGACATTAACTGTGATTGTCAACCTTTACACTTAGCAGGCTCTCAGTAGTTTTCTGGTCCAGATTTCCCCTTGAATCACTCTGGATTTTCCAAATAATGGAGAATGTCCTCTCTGTGTCAGCATTGGGATGTGGCAATGACAGGACAACTACACTCAGTCTGTAAAGAAGTTCTAACTTAAGTTTTTCTGTTGCTGGGTTTCTGAGGCTGCTGACTGATCTCCAATATTGCTCCAAGCTCATTTCACCCAGAGGAGGAAGTTCCTGGCTTGGACTTAATATGTATTCCTGAGCCTCATCTTCAATGGCTTGTTTCTCTTCTAGGCTTAGGTAAAAAAATCTGTTGGCAAGTTTCACCACTGTAATTAATTTTAAACAAATTAGGTTTAGACTTGAAATAAACAGTTAAAAAACACATGATTTTAATAATTTATCCCAACTTTAAAATTGAATATTAAGTAATACATTTTATCATTTCTTCCTCCATATACTATCTTAAAATCCACTTTGCATGAAACACACAATGCAAACTCAGGACCTTTACTACTCACCTGCACACACTTAAATTCTGGTATCCAAGCATTGTTAAACTTATTGCAGTATTTCTTAGCTGGTGGCTTCTTAGCATTGGGAGAAAGCAGATGTTTCGTCATTTTGACATTAATTGAAAAAAAATATATACAAGCTTCCCTTAAATATTCACCTTAAACCATCATGAACAATACAAGAACAATTAAAAGACAACAAATCAAAATACTTACTCAAGTGTTTCTGCCGAGATCATTTTTGGTCGGTCTCTCTATTTTATCTTCCTTCCATGACAGGTCGGCCGAGTTTTAATAAAAGACTTACAGTCATCATGGATTACCTTTTGATCCTTTTATTACTTATAACACCTCAAACAACATCAAACATTTGGCATTAAACTCTCCAAATTACAACAAATAGGTAATCAATTAGCCACTTGTCGTGTACACATGCTAGCTGTTCTTTAACAATTGTAATCCAACTACTCAACCACGCATAATCGCACCGGTTGTAGCACAGGTGGAACATTTCCGGTTCCCAGGAGACTGGTTCTGGCTGGTTTATCTAATGTGTTGATAGAACGCATAAAAATACCGGGTTTTTTTTATTTAAAAAAATGTTTCCTTGAAATTTTCAAAAGCGGTAGATTTTGACTACTAAACGGTATGTGCGGTAGACGACCTTTAAAACGGTATTTTTGGCCTACCGCCGGTAGAATCACATGTATGATTATGGTCTATGGTATTTGAATTAGTATATACCCATTTGTGTATCTGTCAGTTACACTTTCATTTCTGCACTGTAACTTTCATTTAAGATTAAGTAATGAAACTTGGTATACTTACACATCATAATTATAAAGTGCCTAGCATACCACATTTGAGGTACTATCTTCAAGGTCAAGGTCATGGCTAAATATTTTAAGTTTTCCATTACACTTCTCTTCTGCTCTATAATGTTAAAGCCATCTGAGGTAAAGAGATGAAACTTTGTATACCTATACATTATTACAAGAAAGTATGTCATGTATGACATTGGGTGTCCTATCTTCAGGATCAAGGTCATGGGTCAGTATTTTCATTTTCCATCACATTTTCCTTTCAACTCCATAACTTTTAAGGTGTTTTAGATTAAGGGATGTGACTTGGTTTACTTAATATACATCATCATTAGAAGCAGTGTCACATACCACATTGTGGTTCATATCTTCAGTGCCAAGCTTAAAGATTAATAATTAATTTTTTTCATGACTCTTTCCTTTCTGCTTTATAACTTTAAAGTTGTTTCAGATTCAGGGATGTAATTTCATCATTAGAAAGCATGTAAAGTACCACATTTGGAGTTTCCATCTTGAAGGTGATGGTTGTGGCTCAGTATCTTTGTAGAGTCCACTTTCATGGAAAGCATGATATAACAGTCACTTTCCCAATGCTGGCAGTGGCAGAATCAACAGTTTATGAAGGGTTTGGTTGAAGTTTTTCATTTGCATGTTTTTCCTAAACCCCATGATTGATTCTCATCATACTTGGCATGAATCTGTTTACCCCTTTATCTAATAGATATTACAAATTGTTCAAAAATAAAAATTGATTATGAAATTCATGTATCATTTAACCTTTACATTTGGAATTTTTTAATCCCATTCATATTGGTCAAATTAATGTATTACTTTTCCATGTATGTAAATGATGTTTAGTCTTATATATTTGTCACTGAAACATAAGAGAGAGAGAGAGAGAGAGAGAGAGAGAGAGAGAGAGAGAGAGAGAGAGAGAGAGCTTCAGACCAAATTGTTCAAAACATGATTAATGTTCACCCTGCTAAAATACCAACCAAGCCATTCAGATGTCTGTGTGAAGATGAATTGTAAAATTAATTTCTTGCATTTTTGGCATAAAGGCTTCAGTAGTCTTTTTACATTCTCTGTTCAATCTATTGATTAAGCTGAAACAGCGTAATCTTACACACATTGAGATGATCATGCACAGCAGTTCTGATGGCTCAAACTTCATTGTTTCTGTGATTTTTTTTCTTATTTGAAAACAACAGCCATTACACAACAGATGTCAAAAGGAATTGACATATACCGTATTTTCAAGCATATACCCCGAAGAAAATCACTAATTGTGTAAAAACTATTTACTAAACCCCGCCCGTGCTTATACCCCACACAAACCCAAACATAATCTCACATGAACCAACAGGTGTTGTTGTCCACTGCAGCAAAAAGGGATGGATGAATACCGATGTGATGAAGATCTGGATAGATAAATGCTACAGAACACGTTCAGGTTTTTTTTTTCCTCACCAAAGTCACTATTGGTTTTTGATGCCATGGCTGCACACAAAGAGCAACAGTGTAAGCAATGGTTAATGCTGCCGGCAGGCATATTGCTGTTATTCCGCTCAGAATGGGACGAATGGATGAAGAGTGGCAAGCACACTTTCGCGCCATCAATTCTTTTTGTTTTGTATTTTAATTGGTGTTACTTTTAATTATGTGAAAAAACCGCTAAAGAAGCTCTCGCATGGATCTATTCCCATAAAAGACCATTGCAATTCATTTGTATTTTGATAGGTGTTGCTAGAATTAACTTCCTGGAATCCATTTTTTCGTGCTAGTCTTACTTCTGTTGTCGTTCTGTTTAACATAAACAAAAAACTTTTAAAAATCATTATCACACAATTTTTAACAATTATATCTCTATAAATTTAAAAATAAGCTGATGACTACTGGCTGTGTGAAAAAGCACTGATATAGCCCGCATAGCCAGATAACCCACATGGGGGGTGTGGGGTATGTAAAATCCTGTATAACTCGCATGATATATGCATGAAAATATGGTAGACTAGAAAGATTTTGATTCTGAAATTTAAAAATTTTCCATATTTTCTCTTTCAGATGCCACTAACATGAACAGATGTCCTCAGGAGGCCAATCCAATCATTCAGGAAAGCGTCAGTGCCAGTGTCAAAAGAAATACTCATTTTCCTGTCTCATTTGAAGGAGACCATAAACATTCTTTAGTTCAAGTCAAATCATTAGCAACAAAAGTTATGTTGGTGAGACAGTCTAGTTTAAAGTCAGTAGACCGAGAAGGTACAAAGGAGTCTAGATTGAAGCGAAGTGAAAGTTTTAAGTCGGAGTCGAAGCAGAGATCATTTGACACAGTCAGTGTGGAGATTGTAAAAAGTAAAATGCCAGATTTTGATCATAATAAGAATATTGTGCAATTGGAGGGAACTGAACATGCAAGAGTTGATGTGGGAAAGGAGGAGGATGGTGGCTCTTCAAGGATCAAAAAGTATTCAGGTGTAAATGACAATTCAAGACTTCATGTGAGTAAGGAAATGGAAAGTGGCTCTGCAAGGCCACAAAAACAGTCAGTTGAAAATGAAGATGCAAGACCCAATGTGATAAAGGAGATTGAATGTGGCTCGTCACAGAAACAGAAGTATTCAGATGGAAACGAAAATTCTAAATTTGATGTGAGAAAGGAGATAGAAGGTGACTCATCAAGGCAGTGGAAGTATTCAGATGAAAATGAAAAAGCACAACTTGGTGTTAGAAAAGAGATGGATACTGGTTCATTAAGGCCACGGAAGCATTCATGGCGGTCTGGCATTGATAACTCATCCATTGACAAACAAGCAAGTGAAAGCTCTTTAACACACAATACAAGTAGTAGCAATACAGCAGACACTACAATGAATGAAAGAGATGGAAATAGTTGTATCTCTGAATCAGAAAAGATAAAGTCATTGAGTAAATCAACAGGCGTAAGTTCAGTTGAACTTTTAGTCAGCAGGTCATCCAATTCATCAGGATCATCAATCGAATCACAAAAGGAATTGATACCTTTTTCTTTATCAACAGAGAGATTTTCAAATAAACTTAACCAATCTTCAACTGCACTTCTTGCCCGTGAGCAAGTGTCATCTCAAAGGCGGCTCATTCGAAAAAGAAGTTCATCTTCAGACAGACTTTCATCAAGAAGCTCATTTGATGCCCAGTTTACTACATCAGATGACCAGTCTACTTCAGGTCAAAGGTCAGATGGGACTGCCACACAACTTCCAAAAAGCACTGCACAAGTGAATGTTAGACGTACTCAAAGTGTTAAAGTCAATCAAACCAATGAATCTCCTTCCTGGGTGGGAATGAAATTAAAACGAGTAGAGGGTGGAAATGTACCACGCAGGGAAATTGATGGTGCAAATCAGAAAAAGGAGACAAAACTTAACAGAAGTGAAAGTGCTCGATTGGAGGTGGAGAAACCCAGTAAAAACAATGCAAATACTAATTCATGTGTTCAGACAAAAATTGAAGCTAAAAAAGAAATCACAGATTCAGGTCAGGGGAAGACTGATTTCAAACCAACAGAAGATAATATTCCTTTCACATACAAGAGGAGAACATTTAAACCATTAGCTGCTAGTTCCAAAGAAACTTTAGAGAAGAAGGAGCCATTCTCTGTGATATCCAAAGCCATAGATGTGAGTAGGTCAGGAAGTTTCAAGGATACTCCCAGTGAATCAAGAGTCAGTGTTAACCGCAGTCAGAGTGTACGAGTCACAGGGTCATGGCCATCTGTGGAAGATGGTGTCCTTGACGTTACTCTTCAAAAATCTCAGGTCAGTGTTTTTTTTTTCTTCACTTGGTCATGGTTTCCTTTGTACTGGAAAACATGGAATAGCTTCCAGAAATTCCAAGTTTTCCAAGCATGGAGATTTTTGTAATGTTTGATCCATAATGTAAATGCTGATTGAGCTATGCTGGTTACAGGATATGAATGGTAAGACCGATGAACCTTTTCCATCTGTCTGTCTATCATTTGGTGTATACATGCCTTGTTTTAGAATGCCTGGATAACTCACAAATCCACTTTTTATGTGGTGGCATGTGTGAATCCTATTTTATTTGTTTAGAAAAGGCAAAATTTGGGTTCTTCTTTGGTTAAACCTAGCTCTCCCTCTATGAGCGCAGTGGTTGATTTTCTTCTCTAATTTTTGAAAAGAGTCAATGCTCAGTTTCTACTATCAAGGGTTATAGGGCAATCCTTTCCAACACACTCAAATTTTCAAAAGGCCCAGCTGTCAGTTAGGATTCTCATATTGCTGACCTGATCAGGTATTTTGAGCTGCAGAGACTGGTGTCTCACTGTCTAATGCCTAGATGAAATCTCTCATGTGTCTTGTGGTTTTTGACTAAACCCCCCTTTGAACCTTTGGGTCAAGCTTCTTACCCTGAAGACTATTTTCTTGCTCTCCTTAGCATTGTTATGTATGATGTTTATATAATATTGTGGATATTTTGGGAAATTATAAATGTTTCTTCACTTTAATATTTGCTTAAATCTTAATGTTTATCAGGAAAAACATGTTTAACTAGTGTTCTTGAATTAGGTTGTTTTGATCAATATGTTTTCTCAATTTGAAGGTCAAGGTTGAATTTTGTTTACAGTTAGAATTCCATTAAGATGACTCATATTCTAGAACATTCTGTCATGTGACCAATCTTTATATATACCATGTTTGGTGGACATTTTTTCAGTTTTGACATTACCATCAGTCTTGTAAAGAGCTATTACAGTTGTGAAAATTCATTCCAAATTCTAAGAGAGGAATTATTTTAAATATTCATTGGATTATAACAGTGCTCATAAACTTTTGGATTTTGGATTTTTAATTGATGATTTTGGAATTTAAGTGAACTTATTCAGAGATATTTTGGAATACTTCATTTTGACATCAGCACATCAAAGATTACTAGTAAATCAGAACTTTGGAGACCATTAGCACATCATAACATTCAAGGACACAGCCGTGAATTCGGAACATTCTATATTTAGGACTTGTGATTAGAACAATCATTCTTATTGGATTATTAGGATTTCAAAACACATTATTGTAAGTGACTTTTTGATTTTTCATTTTAATTATCTAGTAATAAATTGCTTGTTGATTTTTTACTTGATTTGTTGGTTTCACTTTCTTTCTGTTACATTTTTCTTAGACCATAGAGTCGTAACAGCATCCAAAAGATAAAGGAGTGAGCTTTAATGCCTAACCATAGAACCACTCCCTATACAGATCCCCAGTCTCAGTCATGTTTGTGCTGGGGATGATCAAGATTTACTTAGGGCTTTATGCTCCTTTTTGGCTGACTCTAAAGGGAGAAGAAAGGGTTGGAAGAGTTTTTTCCTTCTACAGGGTTCAGCTGATATTTCAGCTTCCACAAGGTGGATTGTCACGACAATGAAGAGAGCTTATCAGTCCCTTACCAAGAGGGACCTTTCATTCATGAAGATTGAAGTCCATGAGGTCTGAGCCATTGTTACCTCATGGGCCTATCTAACTCTTCGTCTTTGGAGGATGTGATGAAAGCTGCATTTTGGTGATCTCACACTACCTTCTCCTCCTTCTACCTTCACTCCTTGGTGCACCAAAGTGAAGAAATTTTTATCTGTAAGGTCCATTTTTTGCAGCACAAAAAGTGGCCCAACCAAATACAATCTTACAGTAGTGGACATTTCTGCCATAAGGGGTTGAGTATTTCCTTATTTTTCTTTTACCAGTTTTGGTGGTCATCAGCCTCCAACCGAACTGGCAAATTAAGCTATGCAATAGCAACAGGTAACATATTACTGATATTAAAATTTATAAATAGTTGATGGGGGGGAGAGTAACTAATTTTAATGATGTCATACATACCTGTTGCTATTGCCAGATTCCCTTCTCCCACCCTGCACTGATATCCCACTAGAGGCCTAAGTCCTTGAAAAAGGCTGAGGACTACTGGGCATGCATAAGGTCAATGTTCAGTTTCTTCTGGAAGTCTCCCTATGGGAGGATGAATTCTCATCATATGAACAAGTGTAATATCTATCCTGGAAAGGGTAAACTATGCAATAGCAACATGTAACATATCACATCATTACAATTAGCTATCCCAGAAAGGGTAAACTATGCACTGGCAACATGTAACATATTACATCATTACAATTAGCTTTACCACCTGATCCCACTACTCACACTACATTTCCAATATGATGCACAGAACAGGTTTTATGAGGAAGGTTATGAGGAAGGTGAAAGTGTTAAATAAGCTAATTATGTATGTATGTATGTATGTATGTATTAGCATTTTACAGCACCTCAGCACAATAGTGGCTGTATGGTGCCAACTAAAGGTTACCTTCCAAAAATGTTAAAAGAGATTGCACAAACATTTAGGAAGAGAAACCCTTCCAAATAAATGTAAACATGAAGTACAAGAAGATAAAATATAAAATTTAAAAATGTTAAAGTTATGTAAAGAAAAAAAAATATGGAAGATAAGATAAAGCTATGACTGCAACATAGTGGTTTGCAGAAGAGTGAATTGCCATTGGCAAATTTAGTTCTTTGTTAGAAATGACCAAACATCTCAAGTGTCCAAAGCTGAATAAGTTATTTTGAGTACAATCAAGAATCAAGTGAAAAGACATATTTTATTTCATTTTTGATCAGTCATGTACAAATCAAGTACAAAGTACATATATATTCCATTTTATGTTATATAAAATGTTGAATTAAAAAACATCTTATATGCATAACAAATAATAACAATAGAACATTACAATACAATAAAACAGAAATTGAAAAAACAAAAAAATTCTGACCAGTGAAAAATGCCACATGGCCCCTTGAAAAAATATTGCGCCGCCATTGGCTCTATATCTTTGAATCCTAGATTGAACTCTGAGACTGTCTTCATCTGACTTTATCAAAGAGCTATGGACCATGAATCTAAACTTGTCCATTTTTACCTCAGGTCCTTCTTGTATACACACCATAGCTTTGCTCTCATAACACATATTTGGCTACTGTTAAAGATGTGCATGTGTCTTAGCCCTTGTCAGTGTTTTCTATAGTTATCTCCCTTTCATCAGCTCTAGGTTTGGCTGCAGTATATACTTGCTTACAAGCTGACATTTTTTTTATCAAATTCATGTAAAATAGGGCTTGACTTGTATGCACAACATCCTTAAAAAAAATTGAATCTGTGGCTTGCAGTATGTACAAAATACTGTCAATTAAGATAAATTTGAATATGTGGCTTGCAGTATGTACAAAATACTGTCAATTAAGATAAATTTGAATCTGTGGCTTGCAGTGTGTACAAAATACTGTCAATTAAGATAAATTTGAATCTTTGGCTTGCAGTGTGTACAAAATACTGTCAATTAAGATAAATTTGAATCTGTGGCTTGCAGTGTGTACAAAATACTGTCAATTAAGATAAATTTATGTTTTTATGCAACAATTTCCATGCAGAAATGCATATATGGTATGGAGTTTGTTTATCCATTTCATTTATTCATTACACAGTACTTGTGTATGCATTTAAATGGATTTTAATAAATAGAAAAAAAAGAAATTATAAATTACTCACTACAACAGAAAGTGTCCATTGTTGTTCAGATTTCAATCTAGGATTCCACATAATGGGGCCACTGGCCCATCCAGTTTTCAAAAGGGGCCACAAAGAAGTTGACACGAGCCACTACTTTTTTTCATGATTCAGCTAATAGTTACATGTAGATTAAATAAACAGTATCCGAAATTTATGCTTAAAATGTTAATTATTCCTGCAATAGCAGAATACAGTATTATTTTGTCATAAGAATGAATCAAAATTATTTTAAAATCAAAATGAAAAAAATTATTGATGATGGAACAATGAATGACAATTTATGTTGATTGTTGAATAGCACAAAAATGCACTCTGGATTGAACCCTGTTTATCAAAGGCATTTACTAGTAGATGTATATTATATGCTTCCATTTTCATGCGATTCTGTACAACCAATATTCATAATATATTTTGTGTTTACTGTAAACACTGTTTTCATTTGATGCAATACATTTTTTTATTTAATTTGCATTGGCCTCTTCATAAAGCCAGATCTGTTTCCTATGTGACATTTCCTGAGTTATTTGCCAGTGCATGTTTGATCTAAAACTGTAGCTTGTAATGGCAGCACCCACTTTGTTTTTAGAAAACTCCCTTGATTGAGATACATATTTGAAGTAGAGTCCCATACAAATTTAACTGGGGGTGCTTGTTTGGCACAGTTGACAACACCCTGTGATCATGCCACACACTTGACACCTGTTAAGTTTTATTCACTCTTTAATGAGATTCCACAGACTGTACAATCAAAATGTCACTTATGGAAGTCCAGCACCCTCTCCACATTAATCTTGCCCAAGTTTCTGAATCGTCATTGCACCATCAGTTACCTTAATGTCACTTGGAAATTGTACTTATGAATTGATAAACTTTGATAGTTTCACAGCTATGAGGTAAAGAAAACGTAGTTTACTATTTAGCATTTTAGCTGCAAGTTATACACTTTGTAGACAAATATAGCAACTACGCCACAGACTGGTTCAAGAACAAGTCAGCAATTGATGATAGTGACAGGCATTTGAACAGATGGTCATATTGACCTGGGGTTTTCAAATAAAAGACTTCTTATGATTTCTAGCACCTCGGACATATGGCCACCACAATGGACATCTTGAAAATCATGTTGTCACTACACCTCCTGAATGGATGGTCTGATAGACATGGAATTTTCATTAAAAGACTTCTTATAATGTCTGGTTGACCCTAAATAAAAAAGTTGCTGATCTGACATCCAATATGGCCACTGTGGCATTCATCTTGAAAATCTTATTATCTCCTATCCTCCTGAACCAATGATTGAATTGACATGGAGTTTTCATTAATGATATCTAAGTTGGTCGTAAATGAAACTGATGCCCATCAGGCATGCCATCGGACAGTCAGTATGGCTGCCACAGTGGCCATCTTGACAGTCTTGGTATAAATACTCATCCAGAATGGATGGTCAGATTAACACGAGGTTTTTACTAAAGACTTCTTGTGAACACTAGTTAGTCCTGTATGAAAATGGCGGTGATTTGACAGCCAGTATGGTTACTTTTGCAGCCAGCTTGAAAATCTTGTTATTGCTACTCCTATATCATTGATCATATTGACATCTTCTTTTCAGTAAAAGACTTCTTACAATGTTAGTTCATCCTAAATGAAAATGGTGCCCGTACGACATCCAAGTATGGCAACCACAGTAGCCATTTTGGAAGTCTTATTATCTCGTCTCCTCCTGAACAAATGGTTGAATTGACATGTAGTTTCCATTAATGATGTCTTAGTTGCTCGTAAATGAAACTGATGCCCATCAGACAGTCAGTATGGCTGCCACAGTGGCCATCTTGACAGTCTTGTTATAAATACTCATCCAGAATGGATGGTCATATTGACATGAGGTTTTCACTAAAGACTTCTTGTGAAGACTAGTTGGTCCTGTATGAAAATGGCGGTGATTTGACAGCCAATATGGTCACTTTTGCAGCCAGCTTGAAAATCTTGTTATTGCTACTCCTAATTCGATGGTCATATTGACATGGGCTTTTCACTAAAAGACTTCTTATGATGTTAGTTCGTCCTAAATGAAAAGAGTGCCCTTGTGACATCCAGCATGGCAACCAGAGTAGCCATCTTGGAAATAATATTATCACTACTCTTGAATGGATGTGCACATCGCACATGGGGTTTTCATGAAAATGTTGTAGATCTGACCTCCAATATAGCTGTCAAATCTTGTTATCACAACTTCTTCTAAATGGAAGGCAATAGTTGTATTGGGTTTTCACCAGAAACATCTTATCATGTCTGGTTGACCCTAAATAAAAATTATGCCAATCTGACATTGTTATGGCAACTTTTCCTATAAGGATGACTGTAGCAACATGGGCTTTTTTTTTCACTAAATGACTTCTTACGATGTCTAGTTTGTCCTAATGAAAAAGGTGCCAATCTGACATTCAATATAGCCACTATGGTGTCCATCTTGAAAATCTTGTTAGAGCTAATTCTCTTGAATGGATAGTCATAGTGACATTCGGTTTTCACTGGAAGACTTCTTATGATAATGGTATCTTGTGATTATGCTAAAACAAACACAAGAAAATAATTGTAGTACCAAATTTGGTATGTTGGAATTTCACCATACTCGGCAGTTAAAACAAAGAAATGGAATTATCTGAGATTCCTGCAAATTCTTTTCGGCCAATAGAGTGTCATTCCTTCAAGCAACATTTGTCTCTCTCTATCTGTTGATCGATATAGCCAGCCAGCCAGCTATTTCATTTTTCCAAAGTGCAGCCATGGCTCGCAGACAAAAAATACCCTTTCATACAGATTTGATTAGCAAAATACATCCCAACTTATTGTATGGTCCAAGAGAAATTATCTTTTTGCAGACTCAACAGGGATGGGGTAAACTTACAGTTGAATTGCCTTATAAGTGAGTATATATGGTATATCTTTGCCTTAATGTGATTTACTTCATGACTGTCTTTCTTTCTTATTCAGAAAGTAATCTTACAAGGGGATAATGTGAAAGATTGAAACATTTTGAGTTGTTATATCTCTTCTAGCAGTTTTGCTGATAGGATGCCTGGTTTTCAAAGTGGAAGTTCTAAGTTTAGATCTAGTCAGTTCTTTTTGCATCATTGCATGAATTTCTCAGCATGAAACATCAATATCTGCAGCTTCTTCTTGAAATACCGTATATACTCACTTATAAGTGGAGTCCAGCTGCAAACTGCACAGACCCAGATCTGCTGTTACATAATGTGCCAGCAGATCTGGGTCATGCAGTTTCATAGGAGTAATCAGTACAACAAACAACATAGACCTGATCAACTGGCACATTATGTAACAGCAGATCAGGGTCTTTGTTGATGCGGTTTGACTCAACTTATAAGCGAGTATATATGACAGCAGTGTATGAATATATGATAGCACTAAATATGTACTTTTATATACCAGACTGTGTGCTTCTGCCATGTGCAGTGTGCATATGCATCTTTATAAGTCGTTTGGGGATAGGGCCTGGGCCCATAATTCTGGAAACATTTACAGGGATAGGGTACAAAATGTTCAGGAGGAAATTGCATAAATTGGGGAATATGCATGAGTTTGGAATGTTTCTCATTGAAATGGGCCAATTAGCAGTCACTGGGAACCCCTGGAAAACCCCTGACATACTTAAATTATTATTTCAGAGAGGGAGAGAGATTGAAAAAAAACCCATTATACAGTTAATTAAATATGATAACTAAAGAGTACAAAATTGGAAATATAAGAAAATGATATAATTGAAGATGCAGATTAAAGAATAAAAATTAGGTCAGTGGCATTGCATATCACCATGTTTCCAAGCAATGCCACTAGGGGCAGGGCCTGACATGGGGCCATGTAAATATACATTTGTCTTTCCATGTTCAGTTTGTGTACATACATGGTTATATATGATCTTAATAGTTCCCAAGTTATGGGCCAGGGGCAAGGTTCATACTCCAGGAGCATGACCCATGGTCAGTGTTGGGTGCACAAGTGCAGTTTTCTTCTTATGCCCATTAAATGTATATATTGTTATAGAGTAGGGATCTTAACAGGTTCAAAGTTATGACCCTGGGTAAATCCCCTACCCCAGGGACAGGACCCATGGTCTGTATTTGACATTTGCATAATTTCATCACCACATGTCTTTCAAGAAGTGCACTTTTCTCTGCATGCCCATTAATTGTATATATGGTTATTGGGTGAGGATCTTGGTAGTTTCCAAGTTATGATCCAGGAGCAAATTCCTTATCCCATGGGTTTGTACTGGATATATCTTGCTTGGTCTCCTCATGTCCTTGAAACCTATATATAGTTATAGCGTGGGGATCTCAACAATTTCCCTATTAAGACCAAAGGGCAAGTCCCCTACCTTAGGGGCATGACCTAGGAGGGTCTGTATTGGAGATATGTCTGATATCATCTCATGTCATTCAAACCTGTGTATTGTCATAGGGTAGGGATCTCAACAGTTTCAAAGTTATGACCCAGGGGCAGCATTCTTCTTCACCAGGGGCAAGACCCAAGGGTGTAATCCGAAAAGCTATTAAATATGTTATAGCCGTGTAATTGATGATTATACATACTAACTTGAAGATCTTCATCTGCTATACTTAAAAAATTTAGATTTTTAAAAATATCCCACCCTAAAGCTCCTCCACCACTCTATCATATAAAATTTTTAAAACTATTGTGAACATATACAGACCACCCCAGATCATAACCCAAAGTTTGAAGTCTCTATCTTCATTGGTGTAGGAGGAGAAAACACTACATTAGTAATAGCCAGCTGGATGGATAGACATACAGATGGGCAGAGTGATATAATGCCTGCCTTTTTTCCAAAAAGTGCAGGGATAATAAGAAAACTGCTTGACTTGTTGATGCATCTCCTCATGTTTATGCTCATAACAGTGATTAAATCTGGAACTTGCATCAAAGTTGCTACTTATGGCTGCATGGATGTCCAAATTGCACTCAGAACAATAAACCTAGATCTACAGCCAAAATTTACCAGGTTTATTAGTTCTTAACTCAATCTTGTCTTCATTTGTTTAAAGATATGTAAGGTTGTGATGATGAACATCAACCTACAATTCCAAACTTCCCTTTATCCTGCATTTCTCATTACTATTAATGATTATAAGCTGCAATGCAGAAATGTCATGTGTGGCATAAAGCGGAACTATTTTACAAATGCCAGCATCATGTATAGCAGACATTTATTCCTTTCTAAAAGGTACTGTATTTATCTGATGGTAAGCCCATGCTTGATTATAAGGCAAAAAACAAAAAAATGTTTGTTTCAGGTCGCCCGACCATCCCTGTTTCTCATTGCTGACCCTAGCACCTTTTTCCCAAATGGTTGAAAAAAAACAAACAAAAAAAAAAATTGCCAAAATTGATTTGTGCATCTGATTGAGCTGGTTTTGCCAGTACTTGAAGCGCTTGACATATTATTTGATTTATATATAATGTTTAAAAAAAAAAAAAAAAACCCTGCCTACTCTAGTTTTAAAACCATTGCAATAGGAAACACACTTTTTTTTGGGGGGGGGGCCTAAGGCCATTTCTATTTATTCAGAATTTTGGCTTACCCCCCCCCCCCCCCCACCCCACCCCCACCCACACACACACTTTTTGAGAAATTGATTAGACTGGTTCACTGGTTTATCAAGGGAGAAATACTGTACAGAAATCACAGCCATGTGTCCCAAGTGTAAATCTATCAGTGTTAAAGGTATTTGAGAAATGACTGTATATGCTGGTGTGTATGCACAACCAACTCCATGCAGTCAGTGTTGACTCAGATGTATTGTTGCATAATGAGCCAGCAGATCAGGAGCTACACTGTTCTAGTTATGGTATCAAGTGAACAGTTTGCCCTGGTATACAAGTGTATATTGAGTCAGCAGATCGGGGTCTGTACTGTGTTCTACTTATTGCATGAGGTGATTATTGTTTATCCAGGTGTGCCAGTGCATAAAGCAATGGCAGATCAGGATCTACACTGTTTGTTCTACTTATGGTGTGAGGCGAATGATGTTTATTTTGGTGTGCCAGTGTGTAATAAGTTGGCAGATCAGAGTCTAAACTATTCCTCTTATTGTGTGAAGTGAACAGTGTTTACCCTGGTGCGACAGTGCATAATGTGACAGCAGATCTGGATCTACATTGTTTGTTCTATTTATGGTGTCAAGTGAATGGTGTTGACCCTGGTGTACCACCGCATAATGAGCCTTCATATCAGGGTCTGCAATGTTTTACTTGTGTTGTCAAGTGAATGGCATTGACCCTGGTGTGCCAGTGCATAATGAGCTGGCAGATCAGGGTGTACATAGTTTGTTCTATTTAACAATATAATATACACATTTCAACCATATCAGTTGGATGCATCTCACCACCTGTAAAAAAAAATCCTACTTGGCATGTCCTGAAAATTGGCACTGAAATGAGACAAGCTTTACCTTGGTATTAGAAATGACCTCTGACCTTTTATACCTGGCAGTGGTTCCAAATAGGAAGAAGGAAAAAGCATCAGTAACTATAGCAACTGCATTCCTTACTGCCAGTCTTTTTTTCCCCAGGTTTATTTTCCCCTATCTCACCTTGAGGTTTGTTTGATAGTTTCTTTGTTGACTCCATCATTTAAGATTTGGGAATGGGGTACAGCAGGGGTAAATTGATTATGGCAAGTTTCCCACCTTGTATTGGCATCATCTAGCATACATTAATTTGCAGAGTAAGTCATGTGCATATTGCAGAATGCACTTCACAAAAAGTTATGAAGCTTTAGTGTCAGATTCCAACTCAAAAGAAAGGTTAGCCGGCATACTCTACTTAGTTGGTAATGATCTTATTGCAACTTTTTTTTTTGCCATATTTTTAGCACTAGGTCACCACAATTGTGCTGGTTCTTTGTTGACTTTTACCATTCTCTCATCAGTCATGTCTTACTAAGCAGTATTACTTACCATTGCTTTACGTTTTATGATAAAGGAAATCTGGGCATCTTCCTTCTTGTTAATGACTGTTTTTGATGCTGGATCATTTGTCTTTCAGATCAATTTGTAAAAATGTATATTGTTACAAATTCAGTTCCTTGAATGTTTCAGTTCAAAACGGTCTTAACAAACTAAAGTACTGAAAGACTTTGTTCGTCTTCAAATTCACATAAACCATGTCATTGACTTGTACAAGAAAATGTTATTATACATAATCTTTATTGTTGAATTATTTATTTGTTTTATCTGGTCTACTCACATAAATATTTTATAGCAACATTTATTATATACTCCATAAATAGTCATTTCCCCTCCCCACCCCACCCCACCCCTATATTCAAAATAAGAAATATCCTGCCATTCTGAATGTTTCTAATATCATACATTTTTCATATTAAATACTTTCCTTATAAGGAAAATACCATGGTTTGTACAACCTTGAAAAATCCTTGAATTTGAAGCGTTGCCTTGAAAACTCATTGAATTAAAAAAAGTTGGTCCAACACTCTTTCAGTTTTTCTGAGGTAATACAGAACATTTAAAGTGAATAAAATATATTACTTTTTAAATTCAGAATTTTTGTTATTTATATATTTTCAAATAAATATAAATAAAATGGGATAAATTTGAGTGTAGCAAATGAGAGATGACACTGGTAGTTTCCTAGATAGAGTTGCATGGTAATTAGTTAGATGTTTTTTATACCCCCACTTCTAGAGAGGCAGGGGTAAATAGTAATCCTTTTCCATCCATCTGTCCTTCTGTCCAGCATGCATTAATATAACTAGTCACACAATTTTAAGCTGTTCTGGTCAGAAACCAGAAGATCTTAAGGGATGGCTTGTCATCCGTCCATATGTCCATTAGCACAAGTAGCACAAGTTATCACTACTGCTTCCAAACTACTTGGAGGATTGCAATGAAATGTTACTCACACATTCATCCCAAGGTCCTAAATGACAATGGTGTTACTCAGATATCCAATATGGTCACCATAGTGGCCATCTTGAAAATCTTGTTATTGATACTCCTGAATGGATGGTCATATCAGTGTGTGGTTTTCACTAAAAGACTTTTTAATATGTCTACTTGGACTTAATTGAAAATGGTGCCCATATGACATCCAACATGGCCACCATGGCAGCCATCTTGAAAATCTTGTTATCTCTACTCCTCCTGAACAGAAAGTCATATTATCAAGGGGTTTTCACCAGAAGACTTTGTATGATGTCTGGTTGGTCCTAAATGAAAATGCTGCTGCCCTGATATCCAATATAGCCACCACAGCAGCCAGAAACTCTTGTTATTGCTACTCCTCCTGAACAGAAAGTCACATCAGCATGGGGTTTTCACCAGAAGATTTCTTATGGCTTCTAGTTGGTCATAAATAAAAATTATGCAGATCTGATATCTATCTTGAAAATCTTATTGCTTCTTCTCCTAGATGGAAAGTCATATCAACATTCGGTTTTCACCAGAAGACATCTTATAATGTCATAGTTAGTACTTAAATGAAAATGGTTCCAATCTTACATCCAGTATGGCTGCCATGGCAGCCATCTTGAAAATCTTGTTATTGCTACTCCTCCTAAATGGAAAGCCATATCGACATGGGGTTTTCACCAAAAGACTAACAATGATATCTAATTGGTCCTGAATGAAATTGGTACCAATCTAACCTCAAATATAGCTGCCACAATGAAGATAATGAAAATCTTGTCACAAATTCTCACGAATGGGGTTTTCACCAAAAGTCTTCTAATGGTATCAAGTTTGTCCTAAATGAAAATGGTGCAACTCTTACATCCACTATGACTGCCACAGTTGCCAATATGAAAATCTTATTGCTCAAGAATATCAGAGATGGTTTCAACACTCAGCAGTTCAAAAAAAAAGAAATGGTCTTGAATTTCTTGAAATTCTTTTCAGATAGTAGAGTGTCAGTCTTTATATTTTTTTTTTATTTTTACTCTGCACCATATAGCCAGGATTATCTGATGTACTCTTAAACCTCATACATACAATAAACATATGTACATACATACATACATACATACATAGCCAAATTCCGTCTAGAAACCGCCATGCTTTAAATTCTGGAGACAGGAGAGCAAGCGTGACTAAGCCTAAATTATGATAGCTTTTGCCTGGAAAAAGTTAGCAGGCTCTGGATTTTTGACGCTGAAATGTTGTTTTTTTTTTGTGTCAATTAATTTGTCAGAATCCAGCAATAATTTATTTTCAGTTATTTTAATAAAACTCTGTATACAGAATTTAACCTATAGTGCCGAGTAATGTTTTAAATGCCAAATAGTGTTGTTTTAAATTAAATCATAGAAATAATTTATTGCTGGATGCTGAAAAAGTCCCTTTTTCAAGGTGTGTCCCACTGTGTGGGTGTGTATTCTCACTCATGTCCCCATTTTGCAATTAACCCACACAAAAGGACACAAGTTGCTTTATTCTAGCTATGATGCCTAAGGTCCATCAAAGTTGGAAGTTTTCTTTTCAATGTTTTTTTTTTTAAATTTTAATGCATTTTAAAAACAAAATGCTGAAATTCTCTTTAATTTTGATATGATTCTCATTGAAATTAATAAATCTGCTGGTAAGTTATGAATTTTGAGAGAAAAAAATCATAGTAGCACCATTTGTTGGACCTGTGATTATATTTTATAATAAATCTCGGACTTGAGTATTTTGCAGTAAACTATCAAGCAGAAAATGACAATGTCCTTGAACTTACAGTTCACTTAAACTTAACTGATAAAGGTGTATACAGCCTTTAAATGACTTGTATGTCACTTATAAGTGAAATGTAGATGAAGCATAGATTAATATATTTTTCTCTTATATTGTACTTGTATTTGCACACACTAATATTTCATTTACTTCATTACATGAAGAAAATCAAGTACAGTCAAATCTGTCCTATTGGTTACCTGTACATATCAGTCACCTTGTCACAACGACCATTCTAATTTCCCCCTGGCAAATTTCCTATATAAATGTTCTGTATTTAATGGTCACCAGCCTTCTGAGGTCAGCGGTAAGGTGTTTTCTAACCAACAGTGGTTTCGCCTTGTCTTAAGCAGTCACTGGAGCATATAAACTGTGACCGCTCTAAGCATGCAAATTGAACTTTTGTTTGATGAGAAAGGCATTGTTTAGATAAAGGCATATCACGTGAATTGATGTGTAAACATTTCATCTCTCGCTTGTACTCCAGTCACACTGTCAGTCGAACTCCAAGGTGTCAATATGTTGGGTTTGAAAGCGAGGCAGTTTTTATCCTTACGGGAGATGGTCAAAGCAATTCATTTGCTGGATGGTGGAAAAAGTAGTCGTGTAGTCCCAGCAGAAATGGGAGTGGGGCAAACTCAGATCCAAGGGATTAATAAGTGTAAGCGAGATATTATGGTCGATTTTGAGAACAAAGTTCATCTTTGAGAAGAGATAAAGGCAGGCAAGTTAAGGTTCATGTGTCACAAAGAACAGCTATATACAGCATCTTTTGATTCCAGAGACATCACAGGCCTCTCACATAAGCCGATTGTCTTTTGATCTCGACAAGTTAAGCAACTATCTAATCCAGATATTGTTTTTGAAGCATGAACAGCTATTTCCAAGCCTAATTTATACAAATTGGCTGACCAAAGAGTCAGTCCTGTTTTAATGTAAGCTGTCAATCAGTAGTGAAATTAGTGTTTGTCTTGGTCTACAAAACAAACTAAGGTTAGTCATTATTTCAAGTCGGTGATGATTTTAATTTATAGGATGGATAAAAGTGAGCAGGATACAATAATCTTGTGTGGAACATAAATTTGGGAGAAACAACGTATACACATACTTCATGATTTTGTTTGAATAGTGCACAAAAACAATCTTTATAATGTAATAATAATAATAATAATAATAATAATAATAATAATAATAATAATGATATTTGATGCTGTGCATTTGTTCAAAAACAATTTTGAAAGGTGAACTTGTGTACAGAGGTCACTTGTGTACAAAGGACAGTTTTGCCTTTTCCCATGATTGGCCCATATAGAAGGTTTCACTGTGTTTATGATTCTTTGCTCACAATAGTTGGAAATATTAGCCTGAGCAGTTAACACAGAATATGACATACCATATATATGGTCATATGTGTCTGGTCCAACTGCAAATAATATAGACCCTGATATACCGTCGCATAATGTGCTACCAGATCAGGGTCTATGTTGTTTGTTCTACTGATTATTCTTAACAAACTGCATAGACCCAGATCTGCTGGTGCATTTAACTTTTAAGTGAGTTTATACAGTTTTTTTTCTCTTACTGTTTTGATCTTTTATCATACAGGTCATCAACAGAACTTTCTTCTGCTGATTTATTAAATTTCCTATTGATTAAAAGTGACAGTTGAAATTGAGGAGAAATATATTTCTTTTCCTTGAAATTTTCACATTATAGTATATTGACAAACTGTTTTTTTTTTTAAATTGCAAGTTAAAGTTAAATTTTGTGAGTGTATTTTTTTTCTCTCAACTTGCAAACAAATGCAAGTAGGAAGAAATGTAAATTCAGACCCTGCTATTTCTCCAGTATTATTTTACACAGGGTTAATAAACTGCACCCATAAAAAGGGGACAACATTGCTACCAAGTTTTAGTTATAAGGTTTATTTTGCTTCCTCATATTATCTATAGAAAGTTTGGTCCTTTGGTTCAGTAAAGTTTACTTTCCAAAAATGTTTTTGTTATTTTACAGAAAATAGTTCATAATTCTGGAACAGTTTACTGTTCTGTATCTGGAAATAATTCCAAGTTTAGTATTGGATGTTATCATAAAACCAAACTGATATACAGATTCAGTAGAGTGACATGGAAAAAAAGAAAGAAATCAACACTGAATATGTAACTATCAAAACTATACATCTTCCATGCAGTAAAACATTGGATGGCTATGGCTCTCTCTCTCTCTCTCTCTCTCTCTCTCTCTCTTTCACACCTACCTAGATTAGGTTCTGAGAAATGCAAGTTGTCAAAAATTCAAATGAGTCAGTATTGCTGGCAAGTGTTCCAGTAAAAGAATTTATGATGTGTTCTTATGGATTTGGATGAGGAATTTATTGCTTTGGAAGCTCCATAATTAGATGTGCAAGTTTGTAATGTAAGTACTTATCTGCATCAACTTTGCAATCAGAAAACTGGAATATGCATGAGAGTAACAGACAGGTACACCTACACATGCCAGTTCTTGTTCAAGTCTGGCATCATGTGCAGAGAAACAATCTTACCGTATACACTTATGTCAGTTACACCCTGATATACCGGTAGGAACAGTAAAATCTCTAAAAGAAAAACTCTCAAACGTCTTAAGCATTTAGTATCTTTTGTCTTGTTTTGTTTTTTTTTTGTCTGAAAATAATTTGTTGCTATCAATTGGTATTTGTACTTCCAACAGTTTAGACTGTTTCCCTGTCGATTTGTGAGAAAGGGGTGGGGATATATGGTAAAGAGGCTGCCAGTGGCACCAGTAACTGGTTTACAGTTACTTACAACCTGATAGTGAACCATTTCTCCAGGCTTTCTGGCACAGTAATTTTTGTAGCTAAATACTGGATTGGGAAACCAATATACACTCCTAAAGAGTTTGGAAAAACAGTTTTGAGAAGGAGGGGAGTTTGTCAGACCCATCTTGTGGGAAGTCTGGAATATCTAGCACTGTAACCAGAGAAGGGATTGCTGTTGGATTCACTCTATCCAGGAATTTAATTCATATTTAATCTCTCCCACATCTAGGTAGGTGTACAATTTAAACTTGCAGTGAATATATGCAATACAGTAACTCAGATAAAACAAATGTCCTGAATAAGAACAGAGAGTCAATGTTCGTGTTCAGGAAATATCTTTTATTTTTCACAAGTTCTTATTTAATTATGGACATATGTTTTTAAAAATAACTATCATTTATTCTAAACAACTTCTATGTTAGTAAAGCTTGCAAAATAATGTTGGTTCACCATATTTATTGCATTGCTTAACTTTCTTTAATGGACACTAGATCATTTCATAATTTTGTTAAATTTCAACATTTGTTATACTGTCAGTTAACATGTAAATTACATCTAACATCTGACCATTTTGTATCTGTTCTTTTTACATGTTCATCATTATCGTCTTTTTCTTCTTCCATCCCTCAAAAGTATCTTGACTTTCTAATGCTTATTGCTGATTAGATTGCCACATGTTATATGTGTAATGAAAGTGACATTATTTTAGCCAATAAATACCTATGTCAGACTCAGCAATCATCATCACGCTGGAATTATTAATATGAAGGTCAAAAGTACACCACAGTAACTGTTGGGGCTACACTTGGATCTTGTAATCCAGCAGTACAGTATACCATCAAACAGAAGACACATTTGCAGAAGTAAAAATAATAACCTGTTTGTTGTTCAGAAATTTTGAAAGATGAAATCATATTGAAACTTCAGCCAGTAAATATTTTCATTGCTAAAATTTCAAAAAATATCACCTGTCTTTACAATTTTAAAATTCTAGCATAATATTCAAAAAGTTTTTAAATTTCACCTTTGAATTTAATAAATGTCTTTTTATATGCAATTCTCTCAATCTTCTGTATTTAAGTATTTAAGAAGCTTACTACATTTATCAGTAACAGTAATTCTCTCTCTCTCTCACCCCCCCCCCCCCCCCCCCCCCGATGAATACTGATTTTATTAATCATTTCTCAAAAGCCACTTATCTGTAGAGACCTTTGTAGCTCTTTTTCAGTGGTCAAGAATGGCTTTAGGTTAGAAATTTAATACAGCTGCAAGAAACTCAAAACAACCAAAAATTAAAACAAAAAGTTTGAGTCAGCAGGACTTCAAATTTTTTAAGCTTACTGTATACATAATAAATTGTGTTCGCTCCTGTCATTGTCAGCTATAACCTTTCTTGTTGATTTGCTGTCAGATTTCACTTCTGGAATCAGTTTCTTCTGTTGCATTGTTCCTTAATTCTTAAAAATAAATTAAAAATTCTGTGCATTCTAATTTTTTATTTCCTTTTATCCATACTCCAACTCTATATGTAGAGTAAATCTCAATTAACAAACATCTGTCTATAGAGACAACTATTCCAGAATAGAATAACCAGCATATCTTCCACGAATTGAGTTTCAAAATATGTATAAAGTTAATAATTAAGCAAGAAGGAATTACTGTATTTAATTGTCTCTGATTTTTGTACACTTATTATTTTTTCAGGTGTACAAATTTTTTTTTAGGTTTCATGAATTCTTAAAATTTTAAACTCTTTCTTACGTATACATATTTGCAAAATATTTAAAAAGGGAAAAGTTTTCTGTGCTAAAAATTATGGTGCAAAAAATAATTATTATTTTGTGGATTTATGGTGTACTCAAAATAATAGGGGGTGGAAAAATTATATGAATTACAGTAATCCTATAATAGGATTTATATTTGACCAGTAATTCTTCAGATAGATTAGTTAATTAGTGAATTATTAATTAGTTAATATGTGTTTTAAGTTTTCCTTCCATAGTAAATAAAGTCAAAGATTATTTGGGTCCATGTGATAACTTCAGTTGGTAATATTTAAAGTTTCCTTCATAACTATTTTTTTTCTCACTATTGAACTGGAATATTGTCTTTATTAGAAACTGAAAGTGAAAGAATTGATGGCAAACATCTTACCCATTCTTTATTGGTTTCAATTATTGAGCATGAATTAACAGGATTTTGCACACATACATGCACACATGCATGCACGCACTCACGCACACACACACACACACACACACACACACACGCGCAATATTGTTGAAAGTGCTATAATAAGCTAATGGTTCCTACCGAATCCCAAATATTTGATGGTTGATGCTTGCATTTGACAAAGTTTTTGAAATAAATCTGGTTTAAACTATTTGTTGATAGAAGCAACTGAATTTGTTATACATGTAATGAAGCATTAAATCACAGTAAATTTCAAGTATGTCATAATTGTTGAGATGCTTTGTTGTTTTCTCTCTCTCTCTCTCTCTCTCTCTCTCTCTCTCTCCAAAACAGATTTTAAAAGAACATTTTCAAAAGCTTTTGAAAATGTGAAAAATTTCAATGTTTCAATCACAGTTGCAATTTGAACGGTGAGATTGGATTTTAATGTACATTACTCTGGTATTATGAATATTTAGTATTAATATCATCAACAATGAAAACAATAGTAATAAAATAATATAATAATAATAATAATAATAAAAATAATAACTTCTTGGTAATTAAGGTCCAGTTCATATTGCTCATCCTCAAGCCATCATTTAGAAATTTAAGGCTTGATTTAGAATAGTTTCAATTGCATTTCATAATAGTAAATCAGTAGACATAGTTCAGCATCCAAACTGTATTCAAGGTAAAATGGGATGACTTTCAAGTAGATAGAGCTAATTAGTTTGGTAGCCAAAGTCATTGCTACACAAATGCAGTTAATGAGCAATTTGAGCATTGTTCTAGAAAGCATATGGCCACAAGCCTGGACAGTGGCAGTTGAAATCATTAGAACCAGTAGGGGATAGAGGGGTCATGATTAAAAGAAAGTAATCTGTTATCATTGCAAAATTCAGAAGGATTTGAAAACAAAATAGACTTGACCCCAATGCCCTAAAGCTGAGTTGGGAAGCAGAGTACTGACATACAAGTGTATCAGTAACTTATCTGTTCATGTTACAGTCATATATGCCCATAAAGATGTGACCTTGTGCGATTGAAAGTTGAAGATATTGCCCAGGTTTAGTTTCCTTGGATAGCAACAGGTGCCACTTCTAGAGGGCACTGGTGATCATAGTTAATGATTTTCTCAAAATGGCAACCTCATTACACTTGGTATTTTCTCCACTTTCATACATAAAAATTTGATAGTTCTACATCCAAATGTATTCATGGTTGAAAGGTCAACTGCCCATATTTGACATAATTGACATATGGAGATTTTCCGCAACATATTTAACGGTAATAAACATCAACCGAATTTTTCACAAAGCAGAAAAATGAAGTAAATGACCATATAAGTTCATCTATGCCTGCTTTTTATGCAGTTTGGGAATTGTTTTTACAAGAATATGGGTGAAATGTGTGTGAATATTTGCGTAAAACCCCTTGAATTATGTCTCTTTTAAAGGTCACCCATGACTGCAAGAATGGTAACTCTGTGCCTATGCAAAATGTAAACAAAAACTGACAATGATAACAGTACAGCATAAACTGGGCTCAAAAACACACCTCATTTTCTGAAAAGGTCTATGTTTGAACCAAGTGATCAGATTATAAACACATATTATCATTTTTATACTAAATTTATTAAAACATTTTCATATCACTTTTGTGGTGTAACATATTTTTGAGGTTAGACTCGTCATATAATAGATGGCCTGATATCTCAGATGGATATCTAAAATTTAGTATAAAATGAATTAAATTGCAAGAAGATAAAAGGAAGTGGTATTCAAATGAAAATGTTCATATTTAATGTAGGCAAATAATAGGTAAAAGTTAAACCATTTTACAGAATTTTGAAGAAAAAATAAAATTGAAACCTTGTGAATAAGAATATAAGCAGAAAATCAATCAGTATTCTAATGTTTCTCTATTTAAGAAACATAAAAAATATTTTTTTTTAGAACTAATATGGCAGTTACTTCCACACACACTTGCCTCTACTTGTTCATTCCTGAACTGTGTAATATTGCTTATAATAATGGTCAGAAATATAAAGAAAATATCATGAATTTGGGACTTCTAAAATTTACACCCTAAAAGTTCTGACTTCATGTAATGAAAATGAGAAGAAAAGCTTGATAAATTGAAGTAGAGCTGTGGAAATATTCAAAATAAGTTATTCTTATTGTTTTTTTTGTTTTTTTATTCCTTGGTTTTATTTTAAAGTAATGAAAATTGACCACAAATTTCTGATCATAACCATATTTTAAAATTACAATTATTATTTACTAAATTGTGAATTCATCTCAATGTACAAGAACATTGTAATGAATATGCACTATTGATTCTGACAGTAACATATATTTTCAACTTATGTATGACTCAAGAATTAAACATTTCATCCAGGATGAAATACCATGAGGTCAGGAATTTGAAATGGTTGAGAAAAGACAAATATTAAAAATTGGAGACGGTGCATGTGTTGAATGTTTCCTGTAAATTTATTTCAAAAGATATCATAAAGAGGGGTTTATTTTATAATTCTGCATACTCAAATTATGCAACAAACATTCCATTTTGATGTATTTTATGATTCTGGAAAAATCATGTCCTGTTCCTACCTTGGGAAAGAGACTTGGCTCCCATTTCCTCCACATGATATAGCCAGTGTGTTTTGAACAACCAACCAACCATTAAACAACCAACCAACAACCCCTCTTATCAGACCACCACTTCTACAGTAAAAATGTGACCATATAAAAAGGATGGCCTCTCATAAAGGAGGCAAAATAGTAAAAATATAATTGGGTGTCAGTCACGGTAGCCTTTTAAAAGGAGTTGCCAGGTCTCTCAAGTTCGGGACCACTGTACTCATTAAAAGCTACCAGGATTTTTAAAAAATTTTTTTGTATGTGAGATGATTTTCTAGAGGCAGGGAGAATTTGTAAAATCAGTAGGGCAGCCATTAATTGACCTATCAGATTTGAGGAGAATGTTATTTCTCCTTGATAAAAGATGTTGATTGACAGAGGACTTTTAAGTTATGTGGTGAAAATTTCAGGAAAAGAGGACTAGAGATCTTCAAGTTAACAGACCACTTGACCAACCCCCATATGGAGCAAAAATGTTAGATAAAACACCAAACTGGGTGATCAGATTGGACAGGGGCCATTGGAATTTCAGTAATGTGCTAGTTGACTGACAGTTGCCATGCTTGACAATGAGATCAATTTGCCTATGAACTAATTGCCCAGGATGGGCAGTCATAGTTGCCTATGAAACTGATTGCCCAGGATGGGCAGTCATAGTTGCCTATGAAACTGATTGCCCAGGATGGGCAGTCATAGTTGCCTATGAAACTGATTGCCCAGGATGGGCAATCATAGTTGCCTCAGTTCTTATTTTTTGTAACCTTTTTAATTTGCATTAGCTCATCATCCCTTAGGTTGCTTATAATGAGCTATTATGATTGTCCAAAAAAGCAGTATTTTAAATTTGGTTTGTAAAAATGTCTGCCAGTGACATTCTCATTTGATCTTCAGTTTTGATCTTGTAAGTTGTTGTATGGCACTTTTGAGTATCAGTGAAAAGCCAGCATATCACAGACCAAAATAGTTTACCTGGAATATTTTGTGCTAGATAAACCATGATTTATATTGCACTCTGATATGGCAGGTTTTTTTAAAAAATATAGTCAGTAAAGATTAGGTAATATAACTTCAAGAGATACCAGTGTGTAGGTGTATACATTTATAGCCGTTCTCAGTTTCATGCTATCTAGACTATGGCAAAGATATCCCAATATTTTCTCCAAGCTGGCAGACACTTGCTGCAATTCTCAGTTAATTTAGATTTTAGATCTGGGTGGCAGTGGATGAATAAATGTGTGTATTTGTTTGTCCATGATTCATCTTTCCAGTTAGGTCAAGGTTAAAACCAAATTTATATAAGGATCCATTCTGAGAGTTGCAGTCAGAAGTGGGTGGGTGGGTTTTGGTGGTAGTTATGGTGTTCATTTTCGGTCTGTTCTAACACATATGCAAATGTAACATATGCTCTGATTAGTTTTAAGTCAAAATATGCAGCATTAAAATCATGACTGTCCTGTTTTTTTTGGCAACATATTGTTACACTAAGACTAACATATTTAGCTATTTTTTGGACGAAATTGTCCAAAGCATATTAGTATGGGGATAATGGTCTTGTATTCAATGAATCGAGGTCATTAATGGTCGTATTACCATCACAACTATCTGTTTTACCAGCTTCATTGACATGTTAATGGTAAAACTCAATTTGCAATAGTAAAACAAAAAGATTACCGTCCTCAAATCCTTGGACACAAGAGGATTATCCTGTACATTTCAGTTATGGTGGAAATGGAGCTAGGGTTGTACAAACTATAGCTATTGTAGAAAAAGATGACTTCAAACATTGGACTTTTGGTAGTGGTTGGTTAATTGTACTCTTTGAAGGTGTTCCTTTCACCTTTTCTACAGATTTGTAGCTTGCTATATGCTGCCGATGCATTGTTGGCAGGCATTGCTGAACAATAGACAAAATGTGCATACCATATTACTTGCATATAGTTCGGGACAACATAGACCCTGATCTGCCATCACATAATGCACCAGCAGATCAGGATCTATGTTGTTTGTTCTACTAATTAGTCTTTACAAACTGGATAGACCCAGATCTGCCAGCACATTATGCGATGGCAGATCTGGGTCTATGCAGTTTGCAGTTGGAATTGGTTTATACGCAAGTATATACGGTACTTAATGTTTTAGTAACTCCTAATCATAATGGAATGCTTTTAGATTATTATGTTTTCCTATGTTATCATATGACCCAACCACCTTTTGAGACTTGAGAATTCCAGTACATTTATTACTTCCATATTTGAATATCATTACCAAAAAAAAGAGAGAAAAGATCTAACCAGGCAGTTTTACAATAATTTAGGTACACTCCATGTACTGTGTACTGTACATGCTTTTGTTGTCCCCTGCTTTTCATAGAAACATGGAATGCTAAAGTTTGCTTTTGGACAATAAGTCCCTTAATTATGATGAGTTTCTATCAAATTTAGTATGCAGCTTGATTTTGATGATACATTGACCAAGTTTGATTGTCAGCATTCTGTGTCATTTATCAGAGTCATTGCCCCTGATTGGCATACCCACCCACTTTTTTTTCCACATAATGACTGCCTTAATTATACCCTGCATTTGTATTAAAAAAAAAAGGGAGAAGGGACATTTGATTGGCTTGTCCATCCATCTTTCTGTCACTTTTGTTTCCACACAATAACTCCCTTAATTATTATTGGATTGCAGCCAAGTTTGGGTATGCAACTAGATATTGATGTGACATTGACTTTGTTTTATTGTGACTATTCTATGTCGTCATTTAGCAAAGTTATGGCCCCTGGTCATCAGACCCATTCACTCTATTTCTGCATAATAGCTCATTTAATTTTAATAGGATTTTAACCAACATTTTGTCTGCAGGTTTATATTGGCGGGACTTCACTGGGGTTCCATTGTCAGTATTCTAGGTCATCAATAATGCCGTTACTAATGTACCTTAACTCATTTACTACATCACCATTGTCATCTTGCCCTTTCCTCTACCAACCTACTTCCAATGAAAAGTGAGGGACATTATTTCTGCACTTGGCTTTTTGTCTCCGTATTTTCTGAGGAATATAAGTACTTGATGACTTTCCTAAAGGAGCATGTCTTTGAAACAAGTGGCATCTTGTCCAGATCCAGAACTATATTCTGAATGGGTAGTGCCTGTCTGATTGACCAAATGTGACTTAAATCACTAGAACATGAATATATTTAAAAGTCTCAATCGTTTTGACAGTTTTATTGGCTCCTTGTATCACCTGGCAGTGGTCAACAGACTGAGGTTGTTAACGCTTCTCTTCGTTAACCAGCTGATTTTTATTGGGGGGGGGGGGGGGCGGGGGCATTTTTTCAAATTTTGTTTTTATTACTAATCACTTGCTATCTTTCCTGAAATTTGTAATAAGTTGAAGTTCATGATGAAGTTTTTGATCAACATGAAATATTGATTTCATGGAAATGTTACAAATGATGAGCAAATATTCAAAATTATATGGCACATATGCTCCAGATTGCAAGTAGAAAACACACATGTGATTCAAGTGGAATGGAAAATATGGCTCCATATTTAATGGTTAAGTTACTTCAGCTACTTCATTTCAATGCAGAGACTTTGTGGGGCAGATATACAGGGAACACTGGTTTCCAATTTGTATGTTGTCTCTGTTAATTTACCAGTGCAGATTCTCAAGTCATCAGTTTTCTTTCCAGTTGGCTTTGCTTTCTACCAGAACACCTTGTTTACCATGTGCTGATGTATTTCCCCATGTACCAGTTGCCCCATATCACATTTTATTTAATATTTAGTACCTTATATCCTACTGTACAAGCCATGTTAAGCCACACAAAAAATGTGTGTTTCCAGTCAGCCGACTGTCCCTGTTTCTCATAGCCGACCTTAGCACCCCCCCCCCCCATCACATTGTCGAAATTGATTTGTGCATCTAATTGAGTTTTGTTTTGCCCAGTACTTTGAAGCGCATGAAATATTATTTGATTTATATATAATGTTTAAAAAAAAGAAAAAAATACCTACCTTAATTTTAAAACCAGCGCAATAGGAAACACTTATATTTTTTTTGGGGGGGGCCTTATAGCTCCATGTTATACTTTGTTGACCAAGCATATGCCATGAAATGCACAGGATGATGAAACCAGTTTAATGAAAATGTGCAGATTGGTAACTAATAGTTAACCAGGTTTCTATCAGTACATGAGATTTATTAGACCACATCAGTTCAGCTAAAATCGGTGCAGATGAACTTTGTGGTATTTATTATATCTAGCTTCATGTAAAAAAAGAGAGGCATATTTATGAATTGAGTAAGTTGCTTTAAAAACATCCATGTGTGTATGTATGTGTGTGTACACACACACACACACACACACACACACACACACACACACACACACACACACACACACACACACACACACACACAGAATAAAGGAGATAGCTCTACATCAGAAAGCAGCCAGATACAGTTGCAGTATGTAATATGTCTCCATCCACAATTATAATCATCCTAGACACAAGTGCAAGACATCTAATGTCTAGAAAGGGAATTGCAATTGGACACATAGTCTTAAAAAAATTATTGAATTAAATATGCATCTAAAGGATTGCTGCAGTGAAACCTGTCATCAGGGGAGACGACCCCATTGCCAACAAATAAATGGTCACTCAATACAGGTGGACTCTTGTTAGAGGTCATCACATGATAAAACACTGTTGATTTATGCATGAAAAATTTGGTCTTTCATGACAGGTGGTTGTCCCACTACAGTGGTCTTTCAAATCAGGTTTTTCTATATCAAGTAATGGATTGGAACCCCCTTTGTATTTAAAAATCAGTATTTGAGATTGCAAAGTCCATGCATTTTAGATAAAAACATTTTGCTTTCTTGAAACCCATGCTTTTCTTTATTGATAGATTTGACAGCTATTTTATCAAAAACTGAAAACATTTTTCATAGCTCTATTCCTTAAGTTTGCTTTGTTGTGAATTTTGTAAATTTTCAGTTCACTCAGGGTTATACTCTGACATAATTATAGTTCAGTCTTAATTAAAATATGTCTTCTCCATAGCACAATTTTGAATTTTTCAGACCTTTTAGTAGTCATATTTTCAGTAGATTCTGGCCTCTACACATTCTGTTCAATGCACTGGGCTAAAGGTAAGGGAGACAATCCCATTTTTTACCCCATTTGCAATATCATTTTCATTGCTTGTTTTTAAACTGATATACTTAATAAATATGCACATCTGATTCCAACTCAGATTAATACCCTGGAATCCCAATCACATTTAGAAGAAAGTTATGGGGGCTGGAATCCCAATCACATTTAGAAGAAAGTTGTGGGGGCTGCTAATTGAAACAACATTCTGCCGAGTCTAATAGAATCAGAACTGATTATTATGGGTTTATAGTATTTGAATTGTAGACATTACAGCCTTAGATATAGCATTAAATGCATATATCAGTAGAAAGTGATACTGAATTATTTACATTATTTGGCCGGGGAAAAGGGTCATATTCCCACATCAGTTTTTGTATTGTCATGTTTTATATAATCTGGTCCGATGAAGATCAAGAGGAAAAGAATTCCTTTATATACCTCTCAGATATGTTATTCATGTTCATACCTGTCAACATTCTAGACATTGGTGAGGGGTTTCTCACTTTCATATCAGGGGGTGGGGTGATGTTATAATTCAAACGGGGTCACTGCATGCAGCCTCAGTCAATTAAAATTTATATCACATAAAAAAATGTTTTAGTTAATGTAGTAAATTCCTGTCAGACTATTAGTTTTCAAAATTTCAGTATTGAAGCTAGTAGGGTTTCAGCTGTGTTTTGTGTGAAGGACTAATGAAGATACACCAGGACTAGTACAATTTTCAATAATAATAATAATAAATGTATTAACAATAATAATAATAATAACGACTTTATTTAAAGAGGGTGACACAATTAGTTGCATGGAACCAATCCTCATTGTGACCCACTATTATATGCATATTTACCTACATAGGTTATAGTTGCACACACAATAAAGAAAGGCACGTACAACTCTTAATTCTTTCTATGAAAAAAAATAAGCAAATTAAATTTTATTTTCAAATCTACTAGTTGCTCCAGCTACAAAGAAATTTATGTTAAATTCTAGGTCTGAATAGTCTCTTTATTTTGCAGGAGTTTTAAATTAGAAGGAAAAATAGTGATGCATGTTAATTAGTAATTAAAATATCCGGGGGGGGGGGGGGGGGGGGGGGGGCTGTTCTGGCCTTTACACCATAACAAAAATGTTGCACCAAATCAGCTGTTTTATCATGCAGAGTATTTTATTACTGTGACTGCCAATGTCCCTGTGCATTCTGTTTCTGTTTTGCTTAGTCCTATTTTTTTATTTCATTTTTCAAAGACAGTACCCAAAGTCTAGTATAATTTTTGACATTTCCAAATTTTTCGCTGATTTTAATTTTCCTGGTCATTTTTCCAAACTGTTCTTAATTATAAAAAAGTCTTCCAGTTACCACTCCAGCATCCTGCTTTCCTGGTTTGCCAGCTGGCTGTAACTTATATTCCTCAAGAATAATTGTGCAGTAAAACCTCCATTTCTTTTCCTATACCCTGCTGGAGGCATTAGTAAGGTCAAACAACTTTCCAAGTCAGGATATTCATTTGCATGGGATCACTGTAGAATACACCCACCCCACCCCTTCATATTTTGTTTTGGATGCATTTTTGGGACTTTTTTTTCTTCTCCAGATATGATCATGTCAGAGTGTTTGATAGATCAAATTGTTTTTCTTGTGACACATAGTGAATTGGCAGGCATGCGTATTTACTGAGATATGCATGAACCCTTGATAGTATTTTTGCATTTAATTCTTTGTTTTCACCTCCATTAGTTCATGATCACAGAAAAACTCTCAAATTGAAAAGAGTACAGAATCAAGGCTCCGCAGTACTGTCATGAATTAAATGAGCAGCATTGTAGTAAATCAGAGTCATGTCCCTTATGACATCTTCAGCAATATGTTAAAAACATAGTAATCTTTGCAAATCTGATCCAGAATGTTCAATATGCAGTGTATATTTTTGTGTGTGTGCCTAAAGTTAAATGATAATGAGGCAAAATCCGTTGTAAATCAAACTGTTTTAATGATAGTATGGTAATTTTTGGTCAGTATAGTACATTTTGTGGAATAGTTTTTTTTTGGATTTATTGATGGATTTAACTTATAGTGTATTGCTTGATATTCTTTGCAATGAATAGCATTTTCACAACTTCAATTTCGTTGCTAAATTTTCAAAGGCTTTATGTGGATGAGAGTACGATATATACTTGCTTATAAATTGAGTACAACTGCTAATTACATAGACTCTGATCTTCCATCATATAATGTGCCAGCAGATCAGGATCTATGTTGTTTGTTTTACTGATTACTTCTGCCAAACTGCATAGACCTAGATCCGCCAGTACATTATATGATGACAGATCTGGGTCTCTGCAGTTTGCAGTTGGATCCAACTTATAAGTGAGTATGTACAGTATTTTGATTTGCAGTATTACTGTGGTCATTCAGGTTTGGTTTGATTACATACTACCATTATTTTCACATTGTGTAAAAATGTAAATGTCTTTGTGATTTAGGAAAATGTACTGCAGATCAGTGCATCAGTATGGAGCCATGTGTGTTATGTCCAAGACTAATCGACTTGTCTGGGAACATTTTGTTTTGAAGAGCAGATGTAACACCTTATCACATGCCAGGTCCACTTATCATACACACATGTTGCTTTTTGTATGCCCGCCATAAGGCAGAACATACTATGTTAATGATATCCATCTGTCTGTCCATCTTTTTCCTATTTCATTTTTACACAATAACTTGAGTTCTCCATCATCTAGTGTTACCAAATTTTATAAGTACCTTGGATTTGGGGTAAAGAAGAAACCTGTCAGTTTCAAGCTCACAAGATAAAAGGTCAAGGTCACAGGGATTGAAAGCAGGAAAAATGTTTGAGATGCCCACAATGGTTGCCATGTTTGAGGTCAGATCAGCACCATTTGCATTCAGGACCTGATGCTTATTGTTATAGTGTTTTAGTGAAAAGCCCATGTCAATACAATGATCATTTCAGATGAAGTAGCCATAAGAAGATGTTAAAGATGGCTGTCAAGGCAGACATTTTGAGATTTGATCAGCATCATTTTAATATACTACCAACTACATATTACGAGAAGTATATAAGTGAAACAGTTCCTTTCAGGAGAGTAGTTGTAACAGATTTCACAATAGTTACTGTGATAGCCATATTTGGAGATCATACAGTATCTGTATCATGTTCATTCAGGACCAACAACACAACAAAATCTTTTAATGGAAACACCATGTCCATATGACCATTAGTTTGGGAGGAGTAGCCATAATAAGATTTTCAAGATGGCCACAATGACAGTCATGCTGGATGTCAGATGAGCACCATTTTGTTCTACAAGTCATATGACAACTTTTGCAAAAACCCCATGTTGAAATAACCATCTCTTCTGGAGTAGCAATAACAACATTTTTAACATAGCTGCCATGGTGGTCATGTTGTATGCCAAATCTCCACCATATTCATGTAGGAGCATCTACATCAGGCATGTGCAACTTCCTCCAGGGCATGGTCCAGATAAGCGATGGTTAAAGCCACACCCTATGATGTAAATAAGCAGATAAAACCAGGATGCCTGCTGTAGGTTGCACATGCCTGATCTACATGTTACAAAAAGTATTTTAGTTGAAACCCCATGTTGATATGACCTTCCATTCAGGAGTAGTGTTAACAAGATATTTAAGATGGCCACAGCTGGGGCCATGTTGGACATCTGATCAGCACAGTTTTCATTTTAGGACAATCTACAAGTTATTACAGGTCTGAAATTTAAACCACAATTTGAAATGACCATTCATTCAGGAAGAGTTGTGGTAAGATTCACAAGGAGTAGTGATAAGACCTGGATGTCAGATTGGCACTATTTTAATTTAGAACTAATCTATATTTTAATGATTTTATATTTTGTACCTTTATCTCAGTTTTTTTTTATATGCATTTTACAGAATTTTAATGTCTTTACCTTTTATCTTATTGTACTTCATATTTACATTTATTTGGAAGGGTTTATCTTAAGTTTTTTTTTTTTCTTCAGTTTTTCCTTTATACATTTGTAGAACTTTACTTTTATTTGGCACCACATAGCCATTGTTGTGCTGATGTACCATTAAATTTTAATGCATATGTACATTTAGAATGATATACATTTTTAAAATGTATTGTGAAAAACGCACATCAGTATGACCATCCATTCAGAAGGAGTAGCTATGACAAGATTTTCAAGATGGCTGCAATGGCACCATTTTAATTGAGGATATTCTACAAGTCACTAGTCCTTTAGTAAAAATACTATGTTGATGACCATCCATTCTGGAGGAGTAGAAATGACAAGATTTTCAAGATGGCCACCATAGTGAACATATTGTATTTTCCAGGTGTAACAGTTTCCCTTAGGACCAACTAGACCCCCAGGATGAAACTGCATGCCAGGTTTCAGGTTTCAGGGCTTTCCTCCAATTAGTTTAGGAGTAGCAATAACCAACAACTGCTCATGGATGCAGACCCATCACATAAGCTCTTCTAGTCTTTGACCAGCAGAGCTAAAAATAAAATGTACTTTTCAGTTGGTCTGTGCCCACCACCACCACACACCCACCCCCACACACACATCTTCTAGATCTGGCAGAGTTGTACAGCATAGAGAAGCATCCTGTCAGTATGAATTTTTATAAATGCATCTTGTATTACTTTCTACTGTACAGCATGTTCTGTTTTACTATGTTATCATTTACTATGTCATGTGTACAATCTTGTAAAAGTATTAATATATGATTTAAGTCAGAACATCCATTAATGAGTGTAGCTAGGGCATATGGTGAGGGCAGAAGATAAACCATAAACACAATTCAACTTGCTCACCTTTAAAACAACATCAGGTTGCTTTTGTTAAACAATCAGTAGTAATTGAAGTATTAGGTGTTTCTTTACCTCCATGGGGAACCCCTGAAATGCTGGATGGATCCAAACTACCATATATACTCATGTATAGGCCAATACCAACTGCAAACTGCATAGACCCAGATAATAGTCACATAATGCGCTGGCAGATCTGGGTCTATGCAGTTTGTAAGGACTAATCAATAGAACAAACAACATAGACCCTGATCTGCTGGTGCATTATGCGACGGCAGATCAGGGTCTATGTTGTTTGCATTTGGACCAGTATTATGCATGAGTATATACAGTAAGTTGATATTGATGAGCTTCAGTAGGAATCAGCAGGTGAACTGGGGGAAATCGTTAGAAGAAAGCGATGGGTCTGGTTCATCTCAGTATCATCAGAAAAAACCTTTTCAAGCTGCATAGTTCATGCTACTTGAACCATTCTGTGGCTCAGCTTACAGATTTCCAAAAATGACTTAGTGCCAGATATTGATAGATCTGTTAAAACGGGCTCCAAGGGGGCAATTGTTTGGAAAAAAGTTAGTGATTTTAAACATTTTAGTGTTTTAGGAATTTGTATGGACATAAATCTATGTGCAAATTATATAACTTTGTGTATTTAAAACAATGTATTTTTTCTTTCGACCTCAAGTTTTTGGATACCCAGAGTTTTTGTACATTAATTTTTTGCCTAAAGAATTTTTTTATTACACCCAGTTAAGTTTTTGAGAGTCAAGGTCACTAATTTTATTGATATAAATCCTATCAGGTCATTGGGACATAATTTATTTGGATCACTAGGTGTAAGAATAAAGGTGTGATGTCTTCATATTTATTCTTTTCTGAACTTGTCTGATGCTATAAACACATATATAAGCACATTCAAACCACATATTGCACAGTTGTTGCATATAATGCTATTAGTACAATTACGTCAGATACACGTGAATTTAATATTGATGATGATGATAAATCTTTTGGAGTTCTTCTCAATGTCGGGTCCTTTATTTTTTTGTAAATGATCACTTCCCAAAACTGATAATATTTGTACACATTTTTTTTTCTTATTGCAGATTTTTTTCTGTGTGTACAAAACATTATAAAGTAGTTTTTTCTTTTAAAGTTAGCATCAATCGATAGTTGTAATAAAAGATTCATTCATATTGGCTGCTGTAAAGAAGTTCATAATGCGGTCAGTTATTTCCCAAGAGAAAAGCACAACATTCACCAAAAAAAAAAGAAAAATTGAAAAAGTGGGTATGCATACACTTCTATTCCTACAATTAACTAGATGTTGAAAATCATTTGTTTCTGTGCTTGTAAGCAAATGTCATGACTCCTTAAGATAGTCGCCCCGTGTACTATGTATACACATAAGTCAAGTCCAACTGCAAAACTGCACAGACCCAGATCTGTTGTTGCATAATGCACTGGCAGAACTGGGTCTGTGCAGTTTGTTAAAAGTGATCAGTAGAACAAACAACATAGACCCAGATCTGCTATTGCATAATGCACTGGCAGAACTGGGTCTGTGCAGTTTGTTAAAAGTAAGCAGTAGAACAAACAACATAGACCCAGATCTGCTGGCACATTATGCAATGGCAGATCAGGGTCTATGGTGTTTGCAGTTGGTATCGACTTTTTAGCGAGTACAGACGGATAAGTTGATTCCCTATCCAAATTGTAAAATGTAAATCATAAAATGTCTTATGAAAAGAATCATATGTTTTAAAGATTTTATATGTGTTACCTTTATCATTTATATATACATTGTACAGAATTTTAACATCTATATGTTTTCTCTGTTGTTCATTGTGTTTACATTTATTTGGAAGGATTTATCTTCCAAAATTTGTGTGCAATTCATGTTACATATTTTTTAAGCTTAATTTGTGCGCAATTCATTTGAATTTTTTTTTTACCTTTACCTTTGGTTGGTACCATGTGGTCACTATTGTGCTGATGTGCTGTAAAACACTACTACATATATTCATACTTATGAAAAGAATTACTGTATGTATTTGCACATTTATCTAATAGAATGAAAGAAACAAATCTTGGTTTAGAACTGTATATACTCGCATATAAGCCGGGTCCAAATGCAAACAACATAGACCCTGATCTGCCGGCGCATTATGCGTCACATAATGCACCAGCAGATCAGGGTCTATGTTGTTTGTTCTACTGATTAATCCTTAACAAACTGCATAGAACCAGATCTGCCAGCACATTATGTGATGACAGATCTGGGTCTATGCAGTTTGCAGTTGCTATGAATTTATACACGACTATATACGGTAGATTAAGAGGTTCATGTAGCATTTACCCAAATGTATGTCTGACAGCATTATATTGAGGGAATACTGTGCATGTGTGTGTGTGTATTTTTGTGCATGTGTAAGTATGTATATTCTCCAAACATGTTGGATTTGAACTTGGTTTGTCTGCATGCGATTAATCAAAAAGAAAGAAATCAACGTTCATGGTCGAATGGCCGCACACGTCGTTAATTCAACAAACGAACGAACGAAGAAAGAAAGCAAGTGAACCAAGTAAAATTATTTAACAAATTCAGCCCATATTGAGTCCTCATCTGAGCCATTTGCTCTAAGTGAGACATTATCAAATCTGATTGAACCCATCAGTTGTTACCCAGTTCAAACTAAACTGCCTCCACATGAAACATCCATGAAATAGAACAATCCAACTTAAAAAAATAATGTCAGTAAAATAGAGTGGATACTTGGCTGTCTGGAATGTTTTTATAAATCATACATTAAATACAACAATCTGTATCTCTGCAAGTTAGTGTATATACTCAACGTATAAGTCAATACCAACTGCAAACTGCATAAACCCAGATCTATGATATGCAGTTTGACTCGCTGTATAAGCAAGTACCGGCAGATCAGGGTCTGTGTTGTTTGTTCTACTGATTACTCCTAACAATCTGCATAGACCCAGATCTGTCGGTGCATAATACACCGGCAGATCTGGGTCTATGCATTTTGTAAGGACTAATGAATAGAACAAACAACATAGACTCTGATCTGCTGACGCATTATGCGATGGCAGATCAGGGTCTGTGTTGTTTGCATTTGGACCTGGATTATGTGTGAGTATAAACAGTAATGAAGATTGGTATGGTGTTCATGAAATGTTCATTTATAAGTGTCAGTTATATGGTTCAAAAGTGCTAATTACCAAGGATGTTTTCCCAGGTCTTCCAGTGAACACATGTTCTGCATGTGCTAAGAAGTTTCATGCTGTTCAGGGAAATTGTCTTGAAGGATATGTGCAATCTGTGGTATCAATTGTTTGGATAGTTTCCAGGTGCCCCAATTTAAATTTACTATGTATACTCAAAAGTCGAGTCCAACTGAAAACATAGACCCTGATCTGCTGTTGAATAATGTACCGGCAGATCAGGGTCTGTGTTGTTTGTTCTACTGATTACTCCTAACAATCTGCATAGACCCAGATCTGCAATGGCAGATCTGGGTGTGTGGAGTTTGCTGTTGGATTCGCTGTATAATCAAGTAAATGCAATAATGGTGGGCAGGTTGTTTAGTGCCTAAAAAAAAAAATCAAACAGCACATTTTGTTTTAAGAATATCTCTGTAAAAATGTGAGGTGAATCTATCCAGCAGGCCGTTTTTTCTAATACTTTGAGGGGGAGTAGGCTACAACTTGAAACATGATGACTGTGTACTTAGATGAGAATTAATCAATGGGTTGACCTGTGGGTGTGTCTGCTATGCACGACTGCCTCTTCCAGCGACTTTCTCGATTTTCTTTTGATGTGAAGATGGTCAAGATGGTATAGGGGTTGGTGCTTAGAGGCAAGGTGATGGGTGCCATTACCCGCAGTCCCGGGTTAGAATCTCTGTAGAGTACGAATGAAAAATTCTCTTACCTGTATAAAAATATTTATTTGTGTGTGTATATATATATATATATATGTGTGTGTGTGTGTGTGTGTGTGTGTGTGTCTATATATATATATGTGGATGGATTTTAAGTTGTTGGCCTGATCTGAAAAAAAAAAAAAAAAAAAAATCATGGGTTATTTTTACTTGATATATGTATCAACATGTATAAGATTTTTTTTTTAAACTGACAAGATTTTTGTAATCTGATATTCTTCACATTTAAACATTACTATTTCTCTGCCATTATGCAAGCACACTTCAGATGAAACATTTTGAGAAGCAATACATCTGTAAATGAAATATGCTCCTTTAAAATAATACTATGCAGGGATGGAAGAAATTAACAAATTCACTTGCCAGTAATTGAGCTTTTTCTAATTTTTCCCCTTCGTATTTGATATAATATTCAGGTCAGGTAACTGAAAATCTTATAGTCTACACTGCTTTTAACTTGCCTACGGCCGTTAGACAAGGAATCTTTTCAGCCTTATTTTGTTTTCATTCACAAAAAATGAGTACTTACAAAAGTGTATGCATGGTTAATATCAATGAGAGTGTCATGGCTGTTACAAAATGTGGTTTTAGTTATTGTTCTATTGTTGCCCAATTATCCCCAATTCCCTGCTAAATTAAAGGCACATGTTGTATCATGGCCCTAGTGAAACCATCTGGCAAAGTCATGAATGGGCAGGGTAAAAGTTAGTCAAGGATTGTTATGGAAATAACAAGATTTATTATTTGTTTCCCACCAGAGTTTCAGTTGGAACAGGTAAAATGGCATGAAATTAGGTTGATATTAAACTGAAGAGCTTGCTAACAAGACATGGAAATCAGCCAACCATATTGTAAACTTGGTCTGGCATCAGATTTACACAGAGGTGGATATGGCAAACTCAGATGTTGTTTGCTTCTTCAGTGGAATCAGATCCAATAAAAGGCATAACATGGAGGTTTCTGTTTAAACTTACTTTTGAATCTTTCATACCTAAAAACGCCATATTCATTGTTATTATAGAATGTCTATTAGATTGTTTATGAATAATTGTGTTTAAAAGCATGGCCCTCACAAAAATTAGCACAGATATTACCAGCCCCAGACATGTATGCAGAGGTAATGTATCACTAAAACAAAGAACTTGTTGCAAGATACAAGATACAAGAAATTTTATTTAATGTCGGTGGTCTGGGTAAAATACATAAAACACTAGCTCTGGATGAGCTATTTTACCGACAAAAGTATTTTATAATTAAACAGACAATTACACAGACAGTACATATTTACAATGATACAATACATGCCTAAACATTATGGTGCCGACAGTAACAGCAGATTAGAAGACAATAATGCAGATATAATTTTTGATATGTATCAACAAAAAATAATGTACAGATTATAGTGTAGGGAATTTGCAGTAGGTTATGAAGTGAACTTCATCTTTCTTCAGTTGTAAATTTAAGAAAGAAAAACAATAATATTTTCCTGGGTCAAAAAAAGAATGTTGTTATTACAATAGTATACTGCACAAAATCCATCATTTTTACTTTAAATGACTATGCAATCAGTACACTTCTTCATTAATGTCTGGTTGACTTATTCTAAAGTGACATCACACATAACAGCAGGCATTATGGCAGTGTTCCCCTTTATTTCAGTTCACAAAAAATTGTGACAGCATTATGCTGACAATAAAAACATACACAGTTGTTTTTCTCATCTGTGATTGACAACATATAAGTACATATATCACTATTTTGGTTCCATCATCAATGTTTAAGATGCTGCATTATTTAAGTTTTTAAAGTCATATATCTTCTGCAGTAGTTGCTGTATTCAACGGAAATTTCATTACTTTTCTAAAATTGATCAAGAGAATTCTACATAATTTTACAGAAAGCATCTGTTGTTACTAACAATTTCTTTAAAAAAAACTTTTTAATGACTTCTTCCAAAACCAGTCAAAAGAATCTTATCAAATTTTGCAGAAAGTTTCTATGTTCAAAAGCCTTCCAAGTTTGTAAATGATGCTGATCTGACATAAAATATGGCTTAATATAGTAGAGAAACGATTTTTTGCTCTACTGGTCATAGACCAGGAGAGTTTATGGGATGGCCTGTTGTCCATCATCTGTCCACCCATCCATTAGTACAAGTTTGTTATTGCTACTTCTAAACTACTTGGAGGATTGCCATGAAACTTACATCCCATGGTCTAGTTGGTCCTAAATGAAAATGATGCTGCTCGGACAGCTAATATGGCCACCACAGCATCCATCTTGAAAATCTTGTTATTACTACTACTTCTGAATGGATGTCATATCAACATGGGGTTTTCAGTAAAAGACTTCTTATGAGGTCTAGTTGGTCTTAAATGAAAATGGTGCTGCCTGCACATCCAATATGGCCGACACCATGGCCATCTTGAAAATCTTGTTATAGCTACTACTCCTGAATGGATGGTCATATTAACATGCTGTTTTGACAAAAATTACTTATTATGATGTCTAGTTGGTCCGAAATGAAAATGGTGCCACTCGGACATCCAATATGGCTGTCAAGTGGCCATCTTGAAAATCATGTTATGGCTACTTCTCAATGAATGGTCATATCAGCATGGGGTTTTCACTTAAAGATTTCTTGTGATGTCTAGTTGGTCATAAATGAATATGGTGCCAGTCTGACTTCCAATATGGCTGCCACAATGGCCATCTTGAAAATCTTGTTATCGCTACTTCTCCAAGAAAGCTGGTCATATTGACATTGTGCTTTCATCAGGAGACTTTGTATGATGTTATGTTGGTTCTAATGGAAATGGTGCCAATCTGATATCCAATACATGTGTGTCCACAACAACAGCTAATTTCAAAATCGTGTTGTCACTGAAGAATATCAGAGATGGTTTCAGCACTAAGCAGTTTAAAGGAAGAAATGGTCTTGTTATGAATTCCTGGAAATTCTTTTCAGGTAGTAGAGTGTAAGTCCCTTTGACGGACTCTTGCTTTCATAACTAATCATCAAATTTTACGAAATTTTGACAGAAAGTGTGTTCAGTTTTTAAAAATAGAATTATTAAAACTAGACATTGCCAATATTGGATGCAGATGACACAGTTTTTACTGAAAATGGACTGTTCTAGGAACCGGAAAAGGACAGTAAGTATTCTGGTTGTTTACATCTTTAATATCTTGTTATCTCTACTCCTCCTATATGAATGGTCATATCAACATGAGGTTTTCACTAAAGGACTTCTCATGATGCCTAGTTGGTCCTAAATGAAAATGGCGCCAATCTGATGTCCAATATGGTTGCCACAGCAGCTATCTTGAAAATCTTCTTGTTGCCTCTCCTCCTGAATGGATGGTTGTATCAATATGGGGTTTTCATTAAAAGACTTGGTTTGATGTTTAGTTGGTCCTACATAAAAATGGTCCTGATCTGAGATCCAATATGGCCACCATGGCAGCCATCTTTATCACCAGTAAAGTTCTTATCATACTCAGTTGATCATACATCCAATATGGTTGCCACGACCATTGTCTTAGAAATCTTGTTGTCACTACTCCCCCTGAATGGATGATAATTATGATGCAGGGTTTGCACCAAGTCCTAAATGAAAATGCAGCTCTTATTGTCACTATCCCCCCCCCCCCCCATACACACACCGAATGGATGGCCATATTGACATGGGTTTTTTTGACAAAAGACTTATAATGATGTCTACTTTGTCCTATATGAAAATGGTGCCAAGTTGACATCCAGTATGTATACCACAGCAGCTAATTTGAAAATCTTGTCATCTCTGAATAATATCAGAGATGGTTCAACACTTGACAGTGAAAAGAAAGAAATGGTCTTATCTTGAATTCCTGGAAATTCATTTCACCCATTAGAGCATTAGTCCCTGTGAGGGACTCATGTTTTTTTTTTTTTTTTTGTAGAAGCAAAGGAATGCAGAAATTCATCTATGACTTGAGTAATAGAAATATAATGTGAGACAATTTATGATTGGAATTTCTGCACCTGTTGAGACAGAAGTACCAGCATATGCATTTATTCTGCATGCTTCATTTAAAATGCAAAAGGTGTTTGTTTGGAGACAACTTTAGGGAAACACTAGAATCAAGTATGACTGACATTGATGTTATGTTTTATCAATTACAAATTACTTGGAATAGTCCATATAACGTATAACACATCAGCAAGCTATGACCTTAAATTTGACAAACCCTTTAGGGGCTGACATTTAATGGGGAGTAGGGGCTGTCAATTTTTTTAAGAAAAAAAAATCTGGCCCTCAGATAGCTTTAAAAATACTCTTACTCTGATTGATAGAAAATAAAGAACAAATTATATACATTATTTTTGTCAAATAAAAATCATCTAAAGGTCAAAGAAAGAAACATATCCCAGCTCAAAATAAAATCCCAGGCCCCACCTCAAAAATTAAATGATCTGTCCCAAATATTCAATGGTAGTAAAATCTGGAAAAAGTATTTTATACTGATAGCTGCATAGTCACATTGATACTAAGGGTAATGAAAGGGGAGGTAAAGCAGCCAAAGCTACCTTGCAGTCACCTATTTTTGAAGGGAAGATTCCACATACTGACTTTAAATATATAAATCAACATATTCTGTATACTTGGCAAAATATGTGGAATTAAAACTCCACAAACAAATTTCAGAACATCAAACCCATCATTGTAGAGTACTATCTTTTATGTAAGATGAATTGTGCTGATCATGTATAGGACACACATACCTGACACATGAACACCTCCTGAAGGGTGAACCTTGACCAAAGTTCATACCTTGTCAGTGTCTGTTGACAGCGGAACACTTTCTTGCAGGCTGTATTGACTTTTTTCCTGATTAGTGCACACCTCCTGTGAAGAATTAGCCTCAACCAGAGTGCATAGTTTGTCAGTGACTACTGACATACTCTTGTCGACTGTATTGACTTCCACCCAGGAAGAAAGAAGTTTTCACATGTGAATTCAATTAAGTAGCTTTGAGATGATGTACCACCAGAGAAAATCTTAGACTTTTAAAAGAATATAATTTGTGTAAGATATTTTGACCCTTTTTTTAAAGATTGTATATTATGTACCTTCAACTTTTATCACCTTTACCTTTTATCTTTATCTTGTATAATTACACATTTACCATTATTTGGAAAGGCTTATCTTTCTAAAGTTCTTGAAATTTTTTACCTTTACGTTTCAAAAGTCAGGTTTTAATCTGCATTATATAGTCTGTATTGTGCTGACATGGTGCTAAACCTCATACATACAGTATATAATCACGTATAGGTCAGGTCCAAATGCAAACAACATACACCCTGATCTGCCATCGCATAATGTGCCAGTAGATCAGGGTCTGTGTTGTTTGTTCTACTGATTAGGCCTTACAAACTGCATAGACCCAGATCTGCCGGCTCATTATGCGATGGCAGATCTGGGTCTTTGCAGTTTGCAGTTGGTATCGGGTTATACGCGAGTACATATGGTACATTGATTATGAATTTTCATTTTGACTTCGACTACATGCAGTAACACCCATCCCCTTTGCAAAACCAAAACCTTCCATATGAACGTGAAACTCCTCACCACTTTCTAGAATGTTGGCAGATATGAAATGGTATAGGAGGAGTTTCTATTTATTTGAATGGAAATATTTTATTGATAGCTAAAATACAGGAGTCATCAATATTCATTCATTGCTAACAGAAATACTTTGTGATTCTTGCAGGGAGGTGCCAGTAGGGAGTCTGTGGTCTCCCAGAAAAAGGAAATTTGGCAGTCCGGAGGGCCAAATAGTGTTGCCACTAAAATGACAGACTTTACGAAGTACACAGATGAGGATGAGCTGCACCAGATCGTATGTAGTAAACTTTATAAGTATTTACAGTTAAGGAATCAATGATTTTTGTCTGGTTATCTAGATATTTCCTTCATCTAGGATCAGTTCAATCTAGGATCAGTTCAAACATGTAAAGGATAACCACTTTAGTAAAATCTACACTTAAGCGCAGCTTGAAATGACATGATTATCACACATGGTTTGTACAGGTCTTGAAAAACCCTTGAATTTGATGTCATCATTAATATGTCACTTGTAACCTAAGTCTATTGTATCGCTATGAACTCTGCGACAGATTGGACATAAAATTATATGGTTGCAACTTTTGTGAATTATTATCCACTCATTAACAATATTGGGAGAGGATATAGTGTTTTGCTTGTTCTTTTGTTACCCTCTCAATATTTCATTACCCCCTCAATATCTCGGACCCTATTTTACTTGCACTTCTGGAAATTGGTTTTTGGATGCATCTCATGAAGAGTAACTCAGCCTTACACAAAATAGGTAAATGTGTCCCAATTTTCACGCTTGAGTGACTTTTGTATTTTCAGCTGTTTCTTTGTTACATGCTTAATATCTTGGACACTGTTTCATCTACTCTTCATGAAAATTGGTATGTTGATACATCTGGATGTAAGTAACTCAGTCATACCAAAACTAGGTTATTGTGATTTATTTTTTCTGCTTGACTGACTTTTGTATTTTCAGCTGTTCATTCATTACACCCTCAGTATCTTTGACCCTATTTCACCTGCACTCATGAAAATTGATATGTAGATATATGTTAATGAAAGTAACTCGACCATACCAAAAATATAGATTAATTTTACCCAATTTTTATGCTTGAGTGACTTGTATTTTGGGCTATTTTAGATCCAGTTTTACCTACACTCATGAGAATTGGCATGTGGCTACATCTTGACTAAAGTAACTCAACCATTGCAAAACTAGGTCAGTTTGACCTATGTTTCATGATTGAGTGATTTTTGTGTTTTTAGCTATCCATTTGTTACATGCTTAATGTCTTGGACTCTTTCTTTACTTACACTTAGGAAACTTTGCATGTGGAGGTATTTCAGTGAGGGTAACTCAACCATACCTAAACTTGGTCAGTGTAACCAGATTTTCATGCTTGAGTGACTTCTATATTTTCAGCTATTTGTTCATTAAACCCTTAATATCTTGGACACTATTTCACCTACACTCATGAAAATTGGGACGAGCCACAACTTTTTAAGCAGTTAAATAATCCAGCATTTCACAAGCAATCATGCTTAAATAAATTTATGTATTGAAAATCAGATTATAGAACCTAATAATAAATGCAAGTTTTCTGAGTTTGCATACATTGTTAAGCAGCCTTACCTAACTGCGTATTATGTCACTATCTACAGCCAGTAAGAAGGTTATTGGTTTGTGGTTGGCATGATAAGATTCATAATGTTACAAAATCAGCATCATTTGTACAGGATGAAAATATGGGAATTTTTGGTATGCATAATATACATTCCATTTGAAAACAGTATATACAGTACTCCCTCTCTTGCATATACAATACTACATCTCTTGCATATACATGTATGTTACTCCCTTACCAGCATGTACAGTACTCCCTCACCAGCATATACAGTACACTGTCACCAGCATATACAGTACTACCTCACCAGCATATACAGTACTACCTCACCAGCATTTATAGTAATTCCTCACCAGCATATAGTGTACCCTCTATCTTGCATATATATTACTCTCTCACCAGCATATACAGTACTCACTCGCCAGCATATACAGTACTCCCTTACCAGCATTCATAGTAATTCCTCACCAGCATATACAGTACCCTCTATCTTGCATATATATTACTCTCTCACCAGCATATACAGTACTCCCTCACCAGCATATACAGTACTACCTCACCAGCATTTATAGTAATTCCTCACCAGCATATACAGTACCCTGTATCTTGCATATATATTACTCTTACCAGCATATACAGTACTCCATAAGCAGCATATACAGTATTTCCTCACCAGCATATACAGTACTTCCTCACCAGCATATACAGTATCCTCTCCAGCATATATAGTACCCTCTCTCTTGCATATACAGTACGCCCTCACCAGCATATACGGTACTACCTCACAGTATAACACAGTCCATGATGCAACACAATGGTATGGTATGTTCATGGATCCCATTACACTGGTTGAATTATATTTTTCTATATAATGCAGCCCATTATAAAACAACCTAACCTATGTAATGGTATGACATCCCATAAACAGTGTTATAATGAGGGACAACTGTACCCTAGTCTGCCATTGTATTCTGTGCAGGCAGATCAGGATCTATGTTGTTTGTTCTACTTGTTAGCAAGGAAAAAACATAGACACTTCCCTTACAAAAATGACGAGTGTATTTCAAGACAGTAACAAGCTTGCTGAAACGTCACACCCGTGAGCCCACAACTTTGATGTATAGCATGTGGAATCCGGAATTGGAACGATTACGAAGTTGTGGCAAGCTCGTGATGCGTTAATGGTGCACTTTCAACAAGCTTCTAGCAAGCTCGCTATACCCTTATAAAAATGCAATCCTAAGTCAAGCTAGCGCAAGCTTGCAATTAGCATACAAGCTTGTGACTGGTATGCTAATTTTAGATGAAAAACAAGAATGTCAGTCATTTGAAATACACTAAACCACCTCTTCTAAACAAATCCTTTCAGAATAAAATAATACATCCTCTCCTGCTTCTTGTATGATTCAGGTACCATCCACCGAAATAGATTAGATTACAGCAACATGTACTATGTAACCTGGACAAAAAATATAACAATTACCTATTTGGCAAAAGCATTTAGTTTTTTATTTTAATATTCCAAAATCACTTCACAAGCCTTAGAAACATCTCTAAGTATTATTCATGACTGATTCTTCTAGAGATCCTAAATTTTAATTTTACCATCCATTTTGAAAGGGCTGCGACATCATATCTGTCAAACATTCAGGACTTTACATCTTTATATAAAAAAAGCAATGAAATTACTCAATTTATTCCTTAAAACCCTTGAAATAGAATCACTGCCATTGTTTTGTGTGAAAAATGAAAAATATAAAAATTAGAAGCATACCTACATGTACACGACCTCTAAACTTGGCTCAGTTAAAGTTCACTGCATAAGGACAGTTGTAGAATTTTATATGCGAGATGAAGAAAAACAGTCCCTAACAAAAACGGAAATGAGATTAACAAGCTTGCATGCAATTTACTAATCTCATCAACCTATTGTTGATAACTGACAACATTGCATCTAGAACTGCAGTTTGGCAGATGCAGCAGTAAATTATAGTCTCAATGATTATGTATAGCAAGATTACTAGGTCATCTCATATGATGTATTAAATTGTGGTCGCAACAATTCTAAAACAGCTGATAAATTGCAATCCCCTAAACTGGGAAAATGCAATATAATCTTGATTTTATTCACCAACATGATAACTCCGTGACTTTCAATCGCAACAGTTATCTAAAAGGTTCTATGATCAGTTGTGTACATGTATTGGTATTACTTGCAATGAAATTTCCCAAATTAACAAGCTAAATTGTCAAGGTTCAAAACTTTAAAATGGAGCCTGTTTGAGAATGAGGCTGCTGTGGTAGTCCTGTGCTAGTAGTACCTCAAATAAGTTATGTGCATATTTTGTGATCAGTAAACCAGACTCCAGACTGTAAAATAAGGGAAATAACCGCCGTTCCTGTCTTGATACTGAATGAGATCTCTGTCATGGAAAACCACATTTCATCTTAACTGATTTTATTATTTTAAAAAAAAAAAAAAAAAAAATTCATGAAGCATAATTCTTTATAGAATGCTAGCAGAATGGGATGGGTCTCTCTCTCTCTCTCTCTCTCTCTCTCTCTCTCTCTCTCTCTCTCTCTCAAAGAAAACAAGAATTCTATGTTTTTTAAGTTTTTATTCAGTATAAAAGCACTGCTAATTTTTTTTCTTCTGGCAGCAGATAATAATAATAATAATAATGATATTATTTCACATTCTTCACAACTACACTTACAGTAATAACAACAGGGGCAGGTATAACATGCCTGATGAAAAAAAAGCAAAGGATTCAGAAGAATAGAATTTTATAAATAATGATTGATTTTTTTTCCCCCATTTTGGTACAAGAAATACTCATTATATAAGCATTGATATTGTATGGAAATGTATAATACAGAAATAAAATCGCACTAATTTACTTTCCTTTAATTCTATGAATAATGGAGTTTATTATTATTACAAGTTCTGATATTTAACACATTCAAAAATGTAGTATAAATATGGTAATAATATTAAGTATAACAAAATGGAATTACTGGAAATTAAAAGATAATCTTCATGTTGTATTTAATTGAGGGCATTTTAAAATAAAATTATTTCTTGTATATTTGCTACTGGAAATTGTTAAAAAATTAACTTTTTTGATACCATTGTTTAAAATACATTGAATATGATGTGCAAATGGGACTCTTAAACATTAGAATCTTGTCTTTGAGTAATATTGTATTCAAAAGAAATCTCTAATCTGACAATAATCTGGATGCCCTGCTCAACATCCAACATTTGCACAGAATATTTAAATCCAAATTGCTCATGTGAAAACTCTCATGAGAAAATCCAGCTTTGGACAAATTTAAAATAAGTGTTTCATCAGAAATTAGAACTCTGCCTTATTTTCAAACAGAGTCAGATGTCATGAAAAGAATGTTTTCTAAGTTATACTTTCTCATATGAACATTAAAATTCTCATGTAAGCAAAATATGCACGTCAAAATTTGGTTAGTTTTTCCTTGGCTCACAAGATCTAACAAACTGCACACACGAGCTTGCAAAGTCTACCCAATTTGCATACATTTCTAACAAGGTTCTCATGTGCAGCTTATGAGCAGCTCATGTGAATTGGTGAGATATTTTTGTACAGGAGTCTTACTGAAATTTGATGAAATGCCAAAATTTCCATACAATAAGGACATTTTACTGAAATGCACTGAAATTTCACAGAACTTTCAGTCACATTTTCACTAGGGTGAAGCTTGTAGGTCCTACTTCTCAATGTTGTCTGGACAGTAACTTTTTATGTCTTGTGATAAATTACTGTGCTGAATTAAGTACTGGTTAGTGTCCTGTTGCTTGCACTGATTCTGCAAGTAATACACAGACTTTCAGATGAACAGCTTAGCCTTTTACCTTCAGTCCTTGGTGTTAATGAAGCCAAAAAAGAGCTTTGTTTCTACAGAATCTATAAAGACAGAATTCTGTTTCAATCTTTACAGTATTCTGCAGTTGAAGAATGAAACTCGTACACTTATGTTGTATGAAAATGATGCATCAGGAAAATTTGGCCATGTTGAGAAATATATCAAAGTTTATACACAGTGTCACAGAAATTGTACCATTGATTGTTTGTATCAACCACAGTATTATGCAGTCATAAAGGAATTGACAATTAATACTGAAGTTTCAATAGAAAATGGTGTGATGAATGAAAATCCTGTTAATATAGAGGTATGTTTCCTGGAATATTTAAACAAATGAAATATTCTTATTTATATCGAGTGCTGCATAATAAGTTTTGTTCTATATACATGATGGTAGTTAAAATTGTACTTTGATACTGATTTGGTTGATTGACATATTGCTGTACTTTCTACAATCAGCTTTTTATTTTATGTATGAATTCACTCTTGTTTGTTAAAATTGATTTTATGAACATTGCAAAAACCTTGTTCATGTTTGTATATATTTTGAAACTGAATAAAATACTGGCATATGAATTCTTTTTATTAAATTGTTGGTTTTTGTAAAAAAAAAAAAAAATGCCGCCAAACTTTTAATCAGTCATAACTTTTAATTAATGTGAGATATCAATATTCACATTACATAGTTAAGGTTATTCATTGATCAGCTTGTGCATTATAAATTCATTAATATTCATTAGGTACCAACAAATACATGCAATTAAGTACAATATCGGTGTAAATTGTCAAAAACTTGCAAACATATAACAACATTACGGTGCTCCTGCATAATTCCCTAGGGTTCATAATTCCCTAGGGTTAATATACCAATACAATAAACAACTAAAATAAAATAAAATAACTAATAGACAGGGATTGATTTGATATGCAAATTAAGGATTTTATAGCAAAAAAAAAGGTAAATTATGTGGCAAATTCTCACCATCACTACATGCAGTTTTCTAGATGATATTTAATTTATCTGCAGGGTTTGCTAGCAAGATCATGCGAGCAACTGTACTTGGATGTTTCCAAATTTCTTATAGGAGCTTTTATGAGCTCACCGCAAGCTCCCACCTAGTCTGCTAGCTACAATTAAGATCGTAACAAGCTAATAGCGAGCTTGCCGTGACCTATCACAAGCCCATGCGAGCTTGATTTAGGATTGCATTTTTATAAAGGTTATCTGCTGGTGCATATTATGTGATGGGAGGTCTGAGTCTATGATGTTTGCGCTTGGGTGCATATTATGTGATGGCAGGTCTGAGTATGATGTTTGCACTTGGGTGCATATTATGTGATGGCAGGTCTGAGTCTACGATGTTTGCAGTTGGGTGCATATTATGTGATGGCAGGTCAGAGTCTATGATGTTTGCACTTGGGTGCATATTATGTGATGGCAAGTCAGAGTCTATGATGTTTGCACTTGGGTGCATATTATGTGATGGCAGGTCAGAGTCTATGATGTTTGCACTTGGGTGCATATTATATGATGGCAGGTCAGAGTCTATGATGTTTGCACTTGGGTGCATATTATGTGATGGCAGGTTTGAGTCTATGATGTTTGCACTTGGGTGCATATTATATGATGGCAGGTCTGAGTCTGTGATGTTTGCACTTGGGTGCATATTATGTGATGGCAGGTCTGAGTCTACGATGTTTGCACTTGGGTGCATATTATGTGATGTCAGGTCTGAGTCTACGATGTTTGCACTTGGGTGCATATTATGTGATGTCAGGTTTGAGTCTACAATGTTTGCACTTGGGTGCATATTATGTGATGTCAGGTCTGAGTCTACGATGTTTGCACTTGGGTGCATATTATGTGATGGCAGGTCTGTGTCTATGCTGTGTGCACTTGGGTGTGTATTATGTGATGGTAGGTCTGAGTATGCTGTTTGCATTTGGGTGCATATTATGTGATGGCAGGTATGTGTCTATGCATTTTTGCACATGGGTGCATACTGTGTGATGGCAGGTAGGAGTCTATACTGTTTGCACTTGGGTGCATATTATGTGATGGAAGATCGGAGTATGCTGTTTGCATTTGGGTGCACTTTATTTGCAGGCACATACAATCGTTAGTAACTTTGAGCTGGAAATAGCCCAGGAAATACTGGGTGTAATGTAAGTTTCTTTTCTGTTAGATAATGCAATACATTTAAAAATATTTCATGAATTTGGAAACATTGCGAAAGATTTTCTTGTGCAAATGAGCCTAGGCAGCATTTAGAGCCAATTTTGCATGTATCATTTATTTGCTTTTTTTACCTGCTATGTTGGACTTCATATCATTATTTCCATATATCCAAATCAGACATGGAATGTAGACAACACATGTGTTGTATCTCTGCAGCCCAGATTGGATCCCAATTTCGGTACATATAAGGGTGGGTGGTTGCTCATCCTTGATTGATGGTTTCCATCTCTGTGTTCTATAGTCCCCCACAGTTTTAGGACACCTTTTCTAACATCTGAACTGTCAAGAATATGCTATACAATAGGGTCCCTTTTCCCTTGATTTTTTTTCTCATCAGAACCAACACCTTGTCAGCAAACATTTTAAAATTAACACAAATGCAGGCTTGTTTATCCAAAGTTGATTATCTGAACCATTCTTACATCCCTCAACAACTTGGCATAACAGCAGCTCCACTGTACAAGTTGTCAAAATTTGTTGTTTAATTAAGATTACTAAAGGACTGATGGGTGAGAAAAAGACTCTTCTCTAAATGTGTGTAATGGATGGGAAATAAATGTACCCTCTCGGAATAGGATTTTTTTTCTATGGAGCAATCTTATAACCTCAGATTAGATTTTCACATCAGGACAACATACATTGGGAAGGTTGTATTAGACTTGTTCGTCTCTATCAATATATACCATGTTTATCAACTTCTACAGAATGTGCTACAAAGGCATTAGGTGGAGGCACAAGTAATGACACAAACAGCCCCAACAAATATCAAACAAAATTTGCTTTTGTCTTTTATAATCTGGAACATTTAAAATCTGTTATGTAAATAAACTCTGCATCATAGATCCCATACATATTTATTCCCCTTGTGTTAGAAAGCTGCTTAATTGTACAGTATTGAATACATTTTTGTGTAATGCTTTTTTTTTCAGCTCCAAAAGTCAGAAGACATTGACGAAAGGAGGAAGATCCGAGCCCGAATAAAGGAACTTAGAGAAACACATCAAAGTAAGTACTGTATTTTGCAACTGGAAATCTTCTGGATACTTGGTAAAAAGATTTGTCTACACAACACAGATTAAATTGGCCTTTGATTTCTTTTGGCATCAAATCACTAATTGCCAGCTCAAAATCTGAGCTAAAAATAGTTTTAGGTCAGGAAAAGACAGAAATAATATTAGAAGCATCCACACAGTAATGTTACTATGGTCATCTCACTTAAAATAAACGAACATTTGGTAAACTTGATGGTGCTTATTTACTTGAATATATTGTTGTAAACAACTAATGAAACCCGTCTATTAAGGACATTCAAGGCATCACAAAAATGTCTGCTTTATTGATATGTGTCAATTTCAGAGCTAAAAATGATCAAAAATATAAGAATAGAGAAACTTAAATGTGGTCCTTTATCAACAGGTGACATTTATATGGAGGTGTCGACTAAAGCTTTATTGTAAATTTGGGGAGAATAATTATTTTAATTTCCTTATTTGGTCCCAGGGGATTGGATTCCTCAAGGACTACTCGGCATTGCATGGATGTGTATCTGGTTGCTTGCTTAGGTTCATTGGTGCTTCAGCTAATCTCCAGGAGCCGTGGCAGCTTTGTGCTTAGCATTCCAAACTCACTTCCATAAGGCATAATTCATACAACCTTGAAAAATCCTTGAATTTGAGGGGTTACCTAGAAAACTCCTTTAATTTTGTAAAAGTTAACTTTATCCTTGTAAAGTCCTTGAATTTCATTGAGAACTCCTTGAATTTTTCCCAAAACTCCTTGAACATATCTGAAGTATACAAAAAATTAAAAGTTAATAAAATCTGTCTCTTTATAAATTCAAAATTTGTGTTACTTATTTTCCAAAAATATTGGATTATAAATAAAATTGGATAAAGTGGGTGAATCAAATGACACCTGGCATGGGTGGTTACCGATGGAATAGTGTCTCTTTGCTGTAGTTGCATGCTAATTAGTTACACCTCTCCCTCGATAACTCGCGCACAACGGGGTCCAAAAACATAGACCGCACTATAAGCGAGGGCGCGAGTTACCGAGGGACCTCAGAAAAATTAAGGGGATGCCATCCCCACTGGACATCGAGAAAACCGAAGGGGGGGGGGGGGGGGGGGGGGGGGGGGGGGTAATTGGGCTGTTTAATGGCTGAATACATGTTTAATAATTACATTGGGAATAATTGTCAATAAAGAGCTTTTTTCTAATGTAGTTGTTTGCTTTTCTGTATAAATAACCATTATTTTCAAGATACCGAACCTCTGAAAGATTGTTAACAACATTAGTCCAAGCGGTTTCAACAACATGTGTACACTAAAACATTGTGTATTACGTCACTGCCTTTTGTTGTTGTCGATTCACAACTAAACAAGATTCCTTTTTTCAAAAACTAGGGACATTTATTTCATGAAACAACCGTCAACGTCGAAACTCGATTTATTTATTGTTCTATTAATAAAATATGGATGCCGTGATTTCATATCAAGTAACAGTGAAACTTCATCTCATCCTTGAGGAAATCCCTGAGTAGCAAGTTAGAAATTTTAAGTTCAATACAAACTCTGGAACTTGCTTCTCCGTAATGAACCGTATCTGTAAAACAAAGCTTTTTATTCTCGAAGTACCCATTTGGCTTGGTTGCCTTACTATCTTTAATCACATTTGTGAATGAGTAGGCTAATTTAAGGTAGTTTAATTATTTTACTTACATAATAATATTTATAACATTGTTCGATTGATTGAAATGAGTTGACCTGACACACGGCCGTGACCGCTAGCTCTTACGCAGGCAGGATTTGCACGCCTTTTAACTTTTCTGTTATTCCACCCCCTTTGTTTGATTTGATACTAAAGACATCATTAACGTGATAATACAAAGCAGGTGTGCTATTAATTGAGTGTAACAACACAACAAATACTTATGCAAGTCAGAGATAAAAAGAACGGCCGGCAGTTAATTAGGTTCTCACGCAAACACTCGTGGCAATAACTGGGTCGGTTGAATTATATTTTTCATGTTTGAATACAAGAGGGCATATTGCATTTATGATGATTGCACTGAAACTGATTTAAAAGATAGAACTAAAGCACAAATTTCACTTGACAAAACTTATTTAAAATGGTATTTATTTTTAAAGTGTGGCCACAAGTAGGTATTAGTGACGTTTTCATTGATTTAAATTTCGTCAAATATTTTTATTTATAGTGTACTGAGAATGTTCTTTGGAAAGAAAATTGAACAAAATATAGGACTTCTTATTAAAAGTTGAAAATTTCATGATGTTGATTCAAATTTCCGGGTACTAACCACGGTTTTTGACGATAAAACGTGTGATATATTGAGGTTTCATTTACTAATTTTGATCGCGATTTTTTTCACCTGCAACAAATAGGGGCCATTTTTTTATATTTTTTATTTTTTCTAGTTTATAAAAATGGGATCCACACCTGACCCCGCGCTATAAGCGGGTTCGCGAGTTATCGAGGGAGTGGTGTATGTGGGTTGTTTTCTTCTACAGTTGTACCAGTTATGGAGCGATAAACAAAGTAACACAGAGAAAGTTCAATTTTGATAAGAAAAATACTTCTTGAAAATTTTGGACGTTTTTAAAAAAATCACTTGAAGAATCTTTGAAAAACAACTCTCCAGGGCTGTATGAACCATGAAAAGGGTGCAGGTTCAAAACCTACCATCAGGTAAGCATGGGTTGGCTAGATTTGTGTGCCCTTGGACTCTGTACTCCATATACCTTGGCACTAAATAACCTACTTGTTTTAATAGCAGTAATACAACACCTTCCACTATTGTCTTGCTTAACTCTTCTGGGACATGATTTCCTTCATCCAAGCTCAAAATTCCAACCTCCTACTAGATAGAACATCCTAGAACTCTACAAGAGGGAGAGCCCAGAACCAGTCTGACTACCACATCATAGGTTCATGAGGGATATACTCCCTCTTTTCCATAGATGCTTGTAGCATTAAGAAGTGTGAAATTTGCTTTTGGAAAATTGCCTTTGTTTAAGTGTTTTAATACATTTTTTGGCATATTATTCTAATTTTCTGTGTTTATTGAGTGATTATCCCCTCAGTTCATTGTAAGTTCATTTATTTTATTGGCTCTTTTGTTATGTTTGGGTCTTTATTGTCCCCTTTCCCCTACCCAGTGTTAGGGTAAGTATTTCCACCTGTAGTTCTGGACTTTATTTAGTACTTGCTTTGGCAGTACTCGGTTATATTCTTGCCATCCTTAGGTAGGTATCACTACCCAACTGTGGTTCCAGAATTGTTATTACTTTTGTTCATCGATTGATAATTAATAGGTACTTGCTTAGACAGTACACTAATTGTTGCATTGAACTTGCTTAGGCAGTACACTAATTGTTGCATTGAACTTGCTTAGACAGTACACTAATTGTTGCATTGAACTTGCTTAGGCAGTACACTAATTGTTGCATTGAACTTGCTTAGGCAGTACACTAATTGTTGCATTGAACTTGCTTAGACAGTACACTAATTGTTGCATTAAAATAGTTTTATTGTACTGCTATGTCAGAGTATTTTTGAATAACTACTTGCTTAAGCAATACTACTTTAAATTGTTGCATTAAATAAATTGATTGCACTGCTTCTGGTAAGTACTCACTTAGGCAGTACCAGGTTAACTGTTGCATTAAATAACATTATTGCACCGATTCAGCAGTATATTTGCATAATCAAATACTTGTATACTATTTCCTCTTTCAGAGAGTACTAGTTTCAGCAGGACATATTTTTCTTTTCAGGAACATCTCGAAATGTGGGCACAGAAGGGTCCCATGGGATACGCACCCCACATGTTTAGCTTGTACAAAGTGCATTCGTATGGATGGGTTGTCCTTTCTGTTGTTTATTGCCCCGACGATATTTGGGATCTGCTCGAAAGTCTGTGCACTTGAAAAGGGAGGAAGGAATGCCTTTTTTCTCTCTACACTCTCTCTCTACACTCCTCAATCCCAGGAGAGTATGGGATCTTTATCTCCTTGATCTCACAAGACTATGAGATCCTTCTCTGAGTCCTTATGGTCTCAGAAGAACAAGACTAAATCCCAGGAGGTTATGGGATCTTCCTCTTTGTTAGAGGAAAATAATAATTATAAGGCCCTAGGATCCCTGATGGTCATACCAATGCAGTCAGTGCTATATAGGGTTCATTCCAGGGACCCTCCCAAGGGAGGAAAAGCTAGGGTGGAGAGTGAGTCACTCCCCCTAGCTAGGAAAGAGCAGCACCCTCTCAAGGCCTGGGAGAGTGAGTCATGCCCCCTGGCTAGGGGTGAGCAGCACCCTTTCAAGAGCGAGTCACACCCTCCTAATAGGGAGGAACAGTGCCCTCTCAAACCCCACAAGAGCAAGTTGCACCCCGACCATAAGGAGGAGCAGCCCCCCCCCCCCCCCAAAGGTCTCACTGGATCACAGTAAGAACCTTCTTAGGGTTTGTTTCCTTAGAAGGTAACGATGCTCCAAGGAGGTCTCATTCCTTCTGTGGCATCCCAGAACCTGAGAAACCAACAACAGCGCACCCCGCATCCATTCCTGGCCCATTGAAACTGACCAGGAATCATTTTCTTCCTGACCACCCTTCAGGGTCTTCAGCGGAGTTCTTTAAAGGGATGCAGCCTCAGTCAAGGAAGCAATCCCAGATAGATGACACAGTCAGAAAGTTTGCTTGAGTTGGTGGGTTAATCGGGACAGGTTTCTGACCAGAGCCACAATGAATGCTCCTGAACCCCACTCCTGTCTGTTCATAGATGCATCAGATTTGGGTTAGGCTGTTCACTTGGGAGTCAGACAGGCTCATTTTTCAGGGTTCATGGTCCCGGGAAGAAACTACCCTCCACATAAACAAAATGTGGAAATTAGGGCGGTATTTTTAGCCCTACAGGGGTGTGTTAACCAAGTAAGTTGTTGTGTGATGGTCTCATCTGACAACATGTCCATGGTAGTGTACCTCAGACAATAAGGAGGCACACATGCTCCTTCTCTTTGCATGGAGGTTTAGAACCTCCTTCACTGGGCAGCTTCAGAAGGGATTACCCTCTGAGTTTGTCATATTCCAGGCAAGAAACATATTCTGGTGGACAGTCTGTCTAGGAGAGGCAAAGTAGTCCTCACAGAATGGTCTCTGCACCAATCTGTAGCAGAGTCCCTGTTCAGACTGGGGGGAGACCCTTGGTGGACAAACTCCTCTTTTATGTTTCTGAGGGCTTGGGTAGTGCCTTCAGTCTAAGGTGGGATCATCTGTTCACTTGCACCTTCCCACCCTTCAGAATGATTCCACAAATGCTCCACAAAGTCAGGACCTTCACCACTCAGCTCATTCTGATAGCTCCTCTGTGGCTCCAATGGTCGTGGTTCAGCGATCTTCTTGACCTGTTTGTAGACTAGCCCAGTACATTACCTCAGAGGAGGGACCTGCTGTTGCTGCACAGAGGGTCTCTTCTCTACCTTCATGCTTGGCTAATCTCAAGCTATCGGGGAAGACAAGTATTTGAGCAAGGTTGCCAACTGCATTGTCAGGCCAAGGTCTATGATGCAAAGTGGAGAATCTTTTGCGATTGGTACAGTAGGAAAACGTGTTAATCCTAGCTCTCCTGCTCTGAGCACAGCGGCAGACTGTCTTCTCTTCCTGTTTGAAAAGAAAGAATGTTCAATTTCTACTATTAAGGGCCTTAGGGCAGCCCTGTCCAACATGCTCATGTTCTCTAAGGGCCCAGCCATTGGTTCGGACCCACATCTTTCTGATCTTATCAGTTATTTTGAGCTGCAGAGACCAGCATCTTGCCCACTAATGCCTAGATGGAATCTCTCATGTTGTGATTTTTGTCAAAAACCCTCTTATGAATTGTTGGGTGAAGCTTCTTTCAAGAACCTTACTCTTAAAACTGTTTCCTGCTCCCCTTAGCATCTGCGAGAAGAATAAAACTTGATGCCTTGTCTATAAAAAAGATTGTGTACGGTTCAATGAGTCTGTTTCTTTCCTTTGTCAACCTGGGTTTTTGGTGAAAAACCAGCTTCCTGGGGATGATCAAGATAGACTTCTCTGCCTAGTTAGGGCCTTATGGTTCTTTTTGGCCACATCAAAAGGGAGAAGAAATGGTAGGAAGCGTCTTCTTCTACCTATTAAGGGCTCCAATGATATCTTGGCATCCACCATTTCTTGATGGATTGTCCTCACTGTCAAAAGAGCTTATCAGTCCCTCACTGAGAGGGACCTTTCATTCATGAGAATTAAAGCCGATAAAGTCAGAGCTGTTGCTACTTCATGAGCCTATTTTAATCATTTGTCATTGGAGGATGTTACAAGAGCCATGTTTTGGTGGTCACACTTCTTTCTCCTTTTACCTTTGGTCTTTTGGTGCACCAGAGCAAAGGCATATTTTCCTTGGTCCCAAAAGTTATGGCACAAAAAGTGGCCCAATCTGCTGCCAACTTAACAGTAGTGGACACCTCTACCGTAAGGGTGAGTATATTAATTTTATGCCAGTGGTTATTTGGGAGGCCATCAGCCTCCGTCGAAAATGGCAAATTCAGGAAGGCAATAGTGACAGGTATTGTATTACTGCCATTACAATGTGGGGTTTTTTTCGGCGGGCGGGGGGGGGGGGGGGGGGGCAAGGTTTAATAATATAATACTTACCTGTCATTATTGCAAGATTCCCTCCTCCCACCCTGCTCTGATGGCCCAAGCATAGTCGAGGTCCAAGTCAGAGAGGAAGTATATCCCACATAAAGCTATGACGTGATACTCCGACTGGTTCTGGGTTCTCTCTAAGTTCTAGAATGTTCTGTCTAATGGGAAGTTGGAATTTTGAGCTTGGACGAGGAGACTCCTGTCCCAGAAGAGGTAAGAAAGGTAAGAGTGACTGGTAAGTATTACATTATGAAAATTAGTTTACCCCCCCACACACACACACACACCAAAAAAACACCAAACCAAACCATTCAGCTAATCTTCATGTATAGAAATATTGAAACTCTGTGCTTCTGTACATGCCTTGGGGAGAACCTTGTTAGGTTGCTGGTGCCACAATCACTTGCATGTTAGTTTTCCAGACTCACATTCAGTTGGTTGCAGGTTTGAATCCTGCCCAGACCAGATGGGGTTGACTGCTGTGGTGGGTCTTTTGGCAAGGCATTGTAACCCTTTGCCTTGGCCATGAATAGTCTTGTATGTGCTTATTTGTCATTGAACATCAATCAGTCAGTAATTTTTGTTCAGGCTTGTAAATTTTGTTGCACAATCAGTTAAACTTAATTGATCGTCTGTAGACTACCAAAATATGCTCTTTACTGATGCATGTTATTCATATACAAGATTACAACAGTGAATTTGTAAAGACTGTATCTGGTATTGAAAAGCAGATATATTTCAAGAGATTTCAATTTCAATTTCAATTTATATTTCAATTTCAAGAGATTTCAATTTCAATTTCAATTTATATTTCAATTTCAAGAGATTTCAATTTCAATTTCAAGAGATTTACACTACTAGCAAAATTTTATATTCATTTGAATTGCAGAAGACTGGGAGGTAAAGAGTCAACAGCGAGAAAAGGAGACAGAAGATATTATCCGACGAAAATACAGAGTTGCAGACGAGGAGAAACAACGAAAACTTGACGATTTTAAGAAACAAGCTGCTGAGCATCACGACAGCAGAGCACAGGAAGTATCAAGTCAGCTAGTTAAGGAAAAGTTCAAACTATCTGAAGAGGACAAGAAGAAAAAACTAGAAGCATATGATAGACTGGCGCAGGAAAGCACTTCTGTTTCTACAACCACCAAAACTGAGGCAACAAAAGGTAAGAATCTCTAATCTTTTGACCCAGTAATTCATCTTTCTAAAATGTCGTGGTCAAAAAACTAATTTTTAAACTAAAAATAAAAAACAACTTAAAACAAGAAAAGAAAAGTGAAAAGTAAGAATATTTTACTTGAGAGTATAGCTAGATTTAGATCTTACTGTGGTTGGAATAAATTCATAAATTAAAAAGATTGCACCTTGATAAAGATAATTCAGTCAGTTTAGATTTCTTATTTTAAGTAAGTGGATTATTAGACATTTCTTGCTGTGACAAAATGTTTCTCATGCCAAAATAATGCTAATCAAATATCAATCAGTAAAGTAACAGACTTTTTTCTTATTAAGAAAAGAAGAATTTCTTTTTTTTACATAAGATCTCAATTTAAGATGTGAATTTTTCTTTCAGTAGGAAAAAAGAAGAGAAAAACTAGAAATAGGGTCTTAAGGAAAAAATCTTGTGAAAAAATTTTCTTAACAAGAAAACATTCTTGTTTCAAGAAGAAAAAAAAATCAGTTAAATTTGCACGTTTATAATATCTTACATGAAGACATTATAACAAGCAATGCAATTTTGCCAAGATTTTGTTTTCTTACTACACAAATTTTGTTTTCTCACTGAAATAATTAATAATAATAAAAATCTCATTTTGTTTCATTCAAAATATTTGGAGTAAACTTAATAAAAGGAATTCTATAAATACATTTTCCTTTCACATTTAGTCTAAAATTGGAGTGTACTCCCTGTGTCATGTATTATCATTAAAACTTATCAAATTGTGGACAATGAATACGATAGATTTTGTACATCTACCAGTACACTTAACAACAGTACAAACAATACAGTCAATAAAAATAGTTCAAAAACTGCTTCCAATAGATTCTTTTTTTTTTAAGCTGAAAAATTATTTATTAACATCAAATTGTTCAAAAACTAGTTGTGTATTTGTAAAACATATATGCCCCACTGCAAGCCAAAAGAGTCCAAGTCCCAAAATATTTAAAAAAACCCCAGACAAATTGGATTTTTAAAAAAAATAATGGCATGAAAATCTAAATATTGGGTTTGAAAAAGAAAAAAATATAATCAAGTGTTTTAAGGAATCTGATGAGCCTTATTTAGTAATATTTTGTCTCCTAAACCTGCATCTACTGAACATTTAACATCTACATAAATGTCCATTGATTGTTAAGTATTCTTTTTCTGCAGTTTCAATCATCCATTCACTAGAATTTTGTAAACCACTTTACTATTTCTGTATGGGTAATACAATTAAAAAACTTTCTCACTCATATTGAATAATGCACTGCCACTATATATGATTGAGGAATTAAGTCAATTTTTGTACAAATGCCTGTATGTCTGTATATCTGATCCCTTGTTTTTTCACAATAACATTTAATTCTCCAACATCTACCATTCCCAAACTTGTAAATATCATGTATTTGGGGTAAGTAAGAAGCCTTTCAATATTGGATCATCATTTCATCTTTTTCATAATTGTTTTTTGTATCAGTTGCACAACTGCTTGTAAAACCTCTACAAAGTGCTCATGATCACTATTAAGTTGTGTGGTCGTTAGGTCAAGGTCACTGTGAATAAAAGAAGAAAAATGGGTTCCGCTCAGTAACATTAGCTCTACATCACAGACCTGGACCAAACTTTGTGTATGGCTTGTATTTGGATAAGAAACCTGTTGATTGTGTGATCCAAAGGTGAAGGTCACTATGATTGAAACAAGAAAAATGGTTTCTGCTCAATAACATTGGGTCTACATAAAATGGTTTCTGCTAAATAACATTAGGTCTACATCACAGACCTGGACCAGACTTTATGGATGGTTTGTACTTGAGTTCAGAAAGAAATCTATCAATGTTGTGGTCCAAAGGGCAGGATCATTGTGCCTGAAGAAGAAAAATAGTTTCTGCCAAAAACTTCAGTTCTCAACCATGTACCTCCAACAGAAATTGTGAATGACTTGTACATTTACTGAAAGGAAGCCTATTGATTTTGGAGTCAATAGGTCAAAGGTCAAGGACTCTGTGACTGTGACTGACAGAAGAAAAGTGTTATTTGCAGAATAACTTCTGTTTTAGAGTAAGTTCCTTGACCAAACTTTGCAGATTGCATGCACTTGGGGTAATAAAGAAACTACAGATTCTACGATCTAAGAGATCATAAATATGGGAAGTCTGATAAGAAAATCATGGTTTCTGCACATTAGGTTTAGTCCAGAACAGCATATCTTGACCAAAGTTCAAGGTCATTGAGACATTTTGGTCAATAATCCTGAGAGTCAACCATGCTCTATTAGTGCCTACATGTATAGGACTATTTAAAGATGGGGTATGCATATATAATGTGCCGTTCACTGTATCTTGTTCTACATATTTCATCTTACCTGGCTGGCTATGAACATGGGGTATTTTAAGCTTCTAAAAAACAAAGCCCACAAGGTCAATTTTGACAAAATTTCACACAGAATAAGGCATGAAGGGCGTTAAAATTTACCTAACTGCCATCAGATACTAAAAAAGTTAAAGAACTTTTAAATGACTTCTTCACATTACTGCTGAACAGAATTTAATCAAATTTGACAGAAAGTTTCTTGGGAGGAGACCTTTCAGGTTTGTACAAATGTTGCTGATCTGTCTTCAAAATATGGCCACTATTACTAAAAATAGACAGTTAAGACATATATTAGATTGAGCTTAGAAGTCACCACAACAAACAAAGTCAAGGGGCCAAGTGTCTAGAACTACACTGTATTGTGTTAGACTCTTAACATGTTTCAGCTGAGCTGGTTGGCATAGGGATAATGTCCAAAATTGTATAGTAAATTGCCAGATTGCAGAGGCGCTTACTTAGTAGCGATGGTGCAGAGTACAGCACATCTGTCTGTCTGATCCATCTGTCTGTCACTACTTTGATTTCCACTCAGTAACTTTTCAAGGACTTAATTGATTGAAAGCAGATTTGGTAGGAGTCTCTATACAAAAACATCTTGGTCAGAAATGATTTTGACCTATTTCTGAGAAACTTTGACTCGCTGAAGTCACTGTTTAACTTTGAAATTTCATGTTGCTTCTTAAACCAAGGTCAATTACACCATATTGGCAGGGGGAACCATGTTCTCATGGCACATATCTAGCTAAATGATTATTGATCCTTTTATTATTCATTTTTTAATACGATAATGTATTTTAAATTGTAGATGGAGTTAAAACGACAACAACAACAGTTCGTAAAACGGAGACAGTTGGTGGTGTCGGTGGAACAGCGTATGGCAAACCTGCTGGTGAGGAACCTGATGGTTTTTTTTTTTTTAATCTCACTCGAAGAGGAAGCCTTTCAATAAACTTGGACTCCAAATTTATTGAAATGATAGATTAAAATTATTGTTCGTGGTTTAACAACAGTTTTTTTCTTGACTACCATTTTCATCATTTATTTTTAGTAATCATTAAATTTACACATTCCGTGTTGTCATTGTCACCATTATCATCATCACCATCATCATCATGATGTTATCTTACAAGGCACCTTTTATATAAAGCTCATGCTGTTCATTCAAAAATGTTTACCTGAATAATCAACAAAGCATGATTTTACATCAAAATTTACATGTAGTTTGAAAAAATACTCTGTGCATTTCTGCTATATTACTCAGTACTTGTATTTACTCAGTAATTAACTAGTTGTCAGTTGTATGTTGTGCATTTTGGTCTTAGTTTTTAACTTCTTTCATTTTTATTATTGAAATATTGAGCCAGAAACTCTCATTAGCAGAGTTATATTTTATTTTTGTTTGCCCTGTCTAAGTCGAAAGATATATGCTAAATGAAATAAAGGGAGGTGGTAGTGGAGATTTATACAACAACAAATTTGGAGGATAAACATAAATTAGAAAATTTAATGACTTGAGATCTTTTTTCTTCGTAGATTTTTTCAATTACAGTTTGTTTTATTATATCTGTTAAGAATTTCATGATTTCACTTGCAAATAAAATATACATGTTTTGAGGAAATATATATTATGCAACCTCAAAAGTGATTCTTTAATATTTATTATACATATTGAAAGACATTGCCTGTAAATATAACGAAGCTCTTTTCATTCATTCAATAGAACACAATAGTATGATTTTGTTGATAATCGCTGCTATCTTTAAATGTAAATTTGACTTAATTAGTGCCCAAGGTGCTTAGAAAATTAATTTGTGATTGAAAATGGTGCTATATATGCCTGCCACAATAGCCAGTTTGAAAATCTTGTTATCACTATTTCTTCTGAATGAATGGTCCTATCAGCATGGGGTTTTCACTGGAAGACTTATAATGATGTCTAGTTGGTCGTAAATGAACGTTGTGCTGATCAGACTTCTAATATGGCCACCACAATGGCCATCTTGAAAATCTTGTTATCACTACTTCTCCTAGATGGCTGGTCATATCAATATTGTGCTTTCACCAAAGGACTTCTTATGAAGTCTAGTTGGTACTAAATAGAAATGGTGCCAATCTGATATTCAATATGGCCAACATGGCAGCCATCTTGAAAATCTTGCTATTGTTACTCTTTCAAAACCGAAAGTCATTAACATGGGGTTTCCACCAGAAGACAATATCTTGTTGGTCCTAAATGAAAATGGCGCCAATCAGACATCCAATATGTCCACCACAGCAGCTAATTTGAAAATAATGTTATCAGTGAAGAATATCAGAGACAGTTTCAACGCTGCAGTTACAAGGAATAAAATTGTCTTATCCTGAATACCTGGAAATTCTTTTGAGCCAGTAGAACATTAGCACCTTTGAGGGACTCTTGTTTGGGTACATACTTGAGGCAAAAATTTTTTGTTATGTGTGCTGCCCCCCCCCATCCCCCCAAGTTGCGTTGACAGTCGCACTATAATTATCAGAGCATTTTCATGGAGAACTAGTTTTACCTTAACTTTTTTTTCCTAAATTTTGTCATATTTAATGATCAATATTGCAGTGAGCTCTTTCTGCATACTGTTTATAATAATTAAATAAAAATTAAGTTTCAAACAGTAATCATTCTCATGGGTAAGGAGCCACAGTGGGTCAGTGGTTAGTGTGCAGGACTCGTGACCGAAAGGGTGCAGGTTCAAATCCTGCCATCAGCTCAGCTCAGGTTGACTACCATAGTGTGCCCTTCAACAAGGCACTTTACTCCAAGTGTCTGTGCACTAAATAACCTACTTGTGTTGCTGTGCCATATAAAACACCAAACCAAATCCCATCAAGAGGGGCATTATAATTAGTGCAAGTAAAGAAAATGAAACAAAAAAGCCTTAAATTTTACAATAATATGCAAAAGTCTGCAAAAATCTGTATGCACATATGCATTGTGAACTGTGGATGGTGTAAAATGAATGGATAGTCATAATTAAATGGTACAGACCAGATCTTCATTAAATATCCTATTTTTTTTGAGATGACAATGTTTATAGTTGTCCATAGACATCTAATTCTCAAGCTAGTAATTTTAATCCAAGAGCTGATCAAGGGCCAGCATAATAGTAACTTCCTACTTTTCAAGTAATGCTATGTTCATAAAACATAAAACTGAGAAAAAAAAATCCTGTATATCGGACAGCAGGTACATGGTGGGAACAACGTGCCCAGTATGCACAACTTGAACGATTGAAGAAGTTGGAGAATAATCCAGTGACAGTGGACCTCCCACAACTTGAAAGGCATCACTGGTCCTCGAATTTCTGTGACCTGTCAATCAGTGGACTAACACTTTCTATATTTGGCTTGAGTCTGTTACTTCAAGAAGGCTAGCACCAGCTACCTTCTTTACCGTATATATTGACAGAGGGAAAACCTACAGAAATCTATGAAAATGAATTTTTCATCTGCATTTTTAAATGATAAATAAACTCTTTGAATAGGAAATTATGCAAATGGATGATACATTTTATAAAAGGGGGTGGGGGCACTAATATGGCAGGAGCACTTAATAGTTTGAATATGGTATCTGAGCATTTTTGTAAAAAATTTCCCTGAAACAAATTTAGTATGATCTATCACAGTGATTTTATGGACACTTGTCTCAAGCAATAAAAAAAAAAAAAATATGCTAATGTACTTTTCATAAGCTTCTAATTTTAAATTGCATTTTATTTGCCTTGTTGATTTATTTTTGTTTTGCTGAAAATATTCACAGCATGTTTGTGAAGTGTGAGCAACTTAATATTTTTGTCTTCCTTTGCAAGGTTACCATATATACTCATGTATAAGCCGAGTCCAAATGCAAACAACATAGATCCTGATCTGCCGTTGCATAATGCGCTGGCAGATCAGTGTCTGTGTTGCTTGTTCTACTGATTAGTCCCTACAAACCGTATAGACCCAGATCTGCTGGCGCATTATGCGACGGCAGATCTGGGTCTATGCAGTTTGCAGTTGGTATCGACTTATACGCAAGTATATATGGTAGATGGCTGTATGTCTCATCAGGAAAGGAAAACTTTTTCAGTGGAAAATCTTCGGAGAAAAAGTTTCTTGTACATGCAATTTTTTTCAGTGAGAATTCAACAATTCATGCATTTTAAATGATTATGAAAAATGTTGGTATACTGATTACAATATGATTTGAAAAATTGCTGCCTAGTTCTAGCTGATACAGTATGATTTGAAAAATTGCTGCCTAGTTCTAGCTGATACAGTATGATTTGAAAAATTGCTGCCTAGTTCAAGCTGATACAGTATGATTTGAAAAATTGCTGCCTAGTTCTAGCCGACTACATTAAGCACATACTGAGTGCACTTAATTAGACAGGAGTGTACAAAACAAATTTCAAAGATAGCTTCCTCTTAATTGTGGTTTTAGCTTAGCTGTAGGAAAGGTCTTCAATTTAATGACACCCCAACCTGTTCATATTGTATAAGACACTTAATTGTTCAAAACAGTGCCAAGTGTAAGTAGTTTGAGAATTTTTTTTTCTCCTGTCTAGAAGAAACAGCGCGAGAGTTTGCGCAAAAACTGGCAAGTGTCAGTAGCCCAACAACAAGTGGGACAATAATAGTGAAAACTGAATCGTGGAACAGTCGTGATGCAGTGACCCACAAATCAGAGAAGATTGAATCTTGGGGAGGTAGGATGAAAAGTCAGATTTCTACAGTTTCCTGATGTATTCCATATGGCACTACTACAACCTTTTGAGGTTTCTGTTGAATTATTAAATGACCTTTGTTATCACAGTATAATGTAAGATACTTATACAAGATACTTGACTCCTAGGAAAATCTAATTGAGCCTTTTAATTGATATATGACATGGTTGATGATTTAAAATCTAAATATTGCATGATAATTGTCTGCCTATTAAGCTAACCTAAATGTCTGAAAAATTGTTATGGTTTATGTACAATAGTGCGGTTTAGAATGGATACATACTGTGCTTAACGGAATCATGGTCCTGATTTTTCATTTAATTTCAGAAGTTTTCCTTTTGTTTTAAAACCATATATTCTCAATTCTGGGTAATTTTTTACTTTACTTTTGTAATATGATAGTTCTTTTGAGCATTACAAACTTCAAATATTTCTTGTCAGGGAAAATGAATTTGTCTGTCTTTACAGCCATATATTTAAAAAAGTAGGAAGACTGGTCTGATGAATCATGAATTTGGTGAATCTGTCAAAGCCAGAGACTCCACTATGCAAAAGTTAGCAGATATGACCTTAGCTTTTTATTGTCAGGTTCTGATTGGCTGTTGGTCCTGACACATTGATTAATGACCTGTCAATGTAATTTGGCTGTTGGGAAGCTAATTTGCTTGTAGCTCCATGCACCATGAGACTATAATTTTTTTATTTTTTTCACAACTTGTTTGATACAGGTAATGTAACTAAACTACACTTAGTTGACCACAGCTCACATGAAATATTTGCTACCTACCATTTTGAACCAAACTGGCCAGTTCACATCACAGCCTTTCAAGAAATTCATTTTGAAAAATAAAATTCTCAGTACGTAATGATGTCATAAAAATGTGTGCTCTATGAATATAAAATGGAATATAAATGTTTTTTTGTTTTTTTTTCAAAAGAAAATTTTTGGTTTTCAGTAAGTAAGGGTAGTCTTAAAAGGTTATAGTTTTGCCAATCAGTGACAATATTTCCTACCTTTAGAAATGTAATCTGCTTCCATGCAATCTAACATCCAACTAATGCTTCAGGATATTTGTACTCTAATCCAAACCAAGACATATTCTCCATTGGTTGTGGGGCATCTTTTCTCATCTGTTAATATAAGCCTTTTCTATTAACGTTACTAATATTGCATGCATGAAGATTACTACCAATAGGAGAAATGCTGAAAGCCATTACTTATAATTCAAATGTTGAGAAAATGAAATACCGTATATACTCGCATATAAACCAGGTCCAAATGCAAACAACATTGACCCTGATCTGCTGTTGCATAATGCGCCAGCAGATCAGGGTCCATGTTGTTTGTTCTACTGATTAGTCCTTACAAACTACATAGACCCGGATCTGCTGGTGCATTATGCGACGGCAGATCTGGGTCTATGCAGTTGGTATCGGCTTATATGCGAGTAGAGATGGTAAGTATTGTGAATTAAGTAATTTGCATATGAATCGATAAATAATTTTCAGTTGTGGCACTCCAGAACTGTGGAGATGTTTTTGATCTTATAATTGTATCAATTAGCTCATATCTATATTTAAATATATATTTTGAATGCAATATAGGAAATTTTGTAAGAGATTTATTAAACTTCTCATCTCCCTCTGTGCCAAATAAATCTTAAGAGCAGTCGCTGTAGAGCAGGCATGTGCAACCTGTGGCCTACAGGTCACATCCGGTCTGTGACCTGGTTTTATTGTCATGCCCATGTTATTTATTATATTGTACATAATGGACATGGCTGTACCAGTACTTCCTCATTGTATCCATGGAATCTTTACAGCATAGGTTCTAATCAAAGAGACAAAAGGTCAGAGGTCAAGGTTAAAGGGGCAATATTTTTTTAATAGCAAATTTCCATTACTGTATTTTATCTTTAAACAACAAGCTGTGTAAGCAAAAATGACAGTCCCTTTTCTTGAATTCCATATTCACAATGCTGATGTTTTCTTCAATTTTATTTTCAAATATTTTTTGTTGCATATTTCTCTGATATGTTGATAGAAAATACCTGTTGCCCTCCTGATGGCTCTTGCATTTTTCTTGTGTGATTTTATAACAAGTAATGCTACTCTGATTTACAGCTGGGCGTGGTGGTGCTACAGGGAATATGTTCAAACAAATGGACAAGGCAGCTAGTGGGGGAGCACCAAAAGCAAAGTAAGTTACAGTATCATTGGAACATTTGACTTGAATGATAATGTTTGTCAGAATCATACTGGAAGATATTTGTGTCAGTTCTTCTTGGTCTCACAGTTTTTAAGCTTCATATAGTGTTACCATGTTCGTCTGTCACACATGTTCTGTATGTACATTGGTACATCATGAATTTCATATAGTGTTACCAGGTTCGTCTGTCACACATGTTCTGTATGTACATTGGTACATCATGAATTTCATATAGTGTTACCATGTTAGTCTGTCACACATGTTCTGTATGTACATTGGTACATCATAAATTTCATTTCTGCAGTAACTTTTACAGAACCTTTTGGATTAAAATCAATTTTATATTTGGCCTAATGTTAAGAAGATCTAGGTCACATTTAATTTTCACTTATTAAGCCCCAATTATTATCATATATACTCGCATATAAGCAGAGTCCAAACATAGATCCTGATCTGCTGTTGCATAATGCACCGGCAAATCAAAGTCTGTGTTGTTTGTTCTACTGATTAGTCCCTACAAACTGCATAGACCCAGATCTGCTGGCGCATTATGCGATGGCAGATCTGGGTCTATGCAGTTAGTATCGGTCCATTCACGAGTATATACGGTATCTCATGGATAGGACTTGGAAGTGTTTCCAATTCCATCACAAAACTTCATTCCTGTGCTATAACTTTTGAAGAACTTTATTGATGGAAACCAAATTTGGAATTGGGCTTAAAACAGAGCTCCCTCATTATAATACTTAATAGGAGCCATAAAAATGACTTGCATTAATTGTGAGGGAGCTTTATATTGAGGTATGTTCCAACAAGACTGTGTCATAATAGTGCATAAAAACAAATGGGATATTTAATGATGTAAAGCCATATTATAATTACTTATCATTTGCCAAGAACTAAAATAAAGTGAAATAAATTAAATTGCAATGATTAAACAAAGTTTAACCAATTTAATAGCAGCAATAACTTACCTGTTGCTATTGCAAAGCTTTACTTTTTCATGTCGAAAAACCTCGTCGGTTCGATGTGAATACATCCTCCCACAGAGTAGAGCATTGTCAATAAGACACGGTCCACTTGTGCACCTCGCATGCCCATGCACAGAACAGTCACCTTTTTCAAGGATACCATGTTAATGGTTGTGTTGTACATAACGTGACCAGAGAAAAATTGCTTGTTGCGAGTTTAAAACCACATTGCAGTTTTCCCTTCAGCAATATTCTTTAGATGTTAGGATACATCCCTCTTATTTTCAGTATACAATTGGTTACAGGTTTTTGCGTGTTAAATAATAACGCAACATAGGTGCTACCTCAACTTAATAGTAATTTGTATTCCTTTATTTTAAATAATTGATTCAGTATCAATTTGGTGTTTTTTTCCATTTCACCATTGTATATTAGTAATGGTCCATGAAGAAAGTGCACCACTTGTCTCACTCCCTGGGTAGCGTATCACACCCTCCCGCGAGGACGGAGCTGCACCGCACTCAACACTTCCAGGATTGTGTGTCGTGCCCTCAAGAATGGGAGGAGTAGCACCGAACCTTGATCAGTGATGTGGACAAACTAGGCTCTGACACATCAATATCACCTGACCAGTCACCAACGGGGCAGTGACCAGTCTGGTGACTGGTCAGTGTCTGGTGACAGGTCACTGGTCAGTTCATCAAAGTGATTGGGCAGTGTATGGTTACTGGTCACCGGTCAGTTTTTCCCAGTAACCGGTCAGATCATACTGGCCACCACTCAGATCGTACTGGTCGTTGACTTTCCACTGGTCATTACTCAGAGGCCTCATGGTATGGGGATAGGGATCGGAGTGAGTTCCCCCCTCTACCGTCACACCCTGCACAGGATCGGGAGTCTGCCCAGCAGGTCCAGACTAGGGCAGGGGATCGGTTCAGTATCTCCCACCCCTTTCCTATTCTCCCAATGAATCCTTATGGGATGTAGGGCCCTCCAACTTGGGGTGAATGGTCCCTTGAGCCTTTTTGGGCTACTGGACCCTGGACCCAGATTATAGGCGATGCCACAGCTCATGTCTCGCCATCACCTCCTCATCAGGTGGCATCCACCAGGAAGGCTGGAGGCATAGCATCATCCAGGAAAGACAAGCAGTCTCATCTTCCTCCTGGAACTTCTAGTTCACATAGATCTCCTACTCACCATGATGAGATACGGGAAATTGCGTAGAGTGCTCCTGTGTCACTTCCACTGAAGGACATGGTGATGCCTATGTCACTTCCACTGAAGGACATGGTGATGCTGAGCCACTCTCCTGCTTCGATTGCACTAGATGATAAACTTATTTATCCTCGTTGACTCCAGTGAGTTTGAGGTAGAACAGCTCATTTGACACCACCTGTCAGGCCCACCAGCTCCTCTCAGTTGGATAAAGAGGAGGAGATCTGGTACTTTGATAAGGCGGTAAATGAAGTTTACCACCTTTTACCTGCAGACTTGTGCCCCAAACCATCTGGCGCATAGCCCAAGAAGATCCTTTCTATTTTGGAGATCTCCGGGATCCAGCCACAACCAGATCTCATTCATGCTTCTTCATCATTCCTCCACAATTCAGGAAATATAACAGAGGTTTTCGACAGGCAGCCTGGCTTTTGGTCACCATAGCTTCTCATGCTGACCTCTTCACAGCTAGTTTATTTAGTATGCTGAAGGAGGTCGCACTGAATCCAGTCATCTTATAGTGCATGCTGGAAGCTGTGACCAAGACATCCCAAAATGCAATTTCTGTCACAATGGCTTTATCGGCAGAACTTCTTAACATCCACCATAACAATGCGCTGGACTTCTTGAAAATCTTGCTTAATTACAGTAAAGACTTCTAAGGCTGCTCCTTTGGAAGTCAAGGCCCTGTTTGAAGGACTCATCCCTACTGTGGCTTCACGAGATTTGAAGGATCATCAACATAGATCCTTCACACCTGCCCCTGGCCCATCACAATCGACCAGGAAGCATTCTAATGCAAATTGCCCCAGGGGCCATCCACTAAATTCTTTAAACAGATGCAGCCTCAGTCCAATGTGCAACCTCAAATAAGACCTCCTCCTTGTAAGTCAGGTTCACATAATGGAAATTGCTGAAGAGCCACTAGGAAGAAGTTCTCTAACCCACCTTCCTTTCCTAAGGAGAGGGGGGAGGCAGCCCTATTGACTTGCATCCCCTCCTGGCATGCATTCTTCTCCCAAACATCTCTGTATGTGCTTGTCTAGGTCTCTTTTCGGAGGCTCGGTGAAGCATCACTGATGATGGGTGGGTCCTTTCTATTGTGAGCAAGGGTTACCAACTTTACTTTTGGGAACAACCCCTTATGTCAAGGACCTCCATGTTCTTTCACCAGCCCAATCTGGTGAAATTAAGGGAGGAGGTGCAGACCCTTTGCAGAAAGGGGCAGTCAAGAGAATCCTGAATGATCAATCTCCTGCATTCTACTCCCGAATCTTCCTGGTCACCAAGAAAAGTGGGAAATTTTGTATCATAATCAATTTCTCCCCATAAAACCGGTTCCTTCTGGAGGAACATTTCAAGATGGAGACCACTTCCTCAATCTGGAACACAATGCATCCATCAGATTGGGCAGTCTCCATTGTCCTTCAGGATGCTTATTTGCACATTGTCCTCCACATCGAAAATACCTCTGGTTTTACTTTATACCAGGAAGTTTTTCAATTCCGGGTTCTGCTATTCAGAATCTCTTATGCACCCCGAGTCTTCACCCGAGTTATGGGAGTAGTAACATCTTACCTCCAATTACTGGTAACCCCATTTCTCCAGTATTTTGATGACTGGCTAATCCACAATGTTCGGGTTCAGTCCTTCCATCAGGATCTATTCCATTGTTGGTCCAAAATAACTTGGTTTGGTCTCCTTGCCAACCTCGAAAAGTCAGAGCTCATTCCATCTCAGGACTTCGTTTAAGTGGGAATGAACTTCCTCATAAACCAGAACTTTGGGTCCCACAGGATTGCATAGATTGAATCATGGCACTTCTAGAGGTGCTACGACAAAAACATCGTTGTCTGCTAGCTTTTACCTAAACCTTATTGGTAACCTTGAACACCACTGCCGATTTGGTTCCCTTATGACGTCTCCATATTTGCCCTCTACAGTTTCTCCTTCTCACAAGGTGGAAACCACACAGAGATTCTCTATCAGCTCTGATTCCTCTAGGACCAGATTTTCTCACACCATTTGCACTGGTGGATGAATCAGAACAGATTTTTGACTGGGGTCCCCATGCATGCACCTGACCCCCTCTCCTATCTGTTCACCAATGCATCAGATTCCTGTTGGGGCACTCATTTAGAGTCAGAGGGCATAATTCTCCATGGTCATTGGACTCTGGACAAATCGTCTCTAAATATCAACAATCTAGAAATTAAAGCTGTATTTCTAGCTTTGCAAGGGTGCATTGACAGAGTAAGGGGTCAGTGTGTCCTCCAACAACACATCCGTCGTAGTGTACCTCCTCTGCTGTGCCACCTTGGAGAACATCACCCTCCGAATTCACCACTTTCCAGGAAAGAAAAATGTATTAGCAGACAGTCTGTCCAACAAAGGCAAAACAGTCCTCACAGAATGAACTCTTTACTGCTACGTAGCAGAATCCCTTTTGTCACTGTGGGGAAAGCCTCAGGTGGACTTGTTTGCGACCAGCTCAACAACAGATGTCCCTTCTATATTTCTCAAGTCCTGGACCAGAGAGCTTGGGCAGTGGATGCATTCAGCTTCCATTGGAATCGTCTGTTCGCATATGCCTTCCCACCATTCCAACTGCTACCTCAAGTTCTACAAAAAGTCAGAACTTCCACTGTTCACATCATTCTCATAGCCCCACATTGGTTCCAATGATCATGGTTCAACGATCTTCTAGACCTGTTGATAGATCAACCCAGCTCTCTACATCACGGGAGGGATCTTCTGTTGATACACGGGGGCTCCCTCCTACACAACAGTCTACACATTCTCCACCTTCACACTTGGCTCATCTCAGGCAATCCATCCGCCAGAAAAAGTTTTCAGGCTGGGTTGCCAGTTGCATCATTCAGGCCAGGAGAGCTTCAGTATCCAAGGTCTATGATGCAAGGTGGAGAATCTTCTGTGATTAGTGCAATAGGAAACATGTTGAATCTAGCTGTACCTCCGTAACTTCCATTGTTGATTTCCTTTGTTCCTTTTCAAGAACAAAAGATGTTCAGTATCAACTATAAAGGACTATAGAGCTGCCGTTTCCAACACACTTAATTCTCTCAGGGCTCAGCAGTTGGTTTGGAATTGCACCTTGCTGATCTCATTAAGTATTTTGAGCTGCAGCGACCTGTCTTTCGCTCTCTTATGCCCGGATGGAATCTAAATTGTGTGTTGTGGTCTTTAATCAAAATCCCCTATGAACCATTGAGTGAGACTTCCTTTCAGGACCTCAAACTCAAGACTGTGCTTTTACTCACTTTGGCATCTGCAAGAAGATCCAGTGTGATTCATGCACTGTGTGTTGACACTGGCTGTCTCCAGTCTAATGGGACTTATGAATCCATTTCTCTCCTTTGTCAACCAGGATTTTTTTAGCAAAAATCAATTACCTTCGTTAGCTTCATTATCTATAGAGATTCCCTGGCTCAGTTGAATCTGTGCTGGAGATCATCAAAATAGACTTTTATGCCCAGTTAGGGCACTGGGTTTCAAAATAGGCTTTTATGCCCAGTTAGGGCACTGGGTATCAAAATTGGCTTTTTGCCCAGTTAGGGCACTGTGTTTCTATCTTTGAGCCTCGTAAGGGAAAAGGAATTGTAGGAAATGCATTTTCCTTCCTCTTAAGGATTCTGTTGATATTTCAGCTTCCACTTTCTCATGGTGGATTGTCACCACAATCAAAAGAGCTTATCAGTCCCTTACCAATAGAGACCTTTCCTTTATGACACTAAAAGCCCATGAGGTTCAAGCCATTGCTGCCTCACAAGCCTATCTAAATTATTCTTCCTTGGAGGATGTCATGAGGGCACTATTTGGGCGATCCCATACTACCTTCTCCTCCTTCTGCCTCCAGTCATTAGCACAGCAAAGTGCAGGCATCATTCTTCCTTGGAGGATGTCATGAGGGCAGCATTTTGGCAATCACATACTACCTTCTCCTCTTTCTACCTCCACTCGTTAGCACAACATAGTGCAGGTATTTTTTCTCTGGGACCTCAACATGTGGCCCAGAGGGACACCAACATTCTTTAAGTAGATCTCTCCCTCTAATGGTGAGTACCGGTATATTCCATTTTTTTTGTTTTTGATCGGTTTAACTCATCAGCCTACCCACCTAACTGACAAATTCAGCTATGCAATAGCGATGGGTAAGTTTTTGCTGCTATTAAAATATAGTGGTGGGGGGAACTAATTTTAATTATGCAATACTTACCCATCACTATCGCCAAATACCCTCCTCCCACCCCGCCCTGATGTCCTGGTGTAATTGTTGTCTATGAAAAAGATGACTGTTCTGCACATGGGCATGCGATGTGCACGAGTGGACCGTGTCTTATTTGACAATTATCCTCTATATCAAATGGATGAGGTTTTTCGACACAAAAAGTAAAAGCTATGCAATCGTGACGGGTAAGTATTGCATAATTAAAATTAGTTTAACACCCCCCCCCAAAAAGAACTTAATTTTAATGAGACCCATGACCATGCCCACATTGTTAGAGGGACAGTGTTATACTGAGGGGCTTTATAGTGAGGGACCACTGTATAACAATAAGTTAAGTTCAGTTTTGACCTATTTCCATCAAAATTTTACTGAGTTGTGACCCTTGTATGACTTAGAAGTTTACCCATGCATCGCAAATTCTGTTTATAGTCAATAACTTTTGATGAACTTCATGGATTGAAATCAAATAAAGTTTAAGGCTTTATATTGAGGAAATATAAGTCATGTTAAATTTGTATCGATTGGTGTCAAAATTTAACCTAGTTATGGCTCTTGTTTGACTTGGAGATTTGGCCTTGTATCATGAATTCCATTTTCTCATGATAACATGAAGGAGTTCACAGATCGAAACCAAACTTGATATGCACCTTTGCATAGACAGTGCTCAGTTTGATCTTCATTTAATTCCATTAAAATCTGACATATTTTGGGCCCCATTTTGACTTCAAAATTGTACATCATTGTATATTGCCCTAAGATGTCTTCAAATACACCATATTGGTGGGTGGAGGGAGCATCTGTGTCCTTTGGGCACATTTCTGGTTTCCCCCAAAATTGGAGTATTGCATCTATTTGACTTGGGAATTTCCTATGCCTGGTATTATGAGCTTTCCTTCTATTCCATACCTTTTGGATGATGTAATTCATGTATTGAAAGCAAATTGAGTATGAAGCTTAATATCAAGAAAACCCTTGAATATTGCATGATATTGCCAGGAGCATCTGTATCATCTGGATACATTTCTATGTTTATATATCTTTATTTTAAGGAAATGAAACCCCATTGGCTACAGAATTATTTGAAACATTTACTCAAATGTACACCTCTCCTTCGAATACTAGCAAGCATTGGGCTGCATAAATGAGGGCATGAGACAGCGAGGGGACTCGTATTCACACTAACAGTTGGAGGGGGAAGTGCTAGCAACTTATTTTTGATACATGAGAATTATAATATCCTTTGTCCTACGCAAATGTTCATATAATGGATTTTAATATTAATGGATATTGGATCTTAAGAAGTGAATAATGTCAGTAAATTGATGAGTGACTTGTAACATAAATTAACTTGAGATGCTGCACTCCCAAACTTGTTTATCAGTAAATTTGAAGTTTCCTCTATTTCTCAGTATCAGATCACATGTATCCATCATAAGTAAACACAAATCAAATAAAGCTTCATGGCTAGAATTACTTATAAACCACTGAAACCAAACCCATCAATAAGTCTGCACTGGTCAATCTGCAAGATAGTAATTTCAAAGTCATCATACGCTTCTTCTCAATACCACATGACAGTGACTGAGTACAACTCCATATCATTTTTACTATTAAAAACAGTCAGCACATGGCACTTTAATGGTCCAGGAAACACTACATCTGGATCGAGAAAAAAAAAATCCTGAAAAGAAGGAAAGAAAAAGTTATTTGTGCATTTTATTAGAACTTGAAAGTTATTTCAGTCACTGCAAATTTTGAAGCACAATTCACAAATTAGGCAAAGGCAGAAGCTTGGGAGTTGTCTACAGTGTGCGATTTAAAAAAAAAATTAGGTTGACACTACACTTGGATGTTAATGTGGTGTTGGCCCCTTTCAGGTATTATAATCAGCTGGAGACAATCAGTCTGGTAAATTAACTTGTGTTATTGTGTCAAAGGACCAAATAATTTCTCAGCATTTGTCAAAATAAAGCCAGTTTAACCACTGAGTAACCACTTAATTAAATTCTCACAGAAATGCTTGTGGGTATAGCCATGACAGTCGATTGACTCTTTTCATGTTCGAGTAGAAGAGGGCATATCACATTTATGATGATCACATTGAAACGATTTAAAAGATCAAATTAAACCACAATTTAACTTGACAAGACTTTTTAAAATTGGTATTTATTTCTTAGAGTGTTTGCCACCAGTAGCCATACCAACATTTTCATTATTCCATATTTCGTCATGTATTGTTATTTATTGAGAAGATATTTGTTTAAAGAAAATCGTACATAATATATGATTTCTTATTAAAATTTGCAAATGTAATGATGTCGATACCAGATTTCTGCACATTAACTGCTGTTTTCAAATATAAAGAAATTGAGCTCTCATTCAGTCGTGTTTTTGTTTTTTTCATGTAAAGCAAATAGAAGCCTATTTTTGCATTTTCTGTAAGATAAATGAAATGGGTTCACAAGTGGTCCAGGCATGCTAAAATGAGGGAGTGGTGTATTCGTTAATGGGATATAAGATTTTGTCCTCCTATTAGTGATTTTCAGAGGCAACCCAAGAAGTAGCAGATCATAAGAAGGGGAGATAACTCACTGTAAATAGTAATATATATATAACGAATATGTATAAATGTGAAACTTTACTGGTTTGGTTCACAGATATAATAATTATATAAGAATAAAAGGCATGAATTTCTAAATGCTTAATTTTAATTTGCAGTTAAAGTGCATGTATTCATTTTTAAAATAGGAGGGGGGGGGGGCCGGGCTGATTCAGTTTCATTGTAACATTCACTCTACTGGTCATAGACCAGAAGAGCTTATGGGATGTTCTGATGTCCTTCTGTCCATTAGCACAAGTTTGTCATCGCTACTTCTTCTAAACTACTTGGAGTATTGCCATGAAACTTTACCCACATTCATCCCAAGGTGTAGTTGGTCCTAAGTGGAAATGGTGCTGCTCAGACATCCAATGTGGCCACCACAGAAGCCAGCTTAAAAATCTTGTTATTGCTACTTCTCCTGAATGTATGGTCATATCAACATGGGGTTTTCACTAAAAGACTTATTTTAATGTATAGTCATGAATGAAAATGCTGCCGATCTGACATACAGTATGGCCACCATGGGAGCCATCTTGTAAATCTTGTTATTGCTACATCTCCTGAATGGAAATTCATATCAACATGGGGTTTTAACCAGAAGACTTCTATCTAGTTGGTCCTAAAAGAAAATGGTTCTGCTTGGACATCCAATATGGCCAGCACAGCGGCCATCATGAAAATCTGCTTATCAACACTTCTTCTGAATGGATGGTAATATCAGTATGGGGTTTCCACTTAAGACTTCTCATGATGTCTAGTTGGTCCTAAATGAAAATAGTGCCAATCTGATATCCAATGGTAAAAACCTTGTTATAGCTACTCCTTATGGGAAGTTGTATTGCCATAGGGTTTTCACCAGAAGACATCTTATGATGTCTAGTTGGTCCTAAATAACAATGGTTCTGAATGGACATTCACTATGGTCACCACAGCAGTCATCTTGAAAATCTTGTTATTGCTACTCCTCCTGAATAGATGGTCATATCAACATGGCAGTTCACTAAAAGACTTGGTCCTAAATGAAAATGGTGCTGATCTGACATCCAGTATGGCCACCATGGCAGCCATCTTGTAAATCTTGCTATGGTTCTTTTCCTGAACAGAAAGTTATATCAGCATGGGGTTTTCACCAGAAGACTTCTAATGATGTCTAGTTGGTCTTAAATGAAAAGGGTTCCACTCAGACATCCAATAAGGCCACTACTGAGGCCATGTTAAAAAAATGTTGTATGATGTCCACTTGGTTCTAAATGAAAATGGTGCCAAACTGATGTCCAATATGGCCACCATTGCAAGCATCTTGAAAATCTTGTTATCTCTACTTCTGAACAGAAAGTCATATTAGCATGAGGTTTTCACCAGAAGACTTCTTATGATGTCTAGTTGGTTCTAAATGAAAATTATGCTGATTGGACATCCAATATGGCCACCAGTAGCCATCTTGAAAATCTTGTTATCGCTACTCCACCTAAATGGATGGTCATGAGGTTTTCACTGAAAGACTACGCATGATGTCTAGTTGGTCCAAAATGAAATTGGTGCCAATTTTCACCCAATATGGCCACCACAGATCTTAAAAATCTTGCAATTGCTACTCCTGCGGAATGGAAAGTCATATTAGCATGTGGTTTTTCAACGGAAGACTTCTTATGGTGTCTAGTTGGTCTTAAATAAAAATTGTGCCAAACTGGTTCCAATATTGCCGCTGTAGTGGTCATCTTCAAAATCTTATTGCTACTCCTCCTGTATGGAAAGTCATATCAACATTTTGTTTCACCAGAAGATTTGTCATAGCTGTTACTAAATAAAAATGGTGCCAATCTGACATCCAGTATGGCCACCATGGAAGCCCTCTTGAAACATGCTTTATTGCTATTCCTTCTAAATGGAAAGTCATGTCAACATGGGGTTTTACCAGTAGACTAATTATGATATCTAGTTTGTCTTGAATTAAAATAGTGCCAATCTGACCTCAAATATGGCTGTCACAAAGAACATATTGAAAATCTTGTCATTAATTCTCGAGAATGGATGCTCATATCAGCATGGGGTTTTCACAAAAAGTCTTCTAATGTTGTCTAGTTTGTCCTGAATGAAAATGGTGCCAATCTTACATGCAATATGGTTGTCACAGTGTCTAATTTTAAAATCTTATCGCTCAAGAATATCAGAGATGTTTTCAACACTCAGCAGTTAAAAAGAAGAAATGGTCTTATCTTGAATTCTTGGAATCCTTTTCGGACAATAGATCATCAGTCCCTTCGAGAGACTCTTGTATTCATTTATTTTCATCCCATGAAGATGAAAATGCAAGCCAGGACAAGGATATACTTTTAGAGCAACAAGAGATACATTAAAAAATTTCCTGCAACAGCTAAAGGCTGCCATACTTGCTTTGAGAGATCATGGTCACTGCCAAATTAGGTCACTGTCGGGAACATTTTATTCCATAGAGACATGGTAACTTGAATATGATTATATCAAACCTCGACACAGTAAATACACATAATATGATGAAATTTATTATACTATATTTCTCAGCAAGTGATCTTTATCTAGTGAACACCAAAGAATAAAAATGTATATTTGGCATGTTGCTCTACCCCTCCCCTAATTAGGGGGATTTTTCTTAGCAATATAAGGACAAATATTTTGCTTTTCTTTTGATTTAATGCCTCAAGGATTTGCTATAATTATACCTAGAAGGTAGTTGCATTACAGATGATTCTGTTATAAAATCTTGATGGATGTTGGTAAACTGCCTAGTAATATCTTAGTTTCTGTGAAAGATACTTACATCAGTATTCTGTATGAAGACTATTCTATTTTATTTACCAATGTGTATCAGTATGATTCATCAGTTTATTAATTTGCGTGCATGCACTGCATGAAATTGATACTAATCAAAACTGAATTTTATTTAGTGGTTTAGTTACAATGTCCCTAGTCAAGAAAGCAGCAACAACGATGCGCAGGAATGCTGTAACAATAAAGCAGGAGATTCTCAATTTCTGCCAAGCCAATACTGAAGAATACGATGAGGTATTTTCTCAAGGCTTGCCATAGCCATGTTCAATATATATACATATATATACACATATATAGTATCTACCGTAGCAACTTCACTATCTTCTTAACATTGGATAATTACAAGTTTATATCACTTTGTGTATGAAATTTTCTATTTCAGCTGTAATACTAATCAATAGATAAAAAAAATCACCAAAAATATTTTGAAAATGGTCTTGTTAGAAGGAGTATCATTATCATATGCTCTGAGGGACACCTGCAGCTGTGCAGAGAACACCTGCTTCCAGAGTCCTTCATGGCTGCTGGTAGAAAAAGAATAATGTAAAATCAGAAATGTTTGTGGAGGATTAAATTTCATTTTACATGGGTAATGAATGGCAGTGAAATTACATCAAGCATGAAATTTTTTATTGTAGACTGGGTGTTAAAGGTAAACAGTGTGTACCAATGAAATTTTTTTACCAAAAATTGTGTTGTAGATTGGGTGTTAAGGTAAACAGTGTGACCCAATGAAAATATATCTCCATGAAATCATCTGTTTAATCTCGAACCCAAAAAATGTTATTCCCACAGATATTATTGATTTTACAGTAGATAGACCTAATATTTAATTTTGATTCCTTGCAGTGATTTTAGTTAGCTACCAGTAAGATGAAAACTTGAACTTTACACGGCTAGTGCCAAGGCTTGAGTTTTCATTGCAAACAATTTTGTAGCAAGTGACTAGTCCATCTTTACATTTTTAACAAGATGTCCTAATGATTTCATGTTTTGTTTTGTACTTGGTATGTAATATTATGTTGTTTCTGAAACATTTGATATGCTTGACTTCCAAGAGCAAAAATAAGTTGTGTAAGTTTAAATTTAAATTTTGATTGAAAGAAGACGTCCTTTCAAGGTACAAGAAAACATTTATGAACTACATACCAACCTTTATGAACTACATACCAACATTTATGAACTACATACCAACATTTATGAACTACATACCAACATTTATGAACTACATACCAACCTTTATGAACTACATACCAACATTTATGAACTACATACCAACATTTATGAACTACATACCAACATTTATGAACTACATACCAACCTTTATGAACTACATACCAACCTTTATTCTGAAGAAAAAAATGTCTTATTACATTTTTAGGACTGTTTTGTTCACTGGGAAAAAAGTAGGAAATATTCAGATTTTTTTCACTTAAAAAGTTATTTAAAGAAAAAACAGAGTTTTAGTTCTCTGGAATAATACATGTTTCATATAGATGTACAAAGTTTATTGTGAAAGCAAAAATTAATTTTAGAGTAGACCAAAGTAATTCACATATTAAAAACTGTAGATCATCAGAAACTTCATTTGAAAATAACTACGCATTTAATTTGTTATACCCTGGGGGTATATAGTAATCCTTGAGTCTGTCCTTGTATCTGTCCATCCTTCTGACTGGTACTTGTTAGCATCCCACAGTTTTTGATGAATTGCTATGAAACTTGGTAAATAATATGGTCTTGACCTAGAGATGTGCATATTAACATATCACTTTGCTTCCACTGTTTCTGATAAGAGTTATTGCCCTTTTTGTCTTGTGAGCAGTGTATGGCATAAAGGTGTTAGCTTAACTAGTCCTGCAGTTTTTAGCTCTACTGGTCATAGACCAGGTGGGCTTATGTGATGGCCTTTCGTCTGGCGTCTATTAGCACAAGTTTGTTATCATGTTTTCTCCTGAATTACTGCAAGGATTGCCACCAAACTTTTCCGACACATTCATCCCAAGGTCTAGCTGATTCTAAATGAAAATGGTGCACCTTAGACATCTAATATGGCTGCTACTGCAGCAATTTTGAAAATCTTGTTGTTGCTACTACTCCTAAAGGGATGGTCATATTGACATGGGTTTGTCATTAAAAGACTTCTTATTTTGTCTAAATGATCCCCTTTTAAAATAGTGCCAACCTCACCTCCAATATGGCTGCCATGGTGGCCATTTTGAAAATCTTGTTATTGTTACTCCTCCTGTACCAATGGTTTTATTGACATGATGTTTCCACTAAATAAAAGACTTCTTATGATGTCTAGTTGGTCTAACTGAAATGGTGCCAATCCTACATCCAGTATGACCATCATGATGGCCATTTTGAAAATCTTGTTATTGCTGCTACTCCTGAATGAATGGTCATATTGACATGAGATTTTCACTAAAAGACTTCTTATGATGTCAAGTAGGTCCTAAATGAAAAAATGGTGCTGATATGACACCCAGTGTTGGGCATCTTGAAAATCTCTTTGCTAGTTCTTCTGGATGGATGGTCATAATGACATAGGAATTTCACCAAAGGACTAATTATCATGTCTAGTTGGTCCTAGATAAAAAATGGTGCTGATCTGACTTTTGAATGGCAGCCATCTTGAAAACCTTGTTATTGCTACTACTAAATAGAAAGTTATACACCTCTCCCTAGTAAACTCGGAAACAAGAGGGTCCAAAAACACCATCTCTGCTGGACATCGAGAAATTGGGGGGGGGGGGGGATGATACTCATTTTGTAATTGCGTTGGGAATAATTGTCAGTAAAGAGCTTTTTGTTGTATAAATTACCTTTATTTTCAAGATAGGCAACCTCTGAAAGATCCTTAACAGCATTACTCCAAGAGGTTTCAACAACCATCACATATACGCGAAAACATTGTGTTATTTCACTGCTTTTTGTTGTTGTTGATTCACAGCAAAACAAGGTTCCTTTTTTTTCAAAAACTAGGGACATTTATTTTGTGAAACAACCGTCAACGTCGAAACGCAATTTTTTTAATTGTTTTATTAGTAAAATATTGATTCCCTGATTTCATTGCAAGTAATAGTGAAACTTCTTCTAATCCTTGAGGAAATCTCCATGTGCCAATTCAGGAATTTAAATTAAGTACAAACTCTGGAACTGCTTGTCCATAATGAACCATATCTCTCAAACAAAGCTTTTTATTTACCAAGTACTTATTTCGCTTTGTTGCCATGCTATCTTTGATCACATTTGTGAATGAATAGACTAATTTAAGGTAGTTTAATTATATCACTTGCATAATAATATTTATAACAGTGTTTGATTGGTCAATTTAAATGAGTTGACCTGACACGCAACCGTGACCACTATTACGCAGGTACAATTTGCATGCCTTTTAACTTTTCTTTTCTTCCACCTGCTTTATTTGATTTGATTCAAAAGACATAATTAACATGATAATACAAATTAGGTCTGCTTTTAGTTGAGTGTAACAATACAACAGATACTTTCACAAGTTGGAGATCAGAACATGGTCAGCACTTAATATTAGGTTCTCACAGAAACGCTCGTGGATATAGCTGTGACAGTGGATTGACATTTTTCACGTGTGAATGCAAGAGGGCATTTTGCATTTATGATGATTACACTGAAACTGAATTAAATTTTACTTGACAAACTTATTTAATTGGTATTTATTTATTAAAGAGGCATTTGTGACATTTTCATTGATCAAAATTTCTAAGAATATTGTTATTTGCAGTGTATTGGGAATGTTGTTTGAAAAGAAAATTTAACAAAATATATGATTTCTTTATTAAAAGCTGAGAATTTCATGATGTTGATTCAAATTTCCAGGTACTAACCACCGTTTTCAATGATAAAACAAGCAATATATCGAGGTTTCATTTACCAATTTTTATCATGATTTTCTTCACTTTCAAGAAATAGGGGGACATTTTTTCTCATATTTTCGTGTAAAAAGAAATGGGATCCATGCCTGACCCCGCATTATAAGTGGGTTCGCAAGGTATCCACATGCGAGTTATCAAGGGAGTGGTGTATTTACATGGTTTTTTCACCAAGAGTTTTCTTATGATGTCTAGTTGGTCCAAAATAAAAATTATGCTGATCTGACATTCATTATGGCCACCATGGTAACCATCTTGAAAATCTTATCGCTGCACCTCCTGAATTGATGGTCATATTGTCACAGGGTTTTCACCAGAATTTTTATAACATTTAGTTTGGTCCTAGATGGAAATGGTGGCGATCTGACATCCAATATGGCTGCCATGATAGCCAGCTTGAAATCTTTTTATTACAATTCCTGCTGGATGGATGGTCATATCGACATGGGGTTTTCACCAAAAGACTTCGGGGCCCTGGGTGGCCGAGTGGTCTAAGGCACTCGCCTTTACCGATCACTGTCATCTCACCTCTGTCCGCATGGGTTCGAGTCTTGGGCTCGGCCAATGTGGTTAAGTGAGAAAGCTTCCCATGGGTCGGTGGTTCTTCCCGGGATTTTCCCAGGTTCTTCCTCCACCAGATATACTGGCCGCCATGTGTAGCCTATCATGTGCTGAAAAATGGCGTTAAACCCATAAAAACCAAACCAAACCAAAAGACTTCTTATGATGTCAAGTTGGTCCTAAATAAAAAAATAAAATGTGCTAATCCTCCATCCAATATGGCCATCAGCACTCACCAGTTAAAGAGAAGAAATGGTCTTACCTTGGATTCCTGGAATTTATTTTGCCCGGTTGAATATTAGTCCCTGTGAGTTGCTCTTGTTGATGGATTTCTATGAAACTTTGTAAATATTATGGTCATCACCTGAAGATGCACATATAGACTTTGCTTGTGCAATTTTTATAACTTATTGAAGATATGCATATCAACAAATCACTTTGCTCCCATAATTATTTTTAACATTATTGCTTTTTTTGTCTTGTGTCTTAATCCAATCTATGACACAATTTTGTTAGTGGAACTAGTCCCACAAGTTTTGATGGATTGCAATAAAACTTTTTAAATAATATGTTCATCACTTGAAGATGCACTTATATCAACAAATCACTCTGCTTCTGCAAGTTTGTTAGTTATCGACTATTTTGTCTTGTTGCTTAATGGAGTGCATGACACAATCTTTTTAGTGCAACTAGTCCCATAGTTTTTAATGGATTGCCTTGAAACTTGGTCAATATGTCACATGAAGATGCACATATCAACAAATCACTCTACTCCCCATATTTTTGTAAGAGTTATTGCCCTTTTTGTTTTGTAGCTAAATAGGAGGGATGTGGGTATATTTACCTGAGTAGATTGCTCACCATTTCTCTTCTTTTTTGTATCTTTATTATTGTATGTACCTGGGAGATAATACCAACCAGTCTCAATAAGTTTTTATTTGTTTGTTTGTTCCTTAAAGGTACTTTTTCCTCAGTTGTTTTTTTTTACCTGAAGCTTGTAAATTAATCTGAAATGCCCTCTGATTACCTATTTTTTTTAAAAAAAACTTCAGAAGTAGTGAAATAGCAAAGAATACATTTGTACTATCTGGTACTATCTGAAAATAACTTTAAAATGTCCTACATGTATTGTCATTACTTTATTTAAAACGCTTTTGCCTATAATCTTGGGTATTTGTAAAGTGATCTTGAAGACAGTTCTTAAAGAATCAAAATCATTGGAAGTCTTATGCCTCCCTGATAGAACTGTCTAAATGTAAAAATATTGAAATATTTTCAGGTTTTTCATTTATGAAGGAGGTACCGTCTATACTCGCATATAAGCCAGGTCCAAAATGCAAACAACATAGACCCTGATCTGCTGGCGCATAATGCGCCAGCAGATCTGGGTCTATGCAGTTGGTATCAGTTATACACGAGTATATATGGTAATAAATGCTACTGTTGGTGAGTGTTCCAGAATATTTAGGTTGATTCAGGCCAATTTTAGACCGAAGAGTGCACATTAGAACAAAATTAATTTAATCTGACAGGCATAAACAGGAATCTGAAAACATGCTACAAACTATGATTGCACTGTCAGAAAATAAAGCCTGAAACTGCAGAATTTGATTTAATTCATCCAGCTGATTCTCATATCTGAACTTTAACATTTGGAGCATTTATGAATCCCATTTTCCATCTGTACTCACTTGTAAGTCAATTCCAAATGCAAACAACATAGAGCCTGATCTGCCATCACATAATGTGCCAACAGATCAGGGTCTATGTTGTTTGTTCTACTGATTAGTCCTTACAAACTGCAAAGACCTAGATCTGCCAGAACATTATGCCATGGCAGATCTGGGGCTGTGCAGTTTGCAGTTGACTAGACTTATAAGCGATTATATATGGTAGATCTGTAAAAGATAATATGTAGAATTGAACAGCATTATATTAACCTCTTCAGTGAAAAATCATCAATGATATTGGATAGGTGCTTTATATTTGCTTCAGTTTGAAATTGTCAGCATCTATCTATGCCATATATATATTTATTTATTTTATCTTCACAGATTTCATAACTCTTTCAGCACGTTGCACAAATTAATCAACCATCTCTTTCAGTTTACTACCGGTTTATCACATGACATGGTGGGCAGAATGTTTGATGAACTTGTGCCACTTATCTGAAATTTCATGTGTTTGATATCACATGCTGACATCATTTGGGATATAACCATAACATTTGAGGGCTCCAGTGTAACTGATAATTACGGTATATACTCGCGTATAAGCTGGGTCAAAATGCAAACAACATAAACCCTGATCTGCCATCGCATAATGTGCCGGCAGATCTGGGTCTATGCAGTTTGTAAGGACTAATCACGAGAACAAGCAACATAGACCCTGATCTGCCTGTAATGACAGATCAGGGTCTGTGTTGTTTGCATTTTGACCCAGCTTATATGCGAGTATAGTCAAACCATTGGTAAAGTCAAACCATTGAACTTTATTTTTCAGTGGATTATTGAACAGAACATTACAGTGTTTTGTCATGTGATAAATAGTCTTGCATTCATGTTCCTTTCATATAAAATTTACAAAATTTTAAGACTATTTTTGATATTTTGCTCACCACGACTTAGACAGTTTTTAAATAATTCAGCTGATTTTATAAATTACATATGAAATGAGATCCTTTGCAAGATCCTTTATACAGGGGAACCCTGCTATAATGCAGTAATTGTGGTTCATATCTGCTGACTGCATTATATACCAAACCAAGGTGTGGTGAGAATGGTAAAAAATGTGATGAATGCATATGTTAGTGCAAAAGGGGTGGGAGTGGGGGTAAACAAAATGTCAGTGAAACAAACGGTAATAATTGTACTAACTGCCAGTTTATATCACAATTTGGATTAAGACAGCCCCATGCTCAATGAAAATGAATAATTGCTGTGTAAGAAGAGTAATTATTATCTGCAAGCTACAGGTTTCAGAAACTGAACTGAATTACTTTTTATCTGTTTGTCAGCTTGGTTGATGATTCAGGTAGTGTCAGGGAATAATGGACATCTGAGAGAAAAATTGGGAGCTATAACATCACTGTGTTATATTCGTCTTTGTGTTATAAAGAAGTGCATTATTGCTGGGTTCTCCTATATAGATAAGTATATATCTGTGTGCTTCATAAAAGTATATTACATACTACTGTTCATGATTTTCACTTACCTCATTTCTAAGAATGGTGATGGGTTCACTAATGAGTATGTAATTCAGCAGTTGAATGGTATGCTGCAGCAGAGGTCCAGGTGACTAGCTATTTATGGAAGAAAACGAGGACCATCATTCTGAGGGGAAAAAAATTGGCACCATGTTGCCAGAACTGGTTACACTTAAGTTTTAATATTTTAAATAACATTAGTATCTTTCATTCTCTATTCTACCTCTCATAGCATCACAAGGAGTCCAAGTGCAATAAAGCAATTGTTGCTGGACTGGACTAAGGCAATGACTCGCGAATATTCAGAGGTATAATGCATGCATGGATCAGAATGAAACTGGCTTTTATACTAACAACTCCAAACTGGCTTTCATTTCTCACTGTGCATCTTGATCAAAAGAGCTGTTTTGTGTTTAGTCCTACTTTCTACATTAAAATGTTCTGCACTCTGTCATATGTATACTGAATTTACCCATGTGTCATGCACAACAAACTGAAGATAGTGTGTATTTAGATCTGCTGTTATAATATGCTGACATATCAAAGGCCAATGCTGTCATAATATGCTAGCATATCAGGGTCTGTGCTTTTGTAATATGCTGGCTTATCAGGGTTTATGCTGTCATAGTATGCCAACATATCATGCTGTATGCTGTCATAATATGCTGGCATAACAGGGTTATAATATGCCAGCATATTAGGGACTATGCTGTCATAATATGCTAGCATATTGGGGTTTATGCATTTTTGTTCTTCAAATCATAATGAGAATGAAAAGTCACAGACCCAGATCTGCTGGACCCAATTTCACTAAATTTCTCCAATTTTCACTAAATTATGAGATTCTACATTGTCATGTTTTTAACAAAACTGACAGTAGTGTGATTTTTGTCAGATGTTTCATAGCAGAAAGGGTGAACAACAACTCTGTCATTTTAAAATTCCACACCTAGGATTAGTTATGTTCTTGATAAAAGAATACAAGAATTTCTCAAATCTAAGGAAACCCTCGAATCTTCCTCACATTTGGTTACAAGTTATACACACAATGCAGTCATTGTTCTAATAGATTTGCATCAGGATTTCCTTTATCCATAAGGATGATTGCTTGTGAAATGTTGAAATATTTTACATTTTCAACACTTGATAATTTTACATAGCTCATGGTCCAATCAATCCAAACTCACCACACAAAAAAATGTTTTTGGGTGTTCATTTCTTGCACTATTGTTAGTTGAATATTTATTCCCAAATAAGAGTCATTGCATAAAAAAAGTATGGGGAAGAGTGCCCTGTCTATAATGCCCATAAAATAATAGTTGAATGAATATTTAAAAATTCATCAAATTTGCACATATTGAATATCATAGACTCCTCTTAAGAAATACACAGTAATTCCCCTAATTGCCCCAAAATTTTGTATGCAGCTTGATACTGATGAGTCCTTGGCCGAGTTTGATTGTCATCATTTAGTAGAGTTATGGCCCCTGATTGTCAGGCTCATCCACTTTCTTTTCTGCACATTAAATTCCTTGATTATTATTAGATTTCAACCAAATTTTGTATGCAGCTTGGTATTGATGAGTTCAGTTGTCAGTTTTCTGCATCATCATTTAGCAGATTTATAGCCCTAATTATCAGACACACCCACATTTTCTGCACAATAACTCCCTTAATTATTATTTTATTTCAGTCAGATTTGGTATGCAGTTAGATATTCATGAAACTTTGTATAGCCCATGATTGTTAGTCCCACCCACTTTCATTTCTGCACAATAACTACTGTATATACTCGCATATAAGCTTATACCAACTGCAAACTGCATAGACCCAGATCTGTCTTCACATAATGTGCAGGCAGATCTGGATCTATGCAGTTTGTAAGGACTGGTCAGTAGAACAAACAACATAGACCCTGATCTGCCAGTGCATTATGCGACGGCAGATCAGGGTCTATGTTGTTTGCATTTGTTTTGACCTGGATTACATGCGAATATATATGGTGCCTTAAATTCGGATGGTAAATGTCTAAAGTTATAAAGACTTGAAATTGTATATGTTGCATATTGAAAACTTGCTTGCTGTGGACCAGATAGATTGAACGAAGTGGTGCCCAAACACTACCAGTCAAAATTTGATTATGCACTGATGCACACCATGTTGGCATTTGGATTGGTCAGCGGTCAGTTGAAATCTGTTTTGTAATAGAAGATTGATAGTTTGGTCGGTGTTTTACAGCACATTAACAGAAGTACGTTATTTAATGCCGAGGCATTTGGAGTAAAGTTCCTGCCCAAGGACACACCATAGTAGCCAACAATGGCTGGTCTGCTGGTAGGATTCAAACCTGCACCCATTTGGTTGTGAGTCTGGCACACTAACGACCTGTGTCTATGCCCCCTGAGGTCAATTGATGATTAAGGTTAGATGTTTCATCTGATCTGTAGGCTGGGATTTTACATGTTTTACCTTTATCTTCTATTTTACATACCTTGTACAGAATTTTAACATCTTTACCTTGTGTATTTTATACTTAGTGTTTACATCTATTTGGAAGGGTTTATCTTCTTATAGTTTTTGTGCAATTTTGCATTTTTTAAATTTTTTTAAACTTTACTTTTAGTTGATACCATATAGTTACTGTTGTGCTGTGAGGTGCCGTTAAGCACTACTGTGCTACATACATTAGTCACTGTTGTGCTGTGAGGTGTTGTTAAGCACTACAGTACTACATACATTCATACATATATACATACATATCTGAAATAAAACAGACAAGATTTGGTTATGAACAAAGATAAGACACAATGATATTTTTTTTCAGAACTTATATTTATGCATTTAAGGAGTCATAGTGAGACCAAAAAGAAAAAATCATAGAACTTGTTAACAGCCCCCTTCCCCCCCCCCCCCCAAAAAAAAAACCCCAAAGAAAAACAAAAACTAAAATTGTTGTATCTAGGTCAGGTTCGAGGATGTAAACCAGTCATAATCAAGAAAAGGTTTATAAAATATCTACAGTTGCAAAGAAATTCCCTGTGTTGACTTAAGTGTCTAGTCTGGTTCTTTGGAATAAGTACAGATACAGAACAAGTTAACTTTTGTTAGTGAATGTCATTTAACTGCATGGTCTAGAGTCTTCATGTTGAAGAAGTTTGTGGTTAAATGCCATACACAAATATCAAATTAAACACTAGACGAAAAGTCTAAACATTGCTTTAATAAATTTTTTGTTGCAGTTTTGAACTGTGAAAGTTCCTGCTACTGATATTTATTGAAAGTTGGGGACATTCTGTAATATTTTGTGAAAATATTAAAAACTAATGTCAAGAATCAGAAATTTCAAAAATGTATTTTAACTGAGATATTGTTTGTTTTTTTTTAATATTCGGGCAATGACAACATTCAACATGTAAAGTCAGTTAGTCTGTTTGACACTGTCTTTAGATTTTCTACATTCTATCTATCTGGGAATATCTGTCTCTTGACTTGTGCCTTTTTTCTGTGATAGGAATGCTGCTGTCAGAATAGAGTCTGCATGCGAAGTTAAAATTACTGCATGCAAATATGTCTTAGTGTGTTGTTTTTGCTGAAATATTCCTCTTGGATCTTTGAAAGTGGTAAAATGTGCATGACATAGATTGGGTTTTATTTTTTTTCAATGGTGATCTTTATGAAAAGACCCATCTTGGGTAAAATTTTGACACCAGAACTACCATATGTACTCGTGTATAATTTGAGTCCAAATGCAAACAACATAGACCCTGATCTCCCATCGCATAATGCGCTGGCAGATCAGGGTCTATGTTGTTTGTGCTACTGATTAGTCCTTACAAACTGCATAGACCCAGATCTGCCGCCGCATTATGCAATGGGACATTTGGGTCTTTGCAGTTGGTATTAGCTTATACGCAAGTATATATGGTAGTTTACATAACAGATAAAGGAAAAAATTTCTGTAATTGTTGTCACTTTTTTTTATTCTTAGACTAGCTATTCAGAGAAAATCATTTGAACTTGGATAGCTTGAACCTCCAAGGGGCAGAGAAAATCGATTTGAGAGATTAGTAAGTTGGTCCCTCACTTTAAAGCACCTCAGTATAACATGGTCCCCGATACAACACTGGTATGTTGATGGATCCCATTATAGTGGTTGAATTATACCCAGTATCATGGCACACTTTTATAACTCTCCTGTATGGCAGTATAGCGAGGAAGTCTGGGTCAGTTAGGTTCAATATAATTATACAGGGTGAGAAACATTTGTAGAAAACATAGCCCTCTGGACCACGAGACCAAAAAAATCTGTCTGCCCAGAAAAATCAGTTGGTTTTCCAATTTATAGCAAATTATTACTCAGTCATTTAAAATTTTTAATTGGATTTCTTGCAAATTATGTGAAAATGAGAGCCAAAATATATACTTTCAGCTGTCATTTCATGTAGGAAACCCCATTTGATTGATTTTGCATCATGGCAAACATACATGTACTTATTGTGAATGATTGCCATCAGGAGATGGTTTCCTGTCTGGGCTATGAGTGCTACAGTCAGCTTCCAATTCATTATGAATTGTACTCCACCTTCAGTCTCCAAAAGTATTTACCTGGCACAGTTACAGTCTATCCTAGAATGATTTAATCCCTTCATGCGTTACAAAATTTCAAACCATACCTTGCTCCATTCACACATACTTTTGTAATTTGAAAAAATATATTCTCGTTATGTGGAATGTTTAGCATGTAATTAAAAAAAAGGATTTAAAAAAATCTATACTCTATTTACATGACATTTTTATCATTCGGAGAATTTTGTCACTGGTTTTGTCTCCCTTTATTTTAATTGTAGCCATTATAGCAGTAGGTATCTTGCATGGTGTAAACAGTATATATGTACTGACTTTTATTTTTAACTGTGCAAAAGGCTGCATCACAATCACGCAGTTTCCACTTACCGTATTTACTCATGTATAAGCCAATACCAGCTGCAAACTGCATGGACCCAGATCTGCCGCCGCATAATGTGCCAGCAGATCTGGGTCTATGCAGTTTGTAAGGGCTAATCAGTAGAACAAACAACATATACCCTGATCTGCCAGTGCATTATGCGACGGCAGATCTGGGTCTATGCAGTTTGCAGTTGGTATTAGCTTATACACAAGTATAGACAGTACATTTGGCCACTCCGCTCCGTCTCCTAAAAATAGCAAGGAGTTAATATTGCACTCGCCATTAATAACTTATTTCTCCACAAATAAATGTAGCAAAATTGCACAGATGCAGCAAGGTATGGTTTGAAATTTGTATGGTATGAATGGATGAATAATTCTCATCTAGACTGTAATTGTGCCATGTAAATACTTTCAGAGATGGAAGGTGTGGTACAATTCACAGTGGACTGGAAGCTGACTATAGTCATTTAGTTGCTCTGCTTTGATTTTTAGTCATCCCATGCTACTGGGCAATGGATTTTTTCTAACCCTGTTATAGACACATTCTACTGGATACTGAATAGATACATGAAGTTCAGCTGATAGTCGGTGTTAAAACAAAAAATTTTCAACCAGATTCAACTGTACTTCATTAAAAATATATTTGGATCAATTTGTATGCTTTTAGTGATACAGTTGCCTTTATATATAAAGTTAATTTACTCACCTGATTGCTTCAAAGTCTCTTCTTCATCAGGAGTTTAAATTCTCTTCATCAATGAAATGAAATGAATTTTAGCAAAATTGCAGATATCGATACATTAGTACTGACGACAATTACAGAAAATATTGTCCTTAATTCCTTGTATAAAATAGACTACCATATATACTTGCTTATAAGTCAAGTCCAACTGCCAACTGCACAGACACAGAGCTGAGTCGATGCACTTTCTTAGGAGTAATCAGTAGAACAAACAACATTGACCTTATGTGCTGGCACATGTGATAGCAGATCAGGGTCTCTGTTGCTCGACTTATGAGCAAGTATACAAGGTATCACTATATCTGTAGTTTCTTTTTATCTTGCATGATTTAGTGGTATGAATACTACTGGTAAGTTGAAAGTATCCTGTAATTAAAGCAGTATTGTGCATTAAATGTTTCAACTGGTGAGTGATTGACAAATGTGTAATAATTGAACAGGTTCCCATCTATGTAGTATTAATGAGCAAGGTAATTAAATTTAAAATATTCTGTCCCAAAAGAAAGTTCCTTAATACATGTGGGGAAGACATTATTAATAGTTGTATCATTGTTGTATGTCATTAGTAAGAAAGTCTAACAACTTTAGTTCTCTCTCTCTCTCTCTCTCTCTCTCTCTCTCTCTCTCTCTATCTCACACACCCACACCCCACCCACACACCAATGCAGGGTACCATTTTCTATGGGGAAAAATAGAGATTCTTGTTGCCTATAAAACTTGGTTGTCTCAGACACCCTGGATTTATCAAGAACCGTATATACTCGCGTATAAGCTAGGTCCAAATGCAAACAACATAGACCCTGATCAGCCGTCGCATAATGCGCCAGCATATCAGGGTCAATGTTGTTTGTTCTACTGATTAGTCATTACAAACTGCATAGACCCAGATCTGCCGGCGCATTATGCAGTTTGCAGTTGGTATCGGATAATACACGAGTATATACGGTAACATATGGTATTATTGTCAAAGAGCTTGTCATGGTGTAGACTCCTGGGTATTGGTTACATGATCAGAGCTTGAGTTATTGGAGAAGGTTAACAACCATGTTTTAGTTCCTAGTCAATTTTTTGGAATGATGACGGTGCTTTTTTCTTGAACATTGCGGAACATTACTAATAATTGGATGGTTCAGACAAGGTGAATGGTTTACATAATTGCATTTATGTACATTAATTTTTGTTAAATCTTTTTTTATTTAAATAATTGCATCTTTAAATTTACACCTTGACATAATAATGCATCTTACAAAGGTACAAATTCGTCCATTTCATGTTAAAAAGAAAATTATGCAAATCAGACACATCTCACAGCAATTTACAAAAATGTATTATAAAATCTTATTACACTGAAAGAAAATTGAATGAATGTTTTAACAAAGGCATGTTAAGTTTGTTTTGTACTATTGCATGTATGAATTATTTTCAAATTATTAATTATGACTTTAAATATTCTTATTATTGTCAGTCATATATATATATATATATATATATATATATATATATATATATATTTTAGACGTGTATTTCAGGATACAATCGTGTCATATGCATACACATATACATAATGAATATAGCCTTTGTTTTACATAAGATAATTGGAAGTGGTAGTCAGACTTGTAAATTGATTTTGATAGGTTCCATCGATAAAGATAATACATGTACATATTTACCTCTGTTTAAAAATGACTTGCTCATAAAGCAATTAATATTCAGTTTCATGATACTATTACATAATTGTGGATATCTGCAATTCATGTTTTGGAATATTTGTTGTTTTTTTACATGCTTTATAATGGTATATTCAAATTTATCAGTATGTGAAAAATTTATATTGCCACAGTGACAATAAAAGTGGTGATACCACCTCTGGAACTACCGTATATACTAAGTCGGGTCCAAATGCAAACAACATAGACCCTGATCTACGATCACATAATGCACTGGCAGATCAGGGTCTGTGTTGTTTGTTCTACTGATTAGTCCTTACAAACTGCATAGACCCAGATCTGCTGGCACATTAGTCTGTGTTTATGCAGTTTGCAGTTGGTATCGGCTTATTCGTGAGTATATACGATACTTTCTTACTTTCTTTAGGAAGTATATTCTTCCCTTTGAGAAAATATATGTTCCATATTTAAATAATTTTAATTTTAATTTAAATCTCCTCATTTTTTCTGTTATGACGTATAATAAAAATAAAATTATGTTTTTGAATAAGGTATAAGAATGAATTTCACTCATAAAGTGGAAACATTTCATCTCGTCAGCCATTCATGACAGTACAATCTTCCACTTCACTCATGAAAGGTCTCTTGATATCTTTTAAAAGTTGCATAGGTCTTCAGTGAGTTGTGGTTTTGCTGTATTATTATTTTCATACTACATGTACATGTATTGGAAAATGTCAACAGAATTCTCAACATGCTGTCTAGTTGGCCATTATTTACCTATAAATGATACATACCCAACTGTGGTCAGCATAGACCCAGATCTGTTAGGGCATAATATGTTGGCAGGTCAGTAACTATGCAGATGGCTTGGGGTCAAGCATTTTAAAGGCCAAGATCCAAAACTGAGGGGGGAAATATACAAGGGGGATGGTACCCATGTGTTACAAGGAGCCAGTGTTAAACAGGGTGTGAAAAACATAACACCAATTGGCTGATCTCCTGGTGTTGGGATTAGTGTGCCAAATATCCCCCATCTATTGGCCAGTTAAAATCAATAGAAAATGTGTTGGGCATGATCACTGTATCACAGCAGTCAATCAGTCCCTGTAAGGAGCACCTTTACCCAACAATGGTCAAGTTTGGACTGATGATTTGTGATTTTTGTCCTCCGTTAATTGTGGGATCTTGGCCTTAAAATATAGTAAAAGGTGTAGACCCTTATCTGTCAGTGCATTATTCAACTACAGATCTGGGTCTAGACTGTTGCCCATTGTACACAGATAAATACATTATTTCATTCATCTTACCAGCATAAAGTACATGTGTAACAGTGTATACACTTTTTATGACATGGTTTAGTTATATGGAAGAAAAATAGCATCATCATACCTACAGTAAATTAAAAAATCCAAATTAAGAAAAAATATTAAAAATATTACTTATGTGCTTTTTGTATGATCATATTTAGGCTAAACTCTTTTTGTATCTAATGTGAATGATAATATTTTAGCCTCTTGAAAGTTCACAGATGTAAGTTTTTAGCCCATTCATTGCATGAAATTTCTGCCTTTTGATCGCTGGCAAAATGTGTATTGTAAATGATGTTATTATTAATGTCAAATGAAAATTTTGAAAATGTATTTGTCTCACAAAATTCGAAAACAGTTGATGCTCATGAAATTGTTTCACTTACAGTAAATTATTCTTCAATTGCAGACTGTCAACATTGAGAACTTTTCCACATCCTGGAATGACGGAATGGCTTTCTGTGCTCTGATCCATCATTTCTACCCAGAGGCATTCGACTTCAGCAAGCTTGACCCCAAGAGCAGGAGGAAAAACTTCGAACTGGCCTTTAACACAGCAGAGTAAGTGTTGTTTGCTCCATTTGTCTAATGTTGGAATTAGCAGTAAGTCACTTAATGGTTAAGTATCACTTTGCTGGTGGCAATTGTGTTTTTGTTGTCAATGTGAGATTAAGATGCATCATTGCACAGTTCACTGATAAGAGATAGTTTTCCATAGAACTGATGAATCACCAACTCCATCTGACTCTCAATGAAACATGAACTGATTAAAACTAAGAATGACCAGCTGACCATTGCTATCACTGGATATATGTCTGAGCATTATGTAATTAAGCCAGCCTAATAAATTTGTCAAAAAGTGGCAGTGGACTTATTATCAAAGATATCTTTAGTAAATTGTAGTCAAAATTTTGAAGAAATTGAGGTAGGCTAATCATCAAGCATGGGCTTATGATAGGACAAATAAGGCATGTTTCTTTTAATGCTTCATCTTGTCTTTTCAGGAAATATGCAGATATTGCCCCACTTTTGGATGTAGAAGACATGGTGCGTATGAAGAAACCAGACTGGAAGTGTGTCTTCACATACGTACAGAGCTTTTATAGGAAATTACAAAGCCATGAAAAAAATAAGGTCAAGGGCATTGAGCAATGAGAAGCGAGGGGAAAATGTTCACGAGAGTCATTTTCAGATATTCAGAGTGCTTTGTGTGGCTATAACTAACTCTTGTGATGAGACAAGAAAACAAATTGTTTCTTGCTTCTAATAGTACCATGTTTGTTACTTTGTCAGTTTCTTAAACTTAGACCATTGGTATGTCTTACCGTATATACTCGCATATACGACATAGACCCAAATCTGTTATTGCATAATGCACTGGCAGATTTGGGTTTATGCGATTTGTTACAATTAATCACTAGAACAAACAATATAGACACTGATCTGCCAGTACATTATGCGATGGCAGATTAGGGTCTATAGTGTTTGTAGTTGGATCCGACTTATATGCAAGTATATATTGTACCATCCAATGTCTATATACATGGACACACACTAAATAGAAAAATGCTATAAATTTCTCTTTATTAGTTGTTGGAAACCTGTCATTTCAGGTATTTATGAGTATTCATGGCTTGTGATATAAATTACTGTAAATCACAACATTTTAGTGTTATTAAATTTTAGCAAATATTTTATTTCAGCATACATACAATTTCAGCAAATTACCAATGGCAAAAAAGGAATTTTGATACGTAAGGTTTTTGTAATAGAGGAGTATTAAACATGGAGTGGGTATAAAATGTGCAGTTCACAGTACTCTTGTAAAAAAAGGTGAGGTAGAGTATGGTTGCCTTATTTCAACTGAAGGTGGCTTATCAAACAACAAGTTTCAGGAATCACTGCCAACAGCGAGGTATATTCAAAGAAGATTATGACCAAAACATTAATTAGCCAAATATCTCATTTTATACACTACCCACGAGTATATTTTATACACCACCCACAGGTCTATTTTATACACCACCCATGGGTCCATTATCTTTCTAAGGCACCCAGAGTAGTTCATTTGGTAAAACATCCGACTCATAATTCACGAGTCGAAGTTCGATACATGCCCAGGCCAGCTGCCTCTGTGTGTCGCTGGGAAAAGCACTTAGCTCCCATTTCTCCAGCATGATATAAACCAATGTATTGAAGGTGTCGTTAAAAACCAACTAACCAACCATCTTCTGACTTGTTTCCTTTGAGATCCTAAGGTTAACAATGTCTGTTATGAAATGTTGGTAGGAAAATTTTACCCCAGTTACAAACTTATGGGGAACCATCTGTCAGAATAGTCATCTGTTTTCTTGTCATTGAATCTTTTCATCACATACTGGTTATTTTAATGATGATACAGTTTGGGTGAAATTGGTATCCTAGCTAAATTTGCTGAAATTTTATGCTCACTAAATTTGGTAATTTACAGTTGTTTAAACTCGTGTATTCATTGAAGCAAGTGTTTGTACAAGTTGTGGGTTTTATATTCAGTCAGAAACGTGACTGAAGCTAAGTTTTCACACTTTGATGGAAAAGTTCAATAGAATTTCTTCTACAATATTATAGCATTGAGCCAAAAAATGCAGTATATTTAGCATGATGAGAGAAATATAGCTTCTTTATTTTTTTAGAGACAAATAGTTCATTCCAAAATAATGAAATTTTTATCTGTAAAATTTATTCTAATATATGTAAAAGCCTCTAATTTTTACCTGCACTTCCAGTAATAATTTTTTATGCAACTTCCAAACCTTGCCATGAATGTTTCATACTCGTACACCTTTTAATAGTAGCTCAAGAAAAACTTTCCAGCTTTTTTAAAATTAATGTATAGTGAATCATGTGCCAATTAAGTGTTTTACCCATATGATGTACATGTACGTATAAGACATTTTTAATATCTTTTGGATTTTACATATATATATATATATATATATATATATATATATATATATATATATATATATATATATGTGTGTGTGTTACTCTTAGATACATCTGCATTGTTCTCAACAAATACTTGGAACTGTTGTTTTAACTGAGATATATCCCTGTCCTTGAAAGAAAGAATGAAAATATATCTGCTTTTTCCAAGAAACACATACTGAATTTCTCTGATTAAAATTGATCAAAAAATTCTATAAAACCACAAAGTATTGATTTTCGTAACATAATTTGACATGTGCTGCTGTTATTGTAACATTCAAAATGTTACAACAGGAAAAAAGTATTTCGTAAAATTGTTTTAGAGCATTTGAATAAAATATTACATAAGTAATATGTTGACTGATAAGGACTATAAATACTTCCATGCATAGTGCAATAATAAATCAAATTTTCTTTTTTTTATTCATAGTTTGTTTGAAAAGTCTAAATATTTTTATGGATTTTGCAGTTGTTTAAAAGGTTTCCTAGCACAATGAAATGTTACTGCTTATGGCATGATAAAATAAAGAGAGATTTAAAATGGCATCCCAAACAGACCTGGGTGTTTGAATTTCATTAGATGAACAAAATCGGAAGACCTTTTGCTCTGTAAATTAATTCTTCCATAACTTTCCCCACCAGACCTGAACTGAGGCTCATCACACAAACTTTGCATGTGTATACAACTAGATTGTAGTTTTTTAAACTTTTTAATCCTGCCATAGAGTGCTCACTTTCAGCTAGGGATAACATGGGTTTGCTCCCATATTGGGGCACTCAGTGTGAAGTTTTGTTCAAACTGAGCTTCAGTGACTCTGTGGTTTACTTGCTGGACATGCAATCAGTGAGCTGCAGTGGCCCAGTTGTTTGCATGCTGGACTTCCAATATGAACTGCAGTGGCTCAGTGGTGTACATGCTGGCTCAGTAGTTTACATGCTGGACTTGCTATCAGTAAGCTGCAGTGGCTCAGTGGTTTACATGCTGCACTCCCAATCAGTGAGCTGTAATGGCTTAGTCGTTTACATGCTGGGCTTGCAATCATTGAGCTGCAGTGGCTTTGTGGTGTACATGCTGGACTCACAATCAGTGAGCTTCATTGGTGTAGTGGTGTACATGATGGACTGACAATCAGTGGGCTCAGTGGTTTACATGCTGGATTTGCTTAGTGGTTTATCTTCTGGTCTCGCAATCACTGAGTTGTAGTGGATCAGTTGTTTACATGTTAGACATGCTTAGTGGTTTACATTCTTGACTCACAATCAGTGAGCTGCAGTGGCTTAGTGGTTAACATGCTGGATTCGCAATCATTGAGCTGCAGTGGCTTAGTGGTTTGCATGCTGGACTCGCAATCAGTGAGCTGCACATTCAAGTCCTGCCCAGACCAACCTAGGTTTGCTGTCATGGTGTGTCTATGGGCAAGATGCTTTATTTCCATTGCCTTGACACAAGATAGTCTTTTATTTTCTGATATACTGTTGAATACCAACCAATCAATCAATCAATCCTTTCTTCGTTTCCTTATTGATGTTGTTGAGAACATTGAAGCGGATGAGTCTTGTGCATATATATGGTACCTGGAATGTTCATTTTTGTAGCTGAATATTAAAAACACTTTCAAAATAATGTATTTATGCATGTTTGAAATAGGTCATAAGGATGTATATAGAGTGTATTCTTAGTACCATATATACTTAAATATAATCCGAGTACAAATGCAAACAACATAGATCCTGATCTGCTGTCACATAATGCGCCGGAAGATCAGGGTCTATGTTGTTTGTTCTACTGATTAATCCCTACAAACTGCATAGACCCAGATTTGCCCGCGCATTATGCGATGGCAGATCTGGGTCTATGCAGTTTGCAGTTGGTATCGGATTGTACGCGAGTATAGACGGTAGTTGTGCTAAATATAGATGATCTGCAACAGTGAGGCTCAGATTGTGACTATTAACCCAGTTGTGTTCATTATTCCTTCATCATGTTTTACAATGTCAGGAAAGTAGTTTTGTAATATTGATGAAAATTTTAACTTCCCATCGGTTGTAATTCATATTTTCATTTTAGAATTTCATCTGTACATTAGACAAAAGTAGTCTGATTTCTCTTCATAGTTATCGTAAATAACTTACTATATATACTTGCTTACAAGTAAAGTCCAATTGCAAACTGCACAGACCCAGATCTGCCATCATATAATATGCAGCAGATCTGGGTCTGTGCGGTTTGTTAGGATTAATCAGTAGAATTAACAACATAGACCCTGATCTCCCAGCGCATTATGTGATGTCACATCAGGGTCTGTGTTGTTTGCAATTGGACTCGACTTATAAACGAGTGTATACTATACGGAAGAGAAAGCACACCTAGACTTTCATTAGTTGATAGCAATGAGCGTGGCTGAAAATACCAACAAGCTATTTGTTAAAAATATAATGTCCGTCCTGTCAATATTGTTATAAAAAAAATACCTACCGTATATACTCGTGTATAAACCAGATCCAAATGCAAACAACATAGACCCTGATCTGCGGTCACATAATGTACTGGCAGATCAGGGTCTATGTTGTTTGTTCTACTGATTAGTCCTTACAAACTGCATAGACCCGGATCTGCCAGTGCATTATGCAACAGCAGATCTGGGTCTATGCAGTTTGCAGTTGGTATCGGATTCTCCGCAAGTATATGCAGTAATCAGTTTACTGAAATTAAGAAAGAAGTCAATCTTTTTGCTGCTTCATGTATTCCTATGTAACTGTCCATGTTCCTATGAAACGGTTCATCTTATTTTATCCTTTTGAAACAGTTTTGTTATTGTGTCCTTTGGTCAAAGTAAAAAGGGTTAAAAAATTTAGAGAAGTTATTGTTGATTTTATAAATGACAAAGGTGCTTTGTATTTGTATATAATCATAAGTTATCTAGGTCTTGCAAAGCCAGATTAGATATTGACAGATGTATAGCATGTTCCACACTGCATACAGATTAGATATTGACAGATGTATAGCATGTTCCACACTGCATACAGGTTAGATATTGACATGTATAGCATGTTCTACACTGCATACAGATTAGATATTGACAGATGTATAGCATGTTCCACACTGCATACAGATTAGATATTGACAGATGTATAGCATGTTCCACACTGCATACAGCTGCGACCCAGATCTTCCATTGCATTTTAATGCACTAGAGCAGGCCCCTTACGCACAAAACTTTTCGAGTATGAAACTCGAGGTGAAGTTCAAAGCAAAAAAATCTTTTCTGATACTTAAAATACATCTCTGTAATTGAAATTGTTCACACTAGTAGAGACAGTTTTGCATGTTAGTAGAGGAACAAAAGTTGATAAGTTCCTAAAATTTACATGATTATGACTATAGTTGGTTTCAAAACGGCATTGCGAATTGTAACTGGTGCACCATCTAGAAATCTATTGATGCAAATGGCTTCACTTATGGACATAGAGTTCCATTTACATGAGCTGTAATAATTTTATACCGTTCTTTTCCCCATTAATTTAGACAGTATACATTCAATTTGCCCTCAAAGGGTCAAGACCCTCATAATGTTAAAACAGTCGCTATGTTGTCGAATGCTTTTTCCTTGCAGGGGTGCACTACCCAGCTGATTTCCAGTCAGTAGCTATTTCAGTAACTTGTCTTGAACATTTGTATTCTCTTCAAGGATCTTATTTACGGTATTATTGCAGAAATAATTATTATTGCAAGTTACAAGACAAATGATAGAAGCACATGATTATTCAAGGCAGGTCGTCCCTGCAGGATTATCTGGCCACTCTTTGCAGGTGCTGAAAATGTACATTATGAAAGCATTGAATTTTCAAGGGTGAATGGAATGCATAGTGTCTGCAATGACAGGGAAAGAATGGTATAAAATTATTGAAACCCATATAACACTTTATCCATTTTTCAGGACATTTGTAGAAATACATTTTTAGATGCAGCACCAATTGTCATCTGCAATGCCTATAATTTGAAAACAGCTACAATAATAATTCTAATTGAAGTTGCAGAATGTCAGACTTTCTGGACTTGAGCGTGAGCTTGGGTTTCATGCTCAGAATGTTTTGAGAATATGGCGCCAGGCTTGTTCTGCTCAAGCTAACAGCATTGACCCAGGTCTGCTGGTATATTAAGCATTGGTAGATTTGGGGCAACACTTTTCAAGATTAGGATTTTTCCCATGTGTTCACTACTTACACTCAAAAATAGGTTACCCTAAAACCTTAAGCTCTCTGGACTAAAGTTTTGAGGAATAAGCCAGAAAGGCTTCCTAGAATGTATTGAATATTAATATAATCACTTATGTTCTTTGTTCAAATAATATGAAATGTGCCTTCTATATTGTGTAGTTTGAGCTCTGTCCACAAGAGTAAAGAAATATTCAGTTGCTGGATTTTTTTAGCTACCGTATATACTTGCATATAACCTAGCTCCAAATGCAAACAACATAGACCCTGATCTGCCATCACATTTCATGGTCTGTGTTGTTTGTTCTACTGATTAGTCTTTACAAACTGCATAGACCCAGATCTGCTGCCGCATTATGTGGTGGCAGATCTGGGTCTATGCAGTTTGCAGTTGGTATGGGCTTATATGCGAGTACATATGGTAGTTTTAGCACTTTTATGGGTCATTGGAAATTACTATTAAAGGTGATTATTCTTGATTTTAGTTACATTATGAAATAATTGGTTCATCTCTTTAGTGGTGTTGTGTAGGTCTGTAAGCAAGGATTTAACAGTTCTGTTTGTGTCAAGGTTTTAATTTTTAGAACTTAACTTCAGATTGGTATCATATAACCAGTATTTTGCTGATATGCCATTAAACCCAATGCATAAATATTTTGGAAAAGTTAAGAAAGTCCACCTTAGTTTACAGGTTAAAATGATAGATTTGGTACCTTGGTACTAAAACACTTCAAAAATTAAACATAATTTATTTCATGAGCTTATTTTTCTTCCTGGAGAAGATTCAAATAAAATCTATACCTTGATTAACTACCGTATATACTCATTTATAAGTCGAGTTCAACTGCAAACTGCACAGACCCAGATCTGCCATCGCATAATGCACTGGCAGATCTTGGTCTATACAGTTTGTTAGGAGAAATGAGTAGAACAAACAACAGAGACCCTGATCTGCTGGCACATTATGCGATGGCAGATCAGGGTCCATGTTGTTTGCAGTTGGACTTGACTTGTAAGCAAGTGAAAATGGTACCCATCCAAAAACAAAAATAGATCCTTTCAAAAGTTGCAGCCAAATCATAACAGCATTTATGTATAACAGTTCATGTAAAGACAATATTTGTCAGTGCCATTGGTGGATGCACTATTTTCAACAAGTCTTTTCATATTTATATTCAGACCATGATGTGTGAATATTTGATTTTAAATAATTTATTTATCACATTCAAAACTAATTTTGTAGCATATTTATATTGCATTGTTGCCATATATACCAATGTATAAGTCATATCCAACTGCAAATAACATAGACCCTGATCTGCCATCACATAATGTGCCAGCATATGAGGGTCTATGTTTGTTCAAATGATTAGTCTTAACAGCATAGAATCAGATCTTCTGACACATTGCGTGGTGACAGATCTGACTCTATGCGTTTGCATTTGGCTATGCCTTATACACGAGTATATACAGTATGTAAATATTATGGCTGTTTAGTATATTTACCCATGCGTAGCACACACCCAACTGTAAACAGCATAAACACTGATCTGTTGGTGCATTATGCAATGACAGATCTGTATCTGTGTCATTTATAGTGTGATTGGAGGATATTAGCTGGTAAATACGATAGTTGCATGACTTGTATTGTGTGACATTGTAAATAGATTTGTGCTAGTTTTATGTTGTTTTTTTGTTTTTTTAAAGAGTCAGACTTAGCATTGTGAAGATACTCAATATCAGTTACTATTCTCATTTACTTAGCACTAGCAATATTAGTCATCATATATTGATTATTTGTCTAGATGAAAAGAGTATAATTGTTTGTAAAAAAACGGGGGCAAAAAAATAGTATATTTCTTAGGAATGCTATGATTTTTCTATTCTGTAGTGAAGTCTTAAAAACTTTGAGTCATTGACACAATATATTGATATTCCTTATAAAATTTTGGATGCAAACTCCTACTATTTAGTATATATTTTACTAATATTTCTCATTAGCAGCCCTCATTTCTGTCATATCTATGTCAATATACATACATAAATTGCAAGAAACTTGTTATAAACGAAATTTAATGTCTTCCATGTTATAATCAGTTTTTATAACAAATGAATTTATTTTATATACAGATGAAGAATTATCAGAAATTATTAGCAATATTTGTAGATAGAAATTTTTAAAGTAGTGCAAAGCAATGTTCTGATTTTGATCCCTTTCTATTTAACATTCATATTTTAATGATGTTCATTTAATAACGTATAAACCCACATGTATAGTTCATTTTTCATGTATACTTAGTGATAGAAATACCAGGTAATGGTTTCTACCAAGCAGTGTCATTATAAAACACCATATATGGGGAAATTTCCATGTTTATTTTTTGTGACTTGTGCATTTGAGTAAAAAAATACATAAATTGAACTTGATAGAAATTACAGGAGTAAAGCAATTCATGTCACCAAGTGCCAAAATTGGGTAAGTGAAACGCATGTAACATTTCAAAAGAGCATTTATTTTTCCATACACAGTATATCAAAATTAATTTCTCCAGGTGTAAGTTTCAGGGAAAATTAGGCATTTAAACCACTGAAAATAGTATAGATGTTGTTTTTATCAATTTAGTTGTTAAAATTATTTTACATGCAGTTTAGTTTATAAAACATAAATAAATGTGATTTTCTTTCAAAGCAGCCTTCATATAAAAATGTTTGAAAATGGTATGATGCATAGCTACTTTTATCACTCTAGACTTGTTACGATTTAAATACATTTTTGTTTTATTTTGTAAAATGCAATAGCTGAATTTGAATCCTGCAAAATGACTGAATGTTTCACAGTCAGTTTATGTGAACATTAATAGCTACCAATTCCATTTCTTTCAGATTATCAAATTTAAAGTGAATTGCATGGAAAAGTTTCTTTGTCTGCAGTTGCTTGCATTATTCATATACCGATATATATAAAAAAGATACCTACTATCTGCTTTATATGAAAGGGATATATTATACAGAGGGGATTTATAATGAGGGAGCACTGTACCTAGTAATCAAAACTAGTATTCACATGCAATTCATTTTATGTATGTAAATGTATATTATCTTTCCTATGCAAATTCTATATAGTTTACCATATGTACTCACTTTTAAGTCGAGTCCAACTGCAAACTGCACAGACCCAGATCTGCCATCAGATAATATGCCACCAGATCTAGGTCCATGCAGTTTGTTGGGAGTAATAAGTAGAACAAAAAACAGGGACCCTGATCTGCCTGTGCATTATGCAATGGCAGATCAGGGTCTATGTTGTTTGTATTTGGACTCTACTTCTAAATGAGAATATACAGTACATATGAATTAGACCAGACTCCATTAAGTTTAATTACATGACTCCTGTCAGAAACGGTTTTTGATAGGATGACATGTCACATGATATGTGAACATTCTTCATATTGTGCGGTCATAACATCACTAGCTTTTAGGTGATGTCAAAACGTTAAATTCTTAGCATCATGCAGTTGAAATGGAATTTGTACAGTTCCCAAACAAATTAAATTGCAATTTCTTCTTGAAATCATGTAATAAAACAACTACAGACCTTGGTTTTGAAGAAAAGGTGAAGTTATGAACTATCATATTGACCATCACTTTATGTTGGTCAGTATGAGGTTTACTGCTTGATAACATTTCAAATTAACCTCCACAAAGGTGTGTAATGTATGACACTCTACCAACATGATTAAATGTAGAAAATAATAATAAGGTGAAAAGCTCCAGAAAAAATTTAAACATTGTACCTTGAAATTTTATTTTTACCAGTCTTATTACAACTCAAGTTACAAATGAAATAACGATATACATGATCTGTGTAAGAATAAAAATAATTTTTTGCTTAAATATGACATGACCATAAAATTTTAGGGGAATGTACTGTTTACACAAATGAAATATTCTATAACACATTGTATACATGAAAATAGGATTTGATGTCCCTTCTCTAGAATCTTCAATTCCACCATCATTGCAGAAAGTTATATAAATTCATAGATTTTGTGGTGGGTGCTTTAGTAAGAACTTACAATTTCATGAAAATAATGATATTTATACCGATTTTGTTATGACAATCCATGCAATGGTCAGTACTGATTTTGTAATTAGATTTTAATTAGCATTCTCAATCTTTAATTTGCAATCAGTATTAAATAACAACTACCTCCTTGTTATTCTATCATCTCTTCTTTTCTCTTTATTGTACCTAAATTTTTTCTGCATGTTTGTTAACTTTGTGTACACTTTTTTGTCACAAGTCTTTGCAGTTTGTCCCCCAAAATAATAGATTATTTCATTAGAAAAATAAATTGGTGTCAAACAAAAGGGTCTGAATTCAAAATGCTTTTAAGTTACTGCTTTAAAAGTTTTATGTTTATATATTATAAATAATTATCTATTCTGCTTGATATCTTAAGAATGGAGAATTGTCAATAAGACATGCTCCCCTCGTGCACTTCACTACGCCTGTGCAGAAATAGTCATCTTTTTCAAGGATGCCATGTTAATGGTTATTCATAACGTAACCAGAGAAAAATTGCTTGTTCCGAGTTTAAAAGTTTTTTGTTTATATATTATAAATTATTATCTATTCTGCTTGAAGTCTTTCTTATGGGAAGAATACCTATCCCAGTTTATTTCGGGAAGGTATTAGCAATACATTTTTCTCTACAGTGGAAAAACTATATCAATAATGGACATAAAACAAGTATTCAGGAAACTTTCAAATGCTTTTGCCTTTGCTATTAACTCCATCCTTTATAGAGAAGGGTATCTTTCAAATATGGATATTATAATACAGTGGACAAACACTTAATTTCCATGGTGATGTAGTCCAGCATAATTAAAATGCAGTTTCTGATAATTTATGTCATGATCATTTAGTGAAATGCATACCGTATATACTGACAAGTCGGAACCAACTGCAAACCGCATGAGCTGCCTTAGTATAATATGCTGGCAGATCTGGGTCTATGCAGCTTGTTAAGACTAAACAGTAGAACAAACAACATAGACCCTGATCTGCCATCGCATTATGATATGGCAGATCAGGGTCTAAGTTGTTTTCAGTTGGACCCGACTTATAAGCAAATACATACAGTATGTGGAAATTTTTTAGCAATGGTCAAATTAAGGTTAAGCTGTCATGCTAAGATACCTTCACACATTTTATCTGATAGCACTGTGTTTGATGGGTTGCCCAACTCGTGTATATACATCCACAATCAGTTGTGTAGATCACTTTCAGCATGTAATAAGTGCATATAACCAAAGATCTCAGTAACACACATGAATTATAATATCCAGCAATTATTCCCAAGGGTGATGATCAAATGGAAAAGTCAACTGCATCCATGCAGCTGAGCATGGCATTTATAGTATTTTTCTGGTGATAAACTCAGGGCGAGGGAGGGGGGTGCATAAGCCTAGTAAATTTAACAAAATAAAGGAGGTAGGCTTGTGTACAGACAAACACTTTTTATGAGTCCATGTTAGTGGGGGGCAAGACACAGTAGTCATTTTACTGCTGCCAGAAGTGGCATCAACAGTTTATTAACATTTTCAATAAAGTTTTTTATTTACATATTTCTGCAACCTCTTGATAGATTCTCATTATACTTGGCATGAATCATTATGAAACCAAGACAATTCATTATACAACGTGCTCGCTTACCGCTGTTTACCTTCATTGATAGAGTCTCATCACAATTCATTCAGTGACATGCACGCTTGCTCCTTTGACCTTGTGGTAGAGAATCAGCACTATGGTTTTGGTTAAAAGTTGTTTCATTTGTTTATTTTTCTTAAACCCTCTTGGTAGATTTTTTTTATATTTGGGATGAATCATTATGAAACTAAGACCATTTGTTCTGCAACACATGCTCAGGCCCTTTGATTTTGGGTGTCAACCATTGTATTGTAGCTGGACATGTCAACCAGATGCATTTATAACACTTTTTGTTAATGCAAAGCCAAGAAAAATTTAAAGCATCCTGTATGTCTGGAATGCTTTTAGCCATTACAGTTATCCACTGGTTAATAATTACTTAATTAATTGAGGTTTAGACTTAATATGCTAACATTTAGATACTAGATGCAATTTGACACAAAACACGATTGTACTGCACATTGCAATGTCAGATCTGATTACACAATAGCCCCCCCCCCCCCACTCCATGTACAAATGCCCACAATTATCCATCTGTTGGAAAGTACTTTTGTGTAAAGTTGATATCAATATTTATGTAACTTTAATATAGGAACAGTTTCTCAGAAAAAGAAAATAAATTGTACAAGTTTTATTTGTGTGCTCTTTTCTGTGCCCATTTCAGATGTCATGGTGTAGAAATGTCTCTCTTTGCTCAACTACAATAATAAAATAATTATTTACCCTAAATTATTTACCTAAATATTATTTATTATTATTATATATTTATATATTATTATTTATTATTATTTATTATTTAAAATAATTATTTACCTTAAATTATTTACCTATATTATTTACCTAAATCTGTAATCAGAATATTTTTGATGCATACTTCTCTAGACAAGATTATCTATACACATAATAATGAATAGTGTGATTGTGAGGGTAAAATTTGAGTGGATGAGTCTGCTATACGCATTGTGGGCAGCATTCAGTGAAGACAGCATTATGCCGTGTTGGTGAAGACAACAATATGGCTCTAGTAAACACCCTGTCCACTCCTATGACTCCTCAACATGGTGGACAATGCTTGCATCATGATGCTATTGCACAGCTTCTATATGCCCACCATAAGGCAGAGTGTATTGTGTAACCATGGTGTCCATCTCTCCATCCATCAAACTGTTACCAATTTAATTTCCACACATGAACTCCAATTGTCCACCATATACAGTTATCAAATATTATTGCTGCATTGGGGGAAATGAAGAACCCTATCAATTTTGGGGTAAAAAACTCAAAGGCCAGGGTCAATGACAGAAAAAAGCAAAATGGTTTCAGCACAATAGCTCGAATTCTCTACCATCTACAGTTACCAAACTTTGTGGGTTGCTTGCACTTTTTTGTGTCGAAAAAGCTTGTCTGTACGATGTGAATACGTCCTCCCACAGAATGGAGAATTGTCAATAAGACATGCTCCCCTCATGCACTTCACTATGCCTGTGCAGAAATAGTCATCTTTTTCAAGGATGCCATGTTAATGGTTGTGTCATTCATAACATAACCAGAGAAAAATTGCTTGTTCCGAGTTTAAACCACATTCATTTCTCCCTTTAGCGATATATTTCATCCGGTGTTATATTCATCCGTCTCATCTTCTGTTTTTATGCTGGTAACCCCTGCCCTTTTTCAGTAATTAGATCTGGAAAGGTCCGCTAGGGTTACCACGTTTCCCACCCTTTGTGGGTTAGGGTACACCCCTGTTATTTTTCAAAATACAATTGGTTCATGGGCAAGTCTTGTGTGTTAGTTACAACGCAACATATGCCCTACCTCAATTAATAGGAATTTGTGTGTGTCTGCATTGCTCCTAGAAAACAATAAAGGTTAACAATTGAATGTTTTTTCTTATTAAAAGAATAATAGGAGAGTGAGAAGACAGGAAATTCCTCACTGGTGAATCATTGTTTACCATTGTGCAAATACATTGGGTTGTATATAGCACGCAGTGCATAAAAACGGGCGAGTCTCACATGTGAAAATAATACAATATTGTTATTATTGTTCTCTTTCAGATAACTTTTTAATTCGGAGAACAATTGCTTACCTTGTGGAAATACACTGGGGTGTATAAAGCACGCAGTACATACAAACAGGTGAGTTTCGTGTGTGAAAATCATACAATATTGTTATTATTATTGTTCTCTTTCAAAGAACAAAGTCGGGACAGTCTGTGGGAAGTGGGGGCACAAGAAGGGTCCTTGTGACACTCACCCAGACTGCCTCATGTTCAAAGTGTACACGTAAGAATCATACCTTTTGCACAAAATGGACTTGTGAAGACTGGAATCTAGCCAATTCCAGACTTATGTATAGAGGGCAGAGGCAATGTCAATGCCCCTCATCATCTGAATTTTTAGGTTTTTCTCGTACAGAGTCTCGGAAAGAAACACTGTAAGAAGACTAGTTCTTCAGTTCAGAAGAACACTCCAGGGTTCCAGGAACCCATTGGACCAATTTCTTCTGAGACAGTTAATGCCTCTCCTGTAGCAGGGAGTGGACATTTGAGGAGTAGATTGCCCCCCTCCTCCAAAAGGGAGGAGGAGTCAAACACCCCCTGCATTCACAGTAGCATGATGCTGCCTTCTACAAGGAAGGAAGTGCACGACACATCTCAGGGTAGCGTGTTGCACCCTCCTGAGAGGGAGGAGCTGCACCACTCCCCAACACTTACGTGGTAGCATGTCATGCCCTCCCAAATGGGAGGAGCAGCACCACACCTTGATGAGTGATGAAGACAAACTTGGCTCTGACATCTCTGTCACCTGACTGGTCATTAACCGGTGACCAGTCAATGTCTGGTAACCGGTCACAGGTCAGTTCATCATCAAAAGTGACTTTTGTCCAGGCATCCAAGCACTTCTAGAGGTACTACTTGTAAAAACATTGTTGTCTGCTTGCCTTTACATATCCCTTTTGGTAACCTTGAATGCCGCTGTGGATCAGGTTCCCATATGTCATCTCCATATACACCCTCTACAGTTTCTCCTTCTTGCAAGGTGGAAACCACACAAAGATTCTCTATCAGCTCTGATTCCACTAGGACCAGACTTTCATCAGCATTTTCACTGGTGGATGAATCGGGACAGATTCCTGACTGGGTCCCCATGAATGCACCTGAAACCCACTCCTATCTGTTCACCGATGTGTCAGATTCCGGTTTGGGTGCTCATCTAGAGCCAAATGGTCTAATTCTCCAGGGTCATTGGACCTGGGATGAATCGTCCCTCCACATTAAATTAACTAGAAATGAAAGCTGTATTTCTAGCGTCAATGTGTCCTGGTCTCCGACGACAACACATCCATCATAGCATATCTCCGATGTCAAGAAGGCACACGTGCCTCTTCTCTTTGTGTGGAGGTCTGGAACCTCCTCCGCTGGGCTACCTCATAGAATATTATCCTCCAAGTTTGCCACATTCCGGGGAAGAAGAATGTTTTAGCAGACAGTCTGTCCAGGTCAGGCAAAACAGTCCTCATGGAATGAACTCTTCACCGTTCTGTAAGAGAGTCCCTTTTCTCACTATGGGGAAAGCCTCTGGTGGACTTGTTTGTGACCAGGCTCAACAACAGACATTCCTTTTATGTCTCTCCAGTCCCAGACCAGAGAGCATGGGCAGTGGATGCATTCAGCTTCCAGTGTGATCATCTGTTTGAATAAGCCTTCCCACTGTTCTGACTGCTACCTCAAGTTCTGCAAAAAGTTAGAATTTTCACTGCTCATATCATTCTCATAGCCCCACTGTGGCCCCAATGATCGTGGTTCAGTGCTCTTCTAGACCTGTTGATGGATCTACCCAGGTCACTACCTCACAGGAGGGATCTTCTTTTGCAACATAGGGGTTCCCTCCTACACAACAACCCACACATTCTCCACCTTCACGATTGGCTCATCTCAAGTGATCTATCTGCCAGAAAAAGTTTTCAGGCCAGGTTACTGGTTGCATCATTCAGGCCATGAGAACTTCGACATTCAAGGTCTATGATGCGAGGTGGAGAATCTTTTGTGATTGGTGCAGTAGGAAACACATTGATCCCAGCTGTCCCTCTGTAACTTCTGTTGCTGATTTCCTTTTGTTCCTTTTTGAGAACAAAAGATGTTCAATATCAACTATAAAGGGCTATAGAGCTGCCATTTCCAACACACTTGAATTCTCTAAGGGATCAGCAATCAGTTTAGATTTGCACCTTGCTGATCTCATTAAGTACTTTGAGCTGCAAAGACCTGTCTCCTGCTCTCTAACGCCCAGATGGAATCTTATGTTGTGTGTTATGGTCCTTAACCAAAACCCCCTGTAAACCATTGAGTGAAGCCTCCTTTCAGGACCTCACACTCAAGACTGTGTTCCTACTACTCTCGCATCTGTGAGACGATGAAGTGAGATTCATGCCTTGTCTATTGACACTGGCTGTCTCTGGTTTAATGGGAATTATGATTCTGTTTCTCTTCTTTGTCAACTGGGATTTTTAGCCAAAAATCAGTTACCTTCAGTAGCCCCATCACCTATAGAGATTCCCAGTCTGAGTCAAATCTGTGCTTGAGATGATCAAGATAGGCTTTTATGCCCAGTTAGGGCACTGTGTTTCTATCTAAATGTCTTGAAAGGGAAAAAGAAGGGTAGGAAACTTTTTTTTCCTCCCTCTTAAGGGTGCCGTTGATATTTTGGCCTCCACTTTCTCATGGTGGATTGTCACCACAATCAAAAGAGCTTGTCAGTCTCTTACCAATAGTTACCTCTCTATTATGGGACTAAAAGCCCATGAGGTTTGAGCCGTCGCTGCCTCATGGGTCTATCTAAATCACTCTTCCTTGGAAGACATCATGAAGGCAGCATTTTGGCGATCCCATACTACCTTCTCCTTCTACCTCTGTTTGTTAGCACAGCAAAGTGCAGGTATGTTTTCTCTGGGACCCATAGTTGCGTCACATGTGGCCCAGAGGGACACCAACAATTTGTAAAGTGGATCTCTCCCTCAAATGGTGAGTACTTTCCATTTTTCTGTTTTTGATCAGTTTAACACATCAGCCTACCCATCTAACTGACAAATTTAGCTGCACAATAGCCATGTGTAAGATATTGCTGCTATTAAAATATACTTTTGTGGGCTGGGAGTGGAGGTGAAACTTATTTAAATTATGCAATACTTACCCATCGCTATTGCCAAATGCTTTCATCCCACCCCACTCTGATGTCCTGGAGTAATGTTGTCTATGAAAAGATGACTATTTCTGCGCAGGTGCAGGGAAGTGCACAAGTGGACCATGTCTTATTGACAATTCTCCACTCTTAGAAGATGTATTCACATCGGACGAGATTTTTCGACATGAAAAAGTTGAACGCTGTGCAGTAGCCATGGGTAAGCCTTGCGTAATTAAAATTAGTTTCCCCCCCCCCCCCCTTTAAAAAAAACAAAAAAACAAACTACATTTCACCATCATCTTTGTTTACCAAACTTTGTTGATGGCTTGCACGCTTGCACTTATGGTATGGAAAAATCCTATTGATTTTGAGCTCAGGGTCACTGACTGAACAATATGCTGCACAATAACATTAGTTCTACCCAACAGACCAGGCCCAACCTTTGTGGATAGCTTACACTTGGGGTAAGGAAGAAACCAATTGATTTTTGGGGAAAGGTCACTGTGACTGAAAGAAGAAAAGTTGTTTCTGCACATAAATTTCAGTCATCTACTTAGGGGACTATTAAACAAGGGGTGAGCATATATTATCCCATTTATGGTACTCTTTATATTTTGAAACCATGTTCTTTATAGATTAACAAATAAACATTACTTGCCGTTAGAAAATATATATTTAGACAGCATCATCATGTACACATATCTAAATACACATCAGGTGAACGACATTCATGGTACATTGATCACATAGTGATCCCTCATTATAATGCTGTTTCCTGCATTATAAGTGAGGTTGCCTTATACTGAGGTATGTTCAGTAGAAAAACTGCATGCATCCCCAAAATGGGATTCATTACCATACCAGTGTTATGAGGGACAGTGCTATACTGAGGCACTTTATAATGAGGGACCAGAGTATCTAGGTTCTCTCGACTGTTTGCTTTTGTCACCTAGTACCTCTCACTAACAGCCTATACAGTATCATTGTTAATCCAGTGCTACATAGAGCTAGCCTTACCAAATGCAGCGCAAGTGTGCCAAGTGGTTTTTTATCCTCGAGTTGATGCATGAAAATAATTCACACACACACACACACAAAACACTTTCACATGACCAGGCAAATTTTTTTTCTGTTCTAAAATCACATGGGTATGCAAGATAGAATCTTGTGCCATGTAGATGTACACACAACTAAGTCGATAAAATGGACTTTTAATACGTTACCATAATTTTCTCACCTGTGCAGTATAGATGAGACATAAGGATCACACCTGTGCAGTATAGATGAGACATAAGGATCACACCTGTGCAGTATAGACGAGACATAAGGATCTCACATCTTTGATGTCATCTATGGGATAGGTGTCAATACTGTTTGCATTTAGCTCAGTTTCTCTGACACTGTTGTACGTGTTGTCATGAAGCTTGATGGGTGTATTGATCTTAAAGGATACTACTCACCATGGGCAACAGAAGGTCACAGTGACCTTTTCACACTCCAGTGATTATGTTAAGTTTGTATATGCCTGCCATAAGGTGGAGCATATTGTGTTATGATGTCCATCTGTCTGTCTGTTACCAATTTCATTTCTGCACAATAACTTGAGTTACCAAACTTTATGGATGGCTTGCACTTTGGTTAAGGAAGAACCAAATCAATTTCAGGGTTAAAAGCTCAAAGGTCAAGGTCACTGTGACTGAAAGAAAAGAAGTGGTTTCTGCAAAAAAGTTTAGTTTTCTACATGCAAGACTGGTATATAATGTGCTGTTCACTGGACTCTTGTTACATTTAGCTCATTTTCTTTTTACACTTTAGTATGCAGTCTTGAAACTTGATTGTGTATTCATCTTGAAGGGAGCAGAAAAATGGTTTCTGAACAATAAATCAAGTTCTCCACCATTTACAGTTACCAAACCTTTTTGGATGGCTTGCACTTGTGGTAAGGAAGAATCCTATCAGTTTTGGAGTAAAAAAGGTCAAAGGACAAGGTCACTGACTGAATGAACAAATATGGTTTCAGAACAATAACATTATTTCTACATCACAGACCTGAACTAAACTGTATGGATGGCTTCCACTTGGGATAAGGAAAAAGCCTATAAATTATGGGGTCAAAAGGTTTAAGGTCAATGTTATTGTGACTGAAAGAACAAAAGTGGGGTTTCTGCAAACAAATTTGAGTTATTTACATACTATTCAACACAAGACTGACCATATAATGTGCAGTTCACTGTACTGTTGTTACATTGAGCTCAATTTTATTTACACTGTATTATGCAGTCTTGAAACTTGATTGGTTAATTTATCTTGGTAGGTACTACTCATCATGGACAATAGTAGGTCACAGTGACCCACTTTTCATGCTCCAGTGATTATATTATTTTTTCATTTAGCTCAGTTTCTCTGACTCTATTCTATGTCCAGCCATGGAACTTTATGGGTGTACTCACCACTGGCAGTGACTTTGCAAAGTTTTGTAGGCAAGATGTAACATTCTGCAGAGTTTTTGTTGTACACTTGAATGGTGTGCATGTGAAAATCTTAAAGGCATAAAATTATGACTGGAAAATACATATTCATTGTCACCAATCTCATACATTGTGGAATTCATGTAGATAAAATTATAAAATTAGGTTATGCTGAAGATGGATCACAAATGCAGACAATCAAGCAAGTTGTCAATAAAGAAGGACATCTTTCTCAACAAATTAAAAGGCCATCTCTCTCTGTTATATACATGTTAAGTTTTGAAAATCGAAGAATGTAATAGCTATCTCTGAAAATATTTGCTAAATGTTTCTCATGAAGTCATACCAGATAGAACATACATGGGAGGTGTCAAGCAGGTACCATATAAATTAAATCCAACTACAAACAACATTAACCCTGATCTGCCATTGCATAATGCACTGGCAGATCAGGGTCTATGTTGTTTGTTCTACTGATTACTCCCAACAAACTGCATAAACCCAGATCTAACAGTGCATTATGCAATGGCAGATCTGGATCTGTGCAGTTTGCAGTTGGACTCTACTTATAAGTGAGTATATACGGTATACATAACACCTCAAGTTCAATGTATATTAGATCAGTCGTCATAACTGATCTAATATATATTGGACTTGAGGTGTTATGTATATGCTTCATTAGAAAATGTGATGCAACAAATCACATTTTGCACGAGAGAGATCGGTGGCTGTGATAGCAGGAAGAGGATAACAGTACACAGATTACCGTATATACTCACGTATAATCAAAGTCCAAATGCAAACAACATAGACCCTGATCTGCCATCGCATAATGCGCTGGCAGATCAGGGTCTATGTTGTTTGTTCTACTAATTAGTCCTTTCAAACTGCATAGACCCAGATCTGCCAGCGCATTATGCGATGGCAGATCTGGGTCTATGCAGTTTGCAGTTGGTACTGGATTATACGCAAGTTTAGACGGTAACCAATATGGAGAGGAGGAAAAAGTGAAACAAACTTAAGTTGAAATGCTCATGTGACAATGATTTATTGATCAAAATAAGTCCTTGAGACAACTTAACAAACTTATGAAACTTAGCTGTCATAGAATCCATTATAAATTAAATTATGATATGCGACATCATTCAAACTCCTTGGCTAACCCATGCTGGCAAGAAACAAGGAAAAAAAAAAGAGCAAGCCAAAGATACTGATACACATTCAAAGTCCCATAAGTCAGTTTTTGTAATTTTTACCTAAACTATTTTTTGCTGAAGGCAAAGTGTCTTGCAGGGTAGATACTTGTGAAAAAACTTCAGTGGTAGATTATGACATCGACTGGATTAGACTTTTTGTTTAATATAAAACTGAGTATGCATTGCAACAAGTAACCAAAATCTATCAAAATGTGTCGTCTTTCACTTATTTCCTGAAATTTTAATTGATTCTCAGATTCTTCTGAATGGTATGTGTTTAGAATGTGAATCCTATAATAATAATAGTAATTAATAATAATAATGAAACCTGAATTATTATTATTATTATCATTATTATTATTACTAATTTGCCTTAGGGAGATAATTACAAAGGAGCAACTAAACTAACTTAATTGTTAGCAATTATTAGCCTTGATTTCGTTTATAAAATGAACCAAATCTCAAAATGAAGGAACTGAAGGAATAATTGATAAAAACTAAGGTAAAACATGAGTTAGTATCCAACCATAAAATGCTGACACAGTACAACATCACACTGTTGACACTGCCATGTACATTCAGGTGTACACAGTTCGTTCTCTAGTTGACACTTAACATACATGATGAAAATGAAAACTCCAGTAAAATCTGTTTTTAATGGACACCCAAGGGACTGACTCCTTGTCAGATACAAATTGGTGTCTACTAATTCAAGAGTTTTATTAGTATTTAATAGTAACAAGAGGCTCAAGTAGTCTTGATATTATTCACCTGTCTTACATAACTTGACAGTTGACCATTTTAACAAGCAGGCTCATAACATTGTCAGCACATAACCTATGTACACTATCTCAAAAATTTGATGTCATGTTCATTTTACCTATTTTACCATATCCTGATAAAAATTCTTACTAAAGATAAAGGCATAATTATTATGCACATTTTCTTGCTCATAATCAAATTTATCCAAGATCTTGATGATATAAACCCATTTATCAGTTTTACATAAACTGGGTGAGAAATATAGTCGCTAGATCTAGAGGTAATAAGCTTGGTCGATCATATGCAAGGTATATCAGTAATATGTGCAGATCTCACTTGTTAAAGAACTTGTCTGTGACAATTATAATATAAGGTTAAGGTGGAGCAAAATCCGATTCGAATATGGTATCCAGAGTAACAAGCTTAGCCAATTAGATACAAGATCACCTCATTAATATCAGTAGATTTTTCTCATAATCAAACTTGTCCAACATCTTGATAATATAAGACTATTTAACAAGTTTAGTCAAAATCAGATCAGAAATATAGTTGCTAGATTGTTGACAAGCTCAGCCAATCAGATGCAAGGTCATATCATTAATATGCAAGAATTTCACTCATAATCACACTCAACCAAGATCTTGATAACATATGCCTATTTACCAACTTTTATAAAAATCCTTTCAAAAATGCGGTCTCAAGAGTGGTAAAGAAACCTGTCAATCAAATGCTTATAATATGCAAAGGTCTCGCTCATAATATAAAATCATCCAACATCTTGACGATATTAGTTTTTTTACCAAGTCTGATTATAATTAGATCAGAAATACAGTATCTTAAGTGATAAACAGCTTGGACAGTCATATGCAAAATCATCTCATTAATATGCATAGATCTTGCTCATAATAAAAAAACATATATCATAATGATACAAGCCTATTTGCCAAGTTATAAAAATATTATCAAATATAGAGTCCCTAAGGTGCTGACAAGTTCAATGAAACTGACTCAAAAATCACCATTAATATGCATGGATCTTGCTCATAACTGTAGTATTGCCAAATTTTATTAAAACTGGATCAGAAATGCAGTCTTTAGAGTGGTAATAAACTCAGCCAATCACATGCGAGATCACCTCATTAACATGATTCCTGTGCATTATCAAACTTGAGCAAATGTTAATCATATAAACCTAGATCAAAGTCAGATCAAAAATACGGTTTTCAGAGTGGCAACAAGCTCAGCCAATCAGATGCAAGATCACCTTATTAATATGTGTGGATCGCACTAACTATCAAAATTGTCCAAGATCTTGATGATAAAAGCATATATTCCAAGTCTGATCAAAATCGGATCATAAATATGGCTTCCAGAGCAGTAGCAAGCTTTGCCAATCAGGTGCAAGATCACCTCATTAGAATGAATCGATCTTGCTCATTATCAAACTTGTCCATAATCTTGAAGATATAAGCCCAGATTCCAATTCTGATCAAACTTGGATCAGAATTATGGCTTCCAGAGCGGTAATAAGCTCTGACAATCAGATGCAAAATTACCGAAACAGTAAGCAAGGATATAGCTCATTACTGAAATTGTCCTAGATCTTGATGATATAAGAATATATTCCAAGTTTGATATAAAAAATATATAAAAAATGTGACTTCCATAATGGTAACAAGGTCATCTAATAAAATGCAAGATTATCTCTTTAATACACTTGGATCTCACTCTTTATCGAACCCATCCAAAATCTTGATGATATAAACCCATATTTCAAGTTTTATGAAAATTGGATCAGAAATATGATTTCCAGATTGGTAACACATTCATCCAATCAGATGCAATATGACCTCATTAGTATGCACAGATCTCACTAGTTACCAAACTCATCCAAGAGCTTAATGATGTAAGAATATAATCCAAGTCTGATCAAAATAGGATCAAAAATGTGGCTTCTAGAGTGGTAAAAAACTCGGACAATCAAATGCAAGATCACCTCATTAGTATGCATGGATATTGCTAATTATTGAACTCGTGCAAGATCTTAATGATATAAGTCAATATTCCAAGTTTAATCAAAACTGGATCAGAAACCTGGTCTCCAGAGTGGTAACAAGTTTAACCTATCACATGCAAGATCACCTCGTTAATATGCATGGATATTGCTCATTATCAAACTTGTCTGAGATTTTGATTATATAAACCCATATTCCAAGTTTTACTGAAATCTAATCGGAAATATGGACTCCAGAGTGGGAACAAGCAATTGTTGACAGATGGAAGACACATGATGAATGATGCATGACAGATGCAGGGCCATACCATAAGGTCACATAACCTTTACAGCCTGATGAGCCAAAAATGATACTGCAAAAAAATCAATCTGTAATGACTTGCATTCATTTTATTTAACACACCAAAATTCTACAGAATGGTATTTCTTGCATGCTCAGCCGAGGGATATTCCAAATACAAGGCAAAGTCACTGGAGTGTGAAAAGTAGGTTAAGTAGGTTATTGTGACCTCTTTTTGCCTGTGATGAGTAGTAGCCTCCAGAATTAATACATGCAAAAATTTTCAAAACTGTTCGTGCAACAATGTCAGCAAAATTTAGCTAGATGTTAAAACTTAACGCTGATGCTTACAACACCACCAACAATGACAATTCCATCAGAAAAGTAATGCCTAAATCTCAGCTATGCTTCACAGTGAGATAATAAGCACAAATTAAAATGCAACTCCATGTCTTTCATCAAAATATAAACCATGCATGCAAATAAACAATATATATTAACACTATTAAAATTAACAATACATGAACAATGCACAACTACATGACAAATATGCAATTAATGCACAATATGGTATACAACATCAATGTTATCCTGGGACTTAAATGATACTACAATTTTATCACAATTAGAATAAATAAAACCAGAAGGGCAAGGCCACCATTAATGACTTGCAAAGCTATTTAATCCTGAAGAAAATAGGGTGTCAAATACCATATCATTTTTTCACAATATTATTGTCAAATTATGAATGCTTGTAAATGATACTGCTATTAAAACAAGAATCCCTCAAAGGGTCTGATGCTTTACTGGCTGAAAAGAATTTAAAGGAATCCAAAATAAGTCTGTTTCTTCTCTCTTTTTATTCTTTTTACTGAGTACTGAAATTATCTCTGATATTATTTAGAGACTTTGACATATCAAATTTGGAAACAAGAATATTTTCTTACATGTTAGAGTTAAAATGTTCACAAAATAGCTGCAAGTGCAGTACAAAATTCTTTGTTAAGGCATTTGACCTTAATCTGATATCATGAATAGGAGATCACTGAACTTATCTCAGACAATTTGAGATATACCAACATGCCAAGTTTAGTTAAATCTATAATTAATATTTTTGGTAAAAAAACAAAGCCCCCCCCCCCCCAAAAAAAAAAAAAATCAAAGTTATTGAATTGGTATCATTCAAAGTATTCTTCAGATATATAAAAAAATCAAAGTTATTGAATTGGTATCATTCAAAGTATTCTTCAGATATAACCACAAAAAGGGTTGGATAAAAATCCATTCATACTTGTTAAGCTCACAAGCCAATACAGCTGAAAAAATGGAGTTCAGACATTTGACCTTAAAATCAATTTCAAAGTGCTGACTATCAAACTATGCAACAAAATACAAAGTCTACAAATACAAAAATTCACTTGTATATGTACCAGTCACTATGCTTATAAGCTCAATGAAGAACAAAAATGCAAGGAATGACCTTTGACTTGACTCCATGTTCAATTAGATCTGGTTTTCAAAACTCCTTCACAAAAGTGCAAATATGTTGGTAGTCAGATCAACACTAATTTAATTTAAAACCAATTAAATATTGCAGGAAAAGTTTCAATGAAAACCCCATGTGCCACCATTCATGCAAGAATATCAGTGATAAGAACATTTCTGAGATGGTCACTATGGTGCCATGTTTGCTGTTAGATAAGCACCATTTTTATTCCGAACCAGGTACATATTGCTAAAGTGTTTTGTCAAAAACCATATTTTTATGTGATCATCTATTCTGAAGAAGTAGCCATGTCAAGATTTTCAAAATGGCCATCAAGGCAACCATTTTGGAGGTTGGATCAGCATCACTTTAATACAGGAACAACTATACATCGCAAGAAAAAAAAAGTATGGCTTTTTATTATTAAAAAATGTTAGTATGGCCGTCTGTTCAAGAGAAGTAGCTGTTAACAAGATTTGTCAAATGGTAGGTTACATTGGCATCTTTTTCATTTAGGACTAACTACATATAATGAGAAGTGTTGTAGTGAAAATCCCATGTCAATATGACCATCCTTTGAAGAGGTGCAGTGATATGATTTTCAAGATGGCCATCATGTTGGAGGTTTGATCAGCATCATTTTACTTGGGACCAACTAGATATCTTTCAGTGAAAAGCCGAAATGTTTATATGACCATCTGTTTAAAAGAAGTAGCTATAACATAACTTTCAAGATGGCTACCATGGCAGCCACAATGGAGGTCTGATCAGTGCCATTTTCATTAGAATCATCTAGAGATCCTAAAAAGTCTTTTAGTCAAAGTCCAATGTATGTATGACCATCTGTTGAAAAGAAGTAGTGATTAAGATTTTCAAGATAGCTACCATGGTGGCCATATTGGAGGTTCGATTGGCACCATTTTCATTTAGGACCAACTACATATAAGTCTTTTAGTGAAACGCACATTTTTAAGTAAATTATGTTTCTCTGATCCAATTAACGTTAGGGAAAATAAGCTTGCTACCTCCTAAATCCAGCCTTCCTGAAAAAAAGATGAAAATTTCGTCTTTTTTGTTTATGTACTTCATAGACAATTGAAAAAACTCTTGCCCATTACATCTCTTGACTACCACTAGGTGTCACCAGTTTTAAGCTGTGCAATACCTTGAGTAGAATGCTAGCCTTTGCAGGGAGGCTGGGAGGATTTCATCGTAATGTGATCAGGTAAGTATTCTCGGAGAAACATAATTTACTAAAATTGTGCTTTCTTCTTTGAATACATTCCCTGATCACATTAACATTAGGAGAATAGGTAATAGGAGGAGTGAATACTGAGCATCCTACCTCTACCATGGGCACCTTTCGAGGGAAGAAGGTTTGAATTCCCTATATGAAGGATAGCCTGTTTTCCTAACTTGAGAGCAGCACAACCAATCCGTGACACCTCTACCAGGCTACAAAGAAAATTGTTGAGTTCTTCTTACCGATAAACTATACCCTTTATTTTTGCTGACTGTGGCAGTAGAGGGAAGTTCCTCCTCATCATCTTCTAAGTCTACTAATGTCTTTACTTTATAGGCCTTACTTGCAGTTGGCAGTAGTGGACAATCAGAATCTGGCAGCACCCTGGAGATTTCCTCTACAGCTGCCTTAAAACTAAACTCAGTCTGTTCCACTGTCAGATCCAAGTAAGTTAACATATCAGAGGTATCCTTACACTCACTGTGCGAGCCATCCTTGTCATGCATCCATATTCATATGCAACATCCCTGGTGACATAGATGAGGCAAAGCCATTGTCTCTAAAATAATTAAGTTATCGCAAGGGATAAGCTGTAAATAAATGACTCATTGGTTGAAAAGGCTGAGCAAATTTCACCAGTATGGATGGCCAGTACTGGTCAGTTGCCTCAAATGCCATCTGGATGGTCAGCTCAGTTGCCATATGGTTGGCATACCCGTCAGCTGGGTGGTCGGCTGGACAGTTGGAATCAGAACCGCCTGTGCAGAACATGTGGCAAAACGGACATATCAGTCAGTCTGATCCCCATATGGTTCTGTATACAATGGTACTCCCAACCAGTATGTGGTACGGCTTGCTGAAGTGATGGATCTACAGTCACTGTATAGATGGTACGGTTGGCCATATGGCTGGACTGGCTGGTTGGCAGTCGGAGCGGCTTCATATCGTAAGAAAGGATACTGACATGGATCATCAAGATCAAAATAAATCACCATGCATCCTGACTTATGGGCCCAAAGGCCATGCACGGACAAAGTCTTTCAGTGAAAACCCCATGATGCTATGGCTATCCATTTAAGACAGAAACAAAAACAAGATTTTGAAGTTGGCCACCATGTTGGCCATACTGGATGTCAGATTGGCACCATTTTCATTTAGGCCAAACCTGACACAATAAGAAGTCTTTTGGTGAAAACTCCATGTTGCTATGGCCATCAGTTTAGGAGAAGTAGTGATAACAAGATTTGGCAGCCATGTTGGAGGTCAGATCAGCACCATTTTCATTTAGTACCAACAAGATATCACAAGACTTTTAGTGAAAATCCCATGTTGTACTGACCTTCTGTTCAAGAAGAGCAGCAATAGATGGCTACTATGACGACCTTGTTGGATGTTACATCAGCACTGTGTTTATATAGGACTAACTAGACATCATAAGAGGTATTTTCATAAAAAAACCATATCAATATGACCATTCATTCAGAATGAGTAGTGATAACAAAAACTTCAAGATGGCTATCATGGTGGCCATATTGGATGTCCAAGGGGCACCATTTACATTTAGGATCAACCAGACACTGGGATCATAATGTGTGTAAAGTTTCATGGTAATCCTCTCAGGAGTTTAGGAGAGTAGCGACAACAAAATTGTGCTAATGGAGACAGCTCAAATATTTTCTGAAATATTGCTGATAATGTAATAAGCAATAATGTTTTCAAAATAATATTTAAATAACTAGTAACGTATTACAAGTTAACAAGCCAAAATGTAATTGATTAAAATTTAAGAATATGTATTAATTACTGTGAAATTCACGTAAAATGACCTGTTATTTGCCAGTATTATTACAATTTACCCTGTATTTGACAAGTCCTATTGCTGTTGTAACCATGTTGTTGTCAAGTTTCCTCCCGTTGAATGCTGTGTAATGCATTGCAACAGTGATATCTAAACCAAGAACATTGACATTTTTAATGCTGTTAGAAAAATGTTGGTCGTCCTATTTTAAATGATGCATCAGTCTTTCCCAGAGCTGAATGCTGCAGTTTGATTAAGAGCTCAATGAATTATGTGCCACACCTAGAGTATAACACTCTACAAGAAAGAAAAAAACAAACACTTACAGAACACTAGAGTCAAATTAAGCCTACTAAATACAGTGAAAATTCATACAGGCAAGTGTTCATTTCACATTGTGACATCGTATTCATTTAGTTCTATATTATCAACCATAAAGCAAATGCTTTGAATATCATACTGTTCAATCAGTCAGTCAGCAATTTCGGCACAGATGAATATTTCTGTACAAGTTTTGGATCATGAAAAAGGACAAATATGAAAACAAACTACCAAATTAACCTGTGAATAACATTCACTTAAAAGTGAACAGCACAGACTTAGATCTGCAGCTGCATAACAGGTAAGAAAGTAAGGTGTTCACATAACAGGTAAGGAAGTAAGGTGTTTGCTTGAAATAATCAGTACAGTATACACCTGGCAATCAGAATGTCCTCAGCCTTTTCCATCACATGGTAGAAAAAGATATCCAATGTAATTATTAACCATTTAGAACTGACCTCAAGCTTGTGATTGTTATTATGTCATAATAAAATTATTCACATCACAATAACTCAATGTGTCATCACTAACAGCAATTAAACCAATAATTTATGGCTATGGAAACTGAATGATTTCTTTTATAAAATTTTTTTTTTTAAATTTAAAGGAATAGTATTATAAATTAAAAGATCAGGAATTACACTGACTGTTGAAATGCTGAATGTTACTTTAAATACCGATCTTTCATTAAGTGAATCTATTCTTCATATATATAGCCGAATATTTGTCGGTCAAAAAGTAAACGTTTTGTCACTATGATTACCTTGAATGAGTCCAAGTTATTTTACTCATATTGGGAACAGATGAGGAGTTTCTGTCTGACACACCTGTGAAAGTATTTTACACAAGCTAATATAGTATTTTATGCTGTCATGACATCAACAAAAATAATCAAGCTTATAAATAAAGTCACGTATTATATATGAAAATGATCAATCCATAAAATTTTGCAGAATGCTGAATTCTGGCTTACTGCATTGAAAGAACTGATCAATCAAGAAATTACAAGAACTAAAACTTGAAAAAAGGGCTGTGTATTATTGGTATGCATTGCCTTTTCTGATGGCTTTTCAACCTCTCTGACCACTTCATCTCTGTACACAAATAAGACTATAGCTTGCTTCACGTTAAAATGTACATCTAATGTTTTATCCAATAAATAAACAAAGTTTATTGCATGGAAAATATATGTTTATGAAGAAACAAATGCTTTCATGGGCATACTGCTGAAATGAATATAAATGTAAACATGATACCATATATATTTGTGAATAAGTTGGATCCAACTACAAACTGCAGAGACCCAAATCTGCCATTGCATAATGCACCAGCAGATCTAGGTCTATGCAGTTTTGACAAGAAAAAAAAATCCCTACTGAGACTGAATCTGTTACACATGATATCATCTGTTCATTATATGGCAAGTAATCGTAACTGATATAAAACAGGGCAACTGCAATAAAGATCATAGTTCACTGTCAAGTCCCGACATCTGATCAGGATGGAAAATTAATAATATTTGTGATCCTTCTCTTAAAGAGACCTGTTGTTTTTTCTCAACCGGGTATATTATAACAAACAGTAAACATAACTCATTTACATACATCATTCTAAATTCATCAATACCACACTTACCTGTGCACTACACTGGTGGATCTGGGTCTACATTGTTTGTTTAAAAGTATAAGTAGGCCAAACAACACAGATCCTGATCTGCTGACACAATATGTTGTTTGCAGAAAGGTGCATAGTACACATCATCAATTACAGTGCATTGTGCCACATGTTGGATCATAAATACATTACAACAAAAATCCATGCTTTTTTTAATCCATTATCTTCATATCTCATATCTTGTGTCCAATTTGTCTATCAATATAATAACAAGATTAAAATTATAAAAAAATCACAAAATGAATGTGAATAGGTCAGACAGGCTTAGACAATTATGGCACCGTAGGTAAATATACAATTACAGGCACAGAGGAATGAGTTATGTATAAGTACTTCTTAACAATGAAAACACTTTTTCAATAGATTTGTTAAAAACATTTAATATAAACAAAACATTTGATGCATAAAATCTTTCAATGGCTTTGAATGCTGCTTTTATGTCAGCATTGCTTGTATTTAGAACTTTTATTCTAACACAGAAAATTTACCTGCTTCAGCCAGCTGCATATAAAATTCCAAACCAGCAATCTTTCAGAACTTTTCCATAAATTCTTAATTTTATGAATCTATTTGTCAATAAAAATAATAATACAACTGTGTGTGCTTCAACTGTACTTTTAATTGAATTTCATGATAATACATTTTTGTGGTATTGTGCAAAATACAATTTTCATGATAATCTATTTTTGTGGTATTGTGCAAAATAAAATTTTCATAACAATTAATTTTTGTGGTACATGTATTGTGCAAAATAAAATTTTCATGACAATCAATTTTTGTGCGAAATAACGTTTTCATGACAATCAATTTTTGTGTTATTGTGCAAAATAAAATTTTCTTCAGTAGTTAAATTCACATTATTTGGGAAGGAATCCTAGTGCTACCTCAGACAGATCATTGCTCATTGTTTTTTTTTTAATTCATGTCTCGTAGCAACAACAGAATCCACAAAAACTGATGCCTCACAAAAATTGATACCTCACAAAAACAAAAGTGAATTTAATTTCTTTCATAGATAGAATTGCACAAAATAAGGAGAGATAAGAAAAATCATCTACATCACATAACTGAAAATTCTAATACACTTTCATGGCTGTATAGATAAAGTATTCTCCATCAATGATTCAGTTTACTTGTCCAAGTTTCCTTGCATCTCATGTGGGGGAAAAAATGGCAGACAAGAATGAGACAGTCAAATCACCTGGTCCATCACCAGTACCTGTTGCCACAATACCTCAGTGTAGAGAGATAGAGAGTGTCAGCTTGAGTGAATTCTAATCTCTATTCCCTATTTCATCTCCCTATACAATGCACAGAGAAAAAGAGGCATTTGATCTTGCATAATACATAACTCTTTTAGCATGAAACTCTGTATGATGTACCATTCTAATTTCAACACATGAATTTGCAGCCAATGGTTCAGCAAGAGGCTGACATGTTGTAGTAATAGGTCAACAGTGTGAAATCAGTGCAAAACAAGCCAAGTTTTGTTAATTTGTCATGTTAGAATTGAAATAATGACTTGAAAAAAGGTATCTATTTCAAAAGGTAAATACCTGTTTTCAATGTTAAAATTTTTTACATAATCCCTTCACGCTATTGCACTCAGGTATTATTTAAAATTGCAACAATGAAAATATTTATCTATTGAAATACAGCCCTGGCGTCAGACTCATAATCCTGGGGTTGCGGGTTTGATACTCACCCAGGTCAGCCCTGGTTGGCTGCTTTGGTATATCCTTGGGAAAGGTATGTAGCTGCTATTTCCAGCCAATAATGTTATTAATGTGTTAAAAGTGCCATTAGAACCAACCAACAAACAAACTAATGAACTAACCAACCTCTTTTCAAGTCATTATTTCTTAAATACAAGAGCATGAACAGAAATTATCTCACAGCAGATAAATACAGTGGAAATTAATTTATTGAAGAAAATGAGTGACATTAAAAATAGTTTGAGCAATTAGTGTGAAACTGTCTGACTTACAAATAAATAATCCAAGAGAGTTGACGAATTGACAAATTGGTTCAGTTACAGTCAAACAAACGTGAGGAAGACAAGACTAAGAACCTGGAGAAATGTGCAGTCAAATAAAGGGCTAATTGTTACATGACAACTTGATAATAAGATTTATGAGTTTCCTGATGATTTGACTTACATATCAGGATTATATGGATTATATGAATATAAATCAGGGCATACAAATTATAAAAAGTATGGTTGCCCAGCAACATCTGGTTGTCTGACTAAAAGTCTTGAAGGAAATTCCAATTACTCAATTATTCAAAATTTAGCACTCTACAAAATTACCATATGTACTCGCTTATAAGTCCAACTGCACACAACATAGACTCTGATCTGCCATCACATAATGTGCCTGCAGATCAGGGTCTATGTTGTTTGTTCTATTGATTATTCCTAACAAACTGCATGGACACAGATCTGCTGGTGCTTTATGTGATGGAAGATCTGGATCTATACAGTTTGCAGTTGGACTAGACTTATAAACAAGTATAGACAGTATGTGAAAATGAGTGCCAAAATATCTATTTTTCATTTGTCATTTTATATAGAGAACCCATTTTATTAATTCTGCACCATGAAAAGCTGGTTGTCCAGCTCGGATCTGACTTTGAGTCGTTTGGTTGCCCAGCATTAATTTTGAGTTGTGCCAGGCTAACGGGCAATAGATTTTTCTATCCATGTAAAAGTTATGATCAATGTAAACTTATTGGTAATGAATCCACTTGCTTTGTGAGGGTTATCTACAAATATAAAATTCAAATTTTCATGCAGACCCGATGAACAAATTAAATCCTTAATAAGCCTACTACATTTTCTACAAGCTACATAAGGAATTTTACAATAAACTTTAAAAAGAATGAATTATATATAATCAAATTTATGTATCATTAATCTGTAGTCTACATACAAAACAATTGGTAGATTTTTCAAAAAAAGTCAATTTTGCAAACTTTGCAAAAGTTTTTAATTTGGACTTAACGAAGTGGGCCTCTTTTGGCAACTGCAGCCAGGAACAGAATGTTGTTGCAAAATTGGTCATGAAAGAATGACATCCTATTCTAACCAATCAGGAATTCACAATTATTTCCAGTTTGACAAAAGCAAAATGATGGACATGGGATGCTATATTTAGCTTTAATGTAAAATTTAGCACAAAAGCAGGCAGAAGGTTGCCATCTTTGTTTCCACTTGGTCATATTCGCTAATGAACAAGATGATGCTGTTGTTGATGAATTCCTGGTCAGAACGAGCATTTGTCAGAACATCAAAACACACCTAAAAGCCTTCACCCACCTGTTAAAATGAAGTAGTCAGATCTAGTACATTCCTGAAATATAATCTTTATAGTAAGTATTACAGTCTCTTCAAAAGAAAATGCATTAGTATTAAATTGAAAAGAATAAAAACACATGAAAACATATCTCCAGAGAATGAAATCGAAATTAAAAATATTCAGGTAAGTCAATAAAAACATGCATAGATTAACACATAAAAGCTCTGATTTTGTGTTTAAAAAAATGTGTTTAATGGATAACATTTCAAAGAATATGACAAACTTTGTCGAAGTATGTTTGACAAATTTAAATGAATTGACCTAACTTAAAATATATGACTAATGCATGGACATTAACTGGTCCAGGTTTACAGATTATATGTCTTTTGTTGTCAACATTTGAAACAGATGTGAAAAAAATTCTCTTAAAAAATGTAAACACCATAATTTTCCAATGATAATCCCAAGCTTGATGATAAGACCATGCTTGATGATAAGACCATGCTTGATGATAAGACCATGCTTGATGTTAAGACCATCCCCCAATTCTTATAAAATCTTTGCTAATGTTTACTTAAGAAGACTTGTTCCAATGATACATCCACCCCACCCCCATCCAAAACTTTATAAGGCTGGATGCCTGTGGTTATAATAGGAGATGTAATTTGATGCAAGAACTATACTCTATATGTCAGTTTTAATGCATCCCCACGATTCTGTGTTGTCAAAATGTGTTCCTCGCATATTTCTAAGACACAGGCTATACTCACATTACAAGTATTGACAAATCAAATAAAACTTTCAGATGAACTTTAACAGTTCTCAAAACAAAACAAAAGTTGAAACACATGAGTGGGCTAGCATTGATACAGAGTAGTATTGCGCCTTTATTTGTTGATGCAAGTTTATATACAGCTACTAGAGATGGGTGCATTTCAAAAGGCCCTGCTCACTACAATCTGTTTGGCAATGCCTTAAATGGAGGATCTTGTGTGGGGAAACCAAAGTTAGGAGAATCAGCATTCAGGGGACATAACTCCTCTAAACCATGATATGGAATGTTGGAAATCCAACTTATTCAAGGTTTTATCAATATAAAGGTGTGTGATAAATTTGGCTGAAATCCAATATTCTTCAGTAATGTTATCCTCCATAATAAAATTATGCTGCAGAAACCAGAGGATGTGCAATTGGGGGTCATAATAATCAATTTGTTTGCGGTATTGTGCAAAATAACATTTTCATGATAATTAATTTTTGTGGTATTGTGCAAAAATAACATTTTGATGATAATGTGGAATGCTGAAAATTAAATTCATTAAATGTCTTATCAGCATAAAGCCCTATACCTAATTTGGTTGAAAACCAAAAAAGCCTCATGAAGTTATGCAACAGAAACCAAATTAAGGAGGACTGGCAACAGAAGGCAGGACTCCTATAAATGATTTGGAATGTTGGAAATTGAACTTATTCAAAGTCTCATCAATATAAAGCTGCATACCAAATTTGGACTGAAATCCAACAAACCTTGATAAAGTCATGCTATGAGGATAAGCAATAAGGGGGCATAACTCTTGTAAATGATGTCATTGGAATGCTGGAAATCAAACTCACTCAAGGTCTCATCAACACAGAGCTGCATGTCAAATTTAGTTGAAGTCCAACAACCTAAGGGAAAGTTAACATACAGAAAAAAAAGTTAGAGGAATAGGCAGCCACAGGTCATAACTCCTCTAAATGATGACAGAGAAGGCTGGAAATCAAACTCTTTCAAGGTCTCGTTAATATAAAGCTGCATACCAAAATCTAATTGAAATCCAACCATTTCCAGAACAGTTATCTTGCAGATAACAAATTGTTGATGGGTGGACAGATGGGCAGACAATGTGGTTACAATAGAGCTCCACCAATTTTGCTGAGCAGGCCCTAAATAATATTGATGTTGAAGCATGATTCGTTCGTTTGTTGGATTAACGACGTGTGTGGCCATTCGGTCATTTACGTCGATGGTGTCAGAAGCATCACGAGTCACATCAGTGGTTGACAATTTCATTGAATAATTTTTGCCAGGGTAATAGGTCAAAGGTCGCATATCTTTGTATGAAAATTCATTTATTTATGCTAGCAATGTGAAGGATGGAATAGTACAGTTTTATTCTCCTAACCCAAGTTAGTTAGTTAGTTGTTATGGGTTTAACGCCATTTTTCAGCACATGATAGGCTAAACATGGCGGCCAGTATATTTGGTGGAGGAATAACCCGAGAAAACCCAGGGAAGAGCCACGACCCAAGGGAAGCTACTGGCAAACTTTCTCACATACTCATGTTGGCCGAGCCCGAGACTCGAACCCACACAGACAGAGGTGAGATGTCAGTGACCTGTAAAGGCTAGTGCCTTAGGCCACTCAGCCACCCGGGGCCCCTCCTAACCCAAGTACATGGTGGTAAAATAAACTTGCCGTATATACTCGCTTATAAGTCAAGTTCAACTGCAAACAACACAGACCCCCACAGTTCAAGGTCTATGCTGTTTGTTCCAATGATTACTCCTAACAAACTGCATAGACCCTGATCTGCTGGTGCATTATGTGACATCAGATCTGGGTCTGTGCAGTTTGCAGTTGGACTCAACTTACAAGCGAGTATACATGGTACATACCTGTTAAAAAAAACTGTCAGGTGGACTTTTGGAAAAGGTAAATACTTGTTAGTGCAACTAATGTTCACTGAGGGAGAAAATGTTGACAAAGAAATTTTTACTGGGTCTACTTTTGGATTCCGCAGCTCTAAGTTCACACATACTTGATATAAATAATAACATTTAGGAACTACATAAAGATAATTTGATGTTATTTCTCAGTAAGCGACAATTGCAGTATTCGCTGAAGTTCCTCGTCCTCATCTTTCCTCCTTCGTTCTTCCTGTTCTGACAACGCGATGGCCATGCGCAGTTGTTCCTCTTCATCCATTCCCACCCCTGGCATTCTTTCCATCTCTGGTGGCTGCTCCATGTCTTTCCCTGAATGAAGTGCAATGCTGTCTGCGATTGCTCTGCAAAAACATGCAGGGAAAATAATGTCCAACACGTATGAAAATGCTTCAGACATTTGTATAAAAAAAAAAGAGACAAATCAAGAGTTGTATTTTAAGAAAAACATGATATGCCCCCAAGACAAGCTGTTGATATATCAAAGGGCATGACCTCATAGGCCCCAACAAGGGCCTTGACCCAAAGGCAGGAATGACACAGGATAAAACAGAAGCATATGATGTTATATATTCTAGGAGGTAAATAAATTTTGGATGCCAAAAAACTGTAACTGAAATAGTATACTTTTTGAACCTATCAAGGACATAATCCAAGAGCAGGAAAAAAATTAATAATATAAATTAATAATAATAATAATAATATTAATAATAAAAATTAATAATAATAAAAATAATAATAATAATAATAATAATAATAATAATAATATAAATTAATAATAATAATAATAATAATAATATAAATTAATAATAATAATAATAATAATAATAATAATAAAGTTTAAAAAAGTGTTCTACTTCTTGACACTATAGCCCGACCCAGGACGTAATCCTGAGACAACAGTGGCATGGGAAGAAAAGGAAGTATGGGATTTTATAATATTTTAACTATGCAGTGAACGGGTTATTTAAATATTAGAAAAATAATTAACCAAAAGGTGTCCGACTCTTGACACCATAGCCCCTTCAATGGAGATAACCAGGAGACAACACAGTATATTGAGAAAGCAGAGTTTGGGGTCAAATAATATTCCAAGTCTGTTTGAATTGGAGATAAAGTTATTAAAACAAGCGGATGGAATCAAAACTGTACCCAAAAGGTGTCTTACATAACGAACCCATGACCCCCATGTAGGGACTTGACCCAGAGGTACAAGTAGTAAAATCCATAAGGTCAGTGTGTGATGATATTATATTCTAAACATGAAACGAATTGATTATGGAAATATAAGTGAAGAAAAATTTGAACCAAAATGTGTCCTCATTATAATTCTTGACCCCATGGTCCCACACAGGGGCAGAACCTAGAGGTAGAAGAGGTACTGAGGGAAGGAAAGTATGCGATGATATTATATGCCAAATATAAAATGAATCAGGTAAGGAGTTTCAGAAATACATGTGATGACAAACAATAACTAAAAATGTGTTCCCATTATAATTCTTGACCTGATGGCACCACTCAAGGGAAGAACACAGTTGGAGTAGTACTGAGAGAAGTATGTTATGATATTATATTCCAAATATGAGTTGAACTGGGTAAGAGCACAGGCATTTGGGGTGAGTCTGGATAGACAACTTACTTGAACTGTATGAGTTATTTCCCTTTACCAGTGTCCCTGAGAATGGGGTACTCTTGTTTCACTATCATGTCTGCATATCATTTGTAACTATTATGGGTTGACAGAAGCGAGGTTGGTTTTTATATTTACATGGTCATTTGTTTGTCTGCATTGTGAAGTTTAGGAGAAAATCATCATGAAAGGTAACAGCTACTGGTACCTGCTGGCATTTGGTTATCACCATTTCTTTTATATATATATATATATATATTAAGCACTTAGAAATTTAAGATTGGTTTTTATATGTGTTTTGGGTGTAAATACCTTCTAGGGGTCAGTACTGGAAGTATAAGTATACTAAATTTAACCAAAGCTGTCCACAGACACACATATGCACAAATGGGAAACCCAAATGCTAGATGCCCTGTCCTTGGGGCATACAAAATTAAACCTCACACTTTTATGGGCAAACATTCTAATCAGTGGTATGCAAAGTCTATGTGCAAAAAAAACATTTAAGTCTCTTGTTTAATATGTTTCAAACTGTTACCTTGGAAGATAATACTAACACATCTTTTGACCTACCTACTGACCTGCCTACCTACCTACATACGTATACATGAATGCAATGTTTGAAATCAACTATTTTCACACCCTGCTGAATTTTGAGTTAGCAGCTATTGAAACAAATCAAATGCCAGTAAAAAATGTTACAGGTCTGCTCTGAAAATGACTAGTTCTGGGCTTTTCTGCAAGCAGCAATTCTGAATGCAGTACATAATTTACATAGATATAATTCTCTGATTTGAGTTTTTCGATGCATTATTCAACATAAACATGAAGACTTTAGTGTGGATTGATATCTTAAAACATTATGATCTCTTTATCCCATACTTTAACTCATGACTACATAAACATCCAAACTTATTGCATTCAATATAATACCCACACATGCCTAAATAAGTGCACACACACACATACACACCCTCTTTCATCAAATCTTGCAGAATAATATCAATATGACAGCACATTTGAATCCTACCATGCCATATGGGAGGGAGGCAGACACTGAACATCATAATTTCCTTGGAACTTACTGTCATGAGTGCATAGTGGCTCCTAACACTTTAACTCTGTGTGTTAAATAAATCTCAAAAATGGATCTTACATGTGCTTTTTCTTCATTGCAACAATTTTGGGAGAGAAAATACGTCTCCAAAGGGAAAAGCTCACAACACTGCTAAAGGGAGCTAACGCTTTGAGTATGTAGATACACATGATGGAACCTAGTTTTTGGCATTATCATTGTGTACTAATTATGATGAGCTTTAAACTCACAAAATTCACATAAATACAAATATCTGAAGGGCACAGTGCGGGTATTATGTTGCATACAGTATCTGACATACTGTTGAAAAAGTCTCTCCTCCTGTTTTTGTCTAGAATTGATAGCAGGTCTTGCCCTGGATAAAGCCTCGTAGAAAGTGACCTGCTCATTCTCTGTACCAGCCTCTAGAAGACTCTGCTGTATGGCAAACTGCAACAGCTCATCAGCTTCATCCCGCAGCCTCTCATGATGCCCATCACCTGAAGCACAAATAATAGATGGTACTTATTAGTTGAGGTTCTTCAAACACAGTGCCATTTGTCCTTATGACAAGAGATGAATTACCACAAACAAGAGACCCAAGTTGGTCTAAGATCACTCACCTGACTGACATCTGCCTAACAGCCAAATGCAGGTGTAGTTGACCAAGAAATCTGGGTCAGTAGGATGTTTTCTGTGGAAATTTCTTCCAATGCTGTTGAATGTATATGTGATAAAAACAAATGTTTCAAGGTTTGACTATTTTTGGTATCTTCATCCATATTTGATGGCACATCAGCATCATTTGTCCAACATTAAAAGACCTCAATGCCAGTATGCTTTGTGTAGAAGTTGGTCGAAATTCTGTCCACACAGAAAACTACTGTTCACAATTTTATCCCACAAATTTTCATTTGCAGGAATTTTGTCAATTTGGAATGTGAAATTTTCACAAAAAATCCATAATTCAGAAAAAATCCAGAATAACTGGCCTCTCTCTCATACTGAAAGCCCTCTTAACCAGGATGCTTTCTATCAAATTTAGTCAAATTCTATTCGATGATTTTTAGAAGTAATTTAAAGGTTTTTCTATTTATAGTAATCACCGCCATATTCAATAGCAGATTGGCATCATTTGTATAGAACTGAAAGCCCTCTATGCAAGGATGCTTTCTGTCAAATTTAGTCACATTTTAAAAAGCAGTTTTTGAGGTACAGTACACGCATCGTGTTTTTATGATTCACCACACAAATTGAGTGGGCGTGGAGAAAGGGCAGGGGATTAAGTGCCCACTATGAGTAGTTTAAGTCCACTCAGTCTGCTGGATTTTCACACTAATTTAGTGAAAATCCACTCAGTCTAGTGGAAGTGCGTGACGGATTTTATTACAGTCATCGTGAGTCATAGTGGGTTTAATGGCACCCCTTGCTGAATCTATTGTATTCGCTCCATGAGTCTACACGCTAAACAAACAGATGGGAGAAACTCCAACACCGTAAACCTGAACATGGCAGGTATCAATTTCATACCTTTACCTGTACCTTTACCTGTACTGTGGTAACATTTCCTGTGTATTTATCAGTAGCCTGGCTGAGAATACATACAGATGAATGCGCATAACGTAGAAAAAATATGAGGTTTTATATTTCTTGGATATCTTTCCACCCATGTCCATGACAAAGCGTACATCAGAAATAATTGCTTAGCTACAACATACATCCCTGCTGATTTAATACATGTATATGTACCTGTTAGCATATACAGATGCGGAAATTGACATTGTTCTGCATCAAACGGTAACTTCGAGGTTCTTTCTCAATAAATGATATTTCATAAAAGTGTGTTGTGTACTGGTTATTAATTTGTCAGTTTATCTTTAATTTCCATATCATTTCCAAGACCCACCTTGAAAAAATCATTGAAAGCAGTAATACATATAGAACTCGAAAAGAGATTACAAATGAACGCTGTAATATTTATATCGAACATGTATGATCATGAACACTGGCACATTATGACATGTATGTCATAATTCTTGCCAAAGTATTTTAAAATAAAAAAGATACACGAGCTATACTACAGAAAGGTTCTTCTGTACTGTTACCCTTAAACTTTTAAAATAACATTGTTTATGAGACAGTACAGCAATTTTTAAATGCACGGAATTGTGTACACTGTATTGACTGTTGATTCTATCAGTGGCCATTCATGCCATAAACAAGTGAGTTCAATGAGAAAAAAAGTTATTTCCTGTCCACACTTTTTTTCACAAATCAACATTGCATCACCAGGAACTGGCTGAGAAGTATAATTCCTACTTTGAAGCCAGTCGCTATGCCTGTTGCTGTAGCTTCCTGCCTCGAGTCAACAACAGTCCGTCATGACGGTTTCTACATGTCATCAGCTAATGTTCAATGTCGCGCTTCGATGTTTCAAAATGTACAGTACAATAACTGTTGAATGAAAATATCACAAAACCACACACCTTAAAACTAAAAATATTTTGAAAAACAAATTTGGACTGAGAAACGCATTGGATGTTAAGTTCTCATATTATCGTGTAAAACTGGTCTCTAGCATTATATGAAAAACTAAATATAATTATTTTTATATTCCCATTTAGAGACCTACCATTTAACTTAAATTTGGGGGGGGGGGAGTGTACTGGCCTTGATGCACATCTAAACTATCTAAAAATCAGAAGAAGTATAGTTGTTTCAAGCTATATCCCATCTCGTCCATCTATCTTTCTCTCCCAGCCTACAACCCCCCCCCCCACTCTGTTGCATAATAAGCAAATAGAGTTGAAGTCTTAAATGACTTAAATTAGGACAATTCCTAGCAGCTACTGGTCAGTGTCATGCTTCTATGTTTAAAAAAAAACACTGTTGAATAAAAATGTTTCTTGTTATCACAAAATCAAACGCTTTAAAACTAAGAAGATGTTAGTTTGTAAAGAGCGAATTTAGACAGAGAAAGTCTCAGAAACACATACCCGTTAAGTGTTGATATTATCGCGTAAAACTTGTTTCTAGCGGTATATAAAGCAAACAATATATAGTATTGTTATTTTCCCTGATAAGGGAACAAGCATTTATATGTAACAAGCTGCAATGGTCCTGAGTCACATATATTAATATTTTATTTTCTAAAAATCACAACAAGTGTAATTTTGTTAAAGCTAAATCATATCACCCCCGCACCCCCAGTAGCACATAGAGTAGAAGTTAAATTACTTAAATCAGAATACAAGTATGTCATGGGAATATTGTTATGAAAACTCCAAGGGTTTCTGTTTAATGAAGCCACTTCAGCTGGCATAACATCCTGTAATGCAAGTGCCAGAAAGACGTGAATGAAACAGCGTTAGATAAACAAGTAGCACGTCAACCCTGCCCCTGGGCATAAGCGGCAACTTCAGTGTGTTTTCTCAATAAATGATATTTCATAACAGAACTTCTTGTACTAGTTATTAATTTGTCATAGTTTTCCTTTAATGTCTACACAGTTTCCAAAAACCTTCTTTAAAGAAATTATTGAAAGCAGGATACAAATATCTTTATCTGCAGACTTGGAAAAATGACTGATTATTTCAGAGTATGATCATTTTTAAATGAGCCGAATTCGTCTACTACACGGTATTGAAGGTTGCTCTCTTTCAGTGGCTGTTCATGCCATAAACGAAGTGATTTTTATGAAAAAGGTTACTTTCTTCGTCACTTTTTTCATGAATCTATCATCAAGCACCAGCCGAGGAGTGATATTTTTACTTTGACGTTAGCCGCTACGCTTGTTAACCATGGCCATTCATAAAGGTGTTGAGCTTTTATCTTATTTTTTTAGCCCCGATGTTTCAAAAGAAGCATTAATTTCTGAATGAAAATATATTTGTTGCGTGTGGAACAAAGAATTTTGGACTTGTAATATGGAGTGAGAAACGCAATGTGGTCAAGTTGTGATATTTTTGAATAAAACTGGTTTCTAGCAGTATATAAAATAAACCATATAAAAATTGTATTCTCCCAATTAATCTTGCAACGCAGTGCATATAATACAAGTCTATCACAGCAACACAAAGCTACTACATGTTTAAGAAAGCTGTATTACACTACAAGCTTTCTGTTTTCTTAATTTTTTTAAAATGTATCTTTTTTGTAATAAAATTTGTTTATTACATGCAAACATGAGAGAGAGAGAGAGAGAGAGATTATGCACCATAACTTTCGATCAATGTTAGCCATAGCTTTTATCGCAAACTTGGAAACAGGCATTGATAATTAGAGAGTATGCATTTTAGAAATGTGCCTCGTTCATCTTCATTTTGGAATTTGTCTACTGACAAAATTTAGAAATACAATTTTGATTCCACTCTTTATATAAATAAGTAAATATGTAAATCGCTGCTTGGCAATTCATATTGTATTTAACAAGAATTTATATCATTCATTGGGTTATTCACCTGCTATTAGTGTCCTTTGTCTTTTTTTTATTATCTATTGTCGAATCTGGTCATAATTAACCGTGTACGAACTTAATGCTTCAGAAATTTAATAGACTGAAAGTTCATTGAGAGAGCATTACTGCAATAATCAAGGTGGACCTGACAATATTCGTGACCACCTTAGAATTAATATGAACGGTTCAAAATGAACAGGAAATAGTTGGGATTTGCAACCTCTGAAGCCAAAACTTTTCCACCTCCAGGTCGGAGTAGTTAACGAAAAATAAGAAGCCATGTGTTTACAGCAATCAGTGCAATAATAGAGATAGATTTTATAGTCTTGGCAAACACATGGCGTAGCAATTTCGGGTGATGTACAAGGCATTATTGATAGATATGATGTGTACAGTTTGCGTGTAATACAGTACAAGTTAAACAGAAGTAATTCCAAAGCACAAAATAAATCTTACTGAATGATACATTAATTAAAACACCAGAAATTTTAAAAGTTTCGCCAATTGAAGCAAATTAATTGTGATGACACACTTTTTATCGCTTTCACCCATCCATTTGATAATATTAAATTCGTCAGGTGACCAAACCAGCAATCTTAAGTATATTTTTTAAAGCTGTTGGTCATAGAATGCAGCATCGCGTGCTTTGTAGAGTCAGAGTAAAAACAGTAGGTCTACGGTAAAAGTAAACACGTGTCTAGTTCCTGAGAAAATGTGTCTCATGGACATGTATATTTGAGTACTAAACAGGCTGGAATAGTAGAGTTTGTATATTGGATAGCGCCGTGTATATTTCATTGTGTGGGAACATTTTAAGCAGACCATTTAAAAGTGACTGGGGTAATTAAAAACAAAATCACAACATTTCTCGCATTCTTTTATTTTAATAACGGAATGAAACCAGCTAATACAATTTATCTTTCATCTCTTTCAACACATGTATGTGAATGCATTTTAGTGAGCGAGTCTTTGAATATTAAATGGCATTGCGTACAAATTAAAAAGAGCATTCTGCACTGTGTGCTGTAGCTGAGCTGATAGGTAAGTTCCACGCGTGGTATTGGGCGTCCACTATTACATAATTATATTGCTGCGACTTTCAAATGGGCAATAAAACTTAATCCATCCACTATGAGCCATGACATGGACAATCCACGATGACCACGATATCCTGTCCACGACAACACAGCGTGAAAAGGATTAAGCTCCACGGTCATGACTTGTTTTTTCATAAAAACACGATGCGTGTACTGTAAATACTGTCAAGGTTTTTCTATTTTTAGTAATGGCAACCATATTTGATGGCTTATCAGCAACATTCATATACATTTGAAAGGAGAAGATAAATGACTGACAGATGACACACAATGGACACAAGACCATACCATAAGATCACTTGGCCTTACACCCAGGTGAGCTAAAAATGGTGCTCTGTTCTGATGTTAAAAAAAGATATAAAGGTGTCTAATAAATTAATAATGAAGAAAATAGCTACAAGTATTTCAACAAGTGCTGTCTGAAGACAGCTAAGCTCACCTTTAGACCACTGCCAATCATTAACATTGACGAAGACTAAATTGTTCCAATTTCTAAAGAAATTATGGCTTGTAAGTCATTTACATTTTACCTTACCTGTTATCAAAACAAAGGTTTAGCATCACAAACCACACTGACAGCATAGCTTCTTTTTGTGGCACAGGCACAATTAACTTGGCATTTTGCATTGGGATTTCAGCAAATAGTTGAGGGAGGATAAATGGGATAATATAAACATACCATTAACTGGGGATTTACGTGATTACTACTCACCTTGATCAATAAACAGACATATACATGTACCTATACAGTCAATAGTGCACAGCACACTGATTCTAAACAAGCAACTTTGAAAAAAGTAAATGAAGCATGAAATATAGGTCAGTGACCTACTTTTGATGTGATGATCGAGTCCTCAATATAATGGATCCACAGACAAAGTCACATGACTGTAAACTCAAAGTTGTATGACACAATGACCATACGTCAAAGGTAAAGAAGTCACTGAAGTGTGAAATGTAGGTCATTGTGACCTACTGCTGGCATGACAGTTTAGTTCTCTCCAAGTTGGATCCACATACTAAAACTGCAAGAATAATTCACCTAAAGTAATGCAAAACTAAATCAAGGAATGGAAGAGAGAAGGACAGACAGATGGGCAGATGGGTATGCAGATGAGCTTAACACGAAATGCTCCTTTCACATTTACTGTGCATCATACAAAAGTAGTTCATGTCCTCTGACAGCAATTAAAAAGTACAGGTATCTAACAAAAGACCTCATACACAAACTTTAACCTGTTGTCAATATATAACAAACCTTTAATGCAAACTTTAGCCTCAAACTTTTTTCCCATAATTTGCACACATTTTTCGTAAGATGTATCATACGGGGTCAATGCTAGAGGTGATTCAAGCAAAATAGTGTACCCTCGAGTCTGTCATTTTGCCTAAACATGCCCAAAAGGCAAAATACACTTTTCCCTGCCTTGATTTCATGCCATTCCACACACACCATTTTGTTTCAATACAATGCATAATAATCAAAGTAAAATGTCAACTTTTGTGTCATTTTTCCCTTCAAAGAAAGAGGCGGAAAGTTAGAAAAAAAAGTTTTATGATCTGTAGTAAAGTTTGGTGCTAATTTGATGATCATAAATGCCAGTAATTACACTGCTATCTATGGAATTGCAGCTGAAAGTTCACATATGATCCTTGGAAAAAAACCCAAGTGAAATGTTTAATTTTTTTAACCCAATTGTAAGTGAATTCCAGCTTCACTACTAATAAAACTAATAATTTTATTCAATATTTCATCCTATAAACGTATGAAAAGAGGATTTTTACTATGAAATCTGTTGCTGAATTTTTAATGTAACCTATTTGTGAGGTTGTAATTTTTTACAACAACTATGTTACACAACAACTGCGGGGAAGCAAATATTAAAAGTTTCAATATTTTTACAAAGAATTTTAATCATCTGATATCAAAATATGCAAAACAGAAGTTTAAAGACTGTTTTGAACATTATTATAAATTCTGAACTTTCCACACACACATCTCCCTATTTTTGCATCTTTGCCCTATTCTGGCTGGCAAGAGAAGTCATTTCACCCAAATATTATTGTCCAGCATGGACCCTGATTATATTGGATCTGACTTACTATCGTAAAGTCATTTTTTTAAGCTCAATTATATTGGATCTGATTGGTTATCACCAAAAATCATTTTTGTAAGATCTGTCATACTGGATCTGAGTGGCTACTGTCCAGTCATTTTTGTAAGATCTGTCATACTGGATCTGATTGGCAATTGTCTAGACATTGTAAGATCTGTCACACTGGATCTGATTGGCTACTGTCTAGTCACTTTTGTAAGATCTGCCATACTAAATCGATTGGCAATTGTCTAGTCATTTTTGTAAGATCTATCATACTGAATCTGATTGGCAATTGTCTGTTCATTTTTGTAAGACCTATCATACTGGATCTGATTGGCAACTGTCTAGTCATTTTTGTAAGATCTGTCATACTGGATCTGATTGGCAACTGTCTAATCATTTTTGTAAGATCTATCATACTGGATTGGATTTGCTATCATCAAATCATTTTTGTAAGATCTATATCATACTGGATCTGACTGGCTATTGTCAAATCGTGTTTGTATGATCTGTCATACTGGATCTGACTGGCTTTTGTCAAGTTATTTTTGTAAAATCCATCATACTGAATCCGAGTGGCTACTGTCAAATCACTTCTGTACCATCTATCATATTAGATCTGAGTGGCTATTGTCAAATCACTTCTGTACCATCTATCATATTAGATCTGAGTGGCTATTGTCAAATCACTTCTGTACCATCAATCATATTAGATCTTAGTGGCTATTGTCAAATCGCTTCTGTACCATCTATCATATTAGATCTGAGTGGCTATTGTCAAATCACTTCTGTACCATCAATCATATTAGATCCGAGTGGCTACTGTCAAATCACTTTTGTACCATCTATCATATTAGATCCGAGTGGCTACTGTCAAATCACTTCTGTACCATCTATCATATTAGATCTGAGTGGCTATTGTCAAATCACTTCTGTACCATCAATCATATTAGATCTGAGTGGCTATTGTCAAATCACTTCTGTACCATCAATCATATTAGATCTGAGTGGCTACTGTCAAATCACTTCTGTACCATCTATCATATTAGATCTGAGTGGCTATTGTCAAATCACTTTTGTACCGTCTATCATATTAGATCTGAGTGGCTACTGTCAAATCACTTCTGTACCATCTATCATATTAGATCTGAGTGGCTACTGTCAAATCATTTTTGTACCATCTATTATATTGGATCTGACTGGCTATCATCAAATCACTTCTGTAAGATGTATTATTTTAAAATTTAGTGTTGAGTCTCAGTTTAATTGTATTGCTTCGTAATCTTGAGGCCTAATCCATATTATTAACTGAAAAACATAAAGCATGCCTTCTGCTAGTGTTTTGCAAGCTTTTCTCTTTAAATGAATAATCATTATGTCACATCGTCATTTGTAATTCTACTATGTGGAAAAGACTACTCTACTAGCTTTCTGGGTATTATTTATTGCATTTTATGATCTTAGCAACACGGGAGAAAATGACACCAATAGAAAAGTCTGGAATATCACTGCATGTGCTTTAAACCAACTTTTTAAATTTGTTTTGGCATCGTTCATGGGAGGTTTGCATCTGCAAAAATCGCTGCAAATACACATTCTTAGGAAATTAGGTACATGAGCAGTGAGCAGTAATATCCATAAAATCAAATCACCAATTCTTATCTGACATTGAGACACATCAGTGACATCCATAAAATCAAATCACCAATTCTTGTCTGACATTGGGACTCAGCAGTGACATTGGGACATAGCAGTGACATTGGGACACAGCATAATTCAGTTGAAAACAAAGCTTTACAGTATTAATGCAGTACATTAAAACAACTCACCAAGCACCCTATACTCTGGTGGAGCTTCAAAACATGCAATGCTGTGTACAGTAAAAAAACCTCACCAAGCACCCTATACCCTGGTGGAGCTTCAAAACATGCAATGCTGTGTACAGTAAAAAAAACTCACCAAGCACCCTATACTCTGGTGGAGCTTCAAAACATGCAATGCTGTGTACAGTACAAAAAACTCACCAAGCACCCTATACCCGGGTGGAGCCTCAAAACATGAATCGTCTATAACACAGGTGTTGATATCAGGTCCTTTGATGGTATGTATTCCCTCTATAGGTTGATCCATGGCAAATATGTTTCCAAATGTGATCTTTGCATTTAGGACATGAAACAGTGGGATCTCTATAAATAATAATAATAATAATAATAATGATAATAAATTGATTAGTGATTGGTAACACTGTTTTCCTACAATAGCCAAGGATAGGGATCAGAGACTGTCAATGATATGAAGTAAGATCTATAAGATCACTAATCATATAACACAACGAAAAAAAACCCCCAATTTTTACAAGCAAACTGATTATACAGCAATGTAAAAACAAGAAGCCCAAGTGAGCCCAACATAACTCTCCTGGCTTCCATAAATTAACAGTTCACTAAGCAGGCTTATGTAGTATTGTAAATACACAACCTATGTTACCAAGTTTGATGGAACTGAATAAGAAATACAGTCTCTAAATCTATGGAGGTAACAAGCTCAGGTAATCAGATGCAAGGTATATCATTAATATGCACAGATCTAATTTTTTATAGAACCTGTCTATGACAATGATAATATAAGCGTATTTACCAAGGTGAAGCAAAATCCAATTGGAATTTGGTGTCCAAGATCTTAATGATATAAACAAATATTCCAAGTTTGATTGCAATTCAATCAGAAATATGGCTTCCAGAGTAGTTACAAGCTCAATCAATCAGATGCAAGATCACCACATTAATATGTGTGGATCTCGCTCTTTATGGAAATAGTCCAAGGTTTTGAAGATCAAACCCCATATACCAAGTTTGATCAAAATCAGATAAAAAATATAAACTCCAGAGTGGTAACAAGCAATTGTTTTGACAGATGGACAATGCATAATAGACACAGGGCTATACAATAAGCCCACTTGGCTTTTCAGTCAGGTGAACTATGGTAACTCAGTTGGTAGAGCATCAGTCTCGTAATCCAAGAGTTGCAGGTTCAATATCCACCCAGCCCAGTCTGGGTTGGATGCCTCCCTGTGTCCTTGGGAAAAGCACTTAGCTCCTATTTCCTCGGCATGATATGGACAATAATGTGTTAAAAGTACTGCTAAAACCAACAACAACAAAACAAATAGAGCTAGCTAAAAAACCAACAACAACAAAACAAATACAGCTAGCTAAAAAGCCAACAACAACAAAACAAATACAGCTAGCTAAGAGTTCCTTGAAGGGACTGATGCCCTACTGACTGAAAAGAATTTGTAAGAATACCCAAAAAGTTCATTCCTTCCTTCCTTTTATTCTTCTAATCACTGAAACTCTTAAAATGTCAAATTTGGTAACAAAAATATTTCTCTTAAATGTTTGAGCTAACATGTTCACAAGATCAGTGCAGTACAAAAATCTTTATCATGGCTCCTTTGACCTTGAACCTGATATCATCGATAGAAGGTCACCAAAGTTGTCTTATATATTATCTAGATACACCCACATGCTAATTTTGGTTTGATCCCTAATTAATATTTTTGGAGAAAAAAATTAGGTTACTGAACTGGCATCATTCAAGGTATTCTCCACATACATCCACAAACTGGGTTTAATTAATATCCAAATATACTTGTGTGTTTCATGCTCACAAGCTGTCACAGATAAGATCACTGACCTTGAAATAAATGTCAGAATGCTGAAAATCAACTTTCTTATTAAAAAAGCAACAAAATACAAAGTCTGGACAAAATTCATTTGTATGTGTACATGTCACTGCACTCATAGGCTTAATGACGCACAAACAATGCAAGCAGTGAGCTTTGACTTGAACCCAATGACAATAAAATCTGGTTTTAAAAAAATTTCACAAAAGCACATACATGTTGGTGGTCAGATCTGCACCATTTTCATTCAGGACCAATTACATATTGTGAGATTTTTTTAGTAAAAATCCCATGTGAATGCCATAAATCATTCCTGAGAAGTAGTGATAATATTTTAGATGGTCCATATGATTGCCATTTTCTGGTCAGATTAGCACCATTTCCATTTAGGACCAGCTACATATTGCTATAGTGTTTTGGTCAAAATCCCTTGTCAATACAATCATTCAGATAAAGTAACCTTAAAAAGATTTTCAAGAAGGTGGCCAAGGCAGCCATTTTGGAGGTTAGTTCAACATCATTTTAATATAGGACCAATCACATGCTGAAAGAAGTATTTTAGAGAAAACAGCATGTTGATAAAACCATCCATTCACATGGTTTGGTTTGCTTTGGCATTTTACGACACAGCAACACAAGTAGGATATTTAGTACCAAGGCAATTGGAGTAAAATGCCTTGTCCAAGGACAAATCACAGTAGGCGATCCAGGCTGATCCAATGGTAGGATTCAAACCTGCACCAGTTTGGTCATGAGTCTGGCAAGCTAACCACTGAGCCACCATAGCTCCTCCATTCTGAAGGAGTACCAATAACAAGATTTTCATGATGGCCATGTTTGGAGGTCAGAAAGTCTTTTAATGAAAACCCTGTGTCCATATGATCATCCATTCAGAAGGAGTAGCGATAGGATTTTCTAGATGGTGGCCATGATGGATTTTTCATTTAGGACTATTTATTGGTGCTAACCCCATTTTAATATGGCCATATGTGCAGAAGAAGTTACAATAACAAGATTTTCAAGATGGCTGCCACAGTGGCCATGATGCATGTCAAATCAGTGCCATTTTTAATTAGGACCATCTACATATCATAAGAAGTCTTTTAGTTAAAACTCCATGTCAACATGACCATCTGTTTAGGAGGACACCTCTTCTGCAGATGGTTACCACATGGGCAACATACATATGAAATTTCTGTGAAAGGTAATGGACAGATTTATAGATGGATGAATGGACAGATGGAGGGTAGCATAATATCTTTTAAAAAAGTGTGGAGATAATTGTCTTTCCATTTTCTATGAACCTCTGTAGTAGTCAATCAACAATATAGTTGCAGATGACAAAAATGTTATCTACAAACCAATATCTGCCTCCCATTAAGTCCTGCTACACTTTAGTCCATTTAAATACTTTTCAATACAGACAAAAAAATGCATGATCAAACCAGTCTTGTTGCTATACTGAATGACTTAATAATGCAACAACTTTTGAAGATATAAAAAAGGGATCTTTAGATTGACCATCAATATTCTTGTCCCAGCAATGCTATTTTTCAAATATGTTTGCAGGGCATATGATATAATAATCATTCTGATGATTTAGAAAAAGAAATTTGGTGTTACATAAGTGTTAACTGTAATGTTTCAAGATTTAAAACTTTATAAGAGTACCACAATGGTACATGATATGCCCGTCTCGTGAATTTTTCCCTACTGATGACTATTAAGCTACAGATATGACTATTGTATGTTCTATTAACTACCCTCTGTACTCGCATATAAACTGGGTCCAAATACAAATAACATAGACCCTCATCTGCTGTTGCATAATGCATCGGCAGATCAGGGTCTATGTTATTTGTTCTACTGATTAGTCCTTACAAACTGCATAGACCCAAATCTGCTGGCGCACTATGTGCTCGCATGATCTGGGTCTATGCAGTTTGCAGTTGGTATAGACTTATATGTGAGTATATATGGTATATATATTTTCAAAATGATCAAGCATTGCTTCAAAATTCATGTCTATTATAGACACTGCATCTCGACTGTTCCATTTCATTCAACTGTCATGTCTACTATAAATGCTGCATTTCCAGTGTTCCATTTCATTCAACTGTCATGTCTATTATAGACACTGCATCTCGAGTGTTCCATTTCATTCAACTGTCATGTCTATTATAGACACTTCATCTCGAGTGTTCCATTTCATTCAACTCTCAGGTCTATTATTGAGACTGCATCTCGAGTGTTCCATTTCATTCAAACTGTCATGTCTATTACTGAGTATTGAGACTGCATCTTGAGTGTTCCATTTCATTCAAACTGTCATGTCTATTATTGAGTATTGAGACTGCATCTTGAGTGTTCCATTTCATTCAAACTGTCATGTCTATTATTGAGTATTGAGACTGCATCTTGAGTGTTTCATTTCATTCAACTGAATTAAACAAATGATAGTAATGAGGACCACTAATTCAGTATTTTAACATTTTTTAAAACAACCAGAAGCTGCAGTGGCTCAGCGGTTCGCATGCCAAACTTGCGACCAAAAGGGTGCAAGTTCAAATCCTACCATCAGATCAGCCCAGGTTGGCTATCTGGGTCTATGCAGTTTAGGACTAATCAATAGAACAAACAACAATGACCCTGATCTGCTGACACATTATGTGATGGTAAATCAGGGTCTGTGTTGTTTGCAGTTGGACCTAACTTATAAACAAGTTTATACCATATGTGACAAGCATAATGGAGCACAGAAACACAAAAATTAAGATATATAATTGAAACAACATTGCAATTGGTTCTCATCAGATGAGAACTAAAATCAAGTGAAATTCAACAAGTATCAATGATAGAACTAAATTATGCCACTTTAATGGGATTCATGCTTATACCTGTGTTATATCAAGGACCATGTTATTGTGAGAGGCTTTATCAAGGACCATGTTATTGTGAGAAGCTTTACAGTGAGGGACAAACATACTTACTTTTCTTGATCTTAGAATCTGACTTACCAATCTTTACAGGAAATCCTGCAGGCAGCTGAAGTGTGATGAAGTCCTTTAATTTTTTAAAATGAGCATTTGACGAAGCCATAAGATCAATAATTGGGACCACCTGTTCTTGAAGAGAGAGTGGAAATGTCTCACATAACCAAAGTGTGGCCTTGAACTTTTGTGTCTTTATTGTTTGTTCTATAGGCCGCCCAATGTCACGGTTTCCAAGGTCACAGTGTTTGTTGAAGTAATCTTCAGGTTTTATTGAGCATGGATTGTTTGAAACTGATGACAAATCCTGAAAAGGAAAGACAAAAGAAAACAGGTCTCTTAGTACAGACCATTGGAAAATATTGACTTTTTGATTAAAATAATACACATTTTGGCACTTTAATCATGTCATTACCCAACATTTCATTTTGTATATGTGAAACAAATTTGCGTCAAATGTATTTTATGATCTATCACTGCTTATATATGTTTCACTTTCATCAAAATACATTAAAACCCTGCTATCTTAAACATCAGTCACTCAAAAGTAAACATCACTCATACGACTCACTGTGCTGCACTGTAAAGTATTCTTGTCTCCACCTCAAAAAATCTGAAACAATAATTGCAAACTCAAATGAAAATTTTGGATTCATGCTACTTCAAGTTTTCAACATTCAGCTGTATTTAATTTGAGATTTTTTTACTTTACTGATGTGATTCTACTACAAACTCTATAAAAATAGACAGCATATTAAAAACAAGTTGGTTTACAGTTTACAATTACATGTAAAGATTTCCCTGTTCTGCTTCTCTAAATAGGCTGACTTACTCCATTACTGGCTCCATGTGCCTTATTGTGTTCCTCAGCAACACCTAGGAAAGATTCCAGAGGGGACTTGCTGTTTTTGCGACTTTTTTCTCGATCCTGCTCACTTAAGTGCTCCACCCTAGTCTTAGTAACAACTTCTACATTGAATGCACTGAATACCTGGATAATTAAATAGATTGTTCATATTGTGGTATACCTGAGAATTATGGGGATGCCTCTAACAAAAATAGGCAACCTTACTATCATTCAGTTGGAGAGTTGCAGAGTCTGCCTTTGTCAAATGTGATATTGACAACTTCAGGCAACCTTAACTCGGCACCTGTTGAGTATTGCATATTTCAAAAACAGCACATTTCCAATGCCCATGGGAGATTATCAACAAATGATATGTACCTATGTTAAAAATATATTGAGTCTCAATGTGTGTGTGTATATGTTCTTGTTGTTGTCGTTCATTCTTCGAGTTCGAAGATGACCATGACATCACTAACTGGATTGGTTTCTGTGCCTATGTGTGTGTGTGTGTGTGTGTGTGTATATATATATATATTGACTGTTGCTGCTAAATTACCATAACAAGATGACCATGACATCACTAACTGGATTGGTTTCTGTGCCTATGTGTCTGTGTGTGTGTGTATATATATATATATATATATATATATATATAGACTGTTGCTGCTAAATGACCATTACATGAAAACATACTGTCTTCTTCATAGTATGATTTTAATAAAAAAATTAGCAAGAACAGTACACAGGTGATCCCTGCAATAGGAGGTGACTCACATTACAAATTATTTTTGTAGCTAGTTTCAGAAACTGACATACACTATAGGATATAAATGAATTGTCACTGCTTTAAGAAAGTGATGCTTTCCACCAGTTTAGTAGAGACAAATCTACATTCCATCCAAAACAGTAGTAACAATTTATTGTACATTATTTTCTGAAATTGTACTGATGACTGTACAATTACTGAATTGAAATCAATGTTGACGTTTTGGTTGAACTCATCTTATTGTATGCACTTATCCACAAACCAAACTTGAGCAACTTCAGTGGCTCACAATTCAAAAATCCGTCCACTTTTTCAGACCTGTTATCATCCAAAAAATATCCATCCGTAGTTTCTCAAAGTCCAATCTGTAATCTTAGCCACCTTTATCTTGTCTCATACTAACACTGACAGCTGGTCTAACATTAACTATTTTTAAGAAACACACAAAGTATGCATGTGGCTATCTCTAGCTTCATTGATCCTCTAATTGACTGACACCTACTAACACCATTTCTATACACCAACAGTAGTTTGCATGAATGATGCAAGGTCACAATTCTTCATACATAGCTCCATTTCTATTAAAACCATCTCATCTGTCATTCAGAGTGATTATAAATCCCACTGGCTTATTTATCTCATCTGTTATTCAGAGTGATTATAAATCCTACTGGCTTATTTATCTCATCTGTTATTCAGAGTGATTAAAAATCCCACTGGCTTATTTTATTTGTCAACAGTTCATTACTACATCAAACGCATGGGATTCACATGTATTGACCTCACTCACAATCATACAGAGCATTCTCAAGCACATCACTGATAGGGTTGAAGCAATTATTAAGTGAACTGAACTCTGGCATGCAGCATCTTAGCAAAAAAAACTCTAGACTGTAAAATCAATACCTTAAACTGTAAGCAGTCTTTTTGTGAAATATTCTATAAAAACTATGGTAAAATCGTAGCAGTGAACAGGTCTGCTTTTTATTACAACACACATACCCCCACCCACCCCACCCAGAGATCAGAACCCATGATCCACTATGACATGTCTCCTTGCAATGACTGCATATACAAGGTCTGGTCCAATAATATTTCAAAATGTAATTGAAATTTAAATATTTTGGTACATTTGACCTCCGACCCCTTCCCAGAGGCCCCAGCAATGGAACCAACATAATAACCCTCTTGTACATGGTTACCAAAGAGGAAAGATAACTACCCAGCTTGGTGAATCTACATCCAGTGGTTTGGGAGGAAAAGAGTAATGGACTGATAGACAGGTGACAGGTATCAAAATATTCCCAGTGCTATGTGTGGGGATACAAGATGGGCAGAGTGTTGGACAGGTGATAGGTATCAAAATCTTCCCAATGCTCAGCATGGGGATAAAAATGTTATAACCTGGTATGTAAGGCAGGCGCAGGACATAAAAAATGGATATACAGTACTGTAAACTGTACACAAAAGGAAACATTACATTTATTTCAAGATGTTGGATACCTGTGGACACAGAACAGGCAAACTTTACTACCATAATCTTGACTTTATTGTAGGCATAATGTTTTCACTGCATATACATCAAAAAAGCATGTAACTCTATTACTAACATTTTGAATTAATGTATTCTTTACTAGCAACTCACCTTTGTGTCATAACTATTTACTGTTTCAGCTCTGTCACTTCTCCATCCCCATATACCACTCTTGCTCCTGAAAGTTACAATTTCTCATGTAAGACAAATCTAGAGATGTTTTTTGCACATAATTTTACTGAAATCTTGGAAAAGTGTTCCTGATTCATTATGATTGTTCACCGTGTTAATATTGATAATTTTTGCATGTAACATACTGTATATACTCACATATAATCTAGATCCAAATGCAAACAACATAGACCCTGATCTGCTGTCGCATAATGCGCCGGCAGAGTAGGGTCTATGTTGTTTGTTGCACTGATTAGTCCTTACAAATTGCATAGACCCAGATCTGCTGGCGAGTTATGTGACTGCAGATCTGGTATATGCAGTTTGCAGTTGGTATCAACTTATACGCGAGTATATATGGTAGCTTTCTCAGGAATATATATCAATGTAATAAATTATATATTGGACAGATCAAGACATGAATTGTATGCACAATATGATTATCTAATTCTGGTCTATTCCTTTATGACACCTCTAAAATTCATCTACCATATATACTCGCGTATTGATGGCAAAAGACACTTAGATTACCAAATAAATCTTTCAGTATCTAAGATGCATGTTTTACCAACAAAGTCCAAGGAAAAGAAGGACAATATTCCAAATGATAGGAACAGATTAAAGCATCAGACTGGGACTGTGTTATTTTTATTCTAGATGTGCAATTATTAACTGGAGGAGAGAATTTTCACCCAGGATTGGGGACTTGCACCAGGAAAAGAGATAGCAAAGTAATAATATCGGATATTGTATTACTGTTATTAAAATACTCTGTTATCTTCTGCAATAAAATGAAAATTATATCTCACCTTTCAAAACAAATCTTGTCTGCATCAATATATGTAGTTACTACGGGATTAGTAAGACGAGCTGCAATGGCATCATCCGTCGGCCTAATGATGGAGATGTCAGGGGAGATAAGCTGAAGCTGCATTGTTTCTGTAAATACTTCCTTTTGGTCATGATCAATTTCCATGACTGTCGCAGAATTTTCTATAAAAGAATATTATTGTGCATCAAATTCAACCATAGGTTGCCTGGAATAGCTAATATCAGAATTAATGACAGAAATTCCTGGGAGAATTTAAATTATGTTTCAACAGTGATATATGAAATAAACTGACATATTCAAAAAATACTTCACAGCCATGATTATTTGTCCTCCTATAGTTCAGGAATATGAAACTGCATCTTAATGAGTATCTTACAGGGCTCATTTCAAAATAATATTTGATTTCTCTATTTCAAACCATGGCAAACATAAAACTGAAACCATTCAATCAGGTTCATAAATTTCATTTGAAATGAGTAAAAATGTATTCCTTTATCACATAATTAAATGCAATTTTCTTCCCTCAAAAATATCTTTTGAAATTTGCACTGGTTCAGCCAGAAACTGAATGCAGATAACAACATTACAACACAATTATCTATAGTACGCTTAACACGAGCTTATACCGGAGTTTTCTTTCTATATTATTTTAAAAAACTATAATTTTGGTTTGGAAATGAATTGTACAAACCTTAAATGTTAGTAGTTTCCAATATAATGACCACTATAAAAGATCATATCCATAATGAGACAAATTCAATCCTGCGAAATAATTGGAGTCTACAAAGATTTTCCATGGATTCTGGCACAAAAATGGTGGCCAGTGCAGAGAGTAACTTCCAACTGTTGGGGTTATCCCAGTAGGTGGCTGTTGGGGTTATCCCAGTAGGTGGCGAGACCAAGAACATGTCACAGCAGGCACATTGCAACCAGAACACCCCCATGCTTATCGATTCATTCAACATGGATATAATCCATCATCATGGTTTTTCTCATAGACTATCAGAAACATAGTGTAATCGAACCAAGGCTATCTTTTCCAAGTTATTACTTTCCAAATAAGTTGTATAGCTGATTTTATTCAGGCAAGTCATGCTTGTTACTAAATAATGGCTAATGAACATAATTATTATAGAAAAATGTCAGTATTAGAATATTTATCATCAACTATAAATATGATATTATACACAATGTTTTGTGTGGTTATATAATAAAAACTCCAAAATGGGTCAATGCAACATCTTATCAGTAATGTTACGTGAAAAAGGTACAGTGAGTCGTACTCGTTCTCCTCTGTAACTCTGTGTTATGATCAGTATCATTGTTTCCAATTTATATGGTGCAGGTGCCCTAATATAGTTTTTAGTATCGTTGTTTTCAATTTATATGGTGCAGGTGCCCTAATATAGTTTTTAGTATCGTTGTTTTCAATTTATATGATGCAGGTGCCCTAATATAGTTTTTAGTATCGTTGTTTTCAATTTATATGGTGCAGGTGCCCTAATAAAGTTTTTAGTATCGTTGTTTTCAATTTATATGGTGCAGGTGCATTAATATAGTTGTTAGTATCGTTGTTTTCAATTTATATGGTGCAAGTGCCCTAATATAGTTTTTAGGTTTGTAAAAGGAGATGCCATGACATCAGTTCTCCTTGTCTGAAGCCATCTTTTGTATATGCACAAGTTGGACTCCAATGATAGTGGTTTTTCATCATTGGACACAAAGGTACAAATGTACTTTGATGTAAGACAAAGTGACCTATTGTCAGGGTTTTTCTCTCTTGCAAGAGGCCACATAAATGGGGTTGGGCTTGGCTTGGTGTTTTGTGGAACATCAACACTTTGAAGGTTATATCGTGCCAAGTCAAGTTGAGTAAAGTGCCATGCCCAAGGACACACCACGGCAGCCAATATGGACTGATCTGCAAATCAAACTGGGACCACTGTTAATGGAATTACCTGCTCCACTGAAGATATAACTTCTACTGCCCCGTTGCCAGCTGGTGTTGTCAAATCCAAGAAGAGTTGTATCTATTCTCACACTGGCACCTATGGCATAGCAGAAATGAAGAAAATGTTTCAGAGAAAAGTACCTGACACAAAGTAAATGTAACTGTTGAATGTAATGAGGTTACTAAGTTTACTGATGTAACTTTAATCCCAAAAGTCCTAACAAGTCTTTCACCAAGTTTTCAGGAATACAGAACAATACTCTTTAACTCAATAATTTTCTCTGATGGTCAAAAAACAACTGCACATAACAAATGTTTACTACCAAAATTCTGAATAAAAAAGTTTACAAAATACAGTGAAATGTTACTAATGCCAATGCAGACTGATCATAAATTTTTAATTACTAGTATGCAGATTAATGGAGTATACACTCAGGTATAAAAGCATTGCACCAGTCTGCAGAGTTCAAAATTGTGTAGGAACACAAGGAAAGATTTAAACCTAAAGACATGTCCAGAGGATTCAAATTCTTTCTGGAGTGTTGCGGCAAATGTCTGAACTTTACAAAACATTTGCCCTTGATGGCCATTTTTAAGGTTAGAGGGGCACTATTTTCAATTAAGACCATAGAAATTAAATCAGGAATTTTTTCTGGGATCCTTTATTGTCATTTTAGGAAAAATGGTGCAATTTGATGTCCCTATTGGAAATTAATTTCTACATAAACATGGAGGGATATAGTAAAATGGTGTAGCAAGTGACAAATGAAATGTTAGCTTAACACGTGAGCTTAGAAATTCATATCTCCATTTTTTGAAGACTGAAAGTGCAAAACAGATCTGTGACAAAAGAATATAATTATGTTACATAAGGCAAACACTAAATTATTATTTTTGACTAGGCCTAAACTTTGTCTCAGCTTATATAATTTACAGTTCCTGACAACATAATTAATTGGATCAAGTAAAATTGCTTTGCCAAATGAGATATTTGGAGAAATTACTAAAACGTTCTCCACAGCAAAGAGAAATTCCCTTTCAAGTCAAACATTATAATTGTATACACTGTCACAGTTCATTACATATACTAACAATGAAAATGAAAATGTCATCTATTTCACTTGATTGAATGATGATACGACTAATCAAACATTTATGTCTTTAAAATTGGGAGATGTTATTGCAATGTTTATTTTCTACAAATTCATTTCATATAAAGTATTATTAGTCTACTGTCACATTTTGTTTTGAATTCCCATGCTGTATCCAAAAACACCATCTACTTCACCACAGAATCAAGATATTCAATCAAATCATGACATGACTCTGCTACCACTAAGATATGCTTTGCATGTCTTCATCTTGTGTTAAATCAGGAATACATTTTTTATTACTGAAGAAATCCAAGTACAACCAGATGTTTAATATCATTATTACAGACGTTATGCACAATATGACAGAAAAGAATTTTTAGTTAACTTTAATACTGAGTTCGTCTTCTACTCACCATGCTGGTGTTTAGTCTAATATGTATAGCATGGATTAATGGCACATCATACAATTCCATGTACCAAGAATAATTTCCAATAGATGATGGAAAGCAATGGAAACACTCTAATTCAAATTTGAATATCTGTGTAAGCATCTGCTAAGTGTGATGGGTTCAAATTACTAATTGGGAATTTTTTTTCATCCGTTTGGGAACATGAATCAGGGCCCCAAAGTCTCAGGCAACTGGGAATGAAAAACAATCCTGTTCTTTGGGGGAAGGGGCCATTTTCTGGCCCTTCAGCATGTGGTCCATAAACCAACAAACCTCTGGGTGAATATCTGCATAAAGTTTCTTAACCCTACACACACTGGTTTCAGCAGAGTAGCAATAACAGGAAATTATCTAGCAGACACTGGACAACAAATGACAGATGATAGACGTCAACACCAGAGTATGGATTCTGTACCTAATCTGCTATGTTATAATGCTATCAAGCAGTGATGACTGAAATTCTGATAACTGAAACAACTCAAAGCACAAAATCAAATACTTCAAACTAACTGTGAGAAGATCGACTATTCAAGAATTATAAATCATCCAGAAAACCGAATGTGAAATATAATTCCATGCCTCAAACAATTCTGAAGAATTAGTTATCTATGTGCATAGATGTAGGACTGTATTAAAGAATAAATACACTTTATGTGCAATTTTGGATACTTACCTGATTTGTAAACTCTATATGTATCACTGGGACACATCCTAGACACAAGGGGAACTGGAAATATATGTGTAAAATTAGACAGGATAGAGACATGTTAAAAATCTTTGTAAAGCATTACAATATTCCTGCTAGGCAGGTACAGAGACATCGCACCCTGCCCCCGCCCCCACCTCTGCATGCCTCACTCCTATTTCTGCCCCTTCCCCCACCTCTGCATGCCTCACCCCTATTTCTGACCTTCAATTTGTGCCCTGACCCTATTTCCAACCCGTCTTTTTTCCAGTACCATGGCCCTTCCAGATTGGCATGTTATCTTTGTACCATGGCCCTTCCAGATTGGCATGTTATCTCTGTACCATGTTATTCACTGTGTGTGGTCTGGAACATACTTTTAGTATGTGCCAATATGACAAGATAAGTTTCCAAACATCAACAAAAAGAAACATCTGCAGATGAAAAATGACTTTATTTATCGAGACTGTGTAATTTAAGGTTTGATAAGTCATCCGATAATAAGTGATTTATGTTTGGGGTCATTATTTTTTCAAAGTGGGTGGTAGTAGATGAAATCGGCAATCAACTGGTTTCATGCAAATGACAAAGTAGCTGGAAACTTGATCCTGAAAATCTCTATAGACTGTTAGAGTAAAGTTTGAATTGGATTAGATTTTGGAAAGTCTCAATGGATTAAAAGTACTAATATGAATTAAGAATATTCATATCAAATTAAAAATACTCATATCAGCACCATTAAAAATTCCTTAATAATTAAAAATACTCATATCAGCACCATTACAAATACTCAAATCAATTAAAAATACTCATATCAGCACCATTAAAAATACTCAGATCAATTAAAAATACTCATATCAGCACCATTAAAATACTCAGATCAATTAAAAATACTCATATCAGCACCATTAAAAAATACTCAGATCAATTAAAAATACTCATCAGCACCATTAAAAATACTCAGATCAATTAAAAATACTCATATCAGCACCATTAAAAATACTCAGATAAATTAAAAATACTCATTACAGCACCATTAAAAATACTCAAATCAATTAAAAATACTCATACCAGCACCATTAAAAATACTCAAATCAATTAAAAATACTCATATCAGCACCATTAAAAATACTCAGATCAATTAAAAATACTCATTACAGCACCATTAAAAATACTCAAATCAATTAAAAATACTCATATCAGCACCATTAAAAATACTCAGATCAATTAAAAATACTCATATCAGCACCACTAAAAATACTCAGATCAATTAAAAATACTTATATCAGCACCATTTTGTAGTTTTTGAGATTAATCAAAGTTCAGAGGGATGCAAACATGGTACTAACAGCTCATACTATTTCAGAATATATTGTTGCCAGAAGACTCTTTTAACACCTACCTCATCTAAACCTTAATACATCTGTACATTAACACTCTACCATGCTGACTGGATCCTACCTTATATTTATTATCACAGATTGAAATCCAATCAAATACGAGGTATAAACAACCAGACTATGTAAGGTGGTTCAGATGCAATTCATTGTGATGTTAGTGATATATTGTGACATCTGCCACATGCTACCTTATAAGGTTAGACCTGTGCTCCATCTAATTCCTAACATTCTTCTCCTATGTATTAGGTAAAATCTTCACATTCTGCACTAAAGCCATTGTAGAGAAAAGACTGCAGAAAATGCCAAATGAATTGAGTGTGATGCAGTTATCAAAGCATACTGTTTTCTCCAGGTGGCATTTTACCACCAAATTTACATCCATGTGGCAGTGGTAGGTAACACCCTGAAAGGAGTATAGCATGTAAACTGTTGCTTATCCATGATCCAAGTCATGAAAATAATCAAACCCTTTTTAATATCCAACAGCAGTAGATGTAAATAAGCTTCCACAGTTATTTTTAACAATTAAATTTTCTAAAATTAATTAAAAACTGCTATATATGATTTTAAATTGGTACATTTGTACAGCTGTATATGAACTGTCTCCTGTACACTGACACAAAATTGTGTCCTTTTACCAGAGTATCATATGCTCTATGCCCTTTTGGGGGGTCTGGCACTCTGCTCTTTTAAGATTCTAGCTGGAAAACTGCATTAGCTGAAAGATTTTATATGCCTTATAAAAATATGGTCAGACACTAACTTCCTTATTTTAAAAACCTATTTGAGTTTTAAAAATAAATTGTACCGTATATATTCACATATAGACCAATACCAACTGCAAACTGCGCAGACCCAGATCTGCCATCATATAATACACCAGCAGATCTGGGTCTATGCAGTTTGTAAGGACTAATCAGTAGAACAAACAACATTGACCCTGATCTGCCTGCGCATTATGCGATGGCAGATCAGGGTCCATGTCGTTTGCATTTGGACCTGGCTTATATGTGAGTATATATGGTATCATACAGAAACCAGGGCTTTTGTTTTTTCAATGTTTACACAGTAAATCACACTTTTTGGGTTGATCAACCCTCTGAGTACAATTCCCTGCATTAATTTGACACAAAGCTATATATTCTGACCCACTTTGAAATCTGCATTTTTTATCACTGTATGGGGTTGAGAAGCTTATTCTCCACTAGGTGTCACATCTGTTAATAAATTATATCCTAATTAAGTGTAATTAGCAGATAACCTGCTTTAGAATTAAATACACATGTTGATCTCTGATATGGTTTTCAAAGACCCATTTTCATTGACTAAGGTACCAGTAAATTCAGCATTGATTGGTTGTCAAAAGAAGACACTTCTTTCATCTCAGCACACTACCCTGATAACATAAACAATAACCTGTGAAAATCAGCTGTGAATGAATGTGTTACATGGATTTGTAATGCATGTCATGAAAACTTAATTCAAAATTTAACTACAAAAGGACAGGAGATGGACTTGCGCATTATATATTAAGTTGTATGGCTGATATTCTAGTGAATTTCAGAGATAGACCAATGCTCTGTTGGTGCCAACAATCACTGAAATTGCCAAAGTTGATCAAACTATCAGATGTTATTTTCATTAAAAATAAAATATTTGACAGTCTAAAATTTCCAGTATTCTCCTGTTGTCAGCAGCTTTAAACATTTCCACCATGAAAAGTCACTGACAATCACTAGGGTAACATATTTTCAAGGTCATATTGATGACATAAGGGACTCAAATTCTGGCGGAAACTTCCACAAACACACATAGTATTAAATGGAGCCACAATTTTAATGCATGCAGTTTTTAAACAAAAAAAATGGATAGTGAGGATGTTGAGAATTATTTAAGAAAACTGTAGATGATGGGTGAAACACTAAATTGAAATGATGGCAAGATCCAAAATGGAATATTTCTTTTCTGGTACACCAAATAATTAATAATCTAAGACAAAATATTACTTATTACAGTACATGCATAGTGTTTTTATGAAAAAACACGTTGTGACTGTGGAGCTTAATCTTTTTCACGCTGTGTCCATTGTGGACAGGATATAGTGGTCGTCGTGGATTGTCCACGTCATGGCTCATAGTAGATGGATTAAGTTTTATTGCCCATTTGAAAGTCGCAATATAATTATGTAATAGTGGACGCCCACTACCACGCGTGGAACTTATCTATTGGCTCAGCTACAGAACACAGTGCAGAATGCTCTTTTTAATTTGAATGCAATGCCATTTAATATTCAAAGACTCGCTCACTAAAACGCATTCACATACGTGTATTGAAAGAGATGAAAGATAAATTGCAGAGAAAAGAGTCACGAATGATGCTTCACAAATTATACAAAGTTTAATTATCTTCATTTTAATGAGGGGGGAGGGGAGATTCTGTTTTAAACAAACAAAGGGTAAAAGAAATCACACGTAAATACATGTATTAGCGGGTTTCATTCCGTTAATAAAATAAAAGAATGCAAGAAATGTTGTGATTTTGTTTTTAATTACCCCAGTCACTTTTAAATGGGTCTGTTAAAAATGTTAACACACAATGAAATATACCCGGCGCTATCCAATATACAAACTCTACTATTCCAGCCTGTTTAGTACTTGCGACTCAAATATACATGTCCATGTGACACATTTTCTCATGAACTAGACACGTGTTTACTTTTACCGTAGACCTACTGTTTTTACTCCGACTCTACGAAGCACGTGATGCTGCATTCTATGACCAACAGCTTTAAAAAATATACTTAAGATTGCTGGTTTGGTCATCTGACGAGTTTAACATTACCAAATGGATGGGTGAAAGCGATAAAAAGTGTGTAATCATGATTAATTTGCTTCAATTGGTGAAACTTTTAAAATTTCTGGTGTTTTAATTAATGTATCATTCAGTAAGATTTATTTTGTGCTTTGGAATTACTTCTTTCTCCCCTTGTTTAACTTGTATTGTATAACACGCAAACTGTACACATCATATCTATCAATAATGCCTTGTACATCACCCGAAATTGCTACACCACGTGTTTGCCAAGACTATAAAATCTATCTCTATTATTGCACTGATTGCTGTAAACACGTGGCTTCTTATTTTTCGTTAACTACTCCGACCTGGAGGTGGAAAAGTTTTGGCTTCAGAGGTTGTAAATCCCAATTATTTTCTGTTCATTTTGAACCTTTCATATTAATTCTAAGGTGGTTGCGAATATTGTCAGGTCCACCTTGATTATTGCAGTAATGCTCTCTCAATGAACTTTCAGTCTATTAAATTTCTGAAGCATTTAAGTTCGTACACGGTTAATTATGACCAGATTCGACAATAGATAATAAGAAAATAAGACAAAGGATGCTAATAGCAGGTGAATAACCCAATGAATGATATAAATTCTTGTTAAATACAAAATGAATTGCCAAGCAGCGATTTACATATTAACTTATTTAAATAAAGAGTGGAAGCAAAATTGTATTTCTAAAATTTGTCAGTAGACAAATTCCAAAATGAAGATGAACAAGACACATTTCAAAAATGCATACTCTCTAATTATCAATGCCTGTTTGCGATAAAAGCTACGGCTAACATCGATCGAAAGTTATGGTGCATAATCTCACTCTCTCTCTCTCTCATGTTTGCATGTAACAAACACATTTTATTACAAAGAAGATGGATTTAAAAAACAAAAAAACAAAGCTTGTAATGTAATACAGCTTTCTTAAACATGTAATAGCTTTGTGTTGCTGCGATAGATTTGTATTATATGCGCTGCGTTGCAAGATTAATTGGGAGAATAAAAATTGTATATGGTTTATTTTATATACTGCTAGAAACCAGTTTTACACAAAAATATCACAACTTGACCGCATTGCGTTTCTCACTCCATATTACAAGTCCAAAATTCGTTGTTCCACACGCAACAAAAATATTTTCATTCAGAAGTTAATGCTTCTTTTGAAACATCGGGCCGAAAAAAAATAAGATAGAAGCTCAACACCTTCATGAATGGCCATGGTTAACAAGTGTAACGGCTAACGTCAAAGCAAAAATGCCACTCCTTGGCTGGTGCTTGATGATAGATTCATGAAGAAAGTGACGAAAAAAGTAACCTTTTTCATAAAAATCACTTCGTTTATGGCATGAACAGCCACTAAAAGAGAGCAACCTTCAATATCGTATAGATTAATTCGGCTCATTTAAAAATGATCATACTCTGAAATAATCAGTCATTTTTCTAAATCTACAGATAAAGGTATTTGTATCCTGCTTTCAATAATTTATTTAAAGAAAGTCTTGGAAACTGTGTAGACATTAAAGGAAAAACTATGACAAATTAATAACTAGTAGAAGAAGTTCTGTTATGAAATATCATTTATTGAGAAAACACACTGAAGTTGCCGCTTGTGCCCAGGGGCAGGGTTGACACGCTACTTGTTTATCTAACGCTGTTTCATTCATGTCTTTCTAGCGCTTGCATAACAGGATGTTATGCCAGCTGAAGTGGCTTCAATAAACAGAAATCCTTGGTATTTTCATAACAATATTCACATGACATACTTGTATTCTGATTTAAGTAATTTAACTTCTACTCTGTGCTACTGGGGGTGCGTGTGTGATAGGATTTAGCTTTAACAAAATTACACTTGTTGTGATTTTTAGAAAATAAAATATTAATAATTTTATATGTGACTCAGGACCATTGCAGCTTGTTATATATAAATGCTTGTTCCCTTATCGGGAAAATAACAATACTATATATTGTTTGCTTTATATACTGCTAGAAACCAGTTTGACGCGATAATATCAACACTTAACAGCTATGTGTTTCTGAGACTTTCTCTGTCTAAATTCGTTCTTCACAAACTAACATATTCTTAGTTTTAACAAAAAACATTTTTATTCAACAGTGTTTATTTTCAAACATAGAAGCATGACACTGACCAGTAGCTGCTAGGAACTGCCCTAATTTAAGTCATTTAAGATTTCAACTCTATTTGCTTATTACGCAACGGAGTTGGGAGGGGGGGTGTAGGCTGGGAGAGAAAGAGAGATGGAGGGGATGGGATATAGCTTGAAATAACTACACTTGTTCTGATTTTTAGATAGTTTAGATGTGCGTCAAGGCCAGTACACTCCCCACCCCTAAATTTAAGTTAAATGGTAGGTCTCTAAATGGGAAAATAAAAATAATTATATTTAGTTTTTCATATAATGCTAGAGACCAGTTTTACATGATGATATGAGAACTTAACATCAAATGCGTTTCTCAGTCCAAATTTGTTTTTCACAAACTAACATCTTTTTAGTTTTAAGGTGTGTGGTTTTGTGATATTTTCATTCAACAGTTATTGTACTGTACATTTTGAAACATCGAAGCGGGACATTAAACATTAGCTGATGACATGTAGAAACTGTCATGATGGACAGTTGTTGACTCGAGGCAGGAAGCTACAGCAACAGGCACAGTGGCTGGCTTCAAAGTAAGAATGATACTCCTCAGCCAGTTCCTGGTGATGCAATGTAGATTCGTGAAAAAAAGTGTGGACAGGAAATAACTTTTTTTCTCATTGAACTCACTTGTTTATGACATAAATGGCCACTGATAGAGCGCAACAGTCAATACAGTGTACACAATTCCGTGCATTTAAAAAATTGCCGTACTGTCTCATAAACAATGTTATTTTCAAAGTTTAAGGGTAACAGTACAGAAGAACCTTTCCGTAGACTAGTATAGCTCATGTATCTTTTTTATTTTAAAATACTTTGGCAAGAATTATGACATACATGTCATAATGTGCCAGTGTTCATGATCGTACATGTTCGATATAAATATTACAGCGTTCGTTTGTAATCTCTTTTCTAGTTCTATATGTATTACTGCTTTCAATGATTTCTTCAAGGTGGGTCTTGGAAATGATATGGAAATTAAAGGGAAACTGACAAATTAATAACCAGTACATGACACACTTTTATGAAATATCATTTACTGAGAAAGAACCTCGAAGTTACCGTTTGATGCAGAACAATGTCAATTTCCGCATCTGTATATGCTAACAGGTACATATACATGTATTAAATCAGCAGGGATGTACGTTGTAGCTAAGCAATTATTTCTGATGTATGCTTTGTCATGGACACGGGTGGAAAGATATCCATGAAATATAAAACCTCATATTTTTTCTACGTTATGCACGTTTGTCTGTATGTATCCTCAGCCAGGCTACTGATAAATACACAGGAAATTTTACCACTGTACAGGTAAAGGTACAGGTAAAGGTATGAAATTGATACCTTCCATGTTCGGGTTTACGGTGTAAGAGTTTCTTCCATCGGTTTGTTTAGTGTGTCGACTCGCGGAACGAATACAATAGAATCAGCAAGGGGTGCCATAAAACCCACTACAACTCACGACGACTGCAATAAAATCATTCTCCATGCACTTCCACTAGACTGAGTGGATTTTCACTAAATTAGTGTGAAAATCCACCAGACTGAGTGGACTTAATTAAACTACTCATAGTGGGTACTTAATCCCCTGCCCATTTCTCCACGCCCACTCAATTGCGTGGTGAATCATAAAAACACGATGCGTGTACTGTATATCCAGAACTGCATAATACTGAAGTCAGGGTTCCTGCAGATTTAACAAAAACAAATTCCATGACTTTTCCAAAACTTTTCCAGGGCAATTTCACAAAACTCAAGGACCACACTATCTTGCATTGTCAAGTAAATTAATATAAAGAATGACATCTATCAATGAAAAATAACAAATAAGTTAACAACAAATATTTGTAATATGTACATTTTAAATTTAGCTGGGCTTGCACACCTTGACTTTATGTAGTAATTCATGTCGTAATCCAATGTTCAATGTATTTTGTATTCAAAAGAAAAAAAGAAACAATCCTATGTAGTCTTTGTATGTGTTCCTATTTACAATATTAACAAAACACATCGCTTTCCAGTTGCTTTCTTGTATTTAGTGAGAAGCAAACTTTTTCTGCTCTATCTCCTTTTCAAGGTCCTTCAGAGTCTCTTGTTTCACTTTTGCAGTCTTTCTGAGAGAATTGGACGCAGTTAGCAGGCTTAGGCTGTTGTCCTTTTCGGCTTCTTCACCATTTTCATCTGCCAATTTGAACAACTGCTGGATGTCATCCATTAGTCATATTCTTTTATTTAACATGTCATCCAGCTCAAGATCTGCTTTTCTTTTTCTGCTCCTCTCAGACTCCTCCCTCTTTTTCTTCTCCTCATCCAAGTATAGTCTGTATGTGTGTCTAGCATTTGAAGCATAACTTGACATTTATTTACAAATATTTACATTTTCAATGCCTCCTACGCTCAGAATACTATCAATAATGATTCTTCTTGAAATGAGAGACAGCTGCTTTTGGTTATCTGTTCATTACGTAATATATTTTCATCGCCTATTGCCTGACCAGACTTACAGCAATTTCAGACAATGACAATTCTTTTCTTTAACTTTAAAAAAAAAAATTCATTAAATATACTATTAACAGCAAAACTAATAAAGTCGTCAAAGTTTACCAGATACAGAAAAATGTTTGATTAAAGTTAAACTATATTGGCAGTAAACATGTTTCATCCTAACCTGACAACTCTCTTGAAATATAAGACAAAATTCCCACACTGTAATATTACAGGAATTTACTGAACCCTTCTTGCAGATTTCTTTATTCTCAATTCAAATAGTTCTCTTTCTCTAATACACGATCTATTATAGTATTTATTATTTATTTTTATTGGGGATTTTGGAAAATTGGGAGAATTTAATTGGGAGACCTAGACGGGTCTAATATTAAAATGATTCTCTGAATTTATTTTTTTTCAGTAGGGTTGGCAGGTAATATAAAAACGGCTTCTGAAAGAAAACTACAATTTTCAATATTCTGAAACTAGAACTAAAGTAACAGCCCAAAACAAGAATATCAATAATCTTGTCGTACCATCCGACATAATAAAGGAATGACTGACTAAGCCGCATGAGATGTTACGACAGACCCGAAAAACAAGAGAGAAATATAAACGAAACCAAATTATTACTTACGTTGTACGTTAGATCGAAGAAATAACAGGCTTTTTCGGAAGAAATTAACTTCATTTGGACAAATCGTCAAGTGGTAATTACTCAAAGCGACTCGGCTGACCATTTGAATTTTCCAATCCAGCTACACCGGAAATCATGTGATATCTACTGTTAGGGGAACTTACTCTTGTTAGATGAAATCAAACCATTTATCGATCATAATTTTATCGTGTTTTATTTAATCGGTACTCTATGAAATTTAAAGTAATCAATTTCTTAAACTACATTGTCAGAAATTCCATGACTTTTCCAAAACTTTGCAAGGTTTTTACAAATTCCATTACTTTTCAAGGCCCTTGAAATTTATTTTTTAAATTCCAAAACTTCCAGGATTCCATGACCTGCGGGAACGCTGTGAAGTGTGTTATAATGAGGGAGAACTGTATCACAGAATGTCTTTTTGTTCATATTCTCATTATATAAGCATTTTATATTCAAGTGCTTTTTCATATCAGGCCTGCTACTTTCACTCTTTAACCACTAACTTTTCCTTGCTGACTTGTTGAAAAATATTTAGGGGGTCATGCTGTCTGTCTGGAAAAAATATCCTTGTGAAAGCCCTGAAAAGCTAAGCATGCAACATGTTTTTAAACTGAAATACACTGCAGTACTTAGGCTCAAAACAAGTTTATATAAACCAACTGAAGAGACTCACATTTTGGTTAATTTTCAATATATTTTCCTAATTTTTATGTTAAATTAAAGTGGCAGTCATGTGAACAGAAGTAAAGCAAATGAGACAAATATATATTACATTGTTTTTTACAGAAAGGATTAGTGTCATTTCATGAGTTTGCATAAATCTTTAAAAATCTGATCTTTTACCCATACATACCCCAACTTGTGAACTCCCATTTCATCTCTACGTAGAAATCTGGTGACTGAAACAGATAAAGAACTGGCCAATAATGTCACAATAAAAATAAATTTTTTTAGGACCTACGACTTTGGTGAAAGTTAACAGAAAATATTATTAGCTCTTTTGCCACATGTTCCATGCTGATCCCAAATGGATGAATATTAGTCAATGCGAGAGTTCCATGAAACATTGGCATCTTGCACGTAAATAACATTATAAGATGTAGCTTTCTGTTTATGTATGCATTATAGGTATACCTAGAAACTCAAGGCACAAACTTTGAACATGTCATAATATTCTACAAAAAGTTTAAGTTGATTTGTTTTGTGTGGTTCTTAACATTATTGACAATACCAATAGATAATTGATAACTACGCCCTGCCATTCACATGCAAGACAAAAACTGAAATGAAAGCTGATGCTATATGGGCAAAGGACATAAACATTATATCTCATATTTTACAACACTTATCAAAAATCTGTGTTCAAATAAATATCACATGGTCTATTAAGCTGAAAAAAGTTTAGAATTGGGTTTTTGTATAAATACAGTGTTAGACATCTTTTACCAACTCTGATTTTAAATTTTTTTTAAAATACAGTAATGTGTCTATTCAGGTCCAAAGGAATCTATATTCTACTGTTTTTCTTGTTTTATTCTGAGAACCTGTTTCAGCAAATACAATTGACTGGTTACTAAACACTTCCAGAGTAAATGATACAAGATTTTGCAACCTTCTCATTATCTTTTGAAGTAGCAGGCTTACATTCATAGAGACCAATGTAACAATTTAACAGAAACGTTAGTGTTGTACAAGTACATGGCTACAATGTTACAATTCACAAAAGTAGGGTCTTAAGCTGGTTCTTGGATACTAATAAGAACACCAAGATTTTGATACCATATTTACCTATGCATAAGCTGCATTCTACTGCAAATAGACTCTATTCAGAGTCTCTGACAACATTCCCACTGATGGATGACATCAGAGCCAATTACCTATTGAAAAGTCCAAATTCTGCCATCCCAAACATAAGATGGCATTAGCTGGCCTATATTTCGTAAACAAAGGATCCGCAGCAAAGTGTGACGTGCAGAGGTCGATAGCTTGATTATTTTTCTATGTCATGTCTTTATTATGCATCACCCACATCATCTAGTCTCTGTTACAAAATTTTTTTACTGTACAACTGTTGTATCCAACAGCAAAAGTGTTGTTAAATGGAAGTCAACATTGGTCTGGAAAAAATATAACTGAACAGAGACTCAATGAGTGAGATCATGTGTATGAAAGACTTGGCATAAAGATATGTAATCAAGCTATCGATCTCTTCAAGTGACACATTTCCATGGATCCTTGGCTACAAAATATAAGCTGGCAAATGCAAGTCCATCTATGTGGCAGCAAAATTTATAATTTTCAATAGGCAATTGGCTATGACATCACCCCTTATAAAGAGGTGAAACTTTATCAGCTGAGTGACATCAGAGTCTTGGACTACAGAGACCCAGATCTGCTGTTGTATAATGCAATGGCAAATCTGAGACAGTCACTACAATGCTCACTTAATGAGCTGAATGTTATATGGTTGCAAATATGATAATTTACCTCTTTCAATTTCTGTAGAAGTTCTGGAACTCCGACTGAACGTGAATTGTATCTCTGTTGATCACGGTGCTTGAGAACAATTTGCACCAACTCAGGATCACCAGTGGAAACTGCCTCATGAACAACTGAAATGAATAGCCATAATATTCTAACCATGCAAATATACCAATATGCACAAATTATCTAGAGGAAAGAAGAATCCGTGTTTTCATATTATAGCAGAACCTGTCTAATAAGACCATCCATTCTTCCAAAAACCATGGTTTCTCAAGACAGGTGGTCTCCTATGACAGGTCATACTACTTAAGTGTCATGGAATAAGGCAAGAAAATAATTTGGTATTGCATTAAACAATGATAATGTATATTTGACTTTGTCGACCCGTACAGCGTTAACTAGAGAAGCTTGTTTTTCTACCTTGACATATAGTTACCGATGGAGTACATCTCGTTGTAGGTCGTTTGCAGCGTGATGCCCATGCTTCTCGACATGCATGGGTACTTTACCTTGGGTCTTAAACGTCTTGTTTTCTTTTATATAGTATAAATAGTAGGTTTTTACTATAAGCGGTACATTATCGCTTGGATCTTGTCACGGAGTGTCAGTCTTGGAACCACAAAACTACAGCCATAGCGGTAAGTGATAACTGTTAAGATAACTTTGATTCCCTTGTACGTTTATGCTTTTTATTGTATTTGTGACATTCTTATTTTTATTATATTATCGTAAATTTAATAAAGTTTTGATAGAGAAAATAACCTCCTTTAACAGACAATTCACTGTTAGAATTTTTTCCTTTTCACGTGTAGGATTCGAGTGGAAAGTTACACGTAGAGTGCGGGTTTAATGTATTTTGTGTAACTCTTTAGGGATATTGATATAATGGACTATAGACATTTGTTGAGTGGACCATACATATATTTCATATAGATATATTTTAGTATTTTGTGTGATAGCATATTTTGTATTATACACTACTAGTTTCATCTATTTGTAGCTGAAACTGGTGGAAGGTAAACTTGCCAGGGCGAAACTGGGAAGCTGAACTGGAGTGAAACTGGGAAGTTGAATCAGAGCGAAACTGGGAAGTTGAACCAGAGTGAAACTGGGAAGCTGAATCAGAGCGAACTGGGAAGTTGAACCAGAGTGAACCTGGCGTGGGTTGAGGCAGTGCAGCCATAAAATGTTTTGGAACTGTGATATTTTGGGTTTTTTTTAGACTGTCATCTTGGTTGTATGAACAATATCATATCGGTTATATGAACCGTCATCATTATCATTATTATTTTCAGTACTGTGTCGCCATTATCACTATCCTCGTCATTATCATTATATATATATTTTTCTCTTTTTTTTGTAAATGTGTGTATTGCATGTGCAAGAGTCTGATATTGTATAGCTTGTTTCATTTATTTAATTTTTGTGCCATCGACATATTGTGCATTACATAAATATCGTCATTCGCATACATTGTGTTTGTTGTATTCATTTAATCCAAGACCCACTCGGTTTCGATTCTGTTACATAAAGAATCAATAAATCCATGCATTGAGAATCTGATCTCTCAAGACAGATTTTACTGTAATAATTCCCTGAGCATTTTCTCATTCATGGGAACTGCTGCTGTATATAGAGAGATGAATTGATTGCTTAACAAGAGTGCAGTGAATGGCATGTTATACACCTGCCCTGTGTTTAATAGTGCCCATAATTAATATGCAAAGAATGGCATGTTATACACCTGCCCCGTATTTAATAGTGCCCATAATTAACAGATTCTTCCTAACCCCAACTGCAAGCAGTCACAAAGTTTGGTCCCGATCTGTGATGTAGAACTAACATTGTTGTGCAGGAGGGAGAGCAAGATGGCCACCAGGGCAAGTAGTTAGAAAAATCTCTCTCAAATGTTGGTGATATTTACATAGTTTGCAGTGTGATGTAAGGATTCTTTTTTGGACTAGCATCTATGTGAAGCCTTTTTCTTTCAATATATAGTTTCAGTTCATCTGTGGATTATGTGTCTCTTGCAAAATTTGTAGTTTTTGGAATTTTAAAGTGATTCTCCTTTATATTGTGTGTGGAACCTGGTGTCAATTTACACCTTTTTGAGACGACCCCCATGCTAATTAAGCTGCACAATTTACACTACTTGCTCAACAATTTCACTGAGACACTTTAGGATTTCAATAAGTGTGCTGAACTCTCTTAACCTCTCAGAATTAATGTGACAAAATGAGCAATCCAAAGAAAACTGTTTAGTCCACCCTGAATACTAGTTTTCAGAGTGCTAGGAAGGAAACCAGCAAGCCATTAACAAGGTCAGCTACAAGCTCACAGTCAGGGGATTCGATTGTTGCTAATGAAGAGGTGAGTAGTGTTGCCTTAATTCAGAGGGATCTACTCTAAATAAAAACTGGTATCAAATTATTAGTGACCAGAGAGGAATTAGGTGGATTAGTATCTGACATAGTATCCCAGCTGTTTGAGAAACTGAAAGTCGAACTGATGAAGGAAGTGGACAGACATATTGTTAACAAAACAAAAGAGTTTGAGGAAAAAATTGAATCAATGAACTTTGAAAATAACCAGTTAAGAGAAGAATTAGATGACTTGAGGAAAGAAAGTGAAAAGCAAAAAGAAGAAATAAAAAATAATAAAGATCGCTCCAAGGAAGCCATGAAGATTGCAAACCACAATGAGCAATACTCACGAAAAAATAACATAAAAATTTTCAACTTGCCTGAATCACAAAACGAAAATGTCAGAGCAAAGTTTGCAGAGATGTTGAAGAATGTCACAAGTCATGACGCAGATGAGAGGGATATTCTCGCAATACATCGGATCCCTGGGAAAGATGGTGCCCCGAAACCATTAATTGTGAAATTTTGGAATGCAGAATCCAAAGTCAACATCGCCAAGAAAAAAAGGGATTTCAAGAGCAAATTTAATGTAAGAATAGTGGAAGATGTCACTCGACAAAATATGGGTCTCATAAATAGATTAACTGCCCATCCTAAAATTGAATCTGCCTGGTACTTCAATTGCAGTGTGTATGCAAAAACAAAAGCGGGTAAGAGGTACAAATTTGACCTTTTTGACGACATCAATGAAACACTCAATCGCAACCCATAATCGATATAATTTTTCCATATTGATTCTGGACACACTTGGAGGTATAGAACTTTGTACCAAAATGGATGTGTATAGTTTTAAGTTCAGCTATGTATATGTTTAAGTTAGAAAAGTGACTTTCATAGATGGACAAAGCCTGTAATTGGTAAGAATGTTTGTATAATCTTGCAGCTAAATTTTGAAATAGGCATACAATTGTATTTCAATCTTGAAAAGATTGAGGGTATAATTTTCATGTTGGTCATTTTTTTTTTTTTTTTTTTCTCTAAATTTTTGGTGTTAGATTCATAGGCACAGAGTTGCCAAGGTCATTTAGTATGTTTACATGATGATGTATTATATTCTTCAATCATTCCTTAAAGTTCGGTCACTAGATTTATTTTTAATTTGTAAAGAAAAACAGTGATCACTAAACATTATAATTATATATTTTTTTTTTTTTTTTTTTTTTTATATATATTTGTCTTATACAAATTTATATATATATATAGAAAGAACCAACAAATATAGAACTCAAATGTAATGGCTTCAAATCTTTTGGTAAAGGGAGAAAAATCGATGAACAAAAAGTGTTATTTTTCAGTCACACTGTATTGATATTTACATTTACTAATTATACCAACACTCCAGCGTAGAACAGAGTTCATGTATCTCTATATTGGGCAACATCATATATGTACCCAGTGGTGCATGACATTGTACTACACTTATCAGTTTTTTAAGCATTCTGTGGTTGTGTGTGTGAGAGTCTATCCCAAGGTGTATGTGAGCGCTTTTCATGATACATTTAACAATGGATACCCAGATTAAAATTTTGTCAATGAACGTTAGGGGTCTACACAGTTCCAATCTCAAAAGAAGAGATATTTTCTGCTGGGTTAAACAAAAGAATGCATCTATTATATGTTTACAGGAGACACATAGTACAGTTGAGACTGAGAAGTATTGGGAATCTGAATGGGGATATAAGTGTGTTTTTAGTCATAAATCTAGCAGTAGTGCTGGTGTTGCTATCCTGTTTAGAAATAATTTTGAATTTCTTATTCACAGAAACAGATGTGATAGTCAGGGCAGATACATTCTCTTAGATTTATCAGTTAATGGACAGAGATTTACATTAGTGAATCTATATGGTCATAATGATGATAATGCTGAGTTTTTCAGAAATTTGAAAGAGGATATTATAATTTTTGACAATTCCTCTGTTATTATTTGTGGTGACTGGAATGTTGTTCAGGACATGGAGCTTGACTCTTATAATATCTTGCATGATAAACACTCCATGGCCCGAGCAGCAGTCCAGGACATCAAGAATCAACTTGATTTACTGGATCCATGGAGAACAGTCAGTCCTGACAGTAGAGTATTTACTTGGCATCAGGCAAACCCTGTGAAACAGAGTAGACTGGACTATTTTTTAATCTCTGAGGACATGTTTTCAAATTGTATGGACGCCTCTATTATTCCTGGCTATAAAACAGATCATTCAGCAATAACACTAAAATTGTCTATATCTGCATCACCGAGAGGTCCTGGGTACTGGAAATTCAATTCAAAGCTATTAAAGCAAAATGAATATATTCAGTTGGTAAAAAAATGTATAACCAACACAGTAGAAGAATACTATTGTGAAGGTGATAAGGAAAACCCACTACAGGTGAAACTAACTTGTAATAATCAATTGTTTTTTGAAATCCTTAAAATGATAATAAGATCAGAATCAATTATGTATTCACAAGCTAAGGCAAAACAGGAGAAGCAACATTTCAGGAAAATTGAAGCTGAAATACATACCTTACATGCTTTAGTGAATAAAAATAATAACCCCGCTACGATGAAAGAATGGAACAAAAAACAAGCGGATTTAGAAGAAATGAGGAAAAAAGAGGTGGAAGGTGTAATGTTAAGATCAAAGGCAAGATGGTATGAGTCTGGTGAAAAAAACTCAAAATATTTTCTTAATCTCGAAAAGAGAAATTACACAAACAAAACAATAAAAGAATTAATTACTGAAGATGGAACAAGGGTAACAGATCCAAAAGAAATATTAAATCAACAGAAAGACTTTTATGAAAAATTATACCAAAGCAAAAACAAATATAACTTCCAAACGCTCAACCACTTTTTTAACCATGATAAAAAACTCTCAGATCTTGAAAGAAGCTCATGTGAAGGTAGGTTAACGTTTGAGGAATGTGGTTTAGCACTAAAAAATATGAAAAATGAAACTAGCCCTGGTTCCGATGGATTTACTGTAGAATTCTACAAATTCTTTTGGAAAGACCTAGGCGGCTTTCTCTTTAGGTCTCTAAATACTGGATATGATATGCAACATTTTTCAGAATTTCAGTCTCAGGGAATCATTACCTGCATTCCTAAAGAAGATAAAGACAGGAAATTTCTAAAAAATTGGAGACCAATCTCACTACTTAATGTAGATTACAAGATTGCCTCGGCATCAATTGCTAATAGGTTCAAAAAAGTGCTCCCGTTTATCATTAGTGACACCCAAAAGGGTTTTATGAAAGGGAGATTCATTGGTGAAAATACAAGACTTTTGTATGACCTGATGCAATACCTTGAGGAAAAAAATGAATTTGGTCTTCTCCTATTGATAGACTTTGAAAAGGCTTTTGACTCGGTCGAATGGGACTTTCTGGAAACTGCTCTGAAGTCTTTTAACTTTGGAGAATCAATTTGTCAATGGTTCAGATTATTTTGCAATAAATCAAAAAGTTGTCTCATTAATAATGGACATTTATCCCCATTTTTTAATTTGGAGAGAGGTTGTCGCCAGGGAGACCCTTTATCACCCTACTTATTTATAATAGGAATTGAACTTCTTGCAATAGAACTAAAGAAGAACACAGATATTACAGGCATTTTCTATAATGAAATGGAGTTCAAATTAGGGCAGTACGCTGATGATGCTTTTCTATTATTAGATGGTTCTCATTTGTCCTTGAAGACAACCTTGCAGATTTTAAATGACTTTGCCTTGGTGTCAGGTCTGTACTGCAATGTTTTGAAATCAAAAGCTATTTGGATTGGAAATAAAAAATATTCTAATGAAAAAATATGTCCAGAAATTGATATTAACTGGTCAATGTCCAATTTTAGATTACTGGGAGTATATTTCTCTTTGAACTTGGAGGACATGGTAGAGCTTAATTATTCGACGAAGTTAAAGGAAGTAAAGAAACTGCTTGGCTGGTGGAGCAGAAGAAATTTATCCCTTATTGGAAAAATTACTTTGATAAAGTCCTTGATTTTGCCTAAATTCATTCATCTTTTTGCAGCTTTGCCAAATCCTCCACCCCATATAGAAAAGGAACTGAATACATTATTTTTCCACTTTATTTGGGGCGGTAAAACTGAGAGGGTTAAAAGAGACACTCTTATAGCTTCTTTTAAGGAAGGGGGATTAAATATGATTCACCTGCATTCATTTGTGTGTTATATAAAACTTTCCTGGATTAGGCGTCTCTTACTAAACGAAGATGGCTTATGGCAAAAACTGGTTTCTGAACAAATATTTGGAAAATTTGGAGGTACGCTGTTATTTACATTAGGAAAAACTAAATTAAAAGTAATTTCTAAATCAATTAAAAATATTTTTTGGCGTGATGTTATTTATGCTTTATCACAATGGAAAAATGAACCATCTACTGTCCATGAATACTTGTCTCAAGATATTCTTAATTTAGTGACTGTAGATAATTTTAAATCATACACAAGGTGGAGAACAAACGGTGTTGTACTTATTCAACATCTTTTTGATGCACAAGGATCTCTATTAAGTTTTGATGAAATAAAAAAGAAAACAAAAACAAATAATTTCATACAGTACTTTGCTCTTATTTCAAAGATCTCGGTGCTGTGGAAAAAGAAAATTAAAAGGTTTTTTGAAAGTGGAAATAGTTTTCATGTAGTTTTGGACAAAACATCACTCCTTAGGGTAAGAGCAAAGAATAAATTTATCTATAAAGACCTGATAAGAACCAAGATACAAAAGCCAAATGGTAAACATGAAACTTGGTCCAGGCAGCTAGAGTGTGCAATTGGTGCAAATGAATGGACCAACTCTTTTGTTTTGGCTAAACTTTGTACAAAAGACACAAAACTGATTAGCTTTAATTTTAGATTTCTCCATAGAAACATTGCCACAAACCAGTTTCTAAAAAAGATTAATTTAAGTGATAATGATAAATGTACCTTTTGTAATGAGGGAATAGAACAAATTGAGCACTTATTTTATGACTGTTCAGTTACTGAACACTTTTGGAAACTGTTGGTGGAATGGATCCAAACTTATGATCCAAATTTTAGAATTACACGAAAAGACGTCTTTATAGGAAATAACAACTTTGATGATCTTATTAACTTCCTAATTTTGCTTGCAAAATATGTGATATACAGATCACGTTGTGCATCAAAAATTCCAAATCTATCATATTATAAAAATTGTGTTTTATCATACAAAACACTGGAAAAATATGTCGCCAAAGTGAATAACAGAAGTGACGAGTTTAAGAAAAAGTGGATCCTATTATCAACTTTTGGTACATGATTTTTTTTTTTTTTTTTTTTTTTTTTTTTAAGGCAATTTAAAACATCTTGGGGTTTGTATGCGAGTATGACTTTGTGTACAATAATTGTGAATGTAAGTGTCTGTGTGTGCATGTGTGTGTGTGTTGTGTAGGGAACACATGTAAAAGATAAGGACGCAAAATAATTTAAGATAATGCCCCATACACCAGGTCAGGTGGTGATGTAGGGGAATATGTAAAATCCTGACACCTTGTGTTCAATAAAAAAAAAAAAAAAAAAAAAAACATTGTTGTGCAGAAACCATTTTACTTCTTTCAATCACAGTGATCATGACCTTTTGACCCCAAAGTCAATATGCTTCTCCCTCACCCCAAGTGCAAGCCATCCAGAAAGTTTGGTCCAGATATGTGATATAAAACTAATGTCATTGTGCTGGAACCATTATTCTTCTTTCAGTCAGTGACCTTGATCTTTAACCTTTTGACCCCAAATTCAACAGGCTTCTTCCTTACCCCAAGTGTAAGTCATCCACAAAGTTTGGTCTAGGTCTGTCATGTAGAACTAATGTCATTGTGCATAAACCATTTTTCTTCTTTTAGTCAGTGACTTTAACCTTTAAGCTTTTGACTCCAAAGTTAAAAGAGATTTTCCTCACCCCAAATGAAAGCCATCCAAAGTTTGGTCCAGGTATGTGATATAGAACTAATGTTATGTGCTGAAACCATTTTTCTTCTTTCAGTTACAGTAACCTTGACCTTTAACATTTTGACCAGAAAATCGACAGACTTCTTTATTACGCCAAGTACAAGTCATCCAGGTAGGTGAAGAAAAGAAAAAAAAACTGTTCTTCTTTAAGTCACAGTGACCTTGACATTTAATCTTTTGATTCTAAACTCTATAAGGTTTTTCCTTACCCCAAGTACAAGCCATCCATAAAGTTTGGTACCTATAGATGATGAAGAACTTGAGATTATGTGTAGAAATTAAATTGGCAACGTATGGATGGAAAACATCATAACAACTGTCTTATGGGGAGCATATAAATAAAGCTTAATGGATCCATCATTTGGATACAATGTATCAAAAGAGACTCAATTCCAAAGCCTTAAATAAAACTGTATAAAATGTTAAAACACTCCATAGATGACTGTGTATCAAGTACAAAATTATAGATATGGCAATTTTTTTATCTGCATATGGTGTGTAATTCAAGCTTGAAAGGAATTACTTAAGTGGTTTAGTTTCCATACAGATTTGTGTTTCTTCTTGATTCTAGTATAAAATTTAACTCAACAATTTTAGGATTCACCACACATGAATCCTTGATTCCTCAGGCATCCAAATTGGTCATATAGAAAAGATATGGTATTGAACTAGTCATAAGCATCCTCACATCTCCCTGTAAGACTAATCTGAGAACCTTAATTTCAACCGATTTTAATGCCTTTCCCATTTCACTGTTATAATTGTACCCTTTTGGTGAAATATTGTTGGCAACAATTGTACAACTAAATTCATCCCTCAAAAACATTCATTAGGGATTTAAGATACCTGACAGTTTCCCCATATGTAAAATTGTACTATCACCTACTCTAAAGCACTTACATTTGGTAACAACTTGTTTTTGCCAATAAACTTTATAGACTTTTTTGTTGTTGTTGATTTGACGTTTTACAGCACAGCAACACAAGTAGGTTACTTAGTGCCAAGGCAACTGGAGTAAAGCACCTTGCCCAAGGACACACCAGGGTAGCTGATCCAGACTGATCTGATGGTAGGATTGAACCCTCACCCTTTCGGTCCAGAGTCTGGCACGCTAACCTCTCAGCCACCACACCTACTACTTTATGGACTAATATAGAAATACATGACTAATGATTTATATGCACTGGACCACAAATGCTTCAAAACAATCTCTGCATTAATAATTATGAGAAAATATTATGATTTGGGGGGGGGGGGAAGCAGGGTTTATGGCACATCAACACAATAGATTATTTAGTGCAGAGGCAATTGGAGTAAGGTGCCTAGCCCAAGGACACACCACAGTAGCCAACCCGAGCTGATCTGATGGTAGGATTCAAACCCGCACCTTTTCTGTTGCAAGTTAAATATGCTAACCACTGAGCTACCGTAGCTCCAAAATTGTATCATGAATGAATATGAATAGCAATCTAATATGGCAACAAACACAAACTGCTTGCAATGAGTGACATATTGTATTATTAAAAGTTTTATAAATTTCATATAAAATGATTACTAGTTTAAGATTCTATTTATCACATAATGTTCCGAACTTTGCATTACTATGTGATGTTTCTATGTGCTATGCCAAAGTGTGGAGAAAGATTTTATGATGTTACTTCATGATGCTAATAAATGTGAGCGTTATGAGATAAAAGAGTATTCCCATACTGTACTGGCTTTTGTATCATAGCCAGCTGTGAACAATGATGCAGATCAGGGTCTACTCTGTTCATTCTACTTCTGAATTAAAAGTGAACTGATGGATTGCTGACTCTGCACATCTGTCCATCAAATGTTAAGAGATTACTACTAACAAATGACCCACTGACCACTGCTATTGCTGGTTACATATGAGTTTTAGGTAATTAGCAGCCAGACTGAAAGCTTGTTGCCTGGCCTGTCAGAGAAGCTCCAACACTGTTAAGATTGGCACTATGACTTAAATTACTATTGTATGAGTAGTTGGAGCTATGTCTGCTTTGGAAATCCATCAATTGTTAGGCCCCTGATATTCCAGTGCATTATACAATGGCAAGTCAGGTTCTACACTATCTGCTGTTGGATGTGCTCAGGCAATCCATTTGTTGTGTAGACACCCCGATATTCCAGTACATTATACAATGGCAAACCAGGGTCGACACTGTTTGCTGTTGGATGTACTCTGGCAATCCATTAACTGTACAGACACCCTGATATTCCAGCACATTATACAATCTCAAGTTAGGGTTTACATTGTTTGCTGTTGGATGTACTCTGGCGATCCATTATATGTGTAGACATTCCAGCGCATTATATAAAAGCATGTCAGTGTCTACACTTTTTGCTGATGGATGTATATTATGTATAAGAAAAACTGAATACTGCTCACAGTGGGTTACCTCCCCTTACAGCTCAGATAACCCACTGCCTCCACAAGTTGAAATCTGCTAGAAACTTGCAGAAAGGCTTTTTCGCTTAATGTACCTTCTTTTTGAATTAATTTGCCACAAGAATGGATCAAATAAAAAATGTAATTATTCAGCTTGCAAATCTAGTGCTCTCACAGCAAATGTTGTGATCATTGTGTCAAAATTCATAGCTAAAACAACAGAAAAGATGTTTAAAAAATTGGTTGACCCTGGGATTGAGCAGTGTGTGCAGGCAATGGCTTATTTATAATGTCATCTGGAGAGCAATTTAGCAAAAATGATAGGAAATGGCAGTCATTGTAGATGACTACAGCACTCAAAGCAATAGGTTTCTTATTTACCTGACCAGTATCCTCTGTTTTCTGCATTTGCATTTGCACCATGTTGTAACAGTACCCGAGTGCTCTCCAGATGACCTAGTGTTATGGCAAGGTGAAGTGGTGTTCGCCCTCTTGGATCACGTTTTTCTTTATTATGCTGGGAAAAAAAATTACAATATAAATTCACCGCAAATTATCATAAATGGTATTTACCACATTTCTGTCTCTTCATATTCAAACATTTTTGAACATTTCAATATTGGTAAGCAGATTTGAAACTTTCACTTTTTTTTACAAAACAAACTATATATTCAAATGCAATGAGATGTGAGAAAAGTGCATTTATTTTGGTTGCTGAAGACACTTTTTTCCTGTTGTACCTCTATACCATTTTCAATCACATTCTGATCTTTTGTAATAAATCTGTTACATGCTTACATGTATATTTGCCTCAGAACCAAATAGAGAAACATGCAGCCACATTTTCTGGATTCAAATGCCTTCATGCAAGGAAGATCACTGACAAATTGGACCACAACTTATCATGTGGTCTTAGGAAGAATTATTTTCAATTTTTGGCCACAGCAACCATATTTCATGGCAAAAAAGCATCTTTTTGAGGGAAAAAAATATATCAAAAGGTCTTTTTGATGCCAGGATGTTCTTGGTAAATTGGTCATCATGAGTCAATTAGTTTCTAAGTCATTTAAAATGTATGCTAAATTTAATAACGATGGCTACACAGGATAGTAGCTTGGCATCATTGGTATAAACTTGAAAGTTGTACCGATAATTACAGTATAGTAGCTTGGCATCATTGGTATAAACTTGAAAGTTGTACCGATAATTACAGTATTGTAGCTTGGCATCATTGGTATAAACTTGAAAGTTGTACCGATAATTACAGTATAGTAGCTTGGCATCATTGGTATAAACTTGAAAGTTGTACCGGTAATTACAGGATGCTCTGAGTCAAAATTAGTCAATGCAATTTTTGAGAAACAAATACTAGATTTGTTTCTGTAAAACATGTATGCCACCTCTGCCACAAAAATGTAAATGTCCAAAATGAAAAAAAAATCATGTAACTCACAAAATGTATCTTAATGCCACAAACCTATTATTATTATTATATCTTCCTAAAGATTTTAGCCATTTTTTTTACCTTTACCATTTTTACTCCATAATGTTTACTCAGCACTATATAGCCTAATTTGTACTGATGTGCCATTAAACCCTTACACATACATAAATACCTACAATAATAAAGCCAAATAGTGAAGCATGTTATGCATATCAGTAATTGTGCTAACAAGGTTTTGACTCAAACAGTCTAAGTCCAAGAAGTCAGCAAAAACATATAAGAAATTCAAAAATCACTAATATGGTCTTAAAAACTAATCAGATTATATCTATTTATAAACAGAAATACTCGTGTCAAAATTTCATGTGTCTATGTTCAATGGTTTATTTTGGGTAATCATGGTAACAAGCTCGCTGAGAGGAATAGATGGATGTATAGAAGTATGGACTTCAGGGACCAAATCAAGATGCTTCTGCTACATTTGCAGTTGGGGGAATGAGAAGAAAATTTGAAATATTTGGTTTGGTTTGGTGTTTTATGGCACAGCAACACAAGTAGGTTATTTAGTGCCAAGGCAACTGGTGTAAAGCGCCTTGCCCCAAGGACACACTACGATAGCCAGCATCGGCTGATCTGATGGTAAGATTCAAACCTACATTCTTTCCAACTTGTGTCTGGCATGCTGACCACTATGCAACCACAACTTAAAGGACATGAAAGATATATGAATACTGCATAAGCCTAGATATGTCCCGAGACTGGATGTGCAAAATGCTGAAGCAATAATTTGTAGCAAGTAAATTGTATGTGTTCTGCATTACTGTTAAGATCATGGGCAGATATTTAGAATTTTCTTGACAAAAATTCTACAAAACCAATGAGGACAGTACAGACATAGTGGTTTTAACCTTTCATTCTCAACCTTGAAAGAAAATTAATACTCTCCATTCAGATGCCCACTCAAATCCCAATCCAACTACCTGTCCACTAAACCAAGTGGTGTGGGAGATAGTGTCCTATTAAGGACCCGAGTGAACATGATTGCCTGTATTTTATCCACCTGTCCACCCAGTGTCCTTCAAGGACAGGAAGTGTCCTTCAAGGGAATGAGTGGAGAAAGAGTGGACTCCTACATATACATGTAGACAGACTTCTTGTAATTGGATATTTCAAATAAAATCTTTAATTGATTATATTGGATATTGATATGCATGGCAAAGGGAATATGGAATTATGATACCATTTCTTTACAAATCTGAACATGATCTATATAAACTTATGTCTTTGCCTGGTTTATTTAATGAAACAGGCATATATCCTTTACATAAAAACTAGCATAAATTCAAATATCTTGTTTAATAAATGTACTGACTACCGTATATACTGGGTCCAAATGCAAACAACATAGACCCTGATCTGCCATCGCATAATGCGCCAGCAGATCAGGGTCTATGTTGTTTTTTCTACTGGATAGTCCCTACAAACTGCATAGACCCAGATCTGCCAGCGCATTATGCGTTGGCAGATCTGGGTCTATGCAGTTTGCAGTTGGTATCAGATTATTCGCAAGTATATACGGTAGATTCAAAACTGTGTCTCAGTTCAATAAAGGATCCTACTGTTCAGATTTAGTAACCAGAGGTCAAGACTGTATTGTATAAAGTGCCAAATTTTGTGACCAGAGGTCAAGAGTGTATTATATAAAGTGCCAAATTTTGTGACCAGAGGTCAAGATTGTATTGTATAAAGTGCCAAATTTTGTGACCAGAGATTAAGACTGTATTGTATGTAGTGCCAGATCAGGTGATAATGAATTCAACTTTCACATTTTTTATGATATGCCCATAATATTAGGATCTAGAAAAGGCATTGTTTTATACTTGAATTCTTCTACTCATGGATAGACTTAAGATATGTTCAAATATACCAGTAATTATTTATGATTTTCAAAGAAACTGATCAAGGTAGTTCCATTGTAAACACTCTCTGAGTTTTCAGATCTCTACGTCGTACATAAAAAATGTAATTCTCTAATGGGAAGTGTTTCTTCTCATACAAAATGTAATTCTCTAATGCAAAGTTGTTTTTCTTAACAATCAGATGTACTATTTTGACTTCACTATTTGGGTGTATTAAGCTTTACAGTAACTAGCTTTGAGAGAGAGAGAGAGAGACAGAGAGAGACAGAGAGAGAGAGAAGAGACAGAGAGAGAGAGAGAGAGACAGAGAGAGATCCTCAGATTTTTACTAATTACAATAACACAAAATGTCTCTGGGACTGCATAAGTAGCAGTCTTAAGCTGTTAAGTGATACATCCACATTTCTCTAGATCAATTAAAGTGATAATAAGTGTTTCTGAAGATATAATCCAAATGCATATAATGGACTTAGCAAATGACTGTTTGCTAGTGTACCCTCAAAACAAAACAAAAAATCTCTGTGTCTATGGCAAGCTACAAGGGTCATGGCATGGAAATGCTTTGCTATCTCAAGGCACAATTATGCAAATTTGTGGGAGTCAATCAGAAGATATTTTTAATTCACATGATCTCTGTAAATCATGTAATTGAGCTCTTCATTATATGCAAATAAGTTATCCAGTTCGCTAAATCAAAACTCCACCTATGTGTAATCAAACTACCTGGCAGGCCAAAAGGAAAATCAGAAAGTTGGTTTTAATCATATGACCTCTCTCTCTGGATCACACACTAGAGATCTGATATCATATTGGATGTCCGATTGGCACCAATTTAATACAGGACAAACCAGACCTTGGGATGAATGTGTGTGTGTAAAGTTTTATGGCAATCTTACAAGTACTTTAGGGCATTATGCGATGGCAGATCAGGGTCTATGTTGTTTGCATTTGGACCCAGCTTATACGCAAGTATATACAGTAGTGATGTTATCATGAGCCTGAAGTTGTATTGTGATATCATCCCGTTTTTTACGACATCATCGTGATAATATCATGGTTTATAGCAGAGGTCTAGATATGCTGCATATTTGCACATTTTATTGAAACAAGTTGACTAAAAAAATCATAAACAATTTAATTGTAAGCATTTAGTCCTAAGTTGTCAGCATCTTACTCCTGCTCTAAGCACAGTCCATGTTGTATTATGGAGCATTAAATCAATATAAACTATGCTCTAAGCACAGTCCATGTTGTATTATGGAGCATTAAATCAATATAAACTATACTCTAAGCACAGTCCATGTTGTATTATGGAGCATTCAGTCAATATAAACTATACTCTAAGCACAGTCCATGTTGTATTATGGAGCATTCAATCAATATTGCACAGTCCATATTATGGAGCATTAAATCAATATAAACTATACTCTAAGCACAGTCCATGTTGTATTATGGAGCATTCAATCAATATAAACTATACTCTAAGCACAGTCCATGTTGTATTATGGAGCATTCAATCAATATTGCACAGTCCATATTATGGAGCATTAAATCAATATAAACTATGCTCTAAGCACAGTCCATGTTGTATTATGGAGCATTCAATCAATATTTACTATGCTCTAAGCACAGTCCATGTTGTATTATGGAGCATTCAATCAATATTAACTATGCTCTAAGCACAGTCCATGTTGTATTATGGAGCATTCAATCAATATAAACTATGCTCTAAGCACAGTCCATGTTGTATTATGGAGCATTCAATCAATATAAACTATACTCTAAGCACAGTCCATGTTGTATTATGGAGCATTCAATCAATATAAACTATACTCTAAGCACAGTCCATGTTGTATTATGGAGCATTCAATCAATATTGCACAGTCCATATTATGGAGCATTAAATCAATATAAACTATGCTCTAAGCACAGTCCATGTTGTATTATGGAGCATTCAATCAATATTAACTATGCTCTAAGCACAGTCCATGTTGTATTATGGAGCATTCAATCAATATTAACTATGCTCTAAGCACAGTCCATGTTGTATTATGGAGCATTCAATCAATATAAACTATGCTCTAAGCACAGTCCATGTTGTATTATGAAGCATTTAGTCAATATAAACTATGCTCTAAGCACCATTCATTTTGTAGTATGGAGCATTCAATCAATATAAACTATGTTCTAAGCACAGTCCATGTTGTATGATGGAGCATTCAATCAATATAAACAATGCTCTAAGCAAAGTCCTTGTTATATTATGGAGCATTCAATCAATATAAACTATGCTCTAAGCACAGTCCATGTTGTATTATGGAGCATTCAATCAATATAAACTATGCTCTAAGCACCATCTATGTTGTATTATGGAGCATTCAATCAATATAAACTATGCTCTAAGCACCATCCATATTGAATTATGGAGCATTCAATCAACATAAACTACGTTCTAAACACCATCCAAGTTCAATGATCATGCATCGTGCCAGTCGTCATGCCAAAACCGACAACGATACATCACGATGGCAATATATGATAATATCACATTGATCATGCATTCGATCAATGTAAAGTATACTATAAGTTCTGGATGTTCTGTGCAAATAATGTCACATTTACCCATCATGAGCAGACACATGTTTGGGTTTAGAGATGAAAATCTCACAAATTTTTGTTGACTTCTAAATCGAACACATTGACATTTGTTCCAACATGCCAATAAGTACCTAAATTTAGGCCATACCAAGATGTAAGTAATCCAATTATCCTTACTGCTGTGTGTTCCTTTGTTACTTTTTTAATTACTGGCTATTATTATCAATGATAATTATCAAGATGACAAAAGCTATGAGCTGAGAAGCACAGTAATGTTTGGCTCAAGTCAGCATGACATCTGGTTGCCATAAAGTAAAAATGGTATGTTAGCAATTGTGGCTTCTCTCTCTTAGACTACGAAATTTATTTGAAAGGTAACAGACTATAATCAGTTGATCAAGACAAACTCACTTTCTTTGTAATCGCAAAGCATTTCATGCAATGGCTACAAATTAGTTAACAGTGGTATAGTTTCCAATGACTGAATAAGTTGTTGCAAAAAGTGTAAAAATGTTGCCATTCTCTGTTTAGAAGGAAAAGTGAAAGCAATTTGACTAAACAAAAAGAGAGAGAATCCTATGAACATTGCTGAGAAATTTAAAGTCAGAAAGTGTCAAATACACATCATTAATTATACATTCTGCAGCAGTGGGAAAATGAAATGGATGGAGAATTATAGTTACAGCCAGATGTTTGTACCCTGGTTTTATTGACAAGGTTTTCAAATGGTTTTGCATAGATAATTCAATATTCCATAACATGCATGTGATTTTTAAATGAAAATATTAAGTATTTAAAAATTAGTTATGCCTTCTTACTTTATATTCAGTTAATACTCACATCTTTACATACATGCCATAACATGACGTGTCATGAGAAAAACATGATTTTGGGCTCCCAAACCCACCCCACCCCCCACGGTCGTGTTTTGAAAAACACGATTTTCAGCAATCTTAGCGAACCCCCCCCAATTTCTTGATCACCATAATATATGCCCATAATCTGTAGTATGTATAAACAGTAAACAGTCTTGCTCAAACCTCATGTAAAACTACCCTCAGGGCAGTTTATACAGCTGTTTTAGAGGCAATTAAAAGATAAGGCAGTCGGATATAAACAGACACCTTTCAGAGATTTACCGAACTGGCTTTCAACAGTTATGGTGATGTGTCGTGTCAAATCCTTTGAGCACTGCTGAGGGAGAGCCCATTAGGCTAATTTACATAGGTAAAGTACACTAAGTGGAACAACCCAATTTGTCTGAAGTTAAGGACATCAAAGAGACGTGTGTTGAAGAACAAACATTATTACAGATCACTGACTGCATTGAATGAGAATGTTGAAGCCATCTTTATTAAATTTTGTGATTGGTGGCAACGTTTCTTTTAAGTCAGATTTTTACTTCATATATAAAATTCAAAACACGATTATTTCGGTAGGTTGAACACCACAATTCAATCTCTAATGCAGTGTTGCACCTAGGATCACAAGGTAAGAGGACACTGTGTCCCTCACCCTCCAGGTTTGGGGGACACACAACATTTTAAAGGGACAAAGGAATATTATAGTATATAATGCACTAAAAGTGCTAAAAAAAAATGAGATAATCATATTTGCTTGGACAGTTTTGTCACCTTAACTTTCCCATATTTTCCCTGGACATTTACATTATTGCAATAAACGTTTTATCATGTGATCAAGTAACTCATGAAAACATTAACATGTTTGAATATCTGGTTAACCTGAAATAAACTGCACCATGGCATTATAATAATTTTTATTTTTAAAAATATTAAACAAATGACAAATCATGTATTTGCATAAATTAGTACCTTTTTTCATTAATTCAGCCTGAGAATAAATTAAATCTTCACTGCCGTAGGTGTGACTTTTAACCTCTAAAATACGTTACAAATGCGGCGGTCAAAGACTTTAACAACTTGGCCGACTACCACAAACCTTGAATGTTTTCATTGCCAGATTCATTGTTTTGAAATGGATATTCATTGCCATCTTTCAGGTCTTATCACTTTTAGCGACTTTGGCCATTGCTTGTGCCAACATAGACGTGGATGCACATCAGTGAAGGAAAAGTGGAGGCCTATTTGTGAACACAAATGACACTTGCATTACCGTCAAACCAACTACTGAGCTTTTTGAAAGCAGCAAAGACTGCATGTAATTAAAACTACATTCCACTGTCCAATGGATTTTAAAGACAGTAACTTGCTGTATTTTTGTATCTAATGTCTGTGAGGTTGTGACCATGTGATGTCATTTGACAATGCTAAGTCTACCAATTTTTGTTTGTTTGTAAGTATATTATATGCTTCAGAGAAAACAGATGGTAATTTATTTTATTCAGATTTGAATTTCCAGTCATTTGTAGTAGGCTGATTTGAAAAAGATAGCTTATTCTCATTGGATGATGTCGCTTTTGGGGGGTCATACACACTGATCCCCCTTGGGACCCCAAAACACACTTTTTGACTCTCAAAAACCCCCCAACACTGTCTGGGAATATGGCAAGTATGTCTTTATGATCCCCCTCTAGAAAGGCCACCACTCTTATAAGGTCACTTTCATGCTGCAGAAGGGGTGGCTTTATACAAGGGGGACAACTTTATTTGACAATGGTGAGAACACTCACTCGAGCAGAGCCATATAATTGAACACACCCTGAACAGTCTTGGTCACTAAACTGTTTGACACATTCTAAAAGCCATGATTAATGTCCTGATGATTAAGAATTTGTCTGGATCATAAATTTGTTTTGCAGTGTTCACAAAATACTCCACCAAATTTCAAAGAATCCAATTAATTCCAAACCAGGGAGTAAAATAACTAATGTATTAAATTCTTATCCAGAGTTCTGTAATCTACACTGTTACTATTTATATCTGACAAACATATATTGATTGAAATGTACTAATTCTGAGGACACAGCTGATTATGGTAAACATGCTACTCTGTATTAAGCCTCTGTATCGAGGAACAGATAATTTTGCCCACAGGTCAGTTTTCCCCAACCAGTAGTTGTTTTTCGTCCTTTTCATTATGTAAAGTTTGGAGCATTTTCAAGGGATTTTACTGTTCAATGAGTGAACTCTATATATAATAAGTATTTAATGACTAATTCTTAGATTAGGTTGCTGGAGATGGTCAAGAACACATCAGAATTTAATTCAACCATGGATTTATGACTCGGAATAAACACCATTAAAAGAATCGCAATGTCCGTAATTAAACAAAATAATTTCAAAATATAAAATCACACAATCCAAATTAACCAATACAACGTGGAAAAATATGGTACCATTGATATAAATTTACAATTATTTGTAACGGATTTAAAATAAAATTTTGAGCATGTGATTTTGATGTCAAAAAGACTAGGGGCAAAATAACTTGGGTGCAAAGGGAATTGTGGGTGAAACAACCTGGATTCCAGTACTGCAGTGAAATGGAAACAGATTTAGTTTGAACAGCATTTATTCAAGAGAATATCTTCATGCAGGGTACAATTTTTTTCCCCAACCACTTGTCCAGGACAAGTGTCTTTGAAAAAGTGACTTGTCCTGGCCACACTTTAAAATTTTCTTCATGTCCCAGTGACTAATGTCCATATCATTGTCCAAGGGCAGCATATGTCATGATGTGGATATGACTGAATTGTATTCTTCATTAGTAGGTACTTGATTTTAACTGGCATTGTAATGTTGCAATGTCTATTATGTGTGATGCATACCTGCCATATTCCCAGACAGTGTTGGGGAGTTTTGGAAACTCAAAAAGTGTGTTTTGAGGTCCCAAGCATGGTCAGTGTGCATGACCAAAAAAAGCAACATCATTCAATTGAAAATAAGTTTTCTTTTCAAATAAGCTTATAGAAAATTACTGGAAATTCAAATTTGATATTAAAAAAAAGAAGAAGAAAATAAGATATCTGTTTTCTTTGAAGCATTTAATACACTTACAAACAATAAATAGTTGGTAGATTTAGCACTGTCCAATACCATCACCACACACGTGCCAACACTCACATAATCACAACCAGAAAGACATTAAATAAAAAAAAAATATACAAAGTTTATATCTTCAAAATCCATTGGACAGTGGAATATTTTCTAAGTTTGATGCAGTTTTTACTGCCCTCAATAGTTCACTCATTGAAGACTCGATGGTAATGTTGTTCAAACTTCCCCAAAGATCTTGTTGAATTTTTCTCAGTATAGAAAACGGTCTTTCTGCATCTGCATTGTTGTGACGGAGTGTCAAATATGCTGCGTGGCGTTGCTATATCATCGGATGTCGTACTCTCCAGAATGAATGACATCAATATGGTGTTTATAGTGTGTGCAAGAAATAAAATGCTCCCCCGTGCTGCTGTGCTTTACAAAGTCAAACTCTGTCCAGGAGTTCTGAAATTTAGTTTTTCTTGGTTCTGCCTGCTTTGCAGATTCACACTTGTACACTATTCTGAAATGATTTTTGATACAATGTCGTTCTGCACAAAGGGGGGTAAAATATTATTTGATGTAGGTCTCATTGTTAACAACGAAAGGTTGAATTACATCTTGTAAATACTTTGGAGCAAAACCATTGGACATTTTAAACAACTGATTTAATTTATGTTTATAATGTCAAAAATTCAGGCTATCCCACCCTGTTTCCTCATATAATAGTGTCCGCGCCACACTCTTAGTAACACCTGTTACTATTCTCATAGCCTCCAAATTTATTTTTTCCAATGATTCTTTTTCTTGTATTGTACAATTATCCCAAATACAATCAGCATAGTCAAGCAAGGGAAGTATATAAGATTTATACATTCTTTCCCAGGACAAGCGATCCAATCTATATTTCAAATTCGTCACAATATTAACTTTCTCCCAAGCCTTTTGAGACAAATGCTTGATGTGTGTGCCAAGCAGCATTAGCAGACAATATAATACCTAAATGCTTATGTTGGAATACTTCTCGAATATCTTTGCTACACATGTGCAATATAGGATGGTTATTTTAATTCTGTTTTCGTATTATGAGCATTGATTCTGTTTTGTGTGGGTTAAAGGTCACTAGTCAATTACAGTACCAATCATGTAATTTCTGAATGTCCGAATTCAGAATTTGATCAGCCTCATTTGCATTTTCAACAATTATATATAGTGTACTATCATCAGTAAATAGTCTAAGTGATGACTGTATATCATTTACGATACCATTTATATATACTAAAAATAATAATAGTCCAAGGATTGATCCTTGAGTGAGTACTCCTGCATTAGCAGTTTAAAAATCCAAGAATCTGGAATTCTTGACAACGATTTTCTTTCTTAATGATAAATAATGTTCTAACCACAACAGTACACTACCTTGAATGCCCATCTTTCTAAGATTAATAAGTAATCTGGAATGCCAAAAACGCTCAAATGCTTTACTTAATCAAAGAAAACAGTTCCAACTTCCTTTCCCTGGTCTAGAGCTAAGCAAATATTATAAATATCTAGCAACTAATTTGTTGTAGTCACCAGGTGTAAAAAGCCTGATTGATTAGGTGCAATCAGATTATGCCGAACAATATAATTATGCAAATATTTGTAGACACACTATTCAAACACCTTGGACAAAATACAAAGGACTAATTGTATGTACGCTGTGAGGGTGGAGTATCTCAAATCGCTACCATGGACGTTTCAGTCCAAGACATTTTGCCCCACTTCATGGACGTACCTGAACATTTCGCCCCATGGACGTTTCGGCCCAAGACATCTCGGCCCACTTTAATGGACGTTTCAGCCCAAGACATTTCGCCCCACATTCAGTGGACATTTCTACATTTTTTAAGTATCATTCCCAACAAATATGATTACCTTTCATAATAAAGTGCATGTAGTTAAGCGGCATTTCGTTTGATCTTTGCTCATGCTAGTTGTCAGTTTGAATTGCTCTGACACCTCTGTCGGCGAGATTAAAGAACGTATCGCTGGTTGAGAAACTTACATGTATAAGCACCCGGCATTTCCTTGAATTTTTTTTTTAGAAATTCAGCAAGTGTTATTTGGGCTTAAATATAGCCAGGTAGCTTGTTTGATCTTCATTGTTAAAGAATCCACTCAATGAGCTTTTTTATTGTCAAAGGTAAATGAGCATTGTTGTTTATTAATCTACAAACATCAGGCGGATTGTTGAAAGAGGGGAAGGTAAGCCAACATCAAAAGAAACAGACAAAAAAAAGTTCAGGCTTGCCTTATGAAGTTATGGGAAAAGTATGGGAACCACCAAATCAGGACAAACACCTTGCTTAAATGCTGTGCCAGAATGTATGGCCCATGTTAGACAGAGCAACAGTAAAGCTGGACTGAGACCTCATCTATTTCTATTACACACAAAGTACATGCCTTTTGTTTTTGTTTTTTTTATAGAAGATTATGCCTTTGAACTCTTGTGGATTTATTTTAAACAATAATATCAGAATTGTAAATCAAACAAAGAAGAAAACATTGAACTCCTTTATTGCAAATGACCATCACCAAAAAAGGACTTTTATCAGTTTTCGTAACTGCGAAAATAAAATTATCGCAGTATCAAAAATAATGATCATTGTAAATGACAGATTCATTTTCTGATCAGTCTTAGTACATAAATGCAGAAAAAGGGGAAAATATTGTCAGATATAATGACATGCTGAATGTAAATCAAACAAATTGAAATGGGTCCGTAAATCGAATAGACCAAGTATAAGCCTCTTCTTCTTCTTCTTCTTCTTATTATTATTATTATTACTATCTCCTTCTGATAAGAAGATAACTTGTCTTACTATCTCTTTTCTTTTCTATATTCCTCATCACAATACATGGAGAAAAAAATGCATTTTCTCAAAGACTTGTTTCCAAAATAATTATAATTTCAAAAGTACACCGTTTTAAACGAACGTGATTATTTATTAAACGATGTCAGAACATACAATGTCATGGTCCGAAACGTCCATTGAAGTGGGGCGAAATGTCAATTTGAAGTGGGGCGAAATGTCCATTGAAGTGGGGCAAAATGTCCATTGAAGTGGGGCGAAATGACCATTGAAGTGGAGCGAAATGTCTTGGGCCGAAACGTCCCTAATTCCAAAAATCTATACGTCTCCTTTTTTTTTTCTTTTCTTGCCAATACAGTCGTCGTGCCAAAACCGACAACGACACATCACGATTGCGATATATGACAACATCACTACTAGAACCTCCCCCTCCCCACGAAATACTGGGCGAACTGAAACTGTTCGGGTTGGAAACTCAGAAAAGGAGGAGCACAGCATACCACTTCCTTCACTAACTCTTTGTCGAGTTCAGAGAACTCGTTGTGCCAAACAAGCCAGTGTAATGGAAATTCTTCCCGCATTGATTTAGACGACATGTTGTTAGATTAGTTCCAGAGCTTTGTACACAAGGAAGATTAATTTTGTCATTTCTACTTGCGTTTCTGAGTCATTTTTGTTGATGCCGACTTCCGCAATGATGTCGTAAAATAAATAAGTAGGGATGATGTTATTTATTAAAGTTTGCATGCATAAAAGCCGAAATATATAAGATAGAAAGAAACAGAACTCCTTTAATATAATTAGAATCATAAAAAACTCACTGTTGAGACTTCTACTCTATTTTTACGACTTTTAAATACGAAACTAAAACGTTACCTACCATGTTTTCATTACGGAAAACTCATTTCTTACATAAAATATATCAATTAAAATACTTAGAACATTCCTTAAATACTGTATTATGATATAGTAGGAACATCTACTGACTATCGAAGATACAAAACTAAACGGACAATAATTCAGTCTTATGGCTGAGGAGACGGAAAGTGTAGTTTACTAACGGTGAAATTTTGCTTGTTTTCAGGAGATAGTGGAATACGTGTACTTTTCCCTAATGTCAAGAGGGAAAGTTAGAACGGCGGGTGAGGCATGCGCAGACTGCGGTGCTCCAGGTAAGATATCTTGTTTTTGAATGAATTCGAGATGTAAACAAAGGGCTTAATAGACAGTGATACACATACAAGGGGTGGGGACAGTTTGAGTATCCATTAATATCGCTCGGACCTCGGTGTTTAATCCAGCCTGCGCCCTTGCGTCTTTTAATACAGTGCAATTTGAAAGGGTACACATAAATGTTATCTATGTTCTGTAAAAATAGTCAAACAATATATCCATCTTCTGTATTTGTGAACTTAATTGAAACTCGTGATCTTCTTACTGAATCTGGACCATATCAACCAGAATCCAGTTCACACCCTAATTCGTTTCATCTCGTGTCTTTTCGCTCCCAGACCAATCTGAATACACATGATCTTACACACTGACACATTGTTTCATCCATCTCTCTTTCTCACACAAACACACATTCACTAATAATATTTCTTGGTTCTTTTATATATATATATATATATATATATATATATATATATATATATATATATATATATATATATATATATATTATTGTAAGTAGATTAATGAGGTTAATGTTGCTGAAAGAATTTAAGTTACACATAACTTCAACCATCGTAATCAGATTGCTAGCATAACACCATAACAACTACAAACAAATACTACTATGAATAGACATGATCATACACACTGCATTAACATTGTTTATCAGTTCATCTCTCTCTTGCAAACACACATTAAATATTAACAACAAAAGTATTTTTGAGTTCTTTTATTTTATGTTGCAATTAGATTCATGAGGTTAATATTGCTGTAAGAATATAAGTTGCATGTAACTAGAAGTCGTCTTAATCACAACTTGTCAAATGGAGGAAGTACCTATGTGCAGTACACAGAGGTGTCTTAGTTATTATTAATCATTCATGATTTATTACTTATTATTCAAAAATGTTTTATCAAAACAACAATTGTACCATTATATTTATTACGTTAGTACGGTTAGGCTTGCAAGTATCATAGGTCACAGCGATCTTTTTCAGGTCCAATCCCTTTATTTTTCGTTTATGGTTCATACTCCAAAATAATACTAATTATGCGAAAAATTACATGAATTACAGTATTCATAATTGGATGTAATAAATCTGGCAGGTCACTTTGGGATTTTATAAAGTTCATCCTGTAATACTTGGTATTGGGGATACCAAACTGTTCAAACATATTATAACATCAGTCAAACTAAACCTTTAAAGCAAATTCTTTCACACTATGTTGGCAAGATGATAAGTCAGTTTTAATAGGCCTAAAGTATGGTTTACCTTGGTGCGTATTTCTTAATACGAAGGTTCCATTTCAGATCACTAGTAATTGTGATGCCTAAATATTTAATTTGTATTTTATTGAGAATTACAAAAGAAGTTCCTTCCAGTGAATATGTCATACGATATTTATTACATTTTTTTTTTAATTGTCATTTGCAATATATTGAATTTTGGGGGTTGGAATCACATACTCCATTTTAGGATTACATTATAAGCAAGAAAATCAAATTGAACTGTACATGTAATTTCTTTATTCAGAATAATAAAAATTACAGTTGAAACTGACAGAAAAGTGTTGTAGTTCCTCATACACCAAAACTCCTGGATTAATAAAACCGTGCTCAGAATTTTTTTTCCAAACATTTGTTCCTGGAAGAGTGAGTTGCATGAGTTAATTATTCCAGTCCTCATTTTACTCAACACAGTACGCTTCTCCACTACACCACTTACTCTCTTACTAAAATAACCCATATTTATTGCTGTTCCAAAGCATATAAAAATATTTCAGTAAGTTTCACAAACGAATGAAAGATCCAAGACCAAACAGTGAATACCACAACTAAGTTATTGGACTACCCCTAAGTTGAACAGTAAATTATTCATGCTTTATCTGCACAGTAATGAATGAAAACAGACATTACCTACTTTTGTCTTATTTATTTAAATCCATAAGAAAATGTAAGATTATTATAGTGCTCAAACCAACGGGCAAAAAAGCTAGTTGAATCTCTCCTTTGGATAAGAAGTTGCCATTTTAATGCCATTTTGCCCTCACATTTGGAGATGACCCCCAATAATATATGGTTTTTAATCATATCCACTTACTTAATACCAATTGGGTGCAGACAACTAATTCAGTTGCCATACTCTAACATTAATATATGGCCTAATTACTGTGCTTTTGTGGTAAGATTGTCAGATCATGCTTGCATATTATGAATGATCTATCCAAGAGGAAACTTCTGAAATGATGAAAATTATATGCTGCATGCCTTGTTTTGACAAAAATTCCCATGTATGTTCCCACATTGAAAATTCAGCCCAATGAGATCTTCTCTGTGTGGTGACAGCAATAAAAAGAATGGTTTTAGGTTCAAACCTTCTAATGTGTATAACTGACCCATTCGCATAATTCTTATGAAAAATTATGTTAATTTTTTCCCATAATTAATTTCAGCTAATCAGTGACCTTCATTCTTTTAAATACAGTATTTAATATACCACTACACAGAGGCTAATTTTCATAGCTCATAAAATAATTAGTTGCCTGTGACCTACAAATCAAGTTTTACTTTCATAATATTTGCTCATAGTCAGCAGTACTTTTCCTTGAAACCTCCTGCAAAAGCAAAGTTGTCTCACAATTACCATTTTGAAGATATCGAGGAATTTATCTCAATTTGGGAACCTGCTTTAGTTTTCACCCCGTTTGAGAAACCAAGCAGTACCTTTCGTTGTGAATAAATCCCGAGTTAAATATTTTAACAATTATCAAAGGAAAATGTTTCCTTTACAATTTGTATCATTATACCAGGGTCGGAGGGAGATCCACCCACAATAAAATCAGTCAAACGTTTGAGAAAATGGATGAAAGTGATAGAAAACAGCAAAAAATTATTAAAAATAAATTGCCAAGTTACAGAAGCAAGATGTGACACATAACAGATAGTGATCATACATTATTTATTATTTAGTGGTCTAGTTCTGTCCAGGTAGATGTACCCAGTTTGACAAGATAGGAAAAAATGCAATATTTTTATACAAACTTTAGTATAAGAACTGACATTTTTCATCCCTAGATTTTAATAATTGCAATCATATAGTTCCACTTTTGAAAGCTGAGAATTGTTATTCAAACTTTTATGTGCTCGAATTTACGACCAACATGTTTTTTGGGAAACGTAAACATCTAAAACTTACACAACAAACAACTTATTCCTAAAATTACAAATAAATTTAACCAAACTGGCTCAGAAAATGGGGGAGAAAGGGCTTGTGCATATTTTATCTGGGTACGTTTTCACTGAGTGTATCTGTTGCTATAGGATACATTCAACCAATTCAAGTCCCATAGATTATAATGTTAATATTTTGCCAAATTACTATACTTTTGTTTTAAGATCGGCAAATAATGCTTGAATCTTATAAATGATGTATCCAAGAGGAAACTTCTAAAATTATATAAATTATTTGCTGCGTGCCTCATTTTTGACAAAAATTAATTTGTAGGCGCCCACTATAAAAATCGAGCACAGTGAGATCTTCTGTTTACATCCAGTAGTGGCTGTGCAGTGACAGCAATAAAATGAAATAGTTCTAGGTTCAAGCCTACTAATACATACAATTTATATGTTTGCAGGCTTCTGAAAAATTATGTTAATTTTTTCCTGTAATTATTTTCAGTCAGTCAATGGCCTTCATTCTTTTAAATATGGTATTTAATATACCAGCACACATAGGCTGGTTCCATCATAAGCCCATCAAATAATTAGTTGCCTGTGACCATTTGACCTATCGTGAGGGCAGAGATGACCATGCCTTACTCATTAGCACAGCTCATCGTATGAAATCAGATTATTTTATGTTGTTACACTTATCCCATGTTTATTAGTATTAATGTTGTGGTGCATACTGAAAGTTTCATAAAGAATGGTTGAAAAATGTTTACCGTATATACTCATGTATAAGCCGATACCAACTGCAAACTGCATAGACCCAGATCTGCCTGTACATAATGCGCTGGCAGATCTGAGTCTATGCAGTTTGTAAGGACTAATCAGTAGAACAAACAACATAGACCCTGATCTGCTGGCACATTATGCGATGGCAGATCAGGGTCTATGTTGTTTGCATTTGGACCCAGTTTATACGTGAGTATATATGGTAAGTTATGATGATTTTAAGTTAATATATAGCATGTATAGTGGCAGTCCAATAGTTAATGTATAGTGGCAGTCCAATAGTTAATGTATAGTGGCAGTCCAATAGTTAATGTATAGTGGCAGTCCAACAAGCTGCCAGTGAGCCTGTAAAGCACATGATGAAGATGGGAGGTCCATAGGTTATCAGCACCTGTTAGGGTTTGAGTGACATATGGTGATGGGTTAAATTCTCATGGATTCCAGGTTCTTGAACCACCTTATCTAGGTTTCAGTGCAAGAGTGAACATCCCCAAGGGACTTACAGTCTATGCAGCACATTCATGGCAGGAATCCTTGTAGCACATGGAGACCATGTTATCAGTCATCTGCATCAGTAATTGGTCTCATTTGAAGCTGCACTGAAGAATTAATTATCAGCTTAGGACATTACAATTATCATTCACTGCCTTGTATGGGTTTGTGGCAAGGTGACTTGATGGGCAAAGATGAATTTCAGTAGATTACCAATGACCCTAATTGTTTTATTGCAAAAGATAAGGTGCTAAAATACCCACAGGAATGTAGCCAGATCTATGCAGGGTTGCCTGTGGGGTAATATCCAAAGTCTTCCAAATAGAGCAACTTTATTTCTTGATTAGAATCAACATTGTAAACAAGTTCTGCAATTATGCACCCAAGGAAGTTTTTGTTTGGTGTTTTATTGTACAGCAACACAAGTAGGTTATTTAGTTCTGAGGCAATAGGAGTAAAATGCCTTGCCCAAGGACACACCATGGTAGCCAACCTGGGCCGATCCATATTTGAACCTGCACCCTTTCAGTCATGCTTACCACTGAGCCATCATGGCTCCTTCACAAGGAACTACTGAGTGACAAGCTGACAAGTTTTTTTTGGTTTTAAAGGCACTTTGAACACATTATTGGCTATATCATGCCGATGAAATGGGAGCTAAGAGCCTTTCCAAGAACACACAGGGATATCCGACCCGAGCTGGCCTAGGTGGGTATCAAACCCACAACCCTTGGATTACAAGTCTCACACTCTACCAACTTAGCTACCATGGCTCCCCTGGCAAACTGACAAGCGAATAAATAAAAAAGTAAATAAAGAAATAAATAATTTTTTGATATCTTCATACATGCACCTCTCATGAAAATGCTGCCTTTAAAAATCATCACAGGATATGTGTAGATAATTTCTTTACAGCATTGGGAACAGACTTTTTCAAAAGATTGTTATAATTTTAATAATTAATTCTAAAATAAATGTACAGCACAAGAACTTTTAGTTTCAAAACATAGGTAGGTCATTCTATTGTAGATACAGTAATTAATTAAAAAATATTTCTTGTAACAGGAAATACCATATTTAATGATATTTTAGATCTATAAGCATACATTTTTTATGAATTTAAATTATATTTACACTTCTCCTTATTTCTCTCTCCAACTGTCACTTTTCCCTTTTTTTATCCGGAGGGAAAAGTTACTTCTTCCAATTTTTCTAACCTGAGTTTGAGCTCTGATATTAAAACAAATTTCTCATGCAAAGAAAAAAACGTGCCATCTTCTCGTACCATAGTCAACCATCCTTGAAAATCTACCCAAAATAACTCAGATTGCTCTCAGGTTTTGACATTAAATTAAAAAACAAATGAAAACAGGAAGGATCTTGATGATAATGTCATTATCATTAAAGATGTAAATGTATTTCAACTGTAGGTGGGAGAGTAGAAGGTACCAAACAGTGGTATAGCGGACGCTATCAAAATGTGGTTAAGTATGGTGTTTTAAAAAGGAAATGAAGATACATGTATAAGACTTAGTTTCGCCATGTTTTCTTTCAACCCATATTGTTATACATTGGTGTGATTTTGACCATGGAGTCCATAGTAGTACTGCAGTATATCCAGAATCACATTATAATGAGCCACGTTATAATTGGGGACAGCTGTATCTCTATTTTGTATGCCTACCATAAGGTGGAGCGTATTATGTTGTCTTATCCATTCATCTATTACCAATTTGGTTTCCACACAATAACTTTCATTGTCCACCATCTACAGTTACCTAACTTTGTGGATGGCTTGCACATGGGTTAAGGAAGAACCCTATTAATTTAATAGCAGCAATACATGACCCTATCACTATTACGTAGCTTATTACTTTTTCGTGTCAAAAAATCTCGTCCGTTCGATGTGAATACATCCTTCCACAGAGTGGAGAATTGTCAATAAGACACATCACACTCGTGCACCTCTCTGCGCCAGCGTGAACATTCATCTTTTTCAAGGATGCCATGTTAAATGGTTGTGTCATTCATAACGTGACCAGAGAAAAATTGTTTGTTGCAAGTTTAAACCATGTTTGGTTCTCCTTTCAGCTTTATTTCATCTAGTGTTACATCCATCCATCTCGTCCTCTGTTTTTAGGCCAGTAGCCCCTGCCCTTTTCAGTATTGTGTTCTGGAAAGGTCTTCTTGGGTTACTACGTTGTATCCAACCTTTAGGGGTTAGGGTACACCATCTCTTAGTTCTCAAAATACAATTGGTTCACAGGTAAGTCTTGTGTGTTAGTTATAACGCATCATAGGCCTGACCGCAATTAAGAAGCAGGAATTCATAATTTCCTTAATAAAATAATTGATCAAACATCAATTCAGTATTTTTTTCTAATTCACCATTGTATTTAAATACCAAGCGTGACGCGTCACATTGTTATTGTGTGCATCTGAATTGTCACTAGAGAGCAATCAAAGTTTTATACAACTGAACGTCTAATCCTTAATAAACACAGGTACAATGAGGTGTGTAAAAAAAGGTATATAACAATGTTTACCTTTGAACATTCACTGGGGTGCATTAGCACGCAGTGTATGCAAACAGGTGAGATAAACTGGTGTGTATATAGCACGCGGTATATACAAACGGGTGAGTTTTCACATGTGGAAATAATAGAGTATTGTTATTATTATTATTGTTCTCCTTCCGATAACTTCTTAATTCAAGGAACAATTGGTTACCTTGTGCAAATACACCGGGATATATATAGCACCCAGTACATACAGACAGGTGAGTTTTACGTATGAAGAAAATAATACAATATTATTATCATTATTATTATTGTTCTCTTTCACATAACATTTGTTTCAGAGAACAATGTCGGGGACAGTCTGTAGGAAGTTTGGTCACAAGAATGACCCTTGGGACACTCACCCAGACTGCCTCACAATGTTCAGGTGTACACATAAGAATCGTTGTACCTTTTGCACAAAATGGACTAATGAAATCTGCAATCTAGCCGATTCCAGATGTACGTATAGAGGGCGGAAGAAACATCAATCCGCTTCATCATCTGAATTTTCAGATTTTTCTCTTACAGAGTTTCAGGCAGGAACACACTGTGAGAAGACTAGTTTTACAGCTCAGAAGAACACTCCGGGGTCCCAGGAGCCAATCTCTCCGGAGACAGGTAAGGTCCCTCAATGTATGACGACCGGTCACCGGTGACTTTGTCCCGGTGGCCGATTACATCGTCACAGGCCACTGGTCATCTCGTACCGGTCACCGACCTTACACCGGTCATCAACCAGAGGCCTCATGGTATGGGGATAGGGATCGGACCGAGACCCCCTCTCCCCACTCTACCATCATACCCTGTACAGGATTGGGAGTCTGCCCAGAGGATCCAGACTAGGGAAGGGGATCAGATCGGTATCCCCCCTTTCCTATTATCCCAATGAATCCATATGGGATGTGGGGCCCAGAGTAGAGGCGATGCCACGGCTTGTGTCCCGCCATCGCCTCCTCACCAGGTGGCATTCACCAGTAAGGCGGAGGCATAGCATCATCCACATAAGCGGTCTCATCTTTATCCTGGAACATCTAGAACACATAGAGCCCCTACTTACCATGACGAACAAGTACGGGAAATGGCGCAGAGTGCACCTATGTCACTGTCTCCGAAGGACATAGTGATGTCCAGTCACTCTCCTGCTCGGAGTGTTCTAGATGATGACTCCAGTGAGTTCGAGGTAGAAACAGCTCATATGTCACCTCCTATCAGGCCCACCAGCTCCTCTCACTTGGATGAATCGGAGGAGATCTGGTCTTTTGATAATGCGTTAACTTGTGCCCAAAGCCATCATGCGCACAGCCCAGATCCTTTCCAGTTTCGGAAGATCTCCAGGACCCAACCACAACCAGATCTCCTGCTCCTTCTACATTCCTCAATGATCGAGGAAATGTCACAGAGGTTCTCCACAGGCCAAGCCTGTGCTAGATGGCGTAGAGGGTGGTCTGTCCCTCTCTCTACTTTGAGACCTTGGTCTCTGCCTCTAGTCACCAGGTACATTCTCGAAGTGACCCATTAAGCCTCCCTAGTTGGATGCATATGTGTCTCAAGTGGGTATTATGACTGGAGCTTCCGCACCCAGAGTCTTCACCCAAGTTATGGGAGTTGTAGTGTCCTATCTCCGATAACTGGGAACCCCAATTCTCCAGTACTTTAATGACTAGCTGATCCACAATGTTCAGGTTCAGTCCCTCCATCAGGATCTGTTCCGTTGTTGGTCCACATTAACTCCGTTGTTTTTTTGTTTTTTTTACCCAAACTTGAGAAGTCAGAATGCGTTCCATCTAAGTTTACGTAGGGATGAACTTCCTCGTGAACCAGAACTTAGTCCGGGTTCCACCGGATCACATAGATCGAATCCTGGCACTTCTGGAGGCGCTATGAGCAAAAACATTGTTGTCTGCTTGCCTCTATTTATCCCTATTGGGAACCTTGAATGCTGCTACAGATCTGGTTCCCTTAGGACGTTTCCATATGCACCCTCTACAGTTTCTCCTTCTCACAAGGTGGGAACCACACAGGGATTCTCTATCAACTTTGATTCCTCTAGGACCAGACTTTCATCACCATTGCGCTGGTGGATGAATTGGAACAGATTCCTGACCAGGGTCCCCATGCATGTGCCTCAGCCCCACTCCTATCTGTTTGCTGTCGCGTCAGATTCCGGTTGGAGTGCTCAACTAGAGCCAGAGGACGTAACTCTGCAGGATCATTGGACGCGGGACTCCCTCCACATAACAACCTAGAAATGAAAGCCATATTTCTAGCATTGCAACGGTTCATCGTCAGAATAAGGGCTTAATGTGTCATGGCCTCCTCCGACAACACGTCCGTCGTAGCGTGTCTCCGACGTTACGGAGGCACACACACGCCCCTTCTCTCAGTGTGGAGGTCTGGAACCTCCTCTGCTGGGCCACCTTGGAGAACATTACCCTCCGAGTTTGCCAGATTCCAGCAAAGAAGAACGTTTTAGCGGACAGTCTGTCTAGGTCACACAAAATAGTCCTCATGGAATGGACTCTTCACTGCTGCGTAACAGAATCCTTTTTCTCACTATGGGGAATTCCCTTGTGGACTTGTTTGCGACCAGGCTCAACAACAGACTTCCCTTTTATGTCTTGACTGTCCCGGACCAGAGAGCTTGGGCAGTGGATGCATTCAACTCCCAGTGGAATTGTCTGTTAGGGTACGCCTTCCCACCATTCCGACTGCTACCTCAAGTTCTGCAAGTCAGAACTTCCACTGCTCATATAATTCTCATAGCCCCATTATGGTTCAGTGATCTTCTGTTGCAATACAGGAGCTCTCTCCTACACAACAACCGACACATTCTCCACCTTCATGCTTGGGTCACCTCAGGCGATCTATCCACTAGAGCAAATGTTCGGGCTGGGTTGCCAGTTGCATCATTCAGGCCAGGAGAGCTTCACCATCCAAGGTCTATGATGCCAGGTGGAGAATCTTCTGTAATTTGTGCAGTAGGAAACATTTTGATCCTAGATGTCCCTCTTTAACTTCAGTTACTGATTTCCTTTTTGTTCCATTCGAGAAAAGAAAAGATGTTCAGTATCAACTGTCAAGGGCTATAGAGTTGCCATTTCCAACACAGCTACATTCTGTCAGGGCTCAGCAATCGGTTCAAATCCGCACCTTGCTGATCTCATTAAGTATTTTGAGCTGCAGAGACCTGTCTCCCGCTCTCTTACACCCAGATGGAATCTATCTTGTGTTTTGTGGTCTTTAACCCAAAACCCCAATGAACCATTGAGTGAGGCTTCCTCCCAGGACCTCAGACCTATTTTTACTTGCCTTGGAATCTGCATGAAAACTGAGCAAGCTTCAATCTTTTTCTATCGACACTGGCTGTCTCCAGTTGAATGGGAATTACAAATCTGTTTCCTTTTTCAACCAGGCTTTTAAGCAAAAAATTAATTACCTTCGGTAGCTCCACAACATATAGAGATCCCCAGTCTCAGTCAAATCAGTGCTGGGGATGATCAAGATAGGCTTTTATGTTCTGTTAGGGCACTACATTTCTATCTTAATGCCTCCAAACAGTAAAGGAAGCGTAGGAAACGTCTTTTCCTTCCTCTTAAGGGCTCCATTGATATTTTGGCTTCCACCATCTCACAGTGGATAGTCACTACCATCAAAAGAGCTTTTCAGTCCCTAACCAATGGAGACATTTCTTTTATGAAACTTAAAGCCCATGAGGTTCGAACCATCGCTGCCACATGGGCCTATTTAAATCTTTCTTCCTTGGAGGATGTCATGAAGGGAGCATTTTGGCAATCACATACTACCTTCTACTACCTCCACTCTTTAGCACAACAGAGTGCAGGCATTTTTTCTCTGAGAGCCATAGTTGCGGTACAAATGTGGCCCAACGAGACACCAACATTTAGCAAAGTGGATCTCTCCCTCAAATGGTGAGTACATTCCATTTTTCTGTTTTTGATCAGTGTTAACACATCAGCCTACCCACCTAACTGACAAATTCAGCTACGCAATAGCGACGGGTTATGTATAACTGCTATTTAAATTTAGGTTGGGGGGGGGGGGTGAAAGCAGTTTTATTATGCAATACTTACCTGTCACTATTGCTGAATTCCCTCCTCCCACTCCGCTCTGATGTCATGGCATAATCATTGTCTGTGAAAAAGATGACTGTTCTGCGCATGGGCATGTGAGGTGCACAAATGGACCGTGATTTATTGACAATTCTCCACTCTGTGGGAGGATGTATTCACATCAAACGGATGATTTTTTTTGGCACTAAAAAAAGATTAAGCTACACAATAGCGACAGGTAAGTATTACATACCGGTAATTAAAATTAGTTTTCCCTCCACTCCACCCAGAGAAACTACATTTATACAAAAATCACCATTACTATAACTTTGAGTGTTTTTCCACCAAATTTTATACATGCCATCATAGCAGGAGGACACATAATAAATAGAATGGATTTTGTGTTATGACTCCAGAGTCACAGGAGCTTTTGGGTGGGGTGGATGAGGGGGAGAGGCCTGTGCATGTTTTTAAAAAAATCCTGCAGAACTGTCACTGGCCTGTAATTAGTTGCTGGTGATAGTTCCAATCAATGTTAGAAGTGATACAAGAAGATTTCTAAAGCTTTCCAATTTCTATTATCATGTTAGTTATGTAATATTCCTGGACTTTCTCCTTTTTTAAGCAACCTTAAGTAAGTCTTATTATTCAGCATTCACACTAAATTGAACAATTGTCTTTAAAAATGTTTAGAGGGCATTTCTTGTAGTGCTGGCTTTGAATGAAGGTAACCACCAGACATTTTTTATTGTTATTGTTGCAACATTATCCTATTCCTTTGGGAAATTAAGAAATCTAAATCCTGAATTTTAGTTAGATTCTTGCTTAGTACTGGTAATCTATATCAAAGGTTCTTTTCTCCTGATGTGTGAAGATAAGCATACATAAACATGATAAGGCTTGACACCTACAAGGTTTACACACAGCAGAATGGACTTGCTTGTAAATGTTGCCTAATTCATGGAGTCTGCACCTGTGTGTACCTACCTGTAATTTGTGCACCTGATTTTGTCACTGTGCACCTGATTTGTATTATTTCCGTTAATTTTATGTTACTTTTTGTAGTTAATTCCATTAATTTTGTGTATATTTTTGAAGTTTATTTTTCTCAGATTGTAATTGACAGTAGAAAAAAGTCATACAGATCTACTGGGAAAAAAAAAGAGAATCAGTAAGTAAAGGTTCTGATGCTGTGCAAATTGATGCTGGAACCACAGCGTAATTTGATAGGGTGACAGGTAACTAGTTTAGATATAGGACTGCAGGAGACTGGTATTTGTGCTATTGATTACACCTTGCTGTGAAAGTAAATGGTCACAGATGTCATGTACAAGATGTTATTTAAAATAATCGGTCCTTTACCTTTCTTTATTTTTAGGAAACTACAGTTTGATTTACAAATCAGAAAAACTTGAGACCTAATTTTGGTGTGTACCAAATTAGAAATCTAAATGAGATTATTTCACCAGTTAAGATTTGGTGTGGACTACATGTATCCTTGGATGTGCTCAGGGAATGAATAGTTCATAAATCTGCACATTTTTATAACCATCTATACATGTATCAAGATTTGGGAAATGCATGTACATGTTATGCTATTTGCAGTGATCTGTAATCCATCAAGTTTGATTATACATGTCAGTAGCAGATTTATATCAGATAGCAGGTTGGAGGACTAAGTGGCTGTAGTTCCCCTCTCTAAATGCCACCTTTCCCTTGTATTATTATTGTTATACATGTACATACACACACACACATACAAGGGCTTAACCATGGTCAAAAATCCTTGTAGGCCTGTCTAGATCCACCATTGCATGTAATTAAAACTGTCAGAAATGTCTGTATAGTAAAATAGTTTTTTAGCATCACACAATAGTTTTTTTTGAGCATGATCAGCTGCATGATGAGGAATATGTGCAGTTAGCTAGGTAAACATGTGACCACAGAAAAGAAAATAAGTATATCAGTAGTTATTATATTGTTGTAGCACATATTTGATGTAAATCCACTTCGGTTGGGGAATTAAACAAGTGAGAGAGTTTGCCTTTTGTAGATTTAATTCTCTATGAACCCTTCTAGTTCTACAGGCTGACTGCCTGCAGTACTGAGTCTGGATTAACGTCGTTTTCGGCCCTTCAGCCATGTACGATGGGTTAAGTTGTTTGTACGGACAGCGTACTAATTATTCAGTAATGTCTTTTAGCGGCCAAGTTTAGAAAATGGCATGTCCGGAAGGCACAAAGCAGCAGCGGAATCATGAGTTGGATTGCCTGTCATACTCTTTTGTCAAATTCTGCCCAGTTTTTTAAAAGTATAGATGTCCTTAATGGCCAATTATGTGTTAGCCACATACTTTTAGTTTTAATAATCAATCGAGTTAAAAATTACATAATTTCATTCAATTTGGAATTTAGTGTACCAGTACATAGTGTGCTTAATGTTTCCGAAAAATTTAAACCAATCTGTGGGTACGAGTTACCCTTCAATAATTTAGTGATCTTATATATTATTTCCAGAAACTCATAGTTGTGTTTTAGATGGTGGCTGTTTGTTCATCCATTTCATTGTACATTCATTTTAATTTTAAGACTGACTGGTGAAATCAAAATCTAAATGAATTAGATTATTAATGGCAGTCTCAGTAATAATTATTTAGAAGAACAGATCATCAGAAAAATCTTAAGGCATATTGTTATATTTAAATTGATACAGCCATGGTGTAGGAACTCCTGAAGATTATTTTAATTTTTATCGAGTGAAAAAATATCAGCGATTACTAATTTTTCATGCATTAACTTTTTCAGATATTGAAAAGATTGTATGTATCAAAATTGGCATGAAAAGATAAATCAGTCAATAAAATCTATGTATTATACAGAATACAAGTCATTATGAAATGTTGAGAAATATTTATGCAGAGGATTACCTTTTTACGTTCCTTTTCTATATTTAGATGTTCTAGCGGTAAGATTAAGATAGAGGCATGTATATATGACAGTAACATTGCTTCTGTGAGTTTTTGTAACTTCTCTTCCAGAAATAATTTCTATTGATGACGAACACTATGCATTAAAAATTTTTTTTTACTGAAATCTTCGAGAAAAAATATTAAGATAAACGTTGGTGTGCCTGTCCATCTTTAGAAAAATTCTATAGCTTGATGTCATCTCAAAGTCCACAATTTATATACCATTTATTAAGTAGACAAAACCTGTACTTACATGTAATGTTTGACAGTCATACTACAAGAAGTGTATTGCACTCCAATATAATGACCTTTTTTGTATGTATTATAGGACGGTATCCTAAATTACTGAAATGAATATAAATTTACTTCGATTTCCACTTGTCGGGAGATGACATTGTAACCACCCTTTCAGTTGTATATCAGAGTAACTTTCTATTAGGCTATAAGGTAATTTCACCCTGGGAACATCGTCTTCGGTTAACTCTACATATTGAAACTTAGCTGCCATGTTACAAAGTTTGTCCGTAAGGTTTAAGACACTGTCCACGTGGGCTATTTTTAGACATGAGGTCATTGCATGTGGCATAACATCCACCTAATGCATAACCTGCCCTATTAAGAGGATGGGGGACATAGTGTCCCCTGCCCTTGGGATCCAAGGTGCAACACTGCATCAAGGAACTAAATTTTTTTATCAGTCCATTGAAATTAGGGGTTCACGGTTGTCATACTGCACACCTGTAGTAACCTTTCTTGTGTGGTATAGTAAAAAAATACATTGAACTAAGTTCAGTGTTAGCCTATGGTATTTAGTGTGCTGATAACTTGTATATTTTACTCCACCGATCCTTTGGTTGTTTGCGTAAACCAACCTGTGTCCCCTATCCTTCTTGACATGAACTCCTCTGTATTTATAAATGCAGGCCATAATACCACTGTCAGCCTATAAAATCATCCATAAAAAAACATGTACATTTACCATGTTAACATGCAAAATCTTTTTTATTAGTTCATCAGTGGCAGACATATGATTCTGTAACTCTCATGTGCAGAGCGAGGCATGTTTTCAACAGCTTTGGAAATCAAATTGATCACACTGATAGTGTTCATTGGTCTTTATCTCTCTCTCCCACTGAGCTTTCCTCCAAACAAGATCCACTGAACTTCTCAGTTTTTATTAACTGATAAAATAGTAGTAGAAATCTTAAAAGAGATTAATACACGACAGTAATGAATATCAAAGTAACAAAAATAGATTTTTATGGTTAAAAAAAGATTGTTTTTACAACTTTTAGCTCTTGTTTACACACACAAACATATGCGTGAAAACACAGGAAGACCAAGGCTTAAAGTTCGTAAAAAATATGCACAGGGTTGAAGGTTAACATCACTAGTGCACTGGCCCATCTAACAGTCTGCCCAAGGGCAGATGGGTCACAGGGAATTTGGTTATGTTATAAGGGGAGAGCCACCATGATGGTGGGCCACCTGATCTAAAGGCAGGTCAAACTTTTTTTGTCCCAGTCCGTCACTGCTTAACATTCACATGTATGTTCTTCAGTGATTAAATATGTAATGAAAACAATAAAATATATCAATGTTAACAAATTATTGCAGCTACATGTATGTTGGAAATCTATCACTCGCAAAAAGTTTACGTTAAAAAAGCATAACATGTTCATACAAAAATATTGCTTCTGTTTTTTAATTGCATAAGTCTGTGTTAGAATATTGATTAATTTATCATAAGAAGGTATTAGAATACTAATTAGGTTATTAGTAACTGTTTATTTATCAGATATTACACATTCATCCCAAGGTCTAGTTGGTCCAGAATGAAAATGGTACTGCTTTTACATCCAACATGGCATCTTGAAAATCTTCTTATCGCTACTCCTTCTGAATTGATGGACATTATTATCAACAAGGGGTTTTCATCAAAAGACTTCTTATGATGTATAGTTGCTCCTAAATGAAAATGGTGCCAAAATGACATCCAATATGGCCACCACGGCAGCCATCTTGAAAATCTTGTTATCGCTGCTTCTTCTGGATGGATGATCGTAATCTACATGGGGTTTTCACCAAAGACTTCTTATGATGTCTACTTGGTCCTAAATGGAAATGGTTCTCATCTGTCATCCAATATGGCCATCATATCAATCATTCTTGACAATTTTGTTATCACTAGTCGCCCTAAACAGAAAGTCATATTGACATGGGGTTTTCACCAGAAGACTACTTATGAAGTCTGGTTGGTCCTAAATGAAAATGGTGCTGATCAGACCATTAGGGCTGCCATGAAGGCTGTCTCAATATGGGGTTTTTACCAGAAGACTTCTTCTGATATGAAGTTATTTCCAAATGAAATTGGTGCCAATCTGACATGAAATTTGGCCAACATGACAGCCAGCTTGAAAATCTTGTTATCACTACTCCTCCTAAACAGAAAGTCAAATCGACATGGGGTATCAACAGAAGACTTCTTATATTGTCAGGTTGGTCCTAAATGAAAATGGTGCCAATCTGGCATCCATTATGATCACCGTGGTGGCCAGCTTTAATATTTTTTATCACTACTCCCAAACGGAAAGTCATATAGACATGGGGTTTTCACCCAAAAACTTCTTATGGTGTCTAGTTGGTCCTAAATGAAAATGATGCTGATCTGACATCCAGTATGGCCACCATGGTGGTCATCTTGAAAAGATTGTTGTTGCTACTCCTCCTGGATGGATGGTCATATCAACATGGGGTTTTCGCCAAAAGACTTCTTATTATATATAATTGGACCTAAAAATGAAAATGGTGCAGATATTAACCCAATATGGCAGCTACATCAACCATATTGAAAATCTTGTTAGTGACACCTCTTCTGAATGGATGGTCATATTGATGTAAGGTTTTCTCCAAAAGACTTCTTATGATGTCTAGTTGGTCCTGGTGGTGGAAATGGTGCTGATCTTACATCCAATATGGCCATCATGGTGGCCATTTTGAAAATCTTGTTATTGGTCAAAAATATCAGATGGTTTCAACATTCAACAGTTAAAAAGAAAAGATGTCTAGTTGGTCCTGGTGGTGGAAATGGTGCTGATCTTACATCCAATATGGCCATCATGGTGGCCATTTTGAAAATCTTGTTATTGGTCAAAAATATCAGATGGTTTCAACATTCAACAGTTAAAAAGACAAACTGGTCTTATCTGTATGATACTTATTTCACAGCAGCATTTGATATACTTGCCTGTACAGATGTCAATAATTGAGGGCCACACGGGAGATACATTTTGGTACTAATTGTGTCACCCTCATCAAATAAAGTCTTTATTATTATTATTATTATTATTATTATTATTATTATTATTATTATTATTATTATTATTATTATCTTTGATTCCTGGAAATTCTTTTTTGTCATTAGAGCATCAGACCTTTTCGAGAGAGTGTTGTTTAAGAAAAAGTGGAACCAATGGGATTCTATTCATTTATGAGAAAGGTTGTAAACAAAATATATGCAAATGTTCATTTATGTTATACAATGTACATTTTTTGCATTGTAAGTGATAGTGTATAGATTGGCAGTGATAGTGTACACATTGGTAGTGATAATGTACAGATTGGCAATGGTAGTGTACACATTGGCAGTGATAGTGTACACATTGGCAGTGATAGTGTACACATTGGCAGTGATGGTGTACACATTGGCAGTGATAATGCACAGATTGGCAGTGATGGTGTACACATTGGCAGTGATAATGTACAGATTGGCAATGGTAGTGTACACATTGGCAGTGATAGTGTACACATTGGCAGTGATAGTGTACACATTGGCAGTGATGGTGTACACATTGGCAGTGATAATGCACAGATTGGCAGTGATGGTGTACACATTGGCAGTGATAATGTACAGGTCGGCAGTGATGGTGTACATATTGGCAGTGATAGTGTACACATTGGCAGTGATAGTGTAAAGATTGGCAGTGATGGTGTACACATTGGCAGTGATAGTGTAAAGATTGGCAGTGATAGTGTACACATTGGCAGTGATAGTGTAAAGATTGGCAGATGTTTGAAGATAACTGATGTTCACAGAATGGTTTTGGAGTTTTTAAACATTCATGCCCAGTAGGGATATGGGGAGAGGGAGAGTGGGATTAGGAACAACAGACCTAGTTATGTACCTATGACATCATGCATGTAAACAAACCCTATGGGCACAGGATGGAATTGAAAGTGGGGAGGGAGGGGGGTAAACTACACCATTGTGATACAATCGAATGGCTAAATGATAATACAGAGTATTGGGTGTTCAGAGCTGTAATAAAGTCCATTGAATCTGATTTGTTGTTTGTGATATTATAAGCCAATGTAAAGAGAAATTCTTGTACAAATATTATCATGTTTCAATATAACTCAGCCTTGGACTTGATAGTCCATGTTGAAACTGTCAAAGTTTCTCTCTTCAAAAGTTTTGCCATTGGAAATTGTTCTTATACTTAATGACTTCTTCATACAAAAATATAAAAAAATTATATTTCAGTACTACATGTCCGACTTCATAAAAGTTAAACGTGGTGATTTAAAGGTTTATTTGGCAAGCTTTTTTAAAAATAAATACAGGGGCCTATTGGGAGACAGATATTAAATGTAAGGTCTTTCAAACAGTAATCAAACAGTAGCTTTGGGTATCAGGTTCAATATAACAGTAATCAAACAGTATCTTTCGGTGTCAGGTTCAATATAATACTCATTCACATCTAGTCATCACAGTAATCAAACAGTAGTTTTGGGTATCAGGTTCAATATAACACCCATTTCAAACAGTAATCAAACAGTAGCTTTGGGTATCAGGTTCAATATAACAGTAATCAAACAGTATCTTTCGGTGTCAGGTTCAATATAATACTCATTCACATCTAGTCATCACAGTAATCAAACAATAGTTTTGGGTATCAGGTTCAATATAACACCCATTTAAAACAGTAATCAAACAATAGTTTTGGGTATCAGGTTCAATATAACACCCATTTCAAACAGTAATCAAACAATAGTTTTGGGTATCAGGTTCAGTATAACACCCATTTCAAACAGTAATCAAACAGTAGTTTTGGGTATCAGGTTCAATATAACACCCATTCACATCTAGTCATCACAGTAATCAAACTAGTTTTGGGTATCAGGTTCAATATAACACCCATTTCAAACAGTAGTTTTGGGTATCGGGTTCAGTATAACACCCATTCACATCTAGTCATCACAGTAATCAAACAGTTTTCGGTATCAGGTTCAATATTACACCCATTCACATCTAGTCATCACAGTAATCAAACTAGTTTTGGGTATCAGGTTCAATATAACACCCATTCACATCTAGGCATCACAGGTCATTGTTTTGAACTGACATTGCTGTCAGTTTACCTCCCCATGTTAACAACTGTGATGTTATTGTGCAGTAGGGTTATTGTAAATTTATACTTTTTATTTAAGAAATGACATTAATAATGATGACTGTTTGCTGCAGAATTATATAGTGTTTTTTGTTGTTATTGTCCTAGTTGTTGTTATTGATATTAGGCCCCCCCCAAAAAATATGTGTTTCCGGTCGGCCGACCATCCCTGTTTCTCATTGCCAACCCTAGCACTTTTTCTCCCCATGGGTAATTTTTTATTTTTTTTAAAAATTAAATTAAAAAAGAAAAAAAAATCACATTGCCGAAATTGATTTGTGCATCTAATTGAGCCGGTTTTGCCCAGGACTTTGAAATGCTTGAAATATTTTTTGATTTATATATATAATGTTTAAAAAAAAAAAAATACCTGCCTACCCTAATTTTAAAACCAGTGCAATAGGAAACACACATATTTTTTTTTTGTTGGCCTTAGACTATATCTCTCATTAGGAATGAAAGGAGTTTTCGGGTACATGCAAGTACTGTAGACTCATTGCATATGGTTGGTTTCAATAACTCAGGTTTGCCTATAGGTCAGACAGGTTAGAGGGGCAAAGATTCATCAGAGAGACAAATGAAAATCATATGTGACATTGGCCATTGTTATAAAAGTATGGACAGTGTTGCTTAAGTATGAAGTACATGATGATTGATACATGTACAGCTGAATAAAATCACTTCCACATGTGTGTCTTGAGATAGGAAGTTCTGCAGGCTACCATCTATACTCACATATAGGCCAATACCAACTGCAAACTGCATAGACCCAGATATGCTGTTGCATAATGTGCTGGCAGATCTGGGTCTATGCAGTTTGTAAGGACTAATCAGTAGAACAAACAACATAGACCCTGATCTGTCGTCGCATTATGCGACGGCAGATCAAGGTCTCTGTTGTTTGCATTTGGATATGTCTTATTCGCAAGTATATACGGGGCTAATTCAGTTATCTGTTAGCAGATGTTTCTTTCATGGGAGGCTGAGAACTTGTAGTCTGTCTGAGATCTAGTGTTATTGTTTATTTCTTCAGATTAGCCATGTGAGGCTGTAATTGTAGTTTTGATAACATCTGTGACCTGTGTTGTTCAAGACTTCGAAAAGGCAGTAACAAAACCTCCCTACAACCTGTAGTTTTGTTCTTCTTTTGAACCCCCAGCAACTTCAAGTAATATTTTTTTTTAGGCCTTATATTACACACAAGACCTATTGCAGATGTTTCAAGTTATCTCATGTGATATGAATGTGGAACAAAAAGGAACTTTATGGTGCTGTACATAATTTTTCATTAGTACTGCATCAGGTGTGCATCGTCCATCCTGCATCATACCTCATCTGTCAAACAATTGCTATTTTAAAATTCCTCTCAAAAACCACCGGACCAATTTCAAACTTGACAGAGGGCATCCTGGCTAAAAGGCCCTTCGAATTTTTACAAATGATGCCTGACAATCTTTGATCAATTATGGCCACCAATTAATAAACCTGCAAAAACTTTTAAATGACTTGGCTAAATAGATTTTGGCCACATTTGACAGAAAGCATACTGGCAAGAAGGCTATGCAACTTTATACAATTGATGCTAATCTGCCATCAAATATGGCTGCCATTACTAAAATATAATTTTTTAAAAAAAAATCTTCCTCTCAAAAGTGCTAAACAGACTGGGATCAAATTTGACAGAAAACATGCTGAGATGATGACCTTTAAAATTTTTACAACTAATGCTGATCCACCATCAAATATGGCTGTTGTTACTAAAATTATATAAACCATTAATACTCTAAAAAAAAAAAAAACAGCTTAAAAGAACTTGACCAAATTTGACAGAAAGTACCCCGGCATAAATTATGCTAATCTGCCATCAATATGGCTTCTAGATGTGGACAATGATAATAGCTTGTCATGCAGATTTAGGAACAATGATTGTCTGAAAAACAAAAAAATTACAACATTAATCTCTGTTCTTTATCAACTCATTTTAGTAACTCTACTTTGATATGATGGAAAAGAATGTTCTTTTTTATTGTTTTATGTCTTTTATGCCCAGTCACAGTAGATAGGTACCGGTTGGTAGGTAAGTCAGTGGGTAGGTGGATAGGTGGTTTCACAACATGTCAGCATAATACTGTCTATATAGTGCCAAATAAAAGTTCAGATTTTAAATTTTAATATGATTGAAAAGTCTAATGTAAAGGTAAAAGATTTTTTTTAAAATCTTGTTAAAAAAGAGTCCAAGATCACTTTAATCTGAATTTATTTTCTGCATGATAATGTTTACAATGGCTACTGGAGACTAGTAAAAGTTGAGGTCAGCTATGTAATCTTTGATTACCCTCAGGTTAAGTTCTGTACAAACGATGCCAATTGGCTATCAAATATTGATTTTGGTACTAAAAAAATATCATTCTTTCAACAAGTTCTCAAAACTGCTGTCCACAATTTGACCAAATTTGACAAAAAACATCTTGACAAGAAGACCTTTAAAGTTTGTGCAAATGATGTCAACCTGCCATCAAAGTAAGCTTCTTTGTTGAGAATAAGAAACAAAACTTAAACTGACTTCTTCCCAAAAACTGCTACACAGAATATGAACAGATTCAGAGTTTATTTTAGCCAGCACCATTGACCCGTATTTTTCATCTTTAGCACAAGAATGTTGACTCTTTGGCACCCATAGAACACATTAAAAAAAACAAACAGAAAATAAAGATAACAGAATTTGATGGTTGATTTTAGACTGACTGAACCAAGCACATCTCAAGCTGGCTTACTGAATAGAGTGCACTTATTGCCAAAAAAACATAAGATGATCAATTTCATTGGCTGACAGAAATGTCTTTCTGATTTTGATTAGCTTGGGCACCAATCAAGAATATATCGTCGATGATCATAGATAGAAAATGTTAAAAAGAGAAGTTGAAATCTTCAGCACAAACACTGCTGCATCTCTTTCTAAAGTAGCATACAGGAAGGAAAACATTTAGACTCAAATGTCCAAAATAAATTTAAGAGAGGAATTGTTACTCAAGCCTGAGGAATTAAAATCCCAGTTTGGAAAGCTCTTGGCAGGGAAGGCTGATAATGATGTGTGTTTGAATTTTCATGAATGAACAAGACACAGGTACAGATATTTTGCAACCCATGTTTGTTCTAAATTACCTCACTTTTTGTCTTGGTAGGGGCCCTTGGGCTCCACTTTTTTCATTCCTGGAATGAACACTACAAATTTGCGAGAAAACATCCTGGCATCAAGGCCTGTCAGTTTTGCACAAATGATACTGATCCACTATTCAATATGGCCATTGTTACTAAAAATAGAAAAAAAACTTTAAAAACAACTTCGTCTCAAAGATCAATGAACAGAAGTTGACCAGATTTTACTGAAGGCATCCTGGCATAAGACCTTTCAAGCTTGCAGAAATAATGCTGATCCGCCATCCAATATGGCTGCCATTACTAAAAGACATTTTTAAAAAATTAATGTCAGAAACTGCCCTTGAATTTGGCTTTCAGGTGAGCAATCTTAAGCCTTTTCTTGGCATAACTTTCACTGTAAATAGTTGTGTGTCTCATACAGAATGATATACAGTGTCTTATATATTATTAGTGTTATTCAGTAATTGTCAGCTTAGCATAGATTCATGTAGAGTTGGTATTTAGACAAGAACATTTTCTGTGAGAGGTTAAATGGTCAAGTATGTGACATTTTTTCATAATGAAGACATACTGTCAGTTCACTCTTTTTTGAGTGGTACCAATTTGTATTGATTTTATGGTTATTAGAAACCACAAATGTAAAGACCCGGTGATTAATGATCATTTTGTGGTGATAATAGGACCACGTCATCAATCCAGAAATGTAAATACTGACACGAAAATAAATTCACAGTAGAGTAACATTCAGTATTCAATTTTAGTCCCAAAACATGGAAGAGCAGCAATTATTCCTGTATTAATAATGTCATGTGTTGGCACTGGAAATCTTCTACAGAACTGTGTCAGAATAAACTGACTCTCAGAACAAATTTCTGTTAATATTTGGAATTTTTGCGAAGACTGCAGATACCATATTTTTGGAAGTCCTTGCTAATAATGATTGACATTCTCAAAGAGTTTGTTTATTTGCTAATAAATTGAATCAGGCCTTCATTCACATTAAATACATGCACAAAATGGAGCAGAACCATATCTTTTGACATCTGAAACTAATTCCCAAGAACAAGTGCACACTAACAAAGAATTTGGCTGTTATTATGACATTAGAGCTTTGATATTCCTTGTTAAGTACATATGTTTGTCTAGACAGTTTATTGAGCATATACACCAAGGAAAACATATAATTACATTCTGTGGGTTTATGCCTAAATAGATTTAATGTTTGTCTGGAAAGCTGGTATACTTGGATTTAAAACCCAGATCCTTTTAATGGTTAATTATCAGGAAGCCATATTGTTATGGGCTATATACATGTAGTGTAGTATCTGAATAATCCTTTCATTAAATTGTAATATTTCAGCCTTGAAAGTATAAATGCATTAATTATTGTGTTTTTATTTCTTTTTGAGTCTGTTTGCACCTACCTACCTAACTCACTATCTATCTATCTATCTATCTATCTATCTATCTATCTATCTATCTATCTATCTATCTATCTATCTATCTATCTATCTATCTATCTATCTGTCTGTCTGTCTGTCTGTCTGTCTGTCTGTCTGTCTTTCTTTCATTCATATGAGCCATGCTTGCTTCATGGTTAGCATGCTGGACATGTGACCGAAAGGGTGCGGGTTCAAATCCTATCATCAGATCAGCCTGGGTTGGCTACAGTGCTGTGTCATTTGGGCAAGGCACTTTACTCCAATAACCTACTTGTGTTGCTTTGCCATAAAACATCAAATCAAACCAATCTATCCTTCCATCCATCCATGCATCCATCCTTTCATCTATCCATCCATTAACAGATTAATCCATCTCTCTTGAATCAACCAATATTTTCACCCATCTACTCATTGACATGTACTATAATCTATACATGACTCCTTGATGTTGAGGTTAGTAACAGATTCAGCGATATATCAGCTATGCTCCTCCTGGTCATTAGTATATAAATTGCATTCAAATCAACAGTTTCTTGTAAATCTTGCATAGAAGATTCAACACTTTTCAGTGTACATGTAGTTGTATATGGAAGATTTTGAATTTTTTTTTATTAAGAATGGCCAAGTTAAAATAATTTAAGTTTGTGTGCCATGTATGTGATACAGTAAAGTGTATACGGGTTTCCCAGCCCACTTTGTTCTTTGTTCATACCCAGCATAGCAACTCTTACAATGTCAGTGCTAGATTATATACAGTGCCAGAGGAAACATGGCAGTATTATCAGTATTAAAAAAAATTGCAAAAAGTCCCCCCCAAAAAGTACAACTAACTATAGAGGCTCAACCTTCATAAGTTGTTCATTTCATTGTCCAAGGTACCCCAGCAGCTCAGTGGTTAGCATTTCATTGTCCAAGGTACCCAAGCGACTCAGCGGTTAGGATACCAGAATCGAAATCACAAGGGTGTGGGTTCAGATCTTGCCCCGACAGATTGCTTTGGCCACTGTGGTGTGTCTCTAAACAAGTCACTTTGCTCCAATTGCCTTAGCACAATATAATTTTTCATGTGTTGATGTGCAATTAAACACTAATTAATCAATCAATCAATTCCATCATTGTTAACTTTAAACTAGAAGTGCTGCAAGCTACTCTGATGTTAGTATATGCTCGGCTATTCACATTTGAAGCAAGTTTGTATGCAGGATGGTTTGTTACAGCCCCATTAATTGCATAGTCACTTGTCCAGATTATACACCTGACCATAAGAACTAATAAATACTTAGACTGCTGTAAATGTGCTATAAAGTAACACCAATTTATAAAAGTGGTGCAGAGGATGACCTTGGAAATTACAGACCAATTTCAGTTTTACCACTCTTATCTTAATGGTAATAATTGACTACATATGGAACAATCAGGCTTTAGACAATTCCATTCTTTCAAACAGCTCTCACAGAAATACCATATATACTAACTTATAAGTCAGATCCAACTAAAAACTGCATAGACCCAGATCTACCATCACTTAATGTGTCAGCAGATCTGAGTCTATGCAGTGTGTTAGGGTTAATCAGTACAACAAACAATATAGACCATGATCTGCTGGCATATTATGTGATGGCAGATTTGGATCTCTGTTGTTTGCAGTTGGACCCGACTTATAAGCAAGTAAGGGACTGTAACAGAAACTTGGTTTTGATGAAATGAATGTAGATAATTTAAATGGTATTGTGTAACTAGATATTAAAAAGCATTTGATTTGGTAGATCATAATATTTTGATTTAATATAGGTAATTTAATTGGTATTTGTGTACCTAGTTTGTAAAAACATTTGATTTGGTAGATCATAATTCTGATTGAATATAGGTAATTTAATTGGTGTTGTGTACCTAGATTTTAAAAAACATTTGATTTGGTAGATCATAATATTCTGGTTGAAAAATGATGACACTATGACTTTCGGTGATAATACTGTGAAATGGTTAGCTTCTTATCTCAGTGGCAGAAAGCAGCAATTTTGTATTGGTACCATATATACTCATGTATAGGTCAGATCCAACTCCAAACTACATAGACAGATCAGGGTCTGTGTTGTTTGTTGTACTGATTAATCCTAACAAACTGCATAGACCCAGATCTGCTGTTGCATATGTACAGTTTGCAGTTGGATCTGACTTATACGCAAGTACAGATGGTAATGCTAAATCAAGTCTGGCACCTGTGAAAGCAGTCATCCCAGAAAGATCAGCCTTAAGCCCATTGCTTTCCTCGTTTTCATTAATGATCTTCTATTTGCCACAAAAACTCTCAGACAGATTTGTTTGCTGTTGATATCATGTTAAATACTTAAGTCCATCGATTAATGATATTTAAGCCAAGATAAACGTGGATCTTGAAAATATTGAACTGTGATGCAAGAACAACAGCATGTTATTGAATAAGAGGAAAATGAAATGTATATTAATAACCGTATATACTCTCTTTTAAGTTGGGTCCAACTGCAAACAACATAGACACTAATCTGCTGTCACATAATGCGCTGGCAGATCAGGGTCTATATTGCTTGTTCTACTGATTGCTCCTAACAAGCTGCATTATGCAAAGGCAGATCTTGATCTGTGCAGTTGCAGTTTTGGATCCAACTTATATGCAAGTATATACAGTACATGTACTAATCAGAAACTGTCTTATAGAAAGAGAAGCAACTTGATTTAACTGTTAAAAATTCATAAATACAATGTGTTTCTAATCATAAGTTATTTGTTCATCTTGACCAATTTCTGTATTGGTATGTTTAAAATGATAAAGTTTGTAAATTGTTTACCTCTAAAATAACTCTATTATAAAAGATTCAGAATTCCTCCCCTTTGAAACCAGAAAATTATATTTCAGTGCATATATTTTACCACCTTTTGATTCTTGTTTGAAAATATGGGGAAACTTTTCCAAATAAGACTTGAATTGACTCCAAAAATTGCCCCCAAAAAGGCAGCACATACTGTATATACTCACGTATAAGCCGATACCAACTGCAAACTACATAGACCCAGATCTGCTGTCACATAACACGCAGGCAGATCTGGGTCTATGCAGTTTGTAAGGACTAATCAGTAGAACAAACAAACATAGACCCTGATCTGCCAGCGCATTATGCGACAGCAGATCAGGGTCTATGTTGTTTGCAATTGGACATGGATTATAACCAAGTATAGATGGTAATCTCCTTAATAAAACCCTTGATGCACCTACTGCGCCTTTATTTGAAGAATTGCATTATCAAGAAAAAATTAGATGGCTTGAATACCAAAAGGCTTTTTTAAATGTATAAAACATTACCATATGTACTCGTGTATAAGCTGGGTCCAAATGCAAACAACCTAGTCCCTGATCTGCTCTTTCATTATGCGACAGCAGATCTAGGTCTATGCAGTTTGCAGTTGGTATCGGATTATACACGAGTATATACGGTAAATATAATTTCCCCATGTTATCTACAAGAAATGTTGAACAGATTCATTCTGTTTATGCTTTACATTCTGTAGAGGTTGGAAATTTAACTTTGCCAAAGACATATATGGAACAATTGAAGAAAAGACTCAAATATTTTGGAGCAATTATCTAAAACAGTTTGCGTACTAACATCAAGACATCAACAAGTCTTGACACTTTATTTGTGTATATATATATATATAATTTTTTTGTTTAGAGGACCTCAGTGGAGAATATTCTTGTACTAATTGAGCAACCTTATATAAATAATTATTATTATTGTTAGAGTTCTGCAAAACATTCTATCTGCATGTTCCATTGTAATGATTTTAATGTTGTGAGCTTGCAATGTGATTTTTTAGTACTCTGCCTGGATTAACAGTACCAATAAGCACTTTGCAATTTTTGTTTTCATTGGGTCAAATCTATGGTTCCTTGAATTCTTTTTGAATTATTTCTGGAAAAAAAAGATATTTATACAGATGTCTATGCTTGGATAAAATCTTTATGAAACCAACCTGCTACCTTTTTTATGGCACAGCAATACAAGTAGGTTATTTAGTTTCTTTTGTTTGTTTTATTGGCACTTGTAACATCTTAATGACTGTTTCATGCTGAGGAAATAGGAGCTAACTGCCTTTCCCAAGGACACACCGAGGCAGCTGACCTGGGGTCAGTTATTTTGTGATGAGGCAATTAGAGTAAAGTACCTTGTCCAAGGACACAACACAGTAGCTGCCCCGGCTGATCCTCACCCTTTCGGTCTCAAGCCCAGTATGTTAACCACCAACCCACCATGGCTCCTAACTTGCAATGTATTCTGCAAACAACTTGATAAAAGTCAATGAGTGAAATGGGAATTACAGTCTCATTTCTTTCAACCAACTTAATTTATTCCACAATCTGTTTCAGTCAACAACTTGAATGGGATGATTTACTGGTGATAATACAACTTAAACTTGTCTGTTAAAAAATTATTTTGATAATCTGATATTTAATGGGAATTGTTTGCATAATACTAGTGAAATTAGATTGTATTATGTAACATTGTATAGGAAGTTATTTTTGCTATCTCTACTGATAACCCTTTAAAAGAAATCCATAACATTGTATTATATTTTTTCCAGACCCTGGTTGGGCTTCAATAAATCGTGGAGTTCTGATCTGTGATGAATGCTGCAGCGTCCATCGTAGTCTGGGACGCCACATCTCCCAGGTCAAATCCCTCAAGAAAGGACAGTGGTGTTCCACACAGCTAGCGGTAAGATTCTGTCTCAAAATAAACACAACACAATTTGCTGTACAGACTGTCATCTCAGTTCACAATACAAACACAGTAATATTAATTTTTAAAAAAATTGTTTCAAAGCCAAGGATTAGGGATTTTTTCAAGCTAGTTTTAACTCTGGATACTATAATGGAAGCTGTCGATTCCAGTAATGCTCTGCCCGCAAATCCCCACATTTTATACCCCTGTCTTGATAACTTGCATGCAGTGGGGTCCATATCCCCCCCATCTACACCCCTGTCTTGATAACTTGCATGCTGTGGGGTCCAAATCCCCCCTTCTACAGCTCTGTCTTGATAACTTGCATGCAGTGGGGTACAAATTCCCCCCCCCCTACTTCTACACCCCTGTCTTGATAACTTGCATGCAGTGAGGTCCATTTCCCCCCCCCCCCCCCCCTTCTACACCCCTGTCTTTATAACTTGCATGCTGTTGGGTCCATATTCCTCCCTTCTACACCTCTGTCTTGATAATTTGCATGCATATCCCCCCTTCTACACCCCTGTCTTAATAACTTGCATGCTGTGTGGTACAAATCCTCCCCCCCCCCCCTTCTACACCTCTCTCTTGATAACTTGCATGCAGTGGGGTCCATATCCCCCCTTCTACACCCCTGTCTTAATAACTTGCATGCAGTGGGGTCTCAATTCCCCCCTTCTACACCTCTGTTTTGATATCTTGCATGCTGTGGGGTCCAAATTCCCCCTTTCTACACCTCTGTCTTGATAACTTGCATGTAGTGGTGTCCAAATCCCCCCTTTCTACACCTCTGTCTTGATAACTTGCATTCAGTGTGGTCCAAATTCCATCTTTCCCCAACTTGAATCTTGATAACTTGCATGCAGTGGGATCCAAATTCCCCCTTTTACACCTCTGTCTTAATAACTTGCATGCAGTGGGGACCAAATCTCACCCCCACCCACCTATGCACCTCTATCTTAATAACTTGCATGCAGTGGGGTCCAAATCCACCCCTCTACACCTCTGTTTTGATAACTTGCATGCAGTAGGGTACAAATCCCTCCCCCCTTCTACACCCCTGTCTTGAAAACTTGCATGCAGTGGGGTCCATATCCCCCTTCTACACCACTGTCTTGATAACTTGCATGCAGTGGGGTCCAAATTCCCCCTTCTTCACCTCTGTCTTGTTAATTTGCATGCTGTGGGGTACAAATCCCCCCCCCCCCCTTCTACACCTCTGTCTTGATAACTTGCATGCAGTGGGGTCCAAATTCCCCCCCCCCCCTTCTACACCCCTGTCTTGATAAACTTGCATGCAGTGGGTTCCAAATCCCCCCACTTCAACACCTTGTCTTGATAACTTGCATGCAGTTGGGTCCATATCCCCCCTTCTACACCTTTGTCTTGATAACTTGCATGCAGTGGGGTTTCAAATTCCCCCCTCTACACCTCTGTCTTGATAACTTGCATGCTGTGGGGTACAAATTCCCCTCGCCCCCCTTCTACACCCCTGTCTTGATAACTTGCATGCAGTGGGGTCCAAATTCCCCCTTTCTACACCTCTGTCTTAATAATTTGCATGCAGTGGGATCCATAATGCCCCTTCTACACATCTGTCTTGATAATTTGCATGCAGTGGGGTCCATATTCCCCCTCTTCTACACCTCTGTCTTGATAACTTGCATGCAGTGGGGTCAATATCACCCCCTTCTACACCTCTGTCTTGATAATTTGCATGCAGTGGGGTCCATAAACATAGACCATGGCATAAGCATTGACCATGAGATAGTAAAGTAGACTCAAATTTTGGTCAGCATCGTGGGGGTGGGGTGGGGGACTGATGCATGAGAATTATGAGTCAAATGGATTATAAATTTCATGAAAATGAGATTTTAACAAGTCAGTTAAAAATTAAGTTGACATACAATACTCCCAGATGCACACAACAGTCAAGTTAGAGTTGCCACCCATCTATATTACAGCACGTGTATTCCTCATAAGCAGACACAAACGAACTTTAGCTGAATTACACTGATTAACTGCTGGAACTGAGCTCATCAGTTTGCACTAGACAGTTCCTCAAGATAGCAGTGTTTAATGTCAGCATAAACTGCCTCATCTATGTTACATAGCAAACAACTGACTACAATTCCATGTTGCTGATACAAATAAACAGGTTGGTTCAGATGGTCCCAAAACACTACATCCAGATTGAAAAAAAAAAAAAAAATTAAAAGAGAATGAAAACAAGAAAAATGAACAAATAAGCAACTTCTTTTGGCTCATTTTAGCACCAAAAGTGCTATAAGTGCTCAGTATTGTCTGCTTACTAAAGTGCAAGTCAGACACAAGAGGTCTTCCCTTGGATTGAGAGATTGGCACCAAACCCTGTCATTCATCAGTTACTACATCCAATCCGTGACTAAGGAACTCAGTGGCATCCGACACTAGGCTTTGCCACATCCAGCCCTGGCTTTGTTACAAATGCACAGCACAGCCAGTACTGGGTATAGTGATCGACCTTCCTTGGATATCCAGTACCAGACTGAAGGAGTCAATATCAACCAGCACAAGACCATTCCATCCTTATGCACTGCATAGTTGGTACCAGTTGCAGAGTGTCTCCTTTTCCAGATATACAGTACTACACTCGGGCTATCGACGATGCCCAGAGCCAACGCTTGGAGCTCACCAACTTATCGCACAGGCACATCAGTAGATCAGCTTTTCATCCATGACAATTTAGTAAAAAGGACTAGCCTTCCTTCAGGCAGTTACCTCAGTCTGGTCATTTTTGTGACATTTTCCACAGCTTTGAGAGGCATCTACAAGACTCTGGTGTTAATAGGCTCTTCTCACAACAACGACTCCCGTCCAACTTCATTTCAGCCTTTTACTCATCGATTTTCCTTATTGAGGTCCCAGATGTCAACAGAACATTGCAGGACTGGGCATGTCTAAGCCACCTTCCATATGCAAGGACTGGAAACCCTTCCAACACACAGAACAACTAATTTGCAACATCATCACTCTTTGTTCCATGTTTTATCTTGTCTCAATGGCCATCTTCCAATCAACTGAGCTTAGCCTAGACCGGAGCAGTGGGACCTCCTCTAGAAGACATGCTTGGGGGATCAGTTTTGTTCATAACTAAACAGAGCACCTTGCATTCTCTTTACAATTCCGTGTCTGCTTCTGTCAACCTTTGGAGATAAAGAGATGCTTTTCTATCTACCGTATGTACTCATGTATAATCCGGGTCCAAATGCAAACAACATAGACTGCTGTTGCATAATGCGCTGGCAGATCAGGATCAATGTTGTTTGTTCAACTAATTAGTCCTTACAAACTTCATATACTCAGATCTGCCAGTGCATTATGCGACTGCAGATCTGGGTCTATGCAGTTTGCAGTTGATATTGGATTATACACGAGTATATACTGTACATCTGCTCTGCTCAAAGATCACCACAAGGCAGCCCTAAAATTCTAGCTTATGTTTTTCAAGTTCCCATTTTGTGGACATATAGAAAACAGGCCACTAAGAAGGGAAACTTTTCTCATGTCCAACAACCCAAAGATCGACCTTTATTTCCCAGATGGGACCAGAGAACTAGGAAATACTCCAATAAGATGCATCCTCCTCCAAACTTACTCTTTGGCTATGGCCCAGTTTTCAAGAGCAAGAGACAACAGGGCACAGGGAGAGAAGGACTGATTTTAACCAGTTTATCTTACTGACAGTCTCCTTCCATAGAAAATGATGCCATGCTTATGCTGCCATTTTCTTACATCCTGGTGGGAAGAAGACTTAAACATTTCACTATGGAGTGGGAAATTCTCTACTCCAAGAACCCATGGATCTTACAAGTTGTTTTGAAAGCCCTCCAAATTGTGTTCTTCAACCCTCTATTATCAAGGGTTACCTTTGCCACAGATATCCCCAAACATCCATACAGTGTAAACATCCAGCAGCAAGAAATAGTTTCTCTCTTCCAGAGAAGGGTGGAAGAAATTGTTCACAACACAAACTTGATGGGATTTTACTCTAAACTCTTATTAGTTCTTAAGTTCAGCAGAAAGCTCAGACCAGTAATCGACTTAAGCTCAGTCGGTCATCTCATACAGGCACCCAGGTTCAGGATGGAGACCTTGAGATCGACCCTCAATGCCATCCAAGAGGGGAACTTTGCAGTCAGCCTAGACCTGCAAGATGCATACCTTCATAATCCCATTTACAGGTGTTCCAAGAAATTCCTCAGGTTTGCCAACAGGAACATCAGGTACAAGCTCAAGACTCTCCGTTTCAGTCTGATAATCAGTCCTTGGGTGTTCATCATTGTCATGGGTTGGGTCATGTCACATTTCAGTCTGATAATCAGTCCTTGGGTGTTCATCATTGTCATGGGTTGGGTCACATCACATTTCAGTCTGATAATCTGTCCTTGGGTGTTCATCATTGTCATGGGCTGGGTCATGTCACATTTTAGGACCACCTCTGTTTCTGACCTCAAATTATTTGGACAACATTCTCCAAAAATACAAGTTGAACAACGTTTTGCACGAAGACATGAAATCCCTTGTTTCTTTCTTGCTTCACCTCAGAATCTCTATCAGTAAGTGCAGATCTGATCTTATCCTGTCCTAGCATTTCATTCATATGGGCTGGAATGCAAAAATTATCTAGATCTAATTTTCCTCCATCTTGAATGTGCCTTGAAGACCATCTCTTGTGGTATCTTCCATCATCTCAAAAAGTCGAAATGTCAGCTCAGGAATTCCTTCACCTCTTGGGTTTTCTAAATGCAGCCATGAAGAGCCTCACATGGCTTATCACAGGCATCCTTCTTCAGGATCATCTGTTGGAAATCATGGCTTGTATGGATGCCAGTACAACTAGCTGGGATGCCCATCTCCTGTCCTCCTTCCAAGATGTGATCTGGATTTGGTCCATTCAGCTAGATTGGGTCCCTTCAGGAGTGGTCCATACACATCAGCCTCCTGGAGATGAAAACTATAGTGAATGCCTTTCGATCCTGGCAGGAGATGCTATCTGGAAAGGGTGTTCTAATTGTTTCCAACAACTTTGCTTTCTATCTTATTTCTGAAGGCAGGGGAAAACTAAATCCCCAGATCTGTGCCTTCTTCTTTGTCATTTTTCTCAAGTGCTGTCACATTTAAGTCTGCCACATCTCAGGCAGACTTAATGTCCTAGTAGAATCATTGTCTAGACAGAATCAGCTGATTCAAACAGAATGGTGTATTTACCCCCACCCCATATTCAATTGTATCTGTGCCTGGTGTGGTCAACCCTATTTGACCTCTTTGTGATGAAGTGGAACGCCAGACTCCCAACCCTCATCTTCCCAGACCCTGATTTGAAAGTATGGGCAGTCGACACCCATCAGCTGAATTCTAACATTTACAATGAGTATGCCTTTCTCCCTACTCATCTGGCTCCCAAGGTCATTCAGAAGGTGAGGGAATCCAAGTGCAGACTGATTTTGATTGTGGGACAAATCTTGGATAAATGACCATTTGAGTCTAGCAGTGAAAATACCAGGAAAATATCTCCATGTCTGCTGAAGCAACTGCACATCCAAGTCTTCCATCCCAATCCAGAAATGCTGAAACTGCATGCTTGGCTCATATTAAAAAAGCCCTCGGAAACGAAGATTTATGGAAACTAGTGGTGGACAGAATCACCAGGGTAAGAAGGTCCACTATTTTGAAAGTCTATGATGGGAAATGGAGTCATTTGTGTGAGCAGAGAAATATCACTCCCTTAGAAGCCTCTGTACTAGTAATCACTAACATCCTCCTTTGGTTCAGAGCCAAGTTAGTCCTAATCATAGTCAAGGGCTTCCATTCTATGATATCCGATATATTTATGATATCCGATATATTTATGATCATGGAAGAGAGGCCAGAACAAAGACCTCTCTGACCATCTATCCAGTTTTGTCTTGTCTTAACCAAAGGCCTTGACACTTTGTCCAAAATGGAACCTGCCTTGGGTTTTGTCAGAATTAAGTAAGTCAACCTTTGAACCACAGTCCAAAGCTTAACTGATTCACCTTTTGTATTGTGCCTGCTTCGTAGTCACCGTCACTTTAGCAAGCAGAATTAATTCAATTCATGCTTTATTGGTTGATCTGAATTTCTTGCAGGTCTGCCATGATGGTTTCATTTTCCCATGACACCCTCTGGTTTTATTGCTAACAGGCTCTGTTCATTGGAAATCAGCCTTTCAAAATCCATGTTTTCAATAGACCCTTAGCAAGGTTATCTCTAGGACCCTGTAAGAGCATTAAAGTGGTACTTGAAACGTACTGAGCTGATCAGAAGTGGAAGATCTTGCTTGCTTTTACCACTTGAGAAAGAAAAGGACAATATTTCTGCTTAGGCTCTTTCATCCTGTATACATTGGGTTAATAATACAGAGAAGTAACCCCAGACCATATGAATTTCTTGTGCATATCATCTAATCATGAAGTCAGGGCAGTTGCTCCCAGCCTTGACTTAGAGTAGAATTGCTTTCCTACTGACAATATTCAGACAATGTCATGGGGTTATAATGTGACATTTTCCAGCTTTTACCTGAGGGACCTTTCATCTTAGAAGGCTCAACTAGACCTAGTAGGTCCATTATCAGCAGCGCAACACACGACCTTCCCAGGTCCCTCAGCTGCTCTGTAATGGAGCATGTTACTCTATTTGTGCTGGATTGCAGGAACAAAATTTTCCTCTCAAAACCGCATCATTTGATTGATATGTGATATTGTTTGTTTGTATGAGACTTATTATAAGACCAAAGCCAGGGCCAACTTCTGGGTAAGAGGATGTAATTCCCACTACCTCTTACCTATTCTCCTAAGATTTTATTATCAAGTAATATATTTGAAGAAGAAACTAATTTTTGAAGTAAAATATGTTTCTTTGATACAACACTACCTCCTGACTCCTCCCTGCAGTTTCATCCCTGGAAGAGCATGCACTTCTGTGACAGTAGTAACTGAAGAAATATGGGATTTTTCAATCCAAGGGGAGACCATTCTGATATTTTTTGACTTTCACTTTGGTAAGCGGACAGTATATTAGGTCTTTCTGTGCCAAAATGAGCCAAAAAAGGTTACAGTCTTTTTCATTTGGTGGGGTGGCAGGGGCTGAATTTACAAAGTAATAGAAGGACTCCTCATGTATTATGATCAGCCAAGTATTATCAAAGAAACATAATAAAGTTCAAAAATTTCTTTCTCACATTTTTAGCTCACCTGGCCATAAGGCCAAGTGAACTTACAATATGGCCATGTGTCCATCATGTGTTGCCTGTCATGCATCCATCAACAATTGCTATTTTCAACTTCTGCATAAAAAGAACTAAACAAATTTCAGCCAATCTTGGCACAGAGCATATATATATATACTAAACAAATTTCAGTCAATCTTGGCAGAGAACATACCGGTATATATATACTAAACAAATTTCAACCAATCTTGGCACAGAGCTCCCTAAATGTTTCCTTATTTATCTCCATCTTGGAATCTATCTGTCAGTGTGTGTGTGTGTGTATATATATATATATATATATATATATATATATATATATATATATATATATATATATATATATATATATATATATATATATGCACCAGCAGATCTGGGTCTGTTGTTTGCAGTTTGGCACATGCTATAAACAGGAAAATGGGGAAGTCACGTTCTCCACTAATCCCACTCTCAAGGAAAAACAATTGGTATATCAAAGGTCATGGAACCAATAGCATCATTGTTGACATAGATATCACGCAAGAAATATTTTTTTTTCACTTTTGAGATAGACCATCTAGTTCGCAATATTAACACAGTTATCTTTAAAGAAAACTTGCTTTGTGTTAGGATGTATGCCAAGTTTTAGCTTTTCAACCTTTTCATGTGAGCAAGAAAAAGCCATAGGAAAATTAGCTAATAGATACTGATTATTCATGATTCACATACATTGGCAATATAGTAAAGTTCTTTACAATGTGTGTGTATGTATATATATATATATATATATATATATATATATATATATATCTATCTATATCTATATATATATATATATATATATATATATATATATATATATATATATATATATATATATATATATATCTATCTATATATATATATATATATATAACCATTTCCTGCCATTGTCTTTTAATTTGGAATGAAACAGTTTTTTTTTTTTTAATGTACAAATCCTCCAAATTGAGATAGAGAAGAGATATTTAAGTCACCCTTGTAATATATCTGTTCTTCTCTTCCTGCTGTTACAAAGATGAATGTTATCTTGGTATTAAAACAGGTTGCAAAAAAAGGAACTTAGTTGAGAAATCGGAGTGGAGCAATGGAAAATAGAACTCAGTGGTAAAGATAAACTTAGTGTTAGATATGCTATCATGGAGTGAGGAAATGTTATACTGATTTCACCGCCACAAAAGTTTGCTTCACATTATTGTGTTAAGGAATCATGGCCAAACATTTTCATTCACCTCAAATGTACCATAAATTAATGTACCATAAAGGTTTTGGATTTAGTCTTAATATTGAATTTTTGAAACTTTTTAGTATAAAATAGAAAATGTATTCAAATCTACCGTATATACTCGCATATAAGTTGATACCAACTGAAAACTGACCCAGATCTGCCATCACATAATGCGCCAGCAGATCTGGGTGTATGCAGTTTGTAAAGACTAATCAGTAGAACAAACAACATAGACCCTGATCTGCCAGCGCATTATGTGACAGCAGATTAGGGTCTATGTTGTTTGCATTTGGACTGCGCTTATATGTGAGTATATATGGCATATATCTACTGTATTTACCTATACAGTCACAGGCATAGTGCTTTGTAATGCCATGGGATCTTCGCTAACCAAGGGTTGCCGGTCCGCTTTGTTCCACATTATTGATGATGAACAAAGTGGATCGGCAACCCTTGGCTTGCAAAGATGATGCCAGGGTTGTCCATATTTATTTTACATACCATATTTATTGTAATACTTACACTTTGTGCTAATAAAAAAATGTATACATTGGGTAATTTCATGAGGTTAAAAAAAAATGTATAAATTGGGTGATTTCATGAGGTTAAAGTTCATCATAAGAAGCACACTCTGCAAATTGTCATAAACAGCATCCACATCATGTGTATATACATACTGGAAGTGTTAGCTCCCTTCGTTAATATTGGGAACTCTTAAGTCTAGACGTTCATCATGGTTCACAGAAATCTTGAAAAACCCTTGACTTTGATGTCTGGTCTTGAAAAACCCTTGAAAATTATAAAAGTGGAAAAAAAGCCCTTGAAAATTCTTCAATTTGCATTGACATCCCTTAAAAAGACCTTGAATTTCACTAATATTTGTTTCATTTTTACCTATTTACCAATAATTATTTTGGGGGAAAACAGTGCATGAACAATTGTTCTGATCCTTCCATTACATTATCACACATTACGTTTATTCAGATACCATCAGCATTATCCCTTGTCTTGCTTTAACAACGGGGAAATGCGTGCTTAATTGTAAATGGCTCATGAATCCCAAATACTTATGGGTTAGAGAGTTCAAAGGGATAAGTCCATGGCAATGTGTGCTTTGTGCAATAAGTTAATAGATTTGGGAAAAATGGGGGAGTTAAAAAAAAAAACAATCATTAGTGAGCACTTTCAAATCTTCTAAACAGTCACTGATGACTTCTTATTTGAAGACAGATTTTGAGAAAAATTATATCAATCAGCTACAAATCCACCCTCATCCGTCTGATGCATCTGGTGGATCCCAACCCATATTTTGGGCCAGATCTCACTCACAGTTAAAACTGACAACCTCAATGAGAAGGCAGAAGCTACAGGGCAATTAACATTTGCCATCCAGTAAAACTGTCTAGGAAAAGAGGTAAAAAAAAGGTCCAAGAATTAAATTATCTGAAAGAAACATCGGATGATATCAGTGGCAGCACGAGGGTTTAAGGTGTCTGGGTGCAATGTTCTTTAGTGGTGCCCCTACTTTGTTATCGAGAACAGATTTTACGTCGGTTGCCAACCTTTCTCCCCCTCCTAAATATAAGTTTTGTGAAGAATAGTTAGACTAAGGTGAAGGTGAAATCCTATGAAAATTTCAGCTGCAAAAAAAAAACAAAAAAAAACTCATGACGGCATCCCCTTCGCTTGGAGCCCAGGGGCAATCGCCCCCTATCAACCCCCAACTATCCATGCACTGCCACTTCAGTGATTTTACAAAATACACATGCAACGGGAAAATTAGTAGTGACAGTGACTTTTGTTGACAGTGCCTTTATCATATATATGTTGATGTTTTTATTTCAAGACTTAAACATCGTCTACTCATTAGACAAATCATATCACAAATAGACATTAAGTAGAAATTTAAAATACTTTAAAGAAAACTAGATGATGCAGACAATGTTTGTTTACCTGTGGCATGTGACGGCTCCCTCAGTTACGTATCAAAAAGGGACTCTTCCATAACTCCAGGACCAACATGACAGATTACATATATAGACCAATCTTTTTCAGCATTTATCAAATGTGTAATGGTGTTGCTCTGTATGTTGATACAAATGGTGTTGAAATTATTTGTGAGCAGAACAAATTAGGTAATTTGATCTACATTTCAAGACGCTCACATGAAAATTCACTTATCTACAGATGTAGATATCATTCACGATGCTGAGCAGAATGAACTACAGTAGGGCTCTAAATAAGGAGAGTATTTGATTATTTTATGTAAACAAATTGACTAAAATGCTTGTTCAGGTTACTCATAACTATTTAATTTCAAGCAAAGACGTCAGCATATTGCTTCTTCTGTAAGCACAGATCATGTTTTATGATGGCACATTTGACCAGCATAAACTGTGTTATCGTGACAAGGTCAGATGTTCTGTGTACACTTGCAATTAAAATACTTGAATGACTGTGAGAACACTCGAATAGTGCCATAAAATCGAATGTACCCTGAGTTAGTCTTGATAATGTAGCCATATTTATCATTATAAAAGGCATGTTTAGCATCTTAATGATTCAGACTCAGTCTGGCACTGTAAGCTTGTGTGTTGTGCTTTGTTGAAACAATACTCCTCAAATTTCAAAAAGGCAATTACTCCAGACCAGGAAATAAAATACACAGTTCATTAAATTCTTATCTAGAGCTCTGACTTAGAATTCAAATCTTGACAAATATAGGGAAAAATTCAATAACTTAGAGAGTAGAACTCCCTGATGTATGTTTATTTAGTTATCATGCCTTATTTGCTTTGCAGTAGGCATTGATAGTTCAAGGTCTGTATTGTTCTTTCTTCCAATGATTACCATCTGAGTACATTGTAGATCCTAATCTGCTGACACATCATGTCTTCATGTCTTCTAATGATTACCAACAGAGTACAGTGTATATCCTGATCTACTGGTGCATTGTGTCTTCCAGTGATTACACACAGAGTGCTATGTACACCCTGATCTGCTGGCACATTGTGTCTTCCTATGATTACCAACAGAGTACAGTGTATATACTCATCTGCTGGCACATTGTGTCTTTGTGTCTTCCAATGATTACCAACAGAGTACAGTGTATATCCTGATCTGCTGGCACGTTGTGTCTTCCTATGATTATCAAGAGAGTACAGTTTATTTCCTGATCTGCTGACACATTGTGTCTTCCAGTGATTACTGACAGAGTACAATGTATGCCTTGGACTGCTGCTGCATTGTGTCTTCCAGTGATTACCATTTAGAATACAGCATATACCCTGATCTGCTGGTGCATTGTGTTTTCCTCTGATTACCAAAAGAGTACAGTGTATACCCTGATCTGCTGCTGCTTTGTGACTTCGTATGATTACCAACAGAGTACAGTGTTCACCCTGATCTGCTGCTGCATTGTGTCTTCGTATGATTACCAACAGAGTACAGTGTATACCCTGATCTGCTGCTGCATTGTCTTCCTATAATTACCAGCAGAGTACAGTGTATTACCCTTATCTGCTGTTGCATTGTGTCTTTGTATGATTACCAACAGAGTACAGTGTTCACCCTGATCTGCTGCTGCATTGTGTTAGTATGATTACCAACAGAGTACAGCATATACCCTGATCTGTTGATGCATTGTGTCTTGCTATAATTACCAACAGAGTACAGTGTATACCCTGATCTGCTAATGCATTGTGTCTTTGTATGATTACCAACAGAGTACAGTGTTCACCCTGATCTGCTGCTGCATTATGTCTTCGTATGATTACCAACAGAGTACATTGTTTACCCTGATCTGCTGACACATTGTGTCTTGCTATAATTACCAACAGAGTACAATGTATACCCTGATCTGCTGATGCATCATGTCTTGTTATGGTTATCAAAAAAGTACAGTGTGTACCCAGATCTACTGGTGCATTGTGTCTTCCAAAGATTTGCCAGCATAGAGCAGTGTACTACCCTGATCTGCTGGCACATTGTGCAGTGTGCATTATACATGGACAAGTCAGTTTTTTCTCCAGGCAGCTTTCCAAGAAAAATGCCCCTTAAGTCCTTTTGTGTTGAATTTATGGGACCATTCTCATGTTCAGGGGGCCCTGCCCATTACTGCATCATTTACTATGAACTTATTACTTGCTTTGTACATCACCAAAATTATGAACATTTACATTAACATTTGCATGAACATTTACATTAAATTCCTTTAAAAATTACTGCATTAATCTTATAGTAACCGGTAGTATTTCTCATTTAAACTAAATTACTGTTAAATTATTTTCACATATTGAGTTCATATGCAGTATACACTTGATAATTTCTAAATAAGACCGTACACATAACTCCATTATGATTGTTAAAAATTATTTTAAATTACTATACAGTTGCAAAAAATGAAATCTTATGTTTCATTTCAGCCATTTTAAGCCCAACTTTTCTATTTTAGATCATTAACTGTACATTTTTTATTACCATCGATACTTGCATATAAACCGATACCAACTGCAAACTGCATAGACCCGGATCTGCCATCACATAATGCGCTGGCAGATCTGGGTCTATGCAGTTTGTAAGGGCTAATCAGTAGAACAAACAATATAGACCCTAATCTGCCGGCGCATTATGCATTATGTGACGGCAGATCAGGGTCTATGTTGTTTGTATTTGGACCTGGATTATACGCGAGTATATACGGTATTCATCCAATGGTCACAGATTTTATACCTGCCCAGGCCATCCTGGATCAGCTGACTAGGTGTGTCCTTGGAAAAACACTTACATGTAGCTCCATTTCCTTAGCTTGATATAACCAAATAAAGTGCTGAAGTACCATTAAAAAACCAAACCAACTATTTTCTTGTTGATCAACTGAACTGTAACTCCCATTAGTGGTATCTGATGCTATGGCAATGCCCAATTGGCATCGTAATTAGTTTCAATTCTTTCGTTTCCTATGGTGTCTAAATTCATAGTATTTGCATTTGTATTGGATCATCAGTTACTATCATCTTCATTGACTTAAGTATGCATTGTGAAAAAGTCAGATAGAATATACTTTGAGTTGGTGCAAGTTGATGTGTTGAGCTTTGTCAAAGCACAAGGTAATCTTGATCAATGAGAAGCTTACTGCCTGGCTTGAGATGATAAAATCAAAGGTCTGGATGACTTAATGGACTTGCTTAATAGTTGGGACACAGCTCAAGCTTGTAAATGATATATAAATGGTTATTTCTTGTGCATCTTTTATGGCACATTGACAATGTTTACATGCACCCTTTTGAATTTTACTGTGCTAAAAGGCGCAACAGTGCATCCTGGAGAAAACATCAATAAATGTGCTTTTTGAATTGATGAGCAGACATTTGATACAACCAATACAAGTGGTGCTGTTAGCAGCCCTATGTTCAAATAATTATACCTCTGTACCATCACCATCCTCGATCTTTATTGTTGCTTGTAAGTTGATAACATTTCATACAGCATGATGGAAAAAGCAACTGACTGTATCAGACAGAATGATTTGCAATTAGAAAGATCACACTAAAAATCTGTGCGTTAATTGATATTGACATAGTTTGTATTTTTTTCTCTCCCTGTTTGAAAGAGAGCATCAGAATGTGACAGTAAATATATGCCCTCTGTAGCATGTTGATGTTTCTAGACCAATATGCAATTATAAGATTGATTTTATTTGATACAAGCAAACTTGACTTAAAGGTTGCCTCCATTGAGGAATTACCTGGCTTAAACTGACATATTCTCAGGGTCCTCTCAACTTTACTTTGAAAAAATGAACCTGCATTATGCAGCCACCTGTCTTAAAAGACCACTTTCGGTATTTCTCACAGGTGTTTGTTTAACATACATGTAGGTTAGACTGAATATGCAGAATCTCTATTTGGAGACAAAAAGACAAAGTTAACAATGGAAATCAAATTTCATATTGTTGAAAATGACAAATTGACAGTGATTTGTTAGCGTTCATAATAAGCCCCAATCCAAATTTACACCTATCCTTCAATAAATTGCAAGCAATGGGTTCATCAACATTGACCATGGAACAAGCAGGGGCATGAGATAGTGAGAGAAACTGAAATCTTGGTAAACAAAGGGAGGGGGGTAAGTTGTGGTGCTAGCAACTATCATTGATACATGTGAAATTAATTAGAATTTCCTTTGTCCTGCACAAATATTAGGAGTGTTCATTCCAGGAATGGCAAAAGTAGGGTCCAAGTGCCCTTACCAGGTCAACAAGTGGGATCATTCAGAGAAAACATGGTCTCAAATATCCCTACATGTTTCTTGTTTATTCAAGAAAATTAAAACATATATAATTACTAGCCTTCCATGTTCCTGCCTTTCTGTATTGGGATTTGAATTCCCCATGCTTGAGTAAAAATTCCCTTCAGAAGAATTTATTTTGGAGTCTACTTATTTTCCTCCCTTTACACTTACTTTGAAATAAATGCAGCCATATTTTTGCTGAAGATATCATCTTCCTTTCTTTATGTTTCTGTCCATGATCATTGACCATGTTGTCATGATTGGTGCCCAAGCCAACCAAAATCAGTAAGACATTTATGTCAGCCAATGAAATTGATCATCTTTTGCTTATTTGGCAATGAACACACTCTATTCAGTTAGCCAGTCTCAAATCAACCACAATGATCTTTTATCTTTGTTTTTTTCAGAGGTCTTTTTTAATGTGTCTTGTGGGCACCATAGAGGCAACTTTCTTGTGCCAAAGGTGGAAAATAATGGTCAGTGGCATAATGAACACTGTACCAGACTAACAGATTTTAATATTTATGGGTATGAGTTCTTATGAAGTCGACTAAAGTCAATAACTTGATGACAGACTTTTAATAGAAATCCAGTTCACATGCAGCACTGTGCATGTACTTAAAAAGTCATTCATCAGTGGAGTTGGAGTTGCATCCCTTTAAGATCAGAGCATATGCATCGATCATAAGCAAACTGAAATGAACTTGAGCTTCATCGCTTGGATTACACTCATAAACCACCAGAGCCAAACTCGTACATTTATATATTTGCACTGTGTAATTCCTCAAGATAGCGATTTTAATGGCTGCCTACAGGTCTTCATCGATAACACATGGCAGTGACTGTGTACAGACCTATGTTGTTTGTACTAATAAACACAGTAGGCACATGGCAGTCACATTTTCCAGAACTCTACCTAGATTGGAAAAAAATAAATTGAAAAAAGAGAAAATAACATTTGTGTTTTATTAGAACTTACACTTACACACTGGCTCAGTGGTAAAGGTGGACTTGTGACCAGAAGGGTGCAAGTTCATTTCCCACCATCTGATCAGCTAACACGGTGTGTCCTTGGGCAAGGCACTTTACTCTTTTTGCCTCAGCACAATATAACCTTCAATGTGTTGTTGTGCCATAAAACACCAAAAACCCAAACCAGAAACCAAGTTACTTTTAAAGATGCCACTACAATTTTAGAAGAACAATCCACAGATTAGCCAAGGGCAGAAACTTGGGAGTTGTCTACAGTGTGTGATTTTAACAAGACATTTGAATGACTCTACATCCAGATGTTTCTATGATATCAGCTTCTTTCATGTATTGTAAATGGCCAGAAACCATTAATTTGTTAATTAGCTTGTGTCAAAGGACCATTAAGTAATTAACAGTTGTCAAAATAAAGCAAGTTTAACCCACTGTGTAATAGTTACAACTGCTTGTTTGTTCCCAATGCCCAAATCTTTCGACTTGAGACTTAGCAGTTTGGGGTAATAATGTCATCTCATACTCGTTTGAAATATTTGTCAACTATGAATTTTAAATTAATAATTAAACACTTTTAAAACTGGTTCAGTTTTGAATAAAGTATTTTTGTCTTCAGAAAGTGTTATAGCAACAAAAAAACTGTATCTGTAAAGAAAACATAACTTAAACAAAGACGTGAGATGGTTTTTTTTATTTGCTGAACTGGTTAGCTCACTTGGCTTAAGGTATGGCCCTGCATCTGTCATGTGTCATTCATATGTCTTCCATCTGTCAAGAATTGCTTGTTACCACTCTGGAGTCCATATTTCTGATCTGATTTCAATCAAACTTAGAATATGGGTTTATATGATCAAAATCTCAGATGAGTTTGATAATGAGTGAGATCTATGCATAGTAATGAGGTAATCTTTCATCTGATTGGTTAACCTTGTTGCCTCTCTGGAAGCCATATTCTGATCTGATTTTGATCAAACTTTAAATATGTTCTTATATCATTAGGATCTTAGATGGGTTCGATAATGAGCAAGATCCATGCATATTAATGAGAATTATCTTTCATCAGATTGGCTGACCCTGCTACCACTGTGGAGGCCAAAATAAGTTTGCATGTTAAAGCAAGGGAAGAAACCTATGATGTGATCTCAGAGGTTTTGGGTTGTGAATAGAGTTCTCCCCCTTGGAAAACATTTTAAAACTAGAAAACAATAATTTTACAATAAATGATTCATGAATTTCAATTCAACAAGTTAATAAAAATTAATAAAATTATGCAATTAAGGGATTGAGTAATCAATTAAAAGCTGAAGGAAGTATATCAAATTAAAATGTAATACAAAAAAACAAAAACAAACTCAAGTATAATATTTTTTTATATGTAATGTTGGGAATGAATTAGCTGTGTTGTTCTTAAAACTAGGTACAGGTAGGTATTGATCGTTCATTAGGTGAGACACAGTAGCTTAGTAGTTAGCACTCTGGATTGTTATGCAAGTCTACCAGGTTCAATTTCCAGGCCTGGCCAGGTTGGCTGCCATGTTGTGTCCTTAGGCAAGACACTTTACTCTCATTACTCAACAAAATAATCAAAGCCTTTTAGCAAAACACCTTAAAAAGCAAAACACCTTAAAAAGCAGGTTCAACCAAAATGTTGTACATTTCTGATGCACACCAATAATTAGGTGAGGTGCAGTAGCTTGGTGATTAGTGTGCTGGATTCCTATGCAGGAGTACCAGATTCAATTCCAGGCCAGGCCAGGTTGGCGGCCATATTGTGTCCTTAGACAAGACACTTTACTTTCATTGCCCTACAAAACTTATCAAAGCCTCACAGAAAAACACCTCAAAACAGGCTGAACCCAACCAAAACCAAAATGTATTGCTTCTCTTATATACACCAATGCTTTTTTTTTTTCTTCTGGAAATTAGATTCCGTAATATTTGAGTTCACTTCAGTAAGTAAGGTGGACTCTTGTATTGGGGATTCTGAAGAAAACATCTGAATTTAAATTGGCCTTTGCACAAACAAACCAGGTGTTGATTGTGCATCTGAAAAGATGCACACCAATAACTACTAATGCACACCAATAACCTCATTGCCCAGCTAAACTTAAAAGCTGCTAAACACCTACCTTGATATTTAAATGCCCAAAATATTTGTTGTTTTTATGTTATCACACGTATACGTATATGTATTATTTTATAGCATTTCATATATTACATGTTATTAGTCACATTATTTAAAATTTATATTTGGTATCTTTGGCCTTTAATAAAAAAATTTTTTAAAAAAAATAATCCAAAATGCGTTTCTCCAGAACCATTTCCAAATTTATATATACACACCCTCCAAATGTCTACCCTATACATTTTCTGACCTTCAATTAGAGTTTTAAAAATTTTGTTAAACAAATTCCAGATTTTTGTGAATGCTGTGACCAGACAGTATTTCATTTTGATCATAGGTAACTGTATTAGACATCATGCTCATTTAAACATCAACTGTTTCTCCCAATATTAGTTAGGGCCTACTGGACAGAGACTAGAAAGCATGCTTCAATAATGGCTACCTGTGCATGCTGTGATGGTTCAAATTTACTGCAGATTATATCAGACCATTGCAGATTGTTTAAGTAATTACATAGAGAATGTATATCTCACTATCATAAAATATCATGTTATTTAGTACTACTGACAAGATCTTTTTTCAAAGGAATAAAATTAGGTTATGCAACCATGGTTCACTTTTGGTAAATGGAGGGGGAACAGTAAGTTTAAAAGAACCTTATTCTGACCAACCAATCCAATTTGTTGTGTGTATAAAACTGGAAACACTCATATTTTGCTAGGACTAATAGACAATGTGGCAACTTAGTGCTCCAAACTTTTGTTTTTGTTATGGTACCACCTCTCAGATTCAGGGGAAGTAACTGAGCTCTGTCCCCCAATGGTCAACCTGTTCAAATGCTTATAACAAAAACAGGTCTTGAGGCTACTGCATTAATAAAGATGTTTAAAAAATATGGATAATCACCATTTAGATTATCACCTTCTTGCAGGAATTTGTTTTCTATTGCAGATGGTACAACACCTGGCTAGTCATGGGGCAAATAATATTTGGGAGTACTCTCTCTGGGACCCCTCACAGAAGCATGGCAGACGCAAACCTTCCCCCAGGGAGCAAGTACAGTGAGTGATACACATACACCTGAACAGACAAAAGACACCCAACATTTGTCATTATATACATCTGTAATTTTGAGCTTGTTTTCTGTTACTGAGAATTACCTGTTCATTCATGTGATACCAATTTTGTGCTTGCTACAAGCCACAAATTTAAATGCTAAGCGAAAAATTATCTATCTAAGACAGTAGGATACCCTTCCCCAGTCCATGAATCTAAACACAAACAAAAATATCCTACCATATATACTCATAAGTCAAATCCAACTGTAAATTGCACAGACCCAGATCTGCCATCACATAATGCGCTGGCAGATCTGGGTTTCTGCAGTTTGTAAGGAGAAATCAGTAGAACAAACAACATAGACCCTGATCTGCTAGCACATTGTGTGACAGCAGATCAGGGTCTATTGTTATTTGCAGTTGGACTCAACTTATAAGCTAGTATATACAGTATTTTGCAAAACCACAAAAATTGATTCCCACAAAAATAACTGAATTTACAGTATTTTAACATCTAATCCATTCTGTACTAGTATTTGAACATCTAATCGATTCTGTACTAGTATTTGAACATCTAATCAATTCTATATTAGTATTTGAACATCTAATTAATTCTATGTTAGTATTTGAACATCTAGTCCATTCTGTACTAGTATTTGAACATCTAATCAATTCTGTATTAGTATTTGAACATCTAATCAATTCTATATTAATATTTGAACATCTAATCAATTCTATATTAGTATTTGAACATCTAATCCATTCTGTACTAGTATTTGAACATCTAATCCATTCTGTATTAGTATTTGAACATCAAATCCATTTTCTATATTAGTATTTGAACATCTAATCAATTCTATGTTAGTATTTGAACATCTAGTCCATTCTATATTAATATTTGAACATCTAATCCATTTTATATTAGTTTTATTTTCCCCAATATGTTTGAAAATAAGTTTTTTTTAACTGTCCAAAATGTACTCTTCTGCTCTATATTTCAGTCCAGTGAAAGCAGATTTTATATTCTATATTAGTTTTGTTTTCCGGAATATGTTTTAAAAAGTTTTTTTTAACTGTCCAAAATGTACTACTCTGCTCTATATTTCAGTCCAGTGAAAGCAGATTTTATACGTGCCAAATACCAATTCTTGTCATTTGTGAACAAACAAAAGGACGGAGACATCAATTCTATTGATGATATTAGTCAGGTAATCAGCATCATATGACTGTCAGAAGGAGTGAAAATTACGTTTTGTAGTTTTACCTTGCATCTGCAAACCTCCATTATCAAAATTATCAATTTATCTAAATCTACAATAGCTACCATGATTATTCAAATTTCTGGTTTATTTTGCCCAGCCGCATGTTAGGAAAATTTTTATGTCACCAGTTTTGGTCCATCTGTTACCTGTTTCTATAAACTAACCAAATGTACACTAGTTGTAGATTACATACTGTATATACTCGCTTAGAAATAAAGTCCAACTGCAAAAACATAGACCCTGATCTGCTATCACATAATGTACCAGCAGATCAGGGTCTGTGTTGTTTTTTAAACTGATTACTCCTAACAAACTGCATAGACCTAGATTTTCCAACATATTATGCAAAATCAAATCTGGGTCTTTGCAGTTTGATATTGGACTCGACTTATAAGTGAGTATCTATGGTAGGTCTCTAGGTAAATCCATGATACATGTAGTGTTCATCAGCATTGTTAGACAAATTTGTTATGTTGTTGTTGTTGTGGGTTTAACGCCATTTTTCAGCACATGATAGGCTATACATGGCGGCCAGTTTTATCTGGTGGAGGAAGAACCTGGTAAAACACCAAGAAGAACCACCGACCCACGGGAAGCTACTGGCAAGCTTTCTCACATATCCACATTGGCCGAGCTTGAGACTCAAACCCACGTGGACAGAGGTGAGATGGCAGTGATCGGTAAAGGCGAACGCCTTAGACCACTCGGCCACCCGGGGCCCAATTTGTTATGTAACAAAGGACTAAATGGTAGTCATCTTATGGAGATTCAAGGACTAAAATAGAGGATGTGTAGAAAATTGAAAATGTTTTGGTTGATCTGAGTATGGGCAGTTATTTATATGCTAAATGTATCACATGGTTGCCACAGATTGCAAGAAGGGAAGCGTGTGAAAGTAATTGTTACCACAGTGTGAATGGCTGATTAAAATCGTATGTGCTCACTTATAAGTCAAGTCCAGCTGCAAACTGCATATACCCACATCTGCCATAAGACACTGCAATAGCAGATCTGGGTCTATGCAGTTTGTTTGGAGTAATCAGTTGAACAAGCAACATGCACCCTGATCTGCTGATGCAGTATGTGATGGCAGGTCAGGGTCTATGTTGTTTGCATTTGGACTAGACTTATATGTGAGTAGACACGTAGTAATAATGTTATACAAATTGTGTATGGTATGAAGTCCCCCATAAAGTTGAATATCATATATACTTGCATATAAGTTGAGAGTTCAACTGCAAGCAACATAGACCATGATCTGCAATCACATAATGCGCCAACAGCTCAGGATTTATGCTGTTTTGTTGTACTGATTACTTGCAACAAACAGCATTTGCCAGCAGATTATGTCAGAATGTCATCATCTTGGTTGATTCAGGGCTTCACGTTTATGCTAAGTTGTAGCAATGAATTTACTTGCCTAATCAACCTAATTACTGCAGTAGGAATTAAACCAGATTGCTTGAAAATATGTGGAATTGAATGCCGGTGTAATCTTTTATATATATATATATATATATATATATATATATATATATATATATATATATATATATATATATATATATATATATATATACACATTGTCATTCAAGATTTTATAAAATGTCATATCCACGAAAGTAAGTACCAATCAAAATGTATTTCCCCCCCCCCCCACCTCTAAATTTGCTACCAGTGATTGTAAAGTGATTCACGGTGTATGTATGTGTGTGTGTGTGTGTGTATATATATATATATATATATATATATATATATATATATATATATATATATATATATATATATGCACACTCAGTTGCATAGGGAATGAAAATGTGAATTCATAGTTCACGGTTGACAGGAAGGGAAAATGTAATTGTGTGACTACTTGTATCCTTGTCTGGGGTAGAACTTTTGAACCACTGAAGATATTTTAATAAAACTCAGTTATATGTCTATATAGACAGTGTCTCGCATACCATAACAATGTCCCCTGCCTGAAGATCAAGGTCACACACAGGCAAATATAAATTGGTGACCTATCCATGTACAGATTTAATTTATCAACCAACAACAATATGTTAACGCAACTTTAGCCTTATATATATCTTGACTTGAAAGCAGCTGCCGTATTCGCAGTCATACTCCCTGGCTCAAGGTCAAGTCACAGCAATAGATCATGTAAGGTGGTGGCCTGGTTCTTTATCAAGGTTGTCATTTTTAATCCGGCCAGATATTTTGATCAGACTTTACTCAGGCCTGCACCAAATCATATAATAATCAAGTTCCTGGCTCAAAGTGAAAAGTTAACGATCAGGTGTTTCCTAACCAAACATTGGTTTCATTTTGCATCAAGCAGTCACTCAAGCATATCAACCTTAAAACAAAGTGTTTGTGTTCCAGAGAAAACAGGTCATCATCTAGGTAGAGACATGTCACATGAATCAGTGTGTAAGCATGCCTTGTCATGTTTATATTCACCGTATTCAAGTCAATCTGTCAGTGTAACTTTAAATTGGCTAATCTCTCCATTGTTATCTGCCAGTGTAACTTTAAATTGGCTAATCTCTCCATTGTTATCTGTCATTGTAACTTTAAATTGGCTAATCTCTCCATTGTTATCAGTCAGTGTAACTTTAAATTGACTAATCTCGCCATTGTTATCTGTCAGTGTAACTTTAAATTGACTAATCTCTCCATTGTTATCTGTCAGCGTAACTTTAAATTGACTAATCTCTCCATTGTTATCTGTCAGTGTAACTTTAAATTGGCTAATCTCTCCATTGTTATCTGTCAGTGTAACTTTAAATTGGCTAATCTCTCCATTGTTATCTTAAGATTTTTAATCAAGTCTCAGTTTTGCTTATAAATTCATTGTTGGGATAAATCCTCAAGGTAAATCGTCATTCTTGTAGCCCCTTTACCCTTTTTATTTTTGGGTTGGTGACCCACTGATGACCATACTAAATGTATTCATGAGAAAAGATTAACAAAGAACTAATTTTACCCCTGATGCTCTTGTTTATCAAAATTGATCTGTTCAAAAATTTCTATCAGTGTTTACTGCATAATATTAGTTTAGTAATCAAGAATATGGTAAGCAATTCATCTATCCAATACTGCTTATTTCTTTTAGATGAGTGAATTGTAATTATGCTAAGAATAAAAGGCTGCCTGAATCAATATATATGCAAAATGCATTGTGGTCCAAGAAAAATTAACAGTTAGTCATAATGTACATTTCAGGATCTTCATTAAATATCGATCCATGTTTGAGATGTTAGCCAGCATTTAATCATTAGTTCACGACAGTACTATTTCATATAAGATGTTCTGTTGGTTCAAATTTTTCAAGACGTGCTATGCCAAAATTCTGCAAAAACTTTTACTTAAGGGCAAGAACTCTTGCACATTTTATCTTAAATACATGATGGAAACAGTGTTTCAACTTAAAAGGCATCACAAGTCTTTGAACAGAGCTGTCAATCATTGTGTTGATCCTTTCTATATTTGGTCTAGGTCAGCTACTGCTGAGACATCCATCTCTGCTGCAGTATACACGCAGACGAGTTAGCTATCTTGTTACCATATATATAACCAAATATACACTGCATTAAAAATAGACAGTGGGAAAGCTTGAAATTTATCAAGAAAACTCTTTTCTACCAGAATTTATGAATTATAAATTTATACTGGGAATTCTTTGAACAGGAAATTATGCCAGTTGCCTGAAATAATAATAATAATAATAATAATGCATGGTATTTGTTCAAGAACCTAGTTTAAAAGATGATCCTGCATTCAGAGGTCACCTGTGTACAAAGTCCAGTTTGACCTTTTCCCATGGGTGGCTGCTTACGACCTGTTTGATTGCCTGTGTAACGATGTGAGAGGTAGTGATAGCTAAGAAAAGCAAGAAAATAATGCTACCTTACTGCATACTTCTGATTTATATGTTGTAAAGACAAATACACCTGATTATATGCTCATTTAAAAGAGTACATTTTCAGTGTGAGATCTTCATACAGATGTTTATAGTTTTGTACACAGAAACATTTATTGTTATATTCATTAAATTTTTTTAATGCATTGCTTCCTTGTTATAGCAATCAATTTAGGTACATACAAATCATATGTTACAACAGGCAATGCTATATGTTATAATCTAATGTTTTATAATTAATTATGTCTCATAAGATCCAAGATGGGTGTTCATTGCAAATGGGATTTCATAATAGTAGAGATCAGTGGGGTGACCATTCCAGTATTGACCTAACAGCCCAACACAGAGGATTTATGGAAAGCCATCACAGAGTTAGAATTTTTGTCTCACCTCTTAGCAGAGACATACCGTATCTACTCGCGTATAATCTAGATCCAAATGCAAACAACATAGACCTTGATCTGCCATCACATAATGAGCCAGCAGATCAGGGTCAATGTTGTTTGTTCTACTGCTTAGTCCTTACAAACTGCATAGACCCAGATCTGCCGATGCATTATGCGACGGCAGATCTGGGTCTATGCAGTTTGCAGTTGGTATCGACTTATATGCAAGTATAAATGGTAGGTATCTCTTTTCCAATGGTGACAGCATCATCATAGTCAACAATGTTTTTTGTTAAAGTGTTTTGCAAGTCACATACAAGGACAGTCTGATTCAAATCAGGATCTCCAACATAACAGAGATTTGATGGACACCAATATAAAGTTATGTTCTGTTGACCTTTCAATGTACCAATCAAATTAGCTTTCACATTTATGAGAGTGGAAAACATCTTATAGAACATACAATTTTTAATGATAACTCTCCCTGACACAAAATGCAATGCTTTATCTGATAGATTACTAAAAATAAGTGGACCAGGAATTCCAAAGGTCAAAAGAACATGAACCTTTATCAGTGTCTTTCAGATCTGCTGATTATAAGCAGATTCCAATTTTAATTAGATTGTATACATGGGTGATACATCACCACTCAGAGACTGGTGGGACACTGAATTCAGTGGACCACTTATTGGTCTGTTTTTCTTTGCAAAAATGTGTGACCAACATGAAAATTTACCAGCCCGAGAAAGTTTTTTGTTGTGCTGGCTAGTTGTGCATAGGAATTTGCATCCCCTGGGCTCATGATGTACAAGCCCACTCTGCATGTTGTTTCATGTGATTAAACTGGTTTAAATTGTCTGTTTCGAGTTGTACAATAAATGCATACATTAAACTCTTTCATATAGGACAAACTTAGACCTGCAAATTTCTTCAACTTCTTTGGTCTTTTAATTGTATATAAAATACCAATCAAACTCTAATTTGTTTATTGCAACCATTTTCAAATAGGAATGTCTTCATGAATTGTTATTCTTTTTTTTCAGCAATTACATTCTTGTGTTCGGACAAACAACTTAGAAACCTGTTTGAGATTAATATCCAAGGGTGCAGATCCTAATTACTACCATCCAGTAAGTTGTTAGCTTCAATTATATTGCCAGGCCAAGTGAGCTTATGGTAAAGCCCTGTATCTGTCATGTGTCACATGTTATCTGTCATCCATCAACAATTGCCTGTTACCACTCTGGAGTCCATATTTCTGGTCTAATTTTGATCAAACTTGGAATATGAGTTTATATCTTTAGAATCTTGGACACGTTAAAGGCAAGATGCATGAATATTAATGATACGATGTTGCATCTGATTGGCTGAGCTTGTTACCACTCAAGAGGACATATTAGTGATCTGATTTTGATCAAACTTGGAATATATGCTTATATGATCAAGATCTCTGACAAGTTGGGTCATGAGTTAGATACACACATATTAATGGAGACATCTTGTATTAGGTTGGCTGAGCTTGTTAGCATGCTGAATGCCATAGTTCTGTTCTGATTTTGTTCAAACTTGGAATACAAGTTTATAAGATAAAAATTCTTTATTTCAGACTGCATTGTCTATACATCGAAATTAAAACATAAATATATTATAAACATAAAAGATCATAGGTGTCTTATGTACAAATATACAGACACATATACAACTACAGAATGTGTCTGTCATTTTTAAAAACAAACTTATGTAAAACATTTAAAGAGTAATTTGTTCCTTCTATCTATAATCCGAGAATTAAAACAAATATCATAGTTCCACGGAGATTTCAAGATACAGTTCTTTCTATTAGATATTCTTGTCATCATTGAAAACACATATTTTCGTATTAATTCTTTAAAATTAAATACATTATAGTTTACAAACATGGTAGAGGCACTGTTCCATATTGAGAGGCTTAATCATACATGAAGACTATTATAACCAATAACTAATTTTCATAATCATCATAATCATAATCATAATCATAATTATAACCAACAACTAATTTTCTTTTCATTCGTTCACTAAAGTTTGTCCACAGAGGAATGCAGTACATTGTGCAGCAATAAGATTTGAATAATAGCAATAGCAAATAGCAGTTTCTAAATGTACGTAAAAGCATGTTTGTTCGAGTACACAAAAATCTGTAATATCTTCACCATCTGACCGATTGGATCTTAAAATATAACCCAAATACATATAACTGTTGACATATGCATGAGCATATGAGCATGGCTGTTAAGAAGTAAAGAGGCTAGAGAGAGTAATTTGAAAGAAGTTGACTGAAAAACGTGCATACCGATTTTTGTGTATTAGATATCATTCTCAAATGCGTAATGTTCATATATCTTTAATAATTTCCTTAAACTTGCAATTGAAGGACTTGTCAATGACATATCATCAGCAAAACTAATATTGTTGAGAAATTACGCATTTGGTGTCAAATGTATCCCCATGTGACACTGACCCAACTTACAATTTAAATCGTCTATGTATATATTAAATTACAAAGGCAAAACAACACCTCCCTGCCTCACTCCATTGGTTACATGGAATGAATTGGATACTGTACTTCCCCAATGCACATAGTACAACTGTTTGCCGGACCAGTTAACTAGAGTATAAACTATGTAGACGGGTATTTGATTGTCAAGAAAATTTTTAAACAGTCTAATGATTGACCCTATCAAATGCCTTACTAGCATCTAAAAAACATGTAAACACAGGGCTACCATGAATAATAGTTGACAGTTTTTTTAAAGGCACAGAGGCATAAGTCTGTTGAATGTTGTTTTTTAAAACAAAACCGATTATCAGAAACTGTGACTTCACATCATTCTAGTACAATACATTAAAAAAAAATTTGAAATAATTGTCGTGAGAGCTGTAGGTTTATTATTATTTTTGTCTGCCAGTTTGCCAATTTTAATTTCCAATAGTGGCATAATTGTGACTTTTGTGAAGTCATCTGGAACAAAGTTATGTACAAACATACAATTAAATAAAATCATTAATAAAAAAACATGGAGTCTACTATCTGAAAATTAAAAATGTTCAACATATAAAAAAATCTTACACTGGACATTTACCCCTCTTTTGTTTAGCTATGGCACATTGCATCTCAGACAGTGAGATCAGTTCAGTAAAACTAGAAGGGGCCTTGCATGCTGAAAGAACATAATCCTTGTTTAATTCTTTTTAACACTATTGAGTAAGGATTCAAAATGATTTGTCGACATGTTGCATATGTTATTTTGGCCATGGTTCCCATCAATGCAAATCGGTAGCCTTTTGGAAGTTGTAGTAGTATTTTGTTTACCTTGCTTCCAAAATTCACTTTGGTCTAAATTTTCAGATTTATTTGCAAGCGTGTCTGCTCTGTTCTAATTCTTCCCTCTAAGGGCATACTTAAATTGAGCTCTAGTTTGGTGCATTTGGTTACTGACAGGCCCATTACAAAATTTACCATTATCACACCACATAAGGTAAGCATTTTATGCATAGTCGTGCAATTCTTTGACACAGTCATTCCATCCCTGTATAACCCGGTTACCAGGTTTGGATTTTATCACTAAGTATTTACCAGAGTTGGACAAAGCTGTTATTATATTTGTGTAAAATCCATTAATCTGTTTGATATGAAGAGGATTACTACAGCCATTATCATTACAGACTGCTACACAATATGGGATCTGTCTTGCTTAATAAGGATGCACATGTTTGAGTACAATTCAGTTTTTGTCGGCAGTGAGGTCTGACCAATTGATGTTGTATTTCAAATTTAAGAGTTCATGGGGGCATGAATTAATACCAGGAATTAGGTCAGCATTGATCGTCATTAAAGTAGGATGATGGTCGGACCCTACTAGGGTATGAATTATTCTCATATCACATATAGCAGAATGAGCAGATTGTGTAAAGACACAATGATCCAACCAAGAGACAGTATTGTGTGAGACACTGAGAAAAGTAAAATTTGTTGTGTGGTCTAGTATATGTTTTAATTCCGATATGATATAACCATATTCATCACAAAAATGGCAAAGTTCATCTTCATAGGGAGTGGATTTGAGTGTATTAGCATTCCAATATCCTAATACATAAATATTTAGTGTATTAGCATTTTCTACAATAGAATTAATTTTACCCAAATAATTGACAAATTCCCCAACATTTTCAACAAGATCACAAGGTAAATAGACATTTACAAAAAGAAAAGAGGAATCACCTGTCTTAATAGTAATACCTATTAATCTGGGGTTGTCAAGGTGTTGTACTTCTCTAATACTTGCAAGAGATCTACGATATAATACACCGACACCCCCGTAAGGTCTGCCTATGTGAATGTCTTTAGAAGATTGAATAGGTGATACCCCTGATCCATAAAAATCCTCATGCACTGATGAGAGACAGTCTAACTTACAAAAGTCAGATATATTGCATAAAGTTTTTACATTTTGGATATTTCCAGTTATAGAACAGCAGTTATAGAAAGAAATGCATAAAGTAGCCATTATGTATTGTTGAGTCCAATAAAGTATGGAATATAAGAGTTTGATTCCGAATCTGATAGTAGTCTCTAATCAACGTATTCCTTGGCCACACGTCCACGTTCATTATCGAATTGTGAGTGAGGTTATCACAGGTGATTTTTATAACATCAAGGTCTTGAAGAATTCAGTAATGAGTGAAATCCAAATATAATTAATGAGGTGATCTTACATCTCATTGCTTGAGCTTGTTACAACTCTGGAGGCATTATTTTTTATCGGAGTTTGATCAGACTTGGAATATATGCTTACCGTCATTGACATATATATCTGGACATTAAAAAATAATCACTTATTTTGCTGTCCAAATAATTTGTATACTAATGAAAATGATCAGTTTTCCTGAATATTTTGTCTGGAAAATTAATATATTTATTGTCATTGTATCAATGCGCCCAGCAAGTTCAATGCTGGTCAGAAGTGTTCTAGGTAAACTAGTTGCATTATATCCTTGCCTGCCGATAAAGAACACTTTCATGATAATGTGTCATTGTGTTTTCTTTTACAGTAAAGAATTCTGGTTGCATTTCTGGCATTTGTTTTTATGTTTGTAAAACTGTTTCAATCTCTTCATTGAGTACATACTGCTACTGGTGAAAAGTGTGATCCAACCCTAAAATATAGAATTACCCTACTTCAATTTCTATCAACTTTGGGCAGGTTCACAAACTGGATGATGTCATGTTGCTTAACCTGTTCTGAGTAAAGTATTAACAAAATCAATTGATTAAACTCCAATAAACTTCAATTATCACTAGAAACTTGTCTAAAATTGTGACCCAGATTATAATAACATGACATAAAATGTTGTCTTTGAGAACAGAATGTATCACTGAAATAATATAAATCTATTCATATTATCTTTACTTGGAAAAATCTGAGAGATAATTCATATTTTCCTTCAAAAAATCCTTGAAGCTATTTCAACACAACTTCAAATATGGCAATGATTTGCATAAAAGTGTAAATGAGCTGAATCAGTTAGACTGGTTTAGGAACTTAATTACAAAACACCGTTATTTGTAATGATACTGTAGGTAGAAAGACTGAATGGACAACGTCCAAAATGAGGTTATCGAGGGAAATCTGCAATTTAATAAAAGTGAGACAACAAGAACTTTTGAAACTTGTGTGTGGGAGATGTTGACAGCTTATCACAAATGTCCACCCAGTTTAGCTTACTGGAAAAGGAAAAACAAAGGTAATAACCTACATATATGTTTAAAACTTTATATCACACAAGTTAATCCACTTTACTGAGAATGTAAATTGTCTGCATGCAGTCATTGGATATATCACACTGAGTAAGGATGAGTTGCAGAGCATGTCAGTTGTTGTTATTGCTGCCGGTTGACAACTTCTTAAGTTAATCCATGATATAATATGGGTAATCAAAGAGGTTTTATAGTCTATTGGTTGTCTATTCAGACACCTGTATTTGAGTATGGGTAAAACATTCCTTAGTTCAAGTTTCAGCTTGAATGTTATATTATTTGTTTGCTTTAACGATAACACTTGGTGTCTGGAAATTTTTTGTACTGTTGAAAATCATTGCAGATTTTAAAACTATGGTGTCTGGAAATTGGAGCAACTGGATATTTAAGTTAATTATGGTATATCATCAAGGTCTCAGGTGAGTTCAGTAATGAGCTAGATCCACACATAATAATTAGGTGATCTTGCATCTGAGTGGCTGAGCATGTTACCACTCTAGAGGTCATATTTCTGATCTGACTTCAATCAAACTTGGAATATATGGTGATATCAGCAAGATCGTTGGACAAGTTCAGTAATGAGTGAGATCCATATATACTAATGAGGTGACCTTGCATCTGTTTGGTTGAGCTTGTCTACTCTTGAGTGAATATTTCTGATAAGATTTTTATCAAATTTAGTAACTACCGTATATACTCATGTATTAGCCGGGTCCAAATGAAAACAACATAGACCCTGATCTGCAAGCGCATTATGTAACGGCAGATCTGGGTCTATGCAGTTTGCAGTTGGTATTGGCTTATATGCAAGTATATACAGTAATCAATTTGCTTTTCCTTTTTAATGCTTCACTCTCTCTAAAGGAAAGCAAGGGAAGTAAAAAAACATCCTGTGAGTTGTAATATCTATAGATGTGAAAGCCCTGTGACTCAGTATATTACACATTAAAGCTGCATCTATAAACTTAACTTTTAAGATCTTGGATGACTTCTGTTATGAGCAAGAACCACTGCATATTAATTATGCCTTTATCTTTGGAATTTTTTTTTATCAGACTATGGTAAAATATGTAAAATTTAATTGATATATAGGTTGAAAGATAGTTTACATAGGTTATGTTCTCACAATACTACATAAGCCTGCTTGGTGAAATGTTCGACTGCTATGTTATGTAAGCCAGGTGAACAACATCAGACCCACTTGTGCTGCCTAGTAGTAGTAGTAGAAGTAATTGTAGTAATATTGGAAATCAGTTGAAATTTCAAGATTGATGATTGGTTCATCAGAACTGATCAGCCATCAATTTTAATCAGTTGGAGATAATTTCTGTATTTTTTTCATGGACACTGTCATTGTTGCATTATTGTTTAAATTGCTTGTATCCTGGAAAGTTTAACAGTTTAATGATATGGCACCCCAACAAAAGCGTGCAGGACAAAACCGTGCAAAGACGAAAGTGCGCAGGACAAAAGTGGGCCAACATAATCGCGCAAAGACGAAAGCCTACAACAATTATCATCTTGTGTCTCTAGTAAAGAAACTAACAAATAGAGCATTAAAGATCATTAAACATCGTTTATTAATTAATATCTCAATATGGCCAAAAAGATCAAATAACATCATCTATTCATTAATATCTCAATATGCAGAAATATGGCGTTAAAGATCAAATAACATCATCTATTCATTAATATCTCAATATGCAAAATGTTCAGTGACTACAAGTGTCTTCTACAGTGCAACGTTATACACGATTCCACGCAGATAGTCCATTTTTGACACATTGCCGTATGTCGGAATGAAAGCATGCAGGCGCCGATTGAGTTGAACATATTTCGACTTCAACGCTTCAGAACGTCTAACACCGGATTGATAGCGTTTGATCTGCAGCTCCACATGATCTTGCTCCTTGCGGAAATGGTCGATCAACTTGTAGATTAACGGATGATGACAATCGACTGTTTGCTGGAATGACTGATGCCAAGCCTTCACTGAATTATTGGTACGTGGCAGATTGTCGTTCACACGATCATGCATGTTCCACAAGTCGATCAGAAATCTCGGATGTGCTGGACCGCATCTTCACTGTCTTCCGACATATGTGTCTTCCCAATAATCAGTTATCGTTGCTAATTGTGGAGGACAAGATTCAACCAACTCATCAAACACTGCCAGTGTGTTCTGCTTCTGCGATTCGGTTCTTTCCATGACTGCAAATTTTGGTCCTAAATATATTTGTGTGCTATTTATACAGTTTTGGGTATACAAGTAGCTTTGAAGAATGACTCTTCAAATAATATTTGAAACTTAGAAATTATGTTACTTTTCATGTCTACTTCTACTCTTCAGGTTTTGTCGGCGCGCTTTTGTCTGGGGTTTTTAGCTGCGCGCTTTTATGGCGTGCTTTTGTCGGCACGCTGTTGTCGGGACACCTAATGGCACATTTGTTGTCTGCCATGTTGTTAGTGCTTGAATTGTATTAAAGAACAGAAGGCTATGTTAAGTGGAAGCTTTTATTCATGTATTTCACTTTTCCAGGAAGATTTTGTCTACAAAAGTTGAATGATTTAAGAAAGAAAACTTTAATGGTTTATATTCAGTTGTGGAAAATCATAACCAAATGCATTGTTATTTCATTTTTCAGAGCAATCTTCGATTATTGGCTTGAAGAGATTTAAGTTGTTGTTTTTTCTGTGGCATACTATGCATTCTTTTTTCCAAATATAATTTATACCTGTGAAAATGAATGAATTCACAGCATTTCCTATATTAACATTATAAGTTCAGATGTCTTGTCTGCTTGTTTCTCATATTACTGAAAATAGTTTGATTAATTTACCGTTTCAGTGGTGTATATCTTGTAAATACTTTAAACTACTTTGAACTCCATTAGTACTGTATATACTAGCTTGTAAGTCAGGTCCAACTGCAAACAACATAGACCCTGATCTGGTGTTGCATAATGCGCTGGTAGATCAACGTCTGTGTTGTTTGTTCTTCTGAATAGTCCTAACAAACTGCATAGACATAGACCCAGATCTGCTGGCACTTTATGTGACAACAGATCTGGGTTTGTTCAGTTTGTAGTTTGATCCAACTTATGCTTGAGTATATATGGTATATCCTTATTTATATTCTACAGTATTCACTGGTGGTGCACATTACCTAAATATTGTCAAATTTTTTTTTCATGGGTGTCAATTTTCATTGATTTGCCGACAAAATCACATTTTCGTTGTTATTTAAATTCATGGAATGGGGAAGAGGTGCCTACTCAGAAAGATCATTGTTCATCTGGAACTTTTGATTCATGGTTTGTAGCAACTACAAAAAAATCCATGAAAATTAGTACCCCATGAAAAATAACAAATTCACAATAACCTGTGGTGATTTTCAAATGATTTTTTTCACACACACATGGTCGAGGCCTGTGGTCAAATAAATCAATTTCATCTTCTATTTATCTTTGTTAGACTGTGAGTAGTTTCGATAAGCAAGATCATTCTTTACTGTATTTTGTTTTCCAGGATAAAGGGACATGTCCCCTGCATGTGGCGGCCTCGTCAGGTCAGATTTTACAGATAGAACTTCTAGTCATCTATGGAGCAGATCCAGGTGCTGTTGATGCCTATGGCAAAGCTCCTATAGATTATGCCAGGTGACTAATCTTTACTCTTTACACAGATTACAAAATATAAACACTCTTATGCTTCACTTTGATGAGGTAAAAACCAGACAGCAATCTACATGCCCATCTGTCAAGTCATGCCATATTGTACTCACATATAAGTTGGATCCAACTGCAAACTGCATAGACCCACATCTGCCATTGCATAACACGGGCAGATCTGGGTCTATGCATTCTGTTAGGTGTCAGTATAACAAACAACATAGACCCTGATCTACCAGCACGTTATCCAATGGCTGATCTGGGTCTATGTTGTTTGCAGTTGGAACCGACTTATAAGGAGTACATACGGTAATCTCTTTGGCTACACTCCAGCAAAACTCTGGCGGTTCTTGCCCTCAAAACCTACAACTTTGCAAATTAACTTTACTCAAAGTGATGTTTGTCCTGATTATACATAGGTGTTCAAAGCTATTCTTGTGCCTATAGGAGGGGTCAACTTGATTTTCTCCTGTCCATTGTATGCCCCTGCATCCATCTAACATACATCTGTATGTCCTTTCATCTGCTCTGAGCTAGTTCATTAGCTTTTTTATGTAAAGCCTCTTGTAAGCAATTTTATATGCATGTTTTTATATGCATGTTTTTATATGCATGTTTTTATGTATATTTAGATGATCTGGTTAGATATTTAGGTCATTTCAGTGATTTTAGCATTTTGTAGTCTTTTGCAATTTTTGGACTTTGTCTTTTTTAAAAATTTTTGTCAATACTATATTAACAGGATTACACAAAAATGACTTGAATTAAGCAGATTAAATTTGGTGTGGATGTTTATATGCATACATAGATGACCTGATAATAAAATTTTGTTATTTAAATTAGTTTTGCAAACCTTTAAATATTTAGCTCTACTGGTCATAGACCAGAAGAGCTTATAGGATCGCCTGTTGTCCATCGTCTGATGTCCAACATCATTAGCACAAGTTTGTTATTGCTGCTCCTCATAAACTACTTGAAGGATTGCCATAAAAGTTTACACTCACATTCATCCTAAGGTCTGGTTGGTCCTAAATGAAAGTGGTGCTGCTTAGACATCCAATATAGCTGTCACAGCAGCCATCTTGAAAATCTTGTCACTCCTCCTGAATGGATATTCATATATCACCATGGGGTTTTCACTAAAAGACTTCTTATGATATCTAGTTGGTGCTAAATGAAAATAGTTCTGCTTGGAAACCCAATATGGCCAGAACAACGGCCATCTTGAAAATCTTGTCATCGCTACTTCTGAAAGGATGGTCATATCAACATATGTTATTCACCAGAAGAGTTCTTATCAAGTCTAGTTGGTTCTAAATGAAAATGGTGCCCTCTGACATCCAATATGGGTGAGATGGCAGTCATCTTGAAAATGTTATTATAGCTACTCCTGAATGGATGGTCATATCAACATTGGAGTTTCACTAAACAACTTATGATGTCTGGTTGGTGGCAAATGAAAATGATGCTAAGCTGACAGCCAGTCTTAAAAATCTTGTTCTCACTTCTCCTAGAACAGAAAGACATACTGACATGGGATTTTCACCAGAAGACTTCTTCTGGTGTCTAGTTGGTACCAAGTGAAAATGGTGCTGATCTAACATCAGTATTGCCACCATGGCAGCTTTCTTGAAAATCTTGTTATTGCTTCTCCTAAATGGAAAGTCAGATCGACATGGGGTTTTCACCAAAAGATTCATTATGATACCTTGTTGATCCTGAATGAAAATGGTGTTGATCTGACCTCAAATATGGCTGTCACAGTGAACATATTAAAAATCTTGTCACTAATTCTCCTGAATGGATGGTCATATCAGCATGGGGTTTTCACCAAAACTCTCAAATTATCTAGTTTGTCCTAAATGAAAATGGTGCTGATCTTGCATCCAATATGGCTGGCACAGTGGCAAATTTAAAAATCTTATAGCTCAAGAATATCAGAGATAGTTTTAACACTCAGCAGTTAAAAAAAAAATTGTTTCATCTTGAATTCTTGGAAATTCTTTTCAGTCAGTAGAGCAACAGTTCCTTCAAGGGATTCTTGTTTCTAAGTTATATAAAAATCCATTTGTTTTAGCAAATCTGTTCTCCTGAATGGATGGTAGTATCAACATGGGGTTTTCACCAAAAGTCTTCTGATGGTGTCTAGTTTGTCCTAAATGAAAATGGTGCTGATCTTACATTCAATATGGCTGGTACAGTGGCTAATTTTAAAATCTTATCATTCAAGAGTATAAGAGATGGTTTCAACACTCAACACCTAAAAAGAAAAAAAATGGTATTGTCTTGAATTCCTGGAAATTCTTTTCAGACAGTAGAGCAACAGTACCTTTAAGGAACTCTTGTTTCTAAGTTATATAAAAATCCATTTGTTTTAGCAGATCTTAAAAATTCTTATAGAATTGCTGTTGCCATACAAAACTTCCCAAGAAATTTTGGACTTTTCAATCATTGATTTAAAAATTTGTTTTCTTTGTTATCTATATTTTGCTGAGCAGTTTGTACCCTTTCTCAGTGTAGGTCATATCCACTTCTCTAAACAACCCAATTCTGACCTCATGTTAGCATCCACATGGCTGTGTTCCATGGTCAGTAGGGTACCGTATATACTCATGTATAACCCAAGTCAAAATGCAAACAACATAAACCCTGATTTTCCATTACGTAATGCGCTGGCAGATCGGGGTCTATGTTGTTTGTTCTACTGATTAGTCCTTACAAACGCATAGACCCAGATCTGCCGGCGTATTATGCGATGGCAGATCTGGGTCTGTGCAGTTTGCAGTTGGAATTGGCTTATACGCAAGTATATATGGTATGTGAGCACAGGTTGCATTTTCATTCCTGTACTTGTAGGAGGATTTATTTCAAAATAGAAAGGATAGTTAAAACAGACAATAACAAAAGCTGGTATAATTTTAAAAGGTTATATAGTGAAATAAACATTTTAAATGTTGTATGTACAAATCATTGTATCTGAATACAATAATTATTGGTCATGAAAGAGAAGAAGGCATTTTGGCTAATTAGAAATGTCTGCCTAGACTCTATTTGCCTTTTGCACAACCTGTGTAGTGACTGTACTGCATTACCAGTTCATGACATGGATGGCTTGTCCTCAGTGCAGGTCAGTTCCAGGTGAAGTTTAGTAAGCAATAATAATAATAATAATAATAAATTTATTGAGGTATAATCAGCAAATAACACAAGTAGTTGTACGTATAACAAATATAAAAAAGTCACATAACATTGACACAGTCTGTACATAAATAGATAAAAACAGTTATGATACAAATATAAAACTACGTGATCCACCAAGGATGAACCAGAAAAGTTTATACAAACTTATTTCCAATGGGATCCTGCGAGAACAAGATTTTGGAACAGGGTACATTTATAAATACATTTTGCAAATGAAAATAATACATTCGACTAAGCTGAGAACTTACTCTCAAGGATAAAAAATGTAAAAACTGATTTCAGAATTAAAAATATCACTAAAAACCAATTAATTCTAGTAAAATATCATTGAGCTCTGTTTTCTTGATCTTCGTTGTCTTAAAAGGTATGACTTAATAGATAGTTTGAAATTATCTGTATTTGAAATGTTCTTGATAAAACCAAGTAATAGGTTCCAATCATTTATAGTGTTATAAAAGAATGTCTACTAACACAAGGTGTACTACTAACACAAGGTGTAACAAAATTTACTACTCCTAGTGACAAAATGCGATGATTACTAATTGTTATGAATCTTTGGCTCATGTATGATGGATATTTCATACAAAAAAATGTATGAGCATGATTTAGTGTTGATTGTTTTACTATAACATCCACGTTTTAGCATTCCCACACTTTCAAGTTCATACTGTCTGATGCTTGATCTGGGTTCAAGGTTACTTATAAATCCTACAGTTTTATTCTGTGCTATCTGGAGTTTGTTTTTGAGATTTTTACCAAATCTGGCATACCAGAAAGAACAGGAATAGTCAAAATTACACTGTATTATAGCAGAATATAATGTTTTCCTAGTTTTCAGTGATAAACATTGACCTTGTCTAAAAGGAAACTTTACCCTTTCATTTACCTTTTTTAGTATACTATTAACTATGCATTCACCTGAGAGTAAATTATCTACATGGAGACCTAAATATTTAATACACTTCTGAGCATTGATTATGTAGCCATTACAGGTTATTTTAAATTCTCTTAATGTATTTACTTTTCGCTTTGAGCCAAAAAGGATGCATTATGTCTTATCCAAATGATAGTTTGTTATCAGTGAGCCAAAGATTGCAGGATTCTAATTCTTTCTCATGCTTTTAAAAAAAAATGTAATCAGGATCCTGATGTGAAAAGATGATAGCACGGTCATCTGCATATAATAAAAGCTTACAATCAGAGTCTGTGCTAGTTACCATATCATTCACATTACACAAAAAGAAGAGGTCCTAAAATAATACCCTGAGGTATACCACACGATGGAAACACGAAACAGGTCATGTAAGTTCAATTAATTTGCACAGTTCATGTAGAAAACTTTTTTTAAAACAAGTTAATACTTGAAACATACTTGTTGTTTGGAGTTTGTTTTTAGACATTTTTTTACGACACCTCATTGCTAACATAAATGTACTGTCATGGCATCTTTTAAGATATGTGTTTATCCTGATGGAGAGAGAGGAAAGGAGTGAGAGAAAGAGAAGGAGAAGAAGAAAAAATCAGTTGTGTCGAAATATGGAAATATAAGTTTGAATGACATACATAAGGGAAAATATATTTCCTAAAACTGAAAAGAAAGAAGTTCCAGAGATGATGTTGCCACAGTGGAATGAAATGTATAATAAAAATGGTTTCCACACAATATCATGAGTTCTTTATCACCTACTTTGAAAAAATGTTGTGCATAGCTTGCATTTGAGACAAAGAAGACACCAAATAATTTTTGGGTCAAAGGGTCAAAGTCACAGGAACTGAAAGAAGGAAAAGTTTCAACAAAACTACAAAAGTTCTATAAATGGTTTGTATTTAAGAGAAGGAAGACATCTATTAATTTGGCAGTTAAAAGGTCAAAGGTCAAGATAAGGGACTCTTAGACGGAAAATATTGTTCACAAAATAACTAAAATTTTATGCCCCAAACCATGATCAAACTTTGTGGCTTGCACTTGAAACTTGAAAGGTGCCTATCAATTTTGCAGTCAGTAGGTCAAGGTGAAGGTCACTGAGACTGAAAGAAGCAAAATGGTTTTGCAAAATAAATTGAGTTCTATGTCTTGGACCAAATTTTGTTGATGGCTTGTATTTATGACAAGGAAGACACCTGTTATTTTCGCTTCAGAATGTCCAGTCTCCAACCACGGAAAGCGGTTTTACATGAAAGAAGTATAATAATACTATTTACCAAATGGCAGGCATATAATATACCATTCACAGTACTCCTGTTTATTCCAGAGCTGAGGGTCACCACGATATTGCTGATAGGCTAATAGAATGCCAGTATGAATTAACAGACAGATTATCGTATTACCTTTGTGGTAAAAAGTCTGGTAAGTAAAAACTTGACACTAATATGCAAATATTGGTACACATTTTACCAGCAATGTCATGGAGAATTTTTAGTTTTTGATGAGATGTTGTTGAGTAGACGACATTTGTTTAGATGAAATTTGTTTAGCTTTAAAGCTTTAAATAACACATTGCCAATTCAAGTTAAACTTATGATGGTTATCTTTTTTTAATTGGGTTTTTATCTTTATTTCATAAGATCAATAATTCAGTAATTCATTATGTAGTACAGGTAGACCTTGTTATAACATGATGGTCAGGGTCCATGAAATAACATTACAAAGTAATATTGTTTCAAATGCAATACAAAATTGGTTAAGCTGATATATATCTATGGCCTGATTCCTCAGACTTCCTGTGAGCTCAGGATGTAGAATAGTCCCAAAATGTCCTACATGTTGTAAGAGGCAACTAATGGAGGCACGAGCCAGTGTTCGACTGGTTACTGTCTCTGGAGGCAAGAGCTACAGTGTTCCAGTGGTTACTGGACTATGGAGGCAAGAGCCAGTGTTCCAGTGATTACTGGATTCTGGAGGCAGAAGCCACAGTGCTCCAGTGGTTAGTGGACTCTGGAGGCAAGAGCCACAGTGTTCCAGTGGTTACTGGACTCTGGAGGCAAGAGCCACAGTGTTCCAGTGGTTACTGGACTCTGGAGGCAAGAGCCACAGTGTTCCAGTGGTTACTGGACTCTGGAGGCAAGAGCCACAGTGCTCCAGTGGTTACTGGACTCATGACCAGAAGGGTGCAGGTTTAAATTCTACCTTCAGATCATCCTGGGTCAGCTACCGAGGTGTGTCTTTGGGGCAAGACACTTTATTCCAATTACCTCAGCACTAAATAACCTACTTTTGTTGATGTGGTATAAAACACCAAGCAAAACCAACTCCCCAGACAATCATGATATTTCATCTTTGGTTAATATCATCATGTTATACAATTAACCCTACGCAAAATTGATCTGGTATAAAATATTTGTATTGCATTGTAAACAAACTTACCTCATGAAAGGACTGTTTCATGAAAATATTTATGTTTGACCAACATCAGATATCATATTCATTTTTTTTTACAAATATTTGTGTTAGCATTCCATAGCAGTTCAAATTGACTGCATACATGGCACATGACCAGATAGTAAGAACCTCAACAGGTAAAATAAACAACAGATTCAGGAATTTTCAATGTAAATTGTGACCAAAAACTTACCTAAGCTTAATGTGTAAGGATTCAAGGATACAAAATAACTGAATATTTATCTCGTTTTAATGTAAAAGTGTGAAAGAATTTAAGCAAGCTCCTTTCCATCTTCAGACTTGAGTTAGTGTCATGACAATTTGACATGTTGTATTTTCTGTATGGCAATCAATAACAGCTGAAATATCTAAATTCTTTGAGAGAAAAATACTTAGCTTATATTTTGACATAAAAAAAATGTTTATTATCAACTTAAAACTTTTCCACCACACACTTTTAGTTAAAATGTTCTGTGCGCAGGCTTGATTTTGTGGAGTAGTAACTAAACCTAACACTTACTTTACTATTGACAGTAACTGGTCCCTGTGTCTGCTACAGCTAGACCCCATATCGGCTAAGTTAAAGTTGGAACATGAAACTGGTTTGTGCCTAACTCCAGCAGATGCCTAACTCAAACACCATTTAGATTGTTGTTCATTGTTGGTTGAAAGAAGATTTTTTTATTGAAGATAATTAATTAAGTCTAAATTGATACATTAACTGAATTGGTCTGGAAACCTGTTCATTGATCTCCCACTTTAAATAAAGATAATTCTAGATTGGTTATGATCTGTTTGGCACATTTTTCTTATACAGGCATTGGGCCATGGTTTGTTGCAAGATAACACTAATTGTACAAATTGCTAGTTTGTTAACAAGCTCAATAAAAATGTACCATTGTTGTGTAATTACTGAGATCTGTAAACTGTAGGTTTCTCACATTTTATTCAATTGGTGCTTAACAACTGTTTTTAGCTCTATTGGTCATAAACCAGGAGACCTTATGGGATGGTCTGTTGTCATTTGTCCATCCATCCATATGTTAGAACAAGTTTGTTATTGCTACTCCTAAACTACTTGGAGGATTGCCATGAAACTTTACACACACATTCATCCCATGGACTACATCAGGGTGTGTGCTGTTTGCAGTTGGACTTGACTTACAAGCGAGTATCTACAGTACATGTTCAGGTGAATTTTGTAGCTGCTGTGAACCTCACATTTCAAGGCCAAGTGAACAGTGATACCCTGTGCTGGCAACAAGACCCCCTCTTCCCAAGTCCATGAATTTAAGTGCTGACACAAATGTCATTTTCTACCAAATCAATAAAATGTATATCCACACAAAAAATAAATTCACTTACAGGATGCCATTGTTGCATAATTCTTTCCCTTCTGTTCTAGATCATAGGACTGGGCAGCACTTTTTAATCCCTGAAATGGCTGATAGGTAAGGTTATCACGTGGATTAATCAAAGTATACAAGATATGCTGTTTTACTTTAAACTTAACAGTGCTTAGATAATAAAAAGAATTGCTAATGTCTTTCTACTTGTCGTCAAAATATGTATATTTTTCATTATCTTCAAAATATCAGTTTCATTTGGACTAAAAAATATTTGACATGTATTTATAAATTAAGTACTAATTATGTTTATGACATGGCTGTTATTAAATGAATAAAGAAATGTTATTATGTAATTTCAGATAATTTTAATCAGCTTTTTCATTAAGCCACTGATATTGATGTTATAAATAGTTTTGCTCATCATATTTCTTTCTCTTTAAGTTTCACTCGGATAAAATTATCCTTTTCTTTTTTCTTTTCCTAGTAGTTTAGACATGTCAGAATTGGCCAAACAAGCCAGGAAAAAACTACAAGCAGTAAGTGTTGCTTTTTTAGCTTGCTTCTGCAAAGTAGAGGAGAGCTATTGTAATACCCCTGATGTCAGCGCTGGCGTCCACACATGTAAAAGCATACACATAAATACGACCTCATTACATTTCAACCATTCTTTCTTCCTAGGTGCTAGGCAGCAGTTTGGAGTAGGTTTCATTTCACCTGTCACTAAGGTGCGGCGCATTGGAGGCTAACATAGTACATGTACATTAGTTGTGCATTCAACTTATCACCAACTAGGTTTTTTACACCCTGTATACATACTGTTGTACCTGAAGTCTTGAAACTTGGTGAGTGGATACATCTCAATGAGTATTACACCCTCACAAAAATAGGTCACAGTGACCCATATTTCACACTTCAGTGACATCAGTTAAATTTCATTTTAAGTTTATTTCTCAATCAATGTTCATGCTAGAATCATCAAACTAGATAATATTATGCATCTTTATTAGTACCACACCCTTAAAACAAAAGAAGGTCATTATGACCTTCATTTCACATTTCACCAGTTTAGATTAAGTTTTTGCAGTTACCTCATGACCACACAGGTTTTTTTGCATGCTCTGGGCATACAAACCTATCTATAGTAATGAAACTTGGAGAGCACATGTATCTTAATGAGCAAGCACTTCACTATTATTACAAAATTAGGTCTGTGACTTCCAACCAGTAAAATCAGCCTTCTAGGGATGGACAATGATAATAACTTCTAAAGGAGATTTTATGAACAGTGATTTTTAGCAAACAAATTAATCTCAGGTTTTTATTGTATTATGACTTATGCCCTGTCACAGAGGCGAGCATTTTGTTGGTCAGGATCATTTTGGTCTGAATTTATTTTCTACATGATAATTAATGTTTACAATGGCTGCTAGAGACTACTAAACACTTTGTATAGGTGAGCTTTTTAACCATCGATTACATGATTCTATTTGTCGTTCTAATGTTTTTCAGAGAGTGAGACATAGATATCACTTATCTTTTGGCAGTGGCAATGGTGGCAAAGTTTTCCGTTGAAGTTTTTGCAAGTCATATACAGTTGGAGTAGATAATAGCACAATTAATAATAGAACGATTGACAAGTGTGACATCGCATTCCATCATAATTTACAAGCGAGACATCATGTTCCATGGAACCCTTTTCATTTCTTCAAGTGAAAGGTGTCATTAGATCATAAATTCAATCATTTTCAATTATCCATGCAGATTAAACTTAAAAATGTTCTTCAAATTCAACATATTGATCAATTATTCAGCTGATTGATTTATAGTCTGTTTAACCATTTAAATCATGTAAAATAATTTGTATACTTGCATTAGTTTGCCAGCTAATTGTCTGCATTGAACACATATATTTTTGTCTATTTGTTAACTGCTAAGGCTCTTGAAGAGGTACCGTATACACTTGCATATAATTCAATACCGACTGCAAACTGCATAAACCCAGATCTGTCGTCACATAATGTACCGGCAGATCTGAGTCTATGCAGTTTATAAGGACTAATCAGTAGAACAAACAACATAGACCCTGATCTGCTGGTGCAGTATGCGATGGCAGATCAGGGTCTATGTTGTTTGCATTTGGACCTGGATTATATGCGAGTATATACAGTATGTAGCAATTTTTAGCTCCACTGGTCATAGACAGAAGAGCTTATGGGAAGGCCTGTTGTCCATCTTCAGTTGTCCATCAGTTAACACAAGTTTGTTATCACTACTCCTCCTAAACTACTTGGAGGATGGCCATGAAACTTTACACACACATTCATTCCAAGGTCTAGTTGGTCCTAAATCAAAATGATGCAGCTCAAGCATCTAATATGACCACCACAGTGGCCATCTTGAAAATCTTGTTATTGCTTTGCCTTGTTGATGGATGGTTATATTGACATGGGGTTTTCACCAAAAGACTTCTTATATTTTTTTGCTCCTAAACTAAAATGGTGCCAATCTGACAGCCATTATGGCCACCTTGGCAGTCCTCTTAAAAATCTTGTTATCGCTACTTTTCTAAACGGACAGTCATATTGACATAGAGTTTTCACCAGAAGATTTCTTATGACGTCTGGTTGGTCCTAAATGAAAATGATGCCAATCTGACATCCAATATGGCCACCAAAGTGGCCATCTTGAAAATTTTGTTTATCACTACATTTTAATGCATGATCATATCAGCAAGGGGTTTTCACCAAAGACTTATGAGATCTATTTGGTCTTAAATGAAATGGTGCTTATATAACAACCAATATGGTTGCTACGATGGCCGTCTTGAAATGTTATCACTACTCCCTCCTGAATGGATGGTCATATCGACATATGATTATCACCAAAGACTTGTTGTGATATCTATTTGGTCCTAAATGAAAATGGACCCGATCTGACATCCATTATGCCTTCCTTGGCAGCCCTTTTGAAAATCTTCTTGTCGCTACTCCTAAATGGACAGTCATATGATATGGAGTTTTTTTTACCAGAAGACTTCTTATGATATCTGGTTGATCCTAAATGAAAATTATGCCAATCTGACATTCAATATGGCCACCATTATGCCCATCTTTAAAATCTTTTTATTGCTAAAGAATGTTAGAGATGGTTTCAACAATCAGCAGTTAAAAACAATTAAGGGTCAAAGTTTGGATGCCTGGAAATTCTTTTTGGCCAGAAGAGCATTAGTCATTTGAAGAACTCTTGTTTTTACAATATTATAAATTTCTGCCTCCATGTTTTAAGCAGAATTTGACCACTTTACATTTTTAAAGATTGGCTAATGAGTGAGATGAGTAATCAAAAGGATTAAGGTCAAATTTCAAAGGGAAATTTTTTTGTATGGTTCAAAAGGGAGGGAAATTTTAGCTATTTATTGTCAATTTTGTACTTTCTTAATGCATCAGAGCTCATCTGGATATCACTGATTCAGATTCTAAACCATCAGGGAATGTTACAAGTAGGATGTGTTGTACTGTAGGCTTTTTTTCTCCAACCTGAAACATATTTTTATCTATTCAAATGTTTTACATATTTGAACATACATTCTATACATAGGGACAGTTTCTTTAGCTTTGAAAGGAGTACCATATATACTCTCATGTTAATCAAGTCCAACAGCAAACAACATAGGCCCTGATCTGCCGTCACATAATGTGCCAGCAGATCTGGGTCTGTGTTGTTTGTTCTACTGATCACATTGGCAGAACTGGGTCGGTGCAGTTTGCAGTTGGACTCAACTTACAAGCAGATATGAACAGTATTACTCTGAGAAATATTTTAGAACTCATGCTGAAAACTTTAATTATACCCAGTCAGAAAGATTATTATTCGTCTGTATAGTAAACGAATAAAGTATTCTGTTTACGATATATATTCTCAAGCAACATAGACCCTGATCTACTATCACATATAGCGCCGGCAGATCGGGGTCTATGTTGTTTTGTTATACTGATTATTCCTAACAAACTGCAATGACCCACATCTACTGGCGCATTATGTGATGGCAGATCTGGGCCTGTGCAGTTTGTAGTTGGACTTAACTTAGAAACAAGTATATATGGTATACTAGTCCTCTGTTTTATGTGGTTAAGATCTAGGTCTTTGTCATATTATGTTTCCTCTGCTTCAGAGAGATAGAGAGAAATTATTCTAAATGTTTGCTTTTATTTTCTCCATCACAGTTGTCAAACCACCTGTTTGAAGAACTGGCTATGGATGTTTATGATGAGGTTGATCGAAGAGAAAATGATTCAGGTTGGAACGCATTACCGTTGTTTTAGCTCTACTGGTCAAAGACCAGAAGAGCTTATGTGATGGTCCAGCATCCATTAACAATTGCTTGTTATCACTACTCATAAACCACTTGGAGGTGAGTCCTGTACTTGGCACTCATTATCATTTTGAAGTCTAGTTGGTTCTAAATGAAAATGGTTCCCCTCAAATATCTAATATGGTGACAATGGTGGCCATTTTGACTTTTTTTTTCCTCACTACTACTGGTGAATGGATGGTTATATCAACATAGGGTTTTCTCTAAAAGATTTCTGAAAAAGATGTGTATCTGAAATTTAACATGGCTGCCATTATGATACAAATTGTCATATTGACATGGGGTTTTCATTAAGCAACTTCATATGATATTGATGATCCTAAATGAAATGGTGCCGATCTGACATTCAACATGGCTGCCATCATGAAAGTCTTGTTATGGCTACACCTCCTAAACAAATTGTCATATTGACATGGGGTTTTCATTAAGCAACTTCATATGGCATTGATGATCCTAAATGAAATGTTGCCGATCTGACATTCAACATGGCTGCCATCATGAAAGTCTTGTTGTGGCTAAATGATCCTAAATGAAATGTTGCCGATCCGACATCCAATATGGCTGCCATGTTGTCCATCTTGACAGTCATGTTTTTGCTACTTTTCCAGAACAGAGGGCCATATCATGGGATTTTCACTAAAATATTTTTTATGATATGTAGTTGGTTCTGAATGAAAATGGTGTGGATATGATCTCCCAATATGGCCACCACAGCAGTTGTCATTAAAATCTTGTTAACTATTCCTCCTAAACGAATGGTCATATCAGCATGGTGTTGTCACTTGAACACTTCTTGCAGTATGTAGTTTGCCCTGTATTGAATGATGCTGACCCAATCTACTGAATGGATGGTTGTACTGACATGGGTTTTTTCACTAAAACACTGTAACAGTATGTAGCAGGTCCTGAATGAAAATTGTGATGATCTGACATCCAACAGGCAGCCATAGTGGAGTGGCCATCTCAAAAATCTTGTTAACATGACTTCTCTTGAACAGTGGCATTGACAACGGGTTTTCACTAAAATGCCTCATGCATTATGTAATTGGTCCTGAATGAAAATGGTGCAGATCTGACCAAGATCATGTCTATTGTTGTGAACAAGTTTGAAAACAAGATCTACATGACCTTGCCATCAAGTGAAAGGTCACTGCTTGCATTTTGTACTTCATTCAGCTTATGAACAATGCAACTGGTGCATATATAAATGAATTTTGATAAGACATTATATTGCATTGTTTTTCAATAAACTATTTGACAATCAGCCCAATGCTACTGATTTCCAGGTCAAAGTTCTTAACTGCGATTTTTATATGTGATGGCTTGTGAACATTATAACACTTACAAGTATGAATGGACTTTTATCAAACCCAGTTTATAGACATATATGAAAAATACTTTAAATAATACCAGTTCAGTTACATGTGTTTTTTTTCTTTTTCAAAATAATATTACTTATGGACTAGATGAAACTTAGCATGTGGATATATATTGACAGCATCTGAGATGAGTTCAATGATCTATCCATTATATCAGGTTCAGGGTCACAAAGGCCATGGCAAAGATTTTTGTGCAGCACTTATCTTGTGAACATGTTAACTCAAATATATACAGAGTTCTCCACAGCCCAGCGAGGTGCTGTGAATCCTCAGTGCCTCCATTGCCAAGTTAATTTAGTGTGGCACCTTTTTCTTCACACAACTTTACTGGCCTGCGCCACAGCACTATGATCTTCTGTGATACAGCATAAACAACATTTGCTCACATTCCAAAACAAACTCAATAGGTGCTCATTACTTCTTCTGATGAAAAGCCTGCCCTAGCAAACTACAATCAGGCTACTTTCTTGATTGATGTAAGTGAATTCATGGAGAGATAATCTGATTGTAAAAAAGGGATGTTTCCATTTATAATTGCTGATTTTAATGACAACACTGCTTCAATCAAGCAAGATTTTCTTTAACTTCTCATGGAAAGTTACATTCCAGAAATCTGATGGATTAATTTTCCCTGAGAATCATATCATCTGATGACATTTCAAAATAATTTATTAGATAAATAAGAGTAAAACATAGGCATTTGACAGTGGCCATTGACTTTATATTGCAGCAGCTATGCCTTACTGTGAGTTATGTCCCCTTATGGGCAATACTGAAATCTATACCATATACAAGGTCTGAGGTACGTGGTTTACATGTATGCTCCAGAATTCAACTATTTCATTTTATCAGCTTTTAACCAAAAGTATAAACATAAAAAAGAAAAAACATTTTAGAAATTAACAATTTTTGCAGTTAAAGCAAAGAACTTGGAGAGAAGAAATTTCTGATTCAGATTAATTATTCTGTTCATTTTTTTTTTAATGTGAATTTTTAGCTTAATATTGAGATTTTTTTAAAATTCTAGTCAGAGGAAAGAACTCTTAAAGATGAATTTTTCTGTACATTTATTTTTTTTAATGCTGTGAATATTTAGCTTGAATATTTGAAGAATAACAATGGCATATTTAATCACCCTGGCATCAGCGTCCGTGTCCCCCCTTGATTAAAGTTTTTGGGCAAGTTGTTGTTTACGTCTATATCTCCTTCAATTGTCGTTCTGTATGTGCTTTTTGGTAGGAATATTGCTAATTATATGTATATCAATATTTTCCCCCAGAAATAATCACATTTTAACACAGGGTGAGGGTCTTAGGCATTAAAATGTATTCACTGGGACTTAGTTTGATGTTGAAGTTTTAGGGCAAGTTCTTATTTATACCTGTATGATCTTTACTTTTATCAAGTCACCAAGTTATGATCTGATGTGTATTTTTTTTAGGGCTGTTACTTATTAATAATGACGACAGGGAATATGTTGCAATTTAGCTGAAGGGTTTAGGTTGAGTTTTTAAAAAACGGACACATTGTTAGAGCTTTTGCTTAGCTATATGTCTTTGAGATTTTTCGTCCCATGGTCATGGAACTTTATGAATGCCAGTATTTGGAGGAGTATTATACTACCATATTAAATTCTTTTCCTTTACCTACTTTTCATGCCTGAATCATTTTTTTTTAAAATATTGTATCAGCTGTTGGTCTTGTAGTCATTAAATGTACACTTGTGATGTTTATTCTTTGGAGATGTGCTTCTTATCAACTGTAGTAATGTTGACCAGGAATATTTTGCCTAGGGAGTAGTGTCCGGGTCAAAAACTAGGACATTATTAGTTTTTTTAGTCATGTTTCTTTATTCCATGGTCATTAATCTTTGTACTTGGAAAAATATGGAATCAGTATAGGCCACCATACAATAATTAGATCACCATTACATACTTTTTTATTTGTTGATGATTTTGGTCTTTTTTTTTTTTTGTATTTTGATTATATATCTTGGCAAGTATTAGCCCAAGAGTTGTCAAAATTTGGACATTCAAGAATCCCAAGCAGTGCTTTCCCCCATCAGTTAGTTACTTCAGGGAAAATCAAGCAGTGCTTTCCCCCATCTGTTTGTTACTTTAGGAAAAATCAAGACTAAGCCAGTAGTAGATGCTTAAAGAATAGCTTATATTCTATAATCATAAATGTTATGGTCATATGGTCTCTCATGTTGTCAGTTTTTTCAGTTTTTTATATGAAGTCATTTGGAATAGTTGAGTTGTCATGTCCTCCGATAGCTCGTATTGATTTGTTCTACATTATGTTACACAAACTATTGTCTCAGCAAACTGTTGCTTTTCTACCCTTTTTTTAGGTCAGATTTATTTATAAAAATGTCTAGCTGTTTATGTTAGTATATATAGGTCATTTGTATTTTTTCTTGTCCTATATATATATATATATATATATATATATATATATATATATATTTCAGTATGGTTATCAACACATGATCACACATCAATAGTCAGTGACAGACAAGCAGTGCCCTTCTTACCTGTCAACCCAGAGTTCTCAGCAACTAGAAACCAGGTATTAATATCAGAATAGATTACATTTGATTGAGGACTAGAAACCAGGTATTAATATCAGAATAGATTACATTTGATTGAGGGCTAGAAACCAGGTATTAATATCAGAATAGATTACATTTGATTGAGGGCTAGACACCAGGTATTAATATCAGAATAGATTACATTTGATTGAGGGCTAGAAACCAGGTATTAATATCAGAATAGATTACATTTGATTGAGGGCTAGAAACCAGGTATTAATATCAGAATAGATTACATTTGATTGAGGGCTAGAAACCAGGTATTAATATCAGAATAGATTACATTTGATTGAGGGCTAGAAACCAGGTATTAATATCAGATTACATTTGATTGAGGGCTGGAAACCAGGTATTAATATCAGAATAGATTACATTTGATTGAGGGCTAGAAACCAGGTATTAATATCAGATTACATTTGATTGAGGGCTAGAAACCAGGTATTAATATCAGAATAGATTACATTTGATTGAGGGCTAGAAACCAGGTATTAATATCAGAATAGATTACATTTGATTGAGGGCTAGAAACCAGGTATTAATATCAGATTACATTTGATTGAGGGCTAGAAACCAGGTATTAATATCAGAATAGATTACATTTGATTGAGGGCTAGAAACCAGGTATTAATATCAGATTACATTTGATTGAGGGCTAGAAACCAGGTATTAATATCAGATTACATTTGATTGAGGGCTAGAAACCAGGTATTAATATCAGATTACATTTGATTGAGGGCTAGAAACCAGGTATTAATATCAGAATAGATTACATTTGATTGAGGGCTAGAAACCAGGTATTAATATCAGATTACATTTGATTGAGGGCTAGAAACCAGGTATTAATATCAGATTACATTTGATTGAGGGCTAGAAACCAGGTATTAATATCAGATTACATTTGATTGAGGGCTAGAAACCAGGTATTAATATCAGAATAGATTTGATTGAGGGCTAGAAACCAGGTATTAATATCAGATTACATTTGATTGAGGGCTAGAAACCAGGTATTAATATCAGATTACATTTGATTGAGGGCTATAAAGTGGATCCAGTTTTAGTTTTCAGTGCTAAATTTTGGTGTTTCTGATCACAACCACATTTTTGTGGTGCTATAATTTTGTGCCACTTTCCATTGGAGAGAATTTTATTATTATATAACTAATTTCAGTGTTTGTTTTATTTTTGCAGAAAATTTAATTTGACTGTGAATATAGCAAAAATAAACCATCACATAAATAACATGCTTTACGTTAAAACAAACAGAACACAGTGTAAGGATCATATTCAAAAAATTTCCTTAAAGTGGCATCTTTTAAGTTTCTACTGAATACACAAAAAGCATGTCTTTTGATCTGATAGAATAGGAATAAAGATTGAAAATCTCAGTGTATGTCATAAGGCACTGTGTTTTGTCATTTCCTTATAGGCAGCCATTTTGTTTATCCATTATAAAAAGGAAGGGTTCTTATAGGACCTAGTTACCAAACCTAAAGTTATATATGGTGTTAATTAACAACTTGTCACCAATGACACCAGACTCTACAACCTAAAGTTATATATGGTGTTAATTAACAACTTGTCACCAATGACACCAGACTCTACAACCTAAAGTTATATATGGTGTTAATTAACAACTTGTCACCAATGATACCAGACTCTACAACCTAAAGTTATATATGGTGTTAATTAACAACTTATCACCAATGACACCAGACTCTACAACCTAAAGTTATAAATGGTGTTAATTAACAACTTGTCACCAATGTTTTGACACTTGATTCATATCTGGACTGTGTTCAGTAATGATAGTGTTATGTATTATTAGAGTGAATGACAACCGGTACTGAAGGGCTTGTCCTTTCTCAGTTATTAAGTGGATAACAACCAGACTCTACTGAAGGACTTGTCCTTTCTCAGTTATTAGAGTGGATGACAACCAGACTCTACTGAAGGACGTGTCATTTCTCAATTATTAGAGTGGATGACAACCAGACTGTACTGAAGGGCTTGTCCTTTCTCAGTTATTATAGTGGATGACAACCAGACTCGAATGAAGGACTTGTCCTTTCTCAGTTATTAGAGTGGATGATGACAATGAGGCTGTACTGAAGGACTTGTCCTTTCTCAGTTATTAGAGTGGATGACAATGAGGCTGTACTGAAGGACTTGTCCTTTCTCAGTTATTAGAGTGGATGACAATGAGGCTGTACTGAAGGACTTGTCCTTTCTCAGTTATTAGAGTGGATGACAATAAGGCTGTACTGAAGGACTTGTCCTTTCTCAGTTATTAGAGTGGATGACAATGAGGTTGTACTGAAGGACTTGTCCTTTCTCAGTTATTAGAGTGGATGACAACCAGGCTGTACTGAAGGGCCTGTCCTTTCTCAGTCATTAGAGTGAATGACAACCAGGCTGTACTGAAGGGCCTGTCCTTTCTCAGTTATTAGAGTGGATGACAACCAGGCTGTACTGATGGGCCTGTCCTTTCTCAGTTATTAGAGTGGATGACAACCAGACTGAAGGGTCTGTCCTTTCTCAGTTATTAGAGTAGATGACAACCAAGCTGTACTTAAGGGCTTGTCCTTTCTCAGTAATTAGAGTAGATGACAACCAGACTCTACAGATGGGCCTGTCCTTTCTCAGTTATTAGAGTGGATAACAACCAGGCTGTACTGAAGGGCCTGTCCTTTCTCAGTTATTAGAGTGGATAACAACCAGACTCTACAGAAGGGCTTGTCCTTTCTCAGTTATTAGAGTGGATAACAACCAGGCTGTACTGAAGGGCCTGTCCTTTCTCAGTTATTAGAGTGGATAACAACCAGGCTGTACTGAAGGGGTTGTCCTCTCGCAGGTGTTTTCAACATTGTAGACATATGTTCACATCAAGTTGGCATAGCATGAAATTTTTCCAATTTGTAAAACTATGCTTTGACAGATTAACAGATAAACATTACTTGACTTTGGAAAATGTAAATTTAGTAAATATTGAGAAGAAAATGGGTAATATACACGTCAGGCAAGCAACATTCATGATAAGTTGACCGTGTATCTAAGTTTTTCTAGTCTCAGTTTATATATGTCAGTTGCAAGACTCTGATGTGAGTGAAACATACTTTGCATGCATTCCTTTGAGCAAGCTACCACTCTTGACTGTTAGTTTTTGTCACCTAGCAACACTCACTTGCAGCCTGTACAGGAGGATTATTAGCTGGGCACTAGCCTAATGCTACCAAATACACACTAGCCTTTTTGAATGCAGCCCAGATCCATCTCTGATCACTTTTATGTGTGGAACAAAAGGAAGTACCCTTCATCTGAAAGCCGCATGTGTCATTGGAGTTGCAGCTTTTTGTATCACTCTTAAAATTTGTAAAGCTTTCATAGCTTTATCACACTTTCATCAACAACAAATATTTCTATACATTTTTTTATTGTGTATACTGTTGGTAAGACCAAAAATTGTTGGAAAAAGTGGTATCTTTTTGGCTTTTCTTCAGCATGCATCATCGGAGTTGCAGCTTTTTGTATCACTGTTAAAATTCTTAAAAATTTCATAGCTTTATCATACTTTCCTTAAACAAATTTGATTCTAAGCATTTTATTATTGTGTATAATTTGGTAAGACCAAATTTTTTTGGGAAAAAGTGTATCTTTCTTGCTTTATCACAGATCTTTTGACATACTAAGTCTCCTGCTTAAATCGACGATGCCACTTTCAATTTGATGAAAAATTGAAATTAAAATTATCTCAGTTTGTCCACCAATTGACACCAGATCAGGCAGAAAATGCACATACTGCTTTTCTGCTTTGTGCATCATCTGTGCCAGTGAGTTGCACATAGGACAAAGATCATAACACTCATCTGTGTCTAATCTTGCATGTTTGTCTTGTTTATCGTATATACTCACATAATGCGCCAGCAGATCTGGGTCTATGCAGTTTGTAAGGACAAATCAGGAGAACAAACAACATAGACTCTTATCTGCCGGTGCATTATGCGATGGCAGATCAGGGTCTTTGTTGTTTGCATTTGGACCTGGCTTATATGCAGATATATACAGTACATCTTGTTTACCACCCAGCTGGAGCATTAATATCTAGCTGTAGTTTCATAATACGGTAGTATTTGTGATAGATAATGCTATCATAGGTAAATAGCAATAGTGCGCTATGTTGAAGGTATTCATTGAAGTAATTAATGTACACTATGAAGAAAATCGGGCTGAGGACTGTGCTGGGGGGACACAGAATCAATGCTGATGCTTTCAGATTTTTGACCTTCTAGAACACAAGTCTGTGTCCTGCCCTGTTTGTATGCATATGTAGATGACCTTTTTAGATTTTTCTATCATTGTATCAATTATTGAAATTTGTCAAAGTTGTTGAACTATGATTTTTTAGTCAACAGTGGGGGTATATATATTTTACAGACTCAAGTCTAGTTTAAACAGACTTTTAAATAGATCAGCTTTGTACAAAAGGGTTGATAACATTAATTATCTTTCATGTATTCCTAGTTCTAGGTTGATTCAATTTTTTACAAAAATTATAGTAGCATGGGAACAGTTTGGTTGGAATCTGACTGCTTGCAACATGAGCAAGGCTGGACAAATTCATCATCAGACAGTCAGATGCTTTGAAAGATTTTATGTGGTAATAGTTATTTTATTTGCTGCAATATTTATGTTTTTTTAAATTATTATGACTTTCTTCATGTCTTCATTTTTTTCTGGAGAGAGTATGTTTCCACCTTTGTGGCAACAGTCTTATAGTGCATAAGTTACTAAAGCAACTTTTGTAAAAGTACTGCATGTAAAATTTTATTGTTTTTTACAGGGAAGACAGAAGCTTGCCCGATTTAATGCAAGAGAATTTGCAACCTTAATTATTGATATTCTGAGTGATGTTAAAAGAAGACAGACTGGTGTTATTTCTCCTGTACAGCCAAAAGACCTATGTAAGTCAGAATCTTATGATTTTTAGTACAGTGTATACTTTAATAAAAATGTGCTTGGTTGTATGTGAAATAATTGCTCATCCAGAGAGGTATGTTTTGGTTTCCACACAATTCATTAAGTTTTATGGAATGTATCGCAACCAAATTTTATATGTTTGTTACCCTAAACCCAAGAATTGTTTGAATTTAGGAGTCAGTATGTTGAAGATCAAGGTCACTATTGCTAAAACTAAAATTGTCTTTCCATTTCATTTCCACTCATTAAGTTAATGTCTTTTTGACAGATTTCAATGAAATTCCACTCATTAAGTTAAATGTCTATTTGACAGATTTCAATGAAATTCAACATGTATGTTCCTCCAGCTCTAGATTGAAGCCTTATGTTGTGATGGTCAATAGGCTGGGGTTACACATTACAATTTATACGTATATATTTTGGTTTCCTTAATTCTACTAGACTTATTTATAAGAACTTTTGTATGTGTATTCCACACAGCCCAAATTGGCAGGGGGCACATAGTTGAAGGTTAATGCCCCTGTGACTGCAAATAGAAATTATTAGTGCATGTTATATCCCCCACATTAATTTCAGTTCTAGCAGACATGTTTCAGCTAAATTGTCATGTGTCTTCCCCATACAATTTTTTTGTTTGTTTGCTGGGTGTTTTTTGACACATTTACACATGAAGGTTATGTCATGCTGAGGCAATTGGAGTAAACAGCCTTGTCCAGGGATACACCATGGCAGCCAGCCCAGGTTAATCCAATGGTAAAATTCGAACCTGCACCCATCTGGTCATGAGTCCAGCACACTAATCACTTAGCCACTGCAGCTCTTCCATAGTTTAAGGTACCAGGCTATTGTTTGGGGATCTTTAATTTTATGGTCAAGGTCTCAGTTTTTAGAATAGATTTTGGCTTTGTATTTCATTTCTGCACTATATCTAGGATTATATTTGACGGATTTAAATGAAATTTAATATATATTCTCCTCAATATAAGACTTAAACCTGTCGATTTCATGGTCAGTTTGAAGGTCAGAGTTTGTCGCACCAAAAATATTTTTCTTTACAATTAATTTCTGCACAGTAACCATCGAACCAAATTTACATTGGTGAAGTATAATGTTCCTTTTGCAGCACTTGTGTTCACTTTTTACTTGATGGGATTAACCATTTGCCAGAGTTGCAAATACTCCACTTTCTTACTAGCAAAATAATTTTCAAAAAAATCTAAGATTTTCCACCCCACTCCACCCCAGCCCCAAGCCCTTATAACTTGAGGAAGAATATCCATGGGGTGAAAGAGGATCCTGCCCAAATAGTTATGTGAGATATGAAGCGATTTGAAAAAGATAACATCGAAGACATAGTATTCAGTGGGAAAGGGAAATAATCAAGGATAATTTCCTGCTAAAGTAACAATTTGACTTAATACAGCTCTCCCTTATTATAACGCAGTAGTTGGGGTCCATCACCACCGACCATGTTATGTACCAAACCACGTTATACCGAGTACAGCGATATATACATAACCACAATATGTTGAGAATAGCGTAATATACGAAACCATGGTATAGCGGGCACTGTCAACATTTTTTAAATAATTGTGTTTTGGAAAGGAAATTAAGATATAAGACTTAGCTTCACCTTGTTTTCTTTCAACCATTATTGTTAAGAATTGGTATGATTTTGCTCACGGGGTCCATAGTAGTACCACATTATATCCAGAATCACATTAAAATGAGGTGCATTATAATGGGGGAGAGCTGTATATCTTCACTTTTGGAGGAAGATGAATTGTTAGGGTTAAAATAACCTGTGCACCAGTTTCAATGCCAGATGCAGCATGTTTAAGGTTAGTTAACAGCAAAGAATACAAATTTCATAACCAAAAAAGAATCAAAGCAAAGAAAAATAAATTTCCTTACACAAATTCATGACTTAATATGTATGTTCAGTATTCATCGAAGAAATTAATATTCCATTCAGTGCAGAAATACTTCCTTTGCACAGGTGAAGAATACATGTGACACTATGCAAAACATTTCATTTGCTGTCATGCAATATTGTTGCTGTTCTTGCATATTCCTCTGCTTCAATTTTGAGAAGCTTTCAGTCAGTACATGTTATGCAGTTCAGTCATTGCACATACTGTGATTGTTTCTTCTTGGCTTTGCCTATTTCATATTAAGTAATGAATATGAGTCACATTTATGTATTAGAGTTGTAATTACAGTAGGACCCCGCTATAGCACGCTTCGTTATAGCACAAATTTGGATATAACACGATCGTGGCATGGCTCCCGAAATTTCATCTATTTTTTCGTACATGAAAAAAAAATTATTTTTTTTCAAAGTACGAAAAATAATGTGTAAAAAATTAATTATCATTTTGGGGAAGAGATTGTGTATGAACTTGGATATAATACGATCGTGGCATGGCTACTGAAATTTTACAATAATTTCACCAATTTCTTAAACTACTGTTTGTGAATGTTCATTTCAAATGTGTCAGTAGTCAATCACTGCACTTTGATCTTAGTTTATTTTTGAAAGATGTCAGCTCATTTAAAGCTGATAAGTGTTAATCTTATTATTACTGATACATGAACAATAAAGTCATTAAGTCTTCTTTGTGTTTGTCTTCAGTGCATTCTGTGTACAATCGTTGCTCAAACAATAGCCGACATATGTTTGCTCATTCAACTGCATACACAGCCAAGCACCAAACAATGGGGTGGTTGATAAAAGATTCGCGCCTGAATGTATAAATCAATTAATTTAAGTCATTGACAATCATCAAAGTCAATCTCAAAGCTAAAGGTTGTTCAAACCATGCAGCAATGATTTATAAAACATCAAAAAACGAAAACCGCCAACGCGCACACATGGCTTGGCGGTGTTGTTAGACAATCACCATGCAATCAGTTGACCAGTGAATAACATTGTACATTCCCTATAAAAATGACCCCATTGTTGATTAAAAATTATTCTTGCTGTAGTCGTTCAAACAAATAGGTGTCAGAGTTTTAATTATTAGTTATTTACAATGGATAACAGTACAGTGAAACCCCGCTATAACGCGATATTTGGGGTCCATAAAATTCGATCGCGGAAAAAGCGGGTTCGCGTTATTGCGGGGTTTTACTATATATTACTTTATTCAGAAAACAACGTATACACGTCTAATGTATAGCATAAATAGGGTATCAACACCGTTTACTATCTGATATCGATCCGTCTTTGTTTTCCCACATGACAACCCTTTGATTGAGCCACGAGTATGTTCAGTGCCAAGTAACAGAGAGTGGTTATTTGAACTCCCCTGTGATCTTGCCGCCCAAGCTCAGTCCCTACATAAGCACCCACATATGACAATCTTTGATCTTGCCGCCCAAGCTCAGTCTCTACATAAGCGCCCACATATTAAAATCTTTGATCAACCACCGCATTGTCTGGTGCTTGGTTGTGTATGCAGTTAAAGAAGAAACGTAAGTCGGCTATTGTTTGCGCAATGATTGTATACAGGATGAATTGAAGTCCAGCGCACGTGTTGGCGGCTTACGTTTTTTGATGTTTATTAAATCGTGAGAATCTTTTATCAACCACAACATTGTCTTATGCTCCGTTGTGTATGCAGTTAAAGAAGAAAAACATGTCGGCTATTGTTTGAGCAATGAGTGTATACAGAATGAATTGAAGACAAACACAAAGAAGACTTACCGACTTTACTCATGGATCAGTAATAAGTAACATTTCCGATAATGTTTATTTTGGCATAACACTTCAAGAAATTGGTGAAATTGTTAAATTTCAGAAGCCACACCACGATCGAATTCATACGTGATCTCTTCCCCAAAATGATAATAAACTTTTTATACACTATTTCTCGTACTTAAAAAAAAAAAAAAATTCCATGTACGAGAAAATTACATGTACATGTATATAAATTTCAGGAACCACGCCACAAATGTATTATACTCGAATTCATACGCGATCTCTTCCCCAAAAGGATACTGTAACATACACATTTTATACACTATTTCTCATACTTTGAAAAAAAAAATTTCATGTGCGAATGAATAAACGAAATTTTGGGAGCCACACCACGATCGCGTTATATCTGAATTCGCGTTATAGCGGGGCGCGTTATAGCGGGGTTTCACTGTACACGGAAACGTAAAGCTTTTACTGTTAAAGAGAAGCTTGAAGCCATAGACAGGATTAAGTCCGGTGTTAAACAGATGCAGTTAGCTCGAGATTTAGGCGTTCATGAGTCGACCATCCGAGGATGGAAGAGGGAAGAAGCTAAATTAAGAGTGGTGCTGATGGATCTGCATGAAAGTGAGGGATTGATGAGAAAGAAAGCTGAAAATTAATCAGTTTTTCCAAAAACAATAAAGTATTCTAATTCGTAGCAGATAAAATTATAGCAGTATGAAATTTATACTTACACCGTTTATTGACCTTGGGACGTACACGTGCATACACACTGTAAATGTGCTTCATCATTCCTTACGTGATTTATCGATTATAATTATTTTTTGCATTGAATTCAGACACATAATGATCTATGACTAAATATTATACTTCTGTGTGCATATTTTCGATGGAATTATTATGGACTCACTCCTACGCATGCCATGAGATCGGTTGGTGAGTACACGTGTTGATCCTTTAACTATTCATGCTATACATTAGACATGTATATATAAATGTACCAATGCATGGTTCTCTGAATAAAGTTAAATATTATATGTGCAATCTCTGTTTTCATTGCATGTGTATTTCTCATTTAATATGCATTGATTTAAGATGGTAACGATGCCAATGAAGCATGTTGTTTTCAGACCATTATTTACCCCCCCCCCTCATTTTCTTCAGCTAAATGACTTGGTTTTGTCTTGTTCAGTTATAGTACAGTTCAGGCATAGCACGATCTCGTTTTGTGGACCCCGACCATCGTGCTATAACGGGGTCCTACTGTACCAACTTTCTTTATATATAATGCACTCCAAACTTTCAGCAGCATAATGTTCTGGTATATCAAGATTTATGTTATTCCTTTTACATATATTTTTTCAATGTAGACTCTGATCTGGGTCAAGTCTGTTTGTAGTTACTGTTAGGTGTGCACTATACACAAACAAATACAAGTAGTCAGACCTGATTTGACTCGAGGAACCCAGGGGAAGTTTGCTGTGTAGTATCAGGTCCATTTTACCCCCCTCCTCCCCATCCAAACCCAAGCCCCAATTTCATAGCCTGCTCTGTGATAACTCTTAAAGACAGGGCTGGGGTATAAAAGGAGGATTAACTGAGTTGTCATTTTTTTTCTTCTTCCTAGATGTGGTAGTGAACTGACCTCAGAATAGGTCAGTTCATGTGCCTTATTGTCTCGATAGCTGGGCCTGATATAACACCTATACAGCTACAACCACCCAGTTTCAAAACCCTGTCTTAAAAAAGTGCATACATTCTGAGGGCCCAACACCACTGTACAAAATTAGGTCATCTTGACCAATTTTTGTTTTAGTACAAACTTTAAGACTGGGCTCATAGTCATATATCACTAGGCCAAAAAAAAATATGTGTGTTTCCGGTTGGCTGACCATCCCTGTTTCTCACTGCCAACCTTAGCACTTCCTCCCGCAAAAAATCAGATTGCCGAAATTGATTTGTGCATCTAATTGAGCCAGTTTTGCCCAGTACTTTGAAGAGCTTGAAATATTATGTTATTTATATATAATGTTTAAAAAGAAAACCTACCTGCCTACCCTAATTTTAAAATCAGCGCAATAGGAAACACACATATTTTGTTTTTGCCCTATCTTCCACACTACCACCTCTGCTGTAATGAAACTCAACATAAGCATGCAGACTAATTGGTATTCAAAACATATACTAAATAGTTCACTGATCTTTTTTGTCCAAAGTCAGGAGGTATTTGTACATTAAGAGTGACTCTCAATTTTGCGATCATAAAACTAGTTGAGTTTATGCCATCTGAGTCTTATACTGCTGATTGATAAGTAGGTCATTGTAACCAACTTTTCATGGTCTGTTGACTTCTTTTTGACATATTACTGATCCATCTCTCACTCACCCATGCTTTCATAGTTTCATGAAAAATTAAATGTATACACATGGTTTGTACAACCTTGAAAAATGGTTGTCTTAATAACATGAATTTGGAAAAAGTTGCTTTTATCCTTGAAAAAATCTGAATTTGTTGAATAACATTCTTGAAATTTTTACCAAAACTCCTTGAATTTATCTGAGGGAACGCAAAACTTCAAAAGTGAATAAATAGATAACTTTTTAAATTCATAATTTTTGTTAGTTACATATTTCCAAAAATAAATAAATAAAATAGGACTGAACTGCTGGTCCAAAAAGTAAGCCAATGTGAGCAAATTTTTATGACACCAAACATACATGCTAATATTGGTCCAATGGAAAAAAAAATATTTCTGATCACTTGCATGCAGGCAGACTTAAATGTCTTTTCATTGTTAATATTTACATATTTCATAATCAGGTATTCTCATATGATTTATGCATTTCTTTTCACTGTTTTATAAGAATGTGTGTGCAGTGTTGTTTCATGGAGCAAATTAAAGCAGTCATGTATACAATTGTAACATTTGAATCTGCATGCTATGCACAAAGGAATTTACTATGCCTATTATATCTATGGAGGGGGCATATATTGGTACACATGTCCAGCTGTCCTGTCCCATCCCATCCACCCATCATGAATTTTGTTTCTGCTCAATAACTTTTAAAGGACTTAATGGACTGAATCAAATTTTGTCAGGTTTTCTATTTAAAAAACCTAGGTCAAGTTTGATTTCACCATTTCGTACATGTGATTCTACCAGCGGTAGGGCAAATATACCGTTTTAAAGGCCGTCTACCGCACATACTGTTTTACAGTTGAAATCTACCACTTTTGAAAATTTAAAGCATTTTTTTTTTTTTAAAATGTTAAAACCCCAAACACAGTATTTTTCTGCGTTTTATCAACACATTAGAGAGACCAGCCAGAACCAGTCTACTGGGGACCGAAAATGTTCCACCAGTACAATGACCGGTGCGATGATGCGTGATAGAGCAATAGGATTAGAATTGTTAAAGAAAAGCTGACGTGTACACAGCAAGCTACTAATTGATTACCTTATTGTTGGAATTTGAGGAGTTTAAGACCAAATGCGAGATGTTTTTTTGAGGTGCTATAAGTAATAAAGAGATAAAAGGTGGTCCATGATATCTTCTGAGCCTTTGATTAAAATCGGCCAACCTTTGGCGGAGGGGAGATAAATTGGAGAAACTGACCATAAATGATACAAAAATTATTTCGGCAGACACACTAGAGTAAGTATTTTTATTTTTTGTCTTGTTTTATTGTTATTGTATTGTTTAAGTTGTTTTAAGAGGAATATTTAAGGATAGCTCTTACATTTTTGGTTCAATTCATGTCAAAATGCCGAATTGTGTGCTTTCTCCCAATGCTAAGAAGCCACCGGCCAAGAAATATTACAAGAAGTTCAACAATGCTTGGTTATCAGAGTTTAAGTGTGTGCAGGCGAGTAGTAAAGGTCCTGGGTTTGCATTGTGTGTTTCAAAGGTATGCATCTTTTGTTTTTTATAAACTATTTGAAGTTTTCATGCACATAAATTAAGTTCAAGTCCTAGATAAAATATATCAGTTAAAAATATATTACAAGATAATTAATTTTAAAGTTAGGATAAATTATTCATAAAAGCATAAATACATCATGTACTTTTTCATTGTTTATTTCAAGTCTAAATCAATCTTTATTTTTTATTTTTATTTACAGTGGTGAAACTTGCCAGCAGATTTTTGGATCTGAGCCATGAAGAGAAGAAGCCCTTGAGGATGAGGCTCAGGAATACATTTTAAGTCCAAGTCAGGAACTTTCTCCTTGGGGTGAACGTAGCTTGGAGGAGTATTGGAGAGCAGTGAGCAACCTTACAAACCCAGCAACAGGAAAAACTGAAGTTAGAACTTCTTTGCAGGTTGAGCGTGGTTGTCCTGTCATTGCAACATTATAATGCTAATACAGAGAGGACATTCTCCATTCTTCGCAAAATACAAAGTGATTCAAGGTGAAATCTGGATCAAAGAACTATTGAGAGCCTGTTAAGTGTGAAGCTTAATAATCACAATAAATATCATGAGTGGTCACTACACAGTGATCTTGTGAAGGGATCTAGATATACTATTGGATTTTATTAAAAAAGAAAATCTTTGCAGTGAACTATAAGATAAACAACTCTTACTTTTTCAATAATTGACAATATACTGACTGTCTGATATTAATTAATTATTATTGTAACATTTTCCATCAGAATCTGAATCTGATTCATGTTCATATTTGCTGTTTCATTTTAGTATGAAGAGAATACATATTATGGCACAAAATGCAATTGTTTTGTTTTCAATCCCCTTGAAATGTAAAATTTATGCTGATAAAAAAATCTACTGGTTTACAAGCAAATCTACTGATCAAAATTTGTAAATCTACTGGTTTTAAATCCTGGTTCTGTCAAATGAATGCCATTTTCCAACAAAATTCAGTGGACTTATGGCCCTTGTGGGACTTGGCACTTTGTTTTTGTATATTGAACATAGCTTTTTTTCCATTGCACCATATTGGCAATGGCATCAATGTTGTATGGACACATTTCTGTTTTTTCAAAGAAATGATGGGGATTATTTTATCTTTCCCTTATGGACATATATGCATGTGTGGGCAATGTGTAGGGGGGGGGGGGTATGTCCACAACAATTCCTACACTGTTCCAGATAGAGATTTGAAACCTTGGGATATGAGTGAGGATGGTCTGTAGATGTGCAAAACAGTTTTAGAATTTTGATCCATCCTCTGGGGGTGGAGTTTTTGGGAATGAGAATACTTTTGGATCTCTGTAACTCTGTATAAAGTATATAGTAGGTTTAGGCATTTCAGTTGTTGTGCAACTCCTTCTACACTAAAGATAAAACCTTCAAACCTTGGGATCTGATTGAGTGTGGTCTGTCAATATGCAAAACAGTCTTAGAATTTTGACACCCCCCATGGGGGTGGGGATATGGCCCCTATGTTATAATTCAGAATCCATATGTGATCCATATTGGCCCTTGGGGTCTATCCTTATCCACAGGGTCACAGATTGAAAGCCACCTGTAGGCTTGGGGACGTAGAATAGGCCTGATGCATCATTCTGCATTTTGTAAGAGGCAGCTAAGTGGAGACAACTTGTTTGCTATGGGTTGTGACCTGTGTCATTGGAGAAGAGGATCCTGATAACTGAGTGAAGGAGAGGCCAATTGTTGCCACTCCAGTGCCTCACACTACTTCAGCCTCAACTTCAACTAGATGTGTGGTCAGAAGGGCTTTGTTAAAGACAGATTCAGTCTCACAGATATCCATGCTTTTAAAGGTCTCCATTGTGATTAAATAAACAAAGTGTTGTACATGGAACCTTAGAAAGGACATGGCTTTTGAGGGCGGTGGCAAGGGTCAATAGAGTAAAGTTTCTTCATTGCGCAAGTATATCAAACTGTATACCCCTGACATGACAAACGGAAAACTTTAGCATAAATCTCTGTCCCCTTGTTGGGCTCCGAGGCAGGTGGGAAACATGGGTGATGAAGTAATACTATTCCATTGTGGGAAAACCAACTAAAACAAACATCAGTAGTGTGAGACCTGGTCTCAAAGGAACAGGAATAATTCAGCCAGTGACTCGGAAGACAGAGATGCTCGAAAATCTCATGGAACATTTCCCAAGTAAAATTATGGCTGCCCCTGATGTGGGCAGAAGGGTCATGGTGGATCATCATGTACGGAACAATATCTTTTGTGCGAATTTCCAGGTGGATCTCCTCTCATACTCTAGAGACTTTCCTAAGTGGAAGCAGAAGAAAATACAAGGGGTTAAGCATGAGAAAGGACTGGGTTTCCCTGAGACCAGAAGTTTGTGGAAGCCACAACTTCACTAAACATAGCCGGCAAATCAGCTAAGGCGGAGAAGTAACCTTCCACAAATTCTTCTGTACCCAAATAGACATTACCTGGCCACATAGTTTACAGTCTTGACACCTCCAAAACTTGTGCAAGTAACAGCCCAGACCGAGAGTGAAGCAGAAAAGGCAATTGTTCCATCTCAAAGTATGACAAATAAGAAATCCAAAGTTACAGCAAAAACACAGTTAAATCCAGCCCACAAAAAGAGCAGCAAACCAGTGGTCTTAGTAACAGTGTTACACATTAGAAACCCAACTGTATTATTTCTCATCCTTTGATCTACCAAGTTATATCTCATTTAATATGCTCCTATCCATCAACCAGTTCCATCAGCTGATCAGTTGGAGCACATCCCACTTTCAAAAGAGAATAACTGAAAGGACAATGCATGATTGGTGTCTTTGCCAGTGAAACATTTAACTTCATTACAAGATTTCATAAGTTCTCTAATATCAATATGTAAGCATAGCAACTGTGTATTTTTGGTATAAACGTTAGCAGAATCCCACAAGTATTTGAAGCCCTCAGCTTTTCTGATTTGGTTTCCAATAACCCACTTGGGATATACCACAAGGATAAAGATGCGATCACTACATTTGGCAGTGTCATGGCATTTCAAATGTGATGTCACATGGGGTGGCTGTCTTCTTGGATTATGATCACCTTGAACTGGACTTTTTGGAACATAGGATTTAAGTAAAAATAACGAAGAGACTGCACACCTGAATTTGTAATTGAGATGTTGGATTGTTGGTTCAGAGAAAAAAAATTAAAAAATGAATGAAAGAAATTGTCATGACAGGAAGAATTGATACACTGTGAATAGTTTCAGCTCCTATTCAGAGCATTTTTTCCTCTGTTATAATAATTTTCACACTCAGGTAAATAAAGATTTACAATCTGTACTCGCTTGCAAGTTGAGTCCAACTGAAAACAACCCTGATCTGCCATAGCATGGTGCGCGGATAGATCTGGGTCTGTGTTGTTTGTTCACTGATTACTCCTAACAAACTGCACAAACCCAGATCTGCCATTGCATAATGTGCTGGCAGATCTGTGTGCAGTTTGCAGTTGGAGTTATAAGCAAGTATATACAGTAATGGGTGCAGGTAGACCAAGTGAACTTAATAAAAAAGCGAGCTAAAAAATGAGAATACTGATTGATATAATATTAAATGGGTTCCATGCAGCTTAAGATGAAAAGATAAAACACACCTGAGACTTGCAAGAAATAAATGCCATAATTATCTGTGCATAACACTCACCCATCTGAACATCATAACTCAGTTCTGTAATTGCATAATATGTTGGCATATCAGGGTCTGTGCTGTCTACCTGAATCATAGGTAACATCATTTATCCTACTTGTTGCAACATTACAAAATAATTATTTTTCTCACTGTCTGAATACTTTGTGTCCAAATGAATATTACAGTATCATTTTTTCAGATGTTTTGTCCAGAAAAGAATATCTCTATTGTGTACTGATGCACCCAGTATATTCACTGCCAGTCGGAAGTGGGCTAGGTAAACTAGGTTGCATTATATCCATGCTTGCAAATAAAGAACACTTACATGATAATGTTTTAGTGTTTTCTTTTACAAATAAAGAATACTGGTTACAGTTCTAGTGTTTTGTTTTGTTCATATAGATATAATGCCATTTGAAGGACCGTATATACTCGCATATGAGCTGATGCCAACTGCAAACTGCATAGACCCAGATCTGCCATCACATGCGATGGCAGATCTGGGTCCATGCATTCTGTAAGGACTAATCAGTAGAACAAACAACATAGACCCTGATCTGCCGGCGCATTATGCGACGGCAGATCAGGGTCTATGTTGTTTGCATTTGGACCTGGCTTATACACGAGTATATACGGTAAGTGTGCACAAAGGCCTTGTTGTGTTAGACGCACATTTCCAACTTCATTATCTTTTTTGTTAAGAGTTACAGCCCTTTTTTATGCATGTGCTCATCGAGTCAAACAATGGTGATGGTAAACAAAACAGATGGGCCTTAGTCCTGAAAATTTGATGGCCTTTACACAGGAAAGAAAGTATAGTTTGATTCTTAATGTAGTATATATTGAAAGTAAAATTATTTTGGCCCTCTCTGCATTCTTGTTCATGACTAGAAATTGTTTAGAAATAAAGCATCAGAGTGGTGAGAATACAGTGATCCCTCAGAAAAATTAAAAACTATAGATTTGCTTACCCGCCAATCTCTGGATCTCTCAGCCAGTAGAAAGAAACAGAAGAAAAGCTCAGAGAGACACTCGGACTTTAATTATGATAATGAAAGCAGTTTCAATGTCTGATGGTCATCTCTTCATTTACCTGTTTTTGAGTATGGGTACAACTTTCCTTAGTTTACATTCCAACTTGATTTTTTTTTTCCCCATCGGCTTAATAAACATACTTGGTGTCTGGAAATTTTATGTGCTTTTGAAAATGATTACAAATATGGTGTCTGGAAAATTGGAGATTAATGACGATATAAGAAAATGAGTAGACCACATGATCAATCAGAACTCAATGCAACAACGGACTTGGATCTACTCTGTTGGCAGCTGATTGTGTGCTATATACAGAAAAATGTGTTACAAATTAAACTATCAGCAAGATCAACCCAATCTACTGGTCAAAAATGGTGGACTTTTACCGTATATACTCGCGTAGAAGCTAATACCAACTGCAAACTGCATAGACCCAGATCTACCATCAAATAATGTGCCGGCAGATCTGGGTCTATGCAGTTTGTAAGGACTAATCAGTAGAACAAACAACATAGACCTTGATCTGCTGGTGCATTATGCGATGTCAGATCAGGGTCTATGTTGTTTGCATTTGGACCCGGATTATATGCAAGTATATATGGTATATTGAATTCGATGTAATTTGTTCATTCACCACAATTTTCCCCAGTTGGCTGAGTGGTCTAAGGTGCTTCACTTTATAGATCACTCAGACATCTCACCTCTGTCCACATGAGTTAAAGTCTCAGCTCATCTGTCATGGGTATGTAGAAAAGCTTGCCAGTAGCTTCCCTTGGGTCAGTGGTTTTTCCCGGTTTCTTCCTCCACCAAACATACTGACCGCTGTGTATAGCCTATCATGTGCTGAAAAATAGCGTTAAAACCACAATACCACAACTCCAAAAACAGCACTTTTTATATACGAGACAAAAGTATTTAATCTGTCATATAGATTGCAGTCCATTTTTTCTTATGTAAGACTATGTGCTGTAATAGTTTATAATTACACATTCTTTCCAATTAGGAAATTGTGGTGGGTTCAGTTTTCAGCTCTACTGGTCATAGACAAGAAGAGCTTATGGGATGGCCTGTTGTCCATTGTCTGACAACTTGCACAAGTTTATTATTGCTACTCCTCCTGAACCACTTGAAAGATTGCCATGAAACTTTACACACGTATTCATTCCAAGGTCTAGTTGGTTCTAAATGAAAATGGTGCCAGTTTGACATCCAGTATGGCCACAACAGTGCCATTTTGAAAATCTTGTTATCACTACTCCTCCTGAATAGATGGTCATATCTACATTGAAGTTTTCACCAAAGACTTCTTATGATGTCTAGTTGGTCATAAATGAAAATAGTGCCGATACGACATCCAACATGGACACCATGCAGCCATTTTGAAACTCTTGTTATCATGGCTTCTCATAAACAGAAGGTCATATCAACACAGGTTTCCACCAGAAGACTTCTATGATGTCTAGTTCATCCTACATGTTAATGAAGATGATGCAGATCTAATATCCATTATGGCCACCATGGCAGCCATTTTGAATTTTTTTTTATTGCTACTCCTTCTGAATGGATGGCTATATTGACATGGTTTTCACCAAAATACTTCATATGATACCTAGTTGGTCCTAAATTAAAATGGTGTCAATCTTAATTTCAATATGGCTGCCATGATAGCCATCTTGAAAATCTTATCACAACTCCGCCTGAACGGATGGACATATTGACATGGGAATTCACCAAAAGACTTCTAATGATCTCTACTTTGTCCTAATTGGAAATTGTGCTGATTATATGCAATATGGTCACCACTGTAACCAGTTTGAAAATCTTGTCATTGCCATAGAATATCAGTGATGGTTTCAACACTCGGCAGTTAAAACAAAGAAACAGTCATATCTTGAATTTCTGGACATTCTTTTTTAGCCAGGAGAGCATCAGTCCCTTCAAGGGACTCTTGTTTACTGACTCCTGCCAACTGCATTGTCCATCTTGTATACTAGATTTAATATGTGCTTGATCAAAACTCGTTCAATCCCCATGATTATACCCACCCATCCCTGAACAAAATAGAGTAGGAAAAAGAAAATGAAAGGATTATGAGAACATCATGTTATTAAAATTATGGTTTATAATGGCCAAAAGTAATTATATTTTCTGTCATACCAGTTTCAGTTATGCTTGAAATACAATGACAGTGATAAGGCCATGGGACCAATCTCATACATTTTTGGAAAAGTGGAAATTTGAGCAATTGAAATGACTAATGCTATACCTACAGACAGTCAGTATAGTCATCAGTGGATAAAAAATTGAAGTACTGAAGTACTGTAAGTACAGACAGTCAGTATAGTCATCAGTGGATAAAAAATTGAAGTACTGTAAGTACAGACAGTCAGTATAGTCATCAGTGGATAAAAAATTGAAGTACTGTAAGTACTGTAAGACTTTGTCCATCTGAAAGTGACAATGCATTGTGGATTGCTTTTTTAGCTCTACTGGTCATAGACCAGAAGAGTGTATAGAATGGCCTCTTCATCATCTGTTGTCCATCCATTCACCAGCATAAGTTTGTTATTGCTGTAGTTTTGGAGGATTTCTATGCAACTTTACACAATCATTCATTCCTAGGTCTGGTTGGTCCTAAATGAAAATGATGATGCTCAAGCATCCAATATGGCCACCATGGTGGCCATTTTGACATGGGGTTTTCACCAGAAGACTTCTTATATAGACATAGGGAAGATGCTATCACATTTTTAATGCAATTTCAACTAAAATGAACATGAACTGAACACAGATCTGAATGCAGAAGGAAACATTCCTCAGTGCAGCTTATTTCTTGTAGATAGTTTTGCAAATAGACTAGTATACGAGTGCATTGTCAATGCTATAGACTAGTATACAAATACATTGTCAATGGTATAGACTAGTATACGAGTACATTGTCAATGCAATTGACTAGTATACGAGTATACATTGTCAATGCAATAGACTAGTATACAAGTACATTGTTAATGCAATAGACTAGTATACGTGTACATTGTCAATGCTATAGAAACCTATTGTTTTGCCTCTACACAGCAGAAACAAATGCCATGTTAACCTGAATCAGTAGTTTTTACAGTATACAGTAAAACCTGATTTGAGCGACATCCACTTTGAGCAACACCTGTTATTTATGACCAAATCATGTATGGATCAATTTTATTGTATTAATGCATTGTCATGAATGACCACCTACTGAACGTGACCAGCGGCCACAGTTTTGAGGCAAAATATGTGTTTCAGCACTGCTTTAAATGATTGCATCACAAAACCAGATATAAATACTACTGACCTTTATTTAATCCTTTTTAACCACATTTGCTGAGAAAATTTTGCAGGTGGAGTGCACATTGTTCAGGACCTAGATTTTAAAAAAAGTTTACTCTGATTTGGTCTCCTTAAACCTACAGGTAGCATCATATCCTACTGACTGTAAACGTAACTAAAGTACACATCAGTAACCTCCATTGTAGTGCCAAAGTCATGTAAATCCCCATTATGATTAACTTTTCCTTCTTTAAAGGTAGTAGTCATGGATGTACATTATTCCGAGACTTGTATTGTTTTTTTATCTGTTGTGAAAACCCACTGAGAGAAAGAGAGATTGAACCTGTCTTTCACTGTAGCATTACAAGTACATTGTTTGGTATGGAGTTAATATGTTATGCCTGCGATGAATGAGGTCTTTGTCTCTTAAAAGTTACTAGAATCTTCTGGATGAGTTAATTCTATAGTCATTGTAAAGATTCCTACTCTTTGTTCCTTTATAAATGTTACAGTTGTTAAAACCCAAGCACCAAGAGATCTCATCATTTGTCCACCTCAGTGCATTGATTATGTCCTTACTTTATTGGGTTAATTCATGTATGTTATGGGTGAATTAGGCCTTTACCTTTTGTCTCTAAATAAATTTATTCTTTTTCTGGATGAGTTAATTCTGTGGTTTGATTTAATTTTTACATATATATATATATATTCCATATTTACTGAAGGCTTGATCAGAACCACTACTGTCGTTATCACAGCTATTATGGATATGTTTGACATCTTCACAAATATATGTGAATGTTTTTTGAAAGATGTATATCTTTATTGCTATATAAAGTTATTTTGAGATGAATGCATGTAATACTTTACCAATGACTATGAATAAATAATAAAATACATGTGCAGGCATTGTGAGTATTTTTCCGTTGTAAACCCTGTTGAATTTCGACTTCGATAACTGGCCTTCCTGCATAGACCTGTTATGAAAGACCACCTGTCTTGAGAATCCATTTTTTTATGGCAGAAAGGATGCATAGTCTCTCAAGACAGGTTTTACTATAATGACCCTGGCTATATAGATAAATTTTAGCATCTATTGCTTTGACAAAGTCAAGTTTTGTGGTTTCCATTTAATTTTTTTAAGTCCGAGTTGAGTGGAAACCCTTTCATACAGATATCTACTAGATTTTAAACTTTACAAATACAAGTAATCTAAACTTTATTTCAAACTTATCATTATTCAATAAAAGTAAAATGGACAATATATTCACTCGATTAGGAATATCAGCAACATTTTAATAATCCAAATAATATGTAAAATACAAAATAACTGATTATTCAGCATTTTTGAAAATTACTATGGTATTGGTTATCTATTGAAAAAGTTGACATTTAATACTTTTTTAAAATTATATTTGAAACATTGTGATAGTTGATTGGCCACTGGATACCTAACATTGCATTCAGCCATCCAATCGTAATTCTCAGCAGAAGAAGCAAGTGATGTTCTTTACATCGCATACTGTTTTTAGGGAATTTGGACTTTTTAAGGCACAGTTCATACCTAAGAACAAGGTATCTTATTGTCATATATAAAACGTTAGAAATTTTGACCTTTGCCATTTTCACTGGAAATGTATCTACTTCGTATGCACCAATTTCATGGCATAATTTCAGAGTATTGCTCGACACTTGACGGGTACATCTGGAGAATCACCCATAATAATTTGTTGCATTGTGTATGCTTCAAATGCTGCATCTGTGTGCACTTGACTCGCAAAGGATTTTATTGACCAAGCGAGTTTATTGTATGGACATTCATCCATCATGCACCATGTGTCCAGCGACAATTGCTATTTTAAACTTCTCAAAACCCACTGGACAAATTTTGGGCAAATTTGGCAGAGAGCATCCTGGCTTTCCATTTCTACAAATGATGCTGATCTGCCATAAATATGATCGCCATTACTAAAAGTTGAAAAAACTTTCAATGACAGCTTCTCAAAAACCTCTGAACAGAATTTCATTAAATTTGATAGAAAGTGTCCTGGCAAAAAGACTTTTTAAATTTAAAAAAATGATTCCAAACCATCTTCAAATATGACTGCCATTAATAAAAATAGAGAAACCTGTGTGGCCTTTTTTTAAAGACCCTCCAGACCAGCTTCAACCAAACATGGTACAAAGCATCCTGGCGTGAAGGCCTTTTAATTTTGTACAAATTATTCTAATCTGCTATCAAATATGGCCACCATTACTAAAAATAGAAAACCCTTTAAATGACTTCTCCAAAACTGTTAAGCAGAGTTTGATCATATTTGACAGAAAGCATTCTGGCATAAAGACCATTAAAATTTGCTGAAATGATGCCAATCTGCCATCAAATATGTCCTCTATTACTAAAAATAGAAAAGCTTTTAAATGACTTCTCCAAAACCACTGAATAGAATTTGACCAAACTTGCTTGAAAGCATCCTGTCATAAAGACCTTTCAGATTTGTACAATTTATGCTGATCTGCCATCAAATGTGGCTGCTATTACAAAATATAGAAAAACCTTCAAATGACTTCTCAAATACCGCTCAGCAGAATATTACTTTCATAGAAAACATTCTGGCATAGAGAGTTTTCAAATTATTTTACAACTGATGCTGATTTGCCATCAGATATGGCTGCTGTTACTAAAAATAGAACAATCTGAAAAAGACTTCTCTTCAAACACTTATCAACAGAATTTGACTAAATTTGACAGAAAGCATCCTGGCATAGAGGGCTTTCAATTGTGTACAGTTGATGCTGATCCACACCATCAATTAATGCCAACATTAGTAAAAATAGAAAAACCTTTTAATGACTTCTTTACAAAACCCGCTCCACAGAATTTTGACCAAATATGACAGAAAGGATTCTTGCACAGAGGCTTTCAACTTAGTACAAATGATTCCAATCTACCATCAGCTTTCAACTTAGTACAAATGATTCCAATCTACCATCAAATTTTGCCACTGTTGCTGAAAATAGAAAAACATTTAAATGACTTCTTCTGAAAAACTGCTAAACAGAACTTGACCAAAGTTTACAGAAACCGTCCTGGCACAGGAACTGGTGTCGCAGTGGTTAGCATGCCAAACTCTCGACCGAAAGAGTATGGGTTAAAATCCTACCATAGGGGTCAGCCTGGGTCAGCTACTGTGGTGTGTCCTGGGGCAAGGCACTTTACTCCAATTGCCTGGGCACTAATTAACCTACTTGTGTTACTGTGCCGTAAAAAACACCAAACCAAACCAATCAAATTTGTTCACATGATTCCAATCTACCATTAGATATGGCCACTATTCCTTTTACAACTCAGAATTACTATTTTGATACAAGGAAATAGTTATTGAATATATTTATGTTAGAGAAAAAAATATTTTTCAGATATTTTTTTCCAGTGTTGAAAAGCTTCAGATTTATTTTAAGACTGAATATTATTCCTGTATTGAACAATCTTTGTCTAATTTAGAAAAGGTAGAACTATTTCACTGGCATGTCATTTCATTCCACTTATGTTTAGAGCTCTGGTGCAGACTTTGTCAAAGTAATTCATGACATGTTTTCATTTGAAAAACAGAATGGGTGGTTTGAGATAGTAGGAATATTCTAGGTTACCCAACAACCACCCTTTCCTGCTATGAATGATTTGGGATGTCAACTTTTGACCCTTCCTTTTGGAGCCAGGAGATGTGGAGCCAAAAGTAATTTTTCTCTAGTACTGTATCAGAATGTGGGAAAGTGTATTACCAAGTATTATGTAATTCTACGAGATGATATAGGAGATGAAGGCATGACAATGTACACATAGGCAAACATATTTACAGATAGGCAGACAAATGGATGGACTGGTTTTCGAAATACCCTTGCAGCCATCTCAGGAAATAATCAATAATCATGATAAATAAATATTAATTATGCCTATTTTCTCAAAAGTTTCCCATGAATGTTTTGTGACAAAGCAAAAGTTTTCTTGTCTGTATAAGGGTACTAGCATATACATGAAGAGTAAATATGTACATGTTAACGGCCACAGTATTAACCTTATCAGCCTCTTTTTTTTTTTAAATCAATGTATGAACTGGACGAAAACTTGCCTAAGAAATCTGACCATTTTTTTTAATGGATTATTTTTTGCTTGTCGTTTCGAGTTGTATTAGTCTTGAAATAGTCTGGATCTTCAACCCACAGAGTCCTAATAAAACCAGAATAATGTATTTTGGCACCAACATGGCAGCCAGCTATACCAGAATATCCATATTTGGTAGACTTGTCCAAACATGGCTCTGCATAGTTGCATTGGTTCTCCTGCTAAGGATTACGATGTGATGGCAGAACATAACAATGGGAATTCAGGGACTAATCACCTTTCAGAATAATTGTTAAAATAATTTTAAACTAGAGGAATGATGAGCTCTTTGCTCATATAAATATACCCCCACATCGCACTCCTGCCCTACGACGGAGATGAATCTGTAGTAAAAACAAAGCACATGACTTTTATACAAATAGTGTGAGTACAATGATTTGTCAACATGCATATCTTCAGATGATGACCATAATATGTACTAAGTTTCAGAGTAATCTGCTAAAAACTGCAAAAGTAGTTGCATTCACAAAATTCTGTCATTCATTGCATCCAGCTGCAAGTCAAAAAGGGCAGTAACTCTTACATAATCACAGGAACATAAAGATTGGTCAATATGTAAATCTTTAGATGATGAGCATAATATGTACTAAGTTTCATAACAATCCATGAAAAACTGCAAGATAACCTGCCAGACTACCAGTAGTTGCGCTAATGGTTGTATCATACATTGCATTAGCTAAAATGCAAAAAGGGAAATATCTCTAACATTAGCAAAGTCATTTGACAGTGTATGCATCTTAGGTGATGACTATTATTTACCAAGTTTCATGGCAATTCATCAAAAAATGCAGGACTAGTTGCACTAACAAGATTGTGTCATACACTACATTAAGTTACAAGACAAAGAGGGCAATAACTTTAGGTAATTGTAATATTTACCAAGTTTCATGGCAATCCATCAAAAACTGGGGGACTAGTTGTGCTAATGATATTGTTATACACTGTTACAAGACAAAAAGGACAATAACTCGTACAAAAATTGCAGAAGCAAAGTGATTTGTCAATCTGTGCATCTTCAGGTGATGACCATAACATTTATCAGGTTTCATAGCAGTCCATAAAAAGAACTGCAGGACCAGTTGCATTTACAAATGCAGATGGACAGACATGAGGATTACTATATTTAAAAATATGTGATATTCATTTTTTCAAAAAATTTCCAATAACATAATCATTTTGCAATAAAGCTGAATAACCACTCGATGATTTTACTTTACATTATTTTTTTGCATTATTATAAAGTTGCAGACATTCCTGGTCATGCGAATATCTTATCCATTTTACCTTTTAATAATGGATATAAACTGCAAATAAAGTGTACACTACCTTAATCCATTAAGTTTACAAATCCAATAGATATTGATTAATAGGGTTTTCCATTCAATTCCTATTTTAAAAAAATATGAGGAAATTATGAATTGGAGACTCCCAAAAAGTCTATGACTATGTAACAAAAGTACAAAAAGTGACCAAATAATAAAATGGAAACCACCAAACTTGACTGTGTCATGGTAATAGAAATACCAAATTATTTTCATAACTTTTTTTATTCCTACTCTTCCTTTCACTGCACAATGAATATATATACTAGCGATTGTCTCGAGCATGTTGAACCAAAATAGTACATTTATAAAGCATCAACATTGCACCCATTGAAAAAGGCTTCTGATGGCACATTATGCTATGGCAGATCTGGGTCTGTGCAGTTTGCAGTTGGCTCCAACTAATAAGAGAGTACAGTATATACATTACTGTATGATTTGTTAAAATAAAGAATGTTTTCAATTTTTATTTCGTTAATCAATGACAGGGATAAATTATATTTCAATACTCTTCTTTCTTTCTTTCTCTCTCTCTCTCCGAGATGATGGACATCAATTATTGCATAAATTATACGTCTCATACCTCTTTCAGTGTTTAAATGGCATTTGAATGAGTTCATCATTTGTAATATATGCTTGGAAGAAAATTTAGGGTGAATAATACTTGTGAAGCCATTATGATACCTCCCAGCTGGACGGTATAATTACTGAGAAAGTAAAAAAACAATTGCCCTTTTTCTGTTTTGATTGCAAGTTCTGACTATATTCTGTACAAAAATAAGATAATTTTGCTTGCAATGATCTTTATGTCAATACACTTCTACAGTGATGGATGGTTGCCTCATTTTTGAATGATGTCATACATAAAAGCAAGCTGAGCCTAATAAACGGGAGATAATGCAGTTAGTAATTTTTGCACAATATAATGCTTCAATTACTTGAGCAGTAAACTAAAGGAATTCGGTGGGAGGAGAACGTACTGTAGAAACTGGTCTTCCATCTGCATATATTCTGCAAAAAGCATGACCAATTACATATTGAAGATTTTCACCGTATTTGACCATTAAGCAATACTGATTGGACTTCTTGTGGGAAAATTATAGTAACCGTGTTTAAATAAGCTACCTTTTCCTGTTCTTTCTCAGAAATTAGGGATTAGGGAATTAAATAATTATACTATGAGCATCATAGCATCTTTAATGTATTTTTACATTCTTGTAAAAAATAATTGTTCATTGTCATAAACCCAGGGCTACCAAAATACAGAAACTGAAAAAAAACCTGATTAATTTATTTGCCTCATTCTTTGCTTCTGTGGCACTGTGGGAGCCATGGTAGCTCAGTTGGTACAGCATCAGACTCGTAATCCAAGGGTCATGGGTTCGATACCTGCCCAGGCCAGCCTGGGTCATGTGTGTGTGTGTGTGAGAGAGAGAGACATGGAAAGAAATATCTGTCCAGAACATACAGATAATCATGTATGTACAGTATATATTATAGCTGCCAGGTTCTAACTAGAATACTTTGTAAGTTTTCTTTATAGACAGGTACTCTTTTGTATAAAGGTATTTATTAGGACAGCAGGCTTGTCTGTAATTGGAAATTTCTTCACCTTTAATGTGTTGTTCAATGCATATTAAAACATTACTAATAAAAATGGTAAACTCAGACAGCTTTTTGCATATTTTTAACAGTCCTCTACTAGTTTTAATTACTTCTGTTTCTCTCAATAGTACAAAAAGATTTATAAATATAAAAAAGCATCCTCATATGGGATTTGTGGCACTCTTATTTATTTACCTGTCAAGGTGAATGAACTAAGGTGTACTAACTCCCTGGTATTAGGGACTATAAAATTGGAGTACAAGGCTAATTTTGTATGGAGATATTTATGTATACTTTGTTATTCTTTGATATAAATACTTATTTCTGACATTGACACAGCTACCATTTACAAAATATATCCTTAAAACTCTGAATAGGAAAACACTCCTTTTGGGGAAGGAAATAAGTAGCACCTCTGAACTGAATTAGGTTCATCAAAAAATCATCGAGATGTTTCATTCTCTAATGGTATGTATTATGTTTGGTTTTATATGGAACATGAATGATTTTTTGTTAAATTATGGTGGATTAAATTTGTTTAAAACTTCAATTTAATATTGAAGTTCTGTAAAAATATGACTCCTAAATTTTGTACAGATATGTTGTAGAATAGGTAAATAATTGCAGATGCTAAATATGATCATTGAATAAATAAAAATCTAATTTATTGTGCTAAATTTAAGTAATGCTCCCAAAGTTTTGTTGCAAAATCTGGAAAATACTTTTAACATTTTATTTGTGTGGTTACATGTAAAAAAAAACTTTGAGGTTTTGCGGAAAATTACACCTCCATCATTAATTACATTTCTGGATAGGGTAAAGGAGCCTTAGTGTTTCCATGAAAGAATCATTGATAGTTGGGTACATTTACATTTGTGGTTTGTAACAACCATGAAACTTGGTTCCCCATGGATAATAGTGAATTCATAGTAGATAAAACTAACATAGGCAGGGTCTGTTCTAGAACTAAAAGTGTAGTGGTGTAATTCCCCTACAATTGAAAAAAAGGGGAAAATTTACACAATATAGTAAAGATTTATTGAAATAAACAGGGTAGGGTTTGCAAAAATTATGCACAATTTTCATGCATTCGCTTGATTTTTTGGCATGATATTTTAGAAATTAGCATGAATCCTGCAATCACATGTCCTGGAATAGACTCCACAATGGACCAGCTCTCTGTCAAATTTTGTTCATAATACATTTTCAGTTTTATATCAGTGTTAAATAACAGTTTAGAAATAGTTCTAGTTTTGCAGAGGCCTCCAGCTATGCAAGTAATAAGACTGTCAGTCTCTATGTCATATGGCATCAGTGAAATCTCTGGTGTTAAGTAAGATTCGTAAATTTAGAGAAAATTATCATATTTGATTTATGTATGCAACCAAATAGGAACAATTTAGACTACATACATATAACACCAAAGAACAGTGTCTACATAGTTTTCTGTACAGTACACCCTCACTTTAAGGCACCCCAGATAAAAACAGTTCCTTTTATTGGACAGGTATGGTCATGGATCCCATTACATGATTTGATAGAAAAATTATGTATAATGTACCTCAGTACAACACAGCTTCACCTGTAAGGCGGTCCACTTTTATGGTTATAGTGAGAGAGTACCATCTATACTCGTGTATAAGCCGATACCAACTGCAAACTGCATAGACCCAGATCGGCCATCGCAAAATGCGCAGGTAGATCTGGGTCTATACAGTTTGTAAGGACTAATCAGTAAAACAAACAGCATAGACCCTGATCTGCCAGCGCATTATGCGATGGCAGATCAGGGTCTATGTTGTTTGCATTTGGACCGAGCTTATACGCGAGTATATATGGTTCTTGTGATTTCAAATGAACAGTGCAGACCCTGATCTGTTTACACATTATGCAATGGTAAATTTGGATCAGTGCAATTAGCAGATGGATGTGAATTATATAAGTAAACAGAGTATAGAATGCTTGTGTGTAATTCTGAGTAAGGAGTCACTATACCTGCAATACCAGTATCAATTTGTTAACAAGGCAGGGTGGGTGGGTGGAGGCGGAGTCACTATACCTGCAATACCAGTGTCATTTTAGGATCATTGCATATGCAATATTTATTTATCTCTATCTCTCTCTCTCTCTCTCTCTCTCTCTCTCTCTCTCTCTCTCTCTCTCTCTCATCCCCACTCTAATCCCCATATTAGTATTTGTTTGTTTCTGGTTGTGTGCCTTTCCTTCTTGCTTTGTCTGTGAATCTCCTCATTATCTCTGTTTCTCTTTCTCTCATTTTCTCTCTCTTTCTCTCTCCTTCACACAAATACACACACCTACACACCTTAACACTGCAATTTAAAAATCCTGCAAACACACAATGACACCATTGCAAAATCCCACCTAAACCTTAAAGATGCAGTGTTATTCATTTTCATCACATTCTGCTTAGTGTCTGTTCACAACAGTCCTATAAGTTTGGTAAACTCTGTTACAAAGTCAACCAGGATAATAAATGTGCTCAGCTGATATCCTGGGGACTGAATCTGACACAGAAAAAAAGGTTGACACATTGGTTCTGCTCTGGTGGAGTCAGCTTGTCGCTGGATGACACTATCAGGGTCACTATCTAGAATGTACCGTATACTTTTCATTCATATTTGACCATTTTTGGAGAAGCAGATATGGTGTTCTGTAAATTAAGGGAATTTTTTTAACTTAGAACTGATATTTTAGTTGTAAATTGCATGCATAATCAGATAACACATTCATTGTTAAGTTCACCATATTCCTCAAAAATCATGTTGACTGTAATATTCAGTACTCTCGTTTTGTTGATCATCTGTCCATTAAAAAAGGCATTTTTATACAAAGAACATTTTCTTATTACAAAAATATTCAAATTTTTATACTTAAGAATGAGCTAAAATTACAAATATTTTACAAAGATTTATTTGAAAATTTTGTGCAAAAATAATCAAAAGTTTTCAAAAGTAGTCATTTTTAGCTCTACTTATGGGATGGCCTGTTGTACATCGTCAGTTAATCCATTACTTGGAAGATTTCCATGAAACTTTGCACACACATTCATCCCATGATCTAGTTGGTCCTAAATAAAAATGGTGCCGCTCGGACATCCAATATGGCCACCACAGTGGCCATCTCAAAGATCTCCTGAATAGATGGTCATATCAACATGGGGTCTTCACTAAAAGACTTTTTATGATGTCTGCTTGGTCCAAAATGAAAAAGGAGCCGATCTGATGTTCAATATGGCCACCACAGTGACCATCTTGAAAATCTTTTTATCACTACTCCTGTTGATTGGATGGTCACATCAACATGGGGTTTTCACTCGAAAGACTTCTTATGATATCTAGTTGGTCCTAAATGGAAATGGTGCCAATCTGATATTCAATATCGCTGCCACAGAGGCCATCTTGAAAATCTTTTTATCACTACTCCTGATTGCATGGTCACATCAACATGGGGTTTTCGCTGCCAGACTTCTTATGATCTCTAGTTGGTTCTAAATGAAAATGGTGCTGATCTGATGTCCAATATGGCCACCACAGCAGCCATCTTGGAAACCTTGTTATCACTACTACTCCTGATTGGAAAGTCATATTATCATGGGATTTTCACCAGAAGACTTCTTATGATGTCTGTCTAGTTAATCCTAAATGAAAATGATGTCGATCTGATGGTCGATATGACAGCCACAGTGACCATCTTGAAAATGTAGTTATTGCTGCTCCTCTTAAATGGATGGTCATATTAACATGGGGCTTTCACTAAAAGACTTCTTATGATGTCTAGTTGGTCCTAAATGAAAATGATGTTGATCTGATGTCCAATATGGCCACCACAGCGACCATCTTGAAAATATTGTTATCACTACTCCTCCTGAATGGATGGTCGTATCAACAAAAGTTTTTTACTAAACAAGTTCCTGAAATGTCTAGTTGGTCCTAATGGTACCATTCAGACATTCAGTATACCTGCCACAGTGGCCATCTTGAAAGTCTTGTTATCACTATTTCTTCTGGATGGGTATTCACTGAAAGACTTCTTATGATGTTTAGTTGGTCATAAATGAATGGTGCCGATCTGATTTCCAATATGGCTGCCACAATGGCCATCTTGAAAATCTTGTCATCACTACTTCTCCTAGATGGCTGGTCATATCAACATTGTGCTTTCACCAAAAGACTTCTCATGTTGTCTGCTTGGTACTAAATAGTAATTGTGCCAATGTGATATCAAATAAGGCCACAATGGATTCCATCTTGTTACATGTATCATTACTCTTCCAAAATGGAAAGTCATATCAACATGGGGTTTCCACCAGAAGACTTCTTATGATGCTTTGTTGGTCCTAAATGAAAATGGTGCCAAACTGACATCCAGTATGTCCACCATAACAGCTAATTTGAAAATCTTGTTATTGCTGAAGAATATCAAAGATGGTTTTAAACTTGGCAGTTAAAAGGAAGAAATGGTCTTATCTTGAATTCCTGGAAATTCTTTTCAGCCATCAGAGTCTTTTCCTTCTATTTGTGCCAAGCTTTTCTCTTCTTTTTTTTTTTTTCCTTCATCTCATCCAAGTTTTTATATTACATTGGAGAAATAGATCATCCAGGGAAAAGAAAATTAAAAGCAATCGGTACAGAGTATAAAATTATCATTTAAGTATTTGTCCAGGGTTTGAATTGACAAAACATTTCAAGTAAACGATTTCATCTTTTGGTTTAGATTCAAACACTGGAAATCATAGTTACATGAATATTAGAGCTTTCAAATTTTGAAGGAATACCTTTTGGGAAAAAAACAGCCATAGGTCAGAATTTCAGTTTCTAAGATAATTTATCATAAAGTTTTGAGTAAATTCTCAGTCTTAGCCTTGAAAGAGTTGTGAATTCAAGGATAGGGAAACTAATTAGCAACATCACTGTTGAACAGCACTACTCAGGGATAGGGAAACAGGTACAAAAATTTTATTCTGAAGCTTATGTACCAACAGGCTTTTATTGCTTCATCCACTGGAAAGTATCAAAAGGAGATTAAGAATGGATGGGTTCAATTAATAATAATGGATGGGTTCAATTAATAATAATTGATGGGTTCAATTAATAATAATGGATGGGTTCAATTAATAATAATTGAACAATCAAAGTGATAGCAATTGATACATTGGTAACATGGGAGATATCAAGCATAAATCTAATAGAGAAAATAATTGGAGTACATGATGTACTCATGCATAACACACACACACAACTGTACACAGCATAGACCCAGATCTGCCATCACATATGTACCTGTGTATAACACACACACACACACCGTAACACAGCCTAGACCCAGATCTGCCATCACATATGTACCCGTGTATAACACACAACTGTACACAGCCTAGACCCAGATTTGCCATCACATATGTACCTGTGTATAATCCACAAACTACTGTACACAGCCTAAGACCAGATCTGATATCACATGTACCTGTGTATAATACACACACAACCTAGACCCAGATCTGCCATCACATATGTACCCGTGTATAACACACAACTGTACACAGCCTAGACCCAGATCTGCCATCACATATGTACCTGTGTATAATGCACACACAACTGTACACAGCCTAAGACCAGATCTGATATCACATGTACCTGTGTATAATACACACACAACCTAGACCCAGATCTGCCATCACATATGTACCCGTGTATAACACACAACTGTACACAGCCTAGATCCAGGTCTGCCATCACATATGTACCTGTGTATAATGCACACACAACTGTACACAGCCTAAGACCAGATCTGATATCACATGTACCTGTGTATAATACACACACAACCTAGACCCAGATCTGCCATCACATATGTACCTGTGTATAACATACAACATTTCACAACCTAGACCCAGATCTGCCATCACATATGTATTCATGTATAACATACAACATTTCACAGCCTAGACTCAGATCTGCCATCACATATGTATCCGTGTATAACATACAACATTTCACAGCCTAGACCTAGATCTGCCATCACATATGTATCCGTGTATAACATACAACATTTTACAGCCTAGACCTAGATCTGCCATCACATATGTATCCGTGTATAACATACAACATTTCACAGCCTAGACTCAGATATACCATCAGAGTATGTACCTATGTATAATGCACACACAACTGTACACAGCCTAGACCCAGATCTGCCATCACATATGTACCTATGTATAATGCACACACAACTGTACACAGCCTAGACCCAGATCTGCCATCACATACGTACCTGTGTACAATGCACACACAACTGTACACAGCCCAGACCTAGATCTACCATCACATATGCACCCATGTATAACACACAACTGTACACAGCCTAAACCCAGATCTGCTATCACATACATACCTGTGTATAATGCACACACAACTGTACACAGTCCAGACCCAGATCTACCATCACATGTGTACCCATGTATAACACACAACTGTACACAGCCTATACCCAGATCTACCATCACATATGTACCTGTGTATAATACACAACTATACACAGCCTAGACCCAGATCTACCATCACATGTGTACCCTTGTATAGCACACAACTGTACACAGCCTAGACCCAGATCTACCATCACATATGTACCTGTGTATAATACACAACTGTACACAGCTTAGACCCAGATCTACCATCACATATGTACCTGTGTATAATACACAACTGTACACAGCTTAGACCCAGATCTACCATCACATATGTACCCATGTATAACACACACACAACTGTACACAGCCTAGACTCAGATCTACCATCACATAATGTGTCAGCAGATCCAGGTCCATGCCTTTCAATTTAATTAAAAGAATGAACAGCATAAACTTTAACTGGCCGTGACATACTGCTATTGCAGATCAGAGTCTATGCATTTATGTTTACAGGTGATGTGGTGGCTTAGTTAAGGCATTGGACTTGTGACTAGAAGGGTGTGGGTTCAGTTCCCACCATCAAATCATCCCGGATCATCTACCATAGTGTGTGTCCTTGGCCGAGGCACTTTACTCCACTTGCCTCAGCACAATATAACTTTCAATCTGTCATAAAAACATGCACATGCATGGCTGCTTTCTTTTTTAAAACCTATTCTTCCCAATTTCTCTGTCACCAGATCAGTTTCAGAAAGTGCAGAATTGTAGAATCAGGAAAGAAATGCACATTATTTTTTTCTTTTTTAAAAATTATATAAATCCAGTTATGAGGTTCTTCGGAGAGGGCTACAATTTTAGAGATTCTGGACACTGTACAGCATGATTATTCCAGCATTAGATTGTCATGTAAGTTTCCATATTTTATATATATTGTATTATTACCCAGTAAGCATTGTGTTGATGGCTGGTTTTAAGGTAAATTTCTTTCTTTGAAATGCCCTAGTTAGACCACAGGTGTTGTTTGGAAGGAAAAATACCAAGGAATTACATGTAATAGTTTCTAAAATGTTGATCAATCAAATTAACTTTCTAAAAATATTTAAACCATGTGGTAAGTATCAGTCAGTTAGAATAGTCATTGGCTAAGATATATAGTTAGCCTTTGCTATAATAAATATACCTTTTGAAAACTTATAGATACAACAAAACTGCCTTCAAAACAAGTCCATCTCCTTCTGTGGGTTTGGGGATGTAGACTATACCCAGTGCACCATCCTGCATGTAATAAGAGACAGCTAATGGGACCGGAGCTGTGGTGGCTTAGTGGTTAGCATACTGGACTGGCAACCAAAAAGCTGCAGGTTCGAATCCTACCATTGGATCGTCTCGGGTCGGCTACCATGGTGTGTCCATGGGCAAGGAAGGCACTTTACTCCAATTGCCTCAGCACTAAATAACCTACTTCTGTTGCTGTGCCATAAAACACCAGACCAATCCAAACCAGCCCCATCTGGGATCCTGAAATTCTAATGGCTCTTGCCAGACATTTTTTCCCAAAAAATGAACATGGCAGCCAATTATTTATGAACTTTAATATAAAAACATTAAACGGGGTTATAACAAGTTGTGACAAAAAAGAAAATATTGGTGTTTCTAAGTATTGGCAAATGTGTAATTTTTGCTTCCCGATTTTATTTAATCAAGTCCCCAAATAAGTATTGAAGGATGAAAATGAAAGTTAGTTGTTGTTGCTAGTGTTTTGTTTACTTCATTCAGGTCTAGACTTCACATATTTTGTTCTAAAGGTATGATGTGCTGACACACTGTGACACAATATAGTTACAAAAACATGTGCGAGGGACTGATGTAATGCCTCTGGTACAGACTCTGGGCAGTTGTTCAATTATAGGGTTTTTGATAAGTCCAGAAGATGAACTTTCACACCTCTTTTGTCTTGTGGTTTTGGGCTATGGAGTGTTTAAACAATTGGGAAAACATAATGACCAAATAAGCTTAGTCAGCAACACCTCAATTTTTTGTCAGACAAAGAAACAATGTGTAAACTTGACCTTGTCAATGGTTATTGATTGTCTGACAAAGAAACAATGTGTAAACTTGACCTTGTCAATGGTTATTGATTGTCTGACAAAGAAACAATGTGTAAACTTGACCTTGTCAATGGTTATTGATTGTCTGACAAAGAAACAATGTGTAAACTTGACCTTGTCAATGCTTATTGATTGTCTGACAAAGAAACAATGTGTAAACTTGACCTAGTTATCTTTGAATTTTACTTGGTTATGGTGTTTATTTGACAGTTATGGATAAAACAAACCAGGGATAATTTGATATAATGATATTTTAGATATTCTATAATCTATGTCCGGTTGCTCAAAGCATGTGCCAGTGAAAACCTTTGATCTGCCAGACTTCTCTGGCAAATAGAGTGATTTTATGATCTCTAATCCCCATCCATCCCAAAGACTATAATATCAAAGCCATGGTAATGATTACAAACATTTGTTTTACAGGTAACATAAAATAGATCAGGTTAAAATTGATATATTTTGAATATAGAAACATACAAGTAAAAGAAATCCATTCAAGGCAAGAAATATCTATCATAGCAGACATGTGCATTTGCAAAGTGCAGAATTATAACAAGGACCATTTATTAGAGATACTTTGCAATGAAAAATCATTAAGTTGTAATGCATATATAGTTAAAAAAAAAAAAAAAATTTAAATGTTGCTTGCATTCTAGAAATTGCAACCTTATCATTGCTGAATATGCAGGATCCAGTTGCACATTGTTTAGATGGCCATGCAGAAACTCTTAAATGATTTAATGGACAAATTCCTGAGCTCAATCTACCTACCACTCACTGTCTGTCAATGAGTGTTTATTCCAAATTCCTATGGGCTATGTGTAAATCATTACCTAATCACACCATGGTTTGCCTGACTATGAAGCAGTGTGGTTCACTAATAGTCTGATACATAGATAAATTTTGCTACATACAAAAATTCAAATATTTTTAACTTTTCACTTCACTATATTTCATCCAGTTTTTATGAAATTTTCACTGTGACATGAGTTTCCTCTCTAAAAAAAATTAGTAACATTTTCAAGAAAATACTTTTATTTTATAGAAAATGATAGTTGGCATTGTTGTCTGGATCTGGTTTGGTAATTTGTTGGTTTGTTTGGTAATTTGTTGGTTTGTTTGGTAATTTGTTGGTTTGTTTGGTAATTTGTTGGTTTGTTTGGTAATTTGTTGGTTTGTTTGGTAACTTGTTGGTTTGTTTGGTAATTTGTTGGTTTGTTTGGTAATTTGTTGTTTGTTTGGTAATTTGTTGGTTTGTTTGGTAATTTGTTGGTTTGGAATTATTCACAAAATGGAATTTCACTGATGTAGCAAAAATATACTCTATGTGATCAGATTAGGCAGTTCAGATAAGTAAATATACTCTATGTGATCAGATTAGGCAGTTCAGATAAGTAAATATACTCTATGTGATCAGATTAGGCAGTTCAGATAAGTAAATATACTCTATGTGATCAGATTAGGCAGTTCAGATAAGTAAATATACTCTATGTGATCAGATTAGGCAGTTCAGATAAGTAAATATACTCTATGTGATCAGATTAGGCAGTTCAGATAAGTAAATATACTCTATGTGATCAGATTAGGCAGTTCAGATAAGTAAATATACTCTATGTGATCAGATTAGGCAGTTCAGATAAGTAAATATACTCTATGTGATCAGATTAGGCAGTTCAGATAAGTAAATATACTCTATCAGACCTCCTCTAGAAAAGCATCAAATTTCAGGGCACATTAAATTGCAAATGGAAGGGAATGGCTGCTGCCACAAGCATTCCAATAATTTTTCCACAAGCATTTGAAGAATTTTAAGGTGTATGACATTCATATTAGTCCTGACACTTTAACAAACATCATTATGCATCTATGTGAGACATGCATGACATAAAATTGAGGAGTCAGTTTTAGGAATGGTCAATAATAAATTATTCCACTAAAACCTATCAGTAGAATAATACCGAGTTTAAGTGCAAGTATATCACAGTGTAAAATGTTAAATAGGAACTCGTGAGATTATGCCTGAATGGACTTTATTGCACCATTGTTTAAACACCAAGCAAGCTTTGGGATGTAAAATATGCCCAATGTGCCTTCCTGCATGTCGTAAGGGGTGCTGTGTTGACTTGAGGAATAGGGATGGTGGAAGGGGGAATGGAAGTTAATAACTTTTTTTAAGTTTGGTATGCATGTTTATTTGCATATGTACATAATCTTATTAGATTTTTGGGGATATTTAGAGGATTTTTCCAAGCTTTGTCATTTTTTTGGACTTGAACTTTTTACTGTAGTTAAGTCATTTATGTTTTACAAACACAAATCTAGTTTGGAAATTGTGTCTGTATTGCCTACTAATTATTTGGTTGCAGATTCATAATGATGTTAAGATTCCATTGTGAGAAGGATACTACTGCTATTCTCAAGAGTAAATCTAGAACAGGATGAAAAGGGTAAATGAAAAAATAAAACATTTTAGTTAAACCACTTTCTTGTAAGTCTTTGCCATATATTGATACAGTGAATTCATCTATTTTTGTGATTATGAATTCTTTTTTTTTTGCACAAAAAATGTCACTTTCAGAAACGGGAACCAATCTAATTTTGGCAGAATCATTACTATATTAAACCTCAGATTACACCTTTATGATCACTTCTGTCTGATTCTGATTTTTCAGTCAAATAAAAGCTCATATAGGTGAACCGCAACATAAATGCCAGTATATCTTGATCACTGAAATATTTATGTCTGACTGTAATTAATTTGTAAAAGGCGACTGATGAGGATTATACCTTGATGAAAAAATATATACTCAAGAAATTAAAAACAGGATATATAAGATATCAACACTGGATGAATAGCATGCCATTGCAGTTTTTTTCTTGATAGACTTCAGTGTGAACCATGGCAAGAAAGAAAACTGTGTGAAGCACATTTCAGCCAGAACTCATTTTGAATCAGTAAGGTTAAATGCTTAAAATAAATTGTTTGATACAAATTTGAAGTATTTCTTTATTTATATTCATATTCTAATTTTTTAAGACTCACATTTGACATTGGTAGGGGCTGGCATCTCTACATTTTTATTGGTATGTAAATTTGTGAATAGGGGAAAGGGGTTCTGTTATCTTCCCTGATGGATTTTTGTTTGTTGGGTCTTTACTGGGAATGAAACGATACACCTGTGCCGCGTATCGATACGATTCATGATACACAGCCTATGATACATATCAATTCTCAGTTTAAAGAATAAGAAGGCAAGCGACTAATAATTATTCAGGACTGCTGAAGATTGAAGTAACTTATATAGGGTAGATATCCTTTTGTATCGATTCTTCGCCTCTTGTATTGATATGTGTATCGATATGGCAAAAGTATCGATATATTGATGAATCGTTTCACCCCTATGTAGTTTACAGCAGACGTGAAATTGACAAAAATGTTATCCTTAACAAATAATCGAAAGTTACAGTATTAGAAGTGCATTGCATTTCTCAATACTAATTCTCCCCACACAGGGTCAATGATGTAGAACATGTCTGATGTGCCTTCCTGCATGTCTTAAGAGGTGACTAATGAAGGCAACCTTTATTGCCCTGGAATGCGTCCCGTAAGGATGTTCATGGTGAGAAAATCTTAGACTTTTGAAAAAAATTGATATTAAAATTTTTCTTTCTACTTCAAGGATTTTACCCTTTTTTATGCCTTTACCTTTGTTTTGTTTTGTGTGCCTTTTTCAGAATATGTAAACTTAATCGGCACTATATAGCCAGGATTGTGCTGATGTGAATACATACATACATACATACATACATACATTTTTGTCCCCTGCTGCTAAGGCATGGGGACATGGAAAGTGTCTTTTCCATCATGTGTCCATCCATCTGTGTTTCCATCTGTCTGCCTGGTGAACACTAGCATACACATTTATAGTTCGATTTGAACCAAATTTGTTGGCTGGCCATCTTGAAAATCTTGTTATCACTAAATGGATGGCCATAGTAGCATAGGGTTTTTACCAAAAGACTTCTTATGATTTCTAATTGGTCCTAAATGAAAATGTTACTGATCTAAACATCCAGTATGGTTCTCCAGAACAGATGGTCATATAGACATGAGGTTTTCACTAAAAGTCATCATATGATATTTAGTTGGTCCTTGATTGGATTATGAAAACTAGATTTCATATTTTTTATTTGTTTTCAGTTATATTGTTTAGCTTCATATTTAGCAAGTTCTTAGATGATATTAATTTCAGGAAATACTTTGACCATAATTTACTGAGTTATTGCTTATGATTCACTCAATTCTACATGTACACACAGTTTCTAGTTTTCCAGCTTTTTAGTGGGAGGCAGGGGACTATTAATGGCCATGTTAGTGGCAACTTCCTGTCAGTGATAATTTTTGTACAGTTTTTGCTATTTTTTTCAGTGTATAGACTTTTTTGGTAAAAATATTTATTATAATTTTTACCTCATTCTTAAGTACAAACATTTGTAAATATTTAGTAAGAAAAAAGTTATCTTAAAAAATTTAAGGACAAATAATAATTATGATTTTTATGGATTGATTGTGTTAAAAAAATTACAGGTGCACTAAATTACCAACATGATGGTATTTTAGATGTATTGGTATTTGTTTAATTGGTAATTATGTAAACTACTGTAATTAAGGTTACAATGCAGTAATTAATCATGGGATTATCATTGTTAAGATGAAAAGTTAAAATAAGCAAATTGAATGTGCACTGAAACAAGAAACAATACTGTAATTATGTAAACTACTGTAATTAAGGTTACAATGCAGTAATTAAGCAAACATTAAATAAAATTACATCTCACATTTCTATTTAAATTCCACATAACATGAGAGTGTGTTCTCTTATGTTCCTGTAAAGCCTGTAAGAATTTAAATATTTCATTCAGTGTAAAATATAAAGGCTATTGAGTATCAAGTTGACAAGCTGAAATTAAAACTGGGTTCAAATTTAGTGCACTTTTCCTTTTTCCAACTTTCTGCCTTAAATTAACAAACTCTTGAGTTCAGAATGTATGACAAAAGACACACCTGTATTTGAAAGAAAAATTTATGGAAGGATATGTGATAGTTCAGACAGTTGTAAAATATTTCATTTGTAAATTTTTTGTATTTGTTAACGTCAGGCATGCAGAATACTTCTAATTACAAATCTCAAGGCTGACATGTAATCATTATAGATGTATTTTCATCTCATTTATGTACACCAGCAGAGTAGATTTTTCCTGATAAACTCTCATTGGTTGCTATGTAGTAGAGTTTTAAGCCATGTTCAACACGAGCAAATCAGCGATGCAAATTTGTATAGACCTTTTCCTTCACTTTTTTTATAATCTACTATGCTTTAATGAGATGTAAAATTTAACATTACTCATTTGTCAGGAAATTTCTTGATTCTTCTATGGACAAAAATAATAAAATGTTGTTTGTGAAATCAGACATTTGTAATAAAAACAATTTATGCAATAAAAATATTGTATGCATAGACATTTTGTGAACTCAATATATATTTTTGCATGTCTGATTTCTCACCAGTATGTTTTTAGAACTTGAGTTTTGATCAGCACTTTATAGCCAGGATTGTGCTGATGTGCAGTTAAACTCTATATTTACATACATCTATACCTACCTACCTACCTACCTACCTGCCTACCTACCTATCTACATACATACATAAATACATACATACATGTAGATACATAGATACATACATACATACTGATTTCTTACCAATTCATTATCATTAGCTCAACACCTTTGGTCTCCTACGTTATTGCCTGTGCTTCACGATAAACCCAGCCCCATTTTTATAGTATTGATACATTTTTAAGATAGCTGTTTCCAGTTTCCAGTTAGAAGTCATTCCCTACTTTGCAAGAAATGTACAAAGCCCCCCACCCCCACCCCTCACTAGTTAATATAGGAACTGATGTTGGTGTATTTCATGGTTGCTGGAAACCCCAGATTTAAAGACCCAGCAAAAAAAGTTTCATTTTGTGGAAACAGTGGAATCTGAATTTAGGTACAGAAATTTGGCATTTTTTTTCCCCAAAGCTCAAAAATGGATACCCTCGAAAATGAATGAATTTACATGATTGCAGGAGTTCAGTTATTTTATTGTCTAGACTGTTAGTCCATGCCGTGATATATGGTTGCTGTGCTATTATGCTACAGGTTTAGTCTGTGCGGTGATATATTGTATCAGTGCATTCTATCCTACTTAATTTCATGTAACAGTGTTGTGAGGTAAAGACAGTCTCTCAGCTGCCTGTAGGGATCTAGTACTCTGTCTTCCAGGAGTTGTGTGAATTTACTCATTAAATTACAGGTAAAGTAAATGATCATTTACTCTGTTGTGTTTCTTGTGTGAATTATAGGCTATAATTTGCTAACAACTATAAGAAAGGTTTCTGACAAGGTTTTTATATGATGATACAAGAATGCACTTCTCTTTACTTCGTATTTTATGATATTTGTTATGCATGGCCAAAATTACCCATGAATGTTTGTAAAAATACCTTAAAATGTGCTTTTATAAGCTGCAATATAAAAAGTATTAGATTCACATAATGACTTAAGATTACTTTTTCATAATATTTTGCATTCATTTAATTCTTATCATGGAGAGCTTCATTGTTTTCATGGTAATTATCATCATCATCATCATCATCATCATCATCATCGTCATCATCATCATCATTGTCATCACCATCAGCAACAGTAGCAGCAGTAACCTGCATCCAAAACAATACTTGCTGGAAGTGAGATCTGGTAGAGCAGTAAAAGTTGTCACAATGGGATTAACTTTTTAAATATTGATCAGCTTGATTTGCAAGAAAAATAGAAATTTGGCATGTTCTTTGAGAATATTAACAACCATTATATCTTGGACTGGTGAAGTACTGCTGCTTTCACAGAGTTAGAATTTTAAGTTTGGTTTGGTATTTTATGGCAAAGCAACACAAGGAGATTATTTAGTGCTGAGGTAATTGGAGTTAAGTGCCTTGCCCAAAATGGGCTGATCTGATGGTAGGAATCTAACCTGCACCTTTTCAGTTGCGAGGCCAGTATGCTAACCACTGAGTTGCTGGAACTCCTTGAACTGGCAGTATCAATATACAGAAACCTATTTTGAAAGGACACTCTTTGAACTGGCAATATCAATATACAGAGAAACCTATTTTGAAAGGACACTTCTGAGACCAAATTGGCAGTATCAATATAGAAACCTACTTTGAAAGGACACTTCTGAGACCAAACTGGCAGTACTAATATAAAGAAACCTATTTTGAAAGGACACTCCTTGAACTGGCAGTATCAATATACAGAGAAACCTATTTTGAAAGGACACTTCTGAGACCAAACTAGCAGTATCAATATAGAGAAACCTACTTTGAAAGGACACTTCTGAGACCAAACTGGCAGTATTCCTCTTTGCTGAAGCTTTCAGATTTTAACTGGTTGAACCAAAAACATTTAATGCTCTCTCTCTCTCTCTCTCTCTCTCTCTCTCTCTCTCTCTCTCTCTCTCTCTCTCTCATACTTGCACATAATCAAAATAATGGGCACTATCATACTTGCACATAATCAAAATAATGGGCACTATCATACTTGCTCATAATCAAAATAATGGGCACTATCATACTTGCTCATAATCAAAATAATGGGTACTACGAAAGGACTGCATGTGAAGATGGTCATAAAAACATCATAAATTTGTGAATTACAAATAAATTACCCATCTCAGGTGGGCAGATAATGCCTGCTTTGTTGAAACAGGAGATTGTATCTCTATCTCTATTTACATGACAACAGGGCAGTTTTGTGTAGTTTTTTTTATTGCTCAATCTTAATATAGGGTATTTGGTTGGTGCATCATTTTGTTCTGCACTTCTGTGAAATGATTTCATGATCAGCTATAGCTTGATATTATCAAAGCTACAAAATGTATTCATGTGTAATGCACAAATCCAATCTGTCATTGCATAATGCACTGGCAGACCAAGGTCTATGCTGTTTACTCAAGATCATAAACAGAAGGTACAGTGTAGACCCTGATCTGCTCCTGCATTGTGTCATGGCAGAGCTTAGTCAAGCTGTCTGCACTTGGGTGTGCATTACAAGCATAAAAACATGTTACAGTTGTAGCTTTAATGCAAATATCAAGAATTTCTGATACGCAGGCATTCTTCGCTATAAAACACCTCAGTATAACATGGTTCTTGATATAACACAGGTATAGTAATGGATCTCACTATAAAGTACCTCAGTATAACATGGTCCCTGATATAACACAGGTATGGTCATGGATCTCACAATAAAGCACCTCAGTATAACACAGTCCCTGATATAACACAGGTATGGTCATGGATCCCACTATAAAGCACCTCAGTATAACACAGTCCCTGATATAAGACAGGTATAGTCATGGATTTCACTATAAAGTATCTCAGTATAACATGGTCCTTGATATAACACAGGTATAGTAATGGATCTCACTATAAAGTACCTCAGTATAAAACGGTCCCTGATATAACACAGGTATGGTCATCTATCCCACTTTAAAACACCTCAGTATAACATGGTCCCTGATATAACACAGGTATGGTCATGGATCCCACTATAAAGTACCTCAGTATAACACGGTCCCTGGTATAACACAAGTATGGTCATGGATCCCATTATACTGGATAATTATATTTTTTCATATAATGTAACCTAGTATAAGATAATCTTGCATATATCACAGTTTTCTGCATTATAGTTAGGGACAATTTTATATATCCATCATTTGGTGCTCAGATTGACAATATATGTTTTATGTCTTTTTCTGTATGTTTGTATCGTGAAAGATATAGTAATACAGTGAAACTGCTCAAAACTGAATGCTCAGTGTACCAAAATCCCCTCAAGATCAAAATTTTTATTTGGTCCCGAAGTTTTTCTTCTTTAATATCATCATTTCTTTCCCAATAAACCAAAACCCCTCTACTCTGAAAACCGAACAAAAATTCAGTCCCAAATTTCAGTTTTAACCAAAATAACCAAAAAAAACGGAAACTCACTTCAAACTTGAAAATGTATTTTAGTTGCTAAATTCCATAAAATATTTATATTTTTGGACCAGAATTGGCCTGTGACCATGCATTAAGTAAAACACATCTGACACATGTTGGTCCAGATTATTTAGAGTCAGAAAACACTGTAGTAAGCTTCCTGGTGAGTGAGTTACATGGAAATGTCCCAAGGGCATTCAAGATAAAAACAATACTCGACAAACACATCAATACAGATTAGAGCTAACAATAGGCTAATCTGAAATCTTTACACCTTAAAGAAGGGCCCACTTTTAAGGTAAATTGTTAATAACTAAGCGTTTATCAAGTTTAATGCTATTCCTTTGTGTAAATGATTTTTGAATTAAATACCTGGGCTTTATTAGCCAGTCCTATGGCCTCACTTTCAGTACTTTGCCAACAGAGATGGACAAAACAGAATTCAGAAGGAGCATACATTGTTCAGCTAATTTTTAGCTGTACTGGTCATAGACCAGAAGAGATTATGCGGTGGTCTGTTGTCCATTATCCATCATCTGTTGTCTGGCGTCCATCCATCCGTTAGCACAAGTTTGTTGTTGCTACTCCTCCTAGACTACTTTGAGGATTGCCTTGAAACTTTACACACACATGCATCCCATGATCTTGTTGGTCCTAAATGAAAAGGTTGCTTTTTTTAGCAGACGACTTCTTATGATGTCTAGTTAGTCTTAAATGAAAATGGAGCCATCTTGAAAATCTTGTCATTGCTACTCCTCCAGAATGGAAAGTCGTATCTTGAAAATAATGTTATCTCTATTCCTCACCACATGGATGGCTATATCAACATGGGGTTTTCACCAGTTTTCTTATGATACCTAGTTGGTGCTAAAGGAAAATGGTGCCAGTCATACATCCAATATCACTGCCACAACGACTGTCAAAAAAAAATGTCACTACTCCCCCTGAATGGATGATCACTATGACAGATTTTTCACAAATTCTAAATGAAAATGGTGCCAGTCATACATCCAATATGGCTGCCACGACAACTGTCATAAAAATCTTGTTGTCACTACTCCTCAGAATGGATGAACATTATGATATGGGGTTTTTACCAAAAGACTTCTAATGATGCCTACTTTGTCCTAAATAAAAATGGTGCCAAGCTGACATCCAATATGTGCACCACAGCAGCTAATTTGAAAATCTTGTTATCCCTGAAGAATATCAGAGATGGTTTTAACACTTGACAATTAAAAAGGAAGAAATGATCTTATCTTGAATTCCTGGAAATTCTTTTCGTCCAGTAGAGCATCAGTCCTTTCAAGGGACTCTTGTTATTAAATGTTATAAAAGCAAACAGCTTTCCTAATTGTTTGCACTCTTACATGCACACAGACACATGTACTCTCATAATTAGATCTTCACTCTCTAGTCGTATATGTGCTTTCCCTATTTCACACACTAACAAAATTATCTTGCTGTCTCTCTCATATCACATAAAAAATATTAACGTTATATTTATTTAAAAAAATTTCATTTTTTTTGTACTAAAATTTGAGGCTGATATCAATGATGATGTGCTTGTAATCTACTTGTATATAAAAAGCCATATTTTTGTCACATCTGCGATACCCTCAGTAAACCGAACACCTCTCAAAACCAAAAATTAAATTTGGTCCCAAGGGTTTTGGGTTTTGAGGGGTTTCACTGTATATTGCCTATTACTCTTTCAACAGAAGTATACTTTGTGGCTCCCATGGACAGTGTTATAATGAGCGAATACTGTATGTAGAATGAAATTTTGGCAAATCTGGCAGATCTCACCAAGGGCAATACACACCAAACCCTTCAAAAAAAGAATGTGGAAAAATAGCAATTTAAAGAGAAGTCCACATGACACTATTGGAACAGACTTTAGGGAGATTTTTCTGTTTCCAGGATATTTTCCAAAATTATATACAATAAATAAGAAAATGATTGATAGCTTCAGGGAAATTTCCAGTTTTTTCCACTTATTTTTTTGCCAAAATTGTGTAGTCCAAATCAGAAAGCCTCCCTGAATATCACAAAGGTATCTGGTTTGTTCTCTTAACCTTATTACGACTGTATGTTGGCACTTTTAGAAATCATTTTCACCTCATATATTTCCAGTCTTCACATGAATAGTACAGAGATTTTTCATGAGTTTTCATTGCATGAATTTATTATAAATTGAGTAACAATGTATGATTTCTATTGTTGAATCCAATTCAGGTCCTGGTTCACTTAATGTTTTAAGACAGTACAGTGGACACTTGGTCTCTGTCTCATACATATTTCTATTGTTGAATCCAATTCAGGTCTTGGTTCATTTCATATTTAAAGACAGTACAGTGGACACTTGGTCTCTGTCTCATACATATTTCTATTGTTGAATCCAATTCAGGTCCTGGTTCACTTAATATTTTAAGACAGTACAGTGGACACTTGGTCTCTGTCTCATACATATTTCTATAATTTAGAACACTCAGCTTGTACAATTTTTATATAATATAATTTTTAACAAGGCCTCATCAAAGATTGGCTAGTGTGTATCAAATGAGCTTTTTAAAAATTATTATTATAGTACTCCCTCATTATAATGCTGTCCATGGGAGCCATAGAGTATACTGCCTTACAGCGAAACCACCTTTTAATGAAGTACATTATACAGTATTCCCTCATTATAATGCTGTCCATGGGAGCCATAGAGTGCATTATAGTGAAACCACCTTTTAATGAAGTACATGAATAAGTACTCCCTCATTATAATGCTGTCCATAGGAGCCATATAGTTGACTGCCTTATAGTGAGACTGCCTTATAATGAAGTACATCATACAATGCTTCCTCATTATAATGCTATCCATAGGAGCCATGGAATATACAGCCTTATTGGCAGACCACCTTATAATGAAGTACATGATACAGTACTCCCTCTATATAAACATATTATAACATACTTTATAGTGAGACTACCTTATAATGAAGTATATGATACATATAGTTCTATTACTGAATAATTAAATGGGATCTAGGACCATACTTTCCTTATAACAGGAACTGTTATAATGAAAGGCCATTTAGTGAGGGTGTACTGTATTATTACAGCATTTTGTTTCATAGCTACTAGCAAAATACTGAGGAGTAAGATCAGAAACATGTTTTGTCTCCTCAGATTTTAAGGCTGCCATTGTGTGTCACTGGACAAGGCACTTTAGGACTAAGTAGCCTCTAGTGTGCTGATGTATTTTTAACTACCAATCAGTTAATGCATTGTTAAAGACCAATCAGTTAGTCAACCCTTCAGACATGCAGAATACTTCTTGTTTTTTTGGCAGTGGATTTATGTGACAGCCAGTTGAAACAAAGTGTTTAAAAAATTAGAGCCGCACAGAGGAGAAAACTAGTAGAGATAAATAGCTTCTGCTAAAGTGTCTTTGGTGTGCTACATTATTGTCACCAAAAAAATTGCTATAGTAAAATTATGGTCAAAACTTGCTTCAATTTTGATGCTGCCATCTTGAAAAACACACATGATTCAAGGTACATTTTTGCCCCTAATTTTGCTTTTTGCTATGTTTTGTGAAAAGGCTGTAGCGCATCAAAGAAACTGAAGTAGTTGCTAATTACCTTAGCTGGATTTCATGCCTGAGCAGCTCTGATTATTTTCAAATACTGACCAATTTTTGCCATCAGCTGAGAAGGGCTGAGATTGAAAGCTAATGCAGAAAAGTCCAAAATAATCCAAATGCCTGTGATGTAGGATGGGGAGATTGCTTTACACATACAACATTTTGCCTTGGACATGATGTGCTGTTACCTAAAGCATAGACCCAGATCTGCCATCACATAGTGTACCTTGCCAAGTGACATTATGGTTGGTTTGGTGTTTTACGGTACAGCAACACAAGTAGGTTATTTAGTGCTGAGCTAATCAGAGTAAAGTGCCTTGCCCAAGGACAAACCACAGTAGCCGACCTGGGCTGATCCGATGGTAGGATTCAGACCTGCACCCTTTCGGTTGTGAGTCTCCCATATTAAACACTGAGTCACTGTGGGTCCAGCCTCCATTAGTCTCCTCATATGACATGCAAGAGACTGCATCAGGCCTAAGGTACATCCCCAAGCCTTTTGGGGATCCCAGTGACATAATATTTCAGTTCAGTGTTACTGGGTGAGGCACTTTATTTCTATTGCATCCACCCTGTACTGTCACATGTACTGACATAATTTGATGAGAGGTCAGGGTCATCTATGCTGTTGGCTTAAAATCATTGGTAGAATAAACAGCATAGACTGATTTATTTACTATCTTTACTCGAGTATAAGCCAATACCAACTGCATAGACCCAGATCTGCAGTTGCATAATGCGCCAGCAGATCTGGATCTATGCAGTTTGTAAAGACTAATCAGTAGAACAAACAACATAGACCCTGATCTGCTGGTGCATTATGTGACAGCAGATCAGGGTTTATGCTGTTTGCATTTGTATCCGGTTTATACGCAAGTATATACGGTATGCATTTTGTGATAGCAGATCTTTGTCTGTACTGTTTGCATGGGGGGGGGGGGGGTTATACAGTAGCAAATGTAGTACATGTGTAGTATCAAAAGTCTGAAATGAGTTTATGAAACTTCATATCAGTGATGTAATATGATGGGTATGTAAACATGTAACACTCCTCTTTCTTGCTTGGTGTTGTCTTTCTTCAGGAAAAAAATGCTGCCTTGACATGAGTTCATGTATTGCAGTGAAAACTTATCTTTTTTTAGCCAGGGTCTATTCTGGAAGTGAAAATATTCGGTGGGGGTGGGGATTGCCTCTTCCTTTTCAAAATGGGTGGTGAGGATTTTCTAAAATAAACTAGGGATTTCATGAAGACATAAATATGGGGATTGAAAATATGATGCACGATTTTAACACATTGGGATGGTTATTCATCCGTTGCCCATCCATCCATTAGTACAAATTTGTTATCGCTACTCCTTCTAAACTGCTTGTAGGATTTCCATGAAACCTTACACACACATTCATTCCATGGTCTAGTTAGTCCTTAATGAAAATGGAGCTGCTCAGACATCCAATATGGTCACCACAGCAGCCATCTTGAAAATCTTATCACTACTCCTCTTGAATGGATGGTCATATCAACATTGGATTTTCACTAAGAGACTTCTTATGATATCTGGCTGGTGCTAAATGAAACTGGTACTGATCTGATGTCCTATATAGCTGCCATGGCAGCCTTCCTGAAAATCTTGTTATCACTACATATTGACATTTTTTTTCACCAGAAGACTTTTTATGATATCTAGTTGGTTCTAAATGAAAATGGTGCCACTCTGATGTCTAATATGCCAACACAGCAGCCATCTTGAAAATCTTGTTATTGCTACTCCTGAATATATGGTCACATCAACATAGAGTTTTCACTGAAAGACTTCTTATGATGTCTAGTTGGTCCTAAATGAAAATCATGCTGATCTTATGTCCAATATGGCTGCCACAGCAGCGATCTTGAAAATCTTGTTATAGCTACTCCTGAACAAAGAGTCATATTGATATGGGGTTTTCACCAGAAGACTTCTTATGATGTCTAGTTGGTCCTAAATGAAAATGCTGGTACTCACACATCCAATATGGCTGCCACTGCTGCTATCTTGAGAATCTTGTTATCGCTACTCTTGATTGAATGGTCGTATCAACATGATGTTGTTACCAAAAGAATTTGTATGATGTCTAGTTGGTCATGAAATGAAAATGGTGGCACTCAGACATCCAATATGGCCACCATAGTGGCCATCTTGAAAATCTTGTTATCACTACTTCATCAGAAGAGTTCTTATGGTGTCCAGTTGGACCTAGATGAAAATTATGCACATTGACCCTCATCTTGAAAATATTGTTATATGTACTCCTGCCAAATGGATGGTTATATCAACATGGTTTCACAAATAGACTTCTTATGATACCTAGTTGATCTTAAATGAAAATGGTGCCAACCTGATATCCAATATGGCTGCCACAATGACTGTCCTGAAAATCTTGCTGTCTCTACTTTCCTTGAATGGATGGTCATATTGACATTGTGTTTTCATCAAAAGACTTCTGATGATGTCTGCTTGGTCACAATTGAAAATTATACCAATCTGACATCCACTGTATCCACCACAGCAGCTAATTTAAAAATCTTGTTATCGCAGTAGAGCTTATGTTTTCAAACACTCAGTAGTTAAAAAGAAAAAATGGTCTTATCTTGAATTCCTGGAAATCCTTTTCGCCCAGTAGATCATTAGTCCCTTCAAGGGTCTCTTGTTCTACAGAAGGCATTCTACTGACCCAGATTTTTTAGCCAACCGCACTTGCATTGTGCTTTTAGGCAGAGATGTCACCAGGTGAACAATGTCAGGCCCACTTGACCTCTTGTTTTATATTATTTTTGCTAAATATTAATAACATATATTAATGCTGTGTAATTCATTAAAGTACCACGACTACTGATATTTTTTAGGAATTTGAATTTTCCATATTCTTATTTTTGATTTTCTGTAGCAAGCTACGCTAAGCCTTTTTCGTAACTCTGCAAGTCATATACCAGAAGAACTTATGTGATGGCCTTTCATCTGGCATCCAAACCACTTCCATTTGCACAAGTTTGTTGTCACTACTCCTCCTAAACAACTGGGAGGATTGCCACAAAACTTTACATGCACATTGATCTCAAGTTATAGTTGGTCCTAAATGAAAATAGTGCCCCTGAAACATCCAATATGGCCACAACGGCAGCCATCCTGAAGATCGTGTTATTGTTATAACTCCTAAACAGATGGTCATATCAAAATGTAGTTTTCGCAGAAAGACTTCTTATGCTGTCAAGATGGTCCTAAATGATATTGATCTGACATCCAATATGGTCACCATTGTGGCCATTTTGAAAATCCTGTTATCACTGCTTCTCCAGAATGGATGGTTGTATTGACATGGGGTTTTTACTGATAAACTTTTTGTGATATCTGGTTGGTTCAGAACAAAAATGGTCCCCATGAAACATCTCAAACATCCAATGTGGCTAACATTGCAGATATCTTGAAAGTCTTGTTATTGCTACTCCTCCTGAACAGATGTTTTAATATCGACCTGTGGTTTTCACTAAAAGATTTCTTATGATGCCTAGTTGGTCCTAAATGAAAATGGTGCTGATCTGACATCCATTATGGCCAGTATGGAATCCATCTTGAAATGCTTGCTATGTTACTCCTCTTAAATGGATGGTTGTATCGACATGGGGTTTTCACTTAAAGACTTCTTACGATGTCTAGTTGGTTCTAAATGAAAATATAGCTGCCATCTTGGACATATTGAAAATCTTGTTATCACTCATCCTCCTGATCTTACGGTCATATAAGAAAATAGTTTTGTTACCAACTTTAGTATATTGGAGTTTATCAAGAATATAAAAAATGGTTTAATAGAGCATTAGTCCCTTCGAGGGACTCTTTGTTTTGCTAATGTACAGTTGTGTGCTACATGTAAGCATATGTCTTTTGGGTCCACAAAAGTTCTTTGCATAATTTATATCAACTTATTGGGGTTTTACATAGCAATGGAGTAATAAAGTAACTACTGTCTATACTCAGTTACAAGTTGAATCCAACTGCAATCTGCACAGACCCAGATATGCCATCGCATAATGCACCAGCAGATCTGGGTCTCTGCAGTTTGTTAGGAGTAATCAGTAGAACAAACAACACAGACCTTGATCTACCGCTGAATTATGTGACGACAGATCAGGGATTATGTTGTTTGCAGTTGGACTTGAGTTATAAGTGAGTATAGATGGTACAAGTAACCTAAAGGATTAAAATTTGCTGCTTTAAACTTTGCTATTGGATACCACCGTTTTTTTTTTGTTGCTGTACATGACATAGTTTTAACTTGAATCTTGATTTTTTTGTGAAAAAAATTATAATCATAAGGCACTCACTTGGTATATGATCCAGTGTACTTGACTATTTTTTGACCTAGTTATTAGTGGGTGAATATGAATGCCCAGTGCTGATGACCTTCAACATTTAGTCTGAAGTCGTACCTTAACAGCTAATATTTCCCTTTTGTTTCTTACAAAACTAACTGCACACACCCTTACCTTCTTTTATCTCTCACTTTATGGAGCCAGTTTAACATTGTGAATGGAGACTAGATCAAATAGCACAAGACAATTTTCTGACCATAATTGAGTGCACAAGACTATACCCCTGTCAATCAAAATTTGCATAGTCCAGTAAAAAGGGGTGCAATTATCTGTCAATCAAATTGTGCACCTTAGACCATGAAATTGACAACTCTGATTACAGGGCATTGCAGTCAGTTTTGTAAATTATATGGTATAATTTGAGATTTGAGAAACAGTGAAGAACTCCCATGATTTAACATGTCAGAAGGTCTAGGTGCTGAAGAGCATCAGTTTTTAAATCTACAGGTACTTGAAGCCATACTCAGTTGTTTTGTGTCTGTAATCTGTAAGTCTCCCTCTGTTTTATATTTTTATATCTCACATCAATGTTTTATAAATTTCTTTAAATTTTTAGATGAAAGATTTGTAGAAAACAAGGAAACATGGTTTTTATTACTTTGTTAGAGAAAAATTAATTGATGATGTTTTAAATACTGCAGAAAACCTTATTAATGGAAGAAAGAGGTGTATTTATCAAAATTTCTTGGCCAGTAATAGCTGGGGTTACTTTAGCTTACTGGAGCCGCAGTAGCTCAGTGGTTAGCGTGCCGGACTCACGACCCAAAGGTCAGCTACCGTGGTGTGTCCTTGAGCAAGGCACTTTACTCCAATTGCCTCGGCACTAAATAACCTACTTGTGTTGCTGTGCCGTAAAGCACCAAACCAAAAAAAAAACCTTAGCTTACTAGGTCCCTTGTTATACTCAAATCCCTACCATCAATGTAACTTGGGACTTGTAAATCTACGACAACTTAAGGCAGACTAATAATAGTGCTCAGGTGACCTGATTGATGTATAATTTTGCATTCTGAAAAAGGCCTAACCCTTGAGTTGCTTTGCTATCCTTACCAAAATTTGGTTCCAAGAACTTAACTCCATTTTGTTGAAAATTAATTCATCCATTGCAGAACACTGTGAATTGAAAATAACATGCATAACAAAAATGTGAAGACAACATTTGTCACAGAAATGCACTTAGAAAAAAAAGGTCGTTAGGAAGCTTATATTTCAAATTGAGAAATTGTTTCTACCATATATACTCACCTATAAACCGATACCAACTGCTAACTGCATAGACCCAGATCTGCCGTCACATAATGCGCTAGCAGATCTGGATCTATGCAGTTTGTAAGGACTGATCAGTAGAACAAACAACATAGACCCTGATCTGCCGGCGCATTGTGCAACGTCTGATCAGGGTCTATGTTGTTTGTATTTCGACCCAGATTTTACGCAAGTATATATGGTAGTTTTTCTTTTCTTTAATGCAGTCAAACACAATGCAAATGTGTATGTCACACATTTTTCATTAATAACTACCTCATGTAATTTTTCTTATTTAGTGTGTTTGAAATTTGTATACAAATTTTAAAGTATTCATTGAACCAATTTATTGATAAACTTTATTTTTCTTTTTTATTTTTTTTTTTCTTCGATCTGAATCGGCTGTTTGAGTCCATAATTTAAAGCTAACTATTATTATTTACAATGGGGTATCTAATGCTGTACTGATTAATTGACTTATTAAAGGATTGGTCACTTTCAGTGAAATGACCAATTAATCAATTACCATTTCTGTGATCTATTTTACTAAAAAAAATTAGTTTTGAGCCATTCCCACTTTTCAGACTTCAAACCAATATAAAGATTACACCAACTTTAGCGAGACATCATGGGGACAAATTAATTTCATGGTGTTGATCTGATGTCCATATTGGCCACCACAGTGGTCATTTTGAAAATCTTATTATCACTACTGTTCCTAGATGACTGGTCATATCAACATTGAGCTTTCACCAAAAGACTTTTTATGATATCTAGTTGGTACTAAATAGAAAATGGTGGCAATCTGATATTGAATATGGCCACCATGGCATCCATCTTGAAAATCTTGTTATTGTTACTCCTCCAAAACAGAAAGTCATATCATCATGGAGTTTTCACCAGAAGACTTCTTATGATGCTTTGTTGGTCCTAAATGAAAATGATGCCAAGCTGACATCCAGTATGTCCACCACAGCAGCTATTTTTAAAATCGTGTTATCGCTGAAGAATATCAAAGATGGTTTCAACATTCAGCAGTTAAAAGGAAGAAATGGTCTTATCTTGAATTTGTGGAAATTCTTTCAGCCAGTAGAGCATCAGTCCCTTCAAGGGACTCTTGTTTGTATACATGGCAGCTGTAATGTTGTCTGCATAATATTAAAAGAGCCAACAAGATTCATACTATATTTACATGATAATTCAGTACCAAGGCAACCTTGGTGTTCACCATTCTGTGACATACATATTATCTTTGCATTAATCTGATGCTATTTTCTTCTACCACATAAAATCGAGATTAGTGACCTCTCATGCACCCACACCACCATTTGAAACGCTGGCACACATACATGTTCATACGGTTTAGGTCCTATTTGTTTATCTGACACTAAGATTAATCTGACCAACTTTGATTCAGTGAACTTCATCGAATAAATGAGAGTTGATTGTAGCTGCATGTACTGCTGTGAAGAAATATTGCCAGGATAGCTTGGCAGTAACTGGCTTGCTTTACACTCTTGTAATTCTGAGTTCAATCTGCATTTACAGCACATGCAAGGATATATGGAAATTCATTTGAGATAGATGGCTTCCTTTGGGGTTCTTATGGCAACATCCAGAATCATTTGGAAGCTTTTTTTTCAAGATGATTGGTAGTCTGAAAGAACAATAATGATACAGTTTGATTAGAGTTGAGATGTCCAACATAACAGAGATCTGACAGACACCGTTACAATGTCATTTTCTGTTCACCTTTCAATTTGCCAATCAAATTACAGCTTTCACATTTATGAAAGTGAAAAACATCATTAGCAACATATCATTTCTAATGATAACTCTCCCTGACAAGAAATGCCTCGCTTTATCTGATAGGTTTCTAAAAAACAAGTGGACCAGGAATTCCAATGGTGCGATAAACATAAACCTTTATCGGTGTCTGTCAATCTACTTATTTTATAAGTAGACCTCAATGTTAATCACATTGAATAATGATATGTAGAGCAAATTTTAATTAACAATTAGGATAATCTGCATATGGATTATAAACATATTATAGTATTTGTAATTAACAAAATAAAAGGAAGAATATATATAGACCCATTTCACATCTCGTGTTTTGTCTGGAATATATGCAAATGATTTCAAAAGCAAGTGTCAGCAATAAATTATATATAGGGATGCATTAACCTTGTATTTATCAAAGACGGACTAACACAAGCCTATCTATTTAACAGTAACATGAATCAGAATATGAAAATCAATTGGAATAATATTAATATATATATATATATATATATATATATATACTCCCTTACAAGTCAAGTCCAACTGCAAACTGCACAGACCCAGATCTGTCATTGCATAATGCACTGGTAGATCTGGTCTATGCAGTTTGTGTGGAGTAATAACTAGAACAAACAACATAGACCCCGATCTGCTGGATCATTAAGCAACGGTAGATTATGGTCTGTGTTGTGTGCAGTTGAACTTGACTTATACCCGAGTATATATGGTAATCCATTATGGTTAATCATCACTTTCCAATAATAATGTATGCTGATGGCTGTGTACACACAGTTCTTGCAGTGGACCAGTCTTAATGTCGTAATGTAAACAATAACAGTTAAATTAATTCCTGCCAGCTCTGTCAGAGTTGAAACTCATTCATCTTCATTCCACTTATCACCATTGATTATGAAAGATGCAGTCAGATTATGAAGATTCCAATTCTTGTACCTTCAGGTACTGTATTTTTTCCCAATATGTCATTCTACCCATGTTTATAAATTAAACCAAACCATGCTAGAGAAAATGTTAGAACATTTGCATATGCATGGAGAGAGGACTTAAGGAAAGGAAGGACCTTTGGATCTAATCCAGAAAAATGAGCACCTTCAGGTCTCCACATATTTAGCCATTTTCAGTTTGGTAGAGCAATAAGAAAAGAGAGAACCCCAAAAGTGTAATCCTGTTTCAAAAAGTCCTTTCTTTGTTGCTGTGTGTAAACATTAAAAGGTCCCCAGCTTCCTGAATTACGAGTGCTCACAGTAATCTGTCCATATTACCCTATGTATTAATGCAGATAATTGATACATGGAGCCAGGGCAGTGATCAATCTGTTCATATTACCCTTTGTATTAATACAGATAATTGATACATGGAGCCAGGGCAGTGATCAATCTGTCCATATTACCCTTTGTATTAACACATAATTGATACATGGAGCCAGGTCAGTGATCAATCTGTCCATATTACCGTATGTATTAACTCAGATAATTGATACATGGAGCCAGGGCAGTGATCCATCTGTCCATATTACCGTATGTATTAACACAGATAATTGATACATGGATCCAGGGCAGTGATCCATCATTGATAATTTGCTAATTGTGACTGCTTGTTAAATTGCACAATGTGCAGGGTTAGACTGGAACATGAAGCCACTGAATAGTGATATGTGTATTTACATGTCTTCGGTTTCTGGGAAAGTTGTGTCAGGAAAATGCCTGTTAAACTTTTGGATATATTTTGCATTTGAAATGCTAAAACAATTATATTAGGTAATAGACGTCTTGGATAAGGTATGTAGGGGCTTTTTTTGAAAGTAAGATATACCATATATACTCACATATAAGTTGAATCCATCTGCAAACTGCATAGGCCCAGATCTGATGTCACATTATATGCCAGCAAATCTGGGTCTATGCAGTTTGTTGGGAGTAATCAATAGAACAAACAACATAGAACCTGATTAAGGTCTACGTTGTTTGCAGTTGGACCCAACTTATAAGAAAGTATATACAGTACTATCTATATATATATATACAGTGAAACTTCTCAAAACCGAACCCTCAGGATACCGGAAAATCCCATAAGACCAATTTTTTTTTTAGTCCCAAAATTTTCCTTTTTTAGTATCACCATTTTTTCGCCAGAAAACCGAAACCCGTCAACTCTGAACACCGGAACAATTTTTGATCCCTAATTTCAATTTTATGCTTAAAAAGACCCCATAAAACCGAAACTCATTTGAAACTTGGAAATATATTTTAGCTGCTAAATTCCTGATACACAATGGAACAGATTAATTACGGTGAACAGGTGCTGTATTAGTCTGATCGACGAGACAAAGACCCAGAAACTGCCCCAAGGGCACATAAGGTTAAAACAACAGATTAGGGCTGACAATAGGCTAATCTGAAGTCTTTGCACCATACAAAAGAGTCAACTTTTAAGGCTAATTACATGTATTAATAACTAAATGCTTATACAGCTGTAGGTAAGCCAATTGAGAAAGACTTTGTTTATCTGATGAGCGCCTATATCATTTTGACAACGATGTTTCTGTTCAGGATAATTCCAATGGCTGGGAGAGTGAACTTGTTTCACAGTTTCGTGAAAGCAATCAGGCCAATGATGAAATTGATGAATATGATGATGACAATATATGTTCTGAGCCACCAGGCAGTGATATGACATACCCTGAAATTTTAGAGTTTATAAAGAGATTAAAAATTTTCGCGATTGTAAAGGATTGCTGTTATCTGGCTATGGCACAAGAAATGGAGTCATTAATGCAAGCTACATTAGTTAAAGAACGATGTAAGAAACAACAGACAATGCTCCATGCCTTCTTCAAGCCAGGCTCTTAAACAGTGAACATTATGAATTATATGGAGTATTTACATATTGTTTAGTATCATTCATAATTCCAATGGATTTATAGTAAAGTTATAAAAGTACTGTATTTCATTCCTCATGTTTCTTGTGACGAGGACTGTATTTCTGTGTGGAGCAACTGTATTTATTCTTGTGAAAGGATACAATTTTTGGTAGGAATGTATATTGTTCAGCTAATTCTTCATTAAAAGCAAATATTTAAAATAAAATAACAAAATAACAGCTTTTTAAAATTTGTGCACTTCTACACACAGACACTGATGCTTTCATACTGCATTTTCTCTCCCTCTCTCTCTCTCTCTCTCTCTCTCTCTCTCTCTCTCTCTCTCTCTCTCTCTCTCTCTCTCTCTCACACACACACACCTTTTCTGCTTTTGCCAAAGAATTGAAAAACATTGGAGGTGTTACTTTCATCCATTTCTTCATGTATTTTGTACAAATGTGGAAAAGACAGCTGCACCTTGACTACAATGGATCTGTTGTATCAATTCTAATATGCTTTAATTCCACTATAATCTATGGGTTTTTCCATAGATTAGTTAAGTATTTCTTGTAATATAGTTCTCATACCTCTGCCTCAAGATGTCGGATCCATGCATGCATCAGTCCATCTTATTTTCTTTAGACCCAAATACCAAATTTTGCATGCTTAGAAACCAAATTTCATTCCACCTTTTGGAATACAAATTCATACTCATTTTGGCATACAAATTCATCCTCATTTTGGCATACAAATTCATTTTCATTTAGAAGTAGAAAAAATTAGTCTTTCCAATAATGCATAATACTTGTTCCCAAATCACCACTTTGTTAAAAGGGTGTATCATATGGTTAAAATGGGTTGGTGTAACACATATTCCAGGGTTTATTCAACATTGATGAAAAAAAATTCAGCCATTTCGCCCCACCCTGACCCCATATGTAGCATGGGGGGATATAGCTATTGCTGTGTCTGTCTGTCTGTTTGGCCAGTCTGTAAACATAAGTAGTATATAAATTGATAGGGCTAAACAATAGGGATCTAACATAAGTGGTAGATAAATTGATAGGGCTAAACAATAGGGATCTAACATAAGTAGTAGATAAATTGATAGGGCTAAACAATAGGGATCTAACATAAGTAGTAGATAAATTGATAGGGCTAAATAATAGGGATCTAACATAAGAAGTATATAAATTGATAGGGGTAAACAATAGGGATCTAACATAAGTAGTAGATAAATTGATAGGGCTAAACAATAGGGATCTAATTAAGTAGTAGATAAATTGATAGGGCTAAACAATAGGGATCTAACATAAGAAGTATATAAATTGATAGGGCTAAACAATAGGGATCTAACATAAGTAGTAGATAAATTGATAGGGCTAAACAATAGGGATCTAACATAAGAAGTATATAAATTGATAGGGCTAAATAATAGGGATCTAACATAAGCAGTAGATAAATTGATAGGGCTAAACAATAGGGATCTAATATAAGAAGTATATAAATTGATAGGGCTAAACCATAGGGTACTGGCATAAGTAGTTTATAAATTGATAGGGCTAAACCATAGGGTACTGGCATAAGTAGTTTATAAATTGATAGGGCTACACCATAGGGTACTAGCATAAGTAGTTTATAAATTGATAGGGCTAAACCATAGGGTACTGGCATAAGTAGTTTATAAATTGATAGGGCTACACCATAGGGTACTAGCATAAGTAGTTTATAAATTGATAGGGCTAAACCATAGGGTACCAACATAAGTAGTTTATAAATTGATAGAGCTAAACCATAGGGTACTAACATAAGTAGCATATAAATTGTTAGGGCTAAACCATATGTCTTTTGTTGAAATGACCCTGATTTGAATCTACGTGTACGTTTAATTGACAACGTTAGTTTTTAGCTAACTTGGCCATAAGTCCATGTGAGCTTATGGTATAGCATCATTGGTCATTCATCTGTCATCCGTCACCAATTGCTTTTTTTCAGCTTCATCTCAAAAACTGCAGAAAGTCACTTCAAACTTAGCACAGAGCTTACTGACATAAAGGCCTTTCAAGATTTTATGAATGATGCTGGTCATACATCAAATATGATCACCGTTACTAAAAAAATAGAAAAACTTTTTTAAAAATTCTCCAAATACACTGAACAGAATTCGACCAAATTGAGAGAAAGCATCCTGGCACGCAGATCTTTCAAATTTTTACAGATGATGCATGATGCAGATTCACCATCAAATATGGGTGCTATTACTAAAAATAGAAAAACCATTAAACAGCTTCTTCTCCAAAATCACAACAGTATTTGACCAAAATCCAAAGAAAACATGCTGGCATGAAGACCTTTCAAAGTTATACTAACAATGGTGATCTCCCATCAAATCTGACCACTGTTACTAAAAATACAAAAACCTGTAAAAGATTGCTTCAAAAATTGATTAACAGACTTTGACCAAAATTTGATGCATCCTGGCATTAAAAGCCTTTTAATTTGATGCAATTGATGCTGATCTGCCATCAGATATGACAAAAATTGCCAAAAATTAAAATAACCTTGAAAGAACTTTTTCTCAAGAATAGCTAAACAGAATTTAATTAAATTTGACAGAATCAGTCTTGCAAATGGATTTCAGATTTATTACTACAGCCAACAGTTAAATTTAAACTTGGTCATTATAACTTATACATCATGGTTCAATTTGTGCTTACCTTTCTATTAGCTCAGTTTTTCTAGGTTAGAGTTTGTGTTTATTACTAAAAAAAAAAGAAAAAAAAACTACATGATTCTTCTAAAAAAAACTGCTTTGCAGAATTTGACCAAATTTAACAGAATGCACTCTGGATTAAAGGGCTTTTAAATTGATACAAATAATGCCAACATGCCATCAAATATAGCTATTGTTACTAAAAATAGATTTTTTTTATTACTTATTAACCAAAATGTCTAAGACAAATTTGGACAAATTTAACAGCAATTAAGCATGAAGACCTTTCAGATTTGTACAGATGATGCTGATACACTGTTGTGAAGGGTAACCATGGTATCCCAAGCGGGTTACTTTGATCTTTACAGATCATGCGTCAATGACAGGAAATGAATTTTCTGAAGAACTCCATGTCTTGCATGTGCAAAGACAATTTTATTCCATACCATTATTTTGTAATCTTTTTGTATCATGCAATCTTTTTGTATCAAGTAATCTTTTTCAGTATGAAGATACTTAAATTGCAGATGTGGCAAATTAGGACAAGTTCATCTGCAGATCATGTGCAGTACTTTTAGGAGCCACAGTGGCTCAGTGGTTAGAGTATCAGGGTGTGGTTTCAAATCCTACCATCTGATCAGCCCAAGTCGGCTACCGTGGTGTGTCCATGGGCAAGGCACTTGACCTCAGTTGCCTTGGCACTAAACCTACTTGTGTTGCTGTGCCGTAAAATACCAAACCAAACCAAAACCAATCATCATGTACAGAAAAAATACAAATCCCATAAAGGTGTCCACTGTCTAAATAAAATCAACCATTTGTATGTGGGAGTACTTAGAGTGCTGGCGGAAACAAAATGGTTGTTGATTCCAGCCTCCCATTTCATGCAAGTATCCTGTAATGTTTGCTCCTTACCCCATAAAAGTAAGATTTGAAATCCAGGTTATTATTTGCAGCCATTGCAGGGGTTTGTTGCTCTTACATAGGGAATTTCATCTACTACCACACTTGGGCTGGTCCATAGGGAACAAGTTTATAAATTATATGTAACCATATGTCAGTAAAGGAGAAAAAATACACAGTATTTTTTTTTTCAGCCAAGAGAGAAAGTTTACCAGTGACTCCAACAGTCCGCAGAGCTTTGAACGTAAGCAGCTTTACTAGCGATGATGAACCCCTCTATGACAGTGTGGCTTCTGATGAGGATTACAGCAGCGTGGACAACCTCAGCATCAAGAGTATGAAATCAGAGGATAAGAAAATGCCTCAGCTTGAGGGGCAACACGAGGTACAAAATACCCTAAAGTTTGCCCCTCTATACATCAGAGTTATTGACTTGTCTGCAATTACTAGATAGTGAGACATGCAATATTTGCCTGTGTATAAATCAGATCCAACTGCGAACCACATAGACTCAGATCTGCCATTACATAATTGTGCCAGCAAATCAGTGACTACCCCATTCAGTCTTCATGTGGCATTAAGGTAGTCCACTTTTGTAAAATCAGTGCTACTGCACAGCTCGAAATGATGTGATCATTACATTATGATGTCATTGATATGAGATCACTTATTATCTACCGTATATACTCGTGTATAAGTTGGGTACAAATGCAAACAACATAGACCCTGATCTGCCATCACATAATGCACCAGCATTGTTTGTTCTACTGATTAGTCCTTACAAACTGCATAGACCCAGATCTTCCGGCACATTATGCAATGGCAGATCTGGGTCTATGCAGTTTGCAGTTGGAATTGGCTTTTATGCAAGTATATACAGTAGGTGTATCATAGAGCTATGAACTAATGGGACATAAAATAACATCACTGCAACTTCTGTCTCTTATTAAATAACGAAAAAGGACTCTTATACAAGTTTAGATCAAGTTTCAAAATGTTTTAAACTTCCATTTTTGGCTGATACCTACAAATATATTTTCTTCTCTACAAACAGGAAAAGGAATCAACACCAACACCCATGCCCACAGTTCCAGAGGTAATATTTGTATTTTAGTGACTAATCTGTGGTCTTTATGCATTTAGAGTATGTATGTATGTATGTATGTATGTATGTATGTATGTATGTATGTATGTATGTATGTATGTATGTATGTATGTATGTATGTATGTGTGTGTATGTGTGTATGTATGTATGTATGTATGTATGTATGTATGTATGTATGTATGTATGTATGTATGTATGTATGTATGTATGTATACTGCATCAAAGAGGTTGAGAGTTATCCTATATATGTATGTGTGTATATGTATGAATGTATGTATGTATATATGTATGTATGTTTGTATGTATGTATGTATGTATGTATGACTGACTGTGTGTATGTATCTATCTATGTATGTATGTATATATGTATGTATGTGTGTATGTATATATGTATGACTGTATGTATCTATGTATGTATGTATATATGTATGTGTATGTATGTATGTATGTATGTATGTATGTATGTATGTATGTATGTATGTATGTTTGTATGTATACTGCATCAAAGAGGTTGAGAGTAATCCTATATAAAAAAAAATCCTGTTCCCTGTTGCATTAAGTTCTGATCCAGTCTTACATTTTACATTCTAATTCAACTCTGTAATTCACCCTCAGAGTGTCAGACATTTTAATTTGGGTCACTAAGGCTCAACATTTTTGGACAGCAAAATTGTTTTCTTCCAGTAAAGTTTAATTTTTTGTTTTTTGTTTCAATTAGAACAATCCTACAGATTCAGTAGTGATGGACCCTCCAACAATGGAGCATTATTTAGAGATGAGGAGGGCATTTGTCCATTCACAGTCTGAGGTCAGACAACTAATCCAGGCCAACAGAAATCTACAGACTGAGGTGGAGAGGCTCAACCACATGGTATGTTATGGTCAATTATATATCCCAGTGCTTGAACAACAAACATGGGTATTTAATACCTTCTGTTCATCTGTCTGCTTCCACATCACCTAAACCACTAGGTGCAGATTCATACAACTTGTTCATTTGGTAATTATCTGCAAGAGGGGTGTAATTTTGGGTTACCTCCTTTCGAGTCCCAGAGTGGGGTTCAAAGGTCATATGTACAAAAATGTCAACTACGGTGACATTTTTTTCAGTATATCTTGACTAAACTGCACATGGGGTCATAGGCACATACAAATTCAACAGATTTAAGTAATGGTGCTTGTGTCATGGGGGTGGGGGTTGGATGGTGTGGGGTAATATGTAATAAAAAGCATGGGAAATTGTCATGCAGAGACATGGAAGTAGCTGTAGTTCAAACTTGACATAAAATTGTAGTTCAACTTGACAGAAAATTGTACTGGAGAATTTGTCATGCAGAGCCATGGAAGTACTGGTAGCTGTAGTTCAAACTTGACAGAAAATTGCACTGGATAATTTGTCACGCAGAGCCATGGTAGCTGTAGTTCAACTTGACAGAAAATTGAACTGGAGAATTTATCCTATGCCTTAGCACTGTATTGATTATATGTGTCCTACAGTTACGCCTCCATTACCCACAATTTGGGTTCATCTGAACCAACAGCATGTCTAATTCAATTACGGTAAATTTCCCTAGACCGTTGCAAGAAAAAACTGACAACATATTTTTTGTTCCAATGAGACCGTTCTGATACTAATCAAACCTCTTTATACTGGTCAGCTCTATAAAAAGTAAAATATTTGGTCCCAACAGCATAATCGTCTTGGGGTCCCATCAGCATTCAGTCTTGGGATCCCATCAGCATCCAGTCTTGGGGGCCCAACAGCATCCAGTCTTGGCATCCCATCAGCATCCTGTCTTGGGATCCCATCAGCATCCAGTCTTGGGGTCCTATCAGCAGCCAGTTATGAGGTCCCAACAGCTTCCAATCTTTGAGTACCAGCAGCATCCAGTCTTAGAATCCCAACAGCAGTCTCGGGGTCTCATCAGCATCCTGTCTTGGGGTTCCATCAGCAGCCAGTCATGGGGTCCCATTAGCATCCAGTCTTGGGATCCCAACAGCAGTTTTGGTGTCCCATCAGCATCCAGTCATGGGATTCCAACAGCATCCAGTCTTGGGGTCCCATCAGCATTCGATCTTGAGGTCCCTTTCAGCATCCAGTCTTGGTCCCATCAGCATCCAATCTTAGGAAATTTTACTATACAGTGTACCACTGAATATGCACACCCAGCACATTAAAATTGCTGAGGAGCGTGTAGCTATTTATGACCCCCAACAGTTAAAGTTTCTTGTTCTCTCTCAGCACACTTTAAGGTACTTTACAGTTCTCAGTTGTTGATGTGGTCCACTCAAAGACAAAATTAGAAACATCACACAAGCTCAGGGAACTAGACATGGCATTTGCTGTTGTCATTTTCCAGCCAAAATATACATTTGTATTAAGTAGAATTGCAAAGGACCAAGTGGCATGTCAACCAGAGTCATGTTTTGTTGGAATTTTTCTATCAGTAGATATCATTTGTATCAAAATTTACAGTTAAAGGATGTGAATTTCACTTTCTTAATTGAATTCCTTTATTGTCAGTAAGTACAGCTTAGTGCCAAAAGCAAACGTAAAAACATGTGGACAGTTTCATGTTACACTTGGTCATTGTTTACATTCATAACCATGAACGGACTTTTTGTCTCTTATGGTAAAATGTGCTATAAATAACAAGCTATCACACTCCAGTACACATGATTGTTTTATTTCTGGAAATTTGTCACCTGTTTCTGCATCAGACGCAAGTTTAAACAATATGGTCTCTAAACACAGAGCAAACAGAAAACATCAATGATAAGTTTACAATAAAGAGAAGTTAAACCTTCTGAAATGTCTCGATTGTTTGGTTTTCCCCTACTACAGTATACCTTGTCAGTGTTGCTGGATTTCCACGTTTTTCATAACCTTGGTGCAAATTAAACCTCAAGTCATGCCAAATAAGTCGCTTATAGTTCAAACTTGGTGCATTTCCCTTGATCCAATGCATAATGCAACTCATATGTATTGGGTTTTTGTATACATGTCACTCAGAAAATTCATCTTGTACATGTTTTCAAGGACAAACCAACTCTCGTCAGAAACAGGATTATAATAGTTGGGTTTATAGGTAGGAATCCAAGGGATTCAATAATCCAGCAATTTGATTGGATAAGGCAGACAGAGCCCAGTTACTTCATACACTTATGGTTGAACCTGTAGTCTGCATGTGGAAAATGTTAAAGAATCAGAAGAAAAAAAAAAGTCAATTTTGCATTTTTTTGGAAGACATCACAAAGAACAATTTCTAGAAAGTTCCAAAATTCCAACTCCTGATGAAGATGGTGGTTATTCTTTGCCAAATTTAGCATCTGGATCTGATGCGGAAGAAGGTTGCAATTCGTTAGCAGCTGAGACTGCTTCACCATTGAAAAAAAGTAAAGTACAATGACATGTTTTAAGCAAAGTGGTCTGAGAAATGGCCATTCATATCGAAATATGATGAAGGAATGATGTGTGATGTATGTAACAAGCATAATCAGAAGAATGCATTTACGACAGCATGTACAAATTACTGAACTAAAACTGTTGAAAGATGAGTAAGTAACAACTTAGATAATATCACGTTCGTAAGCAGGCAAGTGACATTGTATAATATCACAGAGATGGACATTGAATATTTTTTTAAGCATAAGTCATGAAATTATTTGGTCCGCATATTTGCAGGTTTGGCCCTCTTTTAAAGTTTCAGTGGGGGAGGTGGCCCCTTTTTTAAAAATCCTGGAAGCAGCACTGCTTTGTCATAGATAGATTTCATCAAAATGGTTTAGTGGAAAACAGTTCTTGAAGTGGCTAAGCTTGTTCACTTTACCAAGGAAATTCATGCTAGCTTCGTTGTGTAATTAAAGAAAATGGGTGCAGAAGTTGGTCTGATATTACAGGCATTTTTAATCAGAATGGAGTAAGGTCTGTGTCAGAATAAGACTGTATTAGGAAGGCTATCGTGTAAGATCTGTGTCAGAATAAGACTGTATTAGGAAGGCTATCATGTAAGGTCTGTGTCAGAATAAGACTGTATTAGGAAGGCTATCATGTAAGGTCTGTGTCAGAATAAGACTATTAGGAAGGCTATCATATAAGGTCTGTGTCAGAATAAGACTGTATTAGGAAGGCTATCATTGGCAGGCAGCTAGCAGGTTGTTAGGAAGAAAATGCAGATAAGGAATAAAAATAGAAGAAACAGGATTGTATTATTCAGCGGTAAGCTCTATCACACTGGAAAATTACTGGAAGATAAGGAATAAAAATAGAAGAAACAGGATTGTGTTATTCAGTGGTAAGCTCTATCACACTGTGGAAAATTACTGAAAGATAAGGAATAAAAATAGAAGAAACAGGATTGTATTATTCAGGGGTAAGCTCTATCACACTGGAAAATTACTAGAAGATAAGGAATAAAAATAGAAGAAACAGGATTGTATTATTCAGGGGTAAGCTCTATCACACTGTGGAAAATTACTGGAAGATAAGGAATAAAAATAGAAGAAACAGGATTGTATTATTCAGGGGTAAGCTCTATCACACTGTGGAAAATTACTGGAAGATAAGGAATAAAAATAGAAGAAACAGGATTGTATTATTCAGGGGTAAGCTCTATCACACTGTCGAAAATTACCGGAAGATAAGGAATAAAAATAGAAGAAACAGGATTGTATTATTCAGGGGTTAGCTCTATCACACTGGAAAATTACTGGAAGATAAGGAATAAAAATAGAAGAAACAGGATTGTATTATTCAGGGGTAAGCTCTATCACACTGTGGAAAATTACTGGAAGATAAGGAATAAAAATAGAAGAAACAGGATTGTATTATTCAGGGGTAAGCTCTATCACACTGGAAAATTACTAGAAGATAAGGAATAAAAATAGAAGAAACAGGATTGTATTATTCAGGGGTAAGCTCTATCACACTGTGGAAAATTACTGGAAGATAAGGAATAAAAATAGAAGAAACAGGATTGTATTATTCAGGGGTAAGCTCTATCACACTGTGGAAAATTACTGGAAGATAAGGAATAAAAATAGAAGAAACAGGATTGTATTATTCAGGGGTTAGCTCTATCACACTGTGGAAAATTACTGGAAGATAAGGAATAAAAATAGAAGAAACTTGATTGTATTATTCAGGGGTAAGCTCTATCACACTGTGGAAAATTACTGGAAGATAAGGAATAAAAATAGAAGAAACAGGATTGTATTATTCAGGGGTAAGCTCTATCACACTGTGGAAAATTACTGGAAGATAAGGAATAAAAATAGAAGAAACAGGATTGTATTATTCAGGGGTAAGCTCTATCACACTGGAAAATTACTGGAAGATAAGGAATAAAAATAGAAGAAACAGGATTGTATTATTCAGGGGTAAGCTCTATCACACTGTGGAAAATTACTGGAAGAAAGCCATCTTCAGCGATGAATGTAAAGGTCATAATAGGAGACAATCAGAAAGTTTTATATGGAAAAAAGTAGCAGGGGAATGGGTATCCCATTGTCTTATCATCCCACCCAGACCAACTTTACTGTTTATAGTCACTTATAAGTTGAGTCCAACTGTAAACTGCACAGACTCAGATCTCCCAGCACATTATGTGATGGTAAATCTGGGTATATGCAGATTATTAGGAGTAATCAGTAGAACAACGTAGACCCTGATCTGCCAACACATCATGCAATTGGGTTGATGATATGTGGTTACATAACCTATCATGGAGTTTGAACAGTATCAGTTGTAAATGGCAAAAATAAAGGCCCAGAAATTTAAAAACAATAAAGGACAGTGTTTGGCCTGTTAAAGCACGACATTTTACCAATGATCAGCACATGTTCCAAGATGATAATGTACCTGTGCAGAGGGTTCATATACTGTATATACTTGGGTCCAAATGCAAGCAACATAGACCCTGATCTGCAGTCGCATAATGCGCCAGCTGATCAGGGTCTGTGTTTGTTCTATTGGTTAGTCCTTACAAACTGCATAGACCCAGATCTGCCAGCGCGTTATGCGATGGCAGATCTGGGTCTATGCAGTTTGCAGTTGGTATTAGCTTATTAGCAAGTATATACTGTAGTCCAGTAATATAAGCAGCAAATCCTATTAAGTGTGTGTACTGGCCAGCCCAACATCCAGACTTACACATACAAGAAAATGTTTGGTATTAGTTAAGTAGAGAACTGCAAAATGTTGTTCACAGAATCAGCTCAGTGCAGGATTTGGAAACAGCCATCTCTTCCTGTTAATTATCTTCAGATCATTTTTTATTCGATACTTGAAAATAAAATATGTTCTAAGGCCAAAGGGACACTTCACAAAGTATTTGGGTAGGAACAGTGTTGTTTTGATTTAATGTTTACTCCGAAACTGCCGTTTTAATAGCAGCAATACATTACCCTATCACTATTACATAGCTTATTACTTTTTCGTGTCGAAAAATCTCGTCCGTTCGATGTGAATACATCCTCCCACAGAGTGGAGAATTTTTGTCAGTAAGACACAGCACACATGCACCTCTCTGCGCCTGTGCGAACATGCGCAATGGCTTTATCAGTGGAACTTCTAACATCCACCATGACATTGTGCTGGAGTCCTCAAAGGTCTTACTTAACCATAGTAAAGACCTTCTAAGGGCTGCTCCATTGGAAGCCAAGAGCCTCTTCGAAGGACTCATCCCCACTGTGGCTTCACAAGATTTGAAAAATCATCAACATAAATCCTTCACAACTGCACCTGGCCCTTCGCAATCGGCCAGAAAGCACACTAAGGTGAATTTACCCCAGGGGCCACCCACTAAATTCTTCAAAAGATGCAACCCCAGTCCAATGCACAAGCTGAAATAAGACCTCCTCATCATCAGTAAGGTCTCCAGCTCTAGGGACTCACACCCTCTCCTGCCATGCATTCCTCTCCTAATGTCCCTGTAGTTGCTTGTCTAGGCCTCTTTTCAGAGGCTTGGTCAAGTACCACGGATGATGGGTGGGTCCTTTCTATTGTAAGCGAGGATTACCGACTTCAGTTTCGGGAACAACCTCCTCTATCAAGGACCCCGATGTTCTTTCACCAGTCCAATTTGGTGAAATTAAAGAAAGAGGTGCACACCCTTTTACAGAAAGGGGCAGTCAAGAGGTTCCTGAACGATCAGTCTCCTGCATTCTACTCCCAATTCTTCCTGGACATCAAGAAAAGTGGGAAATTTTGTATCATTATCAATCTCCCCCTGTTAAACCGGTGGAAATACCTCCGGGTTTGCTTGGACCAGGAAGTCTTTCAATTCTGGGTTCTGCCATTCGGAATCACTTCCGCACCCAGAGACTTCATCTAAGTTGTGGGAGTTGTAGTGTCCTATCTCTGATTACTGGGAACCCCGATTCTCCAGTACTTTAACGAATAGCTGATCCATAATGTTCAGGTTCAGTCCCTCCATCAGGACCTGTTCCATTGTTGGTCCACAGTAACTCGGTTTTTTTTTTTTTACCCAATCTTGAGAAGTCAGAACTCATTCCATCTAAGTTTACGTAGGGATGAACTTCCTCGTGAACCAAAACTTAGTCCGGGTTCCACCAGATCACATAGATCGAATCCTGACACTTCTATAGGTGCTACAAGCAAAAACATTGTTGTCTACTTGCCTTTACCGATCCCTATTGGGAACCTTGAATGCCGCTACGGATCTGGTTAATTTAGGATGTCTCCATATGCGCCCTCTACAGTTTCTCCTTCTCGCAAGGTGGGAACCACACAGGGATTTTCTATCAGCTTTGATTCCTCTAGGACCAGACTTTCATCACCATTGCGCTGGTGGATGAATTGGAACAGATTCCTGACCAGGGTCCCCATGCATGTGCCTCACCCCCACTCCTATCTGTTCGCCGTCGCGTCAGATTCTGGTTGGAGTGCTCATCTAGAGCCAGAGGACGTAATTCTGCAGGGTCATTGGACTCGGGACTCCCTCCACATAACAACCTAGAAATGAAAGCCATATTTCTAGCATTGCAACGGTTCATCGTCAGAGTAAGGGCTCGATGTGTCATGGCCTCCTCCAACAACACGTCCGTCATAGCATATCTTCGACGTTAAGGAGGCACACATGCCCCTTTTCTCAGTGTGGCGGTCTGGAACCTCCTCTGCTGGGCCACCTCGGAGAACATTACCTTCCGAGTTTGCCAGATTCCAGGGAAGAAGAACGTTTTAGCGGACAGTCTGTCCAGGTCACGCAAAACAGTCCTCATGGAATGGACTCTCACTGCTACATAACAGAATCCTTTTTCTCACTATGGGGAAGTCCCTTGTGGACTTGTTTGCGACAAGGCTGAACAATAGACTTCCCTTTTATGTCTCACCAGTCCCAGACCAGAGATTTTGGGCAGTGGATGCCTTCAGCTTCCAGTGCGATCATCTGTTCATGTACGCCTTCCCACCGTTCCGACTGCTACCTCAAGTTCTGCAAGTCAGAACTTCCACTGCTCATATCATTCTCATAGCCCCATTATGGCCCCAACGATCATGGTCCAGTGATCTTCTGTTGCAACACAGGAGCTCCCTCCTACACAACAACCCACACATTCTCCACCTTCAGCCAGGAGAGCTTCACCATCCAAGGTCTATGATGCCAAGTGGAGAATCTTCTGTGATTTTTGCAGTAGGAAACATGTTTATCCTAGCTGTCCCTCTGTAACTTAAGTTACTGATTTCCTTTTTATTCCATTCAAGAAAAGAAAATATGTTCGGTATCAACTATCAAGGGATATAGAGCTGCCATTTCCAACACACCTAAATTCTGTCAAGGCTCAGCAATCGGTTCAGATTCACACCATGCTGATCTCATTAAGTGTTTTGAGCTGCAGAGACCTGTCTCCCGCCCAGATGGAATCTATCTTGTGTTTTATGGTCCTTAACCAAAACCCCTTATGAACCTTTGAGCAAGGCTTCCTTTCAGGACCTCGCACTCGTGACATTGTGTTTACTTGCTTTGGCATCTGCGAGAAGATGCAGTGAGATTCATGCATTGTGTGTTGACACTGGCTGCCTCCAGTTTAATGGCAAGTACGAATCTGTTTCCCTCCTTTGTCAGCCAGGATTTTAGCAAAAAAAACAAAAAAAACAGTTACCTGTGGTAGCCCCATCACCTATAAGATTCCCAGTCTCAGTCGAATCTGTACTGGAGATGATCAAGATAGGCTTTTATACCCAGTTAGGGCACTACGTTTCTATCTAAATGCTTCAAAAGGGAAAAGAAAGGGTAGGAAATGTATTTTCCTTCCTCTTAAGGGCTCTGTTGATATTTCCGCCTCCACTATCACGGTGGATTGTTGCCTCAATCAAAAGAGCTTACTAGTCCCTTCCCAATAGAGACCTCTCTTTTATGAAACATCAAGCCCATGAGGTTCGAGCCTCCGCTGCCTCATGGGCCTATCTAAATCACTCTTTCTTGGAGGACATCATGAAGGCAACATTTTGGCAATCCCATACTACCTTCTCTACCTCCGCTCATTGCGCAGGTATTTTCTCTTGGGACCCATAGTTACGACAAAACATGTGGCCCAGAGGGACTCCAACAATTTGTAAAGTGGATCTCTGACTAAAATGGAGAACACTTTCCATTTTTCTCTGGTTTCGATTAGTTTAACACATCAGCCTACCCCCCTAACTGACAAATTCAACTATGCAATAGTGATAGAGTAATATATTGCTGCTATTAAAATGTAGTTTTTTTTGGGGGGGGGGCAAACTAATTTTAATTATGCAATACTTACCCGTCACTATTACCGAATGCCCTCCTCCCACCCCGCTCTGATGTCCTGGCGTAATGTCGTCTGTGTAAAAGATGAATGTTCGCGCAGGCGCAATGAGGTGCACGAGTGTGCCGTGTCTTAGTGACAAAAATTCTCCACTCTGTGGGAGGATGTATTCACATTGAACGGATGAGATTTTTTCAACACGAAAAAAGTAATAAGCTATGTAATAGTGATGGGTAAGTATTGCATAATTAAAATTAGTTGTAAACCCCCCCCCCCCCAAAAAATACATATTTTTGGACATATTGGTCAAGTGTGGCATCTTTTACCGTCACTTTTGAGCACAAAGTGGTAATTTAAAGATAGGTAAGCACTTGCTTATATGGTGGGATGATGGTGGCGGTAGGGGCAGGTTGGGGTTGGCATTAATTATTTATTGATATAGGTGCATTTATTAAGCAGAATATATATACTATCCTTAATCCATATAATATGACATCATTTTTAGGTCCAAATACCAAACCTTGCATGGTCAGAAACCAACATTCCTTCCACCTTTGGCATATGAATCTGTCCTCATCTGGATGAAACAAAACTCAGTCCTGCCAATACTACAAAATTCTGTTCCTAAATAAACACCTTGGTTATTAAAAACCCACACAAATAATATTTGATCTTTGCCAATTAAAAAAGTCTTCAACAGATCCTCTAGTTTTTCAGAGTGAATTCAGTGAAATCAGAGCCACCTGTTGTGGCCCTACATCACTATACACAGATGCTTGAAAAGATGGAGACAAGGTTGGAACTGCCATTGCAACACACCATGGCACCATCTCAAGCTGGTTACAAGATAAAGCCTCCATTTTAAAGGAGGCTCAGTGGTTAACATGTTGGACTCTTGACTAAAAGGATGTGCGTTTGAATCCTACCATCATATCAGCCAGGTTGGCTATCGTTGTGTGTCCTTGGGCAAGGCACTTTACTCCAATTCTCTTTGCACTAAATAACCTACTTGTGTTGCTGTGCCATAAAACACCAAACCCAAACCTAAACCCAATCAATTTTTACCATAGAAATTACAGCTATACTAAGATCTTTCAACTAAATTGAAACTTCTAAAAAACAAATTTCATCTTTTTGGATTCCCTCTCCCTGAAAACCTTAAATATGACAACCAGTTAATATTCCACATCCTTTAGAAGCATGATTTTTTGCTCATAGAATCTGGAAAAGTATTCTGTACTGTTGGCTGCCTAGTCACATTAGTATTAAGGATAATGAAAAGACATATAAAGCTGCCCTGCAGTCACCCATTTCTAAATAGATGATTCTATGTACTGACTTCAAATATTATATAAATCAGCATTTTCTACATACTTGCCAAAACATGTGGAAAGAAAACTTCAGAAACAAGCTTTGTAACTTCAAACCCATCATTGGAGAAAGATATCCCACATGTAGAACAAATCACAGAGATGAGGTGGTATTGTTCCGCTCGTGTATGGAACACACATACCTGACTCATGCATACCTCCTGAATGGTGAGCCTTGACCAGAGTGCACATAGACACAGTCTTCTAATTATCGCTCATTGTACTGATAACGCTCGCTATGTGTGTAGCATTAGTGTCTGCCATATCACTAGTGAAATAGATTGTAAACAAAGTGAATCAGTGCATAAAAATACCCATAAAGGATTCCACTGATTGCACAAATTTTATAAGAGAATATTTACATTCCAAATTTGTAAGAAATAAATTCACAAACCACGGACTTCAAAGGGAAGTGGCAGCAAAACAGTATTTAAATTCTAATGGATATTTCTGTTATTGAAAAAGGAATTCCAGTTGATCAGCAGATTTGGATATATATACTGTTTGATCCAACCTATACAGGATTATATACATTGTCTTTTTTAAATAAGCTTTAAATCTGGGTGACAAGTAAAAATATTGTAATTTTACTCACACATGTAGCATGGTAAATTTTGCTGTCAATTAGTGCATATTAAGAATATTTACATAGGAAATTTACCAATATCATAAATAACAAACTTGGCTTACCATTCACATTTTACTCTAAATACAGTATGATATCTCAGGTGATTTAATTCTTTAGAGAATTACTTCATCTATATTACAAGTCATACAGGTCATGTAGGTGTTCAGTACCAAATATTTCAGTAATAGGTGTCAGTTTTTAAAATTTGATTACGCATGCCTTGAAATGGCAATTATTCACTTAATTTTGATCCTCATAGATCCATGTTCCTTGGAAGGCCATTATATACATGCCCCAAGAAATACATACAGCAAAATCAATATTAAAGTTCGAGGACATTTTAGGACGAGGTTAGAGGTCAATGCAAAGGTGTGATCCAGTACAAACCGGATCAAACATTGCACTCAGTGATGTCACAAGGAAAGCTATGCATGTTGAAAAAAAATTGTACTACAGTAGAACCTGTCTTGAAAGACCACCCCTTCTGCCAGAATATAATGGTCTCTCAAGACAGGTGGTCTCTCATAACAGGTCATAACACTATATAATAAATAAATCTGTGCATGGAGAAGCCGGTCTTTAAAGACAGGTGGTCTTTCATAGCAGTGGCCTCTCAAGACAGGTTTTACTGTACTCTATATTGTTATGATGAGACCCGACGTCCTCTTTTCTTGACCCAGTTTAGTACCTGGCCACCATTGTAAAAGTCCATAGTCATCATCTAGAAGTGTTTTAATGATAGCTAAGGTGCAGAGCATTCAACAATCAGGATTGAATAGACTTTGGTTAAACTATATTACTATTAACTTTTAGAACAACAATTCATATTTCATTTAAAACGAGTAAATGTGCCTACATGACAGCATTTTTACATACACTTTAGGATACATGGTAACAAATCATTGACATGTTTCATATATAATATATACTGACATTGTCTGGTGTCATTACCAATTAAAGCATAATAATCTCTTTTGACATGGAATAAATACCAAGATCTGCTTGTATGTCATGTGCTTATCAGTGTTGCTTGTTACTACCTATCTAATACATTAGTATGGACAGTAATAATACATTGTTTCTCAGGTCCATGCCTTAATAACAGAGAACTCCATGCTTAAAGAGCAGCAACACCTTGTGGGCAGAGGGCTTCCAAATGGTCCAGAAAATCCAGAGAATGTGACAGTAGTCCAAACACGTACACCTCGGCAGAGTCGCCCCCAGTCAATGTTTGAACCACGAGATCAACAGCGTGTGTCCAATAGAACACAAAAGGTCAGTAGACATCTTGAAGCTTAAGATGCATAAGCCTTACAGTAATCACCTTTTCCATCTGTCCATCTATCCATCTGCTTTTCCATCTGTCCATCTATCCATCTGTTCACACTTGTAACCAGCATAGCCCAGCAACCCTTACACATAATTATATACCTTTTTGTAGGTGAATTGTCAATTACATGTCAGTTTGCCTCTTAAAGGTTTCATCTTTTCAGGTCCAATTTTGACAGAGTTATTGCCCTTTCTCTATCAATCTTAGATCTCCACTACTGCTGATTCTTGTAGTCAGCATAGGTCGGGAACCATTCAACATATTCTGAGGCAATTTGGTGTGTAGATTGCCTCATAACCCTAGATATGCTTCTTATCGGTTTTGTCTCATAAACTCCATTTTGAATAGAGTTATGGTCCTTAACAATGAACTTGAAATCTTCGCGTGGGATGTTGCTTGTAACCAGCATAGCTCTGCAACCCTTACACATAATTGGATGCCATTTGGAAGGTGAATTGCCTATTACATATAGATGTGCCTTTTAAAGGTTTCATCTTTCAGGTCCAATTTTCATGGAGTTATTGCCCTTTTTCGATCAGTAATAAATCTCCGACACTGTAACAGCAGATCCTTGAAACCAGCATAGCTCATGAACCATTCAGCATATTCTGATGCAGTTTGGTGTGTACATTGTCTCAAGACCTAGATGTTTCTTTTATGGCTTTTGTGTTGTCAACTCAATTTTGGATAGAGTTATAGCCCTTGACAATTAAATTCCTGTCTTCACATGGAATGTTGCTTGTAACTGGCATAGCTCAGGAACCAGTCAACATAATCTGATTCAGTTTGTCTAGAACACTGTCTCATAGACTTACATGTTCCTTTTATGCATTTAATCTTTTTTGTAAGAGTTTAGGCCCCCTGATTGGTTGTTTTCGTGACCTTGGTTTTTACAAGATAAGTTCACCAAAATTTGTTTGATTTCAACCAAATTTGGCACTTTGTTGCATATTTATGACATCTTGAGTGAGTATGATTTCCACCATTCCACAACCTCATTTGCAGGAGTTATGGCTCCTGATTGTCAGTCCTTATGACTGGTTTCTGCAACATTAGTTTACTAAGCTTTGCTGCATTTCAGCAATATGTGGCATGCAGCTTTATATTCATGAGGCCTTGAATGAGTTTAATGTTGAGTGTTGCACATTATCATTTAAAAGATTTATAGCTCCTATTTACCCACCCTCCTAACTTTGCTTTCCACAGCATAACTTTATTAATTATTAAATTTCAGCCAAAGTTATTATGTGCCATTATATTGATGAGACTTTGAGTGAGTTGCATTTCCAGCATTCCACATCATCATTTAGAAGGGTTATGGCTCCTAAATGTTTTTTATCTCCAAACTTTGGTTTTCCCACAGAAATTCTTCTGTTTAAGGCCCTGCTGAGCAAATTGTAGAGAGCTGGGTCCTTTGCAATATACCCATCACTAGTAGCTCTTGTTTAGATACTGTAATCCACTCTATTTTGAAAAGCTTGTTTTGTTGGGAGTTTTTGCAAAATGTAGCAACCAAAAACATAACTAAATTTAACATATTATTCCTGGTAAGACTATGATGCGTTATAGTCTGATGGTGAAAACTTTATGTGAGCAATACTGGTATCAACATGGGCCACTAAGCTCACCCCAGTGTTCTTTGGTCTTGCCCACAATATCCAATAGTACCCCATTGTTCTTTGGTCTTGCTCACAATATCCAATAGTGCCCAATTGTTCTTTGGTCTTGCTCACAATATCCAATAGTACCCCATTGTTCTTTGGTCTTGCTCACAATATCCAGTAGTGCCCCATTGTTCTTTGGTCTTGCTCACAATATCTAATAGTGCCCCATTGTTCTTTGGTCTTGCTCACAATATCCAATAGTGCCCCATTGTTCTTCGGTCTTGCTCACAATATCCAATAGTACCCCATTGTTCTTTGGTCTTGCTCACAATATCCAATAGTACCCATTGTTCTCTGGTCTTGCTCACAATATCCAATAGTGCCCCATTGTTCTTTGGTCAGCTCGCAATATCCAATAGTGCCCCATTGTTCTTTGGTCTTGCTCACAATATCCAATAGTACCCCATTGTCTCTGGTCTTGCTCACAATATCCAATAGTACAAAAACTATAATAATTTAATTTCTTCATTTCAGGGTCGCTCCAAGGATGACTTATACCCCATCCAGTCCCAACCACAGACAGAAGACCAAAGAGTCACCACCGCTGTAACTGTCATACCTTTCAAATTTATTACTGTTTGAAATGTTCTTCACACATTGATATGCTCTTCGTGATTGTAACACTATATTGGCTAATTTAATTTTTAGGAAAAGACTACAGTTTATCAGTCACAGAAATTTTTTGATTGACATGAGTAAAAACTTATTACATGCAAATCTATAGTTGATTTAAAACAGCATTGTGATTGGTACCTGGTGCAGCATATAAAAATACATTAATGCAAATGGCTTCTCTAATGGACAAAGAGAGTTCCTTTTACATGAGCTTAATAATCTCATTCCGTTCTTTTCCCTGTTAATGCGCAGAGTATGCATTCAACTCACCCTCAAAGGGTCAAAGTCCTCGTAATGTTGAAAGTGCTGCCATGTTGTCCGATGGTTTTTCCTGGCAGGGATGCTGAGGTTTGAACTGAACAGCTTATTTCCAGTCAGTAACTATTTCAGTAATTTGTCTTGAATATTTTGTTTAGTTTTTTTTTTTAAATTCTTCTCTCCTGAAGGAGTTTTCATTTATTATTTAAAAAATTTTTTAATTGTAAATTAGTACACAGATGACAGTAGCACATGATTATTCAAGGGAGGTCACCCCAGCAGGGTTATGCCAACCTCAGGTCACTCTTCTTGTGTACCAAAAATTTGCATTCCAAAAGCCTTGAACTTTTGAGGGTAATGGAATGCATAATGCAGAAAAGAATAATAAAAAATTCTTGAAACCAATGTAAAAGGAGCTCACTTTATCCATTTTTGAGGATGTTTTTGGAAATATATTTTAAGCTCTACCGCTCATAGACTAGGAGAGATTATGGGATGGTCTGTTGTCCATTGTCATCTGTCTGTTGTTCAGTTGTCCATTAGCACATTTGTTATTACTACTTCTCCTAAACTACTTGGAGGATTACCATGAAACTTAACACGCACAATCATTTTATGGTCTAGTTGGTAATAAATGAAAATAGTGCTGTGTGGACATCCAGTATGTCAGCCACAGTGGCCATTTTGAAAATCTTCCTACCACTACACCTCCTGAATGGATTTCATATCAACATGGGGTTTTGACTAAAAGACTTCTTATGATGTCTAGTTGGTCCGAAATGGAATGGTGATGATCTGACATTAATATGGCTTCCACAATGGCCATCTTGAAAAAATCTTGTTATCACTACTTCTTTTGAATGAAAAGTAATATTGCCGTGGGATTTTCACCAGAAGACTTCTTATGATTTCTACTTGGTCCTAAATAAAAATGGTGCTTCTTGCACGTCCAATATGGCAACCACATCAGCCATCTTTAAAATCTTGTTATTGCTACTCCGCCTGAATGAAAAGTTATATTTCCATGGGGTTTCCACCAGAAGACTTCTTATGATGTCTGGTTGGTCCAAAATGAAAAGGGCACTGATTGCACATCCAATATCTTGAAAATCTTGTTATCACTACTCCTGAATGGATGGTAATATCAACATGGGGTTTTTACTAAACGACTTCTTATGAGGTCTGGTTGGTCCTAAATGAAAATGGTGCTGCTCAGACATCAAGCATGCAACCACAGTGGCTATCTTGACTACTTCTCCTGAATGAATGATCATGTCAGGATATGGTTTTCACTGAAAGACTTCTTATTCATCTAGTTGGTCCTAAATGAAAATGGTGCCAATCTGACTTCAAGAATGGCCACTGCATTGGAATTTTTTTATAGCAGTTTTGGCAAGGAACTATATTTTCAAACATGATATGAAAAAAAATATTAAGCATTTGGTCACTCGCAAAAAATTTATATCATTTAAATGCTGAATTCATTACAGTCACATAAATATAATGACCCTGGAATGTTTTAATTTGCAGTATTTTTTGCATACAAAACACTACTATATATACTTGCTTGTAAGTCAAGTTGAGCTGCAAACAACATAGACCCTGATCTGCCAGTGCATAATGCAGTTGGATCAAACGTATATGAGAGTATATATGGTAATTTTCAGCCAGTTGTGTTTTACAATTTACTTGAGTGTTTTTCAACTTTTTTGTGCAGAGTTGATATATTTTCATCTCATTTCAGTCTTCCAGTACTCAATCTGGTTCATCCTTATCACATGGAAGTGGCGAGTTTAACCCCCTCTCAACTTACGATGTTCCCAGATCTGTGCCAGTTGACAACAGGACAAATTCTTCATAGTAAGAAAATCTATACATTACCTTATATTCATGCTTATAATTCAAATCCAACTACAAATCTCAGAGACCCAGATCTGCCATAGCATAATTCACCGACATTTCTGGACCGATGCAGTTTGTTGCGATTATTTAGTAGAACAAAGAACATAGACCTCTGATCTGTCAGCACATTATGGGACGGCAGATCAGGGTCTGTGTTGTTTGCAGTTGGACCTGACTTGTTAATGAGTAAAGTATGGTATATTTCATTTTCAAGGAAATTTTATAATTATAGGTTACTGCATTTGTATGGGAAAATATGAACGAGTTTTTTTTAGCTATACTGCACGACGTCAGGAGTGCAGTATAGCTCAGAAAAAACGAGTTCATATTTTCCCATACAAATGCAGTAACCTTTTTATTATATACTCATTTTGCTTTTCTACCTAAGGCTGAATAAAAAAAAGAACACACTACAAGAAACAAAGTAACTGAATTTCTGCTATATTCTAAAGTAAATATACAACCGAAGTTAAACCAATACACAGTAACAGTATTCATGCGCACATGGCACCGCCTAGTGACCTTTGAACTTGGTTGAGTAGCGCGCGCTCTGTGATTTGTTTCAAAAAGAAATCTCATTTTGGTCTACTTAAAATTGAAATTTTGAGTCATATTGTGAATGACTGCGCATTGGAACAACTTTCTCAGTTGATCTGGAATGGAGGGATTTTGTTTTTATGTCAATTCAGCTAAATTCTGCTCTTTAAGTTTTTAGCTGGTTCTATTACGTACGATGTACATGTAGCTAGAGGGACTGGCCTCAACAGCAAGCTAGCTTACACATGTGTTACTGTCCTGTCATTGATAGTTTGGAATCATAAGGTGGACAAAATATGAAATTCTTTTAAGTGAAATTCTCAAGAAGATGCAGGATTAAATATTTTTTTAGGGAATATTAAATTCATTTTGTTTTGGAGTGCAGTAAATTCTCCTTTGGATGTTGGAAATGTAGTCTAGATTGCAGTGCAATTTCACGCCGTGGATCAGAAAGTACATTTTGAAGAAATTCAGGATGCAGAAAAGTAAGTACATTTATTGTCATTCTTATTACCAGCTATAGATGACATATTTATATGTACTGTCATAATAAATCCAAACAATTTCTCCAAAAAAAAAAAAAAAAAGGCAAAATTGCAAAGCGGCTGGAGTGTGAGAGCCCATTTTGTCAGCGGAAAATAAGGCTTCTTCGTTATCGTGGCTTCTTGGCTCCGAGGCACTTGCTTTTATACCAAAACCCGCCTTCTTTAGTTGTATTTTTTCGAATTTAGTGCTTGGACTGACTTGTAAAATTAGCGGTCTCTGAGAGAAACGGAATATCATTTGGTCATAAAATGCCTTTTTATGCTATTTTTTTTATAGACTCTAGAGAGCACAGTTCATAGTCTGAACCATCGGCTAAATAAGTGTTTAAATGACCAGAATGATATTTTCAATACTGCATGCCTCACGTTTGTTGTCATAAAGCCACCACTGTACATTCTGAATATCACGTTCAGTCACTTGCTTGGTTGAAAGATTCTTTTGTGACTCAATGAATTCATCCACATCGTCAGCTTTATCATCTTTACTCTCAAACAGCTTGTTTAGTTCATCCACAGACAAATCTAATAAAGCAAAAGCTCCGGTGTCTGCTACATTTGCGTACATTGTTTGTTTAAAAAAAAAAAGTAGTTCCTAACACGCGATACTATTTTTAGACACACGTGTCGTGCAGTATGAAGACGTGCAGTATGGAGAAATACTGCACGATTCTGACAATGCAAAGTTAATGGAGAAAAAAATGAGTATATAATAATATCTAATTGGTTATCATCAGTAATGAACTGAAAGCAAGTGAATTAAATTGAGTAGCAATTACCGTCTATACTTGTGTATAAGCCAGATCCAAATGCAAACAACATACACCCTGATCTGCCATCGTATAATGCACCGGCAGATCAGGGTCTTTGTTATTTGTTCTATTGATTAGTTCTTACAAACTTCATAGACCCAGATCTGCTAGCGCATTATGCGACGGCAGATCTGGGTCTATGCAATTTGAAGTTGGTATCGGATTATATGCTAGTATAGATGGTATAAAAACTATGTCAATAATGGGACCCATGATCACTACCCTGTTTTAGGAAGGATGGTGGTATACTGAGGAGCCTTATAGTGAGGTACCCCTGTATCAAGAGGGCAGAATTTTCTTATTAAGGGAATATAGAAATCTTCTCAGTATTATAAAAATTAACACTTATTTGTAAAAATTTATATTTTTAATTTCAATTGGCATAGAGTATCTTGTTCTTAGTCTTGAAATAAAAAAGGACTCGACATGGAACAATCTTTCACTACAAATTCAATGTTACAAAGGTCATTGAAGGATTTAAAGGATGACGTTTGGTTTGGAGATGTCTCTCACATGTGGCATACCATATATACTTGCTTATAAATTATTTCCAACTGCATAGACCCAGATCTGCTGTCGCAAAATGTAGTTTGTTAGGACTAATCAGTAGAGCAAGAAATATAGACCCTGATCTGCCATTGCATAATGTGCCAGCAGATCAGGGTCTGTGTTGTTTGAAGTTGGACCTGACTTATACACAAGTATAAATGGCATGTACATGATTGATTTTATTGATGTTTTTCATATTCAATGGTTATAGCCCATAGATCAGAGTTTTTACCATATATACTCGCGTATAAGCTTATACCAACTGCAAACTGCATAGACCCAGATCTGCCATCACATAATGTGCAGGCAGATCTGTGTCTATGCAGTTTATAAGGACTAATCAGTAGAACAAACAACATAGACCCTGATCTGCTGGTGCATTATGAGACAGCAGATCAGGGTCTATGTTGTTTGCATATGGAACCAAACTATACGCGAGAAAATATGGTAATCACTTATTATGGTTCTTAGGTAAATGGAGTGTGCTTTTTTTTCTGTTCCAGCTCAACAGATGAAGGAGGTGGACACAAAGAACTGTCTTCCAGTCCTAGCCATAGATCCACAATAGAGATGGAAGGACAGGGACAGTTACCTACCCTGGAAGCTCTAATGGGAAAAACAGAAAAGATCACCAAGAAAATCCAGGAGCTGCTTGTATCAGCCCAGGAAGGAAAACATGACTGGTAAATTTTAATGTTTTTATCATTGTTTTGTTTGGGTCTGATGGTTTATTGCTTTTAATGATTTATAATTGATGTTTTGTTCCTTTATAATACATAAGTGTATGATTCACTAAAACACCTGGACTCCTAAACCTCTTTATGTGTACCCAGCCACAAAAAAAAACTTGCACACAGTTGTATTTTTTTATGAAGATTTGTTACAGAATCCTGCAGTATACTAGTGCTGAACATTACTTATTTATGAATATTACATTTTTATGTGAAATAGTTTCCTGCTTCTTCAATACTGAAATCCTATACTGCATATCTGTAATATATGGATGAGGCCGACTTGATGGAAGCTAAACATAGCAATCACTTTGGCATCCTTGTGCGTGCTCGTTCATCCACCTGTCCATACATATGTCCACACCCTATATTACCCTCAGTGTTAAAGAGTTTTACTAAGCTTTTTTTCATTAAATTTTCACACAGCATTGTATAACTTAAGATTGTGCAAGTATTTATACCGTATTCCCTCATTATAATGCTGTCCATGGGAGCCATAGAGTATACTGTCTCATAGTGAGACTGCCTTATAATGAAGTATATGATACAGTACTCCCTCATTATAATGCTATCATTGAGAGTCATAGAGTTTGCTGCCTTATAGTGAAACCACCTTATAATGAAGTATATGATACAGTACTCCCTCATTATAATGCTGTCATTGAGAGCCATAGAGTATACTGTCTTATAGTGAAACCACCTTATAATGAAGTATATGATACAGTACTCCCTCATTATAATGCTGTCATTGAGAGCCATAGAGTATACTGTCTAATAGTGAGACCACCTTATAATGTAGTATATGATACATATAATTTTACTTCCACTGTATGAAATGGAATCCAAGACCATACCTGCCTTGTAACAGAAACTGAGGTATAATGAAGGACCTTGTATTAAGTGAATGTTGTACTGGGAATTAGCTGAAAATTAATGTGAAATAGGTGAAACCTAGGATGCGAGCACAACCAGCTTTTCATGATGTGTAGGCTGACATCATTTGACACTGGAGATTTGTCACACATGCACATTAGCATGTGCAGTGAGACAAAACTGCTTTGCATGGAATATCTATAATCTATCACATAGTTGGTACACTTTACATACAGTGTTTGCAGTTTAATATTTTTGACATCTCAACACGTTAATATATCACTTTCTTTGAATCAGATTGGTCCAAATATGCCCATGCAATTCTTGCACAGTATACTCATTATTGAATGTCTGCAACAGTGTGAATTTTTCTTGCTTCACCTTCTCAAAATTTTTTTTTACTATTACTATCAACAATATGGCAGCCATCTTTCCAATTTGTAGCCCAACAGACATTGTGAAAAAAATGGTCAACTATCACAAAAACACACAGTAGTGGTTTCATATGTTGGAATATGGCCAATTTACCCTACATAGAATTCTCTGAATGCCAAACTAAAACTAAAACATGAGTAATGAGTACATTACACCCCACCCCCAGGACAAGCATGGTTTAAATGTCAGCCTATATGAGTAAATAAACTCACTGGTTTAAATGTCAGCCTATAGGAGTAAATAAACTCACTGGTTTAAATGTCAGTCTATAGGAGTAAATAAACTCACTGGTTTAAATGTCAGCCTATAGGAGTAAATAAACTCACTGGTTTAAATGTCAGCCTATAGGAGTAAATAAACTCACCTCTTATGAAAAGAATGTCGTCAAATACTTGTCTCCCACTGACAGAAAGTTATCTAACCACAGCATTCTTCCAAATCAAATAATGCAAATATTCAGTCACAAAAAAATTAAATCTGGAATCAGTATTATACACAGCAGCATCTTTATATAGTCTAGATTTAGTAAAATTTCTGCATCCAGTAATCATCCTTTCACACAAATATCCAACAATTGGAATGCTACTTTGAAACAGTCTCATCAAAATCCATGAATATATATATGGCACATCTACGACTCTGACTGACCTGACCCAAGTGAACTATGTGACATCACACAGTAATTTCCATCGGAGATCCAGTGTTGAAAAATGTTGTTGTCCATGTCAAATTCTCTATTGATTTGGAAGGATTTGCTCTTTGAATTATAATTTGTGGAAAAAAGTCTACTTTTAAAAGTTACTGGTTATCAAATTGTTGTATTATTGATTCAACTCGCATCTGGGACTATTTTTTTTACACACAAGAATTGAAAGGTGCAGCATCTAAGCCAGAATTTAATGAAATGTCAAAAATCATCTGCTCTTCTTTCTATCTAAACTCTTTCCACTAAAATAAAAACTATGTCATAAACAGAGTCTTGAATGGGTAATGATCTAGTATTCAATTTATGAAACTCGTTGAATAATTTACAACTTTTGCTCACCAAGGCTCGCAAAAACTGTAAATTATTTAACTCATTTAATAAATTTAATATTAAATCATTAACCATTTGAGATCCTCTATCTATCCATTTATTATTGTAGTGGTATCATAATAGTTGTATTCATTTACTTGATTGTAGAGTTATGGTCTGGATCAGTCTTATTGATTTGATTTGAAGATTGTTGGCTTTTGTCGCTAGGGCTCAAACTAGTGAGCAAAAAACCAACTGGAATCACTTTTTTGGCCGACAAGTCACCTTTTTAAAGTGTGTCTTTTCCATTTCATCAGCTGATGTGGTGATGACCCATAGTAAAAATTAGCTTTGAGTCATCATCACAGTCTATTTCTCATTGATTGGAGATCCCATGTCCCTGAAGAACTTTCTCTGTTTTTCAGTGTTAGAGTAGACACACTCAAGGGTCCTATTATGCAGTACATATATAGTTTGGACCCATGTGGCACACAAACGCCCTGTTATCAATCCTTTTAAAAGTGTGCCTGTAAATGAAATTTATTCATTTGTCCATTACATAATCATCTGCCATCTTTTATGGGTTCTTTTATGTAGCAAGGTGACATGACGAGATAGTATTGCTTTGAATAGATTATCACTGGCCACAATATTGCTTTCTCTAGGTAAACATCCAAGGTATTCCAACAAGTGCTTGGTTCCAGATGATGTAAATAAGAAACTACCGTATATACTCGCATATAACCCATTACCAACTGCAAACTGCATAGACCCAGATCAGCCATTAATTAGTCTTTTATATCAAATCAACTAAAGGGTTGTTACAAGGCATGTAAATCGTACCTGCGTAAGAGCTAGCAGTCATGGTCGTGTGCTAAATCAACTCATTTCATTGACTATGTGAACTCTGTAAATACATGTAATGTAATTAAAGTATCTAACATTAATCAATGGTTTATCATACCCATTAGCAAATGTGATCAATGATAGCAAAGGAACCAAGCGAAAGGTGTACTAGGGGAATGAAAACTTAGTTTCACAGATAGGGTTCATTAAGGAGAAGTGAGTTCCAAAGTTTATAGTAAACTTAAAATTCTGATATTGGCACTCAGAAGTTTGCTCAAGGATGAGCAGAAATTTCACTATATCTTGCATTGAAATCACAGCATCAGTATTTTGCTAATATAACAATAAAAAAAATAAAGTTTCAACCTTTTTGTTTCTCTAAATAAATGTCCCTTTTTTATAAAAATGAAAAATCTTGTTTTATTCTGAATCTACAGTTACACTAGAATGTATCCACATTTACATGCAGAAAGCAGTGATGTAATACACAATGTTTTTGCTGGTACACGTGATGTGTGTTGAAACCACATGGAGTAATGTCATAAATGATCTTTCAGAGATTGAATATATTGAAAATAAAGGTAATTTATACACAGAAGCAAAGAACTTCATTAGAAAAAGCTGTTTATTGACAATTATTCCCAACATGATTATTAAACAAGTATTCAACCGCTTAACACCCAATCCCCTCCCACTGTCGATGTCCACCTCTTTCTTAATTTTTCAGAGGTCCCTTGGTAACTCGTGCCCTCGCTTATGTCGTGGTCTATATTTTTGGACCAAGTTGTGTGCGAATTATCAAGGGAGAGGTATAAATAAATAAATAAAAGTTCTAATGAAAATGCTGCCTTTAAACATTTTTTAGAAGATATGTGCAGATATTGCTATGATTACCTGAATATTTCACCCGTATCAAGGACAGATTTTTTTTTAAAACAAATTTTTTCTTTCAACAAAATTTTTTTAAAAAGTGGCAGCACTGTAATTCTTTAACTGCAAATCATGGATAGAGTATTCTGTGTATATCATGCAAAAACATTTCTGTACATCACAGTTAAGAGTATTATTGATATTTCAAATTAATCAATTAATATTTGGAAATGAAGAGTTATAGGTACTTATCTGGGTCTGTTCTAGGACAAGAGATTGCAGGATTCATGCTTATTTGAAACAAATCATGCCAAAAAATCAACTGTTTACATGAAAATCGCACAAATTATTTTTATGCCCTACCTTCATTTTTTAATTAAATCCCTCCTATATTTAGAAATTACCCACCCCCACCCCTTCCATTTTAACAAATTGAGGAGAGAATTTGCCCCCCCCCCCCCATTTTCGGTTCTAGAATGGACTCTTCTTTTTTTCTTCTCATATTCCCTCACTTCATCCTTTTTCATCTGGAAGATAGAAGTCACTTTTTTTTAAACCATTTTTGTGACCTGGTTGAAACACTTTTTAAAGTACACACTATGGAAAATCTGGATGTTGATAAACTTAATCACAAGATTTGACCATTTTATTTTACAAATAGTTATTCCTACACCCAGTATAATAATTACTAAAGGCTGTACCAAAAATTACATACAGTACAGAAAATGTTAGTTCCCACAGTACAAGTGCTTAGTAATTTTTGGATTTGTTTAAAGTCGGGAAGTTTTATTCATACAACCTGAAATCCCAGGATGATATTTCTTGTCATGTTATTTATTGTCGAGTTACTTACCTATAATACATAAGCTCGTGCCTGTTATTGTTATTTTCTTTGACAGTTATGGACCTTGTTCAGAGAAGATTCACGCAGCAGTATTAGAGATAGCAGCATTATTCCCACAGGTCAGTATAAGAGTAAATTTAGAGTGACTTACCCTTTTATCTGCATTTTTTTACACAACAAAAAAGATACATGTACCTAATTTATTATATACTCTTATATTGTCTAATAAACTTTACAAAGGAGGTAATTTACAATATTTTCCTCATCAACCAGTATATGTCATTAATAAGGATGGATGTGATGATATTATGATGTCATCCAAATTTTTACATTATAATTACATATTTTTTACAAAGTCTTTGTAACAGGCATTTTGATTGGTTAAATTCCTATCATGTGATGCAGAAAACTGCAAGTTATTATTTCATAACACCAGAAGAGAACTAGTTATGTATTCATGTTCCCATGTGCTTTAACAATATTTTGTAAATAGTGGTTAAAATATAGTTCATTTATTTATTACTTGAGATTCATTATTATTTTTATAACTATTTGTGATTACAAGAATTGAACTTTGATTCATTTTGGCCGTTCATGTGGTGTGTTATCAATTTTCAAGCTTCTTGACTTCATGAATCCGGTAGAATATGAAGTTCAACTTTTATACGACGTCCAGGTTGCCTGACATATTCATGCTTGTCACAAATGAAACTATAAAATGAAATTGACTTAAACTTTAGAAACTGTATTTGTGTTTATAAATCATGTATGCCATCCACTGATGAAAGTTATCAAAATAACTAAATGGCAGTGTAGTCTGGTCAAATTAGGTACATATGTATATAAACAAGTCAACCAGATTTCATTTGCCTACGTCAGTCAGTGGGAGTATCTTGATTTGGTCCTGCCCATACATACGTCTGTTCTTCTGTAATCCTGTCTGTCTATAGAAGGTTTTTAGCAACATTGCTCAAGAACCATTCAACGTATACAAATGAATTTTTGCTAGCATTTTTCTATGCATATGTAGCTGAGCCGATTAGATTTTCAGGCCATTACAGCAGTCTTTTACTTCTTACACATTTGAAAACTGTTTGGAATTGGTAACATTGTCTGCAAGATTAAACAGAAACCACTTGTGGTAGAAAAATTAAATTTAATAGTCATATTTCTATTTGTGTATATATGACCTGATTAAACTTTCATAAATTTCCATGAATTTATTTATTTATAAAATATTTCTTTACACATTTTTGAACTTTTGGACTAATACTTTTTGAGTGAAAACCTTGTTAGAACGATTAAGCAAAAAACACGTGAGATCAACAAATGAAATTTTATATGTATGTATGCATGCATGTTTGCATGCATGTATGTATGTATATATATGTATGTATGTATGCATGTGTGGATGACCTGATTAGACTTTCATGACATTACAGCAATTTATCAAACACATAATATTTGTAATAATATGTAGATGACCAGATCTGATTATTCGGCCATTGCAGCAATTTTTCTTTTTTTTTTTTTTTTTTTTTTATACATATTTTCAAATCTTTTCTAATGAAAAAAAAAACTTATTAGCACTTGAGGTAGGCAAATACTTTATGTATGTACCTTTGCATATGTAAAATGTCATGCCATTTTAGCAATGTTTTTTTTCCCCTAAATTTGGAACTATTTGGACTTGGGCTTTTGGGTCTGCAGTGATGGCATATGTATGTTACAAATACAATCTAATGAGGTTTTCAACAACAACAAAAAATAAAAAAATAAAAAATTATTTAAAGAAAAAACTTGTTTGAATGTCATGAAAAATCCACCCTCCCAATCCCCCAGTGGGTGCTTCAGGCAAGCCCAAGTTGAACTTACTGATGTATGGACAGACAAACGAACAGGATGAACAATATCAAAGCAAGATGCAAAAAGTGAAAGATAATGAAAGCATGATTTTGTTACATGACATCATATACATTTCTTTGACCCATATTTTCACATTTGTTTTCCCAAACATAGGTCTAGTGTCAGTGATCTTTTTTTACATCTTATTCAATCGCTTGGCTGCAAATTTCTGCCGCTATTCGAGTGATTGTCCTGCTGTTTGATAATGAGTATTACCAGAATTCTGTGTACTTGAGTGAGCAGGTATCTGTGTAAATTTGGACAATTTTTGTTTTTTTAATGTTCAGTTTAAATTATTTCAGTCAAATTCTGGTATCATGCACTGCGCACACTTTATTCAATTTTACCAGATGTATACAGAGACAGCTTATAATTTGCTATAATAATAGTTTTCTCAGGTTTATGCAGCAATGCTACTATACAGTTTCTTAATCACAATAGTTATAGCTTTGAGGAATTATGGTACAAATATGCAATTTGAGTTGAAATAGGAACATAAACAAGTGGGAACAGTTTATTAGTCTATCTATCGAATCTTTGTGTCCAAATGAAATTTTGTGCAATATCAAATTGGAATTAAATCCTATATAGATGTTGTGGATAATACCAGCCAAGATTTTTTTTATAAACTTAGCATTTTAAGTATTCTTTAATAACATAGATGTCCCTTTTAGGGACCGACCATTTGATGGTGGAGGATGGGGGTGCTTGGGATATTTTTTTTGACAAAATAATTCCTGCTCTCAAATAGCTTTAAAAAATATTCTTGCTCTGATTTATAGCCAAAAAAATTAATATATCCATTATACTAATGGAAAGAAATAAATTATCTTGAAATAAAAGAAAAAAGAAAACTCCAGCCCACCCCATCCCCACCCCACTCAGAAAACTAAATGGTAGGTCCCTTATATTACTTTCTTGTTTTGCACAAAAGATTTTTTATGGTTAACCATTATTAAAACATTTATTAATTCTAGTTTCTTGAGGAAATAACTATCAGAGATGATGATAATGATTATGTTGATGATGATCGTTTACAGCAAGAACTGTTTTTAATTTTTAGTTCTACTGGTCACAGACCAGAAGAGTTTATGAGATGGTCTGTTGTCCATCATCTGTCATCCGTCTGTCCATTAGTACAAGTTTGTTATGTTATCACTACTCCTCCTAAACTGCTTGGAGAATTGCCATGAAACTTTACACACACATTCATCCCATAGTATGGTTGGTTGAAAATGATGCTGCTTGCACATCCAGTATGGCCACCACAGGGGCCATCTTGAAAATCTTGTTATCACTACTTTTCCTGAATGGATGGCTATATCAACATGGGGTTTTCACTGAATGACGTTTTATGATGTCTAGTTGGTCCTAAATGAAAATGGTGCCGATCTGACATCCAATATTGCCACCAAGGCACCCATTTTGAAAATCCTGTTATCACTACTTCTCCTGAATGGATGGTCATATCAACATGGGGTTTTCACTAAAAGACTTTTTATGATATCTAGTTGGTCCTAAATAAAAATGGAGCCGATCTGAAGTCCAATATGGCCACGGAGACAGATATTGAAAATCTTGTTATCGCTGCTCATCGTGAATGGATGATCATATCAACAATGGTTTGCACTAAAAGACTTCTTATGACATGTAGTTGGTCTTAAATAAAATTTGATGCCGATCTGAAGTCCAATATGGCTGACATGGCAGTGTATAAGCTGACACCCCACCCACCCCAAACTGAATAGGTAAAAACATTAAAAAGTGCATGACCCGCACATAAGCCGACCCATAGTATAGATATATATATATATATATATATATATATATATATATATATATATATATATATATATATATATATATATATATATATATATATATATATATACCCTTCTAACCTAACACACACACCCCTTATCCTCATGTACTGAGGTGACCTGGTTAATGGCTTATATGGTGTTAGTACAGCTATAACAGACCTTGGCCAACGGATAAGCCGACCTCCCTTCTTCCAGGTTTTAATTTTTTCTTAAGTTATTCGGCCTATACGTGAGTATATACGGTAATTCTGATTAGTGAAACACCTGTAATCACGAAGCAGAGTCGTATGTAAAAACTTAAGAAAATCTTGAGCACAGGTTGTTTTGTGTAATGGGGCCCTGGAGAAAATACTTTTGCTGTTTATAGTCTGACAAATTTCACATTCACTTTGTCAAATTGAACTTAATTAGAAATCTTGAGGAAAATATTTCTTTGTCACATAAAATATAACATTTCCTGCTCACATGATTTGTTTCCATTTTCTCCAGTCATGTAATTATTTTGCATATTTGTGGAAAAGAAAAATTCATAGAATTGTTTAAATCTGAAGCAACATTGATTGAATCTGTTTTCTTTTCATTGTTTATTCAGAAGATACATTCAGAAAGTGTGAAGTGTGCACTCCATCTTCTTACAACCAGTGCAGATCGACTCAAAGACGAATGTGCTGAGTGTCAACGTAGTTCTTCTTCCTTGGACGCTGAAGAACTGCCATTCGACCCTGCATTGAAAACCCAGCAAGTAATACAGTGCGCCTTTGACATTGCCAAATCTGCCAAACAGCTTGTAACACTGTTTCAGTGATAAAAGACTCATTTGGAGATTTAAAGGAACAATCAAAAACCAAAGTTGCAATATACAGATATATCAGGGATTTTTCTTCAGCTACTGACAGCGACTTGTAGATGAACTATTATTTCACACTAGATGGCACCACCAGGCCTCAATGTCCTTATCTTTTTAAAGCTACTGTATGAGAATATAATATACTTTCTTGCTGTTCAAGAATGTAACACAGCATAAATGGCTGCTTTACTTCTTGACCCTTGAAGTGCTGAGTGGACTGTAACAAAGAAGAATTTTAGTGAAGGCCAAATATTAGGATATTGTCATATTGTGTTTTGATTCTCATATTTGTTTTTATTGTCATAGCCTTGCATTATTTAATATCATAGAACATACTGTTACATGTAACACTTAGCAACTTGACATAGCAACCTCAAAAACACAGCCTGTGCAGTTTGTTATACATAGAATTTCTAACTCATATTCATTGGATATAACATTTATTAAACTTGTCATCATCTCGCCAACAAAGTTGGGAGGAGATATTGCATTTTGCCAGTTCATTATGTATTCATATCTTCTTTACACTCTCAATATTTTGTTGCCCCCTCAATATCTTAGACCCAATTTCACTTACACTTGAGAAAATTGATATGTGGATGCATCCCAGGAAGAGTAACTCAGCTATACCAAAACTAGGACACTGTGATCTAATTTACACAGTTAGTGACTTTTGTATTTTCAGATGTTTGTTACACCTCCAATATCTTGGACTCTATTTCACATACACTCATGAAAATTGGTATGTCAATACATCTGGATGTAATTCAGCTATAACAAAACTTGGTCATTGTGTCCTAATTTGCACATTTGAGTGACTTTTGTATTTTCACCTGTTTGTTATAACCATGGTATCTTTTTCACTGACACTTACAAAAATTAGTGTGTAGATATATCTACAGAAAAGTAATTTAACCATACCAAAACTAGGTCAGTTTGACCTGATTTTCATGCTTGAGTGATTTTTTTTATATTCAGCTGTTGATTTGTTACACCCCCCAATATATTGGACTATTTTACACCTACCCTCATGAAAATTGGCATATGGATACATCTTGACAAGAGTAACTCGGACATTTCAAAACAAGGTCTAGTTGATCCAATTTTCATGCTTGAGTGGTTTTTGTATTTTCAGCTGTTTGTTCATTACACCCCCAATACCTTGGACATCAATTCACCTATCCTCATGAAAATTAGCATGTGGATACATCTCCACAAAAGTAACTCAACCATATCAAACCAAGGTTGGTGTGACCTAATTAGCACACATGAAGTGACTTTTATTTTTTCAGCTATTCATTCATTATACCCCCAATATCTTGGATGCTACTTCACACGCACTCATGAAAGTTGGTATGTGATTGCATGTTGATGAAAAAAACTCGATGAAAACTGGGTCAGTTTGACCCAATTTTTAGGTTTTAGTAATTTTTGTATTTTCAGCTGTTTGTTTTTTAAACCCTCAAAATCTTGGACTCTTTTGCACTTGCACATGGAAATTGTTATGTGGATGTATCTCAAGTATAATAACTCAAACACAGCAAAATTAGGTCAGTGTAACCCAATTTTCACACCTAAGTGAATTTATTAGTTTCAGCTTTCTGCTTGTTACACCCTCAGTATCTTAAACCCTGTTTCATCCACATTCCTACAAATTTTGGTATGTGACTGCATCTCAGAGATAGTAACTAAACCATACAAAAACTAGGTAAGTATGACCTAACTTCATGCTCGAGTGACTTAAATTTTCAGCAATTCATTTGTTAGACCTTCAATATCGTAGACCCTATTTCACCTACAATCAGGAAAATTGGTATGTTGATGCACCTTAACAAGAGTAACTCAACCATACCAAAACTAGATCAATATGACATTATATTTGCACTTTAGTGACTTTTTCATTTTTAGTAATCTGTTCATTACATCCTCAATATCTTAGACCCAATTTCACCTATACTTATGAAAATTGCAGTATGGATGCACTATCAAGCATGGTTAATCCTGACATATAAAAACTATGTCATTGTAAACTAACTTTCACACTTAAGTGACTTTTGTGTTCCAAGCTATCCATTTGTTACACACCCAATATCTTTGACCCTATTTTTCCTACACATGAAATTTGGCATGTTGAAGCAACTCATGAAGGGTAACTCAACCATACCAACCATTACTGTAACCTATTTTTCATGCTTGAGTGACTTTTTATTTTCAGCTACTTATTCATTACAACTTCAATATCTTGGACCCTATTTCACCTATGCTCTTGAAAATTGAAATGTGGATGTGTCTAAGAAGAGTAACTCCTCCATACCTACCACTGTAACCTAATTTCCAAGCTTGAGTGACATATATATTTTCTGTATACCAGTCTATATATTGTCAACTACTCCAAATGTGGTCCTTTTTAGGAGAGGGATTTGTGTTTATGAGTGAACACCTTGTTGAATATTAAAAAAGACCACTTGCTGGAAGCAGCTTGTGACATTTTATGTTCAGTTTCTGGCAGTTTGTGTTGTTTTATTTAATAAATGTCATATCTAATGAATGGTCTAGTGATATCCAAAATTTATATACCATAATCTTATTCCAAAGCAAAAACAAAACACAGTAAATAGTTCACTGTGTTTAACTCATCTCAGACAGAAAATATTATTGTGTCTTATTTTACACTTTAGTGCAACATGTCTTGATAAGTTTTGTTAGTACAAGAGTTTTGTCTCTAAATTGACACCTTGTTTGCGCCCAGCTTGGGCATATAGTGTCATCCCTTTTTACATCTTCCATCTGTCCTTCTGTCCATCCTTCTTTCCAAAATAAAGTTTTGCACTTCAGTCAGATTTTCATGCACTATTGGTTTCAGGGTAATACAACATTGTATGGACACCTGTTGGCGAGTGCAGCATCCTTCCACCAAATTGTAGACCAGTGTGATTTGTATTTCATACTTTACAGACTTTGGTAAATTTTGGCAAAAAGAGGTGGCTGCAGGTCACTTGTGTTCTATGAACACATTTTGAGCTTGCAGTAAGACTTATTTACGGGACAGCTTTCCTAATGGGATGTTAATACTGTTCTACTGCTGAATCCACACATCCATGATGACTTTCAAATACCTTTGCCATGAACCCTAATGCATTTTTCTGCGGCATATTTTTTCTTTAGAAGATGAAAACTGCTAAAATGAGAAAGATATAATGAAATATTGCAGTGTTTCTTATGCGATGCACAGCTGTCGGATTCACTTGTCTTTCTAAAACCTTGCACCCAAAAGATCAAACTAGTGCACAAAATTTGTGTGTTATATTTTCAAGCACCACCATTATTTTTTGATTAAATCTCATCTATAATAAGAAAATTTCCACCTTTTTTTTAGCTGGAGGGGGGGAATTTCCCCTTAACATTTTCCTGTATTGATAAATTTATATCCATTTGTTTGTGCATTTTGTCCTAATATTTTACTGTCATAAAATAATACAAGAACTGTTTTGCGAAATTGGCAATTTATACATATGTGATTTGATGGTCATGGATGCTTAAATAGTAATAATGCAAGTCTGTCTTTTGGAGCTGATATAGGTAATAATATGTACTATATATACTATGTACATTTACATCTTCAAGGTAATTTTTAAGTAAAATTTATATCGGACAGGAAGAATTTTGTGGGATCAGTTTAGTTGCATATTAGCTTGTTGCCTTTTTTAATGTCACACATTTTAGCATCATAATCCCAGTGAAATCAGCACTTACTCAAAAGATGGGATGAAAACGCATCCACTTATGTAAGCAATCCGCAACGGGGCGCAGTATTTGCTGTTTTTTCCCAGACTGATATCTGCAAATTTTCTGTGCTGGTATAATCTGGACAAACCGAGACTATCGCGCTACTGGATCCTGATGTCATTGCATATAGTGCCCATAGATCAAGGTCAGTGGTATTTGATTAAAGTTATAAACAGCAGACCCTGATTAACCAGTGCATTATGTGATGGCAGATATTGGTCTATGCCATTCACAATTTGATGTGAATTAGACACGAGTTTATGTGGCACAATGCACACTCTAAATGTAACAAGATGTCATTTTACATCAATATTATCAACCAACCTAACTCATCTAGTATCCACAGTGAAATGTTCTACAGTCCGAGTCGAAATGGTGTGCATAGTCAGTGTCTGATGCCATGAAAAATATTGAAGCACAGGCAGGCAGTTGCCATCCATTCAGCAGGTGTTCACACAGTGTCAGACTGGTATCGTGTTTTTTCTTTAATGTTTGACAGCTGGTCTGTTCATGACTGCATGAGGTATTGATTGTTCATACCATGTCAACTTTAGCTATAAAGAGTTTGAAAGGGTTGAAAGCAGCATTAAGTAAGCTAGGTATTGGTATTGGTCAAAGTGTGTAGTTTTATTTGAGTGATGTTAGTAATGAGATGGCAGAATACATAGGAATGCATCTTGGGATTGTATTCAAGCCATTGTCATGAATGTGAATGCAGCATGTCAAATGTGCATGATCTGAGAATTACACTTGAAGCACTGACTATAATACTTTTGCACAGCATAAACAAAAGGTCCAGTTATTAACTTTGTATTGTCACACCTGTAAAAAGGGAGATACATTTTTATCTTTTTTATCAATGATGACAACATCAACATTAAAGTTTCATGTTGGAATTTCAGTTGGCAGCTTGAAAGTTTTATTGAAGAAGCCTCAGCAACCATAGTGGGTATGGCAAGATTACTCCAAAGAACCTTTATCATGAATGTTTGTCTGGCCTGTAAGTGGCAGGACATAGGTATGGCTTTTCCAGTGGTGACAGTGGGGGTGGCATCAGCAATGTTTAGGTTCTCTTTGTAGTTTTTTGCAAGTTTTATATCTTATACATAAGTTACTGAATTCAACTGAAACTTTCATGTAATAAACTGACTGTGCTAAAACGTTTATACCCTGATGTGCCAGGGTTTCCCGTCTTGACTGCATATGCAGAAAGCTATGTCATAATGTTGTTTTCTTGTTTGACAATCGGACAGAAAAATGTTTGTAGAATGTTTGCTTAAGAAGACTGCTGCGAGCTTGTAGAAAAATATCACAGTCTTCATAGAACATGAAATGATGTCACTGAGATTGCCAGAAAACAAATTTACCTGTTGTTAAAAAAGATCCCATCATGATAGAATTACATAATGTTATTGAGATTGCCAAAAAGAGTACAAATCTTCTAACTGATCGACAAAGTTACTTTACATTCAGTCAAGATGAAACCATTTTATGAAATTGGTGGCAGTTATCTTAAAGAAACTGTGAAAGAGATTTTTTTTCTGTCAGATTCCAAGTAAAAAACTTTCACGAGTTAAAATAAATAGAATAAGGTCAAATTTGTATATAAATAACTTTTTGTTTGCTAATCATGCCAAATTGGTGGTGAATATCATTTTACCATGCTAAGACAAGGAATAATTGTCATATTTTAAGTGGAAGCAAACCTTTAATTCTCTCTCTCTCTCTCTCACACACACACACAGACTTGTTGTCTTCATACTTCAAAAAATGTATGCCGTGTAATACTTAAAAATGTTACAGGAAAAATGCATACATTCCCTGTAAAGCTTTAAAGAGGATAAATTGGGGGAAAGAACATAAACACATTCACTGCCTTTGCTATAAACTCCAATACATTTATTTTATTCAAATGTATATACTGCTGTCAAGGCACCATATTCTTAAAACTTTTTGAGCACATAATTAGAATTGTAGGATATGGCCTCCATGATTGCCATCTTAAAAATCTTGTTTTTGCTCAATCTCCTGAATGGATAGTCATAGCAACAAGACTTTAAAAAGGAAAAAGACTTGTAGTTGGTCCTAAAAGAAAATGGTGCCAATCAGTCCTCCAGCATGGCCACAATGGTGGCCATCTTGAAAACCATGTTATTGCTACTCCTCCTGAAGAGATGATCATCTTGACATGAGGTTTTCACTCAAACACTTGTTATGATGTCTAGTAGGAAAATTGTACTGATCACACCTCCAGCATGGAGGCCATGGCAGCGATCTTGAAAACCTTGTTATTGCTACTCTTGAAGGGAAGGTCATATTGCCAAAATGTCCATCACAGTGATGGTCATTGTGAAAAACCTCATTACAGCTGCTGCTCCTTATAGATGGTCGTACCAACATGGATTATTATAAAAAAAACTTTTCACACCAAAACAGCACTTCTTTCTTGCAGTGTGTAGTTGTTCATAATTAAAATGATGCTGATCCAGCCTCCAAAATGGCTGCCTTACAGCCATCTTGAAAATGTTTATGACTTCTTCTCCTGAGCAGATGGTTGTATTGATATGGAGTTTTCCCAAAAACCATATTGCAATATCTAGCTGGGGGCCCCGGGTGGCTTAGTGGTCTAAGGCACTCACCTTTACAGATCACTGACATCTCACCTCTGTCCACGTGGGTTCAAGTCTTGGGCTTGGCCAACGTGGGTATGTGAGAAAGCTTGCCAGTAGCTTCCCATGGGTCGATGGTTCTTCTCGGGGTTTTCTTGGGTTCTTCCTTTACCAAATATACTGGCTGCCATGTATAGCCTATCATGTTCTGAAAAATGGCGTTAAACCCATAATATGAAAATATTTTTGTTGATCAAATTTTTGTATATTCGAGTTTCTCATAAATGAAATGGTTTCAATAATTGGCAGTTAAAAAGAAATGGATCTATAACAGATTCCTGAAAATTCTTTTCAGCCAGTAGAGCATCAGCCCTTCAAGGATTTTTTTTGCATTTAGCTCAGTTTCTCTGTCACTGTTGTAGGTACAGTCATGAAACTTGATGGATGTATTCATCAAGGATGGTACTACTCGTCACAAGTACAAGGTCATAGTGACCTACTTTTCATGCACCAGCAAGTTTTTGCATTTAGCTCAGTTTTTCAGACACTGATATATTTACAGTCATCTTGGTAAGTACTATTCACCACATGCAGAAGTATGTCCCAGTAACCTACTTTTATCGCTCTAGTGACTTTTCAAGAATTTTGGATTACGCTATGGTATAGCAGGCAATACACAGCATTCTGCAGAAGTCTTGTGCATTGTTACCATGGTTTGGAGGCAAGATTTTGTGTTCTGCTGAATCATTGTTTAAACTTTATTTTCTCTCCTTACTCGATAAATTTCATTGGCATGGATGCAGTGCTGGTATTATGTATGAATTTTAATTGCAACGAGTTGGAGGGACGGGGAAGGTTTGTGCTCCAAAAAAGTTTGAAGTATATGATGCAATAAGTTACATGTAAACTACATACCATAGTCATTGTTACTTTTATGCTTTTATAAATTTTTTATATGTTAACTATCAAAGTTATCATCATTGATATTTAATTCAGTGTGTACTGTTTAGTATTTTTTATCATGTAGTTAAGTAATGGAAGTATCAATCTCATCTAATATTTAGTATGTTACAAAAAATCTTTTCTCCACACCATTATTACAGTGATTGTCCCATGATGAGCCCATGCATAATTATTAGACCATCCCATACTTTTAGTGACACTTTTTAATATTTATTTTTTCCAATTACTAAACCCATCCCCTGCTTCAGAGTAAAACATATAAAATGTGCACCCCTCTACTCCCCCACCCTCTAATCCAGCATATCAGAGGAGAAATACTGTGTGATTTTCATGGTTTAAAATAGTATATTGAAATCTGAATGGATGCCTGATGTATGTTTTGTAGTGAATGGATGAATCAATATATATACATATTTATCTTGTACATATAAAAAGTTAAACCTTCTGTTGTGACCACCCTCCAAAAAAGACCACTCCCCAATTTGATTATTGAACGCTAAGTCTCATTTACTAAGTTAAAGACCAAACTTTTAATCTGAAATGAGACTACGTCCCAAGTAAGATCACTTTTTTCCAGACCAAACAGTTGTTTCCTTTTAATGAATAATGTATACATATCATGGTATATCATATATATATATAAACACACACATGCTTATGTGCCAAAGGTTTGTCCAATATGCAAAGTTCCAATTTACATCAGTATTGATACTTTTTAAAATGTCTATCAGGAGACATTCATAGGTGAAAATTCCTATTTATTTATATTTCATAAGAAAGTAAATGAAATTTAAACAATTGAATCTTTCCTTATATTGAAAGTTTGATTTTGAGAAGGTGCCTGAAAATATGGACCGATACATTTTGAACAGTCAATTCCCCATTGATGTCAGTATGTAACATCTTTGTACAATCAATTCCCCATTGACCTCAGTACATAACATATTTGTACAGTAAATTTCCCATTGACCTCAGGATGTAACATCTTTGTACAGTCAATTCCCCAATTGACCTCAGTACATAAAATTTTGTAGTCAATTTCCCATTGTCCTCGTTTTGTAACATCTTTGTACCCATTGACCTCAGGATGTAACATTGTACAGTCAATTCCCCAATTGACCTCAGTACATACAATTTTGTAGTCAATTTCCCATTGTCCTCATTATGTAACATCTTTGTACCCATTGACCTCAGGAGGTAACATTGTACAGTCAATTCCCCAATTGACCTCAGCACATAAAATTTTGCAGTCAATTTCACATTGTCCTCATTATGTAACATCTTTGTACCCATTGACCTCAGGATGTAACATTGTACAGTCAATTCCCCAATTGACCTCAGTACATACAATTTTGTAGTCAATTTCCCATTGTCCTCATTATGTAACATCTTTGTACCCATTGACCTCAGGATGTAACATCTTTGTACAGTAAATTCCCAATTGACCTCAGTACATAACATCTTTGTACAGTAAATTTCCCATTTACCTCAGGATGTAAGATCTTTGTACAGTCAATTCCCAATTGACCTCAGTACATAACATCTTTGTACAGTCATTGACCTCAGTACACAACATCCTTGTAGAGTCAGTTCACCATGGACCTCAGTATGTAACATCTTTGTACAGTCCATTCCCCATTGACCTCAGTACATAACATCTTTGTACAGTCAATTCCCCATTGACCTCAGAACATGACATCTTTGTACAGTCCATTCCCCATTGACCTCAGTACATAACATCTTTGTACAGTCCATTCCCCATTGACCTCAGTATGTAACATCTTCGTACAATTTTTGATCGAGAGGTAATGTGTTGTTTCTTTAATCAAGCTTACATTTTGTATTGGAATTTTCATAGATATTTATAATTTTAATTGCTCAAAGTTATAATACATAACATAATTAAATCAAATGTGCTGTTTCATTTTGATTGTGTCTTCAACCACATAATCTTAATTTCCATAGAAGTCTTGGATGTTGACAAACTTGAACAAACATTTGGCATATATATATATATACACACACACACACAATCAACAAATACTTGTGTAACTAATACAGTATTTTCTCACTACAATGCATCTCAGTATAAGGTAGTCCTTATTATAAGGCAGGTGTGGCTATGTATCCCATTTCATGATTTAATTGTACTGTATATACTCGCGTATAAGCCCATACTAACTGCAAACTGCAAAGACCCAGATCTGCACAACATAGACCCTGATCTGCTGGCGCATTATGCGACGGCAGATCAGGGTCACTGTTGTTTGCAGTTAGACCCAGAATTTACGCGAGTATATGCGGTAATATTTAGGAATCAAAATGTTAAATACATTATTAGCCTGAACATCTATCTTTATTTCCAGACTGCTGGTGTTCTAATACAGTGTGAATATTTCTCCAGATATCCTTTTCTTAGTCGGCTACTCAAGTCATCTTCAAAGTTTCTGCAGACATTTTTGTATCTTTGCCGAATACTAAAGGTTGTTTACTTCTGACTGCACATACAGGTCACTGTGATCCATATAAGGTTTTACACTCTACACTTTATATGAATTGAAATGATGACCTGTGTAAGAAGTTAAGTACAACAGACCTCTTTAAATTTTGAGGACAAAGATTTTCAGAACACATGAAAAGATTGTTTTTCTGTGTCATGAAAAAGGATGGAGATGCAGCTTAATTTCTGTATACTGGTCCATCTTTCAACATTGCAGTTACAGTATAGTGCAAATGTTTGCTCAGCTTCTGTGCATGTCATAACTCAGAAACAATGTAGATCTACCATTTATTTAGCTAATTATAAAACTTAAACATTTACGATGATCTAAACTTGAACATTGTGGTTAATCTAGGATGTGGATAGATGGATGGATGAATAGATGTATGCACACTAGCCATGTCACCAAAGTGATTGCTGTGTCCAGTTTACACCATGGCAGGCTTTAAAAATGAGATATTGCAAGGAAAGACATTTTTTAAAAGTTTCTTGTTTCTTTTAAAAGCCTCAGTAATGTTAGTCTTTTTACTCAATTATTAGAATGTTAAATTCTGTGAAATATTTACAATGAAATTCCTTTCTACCATATCAACCTGTGCTTGACACACATGTTACTGCAAACAACATAGGCCCTGGTCTGCCCACATCTTATGCGATGGCAAGTCTGGATATATGTTATTCACACTTTGATGTGCGTTCTACACTAGTAAATGCTTTATGTACAGTTTTACTCATTAGTTACTTATTCATAGCTATACATCATTGCCAATTGTACTATAGATACCTATAGGTATTTTCAATGCATTTCTAGTCATATAGTGCATATTTATTTTTTTATAGTAGCAGCTGCATTACAGTCAGTCTGTACCACCTTTGCTTGTGTATAATATACATCACAAAAAGTGAATAACTTCCCATCACATAATACACTGTCAGATGAAGATCTTCGCTGTTCAGTGCTAGATGCTTGATATATATGAGCTGGTAGAGTACAGTGCTCCCTCACTATAAGGCCCTTCATTATAATGCGGTTCATGTTATAAGGTGGTTATGGTCATGGATCCCATTTCATTATTAAATAGTAGAATTACATGTATGTTTTATATATTTCATTATAAGGTGTACTCACTATAAGGGGATATATTCTGTGGTTTCCATGGAGAGCATTATAATGATGGAGTGCTATACTTAATCTTTACAGAAGATTTTATGATGGTAAAAACATAACGCTTGTTTGGTTTGTATTCTTCTATATTTTATTTCTAATGTCAAATTCTTCAACCATAGAAGCTCCATCATACTTTACCCTTTAAAAAACCATGGAAATCGATTTTAACATGTGGATCATTATACACTGTTTCTTAGATTCATCATAGAAGTAACTTGATTGATCTGGATAAATACTGAGTAACCTCAAAAAAAAGGGGGGGGGGGGGGTATTTTCACATAGAGATTGACTGATAAGGTTAAACTTACGAAGAATGCCGATGGTATCTACCTTAAGACATTCAACTACACTGAACTAAGAAAAAGTCAACATTTCAATAAATGATTGTAGCCCTTCTGCTAAAGTTCATTTTTTTCTGGTTTTGTCCCCCTTTTTTGCAGAATTTAGCTGTAAATGGGTGGGTAAGGAGACATGATACTCTTTATTTTTTATACTCCAAAACATTACTTTTATGTTCTTAGATCAGAAATGTAAGTTAATTGGAAGTTACAATTATTCGTACTAAGAGTATAAACAACCCTGACTATATCAGTATAGGGTTGGAGAGAACAAGTAGTTCTCAACAAGAGTAATAGTCATTTTCATTTTGCATAACGACAATAGATAACCACATTAAAAATTTGCATTTAGTTAACTTTTTTTTAATTAGCAATATTTAAAAAAAATGTGAATGAACCAAAGCGTTTACTTTTAGTGTCCCAGAACATTTGGAGTGTAGATAGAACTATTTCATTGTTCAATTTTTGCCTGTACATGAAATATAAATACACATCATTAATGTATAGCAGACTTATTTTCTTGTATTTTTTATTGCCTTTAACCATCCGCCTATCGTCCTTGGAGTATACTTTCTGACTAAATGGGTACCCGTACCCATATCTATAGGCTCAGTGATTAACGTGTCAGTTTCGCGACCAAAAGTGATGCCGGTTGGAATCCTGCCATTAGGACAGCTGGGTCGAGTGCCATAGTGTATCCCTGGGCAAGCTAGTTTCCTCTACCTACCTTGATACAATATAACCTTTATGTCTTGATGCGCCATAAAAGAAAAAAGAACGAGGCACCAATCCCCAGTGGACGAATCGCCGGAAGAGGGATTACTAAGCCTTCTCACTAATATATAGCATTATTGTTCCGCATGTCATAGGAGAGACGTGGGTGTTACGATGGCAGTGGCGGTGGGAACAATGTTAAAATTCTATGCTATATTTTTAGCTGACCAGACCGTTCGGGCAAATGAGCTTATGTTACGGCCTTGCGTCCAGCGTGCGTCGTCCGTCAATATTTGCTATTTTAATCTCATTCTCAAAAACCACTCCACCAATTTCAACAAAATTTGGCAGATATTATTGTGCCTGACAACCAAGAAGAGCTGTCAGTTGTGTATAAATGGTGCCGATCTGCCATCAAATATGGCCGCCGTTTCTAAAGATGGAAAAAAATTAAGCTATTAATTTTCAAATGCCACTTAACACGGTTTGACCATATTTGACAAAGCATGAAGGGTTTTCAAATTTGTAAAATGATGTCGATCCTCTAAGAAATATTACCGCCGTTTACGTTACTTAAAGTATTGTGCAACGGCTAGTTGTTGTTGAACTCCTTCAATTGTGCGCCATGTTTCTCGCGATCTAACGCGCTTGTTTCGAGATAATGACGTCATCAGCTGTGTCACCAGCGTTCTAAAAGAGCGACAGAATTTAATTATATAGTAAAATCAAACAAAATAAGATTCAAAAAGGTAATTTCATTTAATGTAAAAAATCATAATGAAAATCAATGTTTTCACTAATGCCTTTTTTGTGTCGTACATTTTGACCTTGAATTTCTATTATATGCTAAAGATAGCGCCGCCGATCAGATGATGACTTTGTTTACATATTTTGAACAGGAAAACCAACTTTGGGAATTAATACAACTAGATAGCCAATGTAAATATTTGGTTTTAATCATGTGGGGTTCTTATACAACGTAAGAAAAATTTATACTCGAAATGTATATTCAATACGGACTTTTTCTTTTCAGTATTATTTCATAATAAACATATATTCTACATCAAAAGACATTGAGTCTATTATAATAAAATGTGTATCCATTCACCAGTGTCTATTTTTAAATTTCTCTCTCCCTCTGTCTCTCTGTATGTCTGTCTGTCTCTCTCTCGGTCTATTGAGTTCTGTATCTATATGGTAAAGAACAAGCATGCAGTAATGTAAGTGCACAAACTGCATATAGAATTAACGGAAAAAAATTATTCATTTTTAAATTTAATTTTTTTTAATTTCAAAAACAGGGAGACGCTATAACCTAATAATATCCATACCTTGGTCTAACTGGCACGGTCCGGTTATATGCCACGTGACTTTTTAGTGAGTGTCACGAACCATGGACGTCACTTCCGGAAATAAGTAAACATACACACGCTCGGAAAAACTGTAATTATGAACTAAAGTACATGAATACAAAAAATAATTTCACGCTGATTAAATGAAGTAGATATAGTTGAACACTTTTTATGGTTTACTTGAATAGATTATCATAATATTATAATGAAACCAATAACATTCACGTTAAATCCAGGAAAGGTGGTTACTCGAGGCTATATAATGCTTCAGACGACTTTTCAAAAACTGATCAACTGACTATGATTAGATTTGACAAAAAGCATCCAGGTAGCTTTCAAATTTGTAAAAATGATGCCGACCCGCTTTCAAATATGGCGCCGTTACTAAAAATAGAAAAACCTTTAAACGACTGCCCAAAAACAGCTCAACAGAAATTGACCAAACTGACATTGGTATAAACGTCTTTAAAATTGTTGCAGATACCAATCTGCCATCAAATATGTCTACATTTACTAACAATAGGAAGAAAAAAAACTTTAACGATTTCTGCCCAAAAGCCGCTCAACAGAATTTTACCAAATTTGACAGAAAGCACCCTTGCATCACAGGGAATAACTTTAACGTTGCAGACACAATGACTACGTGCGGAATACACTCAAGTTACGCGCGAAATACGCTCCGCTCAAAACGTGGGTAGAAGCTCGCGAAAGGTAAGTTTGACCCATTTTCTCCTTTAAGCTTTATATTTTCAAGAGGACTTGAAGTCCACGGAACACTGTAGTCCATCTGATTTACGAAAAGTCAAGTACTTGTGAAAAATACGTTGTGGGTTTTACATTTGCTTCAACAACATGAATGTAACTTCAATAAATCAAATTTCTTCCTCAGTATAGATAATAAACACTGTCACGACTGTTTAAAGATAGATCAGACCTGTAAAGAATATTTTCTTAGTTGTCTGGAAATTGCTGTTAACTTTTTTTTTTATTTTTTTTTTTTTATTATTATTATTATTATTTTTTTTTTTTTATTATAATTTTTTTTTTTTTTTTAGTTATGCTGGGAAATCTCAGTTATGTCAACCGTTGCATTGATTACGTTGGGAATACGCTCCAAAAACGAATTCTGGATTTTATTGTATTTGATATACCCCTTAAATCTTCCAAAATCACAGTTAAACTCCTGGAATCCGAGACATCTATGACATACAGATGGGGTGGGGGGGGGGGGGGGGGTTTGGGGGGGGGATTCTGGAATAATTTTGATTCATTAAAATTATATTCACATAAAGAGATGTGTATATGTTTTCCGAAGAGCCCTTGTTATGGCTGCATGGACCAAAAAGGAGAAAAATACAGGAAAGTTGATAAAACAAACTCTCCGTCAAAGAGAACACCAACGAGTCAAAAGAAAAAAAAAGAACAGTTGGAAAATACAAGACTTTTTCAACAACGAAAACACGACATTTTATAATTAGGCCACGAACCATAGTCAAATGATTCCGAATTTTGGCAGATGGAATGACGTAACCAACGATCGTTTCCAAAATGATCAAAAGGAGACGACATTCTTGGACCCGTTTAGGAAATATTGCACAGAGAACGAATGTTTTCGGGGGTGGGCAGGTCGAACATTTCTACACCTTGTTTGGCAAAATATATTTCCCTATATAATATTTCCTTTCATCTCTTTCTTGAGACTTGCCGCTTTTTCAACCAGCAGTAAGTAGTGCAACTAATAACATACGATAAGATTTATTTATAGTCGGAATGATTAAAACAACAATTAAACATACGCCATAGTGTGTTTTTACCGACATTACGAGACAATAAATAAGCATGATTTACAAAACATATAAATATAATATAATCCATACATAGTGAAACAAATCACATAGCACATACCTTTAAAAGTAAGCAAGCTAAGCACTTTAAAAGAGACAGTATTTAAACTTTAATTTAGTGTATACCGTCTATACTCGCCTAATAACCGGGTCCATATGCGAACAACATAGACCCTGATCTGCCGTCGCATAATGCGCCGACAGATCAGGGTCTATGGTGTTTGTTGTACTGATTAGTCCTTACAAACTGCATAGACCCAGATCTGCCTGCGCATTATGCGACGGAAGATCTGGGTCTAGGCAATTTGCAGTTGGTATCGGTTTATACGCGAGTATAACGGTAGTTAACTAAAGCAAATCACATTGTTAGGACCTGAAGAATGCCAAGATGTAAAATTTGCCCTAAAACAAGAGACATCATTAAAAGTCAAGTTATCTTAAATAAAAGAGAGCACAGGTCAGAATTGGAAGCACCCCGAGATGCAAGTTAAACCCTAAATAAAAAAAGAAAGAGAAATGAATAGGGAGGCAATAGTAGGGCACTTGAATATCCATAAGACAAAACAGTAAAACAAAACGGGGACACGGATATCAGTTATCTTCATCATGGTGGAGGGGTGGGGGTATTTGCAGATATTATTTTTACAGTCTTTACCATTCCAGGATAAAATTAAGGATCTAAATGAGCTGTAATTTGAATCATTTCTAAATTGATATGGTAGCTCATTCCACAAAATGGCAGCTGCAAATCTAAACGATTTGTTGCCATATGTTGAGGTTTTAATGCTTGTGACATCTAAACTACTTGAATCTCTATACAAAATAGTACTTCTGTTTAAAACATAGCAAATCGTCCAAACATTGGGAAGCAAACTTATTCAAAATTGTAAAGTTTATATAACCATTGATCTAAGTCTACGCACTATCAGGGTGGAATTTTTGCCTTAAGTAAGAGTTTATGGTAACTTCTGGTGTAATCATCATATACAAATCTCAGAGCACACTCTTGTATTTTTCCAAGTTTAGTAGTGTTCTTGTCACTGCAGAAGTGCCAGGCTAAAGAACAGAAGTGCCAAGCTAAAGGACAAAAGTTTCAAGCTAAGGGGCAGAAGTGCCAATCTAAAGGACAGAAGTTGAAATTGGAAAGGATAAATGTATGTAAAATTATCAGTTTGCTGAGTTTTGTTAACTTTCAACCAGTACGTTGTAAGACAGTTGTCTTGAAGACAAAGATTCGTACAAAGATATTTCACATGTGTACCAAACTGCAGTTGTAGTCAATATACATTTATAACAGTTTGACAGTTTCTTCATAGTTAAGGACAATGCATGAAACTTTTCAGGGTTGGTTTGTATTTTGTTCGCAGCGATCCAGTTGATTAGAACGTTTGACTCTTTTTGAAGGGTGTCAATCAGAGTGTCAAAGTCCGGAAAGGAAAAGGACAAATTGTTGTCATCGGCACAGTTATATATATAACCATATTTAAAAAAAATTAGATTTTAAAAATATAATTGATAACAACTTTAAAAATTTAAGGAAATAAAAAATACTACAACAAATGATAATTAAAGAAATAAAATTTGAACCCAATAATAAAATGTAAAAAAAGCTAGAGATTGAGATTTTTTAAATTGTTTCAATCATTTAAATTAGAAAATAATATGTTGTTAAACTGATCGTTTATTCTGTTCCTCTTTCTTTGGCAATCAGGCAGAGAATGGATCTCCTGGCCGAAGCATGATAGTCAATAAGGACGCGATGAAGAGAAAAAAAGCAAAAGCAATCAGACTTCAGCAATTTTATATGATTTACCAATGAAAATTCTTGTTTCAGATCCAGCCATTGTTTTGCCCAAACAGGTGCATAATCCTGCTGTTATTTACCTGTAAATACGTATTACACAACAAAAACACAACTTTTGTTCTTCTATGAAAACCACTCGCTTTCAAATTCACAGTTGAAAATACATCTAGGACCGGAAAAAAGGAAGTTAAGTAATGTGTTTTCAGGTGTTTCAAAACTATTTTCCTGTCAAGTGCTGTATGTAATCCTTTTTATAGACAAACGTTACCTCTACAGTTCATTAGACAATTTGACAAAATCAAGTTTCATTTGTGTTTTCAAATCTAAATTGAGTATAAGTCCTCAATTGTGATTTACCTGTACAAAACCAAAACCCTTTTGCTCTGTGTTGCTACTATTGTCTCCTCGTTCTAATACCCTCTTAACTATTGTAATACGTTTTCATAACAAATCCTTTTTTCATAAGCCAATTTGACAAAATCAAGTTTCATTTGTGTTTTCCAATCTAAATTGAGTATAAGTCCTCAATTGTGATTTACCTGTACAAAACCAAAACCCTTTTGCTATGTGTTGCTACTATTGTCTCCTCATTCTAATACCCTCTTAACTATTGTAATACGTTTACATAACAAATCCTTTTTTCATAAGCCAATTTGACAAAATCAAGTTTCAGTTATGTTTTCCAACCTAGATTTAGTGTAAAACGTCCATTGTGCGTTATCTCTACTGAACCAAAACCCTTCTGCTGTTTTGCTACAATTGTCGCCTCCGTCTTAAGTCCTTATAACTAACTAATGCAATATCTTTTCATAACAGATCCAGATGCATATCAAACAGTCTACTTAAAAATCCTGAATACAAAATCGAAAAGCTTATATAAAAACATACTCTATATTGCTAAATATCAACCCAGCACCACAAATCTAAATATCGACCCAACACCAAAAATCTAAATATCAACCCAACACCAACAATCTACAAAAAAATAAGGTTTTAAAATTATAAACCCAACATCTAGACTACAAAAACGCAACAATAAATATTAAACCTATTTACAATGCATAAGCAATTCCGACAATTTTATAACAGGTGTATGAAAAGGTATTATCAGAAAGTGTAGAAATGTATATTTTATTTAAAATCGATGACCGATGCCTTTTCAAAATCTATGGACAAAATTAGACCACAGATATATTGCTTCTTTGTTTCAAATAAAATACCATATATAATTCTAATATTTTCCCCAAATAAATTTACTAGAAATAAATACCTTTTGGTCTTCATTTATTAAAGTATCCAAAACACTGTTTATTATCTTTGCTATACAACCTGAAGCCATTTTATAAATTACATTCAATAATTATATTGATCGCCAATTCCTCAAAAATTATTATTTTTTTTATTTGGTTTTGGTACGCATGTTTCATGATACTTTGTTTTTTAATAATTGCTAATGAAATTAATGTATATCCACAATTTATTGATCTCAATATAAATATATCCACATTATGATGAACAATTTTCGAACTCTACGGTAAATCCATCCACATCATGATGAACAATTTTAGAAACTCTACGGTAAATCCATCCACATCATGATGAACAATTTTAGAAACTCTACGGTAAATCCATCCACATCATGATGAACAATTTTAGAAACTCTACGGTAAATCCATCCACATCATGATGAACAATTTTAGAAACTCTACGGTTAATCCATCCAAACCCGGACTTTTATCATTATACGTATTTTAACTACCTTTTCTAATTCTTGATAAGTAATTTCATCTTCCAAACCTCATGTTCTCTCTCCGAAGAAAAAATAGTTTCACCATATAACTTATCATCGTAATTATTTTGTTGTTCAAAATTATCTTTTGTACGAGGGGTATTAACTTTTTAGTTTCTTTGAACCTATCAGTAAATGTAATGCCAATCGATAGACAAAATAACCTGTTAATAAATTTTATCCAAACCGATAGAGAAAATAACGTTCTATAAAATTATCTGCAGCTGCACGTGCAGCCCGCCAGATACCTGCAGATGTATGCGTGTGACGTAACATTGGTAAATGACAGTGACCTCGGAGAAGGAGAACAGTTCTGCTACTGTGCAAAGAGAATACTGTCAAATTCGGGCGCTCTTAGGGTACTCTCAGACTGATACCAATACCAACTTGAATAAAGTGTGCGGATGCAATTCTCTGTTATATTGTACAATTTTGAGGTGGTTTCATAGTTTTAAAGATGTTAAGAATCCATGGAAGATGACCCAGCTTCCGGAAGAACGTTGTCTGCGATTGGTGAGTGGGAAGTGTCTGCTGTGAAGGGGGCAATTGCTGACGATGCTCAATACACAGTGGACGATGTTTCTACTATAACAGGCGTTAATTCATCAGCTTTTTTAATATATTGAAGAATCATTTAAAGCTCTAGGATTTGTGCAAGATAGGTCCCGCATTTGTTGACCAAAACCAGACTCGTGTTTAAATCGCCAAACAGCTGCTAGACAGATACGACAAGAGTGACCAGAAACGTTTGAATGAGATTGTCACTTATGATCAAACATGGGTTAACTTTTTTGAACCCGACTCAAGAGAAAACAATAATATATATCTTATTACTCATAAAGACCTATATTCATATCAAGAAACATATCAATATAGACACACACAAGCTGACAATTTTGTTAGAAGATCTTAATATGGTCATCTATGGACTAAAATGTAAATATCGAATTGTCTGAATTATAACAAATTGCATCGCTAATTTTAAATGTGCATTATCAATCACAAGAAACAAAAGAATGTAAACACAAAAACATGCAATAATAAAATAGAAACTTATTAGCTGGAAGGTGACCATGTTTTGGCGGTTTCACACCGGAGTGCATCTTTTTTCTCTACAAAGTCATTCAAAGTGATATATATTATGTTATTTTCCAAACATTCATATTCATATATAAAATATTCCGATACATTCTTAATGTCAAATATAATATCAAAATATATAATGTTGAAGTCAAGTACAACATATCCTATTTATTACAATTTTAACTCTCTACTCTTCAAACAGTCAATTTATATTAAGTTTTTCTATCATAGTTACAACTGTATAATGAACATTTATTATTTTCAAATCTCATAACTAGAAATGAGGTATATCAATATCCTCCATTTATATCCAAAAAGCAATCATATAAACACATATGGTGCATGACTAGGTGGCCATTTTGTCCGATTTTATTCCTAATAGTACGGTTTCCAGCTGGTGTGTCCCCTTCTTAACGTCATCATTTTTGTGTGTGTGCAAAGGAGTGTCCTTTATTCTTGAGTTCCGTCAGTGGTCACCCTATACATGAGCCTGTGGGAAACTGAATATTGTTATAAAGATACAACACATATACTGATTTCGGACCAAAAGAATGTATGACCCAATAGGAAATTAAAAAGTTATAGAGAGTCACAAGGCAAGTGACATCATGTTCTCACCATGGGGGATTCTGACCAAAGGGTGCAAGATGTAAGTGCCCGAGGCATGAAAGAGTATCTCTAACCAAGGCGCCCAGGGAAACTTCCCCGTATCTAGCAGGCGACCGGTCATTTTTTCCTATGTGCCGTGCCCTCGTCTGACACCGAAAACCGCGGTAGTTAACCGCATAATACAATATGCGTAACCCGAAACACATTGTGAAAGAAACTTGTATATGAATTTAATTGATAGACAAGGCTCCTCCGCCGTAACTTCGTGGTCAACATCATTGTCGATCAACAACAGAACGATTATATCAAGTCTCCTTTTTTCTATATGTTTTATATCGTCCTTTAGCATTTTAGAAATAGTGCGACATCAGAACCCGTAAAAGCTTACATGTAGTGTCTCCTTTAGCCTAAATTCGTGGTGAAGGCTACAATCTACACCTAATAACGGATGCCATTGTAATCGCTTACAGATGCAGTCCCCGAAAATAAGTGGCGAGAGAACGATCTGAAGGCCCCAGACAAATCAGCAATACTAAAGTGGAGTTGATACTCTTCCAAAAAGCCAACCAATGAGAATGACGTTCGCAGAGAATATCCAAGTATCATAGGTGAATTAGCAATAACCAAAGAAAACACCAATTGTGCAATAGATGAAAATTTAAATTAAAGAAAAAAAAATGAGAATGCAGTTAGCACATCTGATCTCCAACAAGAATGTACTCAGAGGAATAGTACAATATATTTGGCTGCCTAGGTCATACGACCACCATACTAGGGGTTAATTTGGTCCCCTTTGTTCCAAATTCAGACTCCCTTTTTGCGAAACACCAAGTTTAATCACTTCCCCATAAATGTTCTTACGTAAGGCGTAACTGTAGCAAGAAGATTGGTATGTGGCATCTTCTTATAATACGTCTCCTAACACCCGCTAATAGCGGCTCCTTTCCAAAAATTGCGATCTCTAATATTAGGCTGAAACCGCTCATCTTGTGTATATTGTATAGCAGATATGTGTATATTGTATAGCAGATACGTTTATATTGTATATCAGATATGTGTATATTGTATAGCAGATATGTGAAAAATCCAGCATCGTCTCCTCTGTGTATAAAATATAATGTAGTGTGCCAGGAATGTGTGTACAGGAGCGAGTAGCGAGGTCCATTTCTCTTGACAGCAACTTGTCTCTTATGTGACAATTCGTTTTTTCAAAATTGTACAGGGACAAAGTTGTCTTTTCAATACAAGTAAACGGTATCTTCCAACAGTTGATGTTGCTTTGACTATGCCAAGAAGCTCGTTATGATTTTCTTCATATGTTATGTCAGCCAGCACCTGCTAGTACCGTCGGAATTTGATAAAAAAAATTGTTTTATTATATTTTATTAGGACTAACACTTCTCGTGCTTATTACCCTCAAAAGATGTATGTGAAAATCCCCTTTTGTACGATATGCACCGGACTGTGCATTTGGCAAGTTTTGTGCCCTATGCCATGAATGTGGGAAGATATAATGGGAGTCCACATCTCTTGGTAGCAGCTTGGCTCTCATGTGAGAAAATATCGTTTCCTTCAATTGTGAAGGGACAAAGTTATCTCATCAATACATTTAAACGGTACTTTTACCCCACTCCCAACTGAAGTAATTTGACTCTGCTATGAAAATTAGTACCGGACTTCTTCATAGACTATATCTCTTTACACTGTCTAATATGGAACCGCGGTAGCTCAGTTGGTACAGCGTCGGACTCGCAATCCAAAGGTCGCGGTTTCGATACCCGTACATATTAACTAGTGTCGGCTGCCACAGTGTGTCCTTGGGATAGATACTTAGCTCCCAGACCAACCAACGAACCAACCAACCTGCTAATATTGTCTCTTTTGGGATAAGTGGTTTTCTCATATTAGACTGAGACCAACTTTATATATATATATATATATATATATATATATATATTATATATATATATATATATATATATATATGTATATATATATATATATGTATATATATATATGTATGTGTGTGTGTGTGCGTGTGTGTGTGCGTGTGTGTGTGTGTGTGTGTGTACTGGAGATTTCATTGAGTGTGCCAGGAATAGTGCATATGACAACCAGTAAAAGCCGTCTACATCTCTTGGCAGAAAATTGTCTCTAGTGGGAGAAAATTTGGTTTCTCAAATTGTATATGGGCATACTTGTGTCATCAACTAAATTTAACAGCTTATTTTATCCTAGTTCAAGTAGCTTTGACTTTGCCAACAAAATCGGTATGGTATTTCTTGAGAATTTACGTATCGTAACACTGGTTAATACTGTTTCATTTGGAAAATTTCGTTTTGTTCATATTAGACTCATGCCAAGTTATCTTCTGTATATTACTTGTATAGAATAAATGCACAAGAACAGTTTTGTCTCCTCTGTACCTGTTAAAACTTTGAGTTTGTCACGAATGTCACATGGAAGTATACATTTCTTGGTAGCACCTTTTATCTTGTGTGAGAACATTTCTTTTCTCCAATTGTGTAGGGGCAGAGTTCTCTCAGGAATAGGGTTAACTTGTACATTTACCCCACCCTCAGCTGAAGAAGCTCTGAATGTGCCAATAAGATAGGCATGGGACTCCTTCATATATTATGTATCCTAACACCTGCTGATACTGTCTCGTTTAGAAGAAAGTTCGTTTTCTCATATTAGACTGAGACCATCTTATCCTCTGTATATTCCTTATATAATAAACATATGTGAAAAGTCTGTTTTCTCCTCTGTGCCTGAAGTATCTTTGAGTGTGCCAGGTATGTGCATATAAGAAATTCTAGTGGAGTCCGTGTCTCTTGGCAGCATCTTGTCTCTCACGTGAGAAAAATTGTTTTCTTGAATGGGGTATCGGCTAATTGGCACACGAAAAATATAATCCATTTTGACTGGCACAAGTTCTAAGTTGCCTTTTTGCATTTCTGCATCCGTTTGTTTTCGAAACAAGACAAATTTTGAAGTTTGTTTTGAGAAATATGGAAAATAGATTCAATAAATATTGAACTCACTGCTGGCAGTGGGATCTATATTGGAATATCGAATATGGAAGACGCTGCTAACTTCACATACATAGCAATATTTTCTGACATTGATCTTGCCATTTCAAGAAACATTCAACAGAAAAATACAGACACAGAATGAGACCAATTGCCCGGTATAAATATTTTCGACAAGAAGCGCGGGCATCTGCTGCAGGGAACCGCATCAGCCATCAGTTTCGTGCAAAGTGAGAGTTCAATGCACAACAGGCAACATGTAGCTTTTCCTGCTCTGTCAGGATCAGCTCGCGATGAGCATGATGCTGTAGAAAGCAGCTGGTATAGTGAAATTAATGACATAATTTATCCATCTACTGAAATTAGATATCGATCTACTTCTTTTAGGTGACACTGAAGTTTAAAATAAAACACTCGAAATATTAAATGAACATCGTAACATCAACATCGTCCAATGTTTCTTCAGAATCCATTAATAACTTTTTAACATTTTTGAGTTTTTCAACATCAGAAAATATAACTCTTTCCAACTTTATTAATATCCGTGAATCCAGACGATGTTATAAAATATTTTCAGATTTTTATAAAACGTGTAAATTCTTTATAACAACAATGACCGGTAGTCTTGATGTCATTTTAAGTACCGTATATACTCGCTTATAAGTCGAGTCCAACTGCAAACTGCGCATTATGCGACGGCAGATACAGGGGTAGCGACGGCAGATCAGGGTTTATGTATTTTGCAATGTGACTCAACATTATCATCAACATCATCAATCTTTATTTCCTCTTTTCAGAGATAAGCATGCAAACAAAGGAAAAAGAAAAGAATATTGAATTAGTTATATACAATTAACAGAGGTGTACAATTAGTTATATACAATTAACAGAGGTGTACAATTAGTTATATACAATTAACAGAGGTGTACAATTAGTTATATACAATTAACAGAGGTGTACAATTAGTTATATACAATTAACAGAGGTGTACAATTAGTTATATACAATTAACAGAGGTGTACAATTAGTTATATACAATTAACAGAGGTGTACAATTAGTTATATACAATTAACAGAGGTGTACAATTAGTTATATACAATTAACAGAGGTGTACAATTAGTTATATACAATTAACAGAGGTGTACAATTAGTTATATACAATTAACAGAGGTGTACAATTAGTTATATACAATTAACAGAGGTGTACAATTAGTTATATACAATTAACAGAGGTGTACAATTAGTTATATACAATTAACAGAGGTGTACATGAAAGGAGTCTATTAGAAGCGCAGCTTCCCTATGAGGATTCTCATATGAGGATTCTTATATGAGGATTCTTATATGAGGATACTATACTTATTAATAAGTATGGTGCACTCTTGCGCAATCCTCCAATACTTAATTATTGTACACATCATCGTTATTTTTCAGAAAATAATATTTTTATGTAATGTCAATAAATAGCATGAATGAAAACATGATTATCAAGATTTCTACGATCACGTGTCTTCCAAATCTTGATAATTTGAAAATCATACTTATTACTATGAAAAGAATCCATGAATTACAGTTGCAGAGAACACCGAGGCAGACATTATACAATTTCTTAGTATTTCGGGCTCATCTAATCCGATACCATTGGGAATTTCCCTACCCAGGAGATGTTGAATAAATTCTTCATCTTATATATTCTGAGGGAACACGCCAAGACGAATGTCAAAGTTATTTATAATATGTGTCCAAAATATGTATCGTTTTCGCCCAGTGCTCTGACAGCAAATAAATGTATGGATTATCACATCCGTTTAAGAATAAGTGCAGTTTTTACAAACTTGCATAGCATTATTTGGAACAGTTATCAGAACATTTGCAAGGGATGTAATTAACTGTAAATCTCTTGCTGTTTTTGGAGTTTGCCATGTTGTTTGCAACGGGACTCGACTTACAACCGAGTATATACAGTAAGCGTAAGTGTAAATTGGTATAAATGCATATTTGGAGAATGATAAAGGACAGTTCTAACAAAATAAAAAGATAGATAATTCATCGATTTGAATAAAATCTAAATTTGTTCAATTTTTCGCAATAGTTTCATACATCTGTTATAGCGTCCACTTTTTGGAAATGCATATTGATTGTAAATAAATTTGTTATATTAATTGTTCTCTTTTTCTAGGTGTTGGGTGTATAATTTTTAAACCTTATTTTTGGTTTTGGGTTCATTATATATTATAAAGAGTGGAGGAAGTGTTGGGTTTTTTTGCTTTTTTTGTGTGCTTTTTTCTACACATATTTAGATTTGTACTCAAGCTGTTCAAACTGTTTGATAGAAATCAGGATTTGTATTGGAAAGGTATTGTACTAATTACTTTTGGGGATTTTAGACTCAGTAGACAATAGTAAAACATAGCAGAAAGCTTTTGGTTGAGTAGAGGTTGTACACAATGGAGGATTTATATCTAATTTAGATTGGAAAACATAAATGAAACTTGATTTTGTAAAATTAGGTAATCAGCTGTGGAGGTAAAGTTTGTCTACAAAAAAAGATTGCATATAGCACTTGTTAGGAAAATAGTTTTGAAACACCTGTTAACATATTATTTAACTTCCATTTATTTCGCTCCTTACGGCATTTTCAGCACGTATGGGCAAATAAAAGTAGGATTGCGTTTTGGTTGTGTAATCCGCACTTATAGGCAAATAACAATAGGAATGCTTAACTCTTTAGGCATAACAAGGACTGAATCTGTAAACAATAATTTGATTGGTCAATCAATCATATTACAATGCTAGAAACTGACTGGTTTATTTTCTACAAAGGGTGTTTAAATATCATGCTTTGGATAGGAAAGCCATTCCCTGATTGGTTACCGAAGTGAGAAGAACAGAATAAACTATTAGTTTCATAACAGCTATTTATATTTAGGTAAACTAATACGCTTTAACTATAATTTCAAAAATCTCACTTCACAGCATTTTTTTATTTTTGTTTTCACATCTTATTATTAATTTGTTTTAGTATATTTCCGTAGATTTTAATTAAAATATTTAAAATGAGACATTTATGTTTGTTCTCACACCGTTATTTATTTATAAGTTTTATCAAATATTTGCAGGTGATGCTGTTATAATTTTTGGTTTGCACTTATCTATTCCCAGTTTTCAATTGCTTTTGTTTTGTTTTAAACTTATTTTGTTGTCATTTTGTTAAACAATAAGGGATTGGATACGAGTTATCTAACTCATCTAGGTCCTTTCCCAAAATATACACAAATGATCTAAAGCTGATATTCGTTTTACATAAATTCGATTATATCCGAAAAGCAAAGTAAAAAATTATATATATTAAAAGACAAGTAAGCAAGTAACATTTCAAAGGAAAAGAGAATACACATATAGGTATGTTTAAAAGTAAATAAGCAATGAGAGAGAGAGAGAGAGAGAGAGAGAGAGAGAGAGAGAGAGAGAGAGAGAGAGAGAGAGAGAGAGAAAGAGAGAGGATATTGCACTGGTTACATGGTTACAGCCACCGTTGTCCGTTTTGTTTATTTTATATATTTAGTAGTTGGAATATAATTCGAAGTACTAACAAAGTCTACTGTCGTGGATATATTTCTGAACATTTAGGAATATTACAGAGTTTGTTTCTTTGCTTAGTTCGACTTCACCTTTCAATAACAAATCTAGAGTTACACAAAGAGTGCGCGGAAAGATAGAGCGAAAGAACTGGGATCTTTGGGTATTAAATAAGAGACAATAGAAAAAATAGTGTTCAACATCTTCATTATCATAACTACATGCACACATGGAAGAGTTAACAAAATTCACTGTGTAAAGGTCGAATTTGAAGGGACTACTTGTCTAAGTTAGTATCTGGTATATTAAGGTGGCGTTTGCCAATATCATAATACGGTGCTGGCCCGTTAGTTGGATTAGATAAATGTTTTTTTAAAGATAAAAAGATTAGGAGATTTTCGGATATCAACATGGAGAGAGTTCAAAGTCCAATCGTAGATGGGGAAAAAGACGTCGGAAAATTCTGGTGGAGTTTGATGTGATGCTATGGAAGTTACGCTGTTTTCAATTTCCTATTATTTGCATTTTTTTTTTGTATAGTCTATCATGGTTATTATTTAATCCCAAAATAGAAAACTGCAATTCCAGTTACACAATTTTAAAAAATAACAATGAATCATATGTATCTTTATTTTTATTTTTTTTCTTCTTCTTCTGATTATGTTTTCAAAATAAGAATGAATTTAAAGCATCGTTTCTCTTTTGATCAGTTAGTCATTTTATATATAGATTTACATATCAAACAATACTTACGTGTGTGAGTTTTGCAACTGTTTGGAACAATCCAAGTTAGAAGTTTTTGTTGGAAGTCAACAGAACCAATATAATTTGTGAAGAAAGAAAAATATCAACACATGTACAATTTCAATAAAAAAAAATCAACAAAGTTAAATAAATCTTGCAATAATATGTACTACTTTCAAACAAGAGACGTCATTTTGTCTTGGAAGGTGTGTCAAATTTATTGCTACCAAAAAGTGTTGCTCATTTCTTTTTTCGTTTCTTTTTTATTCCGTCACATACATACACCATATATACCCTAAAGTATATCGCGACTATTTGTGCATAAGCGAAAAATGTAGTGCAGCGAGGGGGGGGGGGGCGAAGGTGGCGGTGGCCCCGGGCAGCACTTACTAGGGGGCGGCAATTTGGTAAGAGTACCGTATATATCATAAATAATACGAATGGAGTGGTGGCGTAATTTTGGTAGTTGGTCCTGGGCGGCACTTTGCCTCGACACGCCACTGAGTGTAGACATATTTATAATGTGCTTTAGAGCTGATAGAATTAAGTATCGAAAAAGGGGGCATTGCGTGCCCTTGTTATGTACTCGGCGAGTTAGTGTCACAGTCTGCAGAAGCAAAATCAGTTTTACCTATGCTTAATTCATCACAGTGACGTCACACTATTATGTTAGCTATGGATCAAACTTCATAAGTTCTGGTGTTTTTCTCTGACCTCTGAAATTGAAGAGCTTGACAAGGTGCAAAAACAATCCACCTCCGAAACTAATGATTTAACAACTGCAGTGCTCAAATGAGTATGGGCAATTTTACATTTAGCAAAAAACACATGTTAACACAATTTTACTTAGATGAAATTACAATCAAGACATATATTAGATTGACTTTAGCACGTCGTCACAACAATCTACCGTCAAGTGCCAAGTCCTTGGAACTATTTTGTTAGACTCTTAATATACGTATGTGCCCGCCAAGCTGGTTGGCGTATGAATAATAGCCAAAATTGGGTAGTATATTGTCAGATAGCATAGGCTTTTCCTTAGCGGCGATGGTGTAAGATGAGCCATGAATATTGCTTGAATCCATTGTCCCAGCTCAGTCAATGCAGCCGTTTTACACATACCACTGGAATAGAAGTATCATGAGTAGGTCTAAACGACCAAGTTATCAACAGCAATAGCAAAGAATGTAGATTTGCAAAGAACTGCGTGAACCTTTGTCCCCCAAATGTCATTACAAAAATCGATAAATAAACGAAGTACAACAGTAAAATCTTAAACCGTTTTTTTTTTTTTTTTGTTTGTTTGCTTGTTTGTTTGTTTGTTTGTTTTTACATAATAAAAGGACGTTGTTTAAATAAGGCATTAGACTGTAACGTTGTTAATACTGTGTGAAGAGTTTGGAGGAAAAAATAAAAAACGATCGAAACAAGATCTTTCAAAGGAATAAATACTTAGCCTTTTTGTATAAATAACATTTATTTGCATATTCTTTGCAAAACAATGGTTGTGCAATCAGCAATATGAATATTTTACCGCACAGAGAAATGGAGATTCAATTTTGGTGCTAAATCAAACTCGTCCTAAATTATAAGTGAGTTTTCCGCGTTTAAAGCCTTATTTTAAATCATCTAATTGAGATGCAGGATGGAGCGAGTGTTGTTCCATATTAAGCGAATAATAGGTACCATTCTAAAGGAATTTTCTCTAGTTTTCACTAATCAATCGATTTTGAATTAATTAATTAATTAATTCCAAGGTACAAGAATAACTAAGCTGTATCCAGCAACTTTTGAGAAATTTGATATTTAATATCCAAACAATTCTAGAAATTATGAGACAGCTCTCGTGCGTGTCTTGTGCGTGCGAAGTCAGTATGAATGCCTGATGTGACCTATATAAGTGAGCACGTGCTTATGTTACGCCCGAATGGTTGGTATAGTGAAGACATAGATTTGAGAGGATAAATAATAGTTTGGAAATAATTTGATGATTTTTTTAATGTTTATAACTGAAATGGCTGTTAACATTTAGAATTTTTTTAAATTGTGTATCTTTTCAAGTAAACAGCGGAATGGGATAGGTAATTGAGAAACCACTCTGAACTGTGGATTCCAAGTTTCTTCGTTACTTAATCCACTCCTGTGACGTGATACCTAAACATTGGTCCCGCTTCGGAACAAAGTACCACTTCTGGACAAATTAGAAAAGTGACTTTATATATATAAATGTAAACGTATGCATGAAAATTTTAACAAATATGGGTTCGTATATATAATTCGTGGAAACAGGTGACAAAGTTGGCAACAGAGGGAAATTACCAAAGATCAGGAAAAGTTTTACGTGAATTGCTTCGAGAAAGGTAAAAAAAAATGTTATTGATGGATAGTCCTTTTTATTGATCTAAAAGTTCGTCAATGTTTCGAAATGTTTGTTTTGATATATTCTTGTATCTGACAATTATTTTCCTATATTCGCAGAATCACTGTACTATAGCCATGTGCTGCTTTTTATTCCATCTATATCGTTGAGAGTCAGGTTTTGTACCGTTCGCCAATGCAAATTTCCTAAATGATATGTAAAATATGGACAACTGCAGGCTCAATGTAATACACAGATAGTATAAAAGAGTAACCATGGATCCAGACATGTCCAGCAATTTTAAACTACCATTAGTAATAACAGTTTGAGACGACCACTTGATATATCCTTTGTTAACTGCTCCATTGGTGGGCTAATTTATCCTTCAAAATAATTAATAAGCCGCTGAAGAGTGTTGTGCTATTAATTCTGTGAACTGTAATTTACTTAAATCAGGCCTGGATTGAGTATATGTGTATTAAATGTGACGATGTTCTAAATCCACTTCGGCAGCAACTGTGTCACTTGGAAGGTGAAGCTGTAACTGAAACCAAGGACACGGATGAATCTAAATGTAGAAGTAATTCTCCTGATTCGACGAATATGATTATGTCTTTTTTGTGTTGTTTATCAATCTTTTTTTCTTCTATGAAATGTTTGTTTAATGGATAAAATCAATGTCAGAATATTTTTATAACATTTTAAGCTAGCAGACAGTGGACAAAACTGATCCTAAAAATTTAAGTATTCAAGTAGGTACTGACCCTCATCATGTCCTCGATATCATCAATGCTATTTGCATCATTATCGACGTCAAAAGTGTCATCTACATTGTATCTTGGATATATTGTTGCCTTTCCGTCTAATCTCCAATTTCGGGCACTTTTTTTACCCATCTGAGTTATGTCGGCGTCTCTACTTTCTCAAACAGTAACGTTCATAGAGAAGAGAAATCAAGGTTCAGAAGTGTCTCAGCTTTGAAAGTTTCATATCTGCAAGGGTCATTGGAATGGTTACATTTGTTGAATACCATACTCTTTTATGCATCCATCATTTGGCTGTTGAGTAATATATGATAGAACATGATGTCAACGTATACTCGTCAACAGTAATTGCCATCCCACTGTTCCACAAACAGAGGGCCCTTTAGCGCTTGAGTTTTCTTTGTCAATTCCCTTTGAGTCTCCTACTCTGCGATCTCACTGGTATCGCACGAGAGAATATTGCCTAACTGATTTATTGTATGACCGAGTTTTTTTTTTTTTTTCGATCAACCCTCATATTATTCAAACAGGTCACATATGCTTCCCTTCTGCACCTCTTCCCCCCCCCCTTTTTTTTTCTTAACATGCTGCGTCATCTATCAAGATATATGTAGCCAATCATTTTCGACTGCACACCTGGTCACACTCGTGTCTCGTCAAAAATCGTTAGTTATACATCGATGTCCAAGAGTGCTTTGACGTGGAATAAAACTATTCTACATCATTGTGTCACACGTTTTGGATTATTTTGAAGGTAGGGCAGAAAGTGAGACATTGTCTATACTTAAGATGTTCTTAAATGAAAATGTACATCGTATTGATGCAACATGTGTGGACAGTTTGACATGCAAATTTGACCACTTCTTGATAACTTTCCACTGCTGAAGAAAAACTGCCATTATTTCATCTGCTGAAGAAATAAAAATTGGCTAGAAACTGAAAACCTTTCTAACGGTCCAAACAAATTTACCAGGAAATATTACATTGCTTTATTTTCTGGAACATATTTACATTGTGTTAGAATGAATTTTATGGAAGTGTATACCTTCAAAATATTGCCCACATATGTCAAACTGTATATACGGACAACAATACTATGGTATATTTCTGGAATTTCTGGATTTAATTCGCTGAACAATGCTTAAGAAAGTTAGTTTTGTTTTGTTTTTTCCCCCCTCCCTATGCCATATTTTCTTCTTGTATTTTTGCGATTCGATGTTTTCTTTCATTGTCTATTTACAGGATGGCACAATAAATACAGTCAATTTTGTTGTCTCTCTCTCTCTCTCTCTCTCTCTCTCTCTCTCTCTCTCTCTCTCTCTGTAATCTAGATTCTTCCTCGCGTTGATCAATTTTTTCTGTTCGCAGTATAATGCTTTATATAATTGTTCATGTATAGCACGGCACGGCACGATAAACACGGGCAGTATTTACTATCTACTTTTTATATTACTTGCTAAATTATTCGATTTTCAACTCTCTCTCTCTCTCTCTCTGATTGTGACATGATCTATTTCATCAGAGGTGGTAGACAGCGTCCGACGTCATTAATCCATATTTCAGCTGGCAACGCCCATCCGTGGAAAACCAGTTGCTGGTACCCTAACGGCGTAGAATTTAGAACACGGGGATGATCTGAAGAGACAGCATGCAATAAAACAAATAGAATTTCAATACTTTCTCCCCGCCCCGTAAACAAAGAGAGGGGCTGGATGGCATAACTATATACACACTCGCATTGCGCTTATCTATTTCCAGTTTCGATCATCCCAGACCGTGCAAGAGTATGTGATCGCCCATCCCTCCTTGATCGTTTCCTCCTGTCTAAAGACCACATAAAGATATCATATGCGCCGTTGCATCAAATATCAATCGACACATAAGAAATGAAGTTCTAATACAGAAGTAAGAGCAGGGAAGAAAAAATGAGTTTATTCTGTTTTGTGTGTGCTTTTAATTATTTTCCCATTTCTGTGCGATTCCAATAGACACAGCCGAATTATTAAAAAGCGAAATCAAGAGAGAGAGAGAGAGAGAGAGAGAGAGAGAGAGAGAGAGAGAGAGAGAGGAAACTTGGTATGAGAGAGAATGTCTTTGCCGCAGAGCCTTATATAAGAAATTCGTCGCAGTGGTTATTATTATTATTATTATTATTATTATTATTATACTCTGCAGTAATTTCAGAGGAGACAAAGATGGACAAAATCAAAGGAATGCCTTTTATCCTTGTGGTGTTGTGTGTCGTCTTCCCGCTTGGAAAAGGTGTTGACACTTCATCTGGAACAATAACAGAGGCTGATGCCATGGTAAGTCTTTTTAACTGTTTAGGTGCAAAATATTTCACTTTCATATCAGTGTCGGTAGTAGTTATTTTGTATTTATTGTAAGATTTCTTCAACATGCGATTTTGAATTAAAGAATATCTTAAGTAGCTCCATGTTTTTGGCTGTTGAATGAAAGAAATATGAAAAACCTGTAATAAGCAACCAATCTGTTATCAGCAGTCATATGGACAGCCCCCACCCCCAACGGGCCTTAATTAATGAAGATAATATATTCACTCAAGCATACTAGAAACAAGACTACTCTTGATTTATAATTCTTTTTTTGTACGTTTTTAATGGCATACGTGATTTGCATACTTATCCATACATATCAATACTTTTGGCAATATGTCCCTTTTCTCTTGCATCAGTTTGCATATGTAGGTATATTTTACATATGTATGTACATTTTATCATGTGAACGGATTGCACACATACGTAAATTTGCATAGAGTGTAAAGTTGCATCATGTCTAAATTTGCGTGGTATACAAATTTCAGCTTGGGAATGCATTGCAAACTATAAACACGTATGTATTGTAACATATTCTTTTGAAGATTTAGCCTATAAATTATATAGTAATTATTTTTTAGAACTTTACCATGGTTTAGTTTCGACAATGTGTATGCTTCTACGTGGCGAATCAGTTTCAGTTGCAATTTATCATACATGCACACGTTTCTACCTGTCTATCATACATGCACACGTTTCTACCTGTCTGCCTATCACATGACGTTTTGTATTAAGGTATGGTGCAGGTATATAGGATGGACGGATAGATAGATGAATGGATAGGATACATGGCTGGGGCGTGTAAATTATGTTTATATGGATTTATGGATTTATGTATCACACACATATATATATATATATATATATATATAATTATTTGCCTCCATTCATCATTTCTTCTATCGATATATCTATTTTTAAGATTATTTTCTAGAATATCACTTTTATATTATGTAAATTTTTATTTGTACCAAAATAGGTTAATTCAGAGCAAGAACGTTTTAACTCTATCTACGGACCAATACACTATTAGTGATACTTCTATTACTTCTATTCTTCAATTGAACTGGAAATAAAAGGAAAGAGGAAACTAAAGAGAAAGGACAAACACTTTCTCTCTCTCTCTCTCACACACACACGCCAATAAGACATAAGGCATAACGTCAATTAAAGAGGCAAGGACAAACTTTTAAGACAAACAGGGATCATAAGTCAGTCTCAGACCTTACTTAGGTCTAAATATGTTCCCTACTAATCCATTTTAAATTTGTTTTCAATATATATTTACTTACAAAGTTGTTGAGCAAATACAAAATTCATATGTGACATAAATTTGTCAAAACTCGAGCAAAGGCCTTCACACTACTCAATTTTTACGAAAAAGCTCAAATTGAAATGAAATGGGATCTAAGTTTACATTAGGCCCAATACTCAATTGAAATGAAATGGGATCTAAGTTTACATTAGGCCCATTACTCAATTGAAATGAAATGGGATCTAAGTTTACATTAGGCCCATTACTTAATTGAAATGAAATGGGATCTAAGTTTACATCAGGCCCAATACTCAATTGAAATGAAATGGGATCTCAGTTTACATTAGGCCCATTACTAATTTGAAATGAAATGGGATCTAAGTTTACATTAGGCCCATTACTTAATTGAAATGAAATGGGATCTAAGTTTACATTAGGCCCATTACTTAATTGAAATGAAATGGGATCTAAGTTTACATTAGGCCCATAACTTAATTGAAATGAAATGGGATCTCAGTTTACATTAGGCCCATTACTTAATTGAAATGAAATGGGATCTAAGTTTACATTAGGCCCATTACTTAATTGAAATGAAATGGGATCTAAGTTTACATTAGGCCTATTACTTAATTGAAATGAAATTGGATCTAAGTTTATATTCAGCCCATTATTTAATTGAAATGAAATGGGATCAAAGTTTACATTAAGCCCATTACTTAATTGAAATGAAATGGGATCTAAGTTTACATTAGGCCCATAACTTAATTGAAATGAAATGGGATCTAAGTTTACATTAAGCCCATTACTTAATTGAAATGATATGTGATCTAAGTTTACATTAGGCCCATAACTTAATTGAAATTAAATGGGATATAAGTTTACATTATACCCATTACTTAATTGAAATTAAATGGGATCTAAGTTTACATTAGGCCCATTACTTAATTGAAATTAAATGCGATCTCAGTTTACATTAAGCCCAATACTTAATTGAAATTAAATGGGATCTAAGTTTACATTAGGCCCATTACTTAATTGAAATTAAATGGGATCTCAGTTTACATTAGGCCCAATACTTAATTGAAATGAAATGGGATCTAAGTGTGCATTAGGCCCATTACTTAATTTAAATGAAATGGGATCTAAGTTCACATTCAGCCAATTACTTAATTGAAATGAAATGGGATCTAAGTTTGTATTAGGCCCATTACTTAATTGAAATGAAATGGGATCTAAGTTTACATTAGGCCCATTACTTGACTGAAATGAAATGGGATCTAAGTTTATATTCAGCTCATTACTTAATTGAAATGAAATGGGATCTCAGTATATATTAGGCCCATTACTTGATTGAAATGAAATGGGATCTAAGTTTATATTCAGCCCATTACTTAATTGAAACGAAATGGGATCTAAGTTTACATTAAGCCCATTACTTAATTGAAATGAAATGGGATCTCAGTTTACATTAGGCTCATTAATTAATTGAAATGAAATGGGATCTAAGTTTATATTAGGCCCATTACTTGATTGAAATGAAATGGGATCTAAGTTTACATTAGGCCCATTACTTGATTAAAATGAAATGGGATCTCAGTTTACATTAGGCCCATTACTTAATTGAAATGAGATGTGATCTAAGTTTACATTAAGCCCATTACTTAATTGAAATGAAATGGGATCTAAGTTTATATTCAGCCCATTTCTTAATTGAAATGAAATGGGATCTAAGTTTACATTAGGCCCATTACTTAATTGAAGTGAAACGGGATCTAAGTTTATATTAAACCCATTACTTAATTGAAATGAAATGGGATCTAAGTTTCCATTAAGCCCATTACTTAATTGAAATGAAATGGGATCTAAGTTTACATTAAGCCCATTACTTAATTGAAATGAAATGGGATCTAAGTTTACACTAAGCCCATTACTTAATTGAAATGAAATGGGATCTAAGTTTACACTAAGCCCATTACTTAATTGAAATGAAATGGGATCTTAGTTTACATTAGGCCCATTACTTAATTGAAATGAAATGGGATCTAAGTTTACATTAGGCCCATTACTTAATTGAAGTGAAATGGGATCTAAGTTTATATTAAACCCATTACTTAATTGAAACGAGATGGGATCTAAGTTTCCATTAAGCCCATTACTTAATTGAAATGAAATGGGATCTAAGTTTACATTAAGCCCATTACTTAATTGAAATGAAATGGGATCTAAGTTTACACTAAGCCCATTACTTAATTGAAATGAAATGGGATCTAAGTTTACATTAGGCCCATTACTGAATTGAAATGAAATGGGATCTCACATTACATTAGGCCCATTACTTAATTGTAATGAAATGGGATCTCAGTTTACATTAGGCCCATTACTTAATTGAAATGAAATGGGATCTCAGTTTACATTAGGTCCATTACTTAATTGAAATGAAATGGGATCTAAGTTTACATTAAGCCCATTACTTAATTGAAATGAAATGGGATCTAAGTTTACACTAAGCCCATTACTTAATTGAAATGAAATGGGATCTAAGTTTACAATAAGCCCATTACTTAATTGAAATGAAATGGGATCTTAGTTTACATTAAGCCCATTACTGAATTGAAATGAAATGGGATCTCACATTACATTAGGCCCATTACTTAATTGTAATGAAATGGGATCTCAGTTTACATTAGGCCCATTACTGAATTGAAATGAAATGGGATCTCAGTTTACATTAAGCCCATTACTTAATTGAAATTAAATGGGATCTCAGTTTACATTAGGCCCATTACTTAATTGAAATGAAATGGGATCTAAGTTTACAATAATCCCATTACTTAATTGAAATTAAATGTGATCCAAGTTAACATTAAGCCCATTACTATATTGAAATTAAATGGGGTTCTCAGTTTACATTAAGCCCATTACTTAATTGAAATGAAATGGGATCTAAGTTTACATTAAGCCCATTACTTGATTGAAATGAAATGGGATCTAAGTTTACATTAAGCCCATTACTTGATTGAAATGAAATGGGATCTAAGTTTATATTAGGCCCATTACTTAATTGAAATGAAATGGGATCTAAGTTTATATTCAGCCCATTACTTAATTGAAATGAAATGGATCTAAGTTTATATTCAGCCCATTACTTAATTAAAATAAATTGGGATCTAAGTTTATATTAGGCCCATTACTTAAATGAAATGAAATGGTATCTATGTTTACATTAAGCCCATTATTTAATTGAAATGAAATGGGATCTAAGTTTACATTAAGCCCATTACTTAATTGAAATCAAATGGGATCTAAGTTTACATTAAGCCCATTATTTAATTGAAATGAAATGGGATCTAAGTTTACATTAAGCCCATTATTTAATTGAAATCAAATGGGATCTAAGTTTACATTAAGCCCATTACTTAATTGAAATCAAATGGGATCTAAGTTTACATTAAGCCCATTATTTAATTGAAATGAAATGGGATCTAAGTTTACGCTAAGCCCATTACTTAATTAAAATGAAATGGGATCTAAGTTTACATTAAGCCCATTTCTTAATTGAAATGAAATGGGATCTTAGTTTACATTAGGCCCATTACTCAATTGAAATGAAATGGGATCTCACATTACATTAGGCCCATTACTTAATTGTAAGGAAATGGGATCTCAGTTTACATTAGGCCCATTACTTAATTGAAATGAAATGGGATCTAAGTTTACATTAGGTCCATTACTTAATTGAAATGAAATGGGATCTAAGTTTACATTAGGCCCATTACTTAATTGAAATTAAATGGGATCTCAGTTTACATTAGGCCCATTACTTAATTGAAATGAAATGGATTCTAAGTTTACATTAGGCCCATTACTTAATTGAAATGAAATGGGATCAAAGTTAACATTAAGCCCATTACTTAATTGAAATGAAATGGGATCTAAGTTTATATTAGGCCCATTATTTAATTGAAATGAAATGGATTCTAAGTTTACATTAAGCCCATTACTCAATTGAAATGAAATGGGATCTCAGTTTACATTAAGCCCATTACTTAATTGAAATGAAATGGGATCTAAGTTTACATTAAGCCCATTACTTGATTGAAATGAAATGGGATCTAAGTTTACATTAAGCCCATTACTTGATTGAAATGAAATGGGATCTAAGTTTATATTAGGCCCATTACTTAATTGAAATGAAATGGGATCTAAGTTTATATTCAGCCCATTACTTAATTGAAATGAAATGGATCTAAGTTTATATTCAGCCCATTACTTAATTAAAATAAATTGGGATCTAAGTTTATATTAGGCCCATTGCTCAATTGAAATGAAATGGGATCTCAGTTTACATTAAGCCCATTACTCAACTGTTTTAAATCAATGGATTTTTAAAAAAAGGCCAAGATATTTTTGATGTACAGGAGATAAGGACGGATACATATAAATCTTTCAAAGAATATGGTAGGGACTTGGTTATCACATATCATTGAAAATGAAAAGCGCCTTTCGTCCCGGTTCTGCTTAGAAGGAAATAGATAAAAATCTACTCCATTTTCAAATGATATACTTAATTTTGTACCCTTCTTTTCCTACCTCTTTTCAGATTCCTGTTATCGCGTATATGTGTTTCTTTTTAATTGTGAGACAAAAATAAAAAGGAAGATTTAGAATGATTGGAAGAAGAATTTCAGGTTATGACGAGTATCTGAGTTTGTTTACCTGTTTGTCTGCACGTGTATATGTATATTAATAATTAATGAATGCAAAAATATATGTATGTTGAAGACGGCCTCTGAATTGTATCAGTAAATTGCAATTAGACTAGTTTTCTCGCTAACAGGTGACGATTATAATTATCATGATGATGCTGGTGATTGTGATGGCAATGAGGATAACAACGATGATGATGATGATAATCACCTTCATTGTTGTGACTGACATCAAAGTCAGTCAGTGTTTCAATTACTTATATGATTTAAATATGAAATCTCATTTGAGACCAGTAAAAGATACGCTTCTTCCCAGATATACCCCTTTTTCATCTCTTTCATAAAAACCAATTTTTTATTTTTATTTTTTGCACGAGAACTGTTATTTGCTTGGTCATCGACGCGCGACATTATACCATATCATATTCATATGTATGTGTATGTGTGTGCTTTGCGTGTATGTGATTGAGAAACATTTCGTGTCATTTCGCATCTTCTAATTAGAATTTTCTTCCTTCTTGCAGGAATATTTAAAACAATACAACTATATAGATAGCAAGGTTTCAAAAGCAGCTGTGCCTGCTGGTATAGTTACCGCGGCAATCAGGTTAGTTGTGTTCACACACACACACACACACACGATTAGACAAGAGAAAATATGTTTTTCTTTTTGTATTAATTATACAATTACTAATTTCTGTCTTTTTCTACGAAACTTATGTAAAGGATACCAGTATGATACACATTAGATATTTTTCAAAGTTATCGATTTCAAATGAATTGAGAACATTTTTTCCTGGAAGTTAATTAGAAACATGTCAAAATCAAGTGATGCCGTTGTGTAATGCATATATATTCCGTTCGATGGTAATAAAAGATATCTTGATCATCGTCGTTATTATTATTATTATTATTATTATTATTACAGTGTATCATCATCATAATCATCATCATTGTAACCATCGTCGTCTTCCGCCTAATTATTATACAAATTATTTTGTTTTTAAGTAAATTTCAAAAGATGGCCAATCTGCCCATCACAGGTGAGCTTAATGGCGCAACCTTACGTAAAATGGCGCAGCCCCGCTGTGGTTTTCATGACGTTAGAAAGAATGGACTTGCGAAGTTTGTTGCATGTAGGTGATGTACAGCAGAAATATACAGTCAAATCTTTGTTAAGCAAACACTAATGGGACATAGCAAAAATTGCTTCTCAAAACAGGTGGTTGCTCAATGAGAAAGTCCAGGAAAATTTTCATTCAACAATTTGACAGATATTACTTTCTAAAGACAGTAATCTGTAAATGAATTTCTAAAAAAACTCACGCTTATGGAAATATTTTGTTTTAACTTTTGAGACTATATTGTATATACAGTGTGTTGGGCACAGCCACATTTCGGACGTAAAATGTATGAATGATATGAAAGCATCAGAGGATTTCCGAATGGTTCTTGCTCAGGACACCTTGTGTTCACTGCAGTACTATGAACATAAAAACTAAGAATGTTGTTTGAGTGAAATATTTTCATAAAATCAAAAATGTATAGACATTAAACTTTGAGTTATGTTTGCTTCTAATTCAAGCGTGCCCATTTATTACTTTAATTTTTGTCGAAGAAGACTGAAGTTTCTGACGATTTCCGCCTAAGTAACAGTAAGATGTCGATGCTATGATTGCTAAAACACTCACTTAACTGAAAGAGGGCCAAATATTAAAAGCATCGGTTCATATTTTAGCTTCGACGTTGGGAATATCTGACAAGTAAGTAAATATACTTTAAGCACATTATGCTATGTTTGGCACAAAGGTACTGTAATGACGAGTTTTAGCTATGTAGTACATGTAGGCATTGTAAACACAAAAGTACTGTAATGACGAGTTTTAGCTATGTAGTACATATAGGCATTGTAAACACAAAAGTACTGTAATGACGAGTTTTAGCTATGTAGTACATATAGGCATTGTAAACACAAAAGTGCTGTAATGACGAGTTTTATCTATGTAGTACATGTAGGCATTGTAAACACAAAGGTACTGTAATGACGAGTTTTATCTATGTAGTACATGTAGGCATTGTAAACACAAAAGTACTGTAATGACGAGTTTTAGCTATGTAGTACATATAGGCATTGTAAACACAAAAGTACTGTAATGACGAGTTTTATCTATGTAGTACATGTAGGCATTGTAAACACAAAGGTACTGTAATGACGAGTTTTATCTATGTAGTACATGTAGGCATTGTAAACACAAAAGTACTGTAATGACGAGTTTTAGCCATGTAGTACATGTAGGCATTGTAAACACAAAGGTACTGTAATGACGAGTTTTAGCTATGTAGTACATGTAGGCATTGTAAACACAAAAGTACTGTAATGACGAGTTTTATCTATGTAGTACATATAGGCATTGTAAACACAAAGGTACTGTAATGACGAGTTTTAGCTATGTAGTACATATAGGCATTGTAAACACACACCAACTTTATAACTTCAAGGACAGTCTGTAATGGCGGCCGACACTGACACTGATAATGTAGTACTCTTAAGCGATTTATTACTTTGAAATACAAAATAACTTCCATTCTGGTGTTGAGATTATATAAAACATGTATACTACATAATATATGTACTAAATAAAATGAACCGACTTTCGCTTTAATACATGTTCCTTTCATCTAAAATTTCCTTGCACGCATCTTGAGAACGTGGTTGTTTAAGACAAAGTATTGAGAACAAGAGGTGACCATTAATACAGGTTTGACTGTATATAATTGTATTGTTCATGTATTTCATCATCACAAGTCTCTATAGTTGTATTAGTTTCTATGAAGGGGTGACTCACTCGTTTCTTATTCATACTATGATTGGAATCGCTCCACATTCAAATACAAATTTTATTTGAGTTAACCAAGTCTAATAAATTCAACATCCTATTCAAGAAATCTCACATAAAGTCACACACACACACACACACACACACACACACACACACACACACACACACACACACACACACACACACACACACACACATTAGGCACATTCAACATCCTTTTTAAGAAATGTCAAATAAAGTCACACACACACACACAGACACACACACACACATTAGGCTCATTTTCTAGCGGCTGACTGGCTGTTAGTTTCGTTATTTTGTTCGTAAAATTAAATTTAATCTTTTTATTCAATTAGCCATAAAATTAGTCAGTTAGTCACCTCGTTCGATCGCTGGTCGGTCGGTCTGTTAGCAAGAGTGTAAGTCAATTGAGCAGCTTGTTAACTGGGTGTTACTTGAACAGTCAATTAATCAGTCTGTTAGCTAGTCAGAGTATAGCCGAGTGCGACATTCAGCAAATAAATCAGTCAGTCAGTCAATCAGTTGACCGCATTATTGGTTAGCTGATCAAATAATCATCCAGTCAGTTTACTTAGTAAGTTAGTTAGTCAGTCAGAGTGAGTCATACAATGTTTGTAACTTAGTCAGATTTTTAGTAAGTAAGTGCATCGATTAGTATATCAATCAGTCAGTCAGTAATTTTGTGCTTCTTGTTTCTTGTTTGCACCTCACAAGTTTTCTTTTTTTCTTTTTTTATTCAAGAAATGTACAATCCAAAACCAAGTTTCCTTTTTTTATTCAAGAAATGTACAAGCCAAAACCAAGTTTCCTTTTTTATTCAAGAAATGTACAAGCCAAAACCAAGTTTCCTTTTTTTATTCAAGAAATGTACAATCCAAAACCAAGTTTCCTTTTTTATTCAAGAAATGTACAAGCCAAAACCAAGTTTCCTTTTTTTTTATTTAAGAAATGTACAAGCCAAAACCAAGTTTCCTTTTTTTTATTCAAGAAATGTACAAGATAAAACCAAGTTTCCTTTTTTTCCCACAGCACATCCTTGGCCGAAAAAGGCACTCACGTGGAAGATTACGGAGTACTCAAAAACCAGCAAACTAACACGACCTGAACAGAAGTAAGGGAATTGCATATTGAATTATGTAATACATGACTATTGGTAGTTGGAAAGTTACGATTGGGTGATGAACATACGAACTATTCACATCCAAGAATACGATTCCCGTATTTACCTGAGTATAACGTGCATCCAACTGCGGACAATTTAGACCCTCATCTGCCGTGCTTTATGTGCCTACAAATCAGGGTCTATATTGTGTGTTGTACTTATTATTCATTCGAACAAAATAGATCCTGATCTGACGACGGATTAAAAAAGACATCAAGAAATACGTACACACATGGACATACAAATCGACACGAGTTCACACTAATAGAGTTACGATGAGTAACGCAATCACTCAGTTTTGTAAGCTTTAACATCGTATTGGCATCTCACATGACACCTGACCTTGAATTCATAAAACTTTTTAAGAACAAGACTTAGGCCAGCATCTTCAGAATAATCTCAAACTAAAAAATATCGATTTTAAGCTCCAAATCCTTCAGTCACAGGTCAAAGATATTTCACTAAAATGTTTTTAACTCAGGCTCTAATTCAAATACCGAGGTAGGTTGGACGTTTCTCAGATCCCAACTCAACGAAAGAGAAAACAAAATGGCGGTCTCGTATCGTCTCGCTTCAACAGAAAAACTACCAACGGCATGTGCACTCGATAAAGACGTCAGCTGGACTCATAATAAACTCTAAATAAGTTCAGCTGACCTGAAAAATCATATTTAAGGTTCAAAATAAAAAGAAATATGATTAAATCTACCTGATGCTCGGATGCCACGCACTTTCTAGTTTTAAATAATTTAAAAGGGAACTTCTCTCCCGCATTAACTGGGCGTTTACATTTTCTTTTTATATGTTGGCTTCACAAATTCGTTTGAGAAAAAAAGTTTTAGGTGTTTAAATAAGATGTATTAGGAAATCCGTGGATTTGTAGAGAGTTGAGTAAGTTTTTTTGTATCTTATGAGCGAGTAAAATTGCAACCTTGACAATGTGTGGTGTGTGGTGTGTGGATTCGTTGAGAAGGTAAACATAATCCAGTTTCCTAGTTAGTATGACCGTTTAGAAAGGGTTGACTACTACGATAAACACAGCAATAAACAGAGAGAGAGAGAGAGAGAGAGAGAGAGAGAGAGAGAGAGAGAGAGAGGGAGAAACAAACTCGCTGAAAAATGGTTAAATATATGTTGTAAAAATCGAAATAATATTGAATAACAGCAGTTTTTCTCATTAGTGAATTATAACCTGTAGAAAACTTTCTCTGATTATCTCTGATTATTTATACATGTAACATTATGTCTCTCAGCTAATTTCATTATGATAATAACAATAACAATAACAACTTTTATTTAGTATTTAAGGCCACAGGCCCATATACAAACATTCATGTCATGAATTATATATTACCAGAGCGCATCAATCGTTGAATTGAATTAATCTTTGTGTCATATATATATATATATATATATATATATATATATATATATATATATATATATATATATATATATTACCTCTGTGTCTTATATATGAACACACATGTAATGACTTTAGAAATGTTGCAAATTTTTACTTTTTGTTTCACTCTCATGCAAGTTATTGTTTACTTTGTGTATCTGTTCTTCAAATGTCAAATGTATTGACCCGAGTGGAATAAAGTTAATGTAATTGAATTACAGCACGGCGCACGAGTGCTCAGAAGGCAGTAAAGATGGGAACAAATCCTTGACCTTTTCGAGAAATGATGGCTGACTATCATACTCAATGATCAAAGTTGGAGAAAATAATTGTGCGCGGGGGATAATGCTAATAATCATTATAATAATATGAGGTTATTTTAAATTGAATAGTATAGTATTGGTTTTATTAAACATACAATGTAGACTTTGTAGAGGTTAATACATGAGTTTAGTTTTATCATCCACTAAATCAGTCCGAGACTCCAATATCGGACCGAGGGCTTGAGCCCGAGATGATAAGTAGAGATCAATACATGGCCTTATCACCCACTAAATCAGTCCGAGACTCCAATATCGGACCGAGGGCTTGAGCCCGAGATGATAAGTAGAGATCAATACATGGCCTTATCACCCACTAAATCAGTCCGAGACTCCAATATCGGACCGAGGGCTTGAGCCCGAGATAATAAGTAGAGATCAATACATGGCCTTATCACCCACTAAATCAGTCCGAGACTCCAATATCGGACCGAGGGCTTGAGCCCGAGGTGATAAGTAGAGATCAATACATGGCCTTATCACCCACTAAATCAGTCCGAGACTCCAATATCGGACCGAGGACTTGAGCCCGAGATGATAAGTAGAGATCAATACATGGCCTTATCACCCACTAAATCAGTCCGAGACTCCAATATCGGACCGAGGGCTTGAGCCCGAGATGATAAGTAAAGGTTAATACATGGCCTTATCACCCACTAAATCAGCCAGAGACTCCAATATCGGACAGAGGGCTTGAGCCTGAGGTGATAAGTAAAGGTTAATACATGACTTTGGCTTTATCATCCAATATCGGCACGTGGGCTTTAGCCCGATGTGATAATACCTTGTCATTATTCATGTTACATTCTTCTTGAAAATCTGAAAATGTGATTTTTAAGCTAATCAGTACATTGTCACTAAAGAAAAAGCAAAAGAAAAGAAATGGAAAGAATTGTTAGAAAGATACATAGGGCCGATCCGTTATCATTGGAAGAAGAAGTGGTAGGACTTATACAATCTATATTGCAACGCTTATGTCCTTTAATAGTGCATGCTGAGTGTTTCCTTTGTTTGAAGTTATTACTATTTTGGTTCAAACAGCTTAAACATATTATTCAATTTTTAATAGAACATATAGTATTGTATTTAAATATTTCGTTGAAATATTCCTGTTTATAAAACAAGCAAAAAACAAAAAAAAAAAAAAAAAAAAACCCAAATATTTGCATAATCTTGCTTTTTTCACAATTTTGTAAAATCCAGAATACAATTATGTAAAACTTGGCATCAGATATAAAGTATCATCTTGCTATGAGTTTTAGAATACAAAAAAAAATTCATATTCGCCAAAATGACCGCTTAAAAAATTTAGCGAAGCGGGGATGGGAGGGTGGGGTGGGGGATTAAAATTTCCTTTGTCACAAGTCTCATATTTATTAAAATTTGATTTATTGTTAGTTTGAAAAATTCCGTATTTCATTTAGTTTAGTTTATGTATTGTAGACCAGCCAAGTTTGAGTTTGAGTGCACAGCGAGGCCTGTTCTTAATAACATCGTAAGAAGTCAATAAAATGCATTATTTTTTCATGCTTCGGTATTGTTCTCGAATAAATTTGTGTTTCTTTTTTTCTAAACTGTGATTACAAGCATGGCCTGTCTGAGTAATTTTCATATAAAAACATGAATCAAGTGCAAATGTTTGGCCGCTTGAGTCCAAGATAGGTTTTATTAATACTGATGTTTCTTTTTTATTATTGTTTTTTATTAGTCCAATACAGGTGTCAGAGAACGTGTTATGCAAATTACTGATTTTTCTTGTTCGGTTACGTGGTGTCAATCTAAGAATTTCATTGGATTAACATATTAGATCAATAATAATTGCTATATATGTAACAAATAGTACCACATGACGTCACAAATAAAGTCATAAGGTCATGCAAACGAAAGACGTATTGACCGAGGCATCCGAATGTATTTCAAAGCCTTCATACAACACTATTCTGCGGTTTGGTCAAATAGAATCAGTATTTTTCGTCATGCGATAAATATAATTTTATATTTGTGCTCATTTCAAATTAAATTTTGAAATTCGTCGAATAATTTCAATGTTTTACTCGCCAAGGCTCGGATAGATAGAAAGTATTTTACTCATTCATAAATTTTATTTTAAACAAGCACTCATGTAATATTCTCTATTACTGAGAAGAATAGAACTTGGGAGCAATACGGATTGAATTCAGATTACTCGAAACCCAGTCATTAGAAATCACTGTTTCACACAGGCGAAAGCTTTGAAATTTGATGGAATGTTTTCTATGATCTTGGACGAACGTACACACACTATACACCGTCCATGGTATGAGCAAAGTAGGCAGTGATTACAATTTCGTGTGTTTGTCACGAGTTGCTTCTGAGATATTAGATCTCGAAGTTTTCGTGTAAATTTTTAATTTCAATCTAGAAAGTTCTATCAATTAAATGTTTGTTTTGATCAATGAACTGAACAACCAAACCCGACCAAAAAAACAGTTATATTTAGTCCCGTATGTGGTACTTTTGTGAGTGCAGATTTACGTCGTTTTATATTTGACGTAAGTATGCCGGCGTTGGCAGGCAAATCTATCAAACAAATAGAGGGCGACAATCAATTCATGAATATAACATGAGCGTCGATGGGATCAAACCTGGAAATTTGGAGGGAACTATATTAGGAAAGGTTTTGTAATTATGTTTAACCTACATTCCAGGAACTCTATGGCACGAGCTTTCGACATCTGGGCGAAAGAAGCACCACTTCACTTTAAATATGTGTCAAGTTCACGACTCCCTGCTGACATGGATATTAAATTTGTTTCTAGGAATCATGGTGATGGAACCGACTTTGACGGCCCTGGTAATATTTACTCGATATCAATACATTCGTTTCCCGTACCTCATATAACTGGACATGTCCACTCTCTCTCTCTCTCTCTCTCTCTCTCTCTCTCTCTCTCTCTCTCTCTCTCTCTCTCTCTCTCTCTCTCTCTCAGAGAGACCTGACCCTCTTTTTTATCTTCTTTTCTTCCTTTCTTTTATTTGGTCAAGGTTTTATGTGTGTCATCCAGCGTGATTTATACAACCAACGTTGTTTAAGGGGCCTTTTTCTCTGACACAGATTTGAGATATTACGCGTGCTCTTTTTCTTAGTGCAATTTGCGACAATATACTTTGGTGTTTATAGACATCTTGACCTTTGACTTTTTTAGACATCTTGACCTTTGATTTTTATACACATCTGACCATAGGTTTGTATAGACATCTGACCTTTGGTTTGTATAGACATCTGCCCTTTTGTTTTTATAGACATACTGACCTTTGTTTTGTGTAGACATCTGCCCTTTGGTTTGTATATACATCTGACCTTTGGTTTATATAGACATCTGACCTCTGGTTGTGTAGACATCTTGACCTTTGTCAAATTTGATTTACTATAGTATGACCCCTTTCACATCTGCTTAGTAAGGTATCCATACAGGTAGAATTTGAGTGGACTTGATTGCAATTTAGATGAAATGTTATTACAAAGGGGTTTAAAGCTTACAATATTTAAGTGTAATGAATTATTTTTGTCTTCACTTTGTATGTATGTATACATGCTGGTACATAGATAGATGGATAGATGATGGATGGATAGATATAATGATAGAAAGAAATGAATATTCTCTTTATCTTTATGCAAGTTTCTCAGTAAGAAACTAAATATCTTTGGACTAAGAAGTGTGCTATCCTGTCCACGCCGTACAGGGACGGATCCAGAAATATCGTTTAGTATCGTTTGGGGTTGGGGTGGGCGTTAACAAGTAGGCGATGGGTCTGTGGGAGGAACCCTCAGTGGGGTCTCAGGGGAAGAAGCCCCCGGAAGCTCCTGCATTTTAAGCGGTTCTGGCGCATACTTTTAACCTTCTAACTGTACAGAAATATTACTCTACGAAACGTTCCGGTTGTTCGACCTCCTTTTTTTGTTTGGGGTGGGTGGGTGTTGTTGTTTTTTTTTCGGATGGGGTTCGAGCCACCCCACCCCCGATCCGCCCCTGCTGTATCATGTACTTAAAAACATAAATTTAAAAGTTTTGCCTTTAATCCCCTAATTTGCTTCAATATATTCACTATATACTGATTGATTTTGTTTAAGAAATGTTCACAACTAATCCAGTATTTATAATGTTTTCTATTATGGTTTATTTCCAGGTGGATATAATGCGCATGCGTTCTTACCCACAGTGGGCCAAATCCATTTTGATGACGAGGAGACATGGTTGCTGGGTACTAATGCTCAGAAGGAAGGTCTGGAACTCTACATTGTAGCTGCACATGAATTTGGCCATGCTCTTGGATTGTATCACTCCAGTGTCCCTGGGTCTCTAATGGCCCCCATCTATGAATACTCACCATCTCTGACATTACATAGTGATGATGTAGACGGTATTCAGAAGCTCTATGGCAAGTCTTCCCAGAAACGAAAGAGTGCTTGGTGGTTTCTAAGAAAGTGACCCTACCGCCACTTTACCTAGGGCCGGCCCTAGACCAAATGGCGTACCAGGCGAGAAGCGTTTTTAGCCTCCCCTATCCATTTATTCAACCTGTGAATACCCTTATTTGCAATTGCCCCAGGCGGTCGTCTGGGTTGCCTGCTCCTAAATCAGTCCCTGACTCTACCTGCATATTGTATTATATGACGAAACAATAAATGCTGTCATATTGCAATACTTTTCTGTATTTTATTTTAATTATAAAAAAGCAATATGCTAAAAACCATATGTGATTTTTGTAGAGAAAGTTAAACTATCCAATTTGATTTTGACAAACTAACAGGCAATAACAAAGAAAAAAACTATTTTGCTTGGGTTTTGATCTCAAGACCTCTATATTTATTTGTTCGATTACTCTATCGACTGAGCAAATCTCAACGTTCATCCTGGTGAAATTTTCACATGACTATACAAGTATGAGAACCGTATTTTGAAATATGTTCAAAAGGTATACTTTTTCCCGTAAATCGCAGTAGAGTACCTCCGTCATTTATGTGTAAAATGATAGCGTTTTGTTAAGTCGTGTCTTTGGAGCAAAATTTACGGACGTGCTCCCTTGCGTTCTAGGTCAAATATTGCTGTAAAGTCGGAAAAAAGCCCCCATTAAAATTACAAAGTTGTACAAATTGTCTCTTAAAATTATTTTTGAAACTTGTAATTGTGTCAGCACCTTCAACTTTTAAGGTTTTTCAAGAAATTCTTAGGTAATTTGAGCCAAAGATATGAAAATGTTTTGTCCTTTTAAAATTTAATTTGGAGTTTGAAAGCCGGCTTTTTTAGGGACAGCATTACATAAAGGCGGCTTTGTCCATTAAGACATGTAGTACTCCACAGGATGCAAGAATGTATCTGTTTTCACGACTGTATAAGCAACAGTATCACAGAGACTGACCTAAATGCACACGTGTACATGATAATTGCAGCGGGAAAAGTAGGTAATACTGAACGCGTGCGAGCAATTTGAAGAACCATATGTAGCAAGAAACATTATTTTTCCTTTTTTACACAAATAATGATACTTCTATTCACTTTATTATTATTTGTCATAGAGGTAACTTGGGTAATATTTGAATGGTACGCTTCCAACAACAACAACAACAAAAACTCTGCATTCATTTCTCATTCATGTTACAACGTCTGTTAAACATATACAGTTGAGAAGTAACGGAAATTCCTCAACTTGTCCACATAAATATTATACCATGTTGTGTAAGTGTCTCTGACTTGTCGCATTGATTATGGGTGAAAAAGAATATAAATGTGTTGAAACAGACGGAAATTCTCGCTGTACAAGAGAAGGTTTAGAAATGTTTTTAAAGAGAATACAGATTTGATACATCCCACTTTTTATATCAATGCAAATGTGTGAATAAGCAACTTCAATTGAGTATAACTATTTGTATACTGGTATATTCATTCACTGGTTATTTGCATTTTGAACTTTCAAAAAGTTATTGCCCCAAAATTCGCCGGAAACTTTTATTTTATATGGTGATACAGTAATTTTCACTTTGGTGATTGTACAAGCACGATAATTCAATAAACTCACGTAAACATCAGAGTTGTACATAATCACTTAAGTGTAAAAAGTAAGTGGTAATATACGACGATATAGGTGTCTACGGGAATTAACATTACGTCGTAGGTTTACATTGGAGGCCAATATAGGTCTCTCCGGGAAATGTAATGTTAATTTTAAACACGAGAGTTCCCGTAGACGCCTATAAATTTACACCGCTTCGTTGTTAGAAGCAGTTGACCTCAAATGGGATTACATTGTTACATTGTTAGCAGTGTTTGACCTCAATAAAATGGGCTACTCGAGGTCACTACGGGAATTAACATTACGCCGTGGGCTTACGTTGTGGGCCATTCTAGGGCTCTACGGGAAATATAATGTTATAATTTTGTTTATTACTATCCAACAACCCTTTTTTGAGTTCTAACCAACACCCACTTTTTGAGTGCTATCCAACACCCCACTTTTTGAGTACTATCCAAAACACCACTTTTTGATTGATATCCAACACCGGCTTTTTGAGCACTATAAAATACCCACTTTAATATACGTTCTATTACACCGTGTGTAGTGACCAATACCCCCTACACTTACTAACCAACGAAAAGGGTATGAGTCTTTACCCACATTATACTTACAAACACACAATTACTATCATGCAAGAGGGGTAGGATGTAAAAAAGGCGGATGAAATATACACACACTATTACACAAAAGCAAGAGTAGGAGTGTTTATAGACACACTATACCCACACACATAAGAAGGAGTTTTTTTAAGTTTTAGTTAGTTGCGAACAGATATAGACATAGACATTTACATACACAAACATACAAACATAAAACACATAGAGTGGCAATGATTTTGATTAGTATCTCTCTTTTCGAAGAGATTTGGGTGGCCCTACAACGGCTTCATGGGTTTTGTCATGGATTATGGGTGTTTATCTATATCTAGGACAATTACACCTCCCTGGCCGGACTCAGCAGCAAACAAGGACATATCTGATCCAAGTATTCGGTGGATCTGCGGACAAAGAGATTGAGCCTGAAATCTGGCTCAATGAACTCCATCTCCCAATCCTCCTCTTCTGGCTGTTGCTGTTGCTTGAGGCTTACTTGCGGTGACTGCGGTAGTAATTCTTTTTCTCCCTTCTTCCGCATTTTCTATTGGACCCTCATCCAATTTTGGTTGGGGCATGGAAATTCCCTCTGCTTTTTATATCGTTGATTTGCCCTCTTCTCTTCCGCCGACGCCCTCTTGAGCTTCGCCGCTTCCTCATCTATCACTTCTCAGATAAGCCCTTTTGCTGAATGTAAGGAGATCATCTTCCTCTTCAAATTTTCCACCCGGTCCAGGAGGTGTTCCACTCTGTCCAAGAGTAACATAGCAGTGCTAAGGTTGCCTACTTTGCAGTGCTGGCTAGCCATTTTCTTCTTTGTCGAGTTGACGATGAATGGCAAGACTGTTAGTTAACTTGAATTTAGATGTGTTCAGCCCTTCGGCCATGTACGTCTTGTTAAACGTAGAATGAGTGCACAGCACACAATTCCACGATTTACTGTGTAAAGCATATTTTTCCCCATAAATTCATAGTTATATTGTAGACAGTAGTTAGAAAACGGTCAAATTTGTGATTTTAGAGTGTGTAATCGAAAGGAGTTTTCAAAAGCCAAAAGGGAAAAACCCATACAGTTAGGCAGTAGTGATCAGTCTGCTGCTGCAGAATTATTGCGCTGAGGGGAGTGGATGGCTCCTTCTCCTAGCTGTACTGGATAGCTGGCTTGTACGTCGCGACTTCGGGGGAGGGGGGTAGGTCGGTCAACTTCTGTGTCGTGCTGTCCCGTGTTTGCAGATATACCCCAGACTTCCTTTATATCAAGTAGATGCTGGTCAATAACTGCACGAGGCGCACGGTGGCCCCTACCCCTTCACATCTTACAACAGCCGGTGCGGCACAATGTTGCTGGTCTGGCGGCTGGTTTTTGACTGCTGTGATGACGACTGACAATGGCAAGACTGGCAAACACACAGCTTTATATGCTTTAAACGTGGACGTGAAGGAAAACATTGTCTTATTCAAAGATCAAAAGAAAAAATGTTAAAGAGCATGTCAACCGAATTTATTTTCTTTAAAAAAAGCCAATACCATTTTTTATAAAGCACCTTTTTTCAACAAAATCAATGAAAAGAAAGGAAAGAAGAAGGATTAGGAATAGTCCCTTCCTCTTCATTTACAATTACTAAACATTAAGCATGAACATATTTACAAGGTTGACAACGTTAAGGAGTAAGAACAGACTTCCAATGATCTAGTACAGTGTCATTTTGACATCGATGCACACTAGGCTTCTGAGCTAAAGAAAATGGATTACCATAATGTTCACAAAACAACCTTTCTATTTTCTCATCGTTCCTATAGTAATCGCGGTAAAAACAAATCAGTACATGTTTTAATTGAAGTCCAAGACGGCGTTGGTGAAGAAAATAAACACAATATTGTCCACACACAGTGGAATCTCACGTCATTGAGTTGAGCGGATACAGCATTTCTTCTCATAAAGTTAATGATATCATATTCCAGAGGAGGTAATCCATAAGAATCAAAATGCTCCACATGGTCGTCGTTGGTAAAGTAGACGGCTACCCAATGGGTTCCTGGGCAATAACTGTCGTCTGTGTTGATGACATATTCTTGAACGTCTCTAGGTGTTCCATGGGGAAGTTCATCTTTAGCACACGCCACCTGATTCCAAGAAGCTGTGTACAAACTGTGAGTCAGAATATAATAAAGTCTGCAGGTATTCATTCTTTTCACAGGTAATGATAAGTCATGAGTTCACAGTTGGCTTTTTGCTTGAAAATATATGTCAAGTAAGTCTATGAACTGAGTAAGTCTAGGTACCCTGTTGCAAGAGAGATCCGATGAATTTCGTTCCCAAAGAAATCAATGGAGGTAAGGAATGGTCACTCGAGTTTATATACCACTCTTTTAAATTCTTCTCTTCTGAGATGAGAGTCCATGCGTCTTCAAAATAGTCTTCTAACTTTTCTTCTTGACTCATCATCAAACAGTTGCCTGTTGTTTCTGACTAGGATGATCGATTTGATAACCATGACAATGCTATCTGGTCAGTTGTATGTGTGATTCTTTCAGCCAAGTGACGAGCAAAATAGAAGACTACGTGTTGTTATTGTTCTGGCCATCTTGACATCATGCCTGTATTTTCTCTTCTTTTTCTTCTTCATATGTGGTCTGTGGCTGTTGTTCTGGATAGAAAACATCTTCATCGCCTATCTCCATAGCTTCCATCTTTTAATAGTCTAGGATAACTTCTTTCAGACTGTTAATTTCCAGAGTATCGTTAAAATTCTGCATACAAAATGAAGCTCGCTTTGTTCGCCAGAGCGAGTGCAAACTGAAGTTGCACGAAGTTGGCCCAATTTTATAGGGTGGAAATGTCCTTTGTGGCAGCCTTGGTCTGGAATGAAATAAAAGCCTCACAAAGCATATCCTCCTGCATAATCGTCGTACGAAATGCCGTGGCTACTGTTGGTCCCTAATTGTCATGTGGCTTCAAACAGAGTCAAATAAGATCTCAAGTAATTTTTCTGGGCAAAGTTAGGTTCAAAGGGTCTGGTACACAACGTCTGGCCATCTTGGGTGACTTCTATCTTGGACACGTTGAAGTGTTGGAACTCGAAAGGATTTTGATTGATAGCTCCGTTGAGGGTCGCATTGCTGACGATGCCAATGGGCAAATGTTTCGGTAGCTGACCTTGGAAAACATGATCCTCAATCTTGGATCGGAGTTCAGAGGCAATGTTGAAGTTTCCACTTCCTCTCGTCGTACAGGATACTTGGCTGTCGTTCTGCTCAGAGTTTGACTTGTGTCATATCCAATTTTAGGTTAGACTTCTACACGTCGCACGTAAAGTCTTGCTTATTCGATGTTCATTTTGTACTCGTTAGGATTAGCCATCAACTAGAACACGGTACTACTTCGATTAAGTATCAGGCGTACATCCACCCCATTCAACTAATACTTGTCTTGCAACTACATGTCCAAGTGCAAACTATCCATCATTTCTAAATCGTGTCCTTGTTTGATGTTTTTTTGGCGGTTGTTAAATCCAACATTGTGGTCTGCATCATGATCTGCAATCAAAGCCGTATCGTTGAACTTGTCCAAAGTGTCAGGTTTCCACTCTACTGGAGCATCCATATGTGTGTTCTTGGCTTCTTTTCCGTACGTCAAGAGATTTTCCAGGTACGCTCGGTAAGAGTAAGTGTCCATGCTGCTGCTCACTAGTTTGTTATTCAAGTACAAATCCACCTTGCTGAACAACGAATGCATGAAATTGTAGATGAGACCTATTCTGGCATCGGCGCCTGGATTGTTGTTGTCCACTTTGAGAACTTTTACTTTCAGGCACAAAAAACTGTTATTCGGATGTAATCTTCGGTTGGTCCTTTATTTCAAATTCGATAGGTGCTGAGGTGGTCAAAGACTACACAGGATGAAATTCTACCCATTGGGATTCTTGCATCCTCATCATCGTCGGTGGCATGGCAAACATATTGAGTTCTGACTTGGAACGTTTGCAAGAATCGCGTGCATCAGTTTTCCATTTTAGTTGACAATAAAAAATGTCAAATTCTCTGACAGCTCTTCTTCTTTTTGTCTCCTTCTTTTTCTGGGCGGTGGCGTATCTGTGAGGTCTGAAGTGTTTTCGACGTATCTTTCTACCCTGTCCTTTCTGTGGTGTAGAGCATGAATTAATGGCTACGCCAGAAGCGTGAAGCGAATTTATATTGGTGTCTTGGCGACCCAGAAGGTGTATTCCTGTTTGAATCAACACATTTTGTCCTGCTTTTATCAAGGCGTCTTTCTGACTTTGTTGGTCGATGAGTGCGTTTTGAAGAAATTCTTTTCCTTGCGTCGTGAAAGCTGCATATTTTAAAGCATGTAATCCTCGAGTGATTTTAAAATTTTTAAAATCGGTTTTAAAATTGGGAAATTTGGGAAAATTTAAAATTGGGAAAAATGCCAGGCTACGCGCAAGCCAGGAGAAGAGGCCTGTGTGACCCTGTGAAAGGCTGATTTTTACATATCTGCTAATATCGGTACACAGAATACATCTGTTAAATTTCACTAGAGATTGATACTAGATGGATTGACGAATGTTTGCTTGCAAGTAGAGCAACGAATTCTTTCTTTTCCTTCGGGAATGCAAGATCTTGAAGCTAAACACTCACGACATTCTCTCTCTCTCTCTCTCTCTCTCTCTCTCTCTATCTATCTATCTATCTATCTATCTATCTATCTATCTATCTATATATATATATATATATATATATATATATATATATATATATATATATATATATATCCACACACACACACAATGAATATGTTGCCTCCGACTGGTAAATCCATGATCACATATGTCGCAATAGTAGCTCTATCCGATAAATCCTGTGACTATGATACGTGTAATAACATCAAAATGATCATGGTGATGATAAACGTGAATGTATTGCTCGTCTGGGAAATCCAGCTAATGACTAAGAGGATATACTTTCAACATATAACGAGGTGCTAACACATCTTGAAGTTTTTGACGTTTAAGAAACTCCGCACGCGTTCTCTTTGGAAATGCTGCAAAAGAATTTCTTTTCATTGTTGGTGTTTCTCCGATGGTCTAATCCTCTCACATGATCTTTTCCATTTTGTGGTATCATTCTTCTCGACACTAAGATGGCCCTGGCTAAACACATCTGGCCCTGATCGTTGTTAATCTGAACAATACTTCGTTTGGTACCCGATAATACTTTTTTGCTTTGTCCGCTACCGCTTGGAAGTGAAACGTCTGTCATGTGAAGAGTAGTTTTTCCATCGGTCATGTCAAACTCGTTATTGAATTGTTGGGCGTTTTGAATTTTGTCCAAGATTTTGGAAGAAGTTAATTCTGCAGGTGTACTAAACTCTATCCACATAGAAGACTTCAAACTGTTATGGATGATGGATAGTATCAAATGATTTTGATCTTATCACTGTCGTTTCAATGTCTCTAACATTGAATCAATAAATCAGTAATGAAGACACTGCTGGAACATGAGACTTTAATTCTTTAAATCTGACTGTGTAAAAGTAAGCCGTCGTTCTAAATATTCTGGAAGTCACATTCTAGGTAGGTCGAATGCAAAAATGATCTTCAGGAGCTACAGAACGACTTTCTTTCTGGGCTGATCTTGACTCTCTACGTATTGTAATTGAGGTGGATGGTGTTGGCTCAGGATCAGTCATGTCTTCTTCAAAATCACTAACTGAACTGGCGCTAACACTTCTTGATGAGTGCTTGGTGATACAGAAAGTCGTTGCTTCTTGGTTCTTCTGGTTTCTCCTTGGAAAGGTTTGATCTTTTCGAGGTGATTCAAACTTTGATTAAACAAGGGTACACATTCTCTCCCGATATATAGAGAACCCCATCACACTAAGATAATGCACTCATTCAGTTTTCAATTTGTGACGATGGAAAAGTCAGAACAGATCACACTTCTAGTCAGAGATTTACAGAGTCATTCGAAAGTTCACTTTCAACAAGACTTCAGACGACTCCACTCGAGACAAAAGTCAAGATACCTGCTATTTCTGTCAGGAGAAAGGACATTGGGTTGCAGAATGTCCACAACGTCAAAGAAAATGAATTACTAAGACAGGGGAAAAAAGAGACAAAAGTAAAGATATCTGTCATCAATGTCAAGAAAAAGGGCATTGGTCTTTGGAGTGTCTGAAGAAAAGAGAACAATGATAAGCAGCGTTCTTCAGAAGCAGCATAAACATAAGAAGAAGAACCCATACCAGTAAAGAAATTCAAAAGGCGAGACGAGCAGAAGAAACTGAAGTTGAAGAACCAATACCAGTGATGAAATTCAAAAGAGAAAGACAGTAAAAGAAAGAAAGAAAGAAAGAAAGAAAGAAAGAAAGAAGAAAATGGACTATTGTGATATATGAAATTTAATTGTGATTCTGATTTCAGGAGAATATACTAAAAAAGTAAGTGTATCTTTGTTTTGATTTGTTCTATCGGTATGGATAACATAACACACATTTACAACCCCCGCCCCACACACACACGCAAAAAAGCACACATCTATTTTATAATAGAGGGATCTGAGTTTTGTTTGATTCGGCAATCACTGAGTAGTATCTGTTTTCAAAGAGATATAGGTAGTCCCGAAAAAGGCCTTTGGAGTCTTTTGAATAACCAACAAAATAAAATAATTTGACATCATCAGTTGGAACTGTCCGAAACCTTTTCCACGTCCAAGTCCTATTACTGTTGTTGCTGTAGTGGTAGTATAGTGACTGCCGAAGGTTTATGTCTCTTTCCCTTTGGTTTGGCTAAAGAAGTTTGATGCATTTCCCTCAAATGTTTTAACTCCACCAAAATGTCTTGTAACAAACTAACCGTCTACTTTTCACTCTCTTCCTTCTTGTCACTATTCATATTTTTCCCCTTCTCGTCTTCAGCTTTCTTTTTTTCCTCTTCTTGATAGCTTAAAGATATTAATACAAATGTGTAAACCAAAGTATAATTCATAAAAGGATGAAGAATCAATATCGACATGCCATGTGGTTATATTAATAGCTCTTGGCATGAAGGTCTACTCTATTAGACAAAATTATTGGAAATATCTGATATTTAATGATTAAAGCATAATTGGAAATTATGAAAAATTTCTTATTTTCACAAGAGAACCGAATGGACCTGAGATTTTGCTTACCTGGCTAATATATGTCTAATATTCAAATGCAAGAGCAGCTGGCCAAGAAATCTGTGTCAGTAGGATCCATTCATTAGACATTTCTTCCAATACTGTTGATTACATGTTATAAAAACAATGTGTGCAAGGTTTTTCATTATGTTGTATCTTCATCCAGATTTAATGGCACATCAGCATCATTTGTCAAATATTAAAAGGCCTTTCTATCAGGATACTTTGTGTCAATGTTAGTCACATTCTGTTGAGCGGCTTTTAAAATAATATTTGTTTTATTGGGATTTTTAAAAAAAGCGACCATATCTGATTACGAATCAGCATAATTTGCATACATTTAAAAATTCATTAAATCTAGGATGCTTTGTGTCAAATTTGGCAAAGGCTGTTGATCGGATTTTGAGAAGGATTCATATAAAGGTTTTGTTTAATTTTTAGTAACTGAGACCATATTTGACAGTGTATCAGAATTACCCGTATAACTTTCAATACAATGGTCATAAATCCTCCTGCACTTCTCTGTAGTAATTTTATTCTTAAGATCTTGAAAACTGCTAAAATGATAGAAATATAATAAAATATGTATAAATTGATATATATTTGTTGGCACATTTTGTACTAGTATATTACTGTCATAAATACTAGAAATGTTTTGTAAAACTGGCAATTATACGTGTACTATTTGGTTGTCTTGGATACTTGGATACGCTGATCTGTCTACCTTGATTATGAGCTGATATAGAAAACAATTATGTTATAAAATATACGAGGCATGAGGTCTTAATTATCAGTGGCGTATGGACACCTACCGTTATTAACCGGTGTGTAATGGTTTATAACACATTCACCAAACTAGCCTGAGTCAGCCGGCCCACTTTGGCTTTCATCGCTATGCAATGTAAGACAAAGCAAAGCCAGGGTCAAAAAAAAAAAAAAAAAAAAAAAAGAGGGATGAAAACGAGGCGCCCCAGATGTTGGGGCTTGACTTAGGTAAATTTAACTAATAATGAAAACATGGCGCGTCCATTCACACCTTTACTGTAATTAAAAGTAAAATTTATAGCAGACAGAATTTGTGGGATTAGTTTAGTGGCATATTAGCCTGATTTGATGTTATGCACTTTTGGACATCATGATCTCGATGATGTCAGTACTTACTCAAAGGATGGGATCAAAGTGCATTCACTTGATGTAAGCCAGGCATGAGTAACTACCCGTATGATGTAAAACCAGGTCGCGAGTCGGATGCATATGCCTGATGTAAGCAATCCGCAAGGGGCTTATTATTGACTCAATTTTTCCCTGACTGATATCTGCAAAGTCTCTATACAGATATAATCTGGGCAGGAGGAGAATATCACCCAATTGCAAACAGTGGAAAGGGGGGGGGGGGCGCATTTCACAGAGACTTCAAATTAAATGTTAAGGTTAAACTTACGAACAATGCTAATGGTATCTACCTTAAGATATTGAACTACACTGAACTAATAAAAAGTCAATATTTCAACAGATGATTGTAGCCCTTGTTGTGCTAATGTTCATCTTTTTGGGGGTCCCCCTTTTTGGCAGAGTTTAGCTGTAAATGGGTGAGTTGAGGGACATGATACTCTTTATTTTGATACTCTAAAACATTACATTTATGCTCTTAGATCAGAAATATAATTTAATTTTAAATTACAATTATTCGTCTTAAGAGTAAACAACCCTGACTATATCAATATAGGGTTGGAGAGAACAAGTAGTTCTCAACAAGAGTAATAGTCATTTTTATTTTACATAACACTACATAACCAACCTAAAAATTTGCATTTAGTTAACATTTGTTTAATTATAAATATTCACAAGAAATGTGAACGAACCAAAGTGTTTCGTGTCCAAGATCATTCCGAGTATAGATAAAACTGTATTTCATTATTCAACTTTTACTTGTACATGAAATATAGATACACATCATTAATGTATAGCAGATTTATTTTCTTCTATTTGTATCGCCTTTCACCATACTTCTATCGTCCTAGGAGTGTACTCTCGGACTAAATAGGTGCCCGTTCTATAGGATCAGTGATTAGCGTGTCAGTCTCGCGACCAAAAGTAATGCAGATTGGAATCCTGCCATCAGGAGAGCCTGGGTCGAGTTCCGTAGTGTGTTCCTCTACTTACCTTTGGTACAATATAACCTTTATGTCTTGATATGCCATAAAAGAAAATAGAATGAGGCACCAATCCTCATTGGTGTCAAGCCTTTACCTGCGGATGAATTGCCAGGAGAGAGATAACTACGTCTTCTCACAAGTATATAATTATTTTGTTTTGCCTGTCAGAGGTGAGACGTGGGTATCAGAGCGGCGGCGGAAGTGGCAATAGTGTTAAAGTTCAGGCAAGTGAGCTTGTGGTACGGCCTTGCGTCCAGCGTGCGTTGTGCATCATCCGTCAACATTTGCTATTTTAATCTCGGTCTCAAAAAGTTATGCACCAATAACAACCAAATTTGGCAGATGTCATTGTACCAAGAAGCCAAGAAGAGCAGTCAGTTGTGTACAAATGGTGCCGATATGTCATCAAATATGGCTGCCGTTTCTAAAAAACGAAAAACATAAAAACCACTAATTTTGAAATACCGCTTAACATAATTCGACCACATTTGTCAGAAAGCATCCTGGCATGAAGGGTTTTCAGGTTTGTACAATAATGTCGATCTTCTAACAAAATATGACTGCCGTTTACGTTATAGAAAGTATATAAACCTTCAAACGACTTTTCAAAAACTGCTGAAGAGAATTTTATTAAAGTTGTCAGAAACAATCCTGGTATGAACAGCTTTCAAATTTGTAAAAATGATGCCGACCCGCCATCAAATATGGCGCCGTTAACAAAAACAGCTCAACAGATTTCGACCACATTGGCATTGGTATAAAGGTCTTTACAATTGTAGTTGATACCAATCTGCCAAGAATTATGTCTCCCTTTACTAAAAATAGGAATAAACTTGAATGACTTCTGCTCAAAAACCGATGAACAGAATTTGAACAAATTTGACAGAAAGCACCCTTGCATCATAATGAATAATCCTAACGTTGCAGATACAATGACAGACTACGAGCGGAATACACTCACGAAAGGAAAGTTTTATCCGTTATCTCTTTTAAGCTTTATTTTTATATTTTCAAGAGAACTTGAAACCCATTTGATTTTCGAAGAGTCAGTTACTTGTGAAAAATACGTTGTATGTTTTACAATAACTCCAACACCTTGTAACCGTAATGAACAAAAAATAAAATGTATCCTCAGTAAGGATAATAAACTGACTATCAAAGGTAGATCAGACTTGTAAAGAATATTTTCATATTTTTAGGATGTTTTGTTGCTGTTTACTTATGATATCGTAAATTTTTGTTATTATTTTTTTTTAGTTACGCTTGGAAATATCAAATTTGTCAACCGTTACATTGATTAGGTTAGATTTTATTGTATTTTAGATACTCCTTAAATCTTCCAAAAGGAAACTCCTGGAATGGAAGATATCTATGGCATATAGATGTCTTATCTGGAATCAGTTGGATTAAATTAAATGATATTCGTATATAAGACTTGTATATATGCCTTCCGAAGAAACCTTTATTATGGCTGCATACTCCAAAAAGGAGAAGAAAAAAAAAATGAATAGAAAACAAAAGGCTTTTTGTTCACCGAAAACACGAAGTATACTATAAGGAGGTCACTAGCCATACGCGAATGATTACGAATATTGGCAGACAAAATGACGGAGACAGGGATCGTTTCTAAAATGATGAAAAGAAGACGACATTTTTTGACCCGTTTAGGAAATATTGCACTGAGAACGAATGTCTTCGAGTGTGGGTTGGTTTGGGTTTTCTACACCTTGTTTGGCAAAATATATATCCTCTATATAATATTTCCTTTCATCTCTTTCTTGAGACTTGCCGCTTATTTCCCTCAACCAGCAGTAAATAGTGCAATTAGTAAGATACGATAAGATTTATTTCTAGTCGGCATAATTAAAACAACAATTAAACATAACCTTTAATGAGCATTTTACCGACATTAAATGGCAATAAATAATCATGATTTGCAAGAACCATAGGAGTAAATAAACTCATCTCTGTTTAGAGAAGAATGTGGACAAATACCGGTCTCTCAAATGACAGAAAGTTTTCCAACCACAGCATTCATACAAATCAAAAAATGCAAATATCCGGTCACAAAAAAACATTAAAACTTGAATCACTATTATACACAGTAACACCTGTATAGTCTAGGCTTAGTAAAATTTCTGCATCCAGTCATCATTCCTTCACACGAATATCCAACAACTCTAATACCACTTTAGTGGAATCGGCACACTTTAGGTGGAAATATTGTAAACAGAGTCATCGAAATCCATGTTTATGACGTGCCAACTACTCAAAGCGAACGAGTTATGTGACATCAATCTGGAATTTCCATTGGCGATCCAGTGTTGACAAATGATGTTGTCCGTGTCAAATGTTCTATTGATTTGGAAGGACAGTTTCTATTTGAATTATAATTTGTAAAACAAAATCTACTTGTAAATGGTACTAGTTATCGAAGTGTTGATTATTGATTCAACTCGTTTCTGGGACTATTTTTTTCACGCGCAAGAATTGAAAGGCGCAGCGTCTGAACCAGAATTTAATGAATGCCGAAATTCGCCTGTTCTTCTTTCTATCCAAACTCATTCCACTAAAATAAAAACTATATGATAAACAGAATCTCAAATGGGTAATGATTTAATATTGAATTTATGAAACTTGCTGAATAATTTCGAGCATTTTCTCGCCAAGGCTTGCAAAAGTTGGAAATTATTCAATTTGTTTCATAAATTCAATATTAAATCATTACCCATTTGAGATCCTCTATATATATCCACATTTATTCATTCATTAGGTATATTAAGATAAGATGGGTTAAAAGATTACTGGAAAATGAAAATGGAGCCTGGCAGAACTTAGTCAATCAAACTATATTCAGAAAGAAAAAGGATATTTGGAATTTAGGGAGAAAGAAATTAGAAGAAATTAGTAAGCTCATTAAAAACTGTTTTTGGAGAGATGTAATTTTGGCAGTATCTAAATGGAAAGAGGAACCGCAACGTCCAAACGAGTATTTATCTCTGAGAATTTTAAATTTTGTCCTCTCTAGAATGTTCTATCAATATAAATCCTGGACAGAAGACAGTATTGAGATTCTGAACGATTTAGTAGATGATCACGTTAATTTAATACCGTTTGACATGATAAAACAAAAAACTAGATGCGATGATTTCCTTAAATACTTCTCCTTAATATCCAAAATTCCCAAATCATTGAAAGATGCTATCAAAAACCATTTAGTACATAATAATTTTGATAAGCAATAGGATAAAATAATGAACTTGCAAAAACAAAATTCACTGAAGTTTGTTTACAAGACTTTTTAAAAAAGGCAAAGAGGAAACACACTGCTGAGCAAGAAACTTGGATGCAAGTATTAAATATAAATATAAGTAGTGAGTAGTGGTCTGAGATTTATAGCCGGGCAAAATTGTTTACTAAAGATACCAAGTTAATCTCTTTTAACTTTAAATCAATCCATAGAATAATCGTTACTACTAATTTTTTCAAAGAATTAACATATTTCTGTCAGAGTGAGAACGAAAGTATTGAACATCTTTTCTATGATTGCAATATTACTTCAAAGTTTTGTTACCGTTTTATTAAACATTTTGCACCTTCTTGCCCAAATATTGTACATTTGTCCAAAATATAAATATTTTTAGGAAGTGAACGATTGGCAAAATATTATATTTACACTTGCAGATTCAATATGTAAAATCCCTCCATTTATGCTTTTAAGCAAATAGTTGAAATGCATAAGAACATTGAAAAATATTCTAGTACGTTAAATAAAAAAGAGCAACAATTTCTTCAAAAATGGACCTCAATCATGAATATGTAACTTGTGTAAGAATTATTTCTCTTCTTGCATTTCGTTATGTTTATTTGGGTCCGATTTGATGTTAAACAGGTACAAAATACTGTAATATCACAAATTCTATGTCACCTAGACGCTGTATACCATTGTTCATCTATTTAAATTATGTATCTAAAGAGATTGTGTGCTATATGCATGTGTGTGTTGTTTTCTTTTCTTCTGTACATTATATTTATTATCACTAGATTATCTGATAACCAGTAATGTTTGATTGTAATGTGACCTTGCGATGGTGTTCCCCGACCCAGTGGTCAACCTATTACGGGGATAATTAAAAAAATTATTTGCAAGACATACAAACATAGAATGAGATAAATCATATAGCGCACTTTAAAAGAGGTAGTATTTAAATGGGAATTTAGTGTATAGGGAACTAAAACAAATCACAGGTGTAAGATGTAGAATTTGCCATGAAACAAAATACATAATTTAAAATACAAGGTTTCTTAAAATAAAAGGGAACACAGGTCAGAATTAAAAGCACTCCGAGATGCAAGTTAAGCCTTACTTAAATAAAAAAGAAAAAATCATATGTCTTTCACCCACAGCCAGTGCTTGAAACTTTTCAGGGTTGGCTTGTATTCTCTTCGCAGAGATCCAGTTGATTGGGACGTTTGACTCTTTGTCAAGTGTTTCAATCAGAGTGTCAAAGTTCGGAAAGGAAAAGTACAGATTGTTGTCATCATTATAGTTACAGAGAGAACTATATTTATTAAAATAAACAATATAATTGATAAAAACGTTTAAAATGCAAGGAGATAAAAAATACTACAACAAATTATAAAATGTAATTAAATTAAAAAAATTTGAAAACAAAAAGAAATAAATGCTAGAGATTGAGATTTTTAAATATTCTACTTAAAGCGTGTGCCATCACTTAAATTAGAAAATAATATAATGTTCCACTGATGGTTTATTCTGTTTTTCTTTCTTTGGCAACCAGGCAGAGAATGGATTTCCTGGCCGAAGCATGATAGTTAATAAGGACGCAACGAAGTGAGAAAAAAAGGCAAAAGCAATCAGATTTCAGCATTTTTATATGATTTAGCAATTAAAATTCTTGTTTCCAGATCCAGCCATTGTTTTGCCCAAACAGGCACATAATTCTTCTGTTATTTACCTGTAACTACGTATTACACAACAAAAACACAAATTTTGTTCTTCTATGAAAACCGCCCGCTTTCAAATTATCAGTTGAAATTGTCGCTAGAACCTGAAAAAAGGAAGTTAAGTAATGTGTTTTCAGGTGTTTCAAAACTATTTTCCTATCAAGTGCTGTATGTAATCCTTTTTGTAAACAAACTTTACCTCTACAGTTCATTAGTCAATTTGATAAAATCAAGTTTCATTTGTGTTTTCCAATCTAAATTGGGTATAAGTCCTCCATTGTGATTTACCTGTACAAACCAAAACCCTTCTGCTATGTGTTGCTACTATTGTCTCCTCCGTCTAAAACCATCTTAACTATTGTAATACGTTTTTCATAACAAATCCTGATGGATTTCGAACAGTCTACTTAAACTTTCTGAATACAAAATCGAAAAGCTTATATAACAACACTCGATCTAAATATCAACCCAACACCAAAAATTTGAAAAATAAGGTATGAAAATTATAAACCCAACATCTAGACCCCAAAAAGGACAAAATAAATATTAAAACCTATTTTCAATGCATAAGCAATTCCGACAATTTTATGTAGGTGTATAAAAAGATATTAACGGATAGTGTTAAAAATTGGATTTTATTTAAAATGGATGATTGATGCCATTTCAAAATATATGGACACAATTAGACCACGGATATCTTGCCTTCTTGTTTCAAATAAAATATCATATATAATTCTAATATTTTCCCCCAATAAATCTACCGGAAATAAAATACTTTTGATCTTCATGTATTAAGTCATCCAAAACACTTATTTTTCTCATTGCTATATACAACCTGAAGCCATTTTATAAATTACGTTCAGTAGTTATATTGGTCGTCAATTCCTAAAAAAAGTGTTTATTTTTATTTGCTTTTGGTACGCATGTTTTATGTAATTGATAATGAACCTAATGTATATCCAGAATTTATTCATCTAAATATAAATACCTCCACATCGTTCCGAACAATTTAAAAAACGGTAAATCCATCCATGACTTTCATCAGTATGCGTAATTTTAACTACCTTGGCTAATTCTTGATAAGTAAATTCATCTTCCAAACATTGTGCCACATTATTAGAAAGCTAACATTCATTTGGGACTAATTCGTCTTCAAATTATCTCTCCTCCGACACACTAGTTTCATAATGTAACTTATTATAGTAATTATTTTGTTGTTCTAAAATATATTTTGTAGAAGAGGTTTTAACTTCTTTGAACCTGCCAATAATTTTAATGCCGATCGATAGACAAAATATCGTTCTATAAAATGAATATGCAACTGCACGTGCAGATACATGCGTGTGACGTAACATTGGTAAATTACAGTAACGTCAAAATGTCGGAGAAGGAGAACAATGCTACTACTGTGCAAAGAGCATACTGTAAAAATCCGAGCGCTCTTAGGGTACTCTCCGACTTGGATAAACTTTGCGGATGCAATTCTCTGTCATATCCTACAATGTTGAGGTAGTTTCGTAGTTTTAAAGATGGTTTCGAATCCATGGAATATGGCCCAGCTTCTGGAAGACCGTTGTCTGTGATTGGTGAGCTGATGGAGCTGCTGTGAAAGGGGCAATTGATGAAGATGCTCAATACACAATGGAATATATTTCTATTATTACAGACATTAATTCGTTAGCTGTTTTTCATATACTGAAGAATCATTTAAACCCCAAAAAGGGTCGCAACCAAAAACAGATTCGGGTTGAAATCGCCAAACAGCTGCTCGCCAAACATGAAAAGAGTGACCAGAGACGTTTGAATGAGATTGTCACAGGTGATGTAACATGGATTTACTTTTTTGAAACTGACTGAAGAGAAAAATACAAAGTTTGGATCGGAGAAAAGGAACAGAGACCACAAACCGTTCGACGTAGTCGAACTGTCAACACAGTTTTATACGCCTTATTTTTCGATAGAAAAGGCCCAGTCATGCAGGTACCTGTGCCTGATTCAGCTAGTGTCACTAAACATTTTTATACCTCCTCTAAAGTGTTGTCAAACGTTGTGGAACATTACCAACCCACCCGTCCGCGCACCGGTACCCGAGGGATCCATCTACTCCATGACAACGCACCAGCGCATAAACCCGACCGTTGTTATAGATTTCTGAAGGAGCACAGCATCCAAACTTTGCCACATCCTCCATACAGCTCGGATTTAGCTCCAGGTGATTTTTGGCTGAATCCCGTTATCAAAGATTCACTGAGTTTCAAACGATTTAAAAGACGCCATGCTGCTGGAAGTGTAGTTTTCCAGTGTATGAACAACATATCGAAAGTGCATACAAATTGGTATTTAATAATTGGATAGTCAGACTGAGAATGAGTTTGGAAGTGCATGGCGACTACTTTGAGAGGGTGCACCGACGCACTATTCTCTAATAAAGAACTTTGTTGTACAGCACACTTATATTCAGAACTTTTTAAATACCCCTCTATATATTCATTTCCAAATGTATCTATCAACTTTGACATGATTTTATTAGTATAATTCCTACTTTCTAAATTTAAGAAGTTTAAATTTGTTTTTTGTTTCTCCGCCATATCCAAATGTCTTGGATCTTAGTATTACCCTTTGCATTGATCTTAGTATTATCTCTTGCATTAATCTAAGCATTATCCTTTGCAATAATCTAAGCATTACCTCTTGAATTATTCGTAGCATTATCCCTTGCATTAATCTTTGCATTACCCCTTGAATTAATCTAAGCATTGTCCCTTGCATTAATCTAAGCATTATCCCCTGCATTAATCTAAGCATTATCCCCAGCATTAATCTAAGCATTATCCCTTGAATTAATCTTAGCGATAATCCCTTGCATTTGTTAATATTTCTCTTTGATTACAATTGCTCTTATTTATTCTTTAAGTCTTGTATTTGTTACTACTTATCCTATTATAATGTTAATTTATATTATTTTCCAAATATTCAGTGTCTTTTTCAAGCTTGTTTTCTTCAGAATTTCCCATTCTTTTCTCATACTATGCATATGTTATAGATTTCCCTCTAATAAAAAGTACCAAAGTCACTAAATACAATTGATGAGAGATATTAAACTTAAGATTCTCAGATTGTATGTCTTTGACATCAGTCGCATCTGTTTCAATAGTATGCTTTCTTTGCTTCATATATTGTATCATTTACTATTTTAGTATATTCTTTATCCTCTTCAAATTTAATTTCTACACTGATTTCTAAATAATCGGATTTGTAACCTGGCACAATACAATTACGTATAACATAACCAAATACATACAAGATCTAAACGACCTTGTTGTCGAGGATTTTTCTTATGCCATGTAACTCTTAATTGTTTTCATTAAGATCCTCGAAATATCTAATAACTCTAAACTTTCAATCACACCTATCACTTTTTCCTAGCATTTGGATTTTTTTATATTTTGATAATTTCCTGAATCCATTTCTACGTCCAATATCAAGCTCCAATCACCACAGGAAACAATAAAATCATCCTGAAAATCTCTTGTATGTTTCTTAAAATTGTCATAAAATTATGGCTTATCATTATTTTTGCCCATATATAATACATAATGTAAAACTCTTCTTTTACGTGAACTACCATATATAATACATAATGTAAAACTCTTCTTTTACGTGAACTATCAAATTATTTCCCATTTTATTTTATAATAAGAATTATTGTTAAATAGAATTGCCACCCGCCTAGTATTATTCTTATATAAAAATAGCATATAATCCCTATTTAGCTTTGACATGTAACTCTTGCTCTTTAGTCATATTAATATCTTGTGAGACGATTATATTGTAATTGTAGGGGGCAATTGCTGACGATGTTCAATACACAGTGGAAGATATTTCTACTATAACAGGTATTAATTCATCAGCTTTTTGAATATATTAAAGAATCAGTTAAAGCTCAATAGGGTTTGTACAAAATAGGTCCCGCATTTGTTGACCAAAACCAGAGTCGGGTTGAAATCGCTAAACAGCTGTGATATGAAAAGAGTGACCAGAAACGTTTGAATGAGATTGTCACATAGGAACAAACATGGGTTAACATTTTTGAACCCGACTCAAGAGAAAATAATAATATATATCTTATTACTCATATAGACCTATATCCAAATCAAGAAACATGTCAATATAGACACACACAAGCTGACAATTTTGTGAAAAGATCTTAATACGGTCATCTATGGACTAAAATGTAAATATCTACTTGCCTGAATCATAACAACCTGCATCACTAATTTTAAATGTGCATTATCAATCTCAAGACACAAAAGAATGTAAACACACAAAAAACATGCAATAATAAAATAGAAACTTATTAGCTCGAAGGAGCCCATATTATGGTAGTTTCACACCTGAGTGCAATTTATATTTTAAGTTTTTCTATAATAGTTACAACTGTATAATGAACGTTTATCATTTTCAAATCTCATAACTAGAAATGAGGTATATCACTATCCTCCTTTTCAATCCAAAGGGTAATCATATAAACATATATGGTACATGACTAGGGCGGCCATTCGTTTGATTTTATACCGGACAGTCCGGTTTTCAGCTGGTCTGTCCCCTTCTTAAGGTGATAATTTTTGGAAAGGAAAGTCCGGTATGCTTGAGTTCCGTCAGTGGCCACCCTATGCATGACCCTGTGGAATATTCTATAAAGATACAACACAGATACTGATTTCGGACCAAAGGATGCATGAACCAATGGGAAATGAAAACACGGAATAAATATAGAGTCACAAGGCATGAGACATCAGGTTCTCACCATGGAGATTCAAACCAAAGGGTGCAAGACCCTATGGGAAGTTGAAAACAAGTTTATAAAGATGTAAGTGCCCAAGGCATAAAAGAGTAGTTCTTCTAACGAAGGGCGCCCAGGGAAACATCCCCGTACTAGCAGGCGAAAGGTCATTATTACGCGCTGTGTTCTCGTGTGACACTGAAAATCGCGGTAGTAAACCACATAATACAATATGCTTAACCCGAAATACAGTGTGAAGGAGTCTTGTATATGTAATTAATTTATAGCCAAAACTCCTTCGCCATAACTTTGTGGTCGACATCATTGTCGCTCAACAACAGAACGATTATATCAAGTCTCCTTCTTTCTATATGTTTCATGTCGTCCTTGTGCATTGTAGGAATAGTGTGACCTCACAGTCTGTAAAAGCTTACATGTACTGTCTCTTTTAACCTAAATTCGTGGTGAAGGCTACAATCTACACATAATAACGGATGCAATTGTAATCGCTTACAGATGGAGTCCCCGAAAATAAGTGGCGAGAGAGCGATCTTGAGGCGTCAAACAAATCAGCAATACTAACGTGAAGTTGATACTCTTCCAAAAAGCCAACCAATGAGAATGACGATCGCAGAGAATATCCAAGTATTTTAGGTGAATTAGCAGTAACCAAAGAAACCACCAATTGTGTAATAGATGAAATTTTTAATGAGAGAAAATAAAATCAGAATGCAGTTAGCACATCTGATCTCCAACAAGAATGCACTCAGTAGAATGGGACTTAACATTTCTCGTGCTTATTACTTGCAAAAGATATATGTGAAAAACACTGTTTTGTGCCCTATAGTCCGGAAGTAGCGTTCAGTGTGCAATGAATGCGCATATGGAAAGTTATAAGAGAAGTCCACATCTATTGGTAACATCATGGCTCTCATGTGAGAAAATTCGTTTCCTCCAATTGTAAAGGGGTAAAATTATCCAATCAATGCATTTAAACGGTACTTTTATCCCATTCTGAAGTAGTTCTGACTCTGTCAAAAAAATCAGTACCGGACTTCTTCATAGGCTATATCTCTTTACACTGTCTAATATGGAGTCGCGGTAGCTCAGTTGGTACAGCGTCCGACTCGCAATCCAAGGGTCGTGGTTTCGATACCCGCCCAGGCCAGCCCAGATTGGCTGCCTCAATGTACCCTTGGGGTATACATTTAGCTCGCACACTAGCCAACGAATCAACCAACATGCTAATATTGTCTCTTTTGCGAGAAATGGCTTTCTCATATTAGACTGAGTCCAACTTTATATGTATATCATTATGCACTCAGTGCAACTTCAAGTGTGTGTCTGTGTGTGTCTACTGAAAGTTGCACTGAGTGTGCCAGGATTGTGTATATGACAACCTGTAAATGCCGTCTACATCTCATGGCAGAAATTTGTCTCTAGTGGGAGAAAATTTGGTTTCTCAAATTGTATAGTGGCATATTTGTCTCATCAACACAATTTAACAGCTTATTTTACCCTAGCGGAAGTAACTTTGACTTTGCCAAGAAAATCGGTATGGTATTTCTTGAGATATTACGTATCGTAACACCGATTAGTACTGTTTGATTTGGAAAATTTCGTTTTGTTCATGTTAGACTCATGTCAAATTATCTTCTGTATATTACCTGTATGGAACATATGTAAAAAAACAGTTTTGTCTCCTCTCTATCTGAAAAAGCTTTGAGTTTCTCAGGAATGTCATATGTCAACTTATAATGGGGGGGGGGGGGGGCTACATCTCTTTGCATCACTTTTTATCTCGTGTGAGAACATTTCTTTTCTCACATTGTATAGGGACAGAGTTCTCTCATTAATATAATTAAATTGTACATTTACCCCACCCTGAGCGGAAGCAGTTCTGACTGTGCCAAGAAGATAGGCATGGGATTCCTTCGCATGTTATGTATTAAGTTTCGACAAGGAAGTGCAGACACCTGCTGCAGGGGACCGCATCAGCCATTAGTTTAGTGGAAACTGAGAAATCAATGTACAAGAGTCAACATATGGTTTTTCCTGCTCTGCCAGGATCATCTGTCGATGATCATGATGCTGTAGAAGTAGCTGGTATAGTGAAATTAATGACAGAGCTCAAATTCTATATCGATCTACTTTTGTTTAGGGGACACTGAAAATAAAACACGCTAAATATCAAAATGAACATCTTAGCATAAACAACATCGAGTGTTTCTTAAGAATCCGTTAAGAACTTTTTAAAATATTTAAGTTTTTTAACATCAGGAGATATAACTCTCCCCAACCTCGTCAATATCCATGAATTCAGACGATGTTATAAATATTTTCAAATTTGTATTAAATTCTTTACAACAACAATGACTGGTAGTCTTGATGACATTTTTCATAAATACCATATATACTCGCTTATAAATTGAGTCCAAATGCAAACTGCACATACCCATATCAAAGAATCCCATAATGCGCCGACAGATCTTGGTCTATGCAGTTTGCTAGGAGCAAGCAAAAGAGCAAACAATATTGACCCCATTCTGCCGGCGCATTATGCAACGGCAGATCAAGGGCTGCGATGGCAGATCAGGGTTTACGTTGTTTGCAATGGGACTCCGCTTATAAGCGAGTATCTACAGTAAGCGTAAGTGCAAATTGGTACTCATGAATATTTGGAGAATGATAAAGGACAGCTCTAACAAAAGAAAAAGCTAAATAGTTCATCAATTTTAATAATATCTAAATTTCTTTAATTTCTCGCAATACCTTTTCATACACCTGTTATAGCGTTCACTTTTTGGAAATGCATATTGACTGTAAATACATTTGTTATATTCATTGTTCTCTTTTTCTCCGTGTTGGGTGTATCCTTTTTAAACCTTATTTTTTATTTTGGGTGTTGGGTTCATTATATATTATAAGAGTGGAACAAGTAAGGTTCTTTTCTTTTACATGTTTTTCAACTTTGGAGAATGATAAAGGACAGCTCTAACAAAAGAAAAAGATAAATAGTTCATCAATTTGAATAAAATCTAAATTTCTTTAATTTCTCGCAATACTTTTTCATACACTTGTTAAAGCGTTCACTTTTTGGAAATGCATATTGATTGTAAATAAATTTGTTATATTCATTGTTCTCCTTTTCTAGGTGTTAGGTGTATAATTTTTAAACCTTATTTTTTATTTTGGGTTTTGGGTTCATTGTATATTATAAAGAGTGGAACAAGTGGTTTTTTTTTTCTTTCTACACATTTTTAGATTTGTACTCAAGCTGTTCAAACTGTTTGATAGAAATCAGGCTTTGTATTGGAAAGGTATTGTACTAATTACTTATGGGGATTTTAGACTCAGTAGACAATAGTAAAACATAAGAGAAAGGTTTTGGTCTAGTAGAGGTTGTACACAATGGAGGATTTATACTTAATTTAGATTGGAAAACATAAATGAAACTTGATTTTGTAAAATTAGGTAATCAACTGTGGAGGTAAAGTTTGTCTACAAAAACAATTAGATACAGCACTTTTTAGGAAAATAGCTTTGAAACACCTGTCAACATATTATTTAACTTCCATTTATTTCGCTCCTTACGGCATTTTCAGCTGAAAACATGAAAGCGAGCGAGTTTCGTTGAAACACAAAAGATGCGTTTTGTTGTGTAATCCGCACGTATAGGCAAATAACAGTAGGATTGCGTTTTTGTTGTGTAATCCGCACTGATAGGCAAATAACGGAAGGATTGCGTAACTCTTTGGGCATAACAAAGACTGAATTTGTAAACAAAAATTTGATTGGTCAATCAATCATATAGCAATGCTAGAAACCGATTGGTTTATTCTCTACATCGCGTCCTATTTAAGTATCATGCTTTGGCTAGGAAAGACATTCCCTGGCTGGTTACCGAAGTGAGAAGAACGCAATAAACCATCCGTTTAATAACAGCTATTTATATTTAGGTAAGTACATACGCTTTAACTATAATTTCGAAAATCTCACTTTATAGCATTTTTTTTTTCATTTTCATATGTTATTTTTTTTAGTTTCATTTTATCATTTGTTTTAGTATATTTCCGTAGATTTTAATGAGACGTTTATTTTTGTTCACACACCGTTATTTATTTTACAAGTATTATAACAAATTTCCAGATGACGCTGTTCTATAATTTTTGGTTTTCACTTATCTTTTTCCAGTTTTAAATTGTTTTTGTTTTGTTTTAAACTTATTTTATTGTCATTTTATTAAACAATATGGGATTGGATTCGAGTTATCTAACCCATCTAGGTCCTTTCCTAAAAAATACAAAAATGATCCAAAGATGATATTCGGTTTGCATAAATTTGATTTCATCCGAAAAACAACGTAAACAATTTCGTATATTAAAAGACATGTAACATTTCAAAGGAAAAGAGAATAAACATATAGGTATGTACTTAAGTCAATAAGCAATGAATGGGAAAGACAGAGTAAGGAAGAGAGAGAGAGAGAGAGAGAGAGAGAGAGAGAGAGAGAGAGAGAGAGAGAGAGAGAGAGAGAGAAGACATTGCACTGGTTAGGACCACCGTTGTCCGTTTCGTTTATTTTATATATTTATTAGTTGGAATATAATTGTATGTACTAAAAACGTCTAGTTTCATTGATATATTTCTGAACATTAGGAATATTACAGAGTTTGTTTCTTTACTTAGTTCGACTTCACCTTTCAATAACAAATCTAGAGTTACACAAAGAGTGTCTTGAAAGATAGAACGAAAAAACTGAGATCTTTGTGTATTAAATAAGGGACAATAAAAAAAATATTGTTCAACATCTTCATTATCATAACCAAATGCACACATGGGAGAGTTAAATTTATTCACTCTGTAAAGATTGGATTTCAGGGGACTACATGCGTATCTAAGTTTAGTATGTAGGATATTAAGGTGACGTTTGCCAGTATCGTAATATGGTGGTGGCCCGTTAGTTGGATTAGATAAACGTTTTTTAAAGATAGAAAGATTAAGAGATTTTTGGATATCTTCATGGAGAGAGTTCCCAAGACAGATCGTAGATGGGGAAAAGGACTTCTGAAAACTTTTAAGTCTGGTAAAGATTGATGTGATTCTTTGAGAGTTACGAAGTTTTCAATTTTGTTATAGTCTATCTTGGTTATTCTTTAATCCCCAAAAGAAAACAGCAATTCCAGTTATACAATTATTCATGTGCATCTTATTTTTTTTTTTTTTTTTGATTAGGATTTTCAAAATAAGACTGAATTTAAAGCATCGTTTCTCTTTTCATTAGTTGATCATTTCATTTATTGATTTACATATTAATCAATACTTACGTGTATGAGTTTTGCAACTGTTTGGAACAAACTAAGTTAGAAGTTTTCGTTGTAAGTCATCAGACCAAATATAATTTTTGAAAAAAAGAAACATAAACACATGTACAGTTGGAATGAAAAAAATCAACACACCTAAACAACTCTTGCAAAAATATGTGCTACTTTCAAACAAGCGACGTCATTTTGTCTGGGAATGTATGTAAAATTGATTGCTACCAAAAGGTGTCGCTTATTTTTTTTTCTTTTTCGGATACATACACCATATATACCCTATAGTCCATCCAGACTATTTGTGCATACGCGAAAAATATAGTGTAAACGTATGTATAATGTACTTTAGAGGTGATATAATAAATTAGTGAAAAGGGGGACAATGCGTGTCCTTGTTATGTATTAGACGAGTTAATGTCACAGTCTGTAGATTTCCGTGCAGAAGCAAAACCAGTTTTACCTATGTTTAATACATTCCTGTGACGTCACGCTATTATGTTAGCTATGGATCGAACTTCATAAGTTCCGGTGTCTTTCAAAACCGATCACTTCCATATAGGCAATTATGGGATTGCAAGACTTCATGCTAGGTTTACTGACCTCCACAATTGAAGAGCTTGACAACTCTCAAAAACTACGCACCTCCCAAACTGAAGATTTGACAAAGGAAGTGCTCCACTGAGCATGGGCAATGTTACGTTTTGCAAAAACACATGTTAACAAATTTTTTTAGAAGAATTTTACTTAGTTTCAAATTACAATGAAATGTTAGATTGACTTTATCAAGTAATCACAACAACATACGTAAATGGCCCAAGTGTTTAGAACTGTTTTACTAGACTCTTAACATACACACGTGTCCGCCAAACTAGTCGGTGTAGGGATACTATCCAAAATTGGAGAGTTGTGGTTTGTGGTTTTGTGGGTTTAACACCATTTGTCAGCACATGATAGACTATACATGGCGGCCAGTGTATCTGGTGGAGGAGGAGCCCAGAAAGACCTCGAAAAGAACCACCGACCAACAGGAAGCTACTAGCAAGCTTTCTCACATACCCACGCTGGTCGAGCCGAGACTTTAACCCACGTGGATAGAGGTGATGTCAGTGATCATTGAAGCCGAGCGCCATAGATTGGATAGTAAATGGTCAGATAGCAGAGGCGATTACTTAGAGCCCATGGTACAGAGTATGCTATGTAAGCTAGTATAAGTAACAGTCAATCTTAAGAACTATTTTTTTTTTTTTTGGGGGGGGGGGTCATAATAAAAGGACGGTGTTTAAATAAGGTATTAGACTGTAAAGTTGTCGATACTGTGCTAGGAGTTTGAAAGAAAAAGATAAATAATTATCGAAACAAGATCTTTCAAAGGAATAAATACTTGTCCTTTATGTATAGATTTAATTTATTTGCATATTCTTTGCAAAACAATGGTTGTGCAATCAGCAATATGAATATTTTACTGCACAGACAAATGGATATTCAATGTTGGTGGTGAATCAAACTTGTCCCGAATTATAAGTGAGTTTGCCACGTTTAAAGCTCCATTTTTAATCACTTAATTGAGATGCAGGATGGAGCGAGTGTTAATCCATATTAAGCGAATAATAGGTACCATTCTAAAGGAATTTTCTCTAGTTTTCATGAATCAATTGATTTTGCATTAATTCCACGGTGCAAGAATAACAAAGCTGTATCCAGCAACTTTTGAGAATTTGATATTGAATATCCAAACAATTCGGGAAATTATGAGACAGCTCTTGTGTGTATACACACCGCGCAGTGACCACATGCGACTGCTGGTCTTGTGCATGTGAAGTTAATATGAATACCCGATGTGACCTATATCAACGAGCACGTGCTTATGCAACGCACGAATCGTCGGTATAGTGAAGACCAAGATTCGAGAAGGTAAAGCAGAGTTTGGAAATTATTAAAATGAATCTTTTTTTAATGTTTATAAATGAAATGGCTGCTTAAATTTAGAAAATCAATTTTTAAATTGTGTATCTTGACAAGTAATCAGCGGAATGGATTAAGTAATTGAGAAATCATTCCAAGCTGTGAATTCGCGGTTTCTCCGTTACTTAATCAACTCATGTGACGTGCAACCTAAGCATTAGTCACGCTTCAGCAAAAAAGATACCACGTCTGGCCAAATTAGACAAAATTAACGCAACGATAGGAAATTCTGGGGTTAGACTATTATGCAGGGAGTTCCATTTATTTCTATTTTTATGGTCGAATTTCTCTGTTGTTGAGTATTGTTGACTAAAACCAGGAGAGTGTACATAGGTAGCGTTGCGCCAATTTTCGAGTATATTAGTCCAATTGATTTTATTTAATTTTTATTTGCACGTGAATATCTTTGGTATATTAAAGTTTAATCTTCGTTAGTATGAATTTAGTAAATAACTTGACATATTAAAGTCATATAATGCAGACCAGGTGTATTCAGTAGTATCACTTCAGGCCACAGTTACTGAGTATTTTTCACACACGAAGGCAAAAACTGTATAAGTTTTGCTCAGAGATTAAGTACTTGTCTCAGCTTTACAAATTTTGTATATCTTATTCAATATAACCAAGAGTGCCATGGACATTTTTTTAAATGTTGTTGATTCTTATATGCAGATTTAAAATAATTAGAAGTCACTTGTTAGCCTAAAAGCTGTGTCTTTTTGGCTTCATTGCATCAATGACATTTTAATATCATGATGAAATAATCTTTTGCTAGATGTTTCGTCATAAACATATCAACAAGTAACATGAATTGGAGAAATAAGGAGTGAATAAGTTAAGGCACTGCAATAAAGAATAATTATAATAATGATTGGCTGAGTTTCTTCTAGCCACTTTTCAAGATTTCTTTATAATGTTTTTGGATACAAATTGCAGTAAATTTTAAAAAGTTACTTTATGTATATAAATATATATGTATGTATGAAAATGTTACCAAATATGGGTTCGTATAAATAATTCGCGGAAACAGGTGACAAAGTTTGCAACAGAGGGAAAATACCTCACCAAAGATCAGGAAAAGTTTTAGGTGGACTGCTTTGAGAAAGGTAAAAAAAAAAAATTATTGATGGATAGTCCTTTTTATTGATCTAAAAGTTACGTCAATGTTTCGAAATGTTTGTTTTGATATATTCTTGTATCTGACAATTCATTTCCTATATTCGCAGAAATACGTGATTCCACTGTATTATAGCCATGTGCTGCTTGTTTATATATATATATATATATATATATATATATATATATATATATATATATATATATATATATATATATATATATCGTTCAGAGACAGGCTTTGTACCGCTCGCCAATGCAAATTTCCTAACTGATATGTAAAATATGGACAACTGCAGGCTCAATATAATACACAGATAGTATAAAAGAGCAACCATGGATCCAGACCATATCAAGCGATTTTAAACTACCGTTAGTGATAACAGTTTGAGACGACACCTTGATATATCCTCGGTTAACTACTGCATTGGTGGGCTAATTTATCGGTCAAAACAATTAAAAAGCCGCTGAAGAGTGTTGTACTATTAATTCTGTGAACTGTAATTTACTTAAATCAGGCCTAGTTTGAGTATATGTGTATTTAATGTGACGATGTTCTAAATCCACTATGGAAACAAGTGTGTCACGTGGAAGGTGAAGCTGTACTGAAACCAAGGACACGGATGAATCTAAATGTAGAAGTAATTCTCTCGATTCGACGTATATGTGATTGGTGTCATTTTTTTAAATGAAATGTTCGTTTAATTGATAAAATCAATGTCAGAAAATATTAACATTATACACTAGCAGATAGTGCACAAAAACTGATCCTACAAACTTGAAGTGTTGAAGTTGGTACAGCCCCTTTAAACCGTGTCCTCGATATCGTCAATGCCATTTGCATCATTATCGACGTCAAAAGCGTTATCTACATTGTATCTTGGATACATTGTTGCCTTTCCGACTAATCTCCAGTTTCGGGCACTTTTTTACCCATCTGAGTTATGTCGGCGTCTCTACTTTCTCAAACAGTAACGTTCATAGACAAGAGAAATCAGCTTTCAGAAGTGTCTCAGCTTTGAAAGTTTTATATCTGCAAGAGTGATTGCAATGGTTAAATTTGTTGAATACCATACTCTCTTTATGCATCCATCATTTGGTAGTTGAACAATATACGATAGAACATGATGTAAACGTATACTCGCCTGCAATAATTGCTATCCGACTGTTTCACAAATGACATGTATTAGTTAGACCATATGAGCGAGTGGGATATCAGAGATATTGAAGAGTGGGGCGTCTAATAGGGTATTGGTAAAACAAATCGAGGTCGATTTAGCGCTTGAGTTTCCTTAGTCAATTCTTTAAGGCTTCCACACTACGATATAACTGGTATCACACGAGAGAATATTATCTAACTGATTTATTGCATGACTGCAGTTTTTGTTTCATTTTTTATATTTTTTTTAATGATCAACTCTCATTATCATTCAAACGGGTCACACACGCTTCCCTTCTGCACCTCTTTCCGCTTGTCTTTTTCTTAAATGTTGCATCATCTATCAAGATATTTGTAGCCAATCATTTTCGACTGATCATACTCTTGTCTGGACAAAATTCCTCATTTGTTCATCGATGTTAGACAGTGCCGTAGGTTACCAGAATTTAGAACATGGGGATGATTTGACGAGAAAGCATGCAATAAAACAAATAGATTTTTAATACTTTCTCCCGGCCCCCTAAAAAAGAGAGGGTCTGGGTGGCATAACTATATGCACACTCGCATTGCACTTCTCTATTTCCAGGTTCAATCATCCCAGACCGTACAAGAGTATGTGATCGCCCATTCCTTCTTAATTGTTATCTTTAGATTCCCAGGTCTCCTGTCCAAAGTCCAGATATAGTTACCATATGTGCCGTTGCAGCAAAGATCAATCGTCATAACTTGTTACACAATCGACATATAAGAAATGAAGTTTTAATACAGAAGTAAAAGCAGGGAAGAAAGAATGAGTTTAGTCTGTCTTGAGTGAGGTTTTAATTATTCTGCCATTTCTATGCGATTCCAATAGATACAGCCATATTATTTGGAAGCGAATTCAAGAGAGAGAGAAAACTTATTATGAGGTAGAAAATGCGTGGGCCCCCGTGTGTATGTATGCGCGAAAGAGATTTAAAAAGCTATATTTATAAGACAGAAATTAAGTGACTCTACTGAAATGCCACGCGAAGTCCCTTATTAGACATTACACTTTATACTCTCATGTCTTTGCCCGCAGAGCCTTATACAAGAAAATACTCCCCAGTGGTTATTATTATTATTATTATTATTATTATTATTATTATTATTATACTCTGCACTCAGTTCAGAAGAGACAAAGATGGAAAAAAACAAAGGAATGCCTTTTATATTTGTGGTGTTGTGTGTCGTCTTCCCGATTGGACAAGGTTTTGCGATTTCCTCTAGAGAATTAACAGAAGCTGATGCCATGGTAAGTCTTTTTAACTTTTTAGATGCACAATGTTTCATTTTCATATCAGTATCTGTAGAGAGAAAAAGGGAAAAGTCGTTATTTTAAATTTATTGTAACACTTCTTCAACAGACGATTTTGTATTTTTAATTTATTGTAAGACTTCTTCAACAGACGAGTTTGTATTTTTAATTTATTGTACGACTTCTTCAACAGACGATTTTGTATTGTTTTAATTTATTGTAAGACCTCTTCAACAGACGAGTTTGTATTTTTAATTTATTATAAGACTTCTTCAACAGAAGAGTTTGTATTTTTAATTTATTGTAAGACTTCTTCAACAGACGATTTTGTATTTTTAATTTATTGTTAGACTTCTTCAACAGACGATTTTGTATTTTTAATTTATTGTAAGACTTCTTCAACAGACGAATTTGTATTTTTTATTTATTGTTAGACTTCTTCAACAGACGATTTTGTATTTTTAATTTATTGTAAGACTTCTTCAACAGACGATTTTGTATTAAAGAATATCTAAAGCAGCTCCATGATTTTGTTTGTTGAAGGAAAGGAATTATTAAAAAAACCTATAATAAGCAACCAATCTGTTACCAGCAGTCATATGGACAGCACCCAGCCCCATGGGCTTTAATTAATGAAGAAAATATATTCACTCAAACATACTTGAAAAAAAACAACTATTTCTTGGTTATCACAAGTCCCTGAAAATGAAAAGCGCCTTTCGCCCCCGTTCTACTTAAAAGGAAATAGATGAAAATGTACTCCATTTTCAAATGATATATAAATTTGGGTGCCCTTCTTCTCGTACCTCTGCAAGTATTTCAGATTCCTGTCAATGCATGTATGTGTGTGTGTGTTTCTTTTTAATTGTGAGACAAAACGAAAAAGTAAGATTTAGAATGATCAGAAGAAGAATTTCAGGTTATGCTCAATATCTTTTTTTTTGTTTACCCGTTTTTCTGCATGTGTATATGTATATTAATAATTAATGATTGCAAGAATATATGAGTGTTGAAGATGACCGCTGAATTGTATCAGTAAATTGCAATTAGACTTTTCATCTGGCTAACAGGTGACGATTACAATGAACGTCACGTGATGCTGGTGATTGTACTGGTAAGAAGGAGAACAACGATGATGATGATGATGATAATCACCTTCGTTGTTGTCATTGATATCGAAGTCAGTAAGTGTTTCAATTACATATATGAATATGAAAACTATCATTTGTGACCAGAAAAAGACATGCTTCTTTTGTGACCAGTAAAAGACATGCTTCTTGTGTGACCAGTAAAAGACGTGCTTCTTTTGTGACCAGTAAAAGACATGCTTCTTTTGTGACCAGTAAAAGACATGCTTCTTTTGTGACCAGTAATAGACATGCTTCTTTTTTGACCAGTAAAAGACATGCTTCTTTTGTGACCAGTAAAAGACATGCTTCTTCCCAAATATACCTGTTTTACATCTCGTTCTAAAACCCCAATGTTTTGTGCATGGGAATTGTTATTTGCTTGGTCGTCGACGCGTGGCATTATACCATATCATATTCTTGTGTGTGTGAGTGTCTGTGTATGTGTCTTTGCGTGTATGTGATTGAGAAACATTTTGTGTCACTTCGCATCCTTTAATTAGAATTTTCTTACTTCTTGCAGGAATATTTAAAACAATACAACTATATAGATAACAAGGTTTCAAAAGCAGCTATAGTGCCTCCTGGTACAGTGGCCGAGGCAGTCAGGTTAGTTGTGTTCACACACACACACACACACACACACACACACACACACACACACACACACACACACACACACACACACACACACACGATTAGACAAAAGAAAATATTTTTCTTTTTGTATTAATTATACAATTACTGGTTTCTGTCCTATTCGACGAAACTTATGTAAAGGATGCCAATATGATACACATTAGATATTTTTCAAAGTTATCGATTTCAAACAAATTGAGAACAATTTTGCCTGGAAGTTAATTAAAAACACGTGAAAAGCAAGTGATGCTGTTGCGCAATGCATATATATTCATTTCGAGTATAAAAAATTATATCTTCATCATCGTCGTTATTACTATTATTATTATTATTATTATTACAGTGTATCATCATCATCATCATCATCATCATCATCATCATCATCATCATCATTGTTGCCATCGTCGTCTTCCGCGTCATTATTATAATAATTATTTTGTTTTTAAGAAAGTTTCAAGAGATGGCCAATCTGCCCGTCACAGGTGAGCTTAATGCCGAAACCATAAATAAAATGGCGCAGCCTCGCTGTGGTGTTCAGGACGTTAGACAGGGTGGACCTGCGAAATTTGTTGCATGTAAGTGATGTACAACATAGATATACAGTCAAATCTTTGTTAAACAGACACTAGCGGGGGATATACAAAATGGCTTCTCAAAACAGGTGGTTGCTCAAAGAGAAAGTCCCAAAAAATGTTAATTATATTATTGGATAGATATTAACTTATTAAATACGGTAATCTGTAAATGAAGTTCGAAACAACTCGTGCTTTTGGAAATATTTTTTGTATTAATTTTGAATCTTCTTGTATATCGTATACCTTGTATATCGAATACCTTGTATATCGTTTACCTTGTATTCACTGCAGTACTATGAACACTACAACTAAGAATGTTTTTTGCGCGAAATATTGTCATAAAATCAAAAATTTAACCACATTAAACTTTGACTTATCTTCTAAATCAAGCGTGCCCATTTATTCATTTGATTTTTGTCAAAGAGGACTTAAGTTTCTGAGGATTTCCGACTCAAATGAAAGTAAAATGTCGACGCTATGATCGCTAGAACTCTCACTTGAAACTAATCCAAAAATTAAAAGCATCGTTTTATATTTTAGCTTCAGCATGGGTTATATCTGACAAGTAAGTAAACAGACTTCAAGGACAGTCTGTAATGGTGGCCGACACTGGTATTGATAATGCAGTACTTTAAACCGATTTATTAGTTTGAAATACAAAATAACTTCCATTCTGGTGTTGAGATTATATAAAACATGTCTACTACATACTATATACGCTAAATAAAATGCAACGCGGACTTTCGCTTTAATACATGTTACCTTCATCTAAAATTTCCTTGTACGAATCTTCAGAACGTAGTTGTTTAAGACAAAGTATTGAGTAAACGAGGTGACCCTTAAGACAGGTTTGACTGTATATAATTCTTTTGTTCATGTATTTCGTCATCATAAGTTTCTATAGTCCACTCGTTTCTTATTCATACCATGATTGAAATCGCTCCATATTCAAATACAAATTTCATTTGAGTTAAATATTAAAGTCTAATAAATTTAACATCCTTTTCAAGAAATGTCATATAAACACACACACACTCTCACACACACACACACACACACACACACACACACACACACACACACACACACACACATTAGGCACATTATCTAGTTTATTCTGGTTTGCTAGTCAAATTTCTTCTCTTTTAAAAAAAGAAAATTACAAGTTAAAACCAAGTTTATTTTCTCCCACAGACCGACCTTGGCCGAGAAATGAACTATCATGGAAGATCACGGAGTACTCAAAAGCCAGCAACCTAACACAAACCGAACAGCGGTAAGGGATTTGAATATTGAATTACGTAATACATGACTATTGGTACTTGGAAAGTTACGGTTGGTTGATAAACATAGGAACTATTCACATTCAAGAATATGATACCCGTATTTACCTGAGTATAACGTGCATCCAACTGCGGACAATATAGACCTTCATCTGCCGTGCTTTATGTGCCTACAAATCAGGGTCTATATTGTGTGTTGTACTTATTATTCATTCGAACAGAATAGATCCTGATCTGACGACGGATTCAAACGACATCAAGTACACACGTACACACACAGACATACAAATCGACACGAGTTCACACTGATTGAGTTTCGCGGAGTAATGCATTCGCTCACAGTTTTGTAAGCTTTAACATGACATCTGGCTGAGAATTCATACAATGTTTTAAGTACAAGACCTGGATCAGAATCCTCCAAATAATCTCAAGCTCAAAAAAGTTGATTTTAAGCTCCAGATCCTTCAGCCTCAGGTGAAGGATATTTCTCTAAAATGTTTTTAACTCGGACTCTAGTTTAAACACCGAGGTAGGTTGGACCTTTCTCAAATCCCAACTCGACGAAAGAGAAAACAAAATGGCGGTCTCGTATCGTCTGGCTTCAATAAAGAAACTGCCATCACCCGGCATATGAACTGGATAAAAACGTCAGCTGGACTCATAAATAACTCTAAGTTCAGCTGATCTGAAAAATCACATTTAAGGTTCAAAATAAAAACAAAAATGCTTAAATCTACCCAATCCTCGGATGCCGCGCACTTCTAGATAATTTAAAAAGGAACTTCTCTCCCACATCATCTGGGCGTTTAAAATTTGTTAGATATGTTGGATTCACACATTCCGTTTGAGAAGTCTTTTATGAGTTTTAATAAAACATATTAAGAAATCCGTAGATTTTTAGAGAGTTCAGTAAATTTTTTACCTTAATAGAGAGTAAAATTGCAACCTTGGCGGTGTGTGGTGTGTGGACTCGATGACAAGTTAAACAAAATCCTGTTTCCTAGTTGGTATGATCGTTTAGAAAGAGTTGCCTACTAGGATAAACACAATAATAACAAAAAACAAAGAAACAAACACACTCGTTGGAAGATGGGGAAATATATGCTGTAAAAATCGAAATGATATTGATATCAGCACTTTTTTTTCTCATTTGTGAATTGTAACTTGTAAAAATCTTTCCTTGTCTCATTATATATGATTATTTATATATGTAACAATATGTCTCTCAGTTAATTTAATATCATTATGGCAATAACAATAACAACGACAACTTTTATTTAGTATTTAATTCCCCTGGCACGTATACAATTCATGTTATAAATTATATAACCTATGTGTCTTATATATAATACAAGAGCGCCCCAATCGTTGTATTAACGTCTGTCTTGTATATCAACACAAATGATGACTTTACAAATGTTGCAAACTTTTCTTTACTCCGTTTCATTCACATGCAAGCTATCGTTTTTGTTTGTATATATTTTCCTCAAATCTCAAATGTACTGACCTGAGTAGAATAAGGTAATTGAATTGAATTACAACATGGTGCACGAGTGCTCAGAAGGCAGTAAAGATGTGAACAAATCTTTGACCTTTCGAGAAATGACGGCGGACTTTCATACTCTAGGACCAAAGTTGGAGAAAAGAATTGCGCGCATTTGTCTAGAAATGTCATGAAAAATATAATTTATAATGTCTCTTCATGAAATAGTGTAGAACGAGTTTCATGACATAAGAAATCACTAATGCACTAGTGCATTTATTCAACGGTAGCTAAATCTTTTACCTTTAAGTAAATCAGTAGACTATAATTTAAGAAACAGCAAAAGAAAAAAGAAATGGAAAAATTTAGTAGAAAGCTACACAGGGCCGATCTGTTATCAGTGCAAGAAGTGGTAGGACTTATAAAATCTCTATTGCAACGCTTATGTTCTTTAATAGTGCATGCTAAGTGTTTCTTTTGTTTGAAGTTTTTACTATTTTGATGTAACCATCTTAAACATATTATTTAATTTTTAATAGAACATATAGTATAATATTTAAATATTTCGTTGAAATATTCCTGTTTATTAGCAAAATAACAAAATAAATGCATACTCTTTCTTGCTTCGAAATCTTGTAAAGGCCAGAATACAATTATGTAAATCTTAGCATCAGTCATAAACCAAGTTTTAGACGAAATTTTTTTTTCTTTTATTTAAAAAAATTATATTTGCCGAAATTACCGCTTTAATATAGAATGCGTCGGAAGGAGGGGGATGTACTAAAATTGCCTTTGTCATAAGTCTCATATTTGTTAAAATTAAAGTTATTGGTAATTTGAAAAATTCGGTATTTAATTTATTTTAAGTATTGTAGACTAGCAAAATTTTAGTTTGAGTGCACTCAAGTTGAGGAGTGTCGTGAAAGCGCGGCCTGTTCTTTATTAAATCTAAAGAAGTTAATGAAACGCATTATTGTATCATGCTTCGACGTTGTCCCAAATAAATTTGTTTTTTTTTCTTTTCTTTTTTGATACTGTGATTATAAGCATGACCTATCTGAATAATTTTCATACAAATTCATGAATCAAGCGGAACTTTTTGGCCGCCATCTTAAATTTGCTTGAGTCCAGTACATGTTTCAATATCGATTTTTTTAGTCCAATACCGGTTTCAGAGAACCTGCTTTGCAAAATACTGATTTCTTGTGTTCTGTCACGTGGGGTTATTCTGAGAATTTCATTTGATTAACATTTTAGATGTATAATAAGTTGTATATATGCAACAAATAATACCACATGACGTCACAAATAAAGTCATAACGTCATGCAAAATGAAAGACATAATGACCGAGGCATCCGAATATATTTCAAAGCCATTATACACTATTCTCCGGTGTGGTCAAATAGATTAGCATTTCTCGTCATGCTATAAATAGAAGTTTACATCTGTGCTCAATTAAAATGCAATTTATGAAATTCGTCGAATAATTTCAATGTTTTACTCGCCAAGGCTCGGATAGATAGAAAGTATTCTACTCATTCATAAATTTAATTTGAAACGATCACTCATTTAAATCCTCTATTAATGAGAAGAAAAGAACTTAGTAGCAATACGGGTTGAACTCAGATCACTCGAAACCCGGTCATTAAAAATCACAGTTTCACAGAAGCAAATTTGATGGAATGTTTTCTATGATCTTGAACATGCACACACATTATACACCGTCCAAGGTATTAGCAAAGTAGGCAGTGATTAAAATTTCGTACATTTGTCACGAGTTGCTTCGGGGATATTAGATCTCGAAGTCTCGAGTAAATTTTAAATTTCAATCTAGAAAGTTCTATTAATTAAATGTTTGTTTTGATCAATCAACTGAACAACCAAACCCGACCATTAAATCAGTTATATTTAGCCCCGTATGTGGTACTTTCGTGTGTGCAGATTGAAGTCTTTTGGCATTTGACATCAGTCGGCGTAGGCGGGCCAATCTATCAAGTAATTGAAGTGTAACAATAACTTGTGATTCTAACATGAGTGTCGACGGGATCGAAAAAATAAATTTGAAGGGAACTATATTTGGACATGATTTGTCATTATGTTTAACCTACATTTCAGGGACGCTATGGCACGAGCTTTCGACATCTGGGCGAGGAAAGCACCACTTCGCTTTACATATGTGTCAAATCCACGAGACCCTGCTGACATGGATATTAAATTTGCTACTGGGTATCATAGTGATAATGACCGATTTGACGGCCCTAGTAAGTCTTCCTCTTTGCCAATACATGCGTTTCCCATATCCTATATCACTGGATATGCTCTCTCTCTCTCTCTCTCTCTCTCTCTCTCTCTCTCTCTCTCTCTCTCTCTCTCTCTCTCTCTCAGAGACATGGCTCCCTTTTTAATCTTCTTTTTATCCTTTCTTTTATTTGGTCAAGGTCTTAAGTAAGTCATCCAGCGTGATGTATAAAGCAAACATTGTTTACAGGGCCTTTTTGCCTGACACAGATTTGAGATATTACGCGTGCTCTTCTTCTTAGTAGCAGTTATTTTGGTTAGTATAGACATCTTGATCTTTGGTTTGTATAGACACCTTCACCTTTGGTTTTTATAGATATCTTAACCTTTGGTTTATATAGACATCTCGACATTTGTCAAATTCGATTTAGTATAGTATGGCCCCTTTCACAGCTGCTCGGTAAGGTATCCATACAGACGGAATTTGAGTGGATTTGATTTCAATTTAGATGAAATGTTATTACAAAGGGGGTTCAACGCCTGCAATATTTAAGTGTAATGAATTATTTTTGTTTTCACTTTGTATGTATGTATACATGATTGTACATAGATAGATGGATAGGTGATGGATGGATAGATAGGAAGATAGAAAGAAATGAATATTCTCATTATCTTTATGCAAGTTTCTCTATAACAAACTAAATATCTTTGGACTAAGAAGTGTGCTATCATATCCTCGCTGTACAGGGACGGATCAAGAAATATCGTTTAGTATCGTTTGGGGGTGAGGGGTTGGGGTTTAGGGGTGAGGGTGGGGGTGGACGGAAACAAGTAGGCAAGGAAAATATGGGAGGAACCCACGGTGGGGTGTCAAGGTGCGAAGCCCCCGGAAGATCCTGCATTTTAAGCGTTTCCAGGGCATAATTTTAACCATATAATTATAAAAGAAAACTTACTGTACGAAACGTTCGGGTTGTTTCGCGCTAAATCTTTTTATTGTTGGTGGGAGGGGGCACCAGCTCGCTCCCGCCCTCCGCCTCTGATCCGCCCCTGCTGTGTTAAATACTTAAAAATCTAAGTTTAAAACCTCGCCTGTTATCCCTTGATTTGGGCTGCAATATGTTCACTATATAATGCTTGATTTTGTTTTAGAAAAGTTCATAACTAAGCCAGTATTTCTAATGGTTTCTATTATGGTTTATTTTCAGGCGGAGTTTTGGCGCATGCGTTCTTCCCACAAGTGGGCAAAATCCATTTTGATGACCAGGAGACATGGTTGCTGGGTTCTAAGGCTCAGAGAAAAGGGATTGAGCTCTACATCGTCGCTGCACATGAATTTGGACATGCGCTAGGATTGGATCACTCCAGTGTCCGTGGGGCTCTAATGGCCCCCTTCTATTCTTACTCCCCATCTCTGACATTACATAGTGATGATGTAAGTGGCATTCAGAAGCTCTATGGCAAGTTGTTTAAACGAAAGAATGCTTGGTGGTTTCTAAGAAAGTGATCCTACCGCCACTCTATCTACTGGTCGGACATCACATGCTGTATTATCTGAAGAAAAATAAATGATGCCATATTTTTAAAAAAATTTCTGAATTTTATTTTAACAAAAACAATGCAATATGCTGAAAACCGTATTTGGTCGGTCAATATCAAGTTTCACTATCCAACTTGATTCTGACCGACTAAAATTGCAATAACAAAGAACAAAAATATCTTGCTTGGGTTTCGATCTCGAGACCTCTGATTTTATCTGTTCGATTACTCTATCGACTGAGCTAATCTCAACACAAGGTTCACCCTGGTGAAATTTTCAGTTGACCATATAGCATTGTAGGTATGAAAACCGTATTATAGCATTGTAAGTATGAAAACTGTATTATAGCATTGTAAGTATGAAAACCGTATTTTGAAATATGTTCAAAAGATATATTTTTTCTGCAAATCGCAATCGGATACTTCCGTCATTTATCTGTAAAATGATAGCGTTTAGTTAAGTCAATTTATGGATGTACTCCCAGGATGCAAGAATATATCTGTTTTCACGACTGTACAAGCAACAGTATCCCAGAAACTGACCTAAATGCACAAGTGTACATGATAATTGCTACTTTGATAAAGCTATTGCTTCAAAAATTGCTGGAAGCCAGATCTAGTGAAATAGTGTTCATGAAATTATGTTACGAGTGTGACCTGTAACCCACGGATGTGATTTAAGATTAAGAACTGAAGTGTATTCGTGTTGTGAGAAGCGAAAGAGACTGGTTCGTGACAAAATAGTTTTCCTTATCAAGGATTTCTTTGAACGCGGAAATGTAAAATATTCGTGGGATCTAAGGCAACTTGTAACAAATGAGTCGTAATATATTTAGAGCTCCTGTGCATTCTCTCCTGTTCTTTCATATATTAAATATCAATAAAAAAAAAACAACATAAAATAAGGTTTCTATTTGTCATTAAACATGATGATCAGTACTGACTGATTATGATGACAAACCAAGTGGTTGATGTAGGTGACAGCGACCTTTTTCTTTTATATGGTGATGCAGTACCTTTCAGGATGTACGCTCATATCCAGTTTGGTGACTGTACAAGCAACATGATCCAAGAAACTCACCTAAGCATCAAACTTGTAATAACTAAGTGTAAAACATATAACACTGTGATCTCCTTTTGATATTACCGGTACAGTGTAGTTCTTCTCAGGATGCATGCACATATTAAGTTTAATCCTGTCTGAAAAACTCACCGAAACATTGCGGGTGTATATTGTCACTGACACCTGAAAAGTTGGTATGGTGGCTTATTAAGTCTCAAGAATTTATCCAAATAGGAAGTTTCATGACTGTTCAAACAACTGTATCCTAGAAACTGACCTTGGATAAAAGGTGTGCATGATCATCTGAAAATGGAAAGTAGGTCACAGTAACCGACTTTTGATATCATAATGTAGTTTTCTGGATGCATGTACGTAAAGAAGTTTCGTGGCGGTATTTAAAAAGAAACAGTGTGCAAACTATATGCAAGATTACCTCATAAATATATATGTATATCTTTCTCGTAATAAACCTATCCAACATATTAATAATATTAGACTATTAACAAGTTTGATCAAAATCTGAACAGAAATAGTCACTAGAGTGATGACAAGCTCAGCCAATCAGATGCAATGTCACCTTAGTAATATGAGTGGATCTCGCTCATAATTGTATTCATCCAAGGTCTTGATGACATAAGTCTGTTTACCGAGTCTGATCAAAATCCTTTCGAAATACATTCTCCAGAGTAGTAACAGGCTCAGTCATTCAGATGCAAAATTACCTCATTAGTATGCATAGGTCTAACTCATAATAAAACTTATCATATATCTTCATGATAGCCAATTTACCAAGTTGGATTCATTTCTGGTCAGAAATAATGTCTATCGAGTGGTAAGACACTCGACCAATGAAATGCAAGATCACCCCATGCCTATTTCCCAAATTTGCTCAAAATCAAATCAGAAACAATCTCTAGAATGGAAACAAGCTCAATCAATCAAATGTATGACCATCTCACTAACATGTATAATTCTCGCTCGTTAATGAACTCGTCCGATATCATGATGATACAAGTTTAGACTGATCAAAATCAGACCAGAAATAAGGGCCGATTGCAACAAGCTTAGTGAATCAGACACAAGATCACCTCATTAATATGCATGGATCTTTCTTATGATTGAATTCATCCAAGATCGGGATGATATAAGCCTACATTCGAAGTTTGATAAACATCGACTCAGAAACATGGCCTCCAGAGAGGTAAGAAGCACTCGTTGATAGTTAGACGACACATGGCGGAAGCAGAGCCATACCATGCGCTCATTTGGGCTTACAGTCAGGTGATCTTAAAATAAAGTCTGATGGGTAATATTCCAGCTGTATCACATTCGTTAATAGACAACGTGTCAGTTTTGCTATTACTTCAGTATCGTTTAAATATTTGTTCTATCAACAAATAAGCCTAATCTGAAACAGATTGGTATCGGCTTGATTTACCAAATAATAATAATAATAATAATAATAATAATTTTCCTCAAAAGAAGAACATTTGGTCATACAAGGTCACATCTTGATGGAGTGATAATGTTTTAGTTGAGGGAGGACCGCTTAAGTCGCAAAAACTCTGAACTAGGGTAAAGATTTTATTCCACACATGCACTGAAGAAACATAGGTTTAATAGGCAATGGCAATGTTACAAGTTAGGGTGACTCCATTACTTTGTCAAATTTTATCAGAAAAAGTTGAAGATCAACTTGACCGACATTTTCTTAACATAAAGCCTCGAATCAATGTAATTTTCATTATCTATGAAGTACCTCAAAAGTACTGAGCAGAATCTAAACTCGTGGCTAACATGACGTGACTTTACATGAAAGGACAAATTGGTAACACAGTATGTCTCCTTCATATAATATAGCGGGGACATAATCATTCAGAGAGGACACATATATATATATATATATATATATATATATATATATATATATATATATATATATATATATATATATATATATAAAACTCAATCAGCAGTCATATTAGTGGCAGACTATGCTTCTCGCTTTTCAAAATTGGTTCGACAGTTTTTCTATAAACTAGACTCCTTGCTTTGGAGAAATGTGGCCCTAAACTCTCGGTTTCAAAACCGTACAAAGAACTCTGACAAAGTTGTAGACAGTACGTACAGTTTGGGATGAGCTATTACCTCAGTTAAATGCTTGCATATTATTGTGGGAGACTTTCACCATTCATCCATGGTGTATTATTTATCTAGAGGATCTTGGATTTAGCCAGTATACTTGAATGTCTTGCATCCCTGCGATTTGCATATATGTGCCATCAATCCACAGTCTACTAGGGCATACATTAACAAAGAATTTAATTTTGAAAGCAGAAAATGAAATGTCAAAATACCAAATATATCACATTAAAGAAGAGAGTGAAAATGCTGAGATCATCAAAATTAAGGAGGAAAACAAAATCGTCACGAACGTATATTACTCAAAGTAACTGTCTCATATAAGAGATAAACAGAAATTATAAAGCATGTAAGTTACGGAGGCCATGTGAAATATGTCTGCTACAAGATAGCGGCCAAAGGAAGAGCTAAATGTCTCGTTGGTAACCAGTAAACATCATCATGCGATTTCTTGAACATATATTTTACTCGAATGATTCTTCACGTGGAATTATTTTCAGAAGTGAATACATTTAAATAAATTATAAAAAAAATAAAACGATGGGAGACTTATATTAGATTAGTGAAAAAAATGTATTAAACAATATGCAGGAAATTATGTAATAGAATTATATAATGGAATCATATTGTTTGAAATGTAAGACACAGGCAGACAAAAAAATGAAATTATAACAAAATCAGGAAAGTAATATGCACAATATGTGGAAGAATGAAAACAATATGTCTGCCAAAAAGCTATTTAATATAATTACATAAATATAAAACCATATTGTTTGCGATGTAGAAAAGAAACCATTTCAAATAATGAAGTTATCACACAAACAAAAACTGGCAGGAATATAATGAAAGGTAAGTGTGTAATATGTAATACTAGGAAAACAAGATTTCTACCAACACAGAAAGACGGAAAACTGGACATACTTAAGTCAATCATGCATTTGTTAACAAAGGCTGGACTGACTCTGCCTTCTTATATATATACCGTGGCCGTGGAAATCCATTAGAAAATGGAGCGCCATTCGATCAGTTTGATGGCATATGTATGCGGCTTGAATACTGTTATGATGAAAATCATACTAATAAAGATCAATGTGATAAAGAAAAATGTTGGATGAGTTACATGAACATAAAGGCAAAACATTGAGCCAAAAAGCATTGAAACAATTCGTTGCAAATGCTATTATTACCGCTCAACATAAGCTTGGGATAGGCTAATCAAAATACTGAAAAAGGCCTTAAGTGAACCAAAATGGACTACACAACCATCTGATGAGTTGCATCAACCAATCATAAGAAAATTCACTCAACGCCGTGTACTAACTTATAAAATAGATTCGATATGGTCAGCTGATTTAGCTGATATGAAAAGATATAGTAAATGGAATAAAGGATATAAATATTTACTAAATTTTATTGTAAATTTAGTAAATACGTGTGGAGTATACCAATTCATAATAAAACTGGAACTGATATAACCAATGATTGTAAAACAACCATAAACGCTAAGAAGACTGAGAATGTATGGGTTGATCAGGGTAGTGAACTTTATAATAAAATAATTAAAAATTGTTGCATGAAAACAATATTGAAATGTACCACACTTATAGTGAAGGTTTCTGTAAGATTTAATCCGACATTACAAGACATAATGTGGAAGTACTTCACAGCAAACAACACAAATAAATATCTGGAAGTTTTATCAGAAATAATAGATAAATATAATACTGCAAAACATATGAGGGTTAAAATTACTCCTTTATATGCTAGTAAAAAAGAAAATGAACAATTTGTTATATGAATTAATATGTTGAAAGAGGAAAGCCAAAGTACAAATTAGGTGATAAGAAAAAACTGCATCATAACCTCTAAAAATATACATTTCAGTTTCAAACGCACTAAAATTAACAAAATATAAAATATATAAAAAAATTATTTAATTTGGGACATTTCAAACGTAATAAAACGGTGAAAATAAAAGATATACAAACCTTATTCTAAACCATTTAAAACACTAAAATCTCATTCTAGAGACATATAAAACGCATAAAAATATCATTCTTGATCCTCTAAACGCATACAGACATCATTCTTGATCCTCTAAACGCATACAGACATCATTCTTGATCCTCTAAACGCATAAAAACATCATTCTTTATACTCTAAACGCATACAACATCATTCTTGATCTTCTAAACGCATAAAAACATCATTCTTTATACTCTAAACGCATCAAGACATCATTCTTGATCCTCTAAACGCATACATACATCATTCTTGATCCTCTAAACGCATAAATACATCATTCTTGATCCTCTAAACGCATAAAGACATCATTCTAGACACTCTAAAATGCATAAAAAGTCCATTCTTAACCCTCTACAAGCATAAAAAACATTCTTCACCGGCTAAAATGCGTAAAAATTGCGAAACAATTTTTTTATTGCAGAATTTCCATTTTACCACTACTGTTAACAAAATATCTACAGGTACAAATAACTGTAGACCACTTTTGTGGTTTTCTCAAATTCTTTCTTGAAACACCCAGGTGTGAAGATTATAGAGTTCACAATAGTGAGAGTCTCTGAGTCTATCACCTCTTGTCTTTGACTCTGTTCTTCTCTTCTCTTCTCTTATCCTAAACTCTAGATTTTTGTTAGGCTAGTAGCCCAGTACTTTCATTTTTAAAATGGTCACAGACAGCGTTGAACTAATATGATAGTCTCAGGTTCATTATTTTATGGAAATTTGAAACCACAACATCATTTTGTGGCACGTAACTATGGCATTTTCAATCTTCTTATGTAAGAATCTTCCTCCATCTCACTATTTACATTACAAATTGTATGGTACGGTTCACGATGTCATTAATCCCTAATCTCTTTATAGACAGAAAGCCATGACAAATTCTGGGATCAGGTGATACTTATACTGACAATCTGATCAATTGCATGGTTTATGAAGGAACTGACCCTCCGTCCAATGTTAGTCACTTTCTCCTTGAATTGTCCAGTTGAATAGAAAAAACATTTTCAGTGCTTCTTGAATACAAAAATAGATATTCCTGTTGAAAGTCTTATATCTTAAAGAAATGGATTTTTTTTGGTACCATATTGATTATTCCCCTTACATAGGTAGCAGTGGGTCGTTGAACCATCTCACTGAATACCTCACAATTCATTACAAGTGCGAGTTACTTTACAGGGAATAATAGTTAACACTAGTACATAGTATTATATCCTAATTCTAAAACCAATACACAATTTAATATTGGCTACTTTATAAGGGAGGTAAAAAGAGAGGGGGTGCCAAATGTTGATAGTTAAAAAGTGTCAAAAGTCGCTTAAGGAGAGTGTCGGAAAACATGAGAAAAACATATATTTAATGTAACCATTTCATACTGTACACTCAAATATACGTAGATATACATATACCCATGCACGTATGTATTTATGTTATCGTTATATTCAACATTCACTTGTTATTACAAACGTTTTGTACAGTAACTATTTTCTTCACTCATTTGATAATATTTGCATGTTGTTATCATTTTAAATGATTATTTTCTATTCCAACTAATCTCCTAAAAATACATAAATAAATATATTAATGAATACATAAATTAGGAAACAAATAGTACTTTAACAATCTACTGTAATAACACCTTTGAAATTGATGTGTATACACAACTACTACATATTTTTTTCTTTCTATTATACACAACAAAATTGTTACAATATTGAGGCCGTACATACATCAATGCATACATGCTTAATATTATATATAAACATATCTGAGCTGTTTCTAAATTATAGTTGTGATTTGTAAACATGGTAAAAATCATTCAAAACGATGTTTGTATAGTTGTCATGTGTCATGAAACTTTTTCCAAGTACAATTGATATATGCTGAATATTTTTCTGAAACGTAGTAAAGCTTCATTTTTTTTTAGATGAGCCATGCTCGGTGTTTCAGTTTTGATTCTACATTTATAGATATATGATTTCAGTTGCAACAAAAGTAGATTGACCACTGTATCGCTTTTGTTTTGGTCTATTATTGAAAATTGCGCAGATGATTCCACTTGCTCCTATCCACCCAATAAAACTTGTAAGTGCTGACTCAGTTTTGGAACAGTTGCAAAAAAAGATGAGATAAAGTCTTCAAGGAGTCCTTACATAAAGGGCACATGCTTGTAAGGACTTTGTTGGTAAAATTCTATACATCATCTTAGTCTGAAACCCTCTTAGTCTAGGACAACTAGCTAATTAGTCTGAAACCATCTCAGTCTAGGACAACTAGCTAATTAGTCTGAAACCATCTCAGTCTAGGACAACTAGCTAATTAGTCTGTAACCATCTCAGTCTAGGACAACTAGTTAATTAGTCTGAAACCATCTCAGTCTAGGACAATTAGCTAATTAGTCTGAAACCATCTCAATCTAGGACTACTAGTTAATTAGTCTGAAACTATCTCAGTCTAGGACAACTAGTTAATTTAAAAGGCAAGAAAAAAGTATTCGTTCTAAACACTATAATCTATAAACTCATATTCCTGATTCCATTGCAATGCTGATGTTGGCCTATAAGTATTAGCTTTTAATTGTTGATGTATACTTCTACAGCCCTTTTTTCCTTAATAAGTAACATTACGGATTGATGTAATAAATAGGGGTCATATATGTTAGAATTAATGTTTTTATCAAGTTTGTTCGAACAAGATTGGATGGCTCTGAGCATGCATTAAAACTCTACAATGTTCACATGCATTCCTCACTTATTACAAAATATTTAGAATATTGGTATACAACATCTAAAGCTGACTTAAGGGACCTCTCTGATCCATCTAGGGTGATAGCGGTGTCGTCTACATACCATGAAATAAGATATTACGTATTTTTTTTTTGAATTCTTTTGATATTTGGATTTTTCCGAATCAAATTGGTTAATATCTCTGCACATAAAAGAAAAATGTTTGGGGATAGGGGATTACCTTCTCTACAACCTCTCTTGATTTCAACACATGATGAACATTGTCCATTTACAGTGACACAAGATTTAATATTTTTATAAAATAGTTGGATCCAGCCTTGAAAACCCTTGCTAACATTTATAAAATGGAAAACTGTATCAATAAAAGGCAACCAACATAATTTAATGCTTTCTTAAAATCATTTAAAAGAAGAAGTCCAGGTAACTTGCATTTTTTCGAGTAAAACATAAAGTCATAAAGAGTACGGATATTTTTTCCTATGTATCTGCTTTTGATAAAGCTGTTCGGTCACTGCTTATAATTAATGAAAGTATATGTTTAGGGCTATTTACAATGCATGCTGACGCAAGTTTGTTTGAAACATTAGGTAAAAAAATGGATCTTCAGTTTTTAAAAAACTTTTCTTGGCTTGTCCCCTTTAGGGAGACATATTATAACACCTTCCTTCTGAGTTGATGATAGCTCACCATTATTATAAGAAAAATTGATTGCCCTTACAAAATAATTACCAATATCTCTCCAAAAGACTTTAAAGAACTCGACTGTAAATCCATCTGATGCTGGACTTTTATTATTATGCATATTGTTAATATTTCCTGTCACTGGGCCATTAATTGATTTACTTTGTATGTTATCCAATGTGAGGATGTCTTTAAGTTCAGTAAAACCTCAAGATCAACTGGGTCTATATGGTGATAAGAATATAATCTTTCATAGTATAATTTAGGTTCTGTTAAAATGTTTAGCTCACTTTTTGTTCAATTTTCATCTTGTTTAGGTAACTTTGGCATAATCTTACTTGTAGAGTTTTTGTTTTCCAAATTATAGAAATATTTTGAAATCTTTTTCCCGTCTTCAATCCATTTTGCCCTAGATCTCAATCTGACCCCTTCCATTTTTTGCACGAATTTACACTAAATGGCTCTCTTTGATTTCTAATACATGTAGCTTATTTATATTGATTTCTAATACATGTAGCTTATTTATATTGATTTCTAATACATGTAGTTTATTTATATTGATTTATAATACATGTAGTTTATTTATATTGATTTATAATACATGTAGTTTATTTATATTGATTTCTAATACATGTAGTTTATTTATATTGATTAGTTTATTTATATTGATTTCTAATACATGTAGCTTATTTATATTGATTTCTAATACATGTAGTTTATTTATATTGATTAGCTTATTTATATTGATTTCTAATACATGTAGCTTATTTATATTGATTTCTAATACATGTAGTTTATTTATATTGATTTATAATGCATGTAGTTTATTTATATTGATTTCTAATACATGTAGCTTATTTACATTGTTTTTCTATTCTAAAATAGTAATCTCATTTGTAAATTGATCTTCCAGCTGAGCTTGTTGTCTTTTTTATGTGAAGCATAAGAAATAGTTTTACCTCTAATTTCTAATAAAAGCATTTGAGATAATAATTGATCATTAACAGAGAATCTAATCAAAGAAGCTGGAGTGGGTTCCAAGTTAAAATTTTATGAGGGTGACATATGTTTGTTCTTGCACTCTTGAACTGAGTCCTTAACAAGTGTTATGTATTCTAAATCTTTCAATAGAGAATTGTTCAATTTCCAAAATGTTCTGTGTCTTTCTGTTTTTCGAAAAATAAGAGTTAATTGGACTAGAGAATGGTCGGTTCTATAACCTGGTTCTATACAGGCATCATTTACCACTGTAGAAAGAGTTGCTGAAACTAGGAAGAAATCTAACCTTGCCTGCTTGATGAGGTTTTTCTTTTTCCAAGTGTATCATTTTGTATCCATATTTCTTTCTCGCCAGATATCAATTAGATTATATTCAGTAACTGTCTCTCTTGTCCTTTGGTTATTTAGGGAGTTAAAATTACATGTATCATGTTCTTGATTCATAACTAAATTGTAATCACCTCCAATAATTATATGCAGATTTTCTAAGTCCTCTATAAGTGTAATCCTGTAATCTTAAGTTGAATATCTAAAACTATATTGTTGCCAGTTGCATCTGATTTTACTCTGTGTGCGCTAAACTGAAAGTTATTGTTCAGTAAAATAGCTTCTCCCCTTAAATTGGATGTAAACAAAATTGACTATACATTCGTAACCCCAAGATGATCTAATATAAGTCTCTTACCGTTTTATTTTTTTAATAATTTATTCAAATGTATTCACTTCTGAAAATAATTCCACATGAAGAATCAGAGCAGACTGTTGATTGATGGCACATATATGCAAATCACGGGGATGCAAGACATTCAAGTATACTGGCAAAATCAAAGATCCTCTTGATAAATAATACACCATGGATGAATGGTGAAAGTCTCCCACAATAGTATGCAAGCATTTAACTGAGGTAATAGCTCATCCCAAACTGTGCGTACTGTCTACAACTTTGTCAGAGTTCTCTGTACGGTTTTGAAACCGAGAGTTAAGGGCCACATTTCTCCAAAGCAAGGTGTCTAGTTTATAGAACAATTGTAGAACCAATTTTGAAAAGCAAGAAGCAGAGACTGTCACTAATATGACTGCTGATTGAGTTTGTTATTGCCAGTACTCTGAATGAGTATGTCCCCGCTATATTATATGAAGGAGACATATAGTGTTACCACCAATTTGTCCTTTCATGTAAAGTCACGTCATGTTAGCCACGAGCTTAGTTTCTGCTCAGTACTTTTGAGGGACTTCATTGATAATGAAAATAAAATTTATGTTAAGAAAATGTCGGTCAAGTTGATCTTCAACTTTTCCTGTTAAAATTTGACAAAGTAATGGAGTTACCCTAACTTGTAACATTGCCATGGCATATTATACCTATGTTTCTTCAGTGACACTTGCATCATATTTGGAGGGTCATCAGTCATGTGTTCACACGTTCTAAGGCATGTGTGGAATAAAACCTTTACCCTAGTTCAGAGTTTTTGCTACTTAAGTGGTCCTCCCTGAACTAAAACATTATCAGTCCATCAAGATGTGACCTTGTGTGACCAAATGTTCTTTTTTTGAGGAAAATTATTATTATTATTATTATTATTTGGTAAATCAAGCCGATACCATTCTGTTTCAGATTAGGTTTATTGGTTGATAAAACAAATATTGAAACGAAACTGAAGTAATAGCAAAACTGACACGTTGTCTTGTAATGAATATGATATAGCGGGAATATTACTCATCAGACTCTATTTTAAGATCACCTGGCTGTAAGCCCGAATGAGCAAATGGTATGGCTCTGATTCCTCCATGTGTCTTCTGTCCATCAACGAGTGCTTGTTACCACTCTGGAGGCCATTTTTCTGAGTCGATGTTTTTTAAACTTCAAATGTAGGCTTATATATTCCAGATCTTGGATGAATTCAATCATGAGCAAGATCCATGCATATTAATGAGGAGATCTTGTGTCTGATTCACTAAGCTTGTTGCAATCGGCCCTTATTTCTGGTCTGATTTTGATCAGTCTAAACTTCTATCATCATGATATCGGACGAGTTCATTAACGTGCGAGATCAATACATGTTAATGAGATGGTCATACATTTGATTGATTGAGCTTGTTACCATTCTAGAGACTGTTTCTGATTTGATTTTGAGCAAATTTGGGAAATAGGCCTTGTGTGATCTTGGATTTGATTGGTCGAGTGTCTTACCACTCGATATACATTATTTCTGGCCAGAAATATATCCAACTTGGTAAATTGGCTATCATGAAGATATATGATAAGTTTTATTATGAGTTAGACCTATGCATACTAATGAGGTAATTTTGCATCTGAATGAATGAGCCTGTTACTACTCTGGAGAATGTATTTCGAAAGGATTTTGATCAGACTCGGTAAACAGACTTATATCATCAAGATCTTGGATGAATGCAATTATGAGCGAGATCCACTCATATTACTAAGGTGACATTGGATCTGATTGGCTGAGCTTGTCATCACTCTAGTGACTATTTCTGTTCAGATTTTGATCAAACTTGTTAATAGTCTAATATTATTAAGATGTTGGATAGGTTTTATTATGAGAAAGATATACACATATATTTATTAGATAATCTTGCATATTATTGGCTGAGCTTGTTACCACTCTGGAGATCAAATATCGATTGACTTTTGCACGAATTTAATTGAAATCGAGATCTCCGGCATGACGGATATTTGACAGGCACCGATAAAAATTAATGATCTGCTGACATATTTAATTCCCCGTCCACTTATTTTTAAAAGCCTATCAGATAAAGCATTGCATTGCTAGATATGGAGAGTTATTGTTAGTAACCATATGTTCCGAATGACTGTTTTTCACTGTCATAAACATGAGACCGGAAATTTGTTTGGTGCATCAAAAAGTCTACAGAACATGACCTTGCATCAGTGACCATCAGGTCTATTTATTATAAGTAGATCATGATTTTAATCAGACTGATTTTGCACAGATTAAATATATAAGATTACATCATCATGGTCTTAGAAAGATTCTGATATAAGGCGCTCTTGCATCTTATTAACTGAGCTTGTTACTTCTCGGTGTATTATATTTATCATCTGATTTCGATACAAATTGGTAAATAGATTTCTATAATCAATACCTTGGACGAGTTCGATTATGAGTGAGATCTAAACATATTAAATTTGCCTTTATTTATGGATTTGTTGTTCTTCAGACTAGTAACATTTATAAAATCGACATGATATAAAGGTTGAATGATAGTTTACACAGGGTTGTGTTCTTTCAATACTTCATAAGTTCGCTCAGTAAAATAGTCAACTATTGAGTCGTGTAAGTCAGGTGAGCGATATCAGACACACTTGGGCCTTTTGTTTAGTTATTAGTACTTATTAGCTCACTTGCACGAAAGTGCAGAAAGGCTTATGCTTTACCCTTGACGTGGGGCCCCGGGTGGCCGAGTGGTTTAAGGCACTCGCCTTTACAGATCACTGACATCTCACCTCTGTCCGCATGGGTTCGAGTCTCGGGCTCGGCCAACGTGGGTATGTGAGTAGCTTCCCGTGGGTCGGTGGTTCTTTCTGGGGTTTTATCGGGTTCTGCTTCCACCAAATATACTGGCCGCCATGTATAGCCTATCATGTGCTGAAAAAATGGCGTTAAACCCATAACAACAACAACAATACCCTTGACGTCGCAGTTGGTGGCAGAGTAATCGTTAACAAATGTGCACCATTGTGTTTATACTAATAATAACTTTCGATATGCTTGTGACTATCACAGACTTTTTTTCATCTCCTCGCTGTAGTTATGTTTAGAAGATATCGCAGTTGTTCTGTAACCTTTTGATCAACCCTCGTATGCTATGCCCCCGTCGTAATATGCCTCAGCGAGGCAGTGGTGGCGTAATCGTTAAGAAATGTGTACCTATATCAGTTTCTCAGATAATATTGCTTGTACAACCATGAACCTTGACATGTGCATACCTTATAAAATGTAGGTCACTATTATATACTGTTCACGGTCCAATTATCATTTACATTTTAAAATTTAGATTATTGTATGCGATAATATTGCTTGTGCAGTAGTGAAAACAAATATGCATGCATCATGTAGATTACTACATCACATCAACATACTAAAAGTAGGTCAATGTGATCTTTTTCACGCGCCAGTGATCATTTACGATTTTCACGTTTATGCTAGTTTCAAGGATACTGCTGCTGGTTTAGTCACGAAAATAGATACGTGCATGCATCCCGAGAAGCACTACAACACCATATTTTAAATCAATGTGACCTACTTCTTCACGTTCGTGTTATTATGTATAGTTTGTGAGCTTATGTTAGCTTCTGGGTCACTGTTTTCTTTTATATCGCCACGAAACTTCTGTATGTGCATGCATCCAGAAAACTACATTATGATATCAAAAGTCGGTTACTGTGACCTACTTTCCATGTTCCGATGATCATGCACACCTTTTATCCAAGGTCAGTTTCTAGGATACAGTTGTTTGAACAGTCATGAAACTTCCTATTTGGATAAATTCTTGAGACTTAATAAGCCAAAGCCATAAACTGATATAAACGATATAATTAAAAACCAAACATTTTCAGGTGTCAGTGACAATATACACACCGCAATGTTTCGGTGAGTTTTCTCCTCAGACAGGATTAAACTTAATATGTGCATTATCATCGCTGAGAAGAGAAACTAACCACTGTACCCTGTAAACATATCCAAAGGAGATCCACAAGTGTTATATGTTTATACTACGACTTAATACAAGTGATTAACATTTTTGATTGCTTAGGTGAGTTTTCTTGGGATCATGGTTTGCTTGTGTGTACAGTACAGGTCAACACAAACTGGATATAAGCGTTACAATTACAAACTCATTCCTGAAAAGGGTTTTACTAGCATCAGCAATATAAAGACAAGGTCGCTGGTCCTCTACTCAATCAACCACCTATGTGGTTTTTTGGTCCATTCGATAATCAATCAAGTATTGATTTCATCATGTTTAATGACAAATAGAAACCTCTTGTGTTCTGGAATAAATAATGACGCTGGTAAGGCCTATTTTTTCTTTTCTCTTGCCTTCTGAGGGAGGCCGTCATTTTTCCTTGTTGTTTGTTTTTAAAATTGATATTTAGTTGTTTGAAAAGAACAGGTAGGAGAATTGCAGCAGGAGCTTCTACTAAAACATATTTATACGACACTCATATCGTTACAAGTTGTGCCCATTAGATCCCACGAATAATTTTACCATGTTCCTTTCCCCCCTCCGCGTTCAAAGAAAGTCCTTGAGATAAGCGAAAACTATTTTGTCACGACAACACAAGAACCAGTCTCTTTCGCATTCTCCACACCGTTACCATACAATGAATACACTTCAGTTCCTGTGCTCGATCTTAAATCAACATCCGTGGGTTCCAGGTTTCACACTCGTTAAAATTTTTTTATGATTTTTTTTTTTTTCCCATGAACCATTATTTCACTATGTTCTGGCTTCCAGCAATTTTTGAGGCAATTAGCTTTTTTAAATGTTCCAAATTATCATGTAACCACTTGTTGCATTTAGGTCAGTTTATATGTTAGCTGTTTGCTTTGTACAGAGTCGTGAAAACAGATCATATTCTTGCAGTCCTGTTTTGAGGGGCATCCGAATCCTACATTTCTTGAAATAGACAAGGCCGCGGCTGTTTTAATGTTCTCAGTCCGCTAAAAAATAATTGCGAGTTTTCAAATTAGCAATGTTTGTGATTTTAAATGTGGGGTTTTCCCTTTTTTGTTCTCTCTTTTTTTTTATTTTTTTTACTTCTTTATTTCCCTATTCCCTTCTCATTTTTTTTTTTTTTCCCCCCCCGACTTTCTTTAAAGCCAATATTTGACTTAGAAAACGGCACGAAGAGTAAACATCCATTAAATTGACTTATTACCCAAAAAAAACGCTAAATCCATTTTACAAGATAAATGACGGAAAGTAAATATTCCGACTCGAGCGATTTGCATGGAAAAACACACATCTTTTGAACTTATATTTAAAAATTAACGGTTATTCATACTTACAATGCTATAATACGGTTTTCATACTTACAAACAATGCATAAATATAATACGGGTTTTCCATATACATACCGAATGGATCTATAATGTTCAACTGAAACTTTCATCAGGGTGAAAACCTTTGTATGTTGAGATTTAGCTCAGTCGAATAGGAAGTAAATTCGAACAGATAAAATCAGGAGGTCATCGGAGATCGAAACCAGAAGCAAGATATTTTTGTTCTTTGTTATTATTGCTGGCCCATTTTAGGTCTGTCCAGAAATCAAAGTTGGATAGTGAAACTTGTTATTGACCAACCAAATACGGGGTTTTTCACATCACCTCACTTTCGCCAGCATAATTTGCATTGTTTTTATTGTAAAATAAAAATTATAAAATTCAGAAAATGTTATAGAAAATATTGATGCATTAATTTGTTTTTTCTTCAGATAATAAAGCATGTGAATGTCCGAACCAGTAGATAGCGAGTGGCGGGTATGGAACGACTTTCTTAGAAACCACCAAGCACTTCTTTCTTTCGTTATTAAAAAAAAAAACCAAACTTGCCATAGAGCCTCTGATATGCCACTATAACAATCATCACTATGTAATGTTTTAGAGATAAGGGGGAAATAGAAGGAATAGAGGGGGGGGACCATTAGGAGCCCCACGGACACTGGAGTGATCCAATCCTAGCGCATGTTCCCAAATTCATGCGCAGCTCACCAGTGGAGAAGTAGCGAAGATTGTAGAGAGAGTTGTACGACCCTTCACTTCTCTGAGCCTCAGAACCCCACAACCAACCATGGTCTCTCCTGGTCATACAAAAAATGGAATTTTTGTCCTCGTGACTGTGGGGGAAAGAACGCCTATTAGTATCGCATGAAGCGCCCAAAACCTACTTCCGCCATGAAAATAAACTCTTAATAGAAACCATTAGAAATACCTCGTGGCTTAGTTATGAACATTTTCTAAAACAAAATCAAGCATTATATAAGTGGTAAACAAACATATTGCAAGCCACAAATCAAGGGAAAACAGGCGTGGTTTTAAAAAAACTTAGAATTTTAAGTATTTTAACCACTAGCAGGGGCGGAATCAGAACGGCGGGGGGCGGGAGCGAACTGGTTGCCCCCATCCCAAACCATCAATAAAAGGATTTAGCGGCGGAATAATCATAACGGTTGTGTCGGTCCGTAACGTTTCCTATTACAGTAAGTTTTCCTTTTAATTTTAATTATATGGTTAAAATTATGCCCTGGAAAACAGCTTAATAAATGCTCTTGATTCTTCCTTATTCCACCAGAGGCTTCGCTCCTATATGGACCACGACCCACCGTGGGTTCTCGCTCAATATTTTCCTGGCCTACTTGTTTTCCCGTTCCACAGGCGGAAAAAAGCCCGACCGAGCACTCCCTAAACCCCAAACAACCCACCACACCGTCCACCCCACAAACGATACCTAAACGATATTTCTTGATTCCGTGTCCCCTGTACTGCGAGGATATGATAGCACACTTCTTAGTTCAAAGGATATATTTAAGTTTGTTATAGAGAAACTTGCAAGTAAAGATAATGATGAATATTCCATTATTCTTTTTATCTTCCTTTCTATCCATCCATCATCCATATACCGTGCCCATCTAACTATGTACACCATCATGTATACATACATTAATCAAAGTGAAAACAAAAAATAAATTAAGTTACACTTAAAATTTCAGAGAATATTGCAGGCGCGTGTGAACCCCCTTTGTAATAAACATTTCATCTAAATTGAAAACAAGTCCACTCAAAAAATTAAGCCTGTATGGATATCACTTAAACCGAATCACGCGGTGAATGTGAAAAGGGGCCTATACTATAAGGACTAAATCAAAAGTTTGCCAAATGTCAAGGTTGTCTATATAAACACACCGAAGGGCTAAAGAAGATATCTATACAAAACCATAAAGGTTCAAGAGTAACTATACAAAAACCAAAAATAAAGATGTTCTATACTAACCCAAAGGTCAATAATGTTCTAACACAAACCATCATAGCCAAGATGTCTATACAAAAATCCAAAACCTAACAGGTCAAGATGTACTTATAATAACACCAAAGGTAAAAATGTCTAGCACAAACCAAAGGGCAAGATTTCTATATTAAACCAAAGGTCAAAATGTCTGATTACTATAACCAACAGGTCAAGATGTCTATTACAAAACCATTAGAGTCAAGATGTATATCGCAAACTAAAGGTCCAAGATTGTCCTATATACAAATCAACATTGGTCAGGATGTTTATCTACAGAATCAAAGGTTCGGAAGATGTTCCTTCATTACTACATCAAATGTCAAGAAGATGTTTGTACTATGCAAAGGTGTGATGTAAAATCGTCTTCAACCCAAAGTAATATTAGTGATAAATACCAACTAAGAAGAAGAGCACGTGTAATATCATCAAAGATCTGGTGTGAGTAGACAAAAGAGAGCCATGTAAAACAATGTGTTTGCTTTCGTATACATTACCACGCTGGATTTTGACCTTACTTAAGACCCTTGAAACAATACAAATAAGAAGAAAGGATAAAAAGAAGATTAACAAAAGGGAGCCTATGTCCTCTGAGAGAGAGGAGGAAGAGAGAGGACGAGAGGTACAGTGGAGAAGAGAGAGAGAGAGAGGAGGATGAGAAGCATATCCAGTGAAATCTCTCTTTACTGTGTTGTGAATATGGGAAACGCATGTATTGGCATAAATGATAGGAGGAAGACTTACTTACTAGGAGCGGACTATACCTAGGAACTAGGCCGTCAAATCGGTCCTCCATCATCACCATGATACCTAACAAGCAAAATTTATGATAGTCCAATGTTCAGGCATGGTTGTCGTGGATTTGACACATATGTTGGCGAGCGGGGGGGGGGAGGGAGGTGCTGCGCGTGGGGGGGTAGGTGTGTATTATTGGGGTTGGGGTGGCCGGAGGTGCGGTGCCGCATGGGATGGACGTTATAAGTCGTCGATAGGCCAGGGGGGGGAGAGCGAAGTGGTGGGGGGTTTCCTTCGGCGAGGTGGCGCGCGGATTGAAGCTCGTGCGGTAAAGGAGACACTGAGATGTAGGTGAGATCGGAGGGAGAATTCAAATGTGTCCAGGAGGGGGGATGGATTGGATTCCGCGGTGTCAAGATTGTCTCGTTGTTGTTTTCGAATCGGGGGGGGGGCCGGGGGACTCGGCGATAGGCACAGGGGGGGTGGGGGGGGAGGTGGGGGAGGCGGGGGTGGGTGGGGGGGGGGGGGGGGGGGTGGGCGCCGACGGTTGGGCATGGGGGGGGGGTAAGAGGTGGGAGAGCGGAGCGGAAGTGAGGTAGTGTTACTCCTTCAATTACTTGATAGGATTCGCCTGCCTACTTACAATTATGTCAACATGTCCAAAAGACTTCAAATCTGCACATCACACGACAAGTAAAAAGTACCCACATCACGGGACTAAATATAACTGATTTAATGGTCGGGTTTTGGTTGTTCAGTTCATTGATCAAAACAAACATTTAATTGATAGAAACTTTCTAGAATTGAAGACTGAAAATTATACTCGAAACTATCGAGATCTATTATCCCCGAATGCGAAGCAACTCCGTGACTAATGTACGCAAATTTTAAATCACTAGCCAACTTTGCTAAATACTCAATGGACGGTGTAAAATGTGTGTGCATGTTTCGTCCAAGATCATAGAAAAAACACTTTCCATCAATTTTGAAAGCTTTCGCTATTGTGGGGGAAACTGTGGGAAAATTTTCATGACCGGGTTTCGAGTAGAGTCTGTGATCAAAAAACCAACCCGTATTGCACTAAATAAGTTTCTTTTCCACTTTTTCTTCTATTACTATAGAATCCCCTTAAATGATTGATCGTTTCAAATTAAATTTATGAATGAGTAGAATACTTTTCTATCAATCTATCCTACAATACGGCCTATGGGCGAGTAAACCTATGAAATTATTCGAAAACGAATTTCATAAATTTCATTTTAAATGAGCTTCAAATGTAAAATATCCTAATTTATAGTATGACGAAAAATACTAATTTCTATTTGACCAGAAATGACCAAGCGACCGCGGAGAATAGTGTATAAAGGCTTTTGAAATATATTCGGAAAGCCTCGGTCATTATGTCTTTTCCATTTTGCATGACGTTATGGACAATATTTGTGACTCCATGTGGTATGTATAATGATGCATATAGACAACATTTTTATTACATCAGAAATGATAATCCAAATGAAATTCTCAGATTGACCACCCCCCACGTGGAGACAGAAACACGAGAAATCAGTATTTTGCAAAAGCAGGTTCTCTGAATAAAAAAACAACACGAAATTGGACTAAAAAAAAAATTAGATGATAGAAACAACGTAATAGGAGGACTCAAGCAAATTTAGAGATGGCGGGCGGCCAAAACGTACCCCGCTTTGATTTTCATGACGTTGAATGAAAAATATTTCAAGATAGTCTCATCAGCTAAAAAATCACATGTTTCATCAAAACATACAAAACGAAGAAAACAAAACACAAAATTTAATTGGGACAAAGAAACGGTCGAATGCATGATAACATAAAGTGCGTACCACCGAATTAACTTCTTCCAAGATTTTAAAAAAGAACAGGACATAAAGGCCCCCCCCCCGCTTCACAACAAAACACCAACACATCCTCAACTTGAGTGCACAACAAAACAAAAATTTTTTGAGCTAGTCTACATTACTTAAAATAAAAATTACAAATGACCACCCAACCAACGCCCTAATATTTTTGAATTAACCGAAATCTAAAATTTAATATTTAAGAAATGTGAGACTTATGACACGAAGGCAATATTAGTACAAAAAACAAAACCCCATCCATAACACTCCCCCCCCTCCTTGCATAAAAAAACAACTGAATAAACCCCCCACCTTCCGACGCATTCTATATTAAAAATCGGTATATATTTGCGAATATAATTTTTTATAAAAAAAAAAAAACACAACAAATTTCTTTCCTGCGAAAACTTATACAAAGACGGGATGGATAAATGGCATGATGCTAAGATTTACATAATTGTATTCTGGCCTTTAACCCAAGAAGATTTCGAAGAAAGAAAGAGTATTCATTTAGTTTATTATTACTTGCTAATAAACAGAGAATATTACAAAGAGAAAATATTTAAATATTATACTATGTTGTTCATATTAACAAAAAATTAAATTAAAAATATGTTTAAGCTGTTTGAATCAAAATAGTAAAATAACTTCAAAAAACAAAAGAAACATTTAGCATGCACTATTAAAGAACATAAAGGCGTTGCACAAATAGCTTTAATATAAGTCCTAAGACCGCCACATAACTTTTTCTTGCACTGATAACAGATCGCCACTGTGTAGCTTTCAACTAAATTTTTCGCATTTCTTTTTTTCTTTTGCTGTTACTTAAGTTTGAAGTCTACTGATTTACTTAAAGGTAAAAGGTATATGCTACCGTTGTAGATATGGACTAGTGCATTAGAGTGGATTTCCTTATGTCATGAAACTCGTTCCACACTATTTCATGGAAGAGACAATTATAAAATATAAATTTTTTCCATGACATTTCTAGACAAATGCGAGGCGCGCAATTCTTTTCGGCTTCCTTTTCTCCAACTTTGGTCCTCGAGTATGAAAGGTCCGCCGTCATATCTCGAAAGAGTCAAAGATGATTTGATCACCATCTTTAACTTCCATTCTGAGCACAGTCCGTCGGCACCATGTTGTAATTTATTAATCAATTCAACTATAACCGGATTATTCTACTCAGGTCAGTACATTATGAATTTTGAGATTTTTTGAGGAAAATAAATACAAACAAAAAACAAAAAAACGATAGCTTGCATTGTGAATGAATGAAAACGTAATAAAATGAAAAAGTTTGCAACATTTGTAAAGAGTCCATCCATTATGTGGTTGATATGCAAAGACACAATTTAATACGATACGATTGAGGGCCTCTATGTGCTATATATATATAATAAAAAATAAATATATATATAATTATACATAATATATATAATTATATATTATAATATTTATGTATATATATTATATATACAATATATATATATATCTCTCACAACTATCTGATAATTCCTCCCGCTCCTTGTATCATCTTTAGATGTAACATCATTGTATAACAAACATAACCGCATAGCAGATTGAGCATTAGGCGTGTAAATATTTTCTTGACTAACAGTACCCTAGATCATAACAGACTAACGAATTGAAGATATTTGTAAAATAATAACACTAATCTTGGAAAATAATAATTTCCCAATTTAATGGTAACCAAATTACATATACAAATCATGGGTACTGCGCAAATTGGTAGGTACCTATGGCTCCTTCATAACTGCTTCATTTCGATTACACGCTCCCTTTTCATGGGTACATTATAACAAGAATTTGGTTGAAAACCGAGAATTATTAATCCAACACTGTTTGGTTAAGATTTTTAGATGAACATCTTTATGATCGTGGAACCCAAACTCAGAAGAAGATCTACAACACAAATTTATTAATCAGCCTAGAAAAATTTTCACCCCACTATTAAATTTACATACACTGCAATCCAGTACGCATGAATCATTTCTAGATGTAAATGTGATGAACAAATTCAGATAATACTATCTCTACAAATGTTCATGGTAAAAAGAAACTAATATCCAATCTAATCCACCAATAAGTGGAATATTCGTCTTGTCATTTTTCCCAGTCCATCAGTAAAAAAGGGTATACCTTATGAGTCAGGCGAAAAGAAAACCGACGAATCATTTTCAGACGATTAATTCAATTAAAACTCATTCTTTACATGAATTAAAAAACCATATTTCCAAAAAAAGAAATTATCCTCTACAAGTAAAAGAGTCTGCTTTAATTTAAAGTCTGGTATTCTAAACCGCCAAAGATGAATGCATTAAATACAGCAGAAAGTACAGAAAGATAAAAAATGTAATTCCTTTCCAAAATACAATATAATCCCTTCTTTGCCAAATATAGATATATGAGCCTATACAATTAATGAAATATTAGGAGCTCCTCCTCCCTCAAGCCAACTTATCAGATAAAAACAAGCGTCAAAACACTTTACAAGAGCAAGCCAATTCTTGCTTATCATTATAGAAGACCTAGGAAGTTACAAGATCTCTATTTTGATCAGTCACCTAAAAACCGAAAAAAAATTTTCAAAAGAAGTTTTTCAAATCATCTCAATGCAACAAGACGTAGTTGCTTCACAAATAAATGGTGCAAATATTTAGAGAAATTTACCTATTTTAGTAACTCTTCCAAATACACTAAAGAAATGTTTTCTCTACGTTATAGACACTGACTGCATATCAACTGATGTAATTTATTTGATAACCTGTAAAAAATTGTAACCTAGAGCAATATGTTGGACCAACACTATTCAACAGAGTTTCTAAGAGAATGAATAATCACCGTTTTCA